>CM037833.1:36060153-37409879 GCA_021234535.1 Stichopus chloronotus | reverse complement strand
GAATCCTAATTCTGATTTTTTTTTTTTATCAAGCAACATATTAAATTGTACACACTGAACATACAACTTGATGGTTACCTCCTCTGTCTTTGTATTAACAGGTCAGCATTTGGCAGCACTCGGGTATTAGATAATGTGTAGCAATGTACGTCAATTTAATGGTCACAATGATATTACTGTAGAGACCAAAAGGCAGAAAACCTTCATTTTATTTTCATTCTTCCTCATTCATGAGTTTTAAAGAGTTCAGTATATAGAGGAGCTCATTTAATTGATGGCAACCATGGCCCTTACTTTACCTGTAGGTTATCTTGCCCATATTCATTACATGTTGCTTTCAGTTCTTAGACCCTCTACTCAGACAATTTGGGCTCTCACAAAACAGACCTACAGTATTTGGTTTCCTCTACATGCAGTTGCGCCAAGAAGTAATTGAACAAAATTCTGCGCAGCATAATATTTTAAGCCTCTTCCAGGGAGTAAAAACGAGCTCTGGGATCATACATGGTAGCCCTACTCTTGAAGGCAACTAACATCGAAACTCTCGTGGTTTCGGCATAACAAATTGGAAGTCATCTCAAAGCTCTTGTGGTCACCTAACCAACAGAAACGCATTGTTGTGTTTTCAAAATTAAGAAAAAAAAAAGGAAAAACAGCTGGGTCTGTTTACTGGAGAAGTCTTCTTTTTGTTTATTTTTTACTTGTGGATTGAATGTAGTAAACAGAAAATATTAGGCTTCCAAAGGATTCCCTTTTGCTCTTTTACATCCCGTGCTTTTGGGCTCCCAATTCTCCGTGTTTGAAAATTGAAAAATTGCAATTTTGCACTTCTCAAATTCTGTTTTTTCGTTTTCAACTTTCCCATTTCGGTGAATTTTTGTTTCAAACATAATTGGCAGTTTTGCAAGTTACTCATGTGAGAATTGCTCGGCATGTGTACAAAAGCGCAGGTAGATATAGAACCCATATACACGGTGTGGCATTAGGATGAAAACTACATTCTAGTAGCGAAGGTCCGATCAAAGGAAATCATTACATATACTGCTTCAAAAATAAAATGCTTCACAAAATGTTGCACATGAATGTAAACCAAACTCTATTCCTTGCATTTTTTAAGTTCAAATGTACAGAAAGGTCTTATTTGAAAAAATACAAGAGATTGCCCTAAGCCGTCCTAAAAAATACAGTAATTATACCCTAACGTAGTAAGATTTACAGGAATGTACAGTATACAGAATAGCCTAACTACTGATCAGAGGTAACATGCATATTTCATCACCCATGAAAGAACTGCCGACTATTTGTAATTTATAAGAATTCATGTTGTTTACTAAACTGTCAAATGTATGTTAAAAATGTTACTTTTTTTTTGTTACCGTTTTTGAAAGTTTCCTAAATTTGGTAAATTCTGTGAATATCCGTAGTTCAAATTTCCGTTCTTTACCGCGATCGCAGAAAATTGGTGGCCCTGCTTTACAGAAGAGTTTTTTTGCTAGTTAAGTAGACTGCAGACTTTTTATTCTATTTTCCTTATGCCGTATCTTGGAATTGTTACCAGAACGTTGCAGTATCATGATTACACCGCATAATGATAATTTCGTTGTGACGGTTTTGCCGTAAGTTTCATCGGCCACTTTGTAAATCTCACAAACTGTGATTATTATGATGCTGAAAGTTGGGGCCAAGAAAGAAAGCAGGCGAAAGTTGTCTCTAACTTTTAACAGGTTTACAGACTTCAGTTATGTTTCATTTGTTGTCTCCCGTTAGGAAACATCTTCAGAATGAAATCTCAACGTTTAAGGTGTGTATAGCGTTAGCCTATCATTGTATGATAGTTTGATGTACAGTATCATACAAATCATACAATGCATATAAGTTCAAAAGCTTCAGACAATTTTGTTATAAATACATCCACACTTTCTTTGCAATTTGGCTGCAGGTATTCATTCTTTTGTCCCTGTTTGTAATTGTTCATGGAAGGGATTTATCCTTACCATTTTCCCTTTGTGGAGTTTTTCCAGCTTAGCAACTTGTGGTGATAACCCAAAACTAAGCAGCTAATGGTAACCGAGTGGAACTGCGCAGATGTGCACTTCATAACAATAGGACATCTGAACAGAGTTGCGGTAAATTTTAGGAGTGGTCTACACATGATCAATTACTTCTTGGCGTCACTGTATGTCTAACAGAATGCTGAAGGGGCCCTTGGACCCTTACTTTTACATGTAAATGGTTGCCACCTCTGCTATTGAACAGAAGTTTGAAGGGGCCCTTGGACCCTCTTGTTCCAGACCTGTACAATGGTTTCCACCGCCACCATGTCCAATTATTTGAAGGGGCTTCATGGCCAAAAATTGACAGTCCGAATGGATCTTCACTTCTTTCAAAATATCTGAGAATGGCCTTTTCTATCTCCTTTAAACACACATGGTTGATCTGTGTTCCTTGCAAGTTAAATGCTAGAAGGGTAAAAAGGTATTAGGCAATGCATATTCCTGCCTTTTTTGGGTTCCTTGCATCAGCAAAGAAACCTACTGTATGAAGTCAGATTGGCTTGTGTGTTTGCGTGAATGTGTGTGCGTGCACATATGTGTGTGTACATGTGATGCCTTGCTTGTAACATGGTACTGTATCTCAAGGAGGGTAACCTTGATGAATCTCATACTTAGTGTGTTTGTTTTTCATATTAAGTAGATGATCGCTATGGTTTTTTCTGTAGGTCAAAGGTAGCATTGGAAAACCTTGGTAAATTTCCAGCAAACACAATAGAATATCTACCGATTTCCCACTGACTAATTTGTGTAGCCTGGGTGGAACCCCTTGTGGGGGTCCCGGGGGCAACGCGCCCAGAAGATTGGGCTTCCTAGCACATCGGAGGGGTGAAATTGTGCAGCTGAGCACAAGAAATATAACTGAAAACTCATACTATATTTGAAAAATCAAACACGAAAGCTTAACATTAGGTTATTGTGTTGTTGCAATATAGGGTACCTTTTTAAATGTGAAGAAGCGTCACTTACAAAATGTCGGAAAGGAGTGAAACTTGAGCCTGATATTAAGCTATTTAGATATGCAGTAGGCCTATAATAAATGTCTCAATCGTGGCATTCTTTGTTTTTGCTAAAAAGCTGTACATCAGTGCCGTGGCAAACCATAAGACGAAACTTTCGTGTGGTACTGTTGTACAGAATCATAGACCACACGATACTGTCAACTACAAGCTGTACTACTTACGAATACTGTAGCTCTGTGCATTTGACTTAGGAAAATCCTGGCATGTTTCCAAGAAAAGTTTGTAACTGCAAAAATGTCAACACCTGTTCCAAAATTGTTATGTCTGTATCTTACGTAAGATCATTTCACAGTTTTTTCAAACATTAATTTATGGTCAATTTCTTTGCATTCACGAATATTGTCACTTGGATATTCCCTTCCCCTTAAGTCGCTTTTTGGTTGGCTTGCTTCACTTTTCAAAATATCCATTTCCGTTTTTTCTGCTTTTACCCTTTGAGTGTTGACAATTTTCTCATTTATTTGTTGGCTTTTAGTTTGGTGTCTGGACGTTAACCCCAGTTTGACTCACAAAAATCGCCTGTGACATTTTATCGCATTCATAATACTGTACTCAAATTCAGCCACCTATTGCAGCTACGGCATTTGTACTAAACTTCTTTTTATCTCTTATCAATGGGGCCATTAACAGGCAGTAGAAATTTGCAGCAAAAAGTGAAAAATAAAAGTCATCTCCCCCATATTTCAAAATGGTGTATATGAGGCAATTGCTTTACTGCATATAAGGTTATTTTCCAGAAAGGTGTTTGGCACTACCATTGCATCTGGTTGTAAGACTAAATGTAAAGAAGGTACAGTACAAAGGTTGAGCCATTCCACGTGGTCTGTTTGCGCCGCTACGTACTGTATTCTGTGTACATACGTACCTATGAAAGCACTCCGTTCTCACTAATTGCACAGAGAATCTGTTGTGCTGAGTTCAGAAAACAAAAAACATTTAAACTGACAGAGATGAAATTGTGCATGAGCTCTGCGCAAATCATCCGTGGCCCCCAGGGTTTGAAGGGTATATTAGGGCTAAAGTGTGCCTAAAAGTAAACTGGTGATAATTTCTGGTACCTTGCGTGGTCGTTGTGATGTAACTGGACATCATGGTTAGGCATAGAGATAACCTGCTCTGTTTGCCTAGATGTGAGTATTGTAAGCAATAATGATCAATAGGAGTTCTTGTAAACATTTGTTTAACAAAGTTGTCCTGTGCTCATTTACTGTATTTTCTCTGAAACTTTCGTGGTCTTTCCCCATTTATTTTATGGAAAAAAAGTGTTCCGCCATGCAGGGTTTGTCATGAGTTGAAGGATTGCCAGAGAAACAGGTTCGGAAGGTTCACAAGGTTCTCCAACCCTGGTCAAAGGTCATTTGAGTTCACTTTAGGTCAAATTGTGAAACCTTTGCAAATACTATATGAACACTACGTCCCAAGAAGTGTAGTCGGGACTAATGTCGTACTTCTTGTGTGGGCCGTTCAAATTAAGTGGGTGATACCTACTATTTTTCGTGAGGTCAAAGGTCATTCTGAGATCACCAGAGGTCAAAATATGAAAACCTTGTAGACACAATACAGTATCTCAAGGAAGGTAATTGTGACTTTAATGTCATACTTACTGTAGTGTGTGGGTTGTTCATAGTGAGAAAATGATCTCTTTTGTTTTTTTTGAAGGTCAAAGGTCATTTGAGGTCATCAGAGGGCAAACAGTGAAAGCCTAGTAAACATGGTATCTCAAGAAGTGTAATATTGACTAATTTCATACTTAGTGTATGGGTTGGTCATAGGGAGATGATCCCTATTGCTTTTGGGGGAAGGTCAGTGTGCGGTCACTATCTGATACCGGCTTTATTTATCTGAAGTGATTGGTTGCATAGGCAAAAAGTTATACATTGGAATTTCATCTCCAAAACTTTGCTAAGGCTTTTAATTACACCATTCAGACAATCTGGGAAAATAAATAGGTCTACTTTGGTAAATTCTGCCATATGATTTCAAATTCTGTTAACATAAAAAAAAAGTGTAGAATACGATATTGTAGTGGTTGACAGTTTTCATTCAAATGAATGGTGTGCTACTTGAACAAGCCAATGGGAAGTATACTAGTATTGAATATTCAGTTAACAACTCAGGATCACTGACATCATGGGCAAGGTTGTGTTCAATTTGTAGTTTATTTGTACAGTGTTTCCTTTCACCAAATACAGTACTACAATTCCCGATACCTACCAAGGAGTGACAACTTGAGTAGTATGTTTTTGATACACTAGTGAGACCTGTACTGTTGCATATTCAGTATGTAGCGGCTTAAGTAAGAACCGTTAATTTTCAAAATGATTTCTGTTTTATACTGTTTTTATGCCAATCCTGTTGCTTTTCCTTCATTGAAGGTATAGTTCGTTCATGTACAACCTCGCGTGTACATTTAGAAGTAAAGAAAAAGTTAAGATCAAATGTAAATCTTACTTTTTTGATTTTTCAGTACACACGCAACCACTTTATCAAAAAGTGTCTGTGAAATGTGCTGTTAATACATATTTCTAATCTCAAAATTGTCTTAAAATATAGTGCTGTCAATAAGTCCTGAAAGACAGTTTTGCTGTAGCCTTCAACCATTGTCTGAGCCTAACACAATAACTTCATCTAGGAAATCTTAACATTAGGCTATTTTGTAAGTGAAACTTCAAGACTAGATGTAAAGAACATCGGTTCACAGAAACTTCAAGCTTTCTAAATTACAAAACACCTGTTGCTGGTAATATTACAAGATCCCTGGCATGCGTTGGCCTGAACAGTCTAGAATTAATTTAGGTTAGGTGCATGATATTTAAAAAAAAGAACATGTAATATCCTCAGAAATTACAGTACAAGTTTCAACACTACAGTACATAGAAATGGGTAAACGTAAAGCTATTCACACCTTATGAAGTCAAACAAAATTGGTGGTGTCCTTGTGCTGTATTAGAGGCAAAACAGTCCTGCTTCACTCAGCGCATACTGTATGTACCCAATGTGCCTCCACTAGTACTTGGTTGTTCCCCACCAGATGCCATTCTCGTGTATTTATTTCTATGGCTTCAAGCTACTGTAGTTTTGGTGACAGGTAAGATTCAATAACATAGATAGCTGATTCACCTAGCACAGTAATTTTATAGCCTACTGTACTGTAGGTGCCTAAAGTTAGTGTAATGTTAGTATTTACTGTACATCATTCCGAACTTACCTGTCTCCATCTAACTTATGCACGTCCCTCTACCGTGCTAGCATTACTACTGGTAACCTTTGACCCCGCCTTTACCTTCGCCCTAACCCGCAATGGGCTAGCTCCTCCTTCCCTAACTACCACCCAAAGTGCTAGTTGGTTTCCATTACTGCTTTCGGATTTTTGGTGAATTTTCACTATCTTTGTTTTTCCCCGAGGGATTCTACCTTCGTGGATTTATTCCTTACCTACCTTAGACGCCTCTGAACCACGAATCGTTGATAAGTATCCTTTAATTATCGGGTTTTTGTGGGTCTTTTGCCTTTGCGGGCCTTTTGTTTTTTTCGTGCCAAAAATTTTGTATTGGTAACAGTTGCGCGAAATTACGATTAGGTCCTCCTCCACCCCCTCCGCTTCTCGTTTTCCCTCGAAAACAGGGAGGATCCCTTCCCTACCTCCCTACCATCTTCATTTGCCATTTTCGTTGCATTCTTCCATCATTCAACCATCTTTTGCCGAATTTCTAGGTCCCGAACCGGAATTCCTTATTTGTTACGTCATTCGGTTCGTCCTAAGTGTACGCCATTGTGTATGTTCAGTTCACCTCTCATAGGAACTCCCTCACACTATTTCGGGATTTTCCTTCTAGCCTCACATTTCGTATTCCTAAAAAGGTGTTTAACCTCACTTTTCGTATTCCTAAGAAAGTATTTTGGGGAGAGGTACTCCCTTCAGTTTGTTCCAATTGTAGGTTTTATATGTTACGCAACCATTGTGTTGCTACGTATTCAGGTCTGTTTTTCCACGTAAATAGTGTTCGTCACATTTCACTGCCTTCCTTAACGGTAAGTTTTCAGATATGGCAGTGAAACAACAACGACTTCCTATGAAGTGTGGGAATTGCTCCCTGTTCCGCCCAGGACGACATTGGGACTTTCATGAGCTCTGTCCCAAGTGCCGACCTTGCAATAGGAAAGAGCCATGTCTAGTTTGCATTGAGTTTACACAGGAGCAGTGGGGAGAAATCGATGCATGGTTACAAGGTTTCCGCCAAAAACTCCAGTCAAGATTGGACCAGATCCCACAAACTTCTAGCCGACAATAGAAGACACCTCCTGTGATCCCCGTACCCCCGGTCGAGTCTGGGACAGGGGATTCTCCGACCTCGGTTCTGGCAACGGCCGGAGCAGCTCCAGAGCCGAAATCACGCTCTATGGGGAAACAGCCGTCAAAGACCAGGCCTAAACCCAAGAAACGTTCGGGCTCCCAACCGGAACCCACCAGGAACGGGGAGAGTCACGATCGTGACCCATTGGAGGCATCGGCTGGGGCGCAGCCTATAGAATTAGATGCCGGCCAACTGCAGAGCCAGAACCCAGACCTCAGCCGACCCCAACCCGATCGGGATGGGACAGCAGGCCACGAGCCGGAGGCTCTTCGGTCCCCACAGAAGGACCCAGAACCGACGTCGGTACCGAGATACACTGGGATCCGGAATCGCTCCCAGGACCGACAGGCCATTAGCAGAAGACCGGAACGAGAACGACACAGGAGCTGTTCAAATTCCTGGCCCTCACGCTCCGGATCACGGCAAGCACTCTCTACACCCTCAGACATCCCCTCCGAAGATTCGGATCAGGGGTATAGAAGAGAGCCCAGAAGAGAACTCAGGAGACAACGCTCTCCCCGGAGGGATGCGGATCGACAGGACCCCAGCTGGCTTATGGAGCACCTGTCGGACCTGTTGAGGCCACTCTTGGAGAAGGCGACTAACACACAGGCTCTCCCTTGGAACACAGAACCCTGAAGGGAACCTCCACAGCCGAGACACCATCTGGAGCCAAACCCAGATACACTCGAGTGCCGGGCATCCGACGAATTCTCGGATCTGGAGATCCACACATCCAGGTTTAGAGAGGAAGAACACTGAGAGTCAATCCCCGACTCCCTGGAGGACTCCCGGTCCGAGGAGGACGACCCCACTACGAGAGGTGCAACCCTCCTGCCGGAACTGGTGGCGTCCGCGATCCAGGTGATCAACACCCACCTTGGATTCCAGGATTGATTTCAGGAAACCCCGGCCCCCGAGAGGACCTCGAGACTCACCAGAACCAACCCATCGTCCTCGTCACCAACGCCGATCATGCCTGTAGACGTAGCCTACCAGAAAGAGATGGTCAGCGTACAGTACCCAGCAAAACAGGAGAAGTCGGTCCGGGTCGCAGAGGACGACTGGAAGGCACTTTTTAAAGCCCCTACACTGTCCGACGATGTGAAAGAGAGGCTGAGAGTAGAGCAGGGCTCTAACTCGAGCGTCTTCAAGGATCGCAACCAGAGGGAATTAGAAGACACCCTCTTCGACATCGACATGGCCACTAGATCGGGCCTCAAATTCTCAGTGTTCATGCTGATCGCCAAATGCCTGATGAAATTTCACCAGCAACTACCCGAAGATGAACTCCAGATGTCGCGGCGGGAAGTGGGCCACCTCTTACTTCTCCTAGGCCCCTTAGCCAGGCTGGTGTTCGACCAATTCTCAAAGGTGGCTATCCGCACGATCATGGCAAGAAGGAGCAATGTTCTTTCCTCCATCCACTGACCCTCCACGGCGACCAGGGATCGCATGCAGAAGCTACCCATGACTGGAGACGATCTCTTTGGCGGCCAGTTCACGACGCAACTGCAGGAGGAAGTCTCGAGGAGGGACACACTAGTCAAGTCGACCTTCAAGCGCGACTCGTCCAAGGATAACAGACCCAAAGGTAGTTACCAGTCGGACGTGCATAAGTTAGGACCAAGGAGGTGCCTAAAGTTAGTGTAATGTTAGTATTAAACAAAGCTTGGAGATAAAGTGTGTGGACCTACTGTACATAATTTCGTCTAGTAAGTGCTATACATCAATGTTGGCTAAAATTTGTTTAACAAGATTTCTCTGCTTATATACATCCTTTTTTAGTAACAGTAGAAATGCAAGCTACAGAACTTAAATGATCCAAAGTCACTATGAAGACAGATTGTATTTGCAGGCCTAAGATTATATCTTTCCAATTGGTATGGAACGTAGTCCCAGAGGTGGAGCGTAGAATCTTGTCCAAACATGTTAACATTTCTTTTCTTCTAACTTAAAAAATGTTGACAGTGCATAAGAAATCAGTCCAAGTTAGTAACATGAATACTTTAACTTCATATTTCACTAAAGATTGGAGGTGGATAGGTGATTTTGGATTCATGTCTGAGTGTTTACATCAATTATTTATTACTTTCTTTCAAAGATAACATTTTAGAAATGCACTTGTGCCCGCGGAGGCCTGTACTGGTGCTAGTATCAGTACAGGTTCTTACTGGTACCTCCCAACCCTAAAAAAGAACCTTGTAGGCTTTTATACTTACTGTAGTATACACTTGTAGGAAAAACCATTGTACAACCCTCCAAATAGTTGTGGTACTTCAGATACCTTTAGTTTTCCAAACAAGAAGACAATCAGTAGTAAAATAAATTCACATCTACTGTAAGAAAACTTGAACGTTAAGCTTTGGTCTAAGCTTATATTTTCCAACGATACTGCACATTGGATAGGAGGTATGCAGAATCTTTGAGAAACATTTGTTAAGATTGTACAGTACTTTTCCAAACTTACAGAAATATTGAGAAAAATATCCAGTGAAAAATATGGGCAGATTGTGTCAAACAATAATTTGTTTTACACATTGCAAAAGACTGAAGCTCAATTGCATGTTTTGGATGATGATGTTTGAATTTATGCAAGTTGATTACTTACTGTGAAACAGAATCTTTCAGAAAGCCACATGTTTGCTCTTAGCTCCATTATTTATTGATCCATGGCCGGTGACAGTCAGACGGTCGAATTATTGCCGACAATGGCAGTGTTAGTGCAGTACGGTATGTGTACTTCATGTGCATTCCATGCAAATGATGCAATTTTTGTGAAACTAAGTTATCAGTGCTTATAGTAAAATAAAGTGCCTGACTGGAATAAGAATTACTCAATTCAAAACAGGCTTTACCTCAGTCTTATTGTCTTCCATTCTCATTGCAGACAACCTTAAACTTGCGTGGATGACATAAATAAAAAATAACAACAGTGAATAAAACTACAGTACAATGCCTCCAACAATCTTTCGAGAAAATGAGCTTTGAGAGAACAATGTGTCTGTTGGCATACAGCAGTGACCACTGAATTTTTTCACCCACAGTATATATATTACCATGCAGCAATTGTTTTCTGTGCACAAATGTGTGAGTTTTGAAACAAGGGTAAGCCATGGCCCATCAGTCATGGTTTTCAGTCAAATTTGTTCTTGTCACAAATTGCAGGAGGATTTTCAGGTGCTTCTTTGGGTATTACTATGCCAAGAGTATCATCATCATTTGGTGATAATCAGATTACAGTGCATTAATATAGTACTGGGTTTCTTGCTCAACAACTTGAAAACCACGCAACCCATCAGTCACAGACTAAGGCCTAATAGTGCACTGTAACTGTATACAGGAATTTCCATGCGTGGGAGTCCAGTACTGAGTGCTAACGAAAAAAGTACTGTATACTGTATGTACAGTTTCAAAGCAGAGGGATATGAAATTTCAAATTAACACAATATACCCCACACAGTGGGCCAATAAAAAGAAGAAAGCTGTGGCTCTGCATCAAAAGGAGGAGGGGATAAATTGAAAAAGATTTTATGGTTATTTACATTGCCAAATGCAATCATGCGGCTTTCTCTATCCTACTATCTACCTATCTGTCCACAATTGTTCAAGACGCTTCTCCTCCTACATACTTTCATGGATTTGTTTGAAACTTACACACAATGTACCTTGGTTAGTGGGCCATTTGAGGTATTCAGGAATTTTGTGCCCAAGGTCCCAGGTGGGCCCTTTGGTCCATTTTATGAAATTCTGCAAAATGCTTTTCCTCCTACAGATTCTCTTACAAGTACGATGTTGATGGTTTGTCATAACAGTCCACTCTGTCAGTGGTACCTTCATTGGTGTTCAGTGATTGTGGGTGTCCTAGGATTTCACATTTCATACAGACACTTGGTTGAAGGTATGAACTAGTTCTGCACCATTGGTGTTCTAATTGATTACATCATATATAACACTTACATGAGATGCTCATTTACCAGAAAAATGTCAGGTACAGTAAAATACTGTACTGTAGTACATGATGAAGGTAGGGTAGCTGCTGTGTAGTAGCTGTCCCATTAATCACAATCACTGAACTAGAGTGGTCCAGTTCATCTGATCAATTGTTGCCTGAGTTATCAACAAAGGGTAATTTCAGATTATTAGTTCTGCTATCTTTTTTCTATATATTTTCTAACAGTACTCATTTACTTCACTAAAGTATAGATTTACATTGCATGAATCTTACAAATGTTTGTAGTGTTTCTTTGCAATTGCCTTTACCTCAATCAGCTGCCACTTATAGAGTAAGTTATAAATGTGAAAATGTTGAAAGCAATTACCCCTCATTTTTTCACATTTGGCAGAGCCAACTTAAAGAGTGAGACCAAAATTTTGAGGTTGTTGGGAGTCCACATGTCAGTAATTCAACTAGTCTGGATGGTGCTGTCATTAAAGACCCAACCTACCACCCAGAACACACAAGAGATGCAAAATCTAATAAATTGACACTCAAATTTCACCAGAAACTTTTTGTGAGCTGCATTTGTTTCTGCGTGATTTCCACTCTGTGCAGTATGTTCCGCTTGAATGGTTTCATTCACAAACTGTAGATTCAGTTGGACTTTGTTTGAAATAGTTTTATACTGTAGTTGTTATCTGATTTCTTCTGGAATTATAGCATGTAGTACTATTAGTATGAAGGTACTGTAAACAATTCCATTTTTTGAACTACATAATGGACACGTCTACTATATGGTACATGTTAAACTATGATTTGATAGTACTGTTGTCTGTTGAGTTTGGGTTGCATATAGAAATTGCCCTTACAGTATTATTTTGTTTTGGGGAGTGCAGCCCCAGGAGTCACAGAGGGAGTCCCATACTCTTTGGAGGAAATAGAAGAAAGGGGTGTCCCATCAGTCACAAAAGGAGTAATGATAGACCTTTGTATAATGGTAAGGTTTCCTCCCAGTTCTCTCATGGTTGTTCATGGTCACCCTAGCTGTTTTGTTCATTGCATTTCACAGATAACTGCCATACTGTACAGCACCAATCATTTCTGTTGTGTTATCAAGATGATTTTGCTTCTTAATTCTGTCAGTTTTGGACTCTAAAGTGAGGGCTACTCAAATTACTGTAGTTTGCAAGTTCAGTTTCCTTGTTGAAGTGATGGTCTCCTCACATTTGTATGGACTTGTGGCAACATACAGTACACTATCCTCTTTGAAGTGGTGTCCTCCTTTATCTGTGGAATTAAGACAACGTAAACTCTGGCAAGTATTTCCAAGGGGATATACATATACCAGGGGATATGGGATATATCATCCCATCAGGCACAGTTGTCATGCCCTATGATCAGTCACATATTGTACAATGAAATCGTTGCTGAAAGAAATTCCCCCAGACTAGCGATGTCACAAAGCTACATCAGTTGGCAACTTTAATTGATCAAAGTCAAATACAGATCTACAATTCAATCTGAGACAGTGATTTCAACCTGACTAACCACACCCCAAAAACGGTGGTCCACAAATGTCCCATCAACCACACTGCTTGTTTGAGAGCCTCATAGTGAAGAGGGACTGTAGATATTTTTCTCAACAGATTCACCATAATTAGATTGATGAAGGTATACAACAATTTTAGGAGTTTTCCCCTTTTTGTTTTTTTAACTGAGCTTTTTAGTCAATGGAAATTTTTATCAAATGATATAATGTAGGCAAGTTGCAAGGAAAGTATTTGACTTTCTGGTTCAGTTTTATTTTTCGGGTCTCACACATTTTTATCCCTAAGTATTTCTTTTCACAAGACATTTTTATACATTTCAATTTTAGAAACTGATGTATGTAACCCATTGATTTACTGTACATGACATTTATTTTGTGAAACTTTGAGTTTTGCACTATCTTCAAGACTTTTCTCTGTGATCACATTTTCGTCACTAAATGGCTTCCAGCCATACACGTACTTTCATGTTGTCTATCTACATTGTTGTACTGTATAGACTGCAATGGTGAATTGGGGATGTCCAGGAATCCATCATATTACAGCTAGTATTCTGTATTTTTGAAGTTTGTACAGATCGCCGACATGCTATGGAAATTCTTGTTGCTAATACTGATTGTTAAAAGGAAACGTTTTGAAACAGCTTTCTGTTAGTTTTGAAGTTGAAAACAGTGGCCCTAGTTATATCACATCAGCTTGTGGATTCACAATATTTGATTCTCAGTCAGACAACAAACAATTATGCAAGATTTTGATTAACAACTTGAGAATGGATCAGGCCGAGCTTTACTGTATGTGTCCAAGCTGAGCGATAGGCATCTGGGACGGGGAGATCAAAGTTAAGCTGAAAATTTGTCAGTGAAAGTCAAAATTTAAGGAATATGTCATAGCCACTAAAGAAAAAAGAAAAACATTGTTTAAGCCCCATCTTTGCGTATTCCATTCCCATTAACCTACGTGATTTCCCATTGACCTATTTGATTTCCCATTGATCGGTTTGATTTCCCATTGATCGCTTTGATTTCTCATTGATCGGTTTGATTTCAAGCAAGGGTGATTGACTGCCATGATAATTTAGTAGAGAGTTTGCATTTTGTAGAGCTTGCTAAAATGTCAAGACAAGTTTCATATTCAAATATCTTGAAGATGAGCCGATAGTTCTCTTTCAGGTTTTTGACATGCGATTTCCCTACTTTCTCTTCCCTGAAACACTAACAAAGAGCACATCTACAGTAGATGATCAGGCGAGTGCCAGTGCAACTTATATTCCAGAGCTCTGTATTAACAAATTCCCTGAGTTCCCTTTGTTGATCATGTGCCGACCAAAGCGGAACTTCAGTTACATGCAATACCGTAAGTAGGATTTAATATGCAAATCTACTGTATCGCTTGTAACATAAAAGAATTTTACTGCAATAATGATAACTGACTTACCGTCACCTCAAACAACATAGCAATTAAATATGGTTAACAAGAGTAGCAAAAGTCGCGTTAAAACTCCTACCTGTGACAAAGAAAAAAAATCTAACGGAAATTTTGAAATGATAAATGCAACTTATTTTCATTTTATTCTGAGCTGTATGGTATTAGAAATCCTGTCATTATTTTGTCAGTCGTTATTGACCTGGTGCTTAAATACTACATTTAGTGTCTTCCCGGAGTTCTTGTCACTGAGCTTATTGCTGTACTGCACAGCACTTACTATGTCAATGTGTGTATGCACTAAGTACTGCAGGCTGGCTTGCTGTTGATTTAGTGCCGCACTATGTTATCTCTGATTGGTACACAATACTGCATGCTGCTGCTCTATATACAGTACAGTACAGTACAGTAGTGCTGTATACGTGGTGATGGTGCCAGTATATAATTAGGCCAAGTATTCAAATATAACTCACTTTACATGTAGTAGAGCAGTGTACTACATTAAATTGTTTGTGAAAAAGGAGAGGAGGGATTCGTGACATTCAGTTAAGTCTCTGGATCAATAAAAGACCACCACCGGTAGTAGTAGTCTGAACGCTGCTGCTGCTGATGATGATGTTGCTTCTCCAACCTGAGATTCATCTATATTGACTCAAGTGTCAATCTTGTCTGGTTTGATGATGGCACTGCATGCTGCATGTGTGAATTAAAGGAATTTAGAAGAGCCATTACAAAGATTGTAATGTAGGACTGTGATCTCAGGCTGGTGTACAGCAGAGTGCAGACTTCCTCCATGGTGACCAATTGGAGTTAAGTCTTGTCAGGGTTTATCATCTAAGATCAAATATAATATATGCCATGGGGTAAGGAATAGTAAGTTGCAGGTAGCAGTGCTTGAAAGTACCACAGGGCAAGGACATTTACAGCTACATGTTGCAAATAACAACACTAAGCTGTAGTCAATGTGTCATGGGGCAAGGAAAGCTGATAGGTAGTTTATAATTTCATGTACTGTACACGATTGTAGCCGATAAGTTTGAAATACATTATGTTCAATCATGAGACTGAGCTAGTACATGAAAGTGATATAAAGCAGCTCACATGGTTATGCTCTTGCATGATGGTAGTCTCAATGGTAGTAAAAACATTCACTGTAATGATTTAGCATATCATTAAAGAGATTGGCCACTGAAGAAATTTGATACTTCATAAGAATCAGGAATACTTTTCTCTCTTTGTTGATAAAAATATATTTGTCCTAGATAAATTGACTAAAAATAATTTATAACCTCATAAGTCACTATCTTAAAATTGTCTGATTGTTGTCAGTATTACCTTTCACTCTTAGCATGGGTACTACTGTACTTTAGGCCTTGGTGTGTACAGTAAACTAAAAGTAAAGGTGTACTTTACAGTGCACTTAAATTTTTAGTGGGCATATATACAGTAGTATGTACAGTATTACTCTAGTATAAGTAAGGTAGGTCTTCTACACTGTTTTATTTGGCATGCATGCCAATTTTGGATGTAATTTGATAATATTTGAAATGATTCTCAAATCTCCAATAGTGCATTCAGTGGCACTCATCAAATGGCACTCAAAAGCATGCCAGTACTGGGAATCTCCATGAAATCAGGCAGCAGATCATGCATACATGCATGCACACCTACAGTATGACACTCATTGGCATGCATGCCAATATAATGAATTTACTGTGCGTACTCCCTCACCTCATATAACCTATGCATTACTGTATTGGCCACGGTCTAGCATGTGGCAGTTTTCTGTGTGTATATGTGTATCTGGTCACCGCCCTTCTGTAATTGCAGCAAAGTTCTTGTTACGTTACTGCATATGCTTCATTCTACTTCCCTTCTCATCTTTTTGGGGACTTTTCATACGCACTGAGTGGGGTTCATCCTTCTACACCTGTCTAGGGCTGTTTTGGATGAGTGCCCTTTTCTTTGCGTGTTTTTCTTCCAAAGGTTTTGACACGTGTGTGTTGGAGTTACTGTGTTACGCTCCACTCTGAGCCTCCCATTGTACAGTATAGATTTTGAAGCAATAGAATGATTTTTTCTGATCGAACTATCATGTTTTCACCTGATACAGTAACGTTTTTAACTTTAAAGAGTTGAAATTTAGCATGGATTTCATATGATTTGGAAACTGGACCCTGGATCATGCATGGACCCCACAAGAGGACCTATGGCGGGCCCATTGACCCCATGCTGGTATGACAATCGCTTCGCTATTGAATGATGCCTACAGCGCCATGTTAGGTCTGGTGGGAAATCCACCTATAGCCTCCCGGGAAATTTACACTTTTTCCAGCCCTGTTTATATCATGGTCAAAATCCTAGAATCACCCATTCTTCAAGAAGCTATTACGTACAGATTTGAACTCAAAATTCATGTAAAAAAATCAAAGTAATTCTCCCTCACCGCCTCATACTCTGAAAAACCCAGGGGAAATCCTGCAACACAGTATTTAACATTTATTCTCAAAAAATCATCTGTTTTATGTGACAGACATGTTCTGTAGCTACTGTAACTTCTGAAAGTGAGCTAGCATTTAAACTGTGTTTAAGAGTAATGTGAAAGGTTCAGTACAGATACACAGTAGTGTATCTGCTGATCAGACAAACACATATTGCGAGGTCCAGTTACTGTACCTACTGTACGGTAGGTCACTGATACGTTCACACATTGTACTGTAGGGTTTCCCCTGGTGCTTAATTGCTGAGGCGGCCACCTCGCAACTTTTTAAGACCGCCTCGCCAAAAAATACCGTAATTACTGCTTCACACATTTATATCATGGTAAAAATCCTAGAATAACCCATTCTTGAAGAACCTAAGTATGGACTTGAACCCAAAATTCATGGCGGCATCAGGTAATTCGCCCTCACCGCCTCATATTCCCAAAACGCAGGGGAAACCCTGAGTATGTTTGTGATGCCCACCCTGTAAACATGATACTGTATTTCAAGAAGAGAAGCTTGTAGAGGTATCATATTTGGTATGTAGGTGTACTTTATTGAGTAAAAGGAGCCTTTTGTTTTGGGTGGAGGTCAAAGGTCATTTTGGGTGGACGGGGTAAAGTTGTGAAAACCTTGTAAGTATAATATGTCAAGAAGGAAAATTTGTACATGTCCCATATTTGTTATGTAGGAGGACCTTATCAATGCAAGAATCCTACCATTTTTGGTGCAGGTCAAAGGTCATTTGGGGTCAACAGATCTCATATTCAGTGTGTAGGTGAACCTTATTAAGTGCAAGCAGCCTGTTGATTTTGGTGGAGGTGAAAGGTCATTTGGGGTCAAACATGGGTCAAATTGTGGAAATCTTTTAAACACAATCTTTCAAGAAGGGAAGCTTGTGCATACAGTATCTCATATTTGGTATGTATATGTACCTATTGTTTAATATGGACGCCAAGTTGTGAAATCCATGTAAACACGATATCTCAAAAGGGAATTAAGCTTGGACAGATCTCATATTTGCTGTGTATGGTAGGTGTATGTTGTTGAGTACAAGAAGGTCATTTGAGGTCAACATTTTTGACCTTTTGCAGTACATGCCAGATTCAAAGAGCTCATAATTGAATCATCGAAACCACAGTGCCTTTTGGCCTTCTGGTTTCACATGATTTTGGTGACTTATTTGTCTCATTACTTCGATACTTTGATTTGGTAAGCGTTTTACCTTTGAGAAATGAGAAGTTACGTCTGCCACTAGATCTGCGGATCGATATGCTGGCGTACTGTAAGCTTCTGATTGATATTGCATGTAGGGTATGGTATGTATGCAGAACCCTTAGAAGACGTTTGTTAAGAGTATACTGTAACTTGAAAAGTATTGAGTATGAGTTAAAAAAGAGGGGCACACTTTACAAAGCAATATTTACTTTACCTCTTGCTAATTGGTTAGCATGAATTTAGTATCTGGGATACAAGTTTGAGTGAATGTACGGTATCTACATATTGCCAAAAGTAGCGATACTGAAAGCCATGTCTGTGTTTACTTACAGTACAGCCATAATAAGCCATTGTTGTCGGTAACAGTGAGTCATTGAGTTGGATTAAATGCAGTATTAGTTCAGTGTAGGTTCAATCTTAATTTTCTGTGACTTTCACTAGTGAGGGCACTCTGTGGAATAAAAGATTGCTTTCACTCTCCCTCAAATTTGGCACTTTAAAAAATAACAAAACAAAAAGTAGCCTTTCATGATTAGTTTGAGCCATACTCCGAACTGTACATCGCTGCTGTTTGCTAGTGCCAGCACTGTGGGATATGTATCAGTGTGCTCTGCACAGAATACAATAACAGTACTGTAGGTCAAATTGTATCACCGTATCAGATCTGGGTAGGTTGTTGCTGTATACTGTAGATGATCTAGATTCTGGTTTGTGTAACATTAGTTTACCAACCCTCATAGTTTACTATAGATGGTGCTTAAAATATTGAAATAGCCATCCCTATGAGAGAACTCCAGAGAGATGGAAGAACAGATCTCTGAGCAAACATATGGAATGTTAGTGTACAAGTACAGCACTGTATTCAGACAACATTAGTTCACTGTGTACTGTATATGAGACTAGTTCAGTGTATAGGGCCACTGATTTGCTGTCATCGTGGAAAATTGCAGAAAAAAGAAAGGAAGTGGAAAGATTGTAAGAAAACTCAAGGAACCGTACCAATTTTGAAGAAATTAAACTTTAAATCATGATTACCATGAAAATCAATTTCTCATGAAGGGCTTCTCGTAAAGTGCACTTATTGAACTCAAATAACCCTATTTTAATTGATGTTAAAGGTCATTTGGGGTCAACTGAACAATACTGAACACCTCATAAACATGATATCTCAAGAAGGGAAGCTTGTACAGATTTGATATGTGGCAGTACTTAGGTGTGTGTCACGTCACTGACCAGTGTTTTTTGTGGCAGTTGGACGTCATGACTAAGAGTAGTCAGATAGTGATGACCTTGGAAAAGCAGTATTTCAAAAAGGAAAGTTCTGAGAGACTATTTGTTATTTATAATAAGTGGGTATACAACAACTCCCTGCTTTAAGTACAGTATCTCTATCGCCCCTGATGGAGGTCAAAGTTTATTTGGGGTCTAGAACCTGGGTCAAATTGTATGTTTTTTGTTTCTGTCTATTTCCATATCAACAATACAAAACATGAGATTACAAAATCAACATAAAAAGTCTAAGAAAAGAAACAATTATCAATCATACAAAACAGAAATACGAGAAGGAAAAGGAGAGAGAAGTTAAGGAAAACTTTTATGAATCTCTCCCCTAAATCAGTGTTCAATTTGGAGAGCAACATACCCTGTATCTTGTATAGAGCTGTATTGATCTCATAAATGCAGTGTGGTTCTTTTGCTGTATATTGACCACACATTGTATATTGGCATTAGCCATTTTAGGCCACAATTAGGGTCAATTTGTGAAAAAAATGTACCTAAAAACACAAGATGTGAAGCTCTTCAGTATTACTGTTGGATGGTGGCGGGAAATCAGTACCAGTATTTGTGGTACATCAATACCGGTATTTATCAAAGTACTGATAGTGATGATGCATTCAAAGTGATTGTAAAAACAAGAGGTTCTGTGCCCTATATACTGTGGTAGTACAGTAGTGCAGTATTAAAGGCTGTAATGCATCACCCCAGACAGTTTCAATTCTCCCAACCACCTACCTCTAGTCCCTCCCTCAGCCTGTCTTACATTCCTCCACATGTGTAATCAAAACAATGGATCCCCGTGTACGGTGTGTAATATGAGCTGCTCTGCATCTTTCGAATTTGCTGGCAATCTAAGAGTACTGTAACTTAGAACCAGTTGAGAATTTTCCTTTCAGGGAGGTAAAAATATAGCTTAGGGTGATGCAATACAGCCTTTAAATTGAACGCATGTCTTCAACAAACTACGAAACCGCAGGAAAAAAGTTGCATTTGTGCAGCTTCAGCAGAGTTTGAGAGCAGTACTGTACACAGCAACCAATGTGGCGGCTAAATCTTTGTCCATGCAATGATGTATCAACATACACACACTAGCCATTTACATCCTAGAAATTCAGTTACAAGTTGCCACTCAGTATTAAATTCTTTTTAAGTCAGGTGATGTGATTACTGTACATTACTTACAAATTATTTCATCACATAAAGCTTTTGAAAACTTGTCCTTTTTGTTGAAACTTTTTCCAGAAACTTTTTTCCAGAAATACAAACATATTCGCTGTCATTACCACGACTCAAACAATGTAACTTTCATGGTACAGGTCTATGGGTCATTGTACACACACTATTGTATGCACATTGTATGGTCCTTTCGTTGCTTGGAGCGAGGGAGTCACTGTGCTATTTCAATGGGAAAATTTCACCTGTTATTCACTACCTCAGTTCCAAGCTGAGCAAGCTGTCTTCTCCCCCCCCCCCCCAGCCCCCAAGTTGGTTTCAACTTGAACTTCAAGAAAAGGGAGAGGTGTTTTTACCTTGGTCTCTGGGTAGCACTCACCAGTTCTTTTTTTTTTTGTTGAAGCATACTGAACCACAGATTTTTCTGTATCCTACCACTCTATAGTAATTTGTGAACCTTTTATGTAATTGCACCATGAACTACTGAAGTTTTAATCACTTTTCAATTATAACTTTCTCACACTGCTACTGTTGTGTTACATGTATACATACCTACTGTACAGTAAAGTTGCACAGACTTAGCTCACAGCGTATGCACTATTGCACTGCTATGTATTCAGTGTAAGTAACTTAAATGTTTTTTGTTCTAATTTCTTTTTGTTTTTCTTCTTTTAGCTCCTGAAGCAGTTGAAAGAAATCAAGACATGAGAGATCGATATCCTTACTCTAATCCGAGAGATCACTGAACATACCACATTGAAGCAGAAAGTAACATTTGTGCATGAGTATTGTAGGCTTGTTACTCAAACTGGACATACTGTACCACTAAGTAGATACATGTACTTCATAGTAACATTTCATGCATGCATTATAATGTGTTCATATCATGTTACTTTTTTAAGTAGCATGTTACTTCAACTGTCCATGAGTAGCACAATGTAGAAGTGTGTAACAATGAAATATGTGTTATCAGGGTCTAGCTGCAGGTAACAGTTACTGTACGTGTGTGTTATATCAGGGCCTGGCTGAAGGTAACAGTTATGTGTGTTATCATGACCTGGCTGAAGGTAACAGTTACAGTAGATTGTGTTATCAGGGCCTGGCTGAAGGTAACAATTATGTGTGTTATGGCCTGGCTGAAGGTAACAGTTACGTTATGATGCAGTCATTTTAATGCTAAACGGACAGATTTACTGAAGGAACATTTAAAGAAAAGTCTAATCAAGGATTAGGAGAGTCAGGGATCATGAGAATCAAGGATCATGTTTACAAGATTATGTGTACTTGTTAGCCTATGCCTACAGTAGCTACCGATGTGTACTTGGTAGCCTGTGCCTAGCTACCGATGTGTACTTGTTAGCCTATGCCTAGCTACTGATGTGTACTTGCAAGTCTAGCTACCGATGGTGGTGCTCTACTTACCTAGATCTCCTTGCGGCTTATTCCAGTCCTTGCAACATTCATTGCATGTGTTCCAGATCATCATATTTGTGCAGTATAAATACAGTATTGTGCGTATATTGTAGGCTTACATGAAAACTGAGTAACTCATTGTGTGGTCTCCTAATTTTAAACTGAGTAACTGATATTGACGGTCCCTGGGGTTTATTTTGCTTGACTGCTTATATTTCACTTGGCTCCATGATATGTTTGAGAAGGCCGCAGGTACATCTGTTGGTCAGTTAGATGAATTTGAAGTGATGCAACTTGTTAAAAAACTCAACAATGGTGTTGCTTCAAACAGGGTCAGACAGAGATTCAAGGTAAGTTAGTAATAACTAACTGTGTAACCATACAGATTTATTGTATAATTACTTCATGGCTCCTTAATAACTACATGTAAAGAAAGAGATTTGAATGTCTACAACCAATAGTAACTTCAGAGCCACTGCAGCATTTCCATGGTTACATACCTGTACATGTAGCAGTCACTTGCAGTATGTCAGAGTTGCCTTGTATTTTTTATTTTAACTTGCGGAAACCAAAAACCTGTGACTCACAAAACCTGCGAAGTGATAACCACATTTTCTGGTGGCAACTCCTTCTGTGTACTGTGCTGCACAATCCCAGGGTACATTTTCTGATGACAATTAAAACTCCCAAATACTGTAGTGTACAGTACAATCTCGGAGTACACATCTTTGTATGACAACTCCTATGTACTGTGCTGTACAATCCCAGGATTCACATGGTAAACATATACTTACCCCTTGCCTCACTAATGCATGCATTTGACCTTATGATCAAGTTGTCCTCGAAACCAGTTTTAGCACAGCGCCCTCGAAGGCCTAACTCAAGTGCCTCCAATGCTGTTTTCACCATGCTCCGCTGTTTTCTTGCCTCTTGCAAAGGAGGCTGGCTCAAAAACCATAAGTATTCTGGTTTTATATTGCCAATTGTTGTATGTTTCTAGTTTCGTTAATTTTGCCAAACTTCACTTTCGCTTCTTCAAGGAATTTGCGTTAGAATTGCCCTGGCTCAGCCCTATGAGAGAGGGCTAGGTTGTGGTGCTACTGTAGAATTGATTTCGAGGACTATCTGAATCCAGTCAAATGTATGCATTAGTGTGGCAAGGGGTAAGTATAGTCACTCATGAATACCCACACCAGAAGTTGTGGGGAGTATGTACAGTATCTTCTGATGTTAACTCCTTCTATGTACTGTGCTGTACAATCCCAGGGTACACTTTCTGATGACAAACTCCTCCTATGTACTGTGCAGGCACAATCCCAGTGTACATTTGCGTATGACATTTCCTTCTATGTACATTTTCTGATGACAACTTCTATGCACTGTGCTGTGGAATCCCATGCTGATGCTGTTATGTTTTCAGTTACGTTCAAGTAATGTTCAGTGTCTGTAAAAGTTATGCAAATTTAGTCGTAGGAAAACAATTTTTTACATATAAAGAAAGTATTACAGTCAAGTTACGTAGGCTGTTGTCATTTTCATTCGATGTCATTAGTTCCTAACCTTATGAGAAGTTACTGTTTACATAATTAAAGATATGAGCTGTATTTATTGAATTACAAATTAAAAACTGTACAAGATCAGAATTTTCCAACATGTTGCTACCATGTGTAATTTGCTTTTGTTATTACAGTACCTTATGTTGTATTTGATGTGGAGTAGTTAGGTGTTTTGATTTATGCTTCGCTCAGACCCATGTAGTTTGAATAGCACTATTCTTATTAATTTTTAGGTTCTAATTACCTATAAAGTGCTGCTATGCAAGTGTGCTTGTACCTCCCCTAACTGCAGTGCTATTCAACTGAACTTTTTTGTCTTCAGTTCCTGTAAGGCAGAAGAGATTCAAATGAATTAGTGAGTATTATTTTCCTCCGCCACAGTATTATTGGTATTAAATTGTAAACTTTTTTTTTTTTCAACTAAAAGGAAATGACTCAGATGAAACAGAAATCTGGAGATGCCCATCCAACTCTCTCTAGTCTTGAATTCTTGGACTTATTTAAGGAAATGTCTACCAGACCAGAGATATATTTTCTCCTCGTCAGGTAAGCAGTATCATCATTTTTTCCTTGTCTGATTTTGATGAAATTTCAACATTTTGTGATCATGTTCATGTGTCTGTGTGCTTATAGTGTGTATGTATGATGCATGTATGTACATGTGAATGTTACATGTACATTACCTGTACAGTGCATTACCTGTTTGTTTACATGTACTGTCACTGTGACTAATTGTGACTTTTTCGTTGGCTTTAGTCTTAACTCTAATGGTATGGACCATGTCGTCCCTCGCATGATTTACTCGTACGACCAGATGAAGTGGCCATTCGTTAAGTGGGCTAACCTCATTTTGTAACAGCATTTAGTCCCCACATTAAAATTTTCACTAACCTTTGTCCATTTTGACCTCTCTTGTAACCCGGGCATGTATAACCTTATCCACTTTCGCCAAAATTCATCAGCTAAATTGTGCATGTGTCTCCACCGACTTTTGAAACGGTTGAGTGGTTAAATTTTCCTGGATGTATGACAGAGCCATTTTTCAATAATAATAAATGATTAGGTGTGAGTGGAGTGGGGTTGGAAGGGTCGTCACTGATCTTGGTGAGAGGACGACCATTGGCTATGTTTTCAACTTTGCAGAAAATGGTCTGCAGAATTTCATCAGTGAGCCTAACAGTTTTACCGAGGACGGCTGCCATAGTCTTCTGAAAGACACTATCATTCTTTCCCAAACCCCTCCCCCATATGGGAGGCCTAGGGAGGATTAAACTTCCACACCATGTCCGTCTTAACAGCGTAAACAGTTAAGAACTCCTGGGATAGTCATTTCATGCATCTCCTCATCTCACTTTCCTCACTTTCCTCACTTACAAGATTAGTGCCGTTGTCTGAAAATACAAAGACAGGTTGGCCCCTATGAGAAACGAAGCACCTAAAGGCATTAAGGAAGGTATCGGTATCAAGTGAATCTAATGTTTCTATGTGAATGGCCCTTATACTTAAACAAGTGAACATGCAACCATAATGTTTGACCTTTGATCTACTGAGTTTCACATAGAAGGGCCCCAAAACATCGACACCCGCACGTGTGGTAAGAGAATGGCGGTTTACTATCTTCAGTATGCTCTTTGGGTAGGTCAGCCATCAGTTGAGGGTATGGCTTAGAATATAAATGTCTACATGTGACACAAGCCTTCAGATTTTTTTTTTTTTTTGCTTAATGTCTAACCCCAGTGATCCAATAATTCTCACGCATGATACCCAGAACCCATTCAACTCCCACATGGGCCACGTCGTGAGCGTCCCTAACAATGGCTATGGCTTTAACAATGACATGGTCACCTGAAATTACATGTGGTTGGTTATTAGCAGCATGACATTCACTTAATCTACCACCTACCCTTAGCAAACCCTTATCATCTAAGAAGGGGTTAAGCTGTCTAAATGGACTGGCAACTCTGACTGGTTTTCAGTGAGTAGCCTTTCAGTCTCGGACGTGAAGGTAGCAGACTGGGACTAACGAAGAAGAACTATCATCTGTTGATGTCTTAGACGAAGACTTCTGCCCCAAAGGTGCTTAACAAAGCGAATCCACCATGCTAGAGCTTTTTTCATCCTACAGTATACCAAGATGAATAATCATCAAATCCTGAAGCAGGTAGTTAACATGATCATTTTCCTAGGGCAGGGAAAACCAATTACATGCACCCAACTTCCATCCCATATACAGTATTGTGACGCGATGCTGACACTTTCTGACTTCAGGGTCACTCTCATCTAGTGGGGTCAGTGGGACCCTGGCGATAACCCAGTTACACTTATACAGATGCAATTTGACGGGACCGTGAAACCATGCATCATTATCCCTCAGCTTAGAGCCTGTTGTAAGTAAGTCGGTTGGGTTAGACCCACCTTCAGTATCCAACCATTGTTTGGTCTCTGTGCTCCCTGATCAGACTCAACCCATTTGTCATGAATACATGGAACCTGCAAGTGTCGTTGTTTATATACTTCAAAACAATTTCGGAGTTAGTCAAAAAGAAAAGAGGACGGAGTGATGTCTAGATCTAGTTCCCCCTAAGCAGGGTATCGACGGTAAGACTGATGCCTGTGCTGTAGCTCCGTGCGTGGTATGTTGCACACCTTCAAAGGTGTCACTCTACACTTACTCAGTACTAATGGTTCGTGCATAGTGCCCAATCTGTTTACACAGCGAATGCAACAACAGCACCCATAACCTTTGGTGCTGGCATCGGAGAAGTGGTTGAGTTCATTTGGGCTAGCATCCCATTCCATTGGCTTAATGCAATGGGGAAATCTTAAGAGTTAATGGAGCCCAAGGACTCGACCCATAGGCCTCAATTGTGCTCTATGTCAGATGGCACTTAATCATTTCGGGGCAGCTTCAGGGCCATTGCTTCTTGAAAGAGCAGTTTCCCAGTCATCACCAAGGGGGCCTATCAAGCCTAACAGATCAAATATCGACACCACTATGGTACACATCTCCCTTCTGGTTACTAAACTATCTAATGATTTTTCAAACTTGAAGAAAAATTTGTCAGGGCAAACCAGCCACTTAATCCCTGGACTCTACTCTCAGACATTTCCTTGAATTCACTGGCTTTCAAGGCCCTGCACTACTCAGGCGCTTCCACTGACAATTCCTTATTATTAACCACGAATTTGGTCAACTTGAACCCCCGAAAACTTAAGGTCTGCTGTAACTCTGTAATAATGACCTTGGCTAGCGAGTTCAAGGGAGCCAGCTTAGGCAATCATCGATGTAAAATGAATTATCCACGGTGTGTCTAATTAAGTGATCACCAATAGTCGACCACGGTTCTCCTTAAAGCATATGTGGAGCTAGATGGATGCCACACTTCTTCGAATAAATGTGAGGTCTTAAGATATTACAACGATTTGCTGTTACTGTACCACAATAATCTGAGGGTATCCGTATCCTTTCGAGGGATTTTATTCCTGATTGTATGTACTGTAGCCTCTGCTTGAGTAGCAATACAATGTTGGTGAAACCGTAACAATACAGGCAGAAGCTTACAGTACTTACCATGTCTGGGCCTTGCATGCAGCCATTGTTCAAAGACTCCATTGTTTGACAATCACCCCTCGTGATTAAATAAAATCACCCGCATGATTTAATGCAATCACCTCGTGTGATTAGAGACAGTCACACGGTGTGACTAAATATAATCACCCCCACTGATGTAAGTCATTTTTGCATTGATATGTGCCACTGTTTTACCAGTTGCATCAACATGATGATCACTGTTGTCTATTGTTACTGGCCTACAGGACTTATACTTATCGTTGTCTTGAGTTACTGGTCTACTTTTGTTTATTGTTGTCTATTGTTTTATGGTCTACTTTTCATTTATTGTATTAGGTATGCAAGTGGAGAATACATGGCAGCAGATGATCTCTTAATGTTTCTGGAAGCAGAACAAGGGGTAAGAACACCATCCTAGTAGAGGAGACTGTAACATGTAGAAGTCATCAAACAGCAGACAGCACAGTAGATCAGATATGGACAAGTTGAAATTACGCATGTACCCAAGTATATATGGTATAGTCCAACTCACAAACACAAACATGAATAGTGAACAAAGGAAGTTGGTTGCTTGTAATACTGTAAGTCACTGCCTCGGCATGTCAATGTCGGGTTAACACCATCACATTCGAGTGGCTAATTCTGGAAATGTTCAGAAAGCTATTTTTAAACAGGTTTCTAGAATGTTGTCATTCGTAACAGCCAAAAATGCAGCATTCTTATTGATTCATTGTTGTAACGTCATGCATGAAGTTCCTGAAATACTGTACTTTTGTATACAGTGACTATGGTGTCTAGTGTTGTACAGCATTGTCAATTTCTGGCTCATGTGTGAATCTTCATTTTGTTACTTGATATAGTAATTACAAATGAACAAGGCCTAAGCATTCTGTTTACAAGTAATGTAACTGCTAACTTGTTGGAACCATCAGATTTACTTTGAAATCTGTGAAGTTGCATCCTATTTTATTTACTGTAGTCTTTGTTATACCATCCACAGAAAAAAAAAAGTGTTATTGTTATGAAAGTCAGTGAATATTTCACACTTGTTACAACTCATCTCCTAAGGTAATGTAGGGTTAGAGTTAGCCTAAGAAATTCAAAAGGTGTGTTCTCACACTAGTGGACTAGGATTGGTATCTGTTACTCTATAATGTTTTCTTTTCTATCAGATGACTGG
Source organism: Stichopus chloronotus (assembly GCA_021234535.1). Lineage (NCBI taxonomy): Eukaryota > Metazoa > Echinodermata > Holothuroidea > Aspidochirotida > Stichopodidae > Stichopus > Stichopus chloronotus. The sequence goes on along the minus strand of CM037833.1, from coordinate 37,381,670 downwards.
TATTACCATTGGTATCAGTTGCTATATTGTCTTCTTTTCTAGCAAATGACTGGTGTTACATTGGTATCAGTTACTATATATTGTTTTCTTTTCTATCAGATGACTGGTACTGACATTGGTATCAGTTGCTATATTGTTTTCTTTTCTAGCAGATGACTGGTATTATCATTGGTATCAGTTGCTATATTCAGGCCTTGAGTTTTAGATTTTCCAGCCTGTGCTACAAATCACACTCCTTAGAAAATTAAGGAGTGGGGTAGGTGTGCTGTTTTATTAAACTTCAATAGTTCTATATGACATTCCATTCTTCATCTAGGTGTGCAAAAAATCACTCTCCTCACAATGATTTAAGGTGAGTGATGGCGTGCGATCGCACTCGCACGCCTCAAAATTCAAGGCCTGTATATTGTTTTCTTTTCTAACAGATGTCTGGTGTTACATTGGTATCAGTTGCTATATTGTTTTGTTTTCTTTTCTAGCAGATGACTGGTATTACCATTGGTATCATTTGCTATATATATTGTTTTCTTTTCTAACAGATGTCTGGTGTTACATTGGTAACAGTTGCTATATTGTTTTCTTTTCTATCAGATGACAGGTGTTACCAAAGAAAGATGTTTAAACCTAATTCAGAAGTATGAACCTTCTGCTGAAGGGAAAGATAAAGGTCATTTAGGAATTGATGGTAAGACGACAGATTGTGAGCATTACCTTTCAGGTAGTAGACTCTTGTAAAGGTTAGGTCATGGTAAGGCTGTTCGGAAAACTGGTTTTGATTTGAAAACCGGTTAAAACTGGTTTTGTTTGATTCGGTTTTGGAATTTTTGAGAAACCGAAAAACCGGTTACTAGGAAAAAACCGGTTCATAACTGATTGTGATTTTTGTTCCATTTCAAATTTTACTTCGATAAGGCATTCCAAACTTTTTTTTAATGGAAAGTTTCTACTCATTACTGGTGTGTTGAAGGATGTGTCGAAAAATTGAGTTTCTGTTTAACTTTTGACCAACAGTTGTGCGAATTCTTATTCAAAATAATTTGCAGTCGCCGCCACGGCACAGTGGCGGTTCCCCTAGCCCCATGGTCTATGGCATTAGCCTTGTAATCATTACAATCATTATCTCGATGTGAGGAAAATAAAATCTAGCAACGTAACAATGCTTCTTATCAATTTGTTATTCTCCCTTGTACCAACCTCATTTTATTTTAGCCTAGTATTCTCTGATCCCATGTGGACTGGTTTTTGGACACGATTGCAGAAGTGTTTATGAACATGAAGGATTTATCGTAAGTCACGTTAGCTCCATAGGCTTGGCTGTATGTGAAAAGATGTGCGACAACAGTATGCAGTATTTGGCAGTACATGTACAACACACTGGCATTCACACTAGTGTACGTTAGTGTTATGTTGTACAAAGGGCCGTGTATGCTAAGCTGTGGGCTGTCGCTGGCGTGTTTTCATTCTCAGAAGAATGTTTCTGTCACATGACCGATCTGAACCAATAGAATCCTACAAACTTAAAATTCACGAAGCAAAGTATTATTGAGTGAGCTGCACACTAAAGGAGTAAACAGGTGAAATGTTTCAAAACTTTCAATGTACGGGAAGAGCAATTAAATCATGGAAGTTCATCGGTCGGTCGAATACACACTTAACAGAAAGCACTAAGCACTTATCCATGTAAAAAAGGGAAATATTTGTAGTTTAATTTAGAAGGGAATGCTATGAACAGTTAAAAAAATAGGAGTTAAAATAATAATAATCTGGGTCCCCTGGAGATGCTCTAAATCCGGAAAAGGGGAACATAAAATAATTTCTTTGTTGCCTTGATAGCTGAATTTCCCGTAAGCCTAAAGGTTTTCTTGCCACTCCTTTAAAGTCTCCACCAGTGCCTTCGCCCGCACGCGCATGCTCGTGTCACTGTGTAACTTTGTGACTGATTGGTCTCAAAACTTTGCAGTTCTAACTTCTTAAGCCTGGTTCGCTGATTTCTTCTCTCATCAGTTTAGTACTTATTAGAATAATTTTCATGCAACTCTTTCAGTTATGGTGTTGTACGATCCATTCCATTATGGTTATAATTATGAAATGCGAGATTGTGTGCGCTTTGAATTACGAGTAAAGCAGAACGTGTGTTCGGATTTGCATGCATCAACATGGGCTTTACCAACTGACCAAAGTTTTTGTTCTCCGTGTATGAGATGTTGTTGTACTATACTGTTTGCTTGCGGAGTGGCTAAGTCAAGCTGTATTATTCCAGTACTATGCACTGTGTTATAGGGCACGCCAATATGGTCACACCCAGCCTCAGCTGTATGTTCAGTTCACTGAACTTGCTGTAAGCGGTGAGCTATGGGGCAGTGGCACTGATCGTATGTTGTACACGTTTTGATAGTTGTGATTTCTGTAGTAGTAAAGAAGTATGACAACTTATATATTTAAGGCCTAGCCATTTCTCTTCTCAGACGTTAATATTGATTTGATCTTCACATAATCGTTCGGAATTCAGAGGTGGTAATTTGTGCTGCAAGAAGCATAGTAGCCTTAGTACTAGCATGGAGGTGTTAACACCTCCCTTGTACTAGCAGGCCCTACGGCCATTTAGGAAGCTGCCGTATGTAGAGACATTTTACTGTTAATGTGTGTACCATGTACGTATGACAAGTGTTAGTTCTTGAAAGAATGGTTTCGTTACCATAACAAGTCACTGAAGATCAAAGGAAACTAAGTTCTAACAAATAAGTATGTAAAACAAAAGAAAGAACAAAAGAAAAACTTGTATTTGTGATCAATATTTTTTCTCTTGTGTTATAAAACAAATATCGTTATTCCTCTGCCTGTAGGACAAGAAAATAGACGCTTGTTGTCATAACCTGTGGCGCCTAATACAGCGTGCGTACATGAACTACAATAAAGAACTCCGTGTGCGTTATGCATATGGTCAGAGTAGATTTTGAAAAAACCGGTTTTGATTTAAAAACCGGTTTTCACAGCCACCAAAACCAGTTTCCAATTTTTTACTAACCGTCACAGCCTTAGGTCATGGCATGATGCAGTTTCCAATTTTTTACTAACCATCACAGCCTTAGGTCATGGCATGATGCATCATCTGAGTTATGTACACAATGATGAAACCCAAAACCTCATTTGAGAGTTACAAACAATTTCAGCCTTTGCAAGACACTACTGCTAGAATAAAACATATACTGTAGAAAGATGTGTTGCTAAGTATCACAGTCTGTCTGCATATTTATTCTGTCATCTATTTAGAGTATAATTGTTGTTGCCCTGCTAATCCTAGGTAGGGAAATGTTGATGATATGCTTGAGTGACCTCTCCTCTACTGTGAGCTACTTATTATGGTAGTCGCCATGAACAGGTAGTCACCATTAATTGACAGTCACCATTTAAAGGTAATCACCATTTTGATAGGTACTCACCTCTGATAAGTAGTCACCATTAACAGGTAGTCACCATTAACAGGTAGTCACCGTTAATGGGCAGTCACTATTTAAAGGTAGTCACCATTAGTAGGTAGTCACCATTGATCAGTGGTCACCAATCATAGGCAGTTCCTCTAATTGGTAGTCACACATGAATAGTTAGTCACCATTGACAGGTAAACAACATTAATAGATAGTCACCATTAAGAGATAGTCACCTGTAATAGGTAGTTACCATTGAAAGCAAGTGGCCACTGACAGGTAGTCGTCATTAACAGGTACTCACCATTAATAAGTAGTCACCATTGATAAGTACTCACCATTAATAGGTGGTCAGCATTGATGGGTTGTCTCTATTAACAGCTAGTTACCATTGATGGGCAGTTGCAACTAATAGGTAGTCACAATTGATAAGTAGTCACCATTTGATAGGTAGTCACCTTTGCTTGGTAGTCACCATTAATAGGTAGTTACCATTGATTTGTAGTCCCTATTGATAGGTAGTCATCATTTACAGGTAGTTGGTACAGTAGTTACCATTGATACAGGTAGTCACCATTAACAACTACGAACCATTCATAGATAGTAACCATTCATAGTTAGCCACCATTGATAGGCAGTCACCATTAATAGCTACAAACCATTCATAGGTAGTCACAAAAGGTTGTCACCATTAACAGGTAGTCACCACTTATAAGTAGTCACCATTTAGTAGGTAGTCACTATTAATAGCTACAAACCATTCATAGGTAGTGACCATTTATAGATAGTCACTATTGATAGGTAGTCCCCATTGATCAGCTGGTGCTGGGCCTACTATTGTTGGTGAGATGGGAGGACAAGTATCCACACCCCATCAGCTGGTGCTGGGCCTACTATTGTTGGTGAGATGGGAGGGCAAGTATCCACACCCCATCAGCTGGTGCTGGGCCTACTTTTGAGATAGTACCTGCAGTAACAGCTGAATGTGAGAGTCAGGTGTAGTCTTAATTTGTTGTCAAGAAGTTAAATAACTGCAATACAGCATGTGAATGGGAACTATAGGTTATCTTATAAATAATTTATGGAATGTAATGCTATCCTGAAGTTTCAGTGACTTTTCTTCCACAGGTTTTACAAAGTACCTTCTCTCTCAGGAATGTGATTTGTTTGATCCTAAACACCTCAAAGTTTGTCAAGATATGACCCATCCTCTGTCACATTACTACATTGCCTCCTCACATAACACGTGAGTAATCTCGTCAATGATGAAGGGATGTACTTGTATTATAAAATTGATGGACCGCTCTGTATGGCTTTCACACTTACATTGGTGGATCATTTTGTATCTATGCCTTTAGCAGTAAAATTGATGGATCACGTTTGTGTCTATTCCTTTGACAGTATCATTGATGGATCACTTTGTGTCTATGCCTTGAACAGTAACATTGATGAATCATGTTTGTGTCTGTTCCTTTGACAGTAACATTGATGGATCACGTTTGTGTCTATTCCTTTGACAGTAACATTGATGGATCACTTTGTGTCTATGCCTTGAACAGTAAAATTGATGGATCATGTTTGTGTCTATGCCTTGAACAGTAAAATTGATGGATCATGTTTGTGTCTATTCCTTTAACAGTGACATTGATGGATCACATTGTTTCTGCCTTTAACAGTAACATTGATAGATTACTTTGTATCTGTACCTTTTACAGCAACATTAATGAATCACTTTGTATCTATGCCATTAACAGTAACATTGTTGGATCACTTCTATCTACCTTTCACCATAACATTGGATCACTTTGTATGTACTTTTTTTTCACAGGGAGAATCCAGCTTCCTTATTATTTCAAGCATATCAATCAGTAATTTACAAAGATTCATATTGTCATGTATTAAATCAAATTGGAGACATTTTTGATACTGTGTGACTTACCATCATGTTTGTTTAGTGCTCTTGATGTTCTCAGTTTGTTAAATCTGTACTTCTTTTTGATTTTTTCTTCCAGTTACCTGATTGAAGATCAACTTAAAGGTCCATCCAGTGTAGAGGCTTATATATCTGCATTACAAAAAGGATGTCGTTGGGTTGAATGTGAGTCAAATCTGTGTGAAATGGTACACAATAGTTACTCATCTATAGAAAGAGTGTAATGTTAAAGCAATAAACTCTTGAAATGTTTAAAGTAATGATGCACAGAGCTTTTGTATGTTCCTCTGAACAACCACTTTACGTAAGAAAATATTGTTGATGATCGATGGCCAACTAGATCTTTGTTAGGGAATGTCTGAGGTATGCATGGAGCTTTTGTGTCTGAACAGTTAATAGTGAAGCCTCACACTGCCCCCGTTTCGATCATCGAGGGGGGCGAAGGGATCACCAAGAGCAGTCATTGTGCATCCTGCATAATACTTACATCTGACATCACACAGTCTGAAAAAGTCTGAAAGCTAAGTATCTCTCCACCTAGCACTAGCAAGCTGTCATTATAGCTGTAATTTGAGTACACATTTGCCTCTAGAGTTGTGTAGTTTGATAGATGCAGTAGACAGGAACTGAGAAGATCATGCTGATTGGAATGATGTGTGCTAGTACGATGCGATCTTTAGCAGGCAATCACAATAAAGAAAGCTGGATACAAAAGAATGCCACAATATCCATTGCAACATCTGCTATGCTCACCATGTTGCTTTAAATTGGAAACAAACATGTGGCTAGATAAACAGTCGCATTCTACAAAAATTAGTAAATACATCCATTCAAATACGTATCCCAGATAATCAATTTATGTTTCAATTTTACCAAGAGGTGAAATACATTGCATTACATTACATACACACACATTAAGTATAAGTTTCCTTTCTTGTGTTCAGTGTCCTTAAGAAATTGTAAGCCTAGGCCTGTACACTGTAAGCAAACCATAGCAATAGAAAACCACATCTTTGTCAATGATTCAAGCTTATCTGCCAAGTGACAGTGGATCAGATTTTTTCTTGAAAGTTGCAAATATTCGAATTTCAAACTAGAGTAGTGAGAAATAAAGTTAATTAAAAGCATGTGAAAAGATTACCGTTACTTGTGTATAGAGGTGTTTTTGCAAAAGCTGCCAAAATTTTTCAACTGTTTCATGTAGTCTGCATGCATAATATACAGCAGGCATCTAGTCTGTTATGTGAAGCCATGCCTTTGTAAAATGGTGACATTATTTTAGCGTTTTGGTTTTGGTGATAATCATAACCATTGTAATCATGCCAGCATGTGTCTGTATTGATGTGTGTATATGTGAATGCTCATTATGTTAGGCGAAAGTTACGTGTGTGCACATACATGTACTAAGTGCCTTAGCAGGTTCCAACCGTTGGTGGGAGCGAAAGCTGCGCGTGTCTTTCCTCGCTCTCGTGGAACTCCTAACTGACATAGCTGCCCGAAATATTAAATGCTGCGAGGAGGTCTGCCATCAAATGCCTGGAGCCTGCCCTCTCTACCGGCAATCACGTTCTGCGTATGATCGTCAGAAAAAGGGGAATTCCATTGACTTTCTTACAAGGAACTGTTGGTAGCATCCCATGATGCATTGAATGCCAGTATTGTGTATGTGTGTGTGTGTTTGCATCTATGTATGCATGTATGGGTGTTTGCATGATTGTGACACCTGCCTTTTAAACACAATTTCTCAAGAAGGGAAACTTGAACCAATCTCATAGTAGATATGTAGGTGTATCACATTGAGTTCAAGATCCCTATTGTTTTTGGTGGCAGTCAAATGTCATTTTGGGTCAATAGGGGTCAAATGGTGAAAACTCTGTAAACACACTATCTCAAGAAGGGTAACTTGGACAAACGTCATGTTTGATATGCAGGTGCACCACATTAAGTACAATAACCCTAGAGATTTTCATTTGGGGTCAACATTGACCAAATTATGACAACCTTGTGGGCATTATATCTCAAAAAGGGAAGCTTGAACTAGTGTCATTTTTTATGTATATAGGTGTACCACTTTTAAGTATATGAAACCTATTGCTTTCAGTGGTGGTCAAAGGTCATTTGGGGTCAACAGGGCGCAAATTGTGAAAAGCTTGTAGACACAACTCAAGACGGGATGCTTAGACAATTGTCATATGTCAGATGTAGGTGTACCACATTAAGTGTAAGAACCCTATTGATTTTGGTGGAAGTCAGTGTCATTTGGAGTCAATAGTTTTGCAATAATTTTAGAAGAAAAATATGTCTATATATATCACCATACTTTTCCTAATTGTATGAAGCAAGTACTTACTTCATGTAAGGATTGGGTGCTGTAATGTTAGATCATACAGTCTAGGCCCTGAGCCTTCTGCAGAACATTGCTTCATTGGTCAATGAAATCTTCTAGATTTTGTACTTTTTACAGCTTAGAATCAGTTTCATGAGGAACAGTCAGGATATTTACTGATAATTAGAAATTGAATTCCTGTTATTGTCTTCCCCATTGCAGTGGACTGCTGGGATGGAACTAATAATGAACCTGTGATATATCATGGGCACACATTTACCAGCAAGATCCTCTTCAAAGATGTCATAGAAGCAATAACTAAACATGCCTTTGAAACATCAGAGTAAGTAGCTGCGAAAGCAATAAGTGAACGTGCCACCAAATGTAAGTAGCTGCTGAGGCAATGTAAAATAAGCATGCCTTTGAAACATCAGAGTAAGTAGCTGTGAAAGCAATAAATAAAAGTGCCTTTGAAACATCAGAGTGAGTAACTGCGGAAGCAATAAGTGAATGTCCTTTTTAAAAGTCAGAGTTATTATATCTGCAAAAGCAATAAGTGAACATACGTTTGAAATGTCAGATTAAGAAGCAAGAAATGATTGTGAGCAGGAACCTTATTGTTTCAGGTGGAGGTCAAAGGCCATCTAAGGTCACTAGAGGTCAAACACTAAAAAGTCAATGCAGTATCTCAGTATAAGAATCATGGAAATGTTCGATACATTGTATGTTAGATATGTTATTTCAAGTAGAAGAATCCAAATGTTTTTAATTTCTGTTTTTTCTCTTTTTCTCTGGAGATAGGAATCATGGAAACATGTGATAGATAGCCTGTTACTTTTAACATATAATAAATAATAAATTCGTCATTATTATGGAACATAATACATCTGGCTATAGCATCATTGGTATTCTTCTTTCTCTGCATCCACTGTGACGTGAATGTCACAGAAACAGATACTGACACCATGCCATTCCTTCTGTATTTTTTTCTTTGACACGACTATGGTTTTCATGAGTCACTATGACAACTGCATGTATCTGTTATGTTTACTGAACAGAACTTTCAATTCAGCATATTCTTTAACTCCAGTCATCAAAGCCAGAATGAGTTTTTTGACTCTGGTCATATATTACATCCATTTTATGATTTATACCAAACCATGAACTCCATTATGCATGTTGAAGAATATCTGGTATGATTTTATGCTCAGCTGGTCAACATTAAATGGTGGTACTAAGCTGCTTGTGCAGTAAAACTGATATCTGTAAAAGGTGCATGCACATGCTAGGTCTCTGTAGTGGCTAACTCAAACTGCCTCATCTCAGGAACCGTTTAAATCAAGCTTTTCCAGCCTAGCCTCATGTCAGTCAGGTACCATTTAACTGAAGAAACAAATATGTTCTGCTTATCTTTTACAGATTTCCAGTTATCCTATCTCTTGAAAATCATTGCAGTGTCCAACAACAAAGAGTGATGGCCAAATACTTAACGACGATATTAACAAGTATGTAACATTTTACCATAGACTGTAGAAGCAGCAGCTACTGATCTATCATCTGTGTAACCAATGAATGATATCTCTTTAAATGTTGTACACCTTTAAAATGCACAGAGGGAAATGTATAGTAATATTTGTAATATATTCATTGGACTTATTCTTAATTTGTCTTATGCAAAGTTTTGAATTATGTGTATTACTCAACACATTCAGCAAACCTTTTTCTACTTTTTGTCCGCTCATATTACTGTCTTCTGTTTTATGATTTGAATAGATAAACTCTACAGAGATGCCCCAGATAAACAAAGGGAGTTCTTGCCATCACCAATGCAGCTCAGAAAGAAAGTGCTTATCAAGGTAAATTTCTACTGATTAAGACATATGGCTATTGATAGGCCTATTGCTAGACTATATTCTTATTAAGGTAAGTTCCTACTGGTTAAGGCACATGGCTGTTGATTAGCCAGTGTTAGACTCTATAATATTAAGGTAAGTTCTTGCTGGTTAAGGCACATGACTGTTGATTGGTCACTTCTAGACTCTATTTTCTCTACTGACAAAACAGGTGGTCAAATTTAAGATGTATGGTAGTTACATTAATCTATGTCTCAACAAATATCATAAGGCCATCTCATGTCTTTGTCACATCATGATATTAGAACAGTGATGATGTAACCATCTCATTTCCCTGTTACACTGTGATATTAAAATATTGGTCCTGTAGCCATCTCATGTCTTTGTCACATCATGATATTAGAACAGTGATGATGTAACCATCTCATTTCCCTGTTACACTGTGATATTAAAACATTGATCCTGTAGCCATCTCATGTCTTTGTCACATCATGATATTAGAACAGTGATGATATAGCCATCTCATTTCCTTGTTACACTGTGATATTAAAACATTGATCTTGTAGCCATCTCATGTCTTTGTCACATCATGATATCAGAACAGTGATGATGTAGCCATCTCATTTCCTTGTTACACTGTGATATTAAAACATTGATCCTGGAGCCATCTCATTTCCTTGTTGCACTGTGATACTTGAAGAGTGATATCTCTAGCACTTAAGAGGTAACAGCTTTTGATTAAATTCATGCTATCAGAATACCTTTCCACTTCCCCTTACCCCACACTCTCTCCTCCTTCACTCCTGAAGCTTAATGTTTTATATTTTGCAGGCCAAAAAGTTACCAGATAACTTTGAAGAAGACATTGGTGATGTTACTGATGAAGATGAGGGTCAGGAACTAGATGAGAAGAAGCGAACAAAGGTATTGAGTCACAGAAATGGTAGAAATGGTCTTGAGTGAACCTTATAACTTATTTTCATACATACTTGGAAAGAATCCTCAACTCCTATTGGTCCATTTCAGTCAGGTGACCGTGGGTTAATCGCTGGTAACCAAACTTGTTAAACCATGGTCAATCACTTGCGGATGAATACAACAAAACTGAAGATCGGCAGTGTGTTTTCAGCCTGCTATATCTTGCACAAAACAATGGCTAATGCAGTATTACTAGTACCAGGCCTACACCAGTGAAGTGACGTTCGATTAGAAGTTTGTTATTCTTTGTTCTAACGTTACCTAGGCCTCGCCTAGGGCCTAAGGCCTGCTCAAAAGTAAAATTTAGGTAAATCTACGTAACAACAGCACAGTATACTGTCAGTGGTAATCCCTCTGACATAGGGTAGCCTAATCTTACCTAAATACCAGAATTGTGTCGGATGAAAGCTGCTTCGGTATATTTTGAACACCTTAGAAGTTTGATAGCCTACCGGAATTAGCTTTCCTTCTTTGTAAAATTCTGCTGAGATGTTCAAAAACAATTCCCTATGCAATAACATCGGAAAGAGGACCAAGGTTCAATACATCGCCATCTTTAAGGGTCTCCATACAACCACCGGATTTATTTTCTTAAATTTCCAAAATTTTGTATAGCCTACCGACTACTGAGAACTCTCACACTCACAGGAAATTAGGGTCCACACACAACAAGTCTTCCACTCTTTGTTGCTGTTGGGACTGACAATAAGACATCAAGCATGTACAGTACATGTTCTTTCTCGAAATATTTATTCAATGAATCTGTTACTGTTTTCATCCAAAATCAGTAATCAGGCCCTGTACCTACAATCTTGGACAAAATACCTTGGGACACCCTGCGCCCCCGTTCAATGTTGGCTATAGGATTGCTGTTCAAAGGGAACATTCACTTCTATAGTGCAGCATTGGAAAGGGGTGCGGGGTTTCTTGTTATCCTATCACCTTAAATTCAGTATTATATTTGCAACGTACGGCAAAGTGTCCCAACAATTTTGTCCAAAAAAATTTGGGAGGTAACATCATAACTAAAATGCATCCTGTTGACCAGGAAACTACTTTAAAACATTTTGCATGATACAAATGATGTACTTTCGGCTCAAACTCTGATATTGAGACAGGTACAGAAGAAAAAAAAAGAAACAAAAACAAACCCCCCAAAAAACAACAACTAACATGTTAGTCACTGTGGTCCGTTGAAGAAGATCGATGTATATGTGTTATTTATTCAAATTGTTTACAGTGAGGACGTGGTGTCTGGTATTAAAGTAACTACGCTTAATGACTGTTATGACTGTCTTGCAAGTTAATCTGGGTAAAAAAGTGTACTATCATTATACAAAAGAAACCCCTAAAATGCAAATTTAATAAATGTGACGTTTGCTCATATTCACATAACAGTGACATTGTGGCACCCATTCCATTGTACTGTACATGGTGCACTGTAATATGTCAGTCATTTTAAGCAGTTTCAATGAACTTCAGAGTACATATTTGTTGTTAGAGCTATATCATTATACTAATATACATACATATATTACCTTATGTTATATATGAATGAATGAAAAATGAGAAGTTGACAGATATTTGAGTTTATAAATGGATAATTGAGCAGTGAAAAACACTATGGTCATGCCGTGAATCAAACCCCGGCCTCCCCATCCAAGCTGACTTAGACCTAACAACAGCGTCCAACAGTATATTAGGTTAATGAAACCCACTTTCGACCAAATGTTTTGACAGGAAAATTTAAGCAACCCAAGGGAAAATTGCGTAGATCACAAGACTGAAGATTACATATGTTACCAGCTTCATGCAATGTAAAAATTGCAGTCACAATTCTTGATTTAGCGGCCAAAAATGTAAAAAAACCAGCCTTTACTAACGTTCTACCATTATTTTAATATTAAGCTGAATCTACAGTTCTGACTTTACCGCATTTTGGTAGAGTGTGGAGCTTCTTCAGAATATATTATAACCTGGATTCCTACCAGCATTCTACAATTGCAGTAACACTCCTGTTGCAACGCAATGCAACAGCTGCCCATCAATGTTATTTCTAAACGCAACTATTTCTGTCCGCATACAAAACCATAAAACAATCTGTCCATTCATGGTCACTCCTTTCCAACAAAACATACACGAATAAACCCCCAAAATTAAAATTAAACTTGTCATGTTCATAGTCGAAATTCAGAATACTTTCATTTGAAAATCCCCAGACCCATGGGCCCCGATAACTAATTTTTATGATGCACCATGTTCAAAAATGTTCAATTTTCTTTCAAAATTTCGCTCCAAAATTGCTCCCAAAAAACTCAGACAATCTTGGACAAAATACCTTGGGACACCCCGCGCCCCTGTTCAATGTTGGCTATAGGATTGCTGTTCAAAGGGAACATTCACTTCTATAGCGCAGCATTGGAAAGGGGCGCGGGGTTTCATGTTATCCTATCACCTTAAATTCAGTATTATATTTGCAACGTACGGCAAAGTGTCCCAACAATTTTGTCCAAGATTGTCTGAGAATTTTGACGGTTTAGAGGCATGCGCGGGGCACAGGAAAAATCGTCAATTTGAAATAAGTTACACGGCCAAATGGGGGTGATATTCCTTGCAACAAGAAACATCAGCAGTGCAAGTTTGGCATGTTTTGGGCCTATATTGAAGTTGGTTTACCGTAATAATATTATTGTGTGAATGTTGTCAATGTTATTACGGAGTACAGGGAGGAATAAGTCAGTCAAATCCATGTATTTGCACTAAATGTGCCGAATAAAATGCAGTCATTCGGGAGGTAACATCATAACTAAAATGCATCCTGTTGACCAGGAAACTACTTTAAAACATTTTGCATGATACAAATGATGTACTTTCGGCTCAAACTCTGATATTGAGACAGGTACAGAAGAAAAAAAAAGAAACAAAAACAAACCCCCCAAAAAACAACAACTAACATGTTAGTCACTGTGGTCCGTTGAAGAAGATCGATGTATATGTGTAATTTATTCAAATTGTTTACAGTGAGGATGTGGTGTCTGGTATTAAAGTAACTACGCTTAATGACTGTTATGACTGTCTTGCAAGTTAATCTGGGTAAAAAAGTGTACTATCATTATACAAAAGAAACCCCTAAAATGCAAATTCAATAAATGTGACGTTTTTCTCATATTCACATAACAGTGACATTGTGGCACCCATTCCATTGTACTGTACATGGTGCACTGTAATATGTCAGTCATTTTAAGCAGTTTCAATGGACTTCAGAGTACATATTTGTTGTTAGAGCTATATCATTATACTAATATACATACATATATTACCTTATGTTATATATGAATGAATGAAAAATGAGAAGTTGACAGATATTTGAGTTTATAAATGGATAATTGAGCAGTGAAAAACACTATGGTCATGCCGTGAATCAAACCCCGGCCTCCCCATCCAAGCTGACTTAGACCTAACAACAGCGTCCAACAGTATATTAGGTTAATGAAACCCACTTTCGACCAAATGTTTTGACAGGAAAATTTAAGCAACCCAAGGGAAAATTGCGTAGATCACAAGACTGAAGATTACATATGTTACCAGCTTCATGCAATGTAAAAATTGCAGTCACAACTCTTGATTTAGCGGCCAAAAATGTAAAAAAACCAGCCTTTACTAACGTTCTACCATTATTTTAATATTAAGCTGAATCTACAGTTCTGACTTTACCGCATTTTGGTAGAGTGTGGAGCTTCTTCAGAATATATTATAACCTGGATTCCTACCAGCATTCTACAATTGCAGTAACACTCCTGTTGCAACGCAATGCAACAGCTGCCCATCAATGTTATTTCTAAACGCAACTATTTCTGTCCGCATACAAAACCATAAAACAATCTGTCCATTCATGATCACTCCTTTCCAACAAAACATACACGAATAAACCCCCAAAATTAAAATTAAACTTGTCATGTTCATAGTCGAAATTCAGAATACTTTCATTTGAAAATCCCCAGACCCATGGGCCCCGATAACTAATTTTTATGATGCACCATGTTCAAAAATGTTCAATTTTCTTTCAAAATTTCGCTCCAAAATTGCTCCCAAAAAACTCAGACAATCTTGGACAAAATACCTTGGGACACCCCGCGCCCCTGTTCAATGTTGGCTATAGGATTGCTGTTCAAAGGGAACATTCACTTCTATAGCGCAACATTGGAAAGGGGCGTGGGGTTTCATGTTTTCCTCTAACCTTAAATTCAGTACTATATTTGCAACATACGGCAAAGTGTCCCAACAATTTTGTCCAAGATTGTAGCTGTACAACACTCTGTAGCACGGAGTTACGTACACACTATACGCAGTGAATACATATACACTGACCACAACGTGCACACATTAACACACTGCACATTAAGTTGCAAACGAACTAAACTGTACTAAAACATGCAAACGAACTAAAGCACACGCGCGTTGTAGCTATGTCAATTGGTACTGTTATGCTTTTTGTCTACAGGTGACTTTCTGTTTCGTGCACGAATATTGTTGACATGTTGTAAATTTGTATACCTTTTCTGGGGGTTCCTGTTCAATAAAAATACGGTTATTTAACGACCAAATTCCTTTCTTTTTCGTCCTCTTTTATCAAAATCTCATTGGTATGTATGAACAATATAAATCAACTTTGGACCTGTGTATTAACTATAGTATAATGCACTCTCGGGGGTTAATGCTATCGCTGGATGCACTCAAGCTGCGCCCTCATGCATCACTTGCATTAACCCCCGATCGTGCATTATCACACAGCTAATGCACATTCCAGCATTGATTAACCTTTAAGTTACCAGATAGTTTGTGAAAAGCAGAGATGTGAGTCAAAGATAATCTCTTTGACTGCAATCAATTTTTGATCTGCATGCTACTAATGTATAATTTACAAAATATCTTTGTCATTTAAGGAATATATTTACATGTTTACTGACACCTCTAACATAATAGTTCATAGTCCTGATCAAATTCCAATAATGATAGCGAATTCAATTACTTTGTTGTCCATATCTGCATGCGTTAATGTGATTCCTTTCTCATTTATATCTGTATAATATAGTTTATTGTATTTTTTTTTTTTTTTTGCAGGACATTTCCAAGAGGCACCCTCTTATCAAGGAGCTCTCAAACTTGGTGTCTCTCTGTAAATCTGTTCGGTTTCAAGGATTTCAAAATGCCTTTTCTTGTCGTGAGTGGCATGCGAGTTCACTTCTGTTCAGTTAATGATAAGAAATAATTTTGGTACTATGTGGTCGCTGGTGTGGAATACATTTGGAGTGGGAGGTCACTGGTATGTAATGGATGTGGTGTATGTGGTCACTGGTATGTAATGCATTTGAGTTATGTAGTCACTTAGGTAATAGATTTGGGGTAGGTGTTCACTGGTAATGGATTTGGGGTATTTGGTCACTGGTATGTAATAGATTTAGGGTAGTGGTCACTATTATGTAATAGATTTGGGTATATTGTCATTGGTATGTAGTGGATTTGGGATATATGGTCACTGGTGTGTAATTAATTTAGGGTAGTGGTCACTATCATGTAATGGATTTGGGTATATTGTCATTGGTATGTAGTGGACTTGGGATATATGGTCACTGGTATGTAATGGATTTAGGGTAGTGGTCACTATCATGTAATGGATTTGGGTATATTGTCATTGGTATGTAGTGGACTTGGGATATATGGTCACTGGTGTGGAATAAATTTAGGGTAGTGGTCACTATCATGTAATGGATTTGGGTATATTGTCTTTGGTATGTAGTGGACTTGGGATATATCGTCACTGGTATGTAACAAATTTAGGGTAGTGGTCACTATGGTGTAATGGATTTGGGTATATTGTCATTGGTATGTAGTGGACTTGTGATATTTGGTCACTGGTGTGTAATAGATTTAGGGTAGTGGTCACTATCATGTAATGGATTTGGGTATATTGTCATTGGTATGTAGTGGATTTGGGATATATGGTCACTGGTGTGTAATAGATTTAGGGTAGTGGTCACTATCATGTAATGGATTTGGGTATATTGTCATTGGTATGTAGTGGATTTGGGGTATATGGTCACTGGTATGTAATGGATTTAGGGTAGTGGTCACTATCATGTAATGGATTTGGGTATATTGTCATTGGTATGTAGTGGACTTGGGATATATGGTCACTGGTGTGGAATAAATTTAGGGTAGTGGTCACTATCATGTAATGGATTTGGGTATATTGTCTTTGGTATGTAGTGGACTTGGGATATATCGTCACTGGTATGTAACAAATTTAGGGTAGTGGTCACTATGGTGTAATGGATTTGGGTATATTGTCATTGGTATGTAGTGGACTTGTGATATTTGGTCACTGGTGTGTAATAGATTTAGGGTAGTGGTCACTATCATGTAATGGATTTGGGTATATTGTCATTGGTATGTAGTGGATTTGGGATATATGGTCACTGGTGTGTAATAGATTTAGGGTAGTGGTCACTATCATGTAATGGATTTTGGTATATTGTCATTGGTATGTAGTGGATTTGGGGTATATGGTCACTGGTATGTAATGGATTTAGGGTAGTGGTCACTATCATGTAATGGATTTGGGTATATTGTCATTGGTATGTAGTGGACTTGGGATATATCGTCACTGGTATGTAATAAATTTAGGGTAGTGGTCACTATGGTGTAATGGATTTGGGTATATTGTCATTGGTATGTAGTGGACTTGTGATATTTGGTCACTGGTGTGTAATAGATTTAGGGTAGTGGTCACTATCATGTAATGGATTTGGGTATATTGTCATTGGTATGTAGTGGATTTGGGATATATGGTCACTGGTGTGTAATAGATTTAGGGTAGTGGTCACTATCATGTAATGGATTTGGGTATATTGTCATTGGTATGTAGTGGACTTGGGATATATGGTCACTGGTATGTAATGGATTTAGGGTAGTGGTCATTATATGGTGTAATGGATTTTGGTATATTGTCATTGGTATGTAGTGGACTTGGGATATATGGTCACTGGTGTGGAATAGATTTAGGGTAGTGGTCACTATCATGTAATGGATTTGGGTATATTGTCATTGGTATGTAGTGGACTTGTGATATATCGTCACTGGTGTGTAATAGATTTAGGGTGGGATATCACTGGTATGTTATGGATTTGGGTCGATGATGACTTATGTGTAACTTTCATGATGTCATGCATGAACACAATTACTGAGGTGCTCTCTTTTGAAGTTAGTTTTGTTTTCAAACCCTGTAATGTCTTTGGTCATAGCAGGTATCATTTCAAGATGAGGTGCCCTCTTTTTGGTTTCAATGATAAAAGTAAACTTTGTAGTCATGCATGCATGTGTGTGTGTGTATGTATAAATGTATGTATGTGATGCCTTACTGTGAACACGATATCTCAAGGAGGGAGGCTTGACCAGATCCCATATTTGATATGTAGGTGTAGCACATTGAGTAGAAGAACTCTAATATTTTTGGTGGAAGTCAGAGTTCATTTTAGGTAGCCAGGTATCAATTTATGAAAACCTTGTAAACGTGATATCTCAATAATCGAACTTTGAACAAATCTAATGTTGAATATGTAAATGTATCACATCGAAAAGAAGGACTCCATTGTGTTTTGCGGAAGTCAAAGGTCATTTAGGGGCAACAGGGGTCAGATTGTGAAAGCTTGAAAAACACAGTATCTCGAGAAGGAAACTTTGACAGATCTCCTGTTTGGTAGGTAAGTGAAGCACATAGAGTAGGACGCTATGTGTGAACTTTTATGGAGGTGAAAGGTCATTTGGGGTCATCAGGTGTCAATTTGTGAAAACTTTGTAAACATAATATCTCAAGAAGGGACACCTGGACAGATCTCATATTAGATATGTAGATGTATCACAATGAATGGGGCAACCCGTTGTTTTTTATGGAGGTCAAAGATCATTTGGGGGTCAACCGGTGCCAAGTTGTGAAAACATGATATCTCAAGAAAGGAACTTTGGAGAGATCTCATATTTAGTATGTAAGTGTATCACATTGACAAGAAGATCCCATTGCTTTTGGTGGGGGTCAAAGGTCATTTTGGGTCAACAGGGGTCAGATTGTAGAACCTTGAAAACACAATATCTCAAGAAGGGAAACTTTTACAGATCTCATGTTTGGTATGTAAGTGTATCACATACAGTAGAAGGACCCTATTGTTTTGGATGGAGTTCAAAGGTCATTTGGGATCACCAGGTGTCAGTTTGTGAAAACTTTGTAAATATGATATCTCCAGAAAAGAAGCTTGCACAATGCTCATATTTTGTTTGTTTTTATCCTAATTTCAAACTATAGCCCCCCGAATTTTGTATACTTCCTAACCCTGGTATGAAGAGGATGATCAACATGTTGGTATGGACGTCCACCAAGACATTAATGTATACCCTGAAAGTATCGTCATATGTTCTCTAGCACTCTGCTGCAGCTCAACACGCTAGTTAACCTCCTAATTGACACCTAGCCTATTCTTTTGATGGAGTGGTGAGGATGGTCCTTAGAGGGCAACATATCTTCACCTTATGCAATATGATAGATTCAAAGTGCTCATAACTGAATCATCGAAACCACAATGCCTTTTGGCTTTCTGGTTTTCAAACCCTATTTTGGTCAAAGCAATGGTGCCATCAAAGCCTGCAGTGTCTGTGGTCGTAGCAATAGTATCATCAAACCCTCATGTCTTTGGTTATAGCAGTAGTATTCCAAGTTTGTGAACTATATTCTGTTATGTTGATTGCCTATTTGCTGAGTGATCCATGTTATGGTTAGGCCAGCACTATTGGCTTTAAGTGACTGTATGCATAACAGTAATAACATAATTGTAACTTATATGCTAACTTTAAGTTTTTTGGTGTTGATTCACTGAATTAACAAGTGTCACTAAATATTTTGTTATTAGGAATATTTTCATATTTTTTTTTTACATTTCAGAAGAATTTTGGGAATTGTGTTCATTCAGCGAGGCTCAATCACAGAGATTAATAAACACTGACCCTGAAGAGTTTGTCAACTATAACAAAAGATTTTTGTCGAGGGTGTTTCCTAATGCCAATAGAATAGATTCAAGCAACTACAATCCTCAAGATCTTTGGAATTGTGGCTGTCAGATAGGTAAGACATATTAACCATTGAGACACTGTACCTGACAATCGGGCTGCCACACGTGATACACTCTGACTGCCTGACATGGGTCTGAGACTGGCTGCCACACATGTGATACACTCTGACTGCCTGACATGTGTCTGAGACTGGCTGCCACACAAGTGATACACTCTGACTGCCTGACATGTGTCTGAGACTGCCTGTCACACAGGTGATTGTCTGACTGTCTGACATGTGGCATACTGACAGCCAGAACAGTGATTCGATAATTTAGAATTCGTTCATGTCAGTCACTTTAAAGGCTGTCACACAGGTGAGGCATTGGCCACTAGGTTTCTCTGATAATTTGAACCTTTACAATCATGATGTGCGGGTATCTTGCAAACTCAAATGTCAAGAACTCCAGATAAATCTCTGTACCATGCAGCTCAAATCTCAAGAAGGGAAGCTTGGATAGATCCCATATTTGGTATGTAGGTGTGCCTAATTCAATAGAAGAAGCCTATTGTTATTGGTGGAAGTCTATGTTCATTTGGGGTCAACAAGGGTCAAATTATAAAAACCTTGAAGATACATCTCAAGAAGAGAACCTTCGAAAGATCTCACATCCAGTATGTTAGTGTAACACATAACGTTGAAAGAGTGGATTTTTTTTTTTTTAAATGGAGATCAAAGGTCATTTGGGATCAACAGGGTAAAGTATATTTAAACCTTGTAAACACAATAGTGAAATAGTGCCATCAGAAGGAGAGAAGGTTGGATTGATCACATAGTTGATCTATAGATGCTTTCATACTGTGGGTAAGAAATCCATCATATGTAATATGTCAAATTCCAAACATTCATTATTGAATCACCAAAACCACAATGATTTTGGGCTTTCTGGTGAGATTATTATGAAAATAGGAAAATGGTGTTTAGTGTAGAATTAAAACTTGTATTGATTTTAAATTTTGTGTGATATGAAAATAACATTTTGGAGCTGTTATTTTAGCAGCATCTATTTTCTTCTCCAAAAATATCGATATGACTTACGTGAAACTCAGTAATTATTAACTGAGAGACAAAATATATAGGCTTAAGGGCTTCATCACATATGTTACTGGCGGGAATTGAAGGGCCGCACAGCTCCACACAGCTCCACACATTACTGGTCATTATGCAGCCTGCATATCCCACACGCTTCAGTGCACATAGCTAGGGAACCTTTGTGAAGTTAATGAGCACTGAGTTATGAGCAGATAGTTAATTTGCTGCAAATGATCTGTGGTTTAAAGGTTACAATTGCACACTGATGGATGACTTCTAACTTTTTTCCAACCCTGCAGGTGTAGGCCTAGCCTAGCAGACACTATAGCCTATAGCAGCTTTACTCATATTCCACAAACAAACATGCTCTGAAAGTCCTCCCAGAAGTAAGACTATCAAAAAAGAGCAACAAAGTGAAGACACAGGGACAGATTTTTCTGAATCTATTTTGCGTACATTATGGTGAATAGAAGAAAAGGATTTTTAAGAGGGATTGTTGTGAAGCTTGCATTAAAGGAGATTTTGAAAGCCTTGTATTATGAATTAGGCAGGTCAAACTGGGATTTTATTGTGTTTGCCAGTGTAGTAAGTGAGTAGTATATCAGCCAATTGAACTTGTACTTTGCAATTTCTTTCAGACGTATTCATCCAGGAAACTTATTGTGTGCACTTCTTTTGTGTAAAAATCACTGTGGACAGTGTGCGTTCATGCTTGGAAAGCTTTGTTTGTGGTCGCCTAATCCAGGGCATGCCACTGTTCATGGGTGCCAAGAGGCCAGAAGATGTGTGCAGTGGAGCGTGACTCATTACTGTCTGATTGCTGCCCTCATGGCAATGGGTAGAACAGCCCACATAGTCCCTCAGCTTAGTTTTGTGATGAAGCCCTAACAGAAGAAATACTGACACTGTGCAACACTCCACATCATCTGTTTTGCCCTTTTCTCAAACTTTAAAAATTTATATCCCCAAAACAGTAAAACTTTTAAACAAAATTGCTATGGATTTTCACACAGGGTTTTCCTTTGCAATTTCTGAATAAAGGCTACTCTTTTCTAGAAGCATGTCACACAACCTTTAATGTAAAGTGATGTTTGGTTCCTTGCATCCGCGAAGGAACCTATGCAGTCAGGTCGGCATGTGTGTTTGTATGTGTGTTTGCATCTGTGACAATAGGTATGCTAACTCAATAGGGGAAAGTCAGATAAAAGTCAAACTTGATATGTAGGTTTGCCATATTTAGAAGGTGTACCCTATTGTTTTTGGTGGAGGTCAAAGGTCATCTGGGAGAACTGGGGCAAAAGTCTGAAAACCTTGTTATGCTATGGATCCTCATATGTTCCATCAGTCTGCCTCCAGCGAATCATGGAAGTACTGCTTGAGTTAGCAGTTTCATGATCAAATGAAGAAGCAGCAGTGTGCTGTTTGCAGTACTGTAGGTGGTCACACCAGACAAGTTTCGGCTGGATCAGTTTATGTCCTCGTGCTTGAGTGCTGATGTGTGCATTCATGTAAATTTCTTTCAAGTAGTGAGGTGGGCAGGGCACAATGGCTGAAAATAAGTCAGTTGGTGTTCTTACCAGTGGAAACTAGATCCCAGGAGTTCCTCCAGGGCATGCTGTCAGTTGGGTGGATTGTCAAGTGGCATAGATGTGATAAGTCTGATTGCAATTCGCAGAAACCCTTCTTTAGGGCTTTAAATGAAAGATTTGCAGCTGCTTGTGCTTTGCAAAATGAATGGGATATTGCTGTATAGTGCAGGAATCAACATCTTCAATTCATTGCATCAAATGAAATGGCTTTTTTGATATTTATGAACTATTTCAAGTACAAGGAACCATAAGTGCCCTTGGGCTGTTGTGAAATCATGCAAAATATTTCTTCTCTTACAGATTGTATGTAACACTGTTGATGGTTGGTCACATTAGTGCTATGGAAGTGGTTCCATGTGGGTGCATGCTTGTCATGTTTGGGGTCCAATGTCTGAAATGGGCCATTTTATAAAAGCATGAAATATGTTTCCCTCTCTACAGATTTTATGTAGAAAAGTGAGAGTTCATAGTCAGAAATGGGCCATATGGGCTATCGTAGGAAATAATGCAATATGCTTCCTTTTACTTCATAATTTACATTGTATACTCTCCATCTGTGGAAGGAACCACAGTGCCCTTGTTCCCTTGTTCATTTGTGTATTCTCTGCATTAGTATTGTTCCCATTGATTGTGAGTTGCATTTATGTTGTTGTTGGTAGTAGTAATCCACTTACTAAGGAGTAAATTATTAGTGTATCAGACAGATATATGTGTCCATTCACCAATCCATTTGTCTTTTATTGATATCTTTCCCATCTATTGTGAGTTGTTAGTTGTGTTTATGCTGTAGTTGGCACTAGGTTACAATTGAAAATTGAAACATATCATGGAGTGTTGTTACTTCAATTGTCGTTATTTTTTCCTTCAATGTGGTGGTTTTGATTATTATTTTCATTGTATTTACAGTAATCAGTATGTATGTTACGTGTATTTCAAACTATATAAGAACAATTTAAATACTGCAACAAGCAGTTGTCAAATCCATTGTTATGATTTGATCTGTTTCCTTCTGCAGTTGCTTTAAATTACCAAACACCAGGGCTGATGACAGATTTATATGATGGCAAGTTTAGACTCAATGGTGGCTGCGGATATATCTTAAAACCTCATATAATGAGAGAAGGTAAATATCAAAAGTAAAAGTTTGAATACTCAATGGTGGCTGTGGATATATCTTAAAACCTCATATAATGAGAGAAGGTAAATATCAAAAGTAAAAGTTTGAATACTCAATGGTGGCTGTGGATATATCTTAAAACCTCATATAATGAGAGAAGGTAAATATCAAAAGTAAAAGTTTGAATACTCAATGGTGACTGTGGATATATCTTAAAACCTCATATAATGAGAGAAGGTAAATATCAAAAGTAAAAGTTTGAATACTCAATGGTGGCTGTGGATATATCTTAAAACCTCATATAATGAGAGAAGGTAAATATCAAAACTAAAAGTTTGAATACTCAGTGGTGGCTGTGGATATATCTTAAAACCTCATATAATGAGAGAAGGTAAATATCAAAAGTAAAAGTTTGAATACTCAATGGTGGCTGTGGATATATCTTAAAACCTCATATAATGAGAGAAGGTAAATATCAAAACTAAAAGTTTGAATACTCAATGGTGGCTGTGGATATGTCTTAAAACCTCATATAATGAGAGAAGGTAAATATCAAAACTAAAAGTTTGAATACTCAATGGTGGCTGTGGATATGTCTTAAAACCTCATATAATGAGAGAAGGCAAATATCTAAACTAAAAGGCAATGACCAATAATGTAACAGAATGATATGATGGCAAGTTTAGGCTCAATGGTGGCTGAGGATATATCTTAAAACCTCATATAATGAGAGAAGGTAAATATCAAAACTAACAGGAGATGAGTAATTAGGGGAGAGGGGAGACGTTATTTGAAATGTTTGTCAGAAAAATTCTTAGATCTTCCAACTAGATTTGAAGGGTATTCACAGGGGCTAGTAATTCCATATGTTTAAAACATTGAAATGATTTTCTGTTTTGGGTAAATTCAATAGCAACTGTGACCCTCAAAGATGTTCCAACTAACCCTAAGTGGTTTTTGTTGGAACATGGTCAAAACATGTATAGCTCTCTGGAACATGATTTAGATGAACGTGGAACATGGTCACATAGTAAGCAATTAGGGAGTTTGTCATAGTCAACCCGTCATTCCCCTTCGTGTATTTTCCACGCTATTGTATGTGAATATCTGAATTGATGGGACGTTCATAGACTTCCAAGAGTTACTAATGGAGTGTAACCATCTGGGTTGGTTAATTCTTACGTTCATAGGCCTATGTACAGTATGTACTGCAGGTACCATTCATGATACAGGCCTGATGTTATAAGAGTACATCAATGTTAATGTTAGGCTACCGTGATCCACTTTGTTGTAAATGCACTAAAATAGTAGCCAGCAGACTAATTCAACTAACCTCCTTCTGCCCTTCTGCAAAATTTAAGGTCTGCAACAACACATTATAAATCATTTTACCGTTTTAATGCCTCCTTCATATGGAAACTGTTCTCTCTCATCTTTCAAAAACAAAGAGCCAGGGAACATTTTGAAAATTGTAAAAACATTACTCAGAGGTACTGAAAAATCACCTTCTTTCTTAAGCAGTGTTGTAGTCTTTTAAACAATATTATTATTCCTAAATTTATACCACGCCTTTAGTAAAAGGTTATTTAAAAGAACTTTGCCATAAAGTAAAGGTAAACGAACACCAAAGAAGAAGAAAAGAAAAGTGCAGAAATTATGTACAAAGTGCTGCAACTGAGGCCTACATGTAGTCATGGAAAGCAGTGTTGAACAGATACATTTTAAGATTTTTCTTGAATAAGGTTAGTGATGTGCTGAGCCTTACAATGGCAGGGGGCTCTTTCCAAAGGCGAGGACCACATACTAAAAAACGGTGATCACCAAAGGTTTTGCACTTAGTAACAGGGACTGACAAATTAATACAATTTCGTGAATCTGATCACAGATTATATCTACTGTTTTGTATGCAATGGAACATTTCAGTTAAGTACAGTATTCAGGGGTCACATCATTTATTGACTTAAAAAACCAGTACGTACCAAGTTTGAAATGAATCCTGAATTCAGCTGGAAGCCAGTGCAATTGGAATAGAATTTGGGTGGATGGTGTCATTGCACTCACATGGAAATCAAGACGGGCAGCATAATTTTGTAACTGTTGGAGCCTAGTAATGAAGTGGTTAGGGATTAAAAAAAAATAGAGGGGTTACAATAATCAATATGACTTTGAACAAGACCATGAACAAGTACTTTACAGGCTTCAGAAGTCAAGCTACTCCTAATAGGCGCAATACAATGAAGGTTGTAAGGGACAGTTTTACATTTAGCAGTTACATGTTTTTCAAAGTTAAAGTTAGTATCAAAACAAACACCGGGATTTTTAATACTGCTGGCACATGTTATGGTTTCACTGCCTATAACGGTGGAATGAGATTTTGGCTTGTTAATCTGTTGCCTGGTTCCCAAGACAATATAATCAGTTTTGGTATCGTTCATTTTTAACTGAAGACACGTCATCCAAAGACGAACGTCACTAAGGCAGTTTTGCATAGCCAGTATAGCATGATGCTCAGCGGTATCTAAACTAGGCTTAAACGGCATGGCCAGTGCAATTAGTGAGATGGTAAGAGACAACATCAAACAGAGAACTAGCATACCAGAGAAATAAATTTGGCCCATAGGAAGATCCCTGAGGTACCCCATATGGTACAGCCCTAACAGTAATTGTAACTGGCTCAATACAAACAGTTTGGTGGTAGCAGGACAAGTAAACACACCAATCATAAACCAACCCATCCACAACAAACCAATCATAAACCAACCCATCCACAACAAACTGATCCTTATGTTGACCAAGTAAAATCGTAGAATTGACCATGTCAAATGCAGCGCTTAAGCCAATGACAACAAGTAAGGTTAGTTCCTGCTTGTCCATATTCATCAGACAGTCAGAGACCATGTTAAATAACTGTTGCTTATTCCTTCACAATGATGGCATTCTCTCTATTTTATTTCCTCAATCCCAATGTTTCAAGAAAGCCAGTGCTTCATTAATTGCTAATAATTATGTAGGGGATTACTGCATCAAAGAGAGTTTGATTATTTTGAATAATATTTGATGGATATTCTGTTCTCTCTTTTCTTTTCCTGATATGATACTACATTCAGATGAAAGTATGTTCTGCTTACATCCTTCTTTACATAACGGTGACATTAACTCCTAGATGTTTTGGCTTTTTCCAGCTCCCTTTTTTAAAGAGATGAGAAGGTGAAAACGTACAATAAGACTGTTAGCTCAGCAAATCCCGGCTTTCAGTACCAAATTTTCTAGACTATGTGTGCCTTAGACAGTTGACAAACACAGAAAAAGACACCAACAACTTTATTAACACCTCTATGTATACAAAACTCTGCTTTGGTATTCACATGACACAACTTACACAAGCTGCCAATGTAAGCACATATGTACAAACAGTTCCCATACTTGACATAATTTAGTATACAAATAAGATTTAAGGAAAAAGTATCAAAGTAATATGAACAATTTAAGGCAAAGGTACAGGACATAAGTATTGTTTGTTGTATATGGAAAGTTTTTTACTTCTGACAATTCAGATATTCCAATCATTTTTCTCCACAGAAATATCTTATTTTAGTGCTCATTCATCAGACATTATTCCAGGAGTATCTCCTCAAGTATTGCATATTAAAATTATCAGCGGCCAACAGTTTCCAAAACCCAGAGGATCAGAAGCAAAAGGAAATGTAAGATGGCTTCCCTGAGTGGATAAAGTTTACTTGTAAAGGATGATATCAATGAGGATAATAGAGATGATGACAGTAGAAAAGAAAACGATGACAGTGATCAGTAATAAATGATGACAGGGATCAGTAATGGATGATGACAGTGATCAGTAATAAGTAATGACAATAATCAGTTATAAATGATTACACTGATCAGTACTGAATTAAGGCAGCGATCAGTAGTAAATGATGACAGTGATCAGCAATAAATCATGACAGTGATCAGTAATAAATGATAACAGTAATTCCAATAATTTTTCAGTGACCAGCAATAAATGATTACATTAATCAGTAACAAATGGTTACAGGGGTCAGTAATCAATGATGGCATTGATCATCAATAATGATGAAAGTGATAAGTAATAAATAATGATACTGATCAATAATGAATGCTGACAGTGATCCATAGTGAATGATGACAGTAATCAGTAATAAATAATGATAGTGATCTGTAATAAATGATGACAGTGATCAGCAGTGAATGTTGACAGTGACGAGTAATAAATGAGGATTATGACCAGTAATAAATGGCAACAGTGATCAGTAATTGAATATGACAGTGATGACAGTAATCAGTTGTAAATTATGTCAGTAATCAGTGATAGATGATGACAGTGATCAGAAATGAATGATGGCAGTGATCAGTAGTAAATTATGACAGTGATCAGCAATAGATAATGACAGTGATCAGTAATAAAGAATGACAGTAATCAGTAATAGATGATTACAGTGATCAGCAATTAATGATGACTCATCAGCAATGAATGATGAGAGTGATCAGTAATAAATGATGAAAGTGATCAGTAATAAATGATGACAGTAATCAGTAATAAATGATTACAGTGATCAATAATAAGTGATGACAGTAATCAGGAATAAATGATGATACTGACCAGTAATGAATGCTGAAAGTGATCAGTAGGGAATGATGACAGTGGTCAGTAGTAAATCATGATAGTGATCAGTTATAAATAATGTTAGTGATCAGCAATGAATGTTGACAGTGATGAGTAATAAATGATGACAGTAATAAGTGATGATAGTGATCAGTAATGACATTAGCAATCAAATAGTGTATGATGGTAGTGTTTAGTAGTACATGATGATAGTGATCAGCAATGAGTGATGATGTTACTGGTTACATCTCACTTTTACTTACATCATTTCATAGTTAACTGTTATTCTGAATAATTCTATGTTACAGGTCATTGATCCTTATATCTCAATGGAAATATTTGGAATTCCTGCTGATTGTGCAGAAGAAAGAACCAAGACAGTTTCTCATAATGGTAAGTCAACAATGTTTTGTTTTTACATTTGTCTGGGACTACCAAATCTTGGAAAAGCAAACTTGCAAGATTGTCTGACAGAAGATCCAGAAGATCAAATTTTATGGCATGCATCCTATGAGATTGGCTACATTTAACATTCACAAAAGTTCCAATGCAAAGAAACTCACTTATTCCAAAACTTACAGCTGTTTAATCAAGAGATAGTAAAAACTAAAGTTAGGTACACACACTTTCATGGTATGTTCCACACGATATGATATCTCACACTTTTGTACAAGTAGATATTAGCTAATTTCATTTCAATATAGGGACAACTTTTCTGTTGAGGTTTTCATGTGCTTATATTCCTTTGGCCAACACTGTAAGTGGAATGGACTGAAGTAAGTCTAGGATGGAAATTTGAGGATACAGTAAATGGACTGTAAATTTACCTCACACACAGTTAACATAATGGAGAAATTCCATTGACTAACTGTGTAAGATCGTTGACCTGATGTTTTCACAGAGAACATCATGCAAACTTACAGCATGAAAAACATTTGTGCAAGTTGAAAGGATGGTACAAGCACATGGTGTGCCGAAAATGATGTACAGTGTGGTTGTTTGGGAGGGTTGTGTCTCTTTTGTAACTCTGCCAGCACATCCAAGACTATCCCTTGGGGGATTGTTCCTCTTTGTAACCCTGCTAGTGTATCCAAAACTAACCCTGTTTTGGGGGGTTGGACCTTTGTTGTAACCCTGTGAGTGCATCCAAGACATGCTGTTTGTGGGTTGGGCCTCTGTTATATCCCTGCTAGTGCATACAAGACTGACTCTATCCTGGATTCTGAGATGAACTTTATGCAGCTCTTTGCAGTCCCTCTCTCCGGCATGCTGAAATTTTATGCATGCTCCAGTTTCATCCATGCTAGGGATCTTAGCCATTTCCTCTTTTGGGATTCTGTCAGACTGAACTCTGATCTGTCTATTACTCACTGTGTGTATCCACCATGCAGTGAAATCAGTACTGCAGACACTGCTGGTCCAGTCTGTGGCATTATGCATGCATGCATGGGAGGTGCCTAGTACACACTTCTCTGTGCGATGGACAAATGGAGGTTTAACCAGAGGCAGTTGATAGGGCTTTTTTGTGTGTCAAACAAAAGCCCATCTCTTGAATTGTTGTTTGAGAATCCTCCTCTTACCATTTTTGCATGCAGAACTTAATAACTTGTAGGCTTCAAATGCAAAATAGTAGCACCTATTCAGCACCTCAGTCAAAACAATTTAAGTACAATTCACTGATACTCACAAGCTACAAACCTCTGCAAATGATGTTAGCGATCATTGGTTGTTGGTACCGTAATTTGTAGTGGAGCACACTTCAGGTGTGTCAAAAGGAATGTGATATTAACAGGGCCATCCATTACCTCCCAAAAGTATCACAACAAACACATGGCCCTTAGATCTGCATTCTTCGACAGTTCCAGTGCTAAACATACATGCCATGATTGCCATGACCCAACATTTGGAAACTCAACTCATTTATCCTTCATAAATAAATCAGTCTTTCCACATTCTGTTTATTACACTTCTTTTTGCCTTGAGAAGCACATGAGCACAAATAATTGTCTAACAAGGGTGGTAGAAAGACCTCCTTGGAGAAATTAAGAAGAATGGAAAGACCCCTCACAGCAGTCTATGAAGCAAACAGTCAACAACAAGCAAATCTCACCAAAATTACCCCCAACATTGCATACACTCCACACAGCAAATGTTTTTTTTTCTTCTACTATAAGCGTTGAGTTTTTGGTTCCTTGCGTTAGCAAGAGGGACCTATGCATTCAACTTGGCGTGTGGGTTTGTGTATGTGTGTGTTTGTGTCTATGACACACCATGGGTACACTGCAACTCAATATGCGCAAGTTGGACAAAACTTATACTTGGTGTACAAGTCCGTCGTAGTGCGTAGAAGTGCTCTATTGTTTTTGGTGTCCATATGTTGCATATTAATGAGGTTATGGGGCAAACATAAAAATCTTAAAACTGCCATATTTCCATAAATGTTGGTCAGATTTGTTTTAAACTTGATAAGGTTGTCTGTTATTGACAGGTTCAGGACCCTGTGAAATTTAATGGTTATTAATAGCGAGGAAGGGTAAATTTTTACTCTAAAACAATTATATTAGCCTTCACAACAATATTGTGGTTATCATAAGCTTCCATACAAATTAGTTGAAACGCTTTTGGGCTACAGTGTGTAAAATTCCCATTGGCAGTTTGTGGGTTTAGTGACACAGTTAACTCAATGGGACTTTGGTCATTGGAAAATTTTTGCTTTGTTTCAAGGCTTTGGTAGCCAAAGAGGACCATCAGTGAATGTGAGTCATGTTTAAAATTGCAATATCTTTATAGGTTCTCATAGGTTGGTGTACAGGCATTTTGCGGTTTTAGTGACACAGATAATAGGATTTTGGTCATTGGAAAATTTCTCTGTTTTAGTGCTATGGCAGCTTAGGAGAGCATCAGCAAATGTATGTAATGATTGAATTTGCATTATCTTTTTAGATTCCAATGGGTTTCAGTCACTGTGTCTAAACATGGTATAGTGGGTTGTTAGTTTAGTAATTGGTACAAAACTACAGTATGGTAGCCAGTGTAGTCAATGTGTGTACCAATTGAATTTGCATTTTCCTTCAATTTGAAAATATGGGGAACTGTTTAAGTCATCATATCTTAACATGTTTAGTTGTTTGTTAATTTAATGGTTATACATGGGACCAAAATGTTTGGGACCCAGTTTGAGCTCAATGTTTGGGCCCAAATTTTTTAATTCATTATCTAAACATGTGGTATATTTATTAATTCAATGGGGACATTGTACAGATGGGCCTACATTTTTGGACCTGATTTGGACTCAATTTTTGGGCGCCATTCTTGATAGCCCAATTTTTGGGTCCCCAGTTTTGAGAACCAAACTTTTCAGTTGCCCTAATTTCTTCGCAAGGAACCACAGTGCCCATTGGGCTCTTGTTCATCTACGTGTTCGTAATTTATGTTTTATGTCTTGTCTTATATAAGATTGCGAGTCATTATCGGAACAATGGCATTGACAAAACTTTTTAGGCTTGTATCAAATGTTAGAAATATTTGAAAAGTTATTTACTATACATAACAGTGTTACGACAAACCAATACAAATTCTGGACTCCAAGTCTACGCAAACCTGATGAGATTAAAACTTATCTCAGTAATTTGCTTGTGTACATAGGGGGATGCGTGAAAGAGTTCAGGTGCACTTCTAGAAAGTGCTTTTCCAGAATTTTACCTCTTCCCACAGCCTTGCCATCAATCTTCCTATTTTCTTGCAGTTGTTTTTTATCTGTAATGTGTACATTGTGTGGATACAGACAGTAAACACCACTGCAATAAGTCCCTGAAAAGTGAAGGTCCATCTCTTTTTTTCAACCCTTCACTGCCCCCAAAATGATCAACGTATTCTCAGGGACCTCCCCACCCCCTTCCCCAAATGAAAATGACTGCAATTAACCCCTGAAGTTATAGGCTTTAATTCATGTCTATAGTGAAGTGTGTGTTATGATTTGTTCTTGACACTATCGCATTACGGTAATATCAAACCGTTGTTTGCCTTGCCTTGGATTTTCGCCATTACCATTTCAAGTGTATAACCCCCTACCCCACCTTTCTCCATTATTATCATAGCGGTTGTATTGTTAACCAAGGAAACTACCAGCTAGCTGATAACAAATATGCATTCAGTGTTAAGGGGCTAAAAATCCATTTGGGTGAAACCCCTTTCTGATGGCATGGAAGCTCTGCCACTGCCTTCAGCAGACCTTATTTCCAACCCTAAAAGCTAATTAAATCATGGAAATTATTAATAAAAAGTTCATGCAGTGCAACTATTTTATGTCTATGCAATAAATTTTACATTCATCATCAAGAAATCAACTGTTTAGCATGGTGTGAAACATGTCTCCATTGTTACTCAGCTGAACTCACAGTAGCCCAGCTGCAACCATCAAAATACCTGTTTGTTGCCAATGGCTAAAAGGCTTGGCATATCACCAAGAAAGTTTAGCAGTTAAAGTTGTTGTTAGTCTGTTATTGTCTAGTCAGTTCTCAATTTCTCGTAATAATCAAAATACCTTCTCTGTGTGTGAATATGGATAAAAAGCAGAGATGACATATGGGACTTTTGCCATGGCAACACACCAAGACTCACAGTGAGGCTGATATGTGGTGCCCTCCTTTTGTACCACAGGAACGCAACCAGGACAGAGCCACCTTTCTACAAATTTACACCTTCAACGTAGGACACTAGGATCAATAGGAAACCAATAAAATATCTTTTATTTTTCTATTTATAAACCCTTTCACTGTCAGTTTCCATTTGGACACCACACTTTTCAGTTAACTACATAAAGTGATACATAGAAATTTTTAGTATGTACCTGGATATAAACAGAAACTTTTTCAAGGTACATAACAGTGCATATGTGGCTGCAAAAGGGTTAAACCAAATAAACTGTTCCACAAATAACAAATGTCCAATATCCTACTGATCACTGTGGAGAAACAAGCTATTGTCTAGTTGGTTAGGCTATTAGCTACACACCACACACGTTCAGATATGATGATCTTTTGTTTTGACTCTTGGATAGTTTGTACTTCAAATATTTACAGGAATCAGGTTGCTGGGAGTTGCTGGTGAGGAGTAAAGGAAAGAGAATTCAAATCTAAGGTTTAAATTTAGAATTTGAAGATTTCACACTTAAGGGGCTATAGGCCTATTGTAAATTGTGCAAAAATAGCACAATGAATAAACCATTCTTCACATCAGCTTTGATCTAAGTTCTTGTCAAGGAACGAAGGGAACCTAGTAGCTTATTATCGACTTTCTTTAATTTGTGTTTATAAAGCCTAAACTGTGATCAACTATATCTGTGAATGCAGCTGTCAACATTCTGTTGGTAGAGGAGGAATTGTGGGCATTGAGGTGTGACTCATTATCCACTGGTGTGCCACGGTCATTTCAATGGGCAGCAACAGCTTGAACTCCATGTAGCACGGATCAAAAATGAAATCCACCCCTTATACTTGTTTAAACATGGGTGTAAAGTCAAGTAAAAGGTGTAAACACAGAGTGGAATGGTGGAATCACCTCGTGGGTGATGCAACATTTGATGACATCAACATCTGGACCACTGATGGAGATAGCCTTCTGCTGCCCCTCTAATTAACCACGTATTAGATCCACACGGTAACCTTTAAATTTACGTGTCAACATTATCACCAACAGGTCTGCCCCCCCCCCTTTCCGATGTAATGGTTTATAAGGATCATTATTATTGGACGTATACACTGAACCCATAGTCACATAAACACGAGTTGCTACATTCAGCTTCTAGCTGCCCCTTCTGCTCCTGTTCATCGTGTCTTTAAATGCCAACTATCAAGTAATTTTCTCTCACTGTTCTATCAGAGATGGTGTAATACAGCTCTTTGTTGCCATAATGATGATAATAGTAATGATATTTAATAGGCATTGTAGTTATTATCATCGAAAGTCATTACAGTTAGTTTTTGTGTTACTGTGAAACTAACGTCTGTCATTAATTCCTCTTTTTATAACAGGTCATCATCCCATTTTTGATGAAAGTTTTGAGTTCACAGTAAACCTTCCTGAACAAGCTCTTGTTAGATTTGTTGTTTTAGATGATGAATATATTGGTGATGAGTTCATCGGACAGTACACAATACCATTTGAATGTCTGCAACCAGGTTAGTATGATACCATAAATGAATAAGGCTCTGCTATTGAGATGAATGGCTGCAGCCAGTAATGCAAAATATAGCACTACTGATTTGAATTACTGTAGCCAGGCAGGCATAATATTACACCACTGATTTGAATGACTGCAGCCAGTCATGCATAATATTACACTACTGATTTGAATGACTGTAGCCAGGCATGCATAATATTACACCACTGATTTGAATTACTGTAGCCAGGCATTCATAATATTACACCACTGATTTGAATGACTGCAGCCAGGCATGCATAATATTACACCACTGATTTGAATGACTGCAGCCAGTCATGCATAATATTACACCACTGATTTGAATTACTGTAGCCAGGCAGGCATAATATTACACCACTGATTTGAATTACTGCAGCCAGGCATGCATAATATTTCACCACTGATTTGAATGACTGTAGCCAGACATGCATAATATTTCACCACTGATTTGAATGACTGTAGCCAGGCATGCATAATATTACACCACTGATTTGAATAACTGTAGCCAGGCATGCATAATATTTCACCACTGATTTGAATTACTGTAGCCAGGCATGCATAATATTACACCACTGATTTGAATTACTGTAGCCAGGCATGCATAATATTACACCACTGATTTGGATTACTGTAGCCAGGCATGCATAATATTACACCACTGATTTGAATTACTGTAGCCAGGCATGCATAATATTACACTACTGATGTGAATGACTGCAGCCAGGCAGGCATAATATTACACCACTGATTTGAATTACTGTAGCCAGGCATGCATAATATTACACCACTGATTTGAATGACTGTAGCCAGACATGCATAATATTACACCACTGATTTGGATTACTGTAGCCAAGCATGCATAATATTACACCACTGATTTGAATTACTGTAGCCAGCCATGCATAATATTACACCACTGATTTGAATTACTGTAGCCAAGCATGCATAATATTACACCACTGATTTGAATTACTGTAGCCAGCCATGCATAATATTACACCACTGATTTGAATGACTGCAGCCAGGCTGGCATAATATTACACCACTGATTTGAATGACTGCAGCCAGTCATGCATAATATTACACCACTGATTTGAATGACTGCAGCCAGGCATGTATAATATTACAATAGCAATTTTTCTTCAGGCAGGTATATGTAACTTAACAATAGTGGATTGAATGTCTGCAGGCAGATATGCATAATATTACAATAGTGATTAAAATGTCTACAGCTAGGTATACTGTACACTAACTATACTAGGTATAATCTTTGCAGCCAGGTGTGCATAACAAAAACAATAGTTATTTGACTGTTGCAGCGAGGTATGCATAATTTAGCGATTTGAATGTTTGTAACCAGTATGTAAATGATTTGTATATTTCCAGGTGTG
Source organism: Stichopus chloronotus (assembly GCA_021234535.1). Classification (NCBI taxonomy): domain Eukaryota; kingdom Metazoa; phylum Echinodermata; class Holothuroidea; order Aspidochirotida; family Stichopodidae; genus Stichopus; species Stichopus chloronotus. The sequence goes on along the minus strand of CM037833.1, from coordinate 37,346,028 downwards.
AATAATATTTAAGTATTGATTTTGAATAATTCTTACAATGTTTGAATTATATTTAAGTATTGATTTTTGAATATTTTCAATCTGGTTTGAATAATATTATAGTATTGAATTACTTGTCTTCTACCCATTTATGCATCATATTACAATATCTTTAATATCTGTAACCAGGAATACACAATGTTATGTTATTTGAATGCTTTAGCCAGGTTTAAGCCAGGTATGAATATCATTTAGATGAATGTCTACTGGTACAGTAAGTATGCATATTAGTAGAACAGAAAATTACTGTGGTAACAGTCATGTAAAAGATATGTTTCACTGTGTGGTTATTATGACAGGCTGAAAACAGCAAAATAAAAGATGGTGGTATTGTGACAATAGTGACCCTATATTACAAATATATTGGAAGCAAATTGTAGACTAATACAACATTTTCCAGTTGCTGAATTCAAAGGTTGTTAAAGGAATTCTCCACCACCGCTTCTCATGTCTCTTAAAAAGATGCAAACATAATTGTAGACAAGACATTGTTCTCAGTTTCAGGAAATATCTCAAAGAATTTAGAATTATTTGAGTAAATATTCGAGGTACGAGCCTGTTGCTAGAATCAATCGTTTGTGATGTAGTACCGACAAATGTAGATTGAACATTGCCTTGATTTTTATCTCAAGCTGTGGGTTACAGTACTGTTCTGATGTCTTATTTGGTGGTAAAACCTTTGTTTCACCAGGGAGTGACATATACCTACCTTTGAAAGCATTATTGAGAGCTACCTAATTCTTTAAAGATTAGTTGACGTGAATAATGTTGTTCTGTGAGTGATATTGAACTGGTACCGACAAATAAAGGATAGAAATACCTTGGAGCTAATTACACATCTTACCTTTGCTTGGTTTTGTGTTTCTAAAAGTATAAGCAGCAATTAAATTGTCCATCACAATAACAGCTCCTCTGGTTTCATGTGTTTAGTATGTTAGTATCTTACTCAATGTATCTTGCTGCATGTAGACATTCATAGGGCATTTGTAATCTCTGAACAAAGAGGTTTTGTATCCAAGACCATGCCAGAAACAGGAAGATTGCAAAAGATGGAAAATGGTATTTATTGGTTCTACGTTACACATTTTCAGGCTCGTGCTCAAGCCCAACTTTCAAAGCGTTTTTTCACATCTAAGGAAGCTTCCTCTGGTAAAATAGTAATGTTTAGCTGATAGAACGGTAACGAACCTCATGTATTATGTTGTTTTCTTGTTGGTGGAGAACCCCTTTAACAAACAACATGTTTAATGTCTAAGTATAAAGACATCAAAACTAGATACGTTTCAAATGAGTCAACAATAATGCAGACCATCTAAAGAACATACAGTTTGAATGTCAGTCAATAGTATTGTACACTACAGACATCCAAGTACTGTAGGATACAGTTTGAATGAGTCGAGAATGCACAAACATCCCAACACAAAACATTTTGAATGACAGTTAGTAATGAACAGACTCACCAATAAGATACAGTTGAAATGAATGCCAGTAATATCAACCAGACACCCCAACAAGGCACACAGTCAATAATGTCCCAGTTGAAGTAACATACAGATTGAAAGACCGTAATATACATTTTAAATGACACTGAATAATGAACAAACTACCCAACAAGGTATAGTTTGAATGGCAGTCAATATTTAAAAGAACAAACTGTACTCTTCAGGGTACCACACAGTAGTAAGTGATTTTGTTTCATTGATTTATATGTTACCAGGATACCGTCATTTCACACTTCTGTCCAACACCGGTGAGAGTCTTTCGCCTGCCTCCCTTTTTGTTCATGTTGCTATCACCAACAAGAGAGGAGGAGGGGTATGTTCTGCTATCACTTCTATGGCATTTGATGTTAACATGTAACTATTAATCAGTTGAATATCCTCCACATTGTAGTAAGCTATAATAGAAAATTCATAGCAAATTATTGAATAAAAGTGATGTTGTGCTTACAAATAGTCATGCTGCTCTAAATTACATGATTTTTCATGGTGCTACCAACAATATTAGAGGAAAAGAAAGCCACTGAAAACTACGACCAGTTTAATTTAAATTATTTAGCTGATACTAATGTTCATCTAAATTTATTTTGAATCATTTAACTGATACTGAATTAATTTCCTGTAGCGCATTGGACCATTGTGTGATAGAGTTCAATCAGTATAGCAGACTACAGGTTGCATCAATAAAAATTAGCATATGACGTAGACGGAGGCATTTTTTAGTTTGAATTAAAAAAAGTCTTTGTTGATTAGATGTTGATTAATACAGCAAAGCAACACTCCCATCCATGTTGGAGAAGTAGCCTAGCTTGTTATTTTTAGTGTTGCTGGTAATATACGTTGTCATTGTTACACGTTTCTAAATAATTTGTTTTTTTTATTTCACTTTTGAAGAAACCAAGCAGGAGAGGAATGTCAGTGAAGAAGATGAAACACTCAAAGAAAGGAATAAGACTTAGACAAGTCGGAGTCAAAGGAATAGATGAAACATTTAAAGTAAGTACTAGTTGGATTAGTCTGATTAGTGGATTAGCTGGAATGTCAGTCACTCTGGAATGAACGAAACCTTGGAAGTTAGCACTAATCAGATTACTGGATTAACTGAAATCTCAGTCACTCTGGAATCAACGAAACCTTGGAAGTAAGCACTAGTCAGATTAGTGGACTAGCTGGAATGTCAGTCACTCTGGAACCAACGAAACCTTGTACTCAATCAGATCAGAGGATCAGCTGAAATCTCAGTGATTCTGAAATAGACAAAACCTTGGAAGTCAGTACTAGTCAGATTAGTGGATTACCTGAAATCTCAGTGACTCTGGAATAGCCAAACTGTGGAAATTAGTACTAGTCAGATCAGATAATTAGCTGAAATCTCAGTGACTCTGGAATAGATGCAACCTTGGAAGTTAGAACTAGTCAGATCAGATGATTAGTTGAAATCTCAGTCACTCTGGAATAGACGAAACCTTGGAAGTCAGAGGATTAGCTGAAATGTCAGTCTCTCTGTAAGAGATGAAATCTTTCAGATTAGTGGATTAGCTGAAATATCAGTGACTCTGGAATAGATGAAACTTTGGAATATATGATAGATTTAAAGTTTGCATTATTCAGTTAAGTCAGACGATTGCCGTTGTATCTTTACGACTAAATTTAATGTTCCAATTTCAACTATCACTAAAATTGGACCCAATGAACTGCATCTATTCACACCTTGACAAGATGTGATCACTGCCCAAGATTATCTAGAAGATTGGCTGAACTTGCCTGTCAGTATTCAACAACAGGCCTTCCCAAAATATATCCCTATATATCTAAAATACTGTCCAATATTTTATCGATACGAACAGTCATACATCAGCAGTTGCTCTAAGTTATGGTTTGGATTTGACCGTGGCTGTAGCTGGTAACAATGTTGTTAGCATTATCCATTACTTGCAAGCACTATTACTGAAAAATTCCTGATAGCAGGAGGTATTTCCAGAAGCTTTACCTCATAAATAACCTCAAGAATCGTTCAACACCACAGTTCTAATTTCTTTTTAGTTTCCATGTTTTCAAATTTTGAAGTTGTATTTACATCAAATTAAATTCATAAAAAGTTCTCTACACTGTAGTTACAAGGACAAAGTCTGCAATAATGATGACTCCCTCATTTGTTAAATCCAGTAATCTAGTTCTTTGCTTTAGGTGATTATTTTTGTACAGATTGACATTATGTTGTTTAAGACAGCAGTCTTTTCTGTAGCATGCCACCAGAATGCAGTAGATTGTCCAACCTGCACTATTTACATTGATTCTGACAAGTAACATTAATGTTCACATGTTGAGAATTTCTTTGAAATCTGACTTTAGCAGCATTTACTTGTCTCAAATTTAGATTATCTTTCAGTAGAACTTAATAATTTATTTTTTTGCTTTATCTCATTTTTTTTATCGAAAATCTTGGCGTCCCACCCAAATTTTCAGGTGTCCTACTTCATGGGAAGCATCGTGCACTTTGGTGACTGTTGGTTTAACAAACAAAACTCTATTTTTTACATTTGTCAAAACTGTTGTGAACGCTCCTACTAGACACGTTATGTACATGCTGCACCGAACCTTGTATTGTCTGTATACGTTACACTGTAATGAACTTTAACGTCAGCAACTGTTCTTGCGCAGTTATAGAGCATGTACCAATAGCCAGTACTGTTATTAGGCTGCTTTCGTTATGAGGTGAATGTAGCTTTTATTTGTAGCAAGAGGCGTTAGGGTTAATTCACCATGTAGTCACTTCTACAGACTGATCATTGACAGTTGAAGTGGTATGGCTATGGTATGTTATTAATATGTAGTATAATATCAGTATTTTAGATACATCTTTTATATTGACTGGACTATATATTGACATTGTTGAAAAGGCATATTGACAATATGAGTGTGGTGGGAATACTGGTAGTATCAATATGCTGTTACTGCTTGTTTGTGCATTCTGGTTACTGTATGTTTGAGCCAGCATATTTCTTTCTGCCAGAATGTTGCCTAAGACATAAAATGTTACACAAACTTTTTGCACCAGTAAAGTAAGATACAGGGTGGATACATGGCTCACAATAAAAGCAAAAAGATGTGAGACCTGTTTAATAGTAGAACTAGCATGTGATTGCCATTTTCCCAATTACAGCTTCAGTACAACTATGTACTATTGAAAATTGGAATATTGATGACTGGATGTCCGTCGGTAGCTTCTTAATTGAACCCTCATTTGCAACATTCATGGAGTACTGTCCTACCCGTACATGCTTCATCGAACTTTGCCCCAGCCGTGTCCACTCTGGTACTACTGTGGCAGAAGGGAAGAGATTGTCTAACTTTACCCTTAAGGGTGCCATAATATTGCTTATGGGGTCTGTGGCAGCTTCGATGTAGTCATTTTCATTTTTAATTGATTTAAAACATCAAAACATGACATCAGAATCACATCAGTCTAAATTTTGTTCAATTCATTGAAATTTCATAATTTTTGTATTCTGATTGCCAATGCAGACCCCTTGGGATTGGTTTTTTAGTACAAGGGTGGATCTCTGAGGGATCAATATCATATCATATCATATCATATCATATTGTAGTTCTGATTTAGGTACCCTTGGCAATCAATACCATGAGTGCAAAGGTATGGGATCAATATCATATCATATTGTAGTGCTGATATAGGACACTTGGCAATCAGTACCATGAGTATAAAGGTAAGGGATCAATATCATATCATATTGTAGTGCTGATATAGGACCCTTGGCAATCAATACCATGAGTACAGAGGTAAGGATCAATATCATATCATATTGTAGTGCTGATATAGGACCCTTGGCAATCAATACCATGAGTACAAAGGTAAGAGATCAATATCATATCATATTGTAGTGCTGATATAGGACCCTTGGCAATCAACACCATGAGTACAAAGGTAAGGGATCAATATCATATCATATTGTAGTGCTGATATAGGACCCTTGACAATCAAATACCATGAGTACAAAGGTAAGGCTGGCTGGCTGACAGATAAAGAGACTTATGGAGACAGAGTACTAATATCCAGAAGTGATTTTAGAAGCTTTTGTTGATATTTGATGAGAGATTTTTGTTTTTCTTTTCAGAACGCAATAATTCCATTTAGAGAATCATTTGAACTTCGGGATAAAGTGCAGTCTTCTGCCCAGGCATTTAAGGATTCCTGTGGCTTAGCCTCCCTAGCTAATCTGAAGCAGTGTATCCGGGTATTAGCTTCACGAGCAGTAGCGCTTGGTGTCAAACTTAGACTTATATGGAAGGATGAAAATGTTGTCCTAGAAATACTTGATGGAGCATCAGAAATCATCACCAAAACATTAGCAGTATTTGAAACAGTAAGTCAAATGTCTTTTACAGGCTTGGAATAATTGTATCTCATCATCTGTAGATATTATTACATTCATTTGTTCTTGACTTTATCCCTGATTTGCATATTTTTAAGCCTCTGATTCGCTTTCCTTTGCATTGAGCCACATTAACCCTTTGTTTGGGGAATGATACATCAATAGAATAATGTGAAGAAGTTTCAGTCGTAAAATGTTGACTTGAAATATCAAGAGTGGTCCTTGTTCGTGAAGGATCTGGATGAACTGGAATTTTGCTCACTAATAGATTAAGTCACCAATACTGACCATATGGTTGGATTATTATTGCAGTGATACTCATGCATGGCAGTATGACTGTGAATACATGTTGCATAACCTCATCATGCAATGATAGTATTGTGTAGATATGATGGTGTACCTCATTATGTGTAGATGGTACTTTAACAGACATGATGGTGTACCTCATGAGTGATAGCACTGTACCTCTTTATGCAGAGATGGTACTTTAGATGATGGTGTACCTCATTATGAAGAGATGATACTTCAAACAGATATGATGGTCTACCTCATTATGAGGCGATGGTACTTCAAACAGACATGCCAAGGTTCCATATTGTTTTGGATGACACTTTGTTTTTCATTGGAATATTTTCTTTTTCAATGTTATAGTTTACAGAGGATTGTCTTAAACTGAGGCAGGAGTCTACTAAGTTGCTGGAGTCCATTGAGCAGGTGCATAAAGGAGCAATGGACTCATATGTAAGGATCCCCAATAAACTAACATTTATCAAGTTGTACTCATGTGTTAGAGTATCACATTGAAGTCATATACAACTGAAAGGTCTTGTAATTTAGTATTGTTATATTAACATATAAACATGTTGGAAGGTTTACTACTTTTGTTGTATCAAATTATATTTAAGCAGCTGTGCAACTTCTACTAAGTTGATGAATGACATTCCATTCAGGTTTTTCAGTAGGTTGTTAAGATATATTCTTTAATTCCATTTACAGTTTTTATTTCAGTACCAAGCGTGCATGTGTAGTTGACATAGTAACGTCTATTCACAGTTATTGGCATTACACATTCTTACAATAATAATTGTTGATGTGTGATAATTACAGTAATATTAGTGTCAATATGTATTGATTACAATTATAGTAGTGTTGATTAGAGTTACATTAGTGTACAATATGTGTTGATTAGAGTCATATTAGTGTACAATATGTGTTTATTGCAGTTATATTGTCAATCTGTGTTGATTAGAGTTACAGTAGTGTACATGTATTGATTAGAGTTACATTAGTGTACAATATGTGTTTATTGCAGTTACATTGTCAATCTGTGTTGATTAGAGTTACAGTAGTGTGCATTTGTTGATTGTCTAGTCATATTAGTGTACAATATGTGTTGATTAGAGTCACATTAATGTCTCTATGTATCAATTAGAGTTATATATTGACTCCACACTGGAAGTCAGGATTGTGTTTTAGTTTAATAGTAATACTTATGATTCTTTCTTCAGGAATCTTTAAGTGCTCTCCTCCAGAAAGAAGGGCTCAAAGGAAAGAAGTTGGCAAAGGTGAGATCGGATGGAAGCAAGTAATCAGAAACTTGCAAACAAAGTCATAGCTGACCACAATTTAAAAAAAAAGCACGAAATGATAGCTTAAACGCAGCAACTTGTAGAGCATTGAACAATAGTTACCCAGTAACACAGGCTAGAAACACATTTTAATAGCTGAACACAACAAGGCCAACAACATTAAATGTCAGTAACACTAAATGATCGCTGAATACAACAAGTCTAAGAGCATTAAACAATAGTAGCACAGGCTAGAAACACTACATGATACCTGAACACAACAAAGCCAAGAGCATTAAATGGCTAAATGATAGCAAAACACAACAAGGTTTAGAGCATTAAATGATAGTAATACAGGCTAGAAACACTACACAATACCTGAAAACAACAAGGCCAAAAACATTAAATGGTAATGACACTAAATGATAGCTGAACACAACAAAACTAAGAGCATTAATCGATAGTAACACACGCTAGAAACACTACATAATAGCTGAACACAACAAGACTAAAAGCATTAAGCAACAATTCTTAGAGCATTTAGCAATAGTAACACAGGCTAGAAGCACTACATAATAGTTGAACACACCTAGGACAATAGCATTAACCGGTAGTGACACTAAATGATAACTAAACACAACAAGGGTAAGAGCACTGTATTGTAGTGACACTAAATGATAGCTGAATGTAACAAAACTAAGAGCATTAAATGATAGTAACACAGGCTAAAAACACTACATAATAGCTGAACACAACATGGCCAAGAGCATTGTATTGTAGTGACACTAAATGATAGTAGTACACAACAAGGCTTAGAGCATTAAATGTTAGTGCACAGGCTAGAAACACTACATAACAGCTGAACACAACAAGACCAAGAGCATTAAATGATAGCGACACTAAATGATAGCTGAACACAACAAGGCTAAGAGCATTAAATGATAGTAACACAGGCTAGAAACACTACATAATAGCTGAACTCAACAAGACCAAGAGCATTAAATGATAGTGACACTAAATGATAGTTGAACACAACAGGACTAAGAGCATTAAACAATAGTAATACAGGCTAGAAACACTACATAAGAACTAAAAACATTAAACAACAATTGTAAGCACATTAAACTATAGTAACACAGGCTAGAAGCACCACAAAATAGCTGAACACACCAAGGCCAGTAGCATTAAATGGTAGTGACACAATGATAACTGAACACAACAAGGGCAAAAACATTAAATGGTAGTGACACTAAATGATAGCTGAAAACAACAAGGCTAATAGTATTAAATAGTGGTGACATCAATGATTACTGAACAGAACAAGGCTTAGAGCATGTAACGGTAGTAACACAGGCTAGAAAGGCTAAATGGTTACGTCAGATAAGCTGTGATAGCTGGACACCAAAGTTAGAAAAATGAATTATAGAAACCTGAACACTGGCTAGTAACATAAAATTTGTTCAGGTATTCTGATGAATGCTAATGGATAACCCCATATTCAAATTAAGAACACTAAATGATAGCAGAACACAAGGTTAACAAATGTAAATGATGACTTAACATTAGGAGTCATGGCACTAGATCATAGCTGAAAATCAAAGCTAATGACATTAAGTAATAGTGAAACAATGTTATTAATAACACTTAAAGCAATGTAAGAGATCAGAATCCACATGCTAAATAAGAAATCAAGAAAAAGGAATGGTAAGAGGTAGTCCTTGAAGAAGAAACAGTGCGATGATGACATTCCTGTTAAAGAGGACAAAGTACTGGATGTGGACAGTGGAACCATAACAGGACCATAGTCTGATGATGGGCAACTGTATCAGGACAATACTGTTAGAATGAAACCACTACTGAACTGTACATGGGCAGTATATTGATGCTGGACATATGAACCATACAAGGACAAGGTACTGATTGTGGACATTTGAACCATACAAAGACACTGTTCGACGGTGGACATTTGAACCATATGAGGACAGTATACTAACCTTGGACATTTGTGCATGAAGGGGACAGTATATTGGCTGTGGACATTTGAATCATACGAGGGCAGTATACTGATTGTGGTTTGTATTACATTATTGCCTGAGGATAAAATTACATTTATGAACTTTAGGAGGTTTGAACATAAATTTGTTTCCAAGGTTACTTTACTTTACAAGGAATGCATCAATTTTTAATATGAATTTCTTACTAGCATTTTGTTATTTAACTTTAAGATCTTGTTACTAGTATTTTGATATTGTAAATGTATGATCTGGTTATTAGTGTTTTGTGATTTTAACTCTATGATCTTGTTACTTGTTCTTGTAACTGTATGATCTTGTTACTAGTGTTTTGTGATTGTAACTGTATGATATCCCCACATGTTTTGATATTGTAATTATAAACATATAAAATGCTATTATTTTATGACTTTTAATGCTTTAACATTTTTTTTTTAAGGCAATGGAAGGTTTTGCATGGAACATCAGAGTTTTGAAAGGACAAATGGATATACTGTCATTCTCAAGGAAAGAATGTTCCGATTGGATGAGACAGGTAATTTCAAAACAAGAATTTTCATCAGGGTTGGAAAATTCTTCTCTGGAAATATCTGGGGGGGGAGGGAATTTCAGTAGAAAAAATTCCTGTCACATCTGTTGTGTGGAACACTTGATTCTTGAGGTACTTTGTAAATGATTTACTACAGAAAATTACCAATTACACTGCCCAGTGTGTTCCACACTACAAGAAATTACCAATTACACTGCGCAGTATGTCCATAAGTACAGTTAAGTACCACTTACACTGCTCAGTATGACCCTAACTTCAGTAAATTACCAATAACACAGTCCATTATGTCCCTAACTAAAGTAAATTACCAATTATTGTATACTGCCCATTATGTACCAAACTACAATGAATTACCAATTACACCGTGTAGTATGTCCCTACCTACAATAACTTACCACCTTTCATGCCACCCAGTGTGTCCCAATTACCAATAACACTGCCCTTATAGTATGTATGTATTGTATTATAGTATGTCCCTCAGTACACAGTAAATTTCCAATTACACAGCCCGGTGTGTCCCAGAATACTGTAAATTACCAATTCCACCCTCCAGTATTTCCCAAACTACAGTAAATTACCAATTACACTTCCCAGTATGTCCTAAACTACAGTAAATTTCCAATTGCATTGCCCACTATATTCCTAAGCACAGTATAGTTCCAATTCCACTGCCCAGTAAGGCCCTAACTACCATAAATTCCCAGTTACACTGCCCAGTAACTGTAGAAAATATTGCAAGCAAGATATTGGAAGATGTAGGCTAGGTCACGCTGGTCACCTGTATATCTTTTATGATTGAGACATGACTGACATTACATTTCATAATAATCTCAAAAGTTTTTCCAGTGTTGTACTTTAGAATTGTCAGATGTTTTCTGATGTTTTCTCAAACAGGGTAAGCTCAGAATTAATGCATATTAAAGGGGATGGTTGACAAAAAGTTGAAAATATGTTAAGTTCTCTCTTTTGTCTGTACAGTAGTTGATAAGTAACCCAGAAACATCATGACCGTAAAAGACGTTCCTGTTCCTGCTTATAAGCTAGGAGAAGAAATGAAATTAGTTTAATGAATACCAAAGTAAATAAATGTTAATGTTTTGCTGGGCACCCACTGTGATGTGTTATGCTGTTCCTTTATGATGGTCAGTTTGTGTTTGTTCAGTGTAAAAATCATTTTGAGTTTGCTGATTTAATGTTACTTTGTCTTCAGGAAGAGCGTCAATTTTGCGATTTTTTTTTTTTTTTCAATTCGTAGCTATTATTACAGTGTTATCTGGTATGTTTTTTTTTTTTCACTGAAAGGTATCCAATTGTACTGAATTTGAAAGGAACAGTTTTAAACCACAATGAATTAAAAAAAAAAAGGCCCTTTTGTTGTAATCCCTGATAATAACTCTGGTTTGTCATGATATGCAAAACTTAACTTGGTGGTCCACTTCAAATTTCAGTGAAAGCAATAAATGTATTAACCTGTTCCTTTGTTTTGTAGGTCTATGATGCTGGCACAGCTCTTGGCCTAACAGAAGATACCAGCATGGTTGAGTTACCAGCAGCTGATTACTCTGATAATGAAGATAGTGAAGGACAAGATCAAATCAATGAAAGGAATGAATCCATCAGCTCTGAACAATCTAACACCAGTCAGAAAACCGGTGAGACCACCACCACCACCAGCACCACCAACACCACCTTGGAGGACGATGGGGTGTTTCTGGAGACAGTCTTTGAAGGAGACTCAGTGGACACAGAAAAGACAACAGTAAATAACAACATGGAAGGACTATTAAAATCATATGAGTCTGCAGCTGACTTCTCTACAGACCTCTAGTAAAATAACAAAGCCTCTATGGTTGCCGTTGGATACCTACTGAAATAGAACTGAAACTGTTATAGCAAGCTTACCTTGATTATGGTACTTATGGTTTCATCTTTCATATGTTTTCTATAGTTTGTCAAATGTTAGCAACCATTTTGAAAGTCGCTCAATGGATAGTTAGTGAATGATGAATAAAACACAAGGTATGATGAATAACCTTTAATTTGTAGCAGGTTTAGAGGCTGTAGTCTTCTACATATCTGACTTAATTTAGGCTAGTACTCTTGACAAGATTGTGTTGCTTCTAGTCATTTAAATGTTATATATTGTCAGCAGTTAAACTGTTACTTGCTGACAATATGATTTTAATGTGTTAATATTAGTAGAAACTGTAAAATATTTAAAATGAGATGATGCAATTTGCTATGGTCTTGTACATAGTCAGCTGATATTATCAGTCATGAATATGCAATAGTACTGTAGTAGTACTGAAGATTTATTTTAATAGTTTCCAATAGTTTGATGTAGGTCATTGTTTGTATTATAAAGCATTACCCTGCATGTGTTAACAAAGTTAGTGCAAACCTGGTGGTATCAGTACTTTGGTGTTAGTTACAGTGGTAACACCACTCCTTATTCACAGCATTGCTAATATTTGGTTCCAGTCTCCCTGTTTCTGTGTTACTATGGCAATGATTGAGGGAGAGCTATTTATCATAGCAACAGATCTCAGATGAATGCTGTGTTATGTGTATGTGATAATTTTATTTCAATGATGTTACAAATGAGTCTATTTCCATAACATTACAATGATGTTATAAAAGGAATGTGTTACAATATCCTCTCATATTAAGGTTCTTCTGCTGCAGCACCGATTGTCATTTTTGTAGACCATTTAACAGTACTGTAATTGTTTACACTACAGATAGCATGAAAACAAGGTCAATGCCTTAATTCCCTTTAGACAATAGTAATCCTGGTAAACTGGCTAGCCCTGAGTGTACCCAAATCATAGATCTTTGCACCATCATCCCTAGCGGTAGATTGTTACACCAGTCCACTAACTCATTGGCCTTTTTCAATATCAGTCCTGATTAAATACAAGTACAGCAATAAGAATGCAAAAATAATGTAGTAAAGGGAAATATGGAGTTTGTTTCGCATACAAATTGATAATTATCAGACAACCTTGCCAACACAGAATGATAGATCATTCAAAATTAAGAAAGGACATGGCCATCTGTTAAAGAAGTACGTTTCTTGCATATAGAAATTCGGTCATTTGTTGGCAAGAATGATATGTTCACTTAAACTGCTTCTTCCCAACCTCATGGATAATGCTTCAAGAAGATGTACCTTATCTCAATTTGTATTTATTAACCTGAATGGTATAAAAATGATTAAAGCATTTTTTTTATTTTTTTTATTGCAGGCCATGCGGGGGCATTTTAACTCTCCTATTTTCCTTTAAACAGAATAAGTGTCCCTGGTACCAGAATGTAACATAGCCTGTATGCCCTAGTATTGACATTGTAGCAGAGCCAGTGTCTCTGTATGTCACAAGATGGCACCACTGCTATCACATAACATTAGAAGTTATAGCAGCAGTAACCCCTAGTATCCTAATGTGATAGCATCACTATCCCCTGTACCAGTATGTGATAGCAGCAGTAACCCCTAGCATCCTATAATGTGATAGCACCACTATCCCCTGTACCAGTATGTGATAGCAGCAGTAACCCCTAGTATCAGATTGTGACAGTATCCCCTGTGCCAGAATGTGATACCAGAATAGTTTATAGTTATCATCAGACTGTGACTGATCCAATATCCATTGCACCAGAGTGTGACAGCAGTATCTCCTTGTAGTGGTAGTAGTGGTAGTAGCTGTAGTAGTAATAGTGATTAGGTCAGTGTCCCCTGTACCAGAATGTGATAACACTAGTATCCTCTTCTGTCACAGTGTGACATCACCAGTATTCCTAATCACCCAGAGTGACAGTACCAGCATCTCCCTTGTACTCAAAGGTTATAGCAAAGTATTCCTAGTGCTGGTATGTGATAGGGCAAGTATCCCGTGCAACAGTACTAGGATATGAAAGCTCCAGTATTCCTAGTGCCATGGTTTTTAGCACCCATATACTCTAGAACACAATGGTATGACGGGAAACAGGTTCATTACTAGAAATACAGGACTTTAACTCATGAATTGTTTGACAATTAATGGAAATATGAACAGTTGTCATTTTTTTAGTGTTGGGATTAATGTGGCTCTTTCAACTGTACTATTAAATTACAGCAAACCAGCACCTTTCCAATGGTCAATGAATTGATCAGACTGGCATACTAAAAAGTAAAACCTCTTTCCTCTTCAGTTACACATCTGTGGGAGTGACAGCTACTGTACAGACTCTATGCCATGATGTGAAAACCTATGCCTTTTATTTATAATTCACCTTGTAATATTGTTTGCTACCTTAACCAGTGGGATAGAATCACTCAGAGGTGCTAAAAAGGACCTTAAGGCAAGGAGATCAGTATTAAACAAGCAAACATTATGAATCATTTCTTTAAGTGTGGTTTTGAAATCAGTAGTTCTAATGCAATCAGCATGTGAGCTTTATGCACTTGTTATTACAAACTGTCTGATACCCCAGTAGTCAGCTTTGATCCTTCATTATCTCATTTTCCCTGCCTCATACACAATTCTGCATTAACTCATGCTTCCTATCACATACAGTATTACCCCAGCTGTCACACATCCCAGTTAGGCCTACTCATTACTCCATCCTGCTATATACACACATGATTTCAGTTAACCTCATACTCCCTGTCACATGCATCTTTCAAACTTTATTAGCCCTGTCACAACCATTTTCCATTCTGTGTCACATGAACCCTATCCTACTGGTGACTCATCCCACTTTCAGCATCACTAACAGTCAAGACTGGAGCTGTGATGGGCCGCCCCACCCAGGACCGGGAGTAAGTGATTCGTGCTCCTCATTCGCGATCAGTTTACATCTTCCTGACTGGCACAAACTTCACAAAATGTAGAAAATATGATGGGAAAAACGGTCACTCAAAGATTTTGCATGCACTTTCGCATGCTAAAGACTGCTTTCTATGATACACAGAGCACTTTGTTCGATCTGCTCCCTGAGCCCCACTGGGACATTGCCTTAGACCACCAGAGGCCCTGGTGTGAGGTCCTGGACTCCACCAAAAGTGACTGGTTAACTTGCCAGCCTAGAGTCCAGCACTAATTTTTTTGTAGCCACAGCCCTGCAAAAAGTGTCCTGGCTAACAGCTCCTTAAAGTACAGATTATGTTAAAAGCCACTTGATATCAATGATGCTCTTTTCATCCCTTGCTCCCTTCTTTGAGTTTTAACTGGAGTCTACTGGTACCTATTGTCACATCCAGTTCACTGTTACATGCTACTTTATCCTACTAATGAAGAAAGCAACCTTTGCGGTTTGTTTTAATCTAATTTGTTTTTGTATAGGTGAATAAAATGTCAAGTGCAATAAGTTTTTCTTTCTTCCTATATGTACTCATTATTTGGTATATGATAATATTAATGGTCAGTGCTACCTCATTGTCAGCTTAATACTGATTAATACTCTAACACCCGACTGTAGTTTGTCCAGTATGAGAGTTCATGGAACTAGTTTATATTAGCCTTGACACATCTTTTTAATTTGTAGATTAAGGTTTATACTTTTGTTTTGATGTAACCAGTTAATATTGCCAAGTTTTTTTCTTTTACTTTGAGAGACATATTTGCATCTGGGTGAAGATATATGGCCATGAATTTAGTATGTACATTGGGTCAAGGTGTATAGTTATGGATTTTGTATGTCCATTGTCTGGGTCAAGGTATATAATCATTAGTGCATCCTTTGTCTGGGTCACTTAAGTGTGAAGAGAACCATGTGTCCATGAGAGAACAGCAAAACAGTATTTGTAGTATGCTGTAGGTGCACAAGTCAGTGTGATGGACTAACATATGTCTTGATGTCTGCAGCTTGGAATAATTGTGGGGAGGGTGGAATGAAGTAAGCAGAGTGCAATATAGTTAGCTGACATGGTGCAGAGTTGGGGGGAGGGGGAGAGGAGGAGATTTGAAGCTACAGATGATGAACCAGTGTCACAACAAGCAGGATTGATGTGGGGAGGGGAGGTAGGGGCCACTGATTCCATGAGTGATGATTCCATATTTGAAGTCTGCTCATAGCTGCAGGATCTCTTACCATCAGTTTATAATTTAGTACTGTACTGCTAATTGCATATCATTAATGTTGCATTATATAAATTTACATCATGGATCCTTCATATGTATCGAAAGATTTTGTGATTCCTCACTTGCCAATGTTAAGAGATGCTTCACTTTAGATGCAACGTGATTGAACATTCCACCTTACTGATTAGAAGTTTAAAGGTCTTGCTATGTATTGCTATGTAATAGCAAGTACTTTACCCAAATTTATAGGCCCACTTACAACTGCAGTTCCTTAAATACCATGCTGACAACACACATCTGGATCAAATTCTTTTAACTTTCAGAACTGATATGACCTCTTACTGCCTGATGAAGGGGGAGCTGATCCTATTCCATTTATCAGTTGTCCTAGATGCTTTTGTTGATGTCTGTTGACCGTTAAATGCTTATTCACTCATCATGACTGAACATAACTAATGATCTACATTAGCATACACCAACAAGAAACAATGGCTTCTGGTACATTAAGAGTACATGAACGTTGAACAATGAGCAACATTAAAAGTACATGAACAGTACACAATGAGCTAATTAGAAGTATGTGAACAATAGCAAATGAGCTACATTAGAAGTACATGAACAATAATGAGCTACACTTGACATACATGAATTATAAACAATAAGCTACATTGCAAGTACATGAACAATAAACAATGAGCTACAATAGAAGTACAGAAGGAATAAACATGCTACATTTAAAAGTATATAACTGCATTAGACGTACATGAGCAATAAACAATGAGCTACATTAGAAGGACATGAACAACAAACACATCATTCTCATGATGAATCAAAGCCACTAAAAATCCTTTTCTTACAAAATCAGTCAGAGGACCTTTGGTAGTCACTCATGCATTTTTGTCTGTGGTGGGCATGATGTCTACTTGACCTCCCTACTGGAAATTTTAAGATCAGGATTTTCAACGCAGGAAAATTAGGTTCGAAACTGACATATTTCCAGACTCCTTTCATGCTTTTAAGTAAAGAATAGTCAGGATTTCAGCTCCTTAATCAGGAAAACTAGATCAAAATTGAGTCTGAATTGAGGAAATTAGATCAGAACTGAGTGTGGATTGAAGTCAGGAAATTTGCTGCCTATATCTGATCAGTTTGGAATCAGTAATTCATCATGATAGAGTATGAATTCAATCAGAAATGGGTATGAAAGTCCATTCCTGCCTTAACTCAGAATTATTCTTATCACTTTCATAGCTATTTCATACTCTAATTAGACTTGGATTTCCAGAAGGGCTTATTGTTTGCTTCCCGAGTATAGGATTTAATAACTGTGAGGTGGAAAAAAGTGACCAATAAAGGGAAAATTCAGTCACCCCAGAATGAATTTTGTATACTCCTCTATACTAATTCATAGTTTTGTTTTTATTCATAATATGATATCATTTTGTAACTGAATGTTGAAATCCTAATTTTTTCAGCAGCGTATATATCCTTGCCTCCTCTAGTGGGCTTGACTGTGTTATTGTTTGCTACCTGAGTAGGAATCACTGTGTAACTAGGTGATAAGGTTGACAAGATATACCACTCTTACCTTTAAGTGTGGTATGAAAAACAGAAAATGTGGTGCTTGCATTACAGACTTTGTGGGACACCTGTAAATATAACATCATTAAAGGCTGTTTAACATGAAAATGACATTTTGGAGTATTGGGTGCATAAGTTAGTGAATTGTTAAAAGTAGCCACAAATTCCATCAAAACCCGTAAAAAATGACAATATTACAGGCAAATTAGTGTCTCACAGCACCATCATTAATAAACATTGGCTAAGTATGTAAATTTGTGACATCAAGATATGGACTCCTATGATATCCCTTATGTTAACCCTTTCTTAACATAACCTTTATTTCAAGGACATTTGAGAATTTCATATACCCAGGTTTTATTTTGGAAACATGTATTTTCTTCAAAAAGTTTGATATCACTTAATTACCAGTATGAAACTCAGTAATTTAGAGGCAATATATATATAGGCTTAGCAAAGGGAATACTGGCACTGTACAACACTTCACATCATGTTTTGTATTTTTATCAAACTTTGAATAGTGTTCTACTTTGAAACTTTTGAATGCATCTAGCTCTTTTCTAGATGCACATCACACAACCATTAATGAGAAGACTACACCATGGAGTAAATTAATAATGGTGCTAATAATATGAAGACCACCTTACAGTATATAAGGATTAAATCTGACAACATAATGCAGTTAAATATTCAAATCACTCTCAATAATGATAACAATAACATATGAAGCTCATGGCAGCATCAGGCACCATAAGTGATTGAAACATGGACCGTATTTCACAGTTGATTCTGATGTGCGTGATGATGATTCAACTGATGAAATCACAATGGCTGCTACCAAGGTAGCTCATAGTAGTAGCTATTTGTCCTGCTGGTAACACTCAACTGAACAGGATTATTGTGAAGGTATCGTACACATACCAGTAATCCTACTTATTACAACTACAGATTTTCCAGTAAATGTTACCATCATTGATAAACAAGTATTAGAGCTGCATGGGGATACCAGGCATGTCACCCTAACAGATTTAGGGGAGGTTTGATGATTCAGATATTAAACAGGAGTTCTATAGAGAGTTAGCCATCAGTGTTTCAAGTGAGAAACAAGGAGGAAAAAACAAACCTGAACAAGTTTTTTACCATTACATTTTAATTTATTAAACATACAAAAGAACATTAATTCCACATTTTAAGCAAACAGAAACAAAAAAAAATCTTCTTGAATGGTTTTCATACTTTTAAAACTTTCACATGAGTGGTGACTCCAAGGAAAGTGAGTTGAGTGTCTTTAACAAGAGTGACGATTCTAAAGCACCAGTAGTCATTAGGCTAACCTGCCTAAGCCTAGCATACACTAATATAACCAATCACCTCAGTGAAGTTGACAATATCTTACCAATTCATCATATAATGACTGAGCAATGCAATTTGTAAGGCCAGGTACAATAACCTGGGCTACAGTGCAAAAGGAATATATATATTGATAATAATTGAACTATCAATACTATCATTTTGTTGATTAGCTTAAATGTCATTAATGATATATTATGTGATTATCAAGGTGATGGTAACACTGTTGATAATATATACTGATAATAATTGAACAATCAGTACTCTTATTTTGTTGATTAGCTTAATGATACATATTATGATTATTACGAAGTAACGCTGTTGATAAGTGTAATTAAGGATGCCAACAATACCATACAGTGAATGCTTATGCTATGTAGCTAGTGATGCGACACTTGTACACAAATGTGGCAATATTGAAGGAGATGTGTTCATCTTTCACAATCCCCCTCCCCCCCCCCCAGCTCAATGTTGTCCCAAATTTCAACATTGAATGGGCCGGGGAGTGGGGAAGGTGTCCAAAGTAATCTTATCGAGGATTGTCTGAACTGCTGTACACAAGTATGGTAGAGTATAGAAGGGTTTAGCAAGCACCACATGGTATAATCAGATTCCTATATTTCCCTTGCCCCCTTTGGTAGCAGCTCATAAGCCGATGGCGTGAAAAATAATAGAAATTATAGAATAATAGAAATTATTATGTCATAATCACAATAATGCAGTTAATTATTTTATTCTAGCTTTCTTCTATACCCAAATTAAGAATATACTGTATCCTTTAATTACTTCACCACCAATTTCAATCATGGCTCTCAAACTTTTTCCTTCTAAGTTGCAACGCTTCTGTATAGTCTACTTGGTGTATCCGTACGCTCCAATACATGTGCACAGCAGCTCAGACAAACCACAACAAAATGACGGGACACTTGTACACAAATGTGACAATACTGTAGTAGATTCATTCATCTTTCACAATCCCCTTCCCCCCCCCCCCCCCCTTAGATCAATGTTGTCCCAACCAAAAGGTATTCCAAATTTTAACATTGAATGGGAGAGAGAGGAAAGGTGTCACATGTATTTTTGTCAAGGATTGTAGAACTATTACTAATTGGAAGGCCCCATAGGCCCGGCAAAATGCATGCCATGCAAAAGTTGATACAGTAACACTGTTGATGGGTTTAATGAATACTCATGCCCTAGAATCAAATGGGCTTTTAGCCAAAGTGCTCCAGTAAAATGCTGAATTGTCAGATTAAAATCTATCTGTGTCTTATCTTAATCTATTTCATCTTTTGTATGAAAATCAAACCATAAGGACTGTTAGTGGAAGTATTTCATACATGTACTGTGCTATGATTGGCACTGCATCACAGTCACTCCATGTGCATGTATTGAATGCCTGGTTGGCAAACTATGGGTAGAATAAGCTATTCAATTGTAGCGTCATGGTTACAATGTCATGCTGGAGTAGTTGATAAATGCTTTGAATGCATTTATGGCTTGACAGAACTGTTAATAACATTGTTGATGCCAGAACTGATGATAACATTGTTGATACCAGAACTGATGATAACATTGTTGATACCAGAACTGTTAATAACATTGTTGATGCCAGAACTGATGATAACATTGTTGATGCCAGAACTGATGATAACATTGTTGATGCCAGAACTGATGATAACATTGTTGATACCAGAACTGATAATAACATTGTTGATACCAGAACTGATAATAACATTGTTGATACCAGAACTGATAACACTGTTGATGCTAGATGATGCATGCACAGGACTGTGAATGCTATATTGCATTATAGCAAACATGCAGTTTGCAAAATACCTTTGCAGCAGCAAAATCTGGTATAACCAGCCAGCTGCTGTCATATCTTGCTCCATAAACAGTTACATATGCTGCACATTTCATTGGATGCCAAATGTTGTATATGACTTTACAATGATTAATTGCTTAATGGTATTTTACCCTACACCAGTATATTGTCACCCAGGTTTATTTTCATTTGGTTACAGGGTTTTTGATCATTGTCTTTCAAAGATGTCAGTATGTTTGATTGCATGATTAGTAGAAGAAAAGGCCAGCTGGCAAGACAAATGGTCGTCATTAATGTGCAAATCATAACTAGCCAAGATTTACTCTTGGAAATAAATGAGTCTGGTTATATCTTCATGTTGCAGTTGAACTTTTTTTGTTCAATTAGGAATTAATTACTTTCATTAAGCAGTTACTGCATCTACTGTATGGTCTAGGAGATAACAAGTGTCCATAACTACTACAACAACAGTGATATCCTACAGTAGTAGACTTCTGGCAACAGCACCAATAACCAAGCAGAACCCAGACAGAAGGCCCATAACTTACAAGCAGAACTTAAAAGAACAGAACCAAGCACACAACAGCATGAACCATGCAAAACCTTTAAAGAGCAGATTGCAGACAAAACGGACTCAATGAACAAAAATCAATAAAAGAAGCAACAGAGTGCAGACTAGAGAAACAAGCAAGCAATAGAGGAAACGTGGGGCATACACATATTACCATGGGGTACATACATATTACCAAGAGGCATACTGCCATGGGGTACATACATATTACCAAGAGGCATTTCACCATGGGGTGCTAACATATTACCAAGAGGCATTTTACCATGGGGTACATACATATTACCAAAAGGCATTTTACCATAGGATGCATACATATTACCAAGAGGCATTTTACCATGGGGTGCATACATATTACCAAGAGGCATTTTACCATGGGGTACATACATATTACCAAGAGGCATTTTACCATGGGGTACATATATATTACCATGAGGTACATGCATACCAAATGGCATTTTATTATTACCAAGAGGCATATTACCATGTGGTGCATACATATTATCATGGGGGGGGGGGGGGCTTACATACTACCATGGGATAGGTACAAACTACCTAGAGATTCATACATTACCAGGGGGTACATACATACCATGGGGTGCATACATATCATCATGGGGGGGCTTACATACTACCATGGGATAGGTACAAACTACCTAGAGATTCATACATTACCATGGGGTACATACATACCATGGGGTGCATACATATCATCATGGGGGGGGCTTACATACTACCATGGGATAGGTACAAACTACCTAGAGATTCATACATTACCATGGGGTACATACATACCATGGGGTGCATACATATTACCATGGGGGGGGCTTACATATTACCATGGGATAGGTACAAACTACCTAGAGATTCATACATTACCATGGGGTACATACATACCATGGGTTCAGACATTCTACTTGGCAGCAGAATTCTATATTTCCATGATTTCAAGAAACCAAAGCAAAACTTTTAGGACCTTTCAACTACAGTGGGCTTCCACTGTAATCACTACCAGTACATGCCTTTTCTCTGAAAATGTCAATTGCAATGAAGCATAGCATTCAGCTGTTTCAGAGTGTGAACTATTTATAAGCATGTGGTTACAATACCGCTAACAAGATACATCTTACATAGTATTATGTAATGGTTTGATGACTACCGGTAAAGGTAATAATGCACCTTGAAGTGACGGACTAGGCATCTGGCAAATGACCTTTTAACCAAACTGTAACCAAACAATCAGGTAGTGGTACTTGAACGCTTACTTCAAAGTGTGAAATTATTCCTCCATTGATAGGAATGTTAGCAGGATTTGCAACCTAATCACCTCTGATAACCCCATATGACTTTCGACTTCCAAAATTCCTCCCAATCTTATTTTAATAGTCAATAAACAGCACATCCCTTCCAAATTTCAATTTTATGCCACATGTGGTTCCTGAGATACTGCCAAACATGCTTTGTCTGCATTCTGCCTTCTGGTGACAACAGATAACCTTCGAACACACAAACTTGCAACTGTCATGCATTTTCTCCTCAAAAGCTAGAGCATAAGGAGAGTCTAACACAAGAGTTCATAACATAACTCTGATTCTGACCCCATATAACCTTGACAAGTGTTACATCTAAAACTGCTGCAATGTTCACCTATTAACCTTTTCCATGTTGTTCTTATCAATGCAGATAGATACAACGCAACATGTAGACCCAGCCCCTTCAATAAATAAATATCATTTCAGATATTACTTGATCAATTCAATGGCCTACAATCAAACACAGGAAAAGTGATCAATTTGAGATAAATGAATTTGTTAATTCACCACCTGCCAGGCAGGAGAGAGTTGGCACTTACATCATAATTATGCCACAGCAATAGTCATTGTCTTAGAGAATCATGCTTATATCTTAGATGAAGGTGCTAAATTATTCCTTTTGCTGGTAGCTAATTTGTGACATGGTTACCATTTTCTTATACATTTCATTCACTACGTAAGACCAATTACACTTTCAACTAAGACTAATTAAGGCCAACCAACCATGCACCCTTGTAGGATCGTTCGCTGCATACAACGAGCATTCCCCTGGCACTATTATATGTTCAATAATTCCCTGGCACAAGGAAAGCAGAATTCTGGATTAAAGCTGCTTTGCTGACTTTATTTGATTTGAATTTTGAGACAGGTAGTTAATCAGAAAATGAGGAATAGGAAGGGTACTGCATGGAAGAAGGAAGAAAACCTAAAAATAAGATAAAGACTATTTTTGTTTGAATCTGCATCAAAAAAGGAGAAGGTGAAGACTTCCTTTTGTGTTTAATATTTAGAGTATATTATTTATCCACTGTTTTGTTGAAATTTATGAAGAAATGTGTTTTGGGTAAAATCAATTCCAAAGTGGGACATTCAGTAACAAAATTTTAATTCCACAATTAAGTGGTAAACAACAGCATCCCCACCCCACATCGTACAAATTACTGCATCAGCTGAATACAATTAAACGTATTCTGCTGTAATGGGAAATTATTCAAGACTCTGGAAATATTCAAAATTATGATTGGAAGTGGAATACTGTATATCCCAAAACTAAACTGGTTTGGTTACTGTATTTACAAAGGACTCACCTGTTGCAGCACAACATATGTACCCCCATATATCATACCAAAAGTATCGTCCCGAAAACCTATAACATCAAGCCTAGCACCATTCACCCTAATACTGGACTAGCACTTCCAATTAGATGGGCAAAAACAGGCAAGTGGGGAGTAAAGTAACATATGAATACTTTCAACAATTTGCAAAGATCCTCTAGCAATTGCAGTATACTATTGCCAACCTGAGATGTCTCACGCTGGGCCATTGAACAGTACTACTGTATACATATACACAATAAGCCACTACAGACAATGCACCCTATGATGTAGTAAGTGGTGTAGTGATGGGACCTGGCGTGAGCCCTAGGCCAACAAACATGCTAAACACCACAGGTGTATATTAAAAGTGGGCACTGGACAAAAGGATCAGCTATAAAAGACATTGCTTAGCAACACAGTATGGTTGGTAGGGTAAGGTAGATCTACCGTACCTGTCAAATAAAAAAGGTACCTGTATTATACTGTATTCAGTGGAAATAGCAGGGTCAAATGATTGGCATATATTAGCATATATACATATATATAGACTTGTACTATCCAAGCAAAGAAAAACCAAAAGTTCAGGAGGAGCATACAAAGCACCTCTCAGATCACAAGAAATGGCATCCCTACCACAACTGCATTTTGTGTTTACTTACAACTCTGTAGCCCTTACACCTGCAAATTTAAAGGATTTTTTTTTTCCTTTTGATGGTCAAAATGGTCCCCATGCAAATGCATCCCTCAGTGACCATTTGAATCAACACACTTGTAGCCAACCATGCAAAGGATATTCCAACAAGCAAACCAAATAAGGGAGGGGGAGGGGCAAGTAAACAAAGTTGACCGGTAATATGTCATTAACTTGAATATGAGCAATTTTCACAGAGGCAGATTACAGACTACTCAGTTAAGGAATCGATGAGGGACAATGGCTTAAGAAAACGTACACTAAATACTAGGAATGGACCAGTAGACATTAGCAGCTAGAGATGGACCATGCTCTGTGAGGGGACACCAACAGCTAGAGATGGATCACGCTCTGTGAGGGGACACCAACAGCTAGAGATGGACCACGCTCTGTGAGGGGACACCAACAGCTAGAGATGGATCACGCTCTGTGAGGGGACACCAACAGCTAGAGACGGACCACGCTCTGTGAGGGGACACCAACAGCTAGAGATGGACCACCCTCTGTGAGGGGACACCAACAGCTAGAGATGTACCACCCTCTGTGTAGGGACACCAACAGCTAGAGATGGACCACGCTCTGTGAGGGGACACCAACAGCTAGAGACGGATCACGCTCTGTGAGGGGACACCAACAGCTAGAGACGGACCACGCTCTGTGAGGGGACACCAACAGCTAGAGACGGACCACGCTCTGTGAGGGGACACCAACAGCTAGAGACGGATCACGCTCTGTGAGGGGACACCAACAGCTAGAGACGGATCACGCTCTGTGAGGGGACACCAACAGCTAGAGACGGACCACGCTCTGTGCAGGAACACCAACAGCTAGCGACGGACCACCCTCTGTGTAGGGACACCAACAGCTAGAGATGGACCACCCTCTGTGAGGGGACACCAACAGCTAGAGATGGACCACGCTCTGTGAGGGGACACCAACAGCTAGAGATGGACCACACTCTGTGAGGGGACACCAACAGCTAGAGACGGACCACGCTCTGTGCAGGGACACCAACAGCTAGCGACGGACCACCCTCTGTGTAGGGACACCAACAGCTAGAAATGGATCACGCTCTGTGACGGGACACCAACAGCTAGAGACGGACCACGCTCTGTGAGGGGACACCAACAGCTAGAGATGGACCACGCTATGTGAGGGGACACCAACAGCTAGAGATGGACCACGCTCTGTGCAGGAACGCCAACAGCTAGCGACGGACCACCCTCTGTGTAGGGACACCAACAGCTAGAGATGGACCACGCTCTGTGAGGGGGCACCAACAGCTAGAGATGGACCGCGCTCTGGAACAAGATACTTGGTACGCTAGAGTCTAGTGATGTCCGTTGTCGCACCTGTGATGAGAGTATAACTAGGAGCTGTGTCCCTGTTTTTTCTCTTTACAGTTTCTGCATGTACATCGCATCTCACATATACAGCCAAGAGGCCAGACCAACCACAATCCACCCTGTTTCATCATTTCAATGTCATATTGAAAGAGCTTGGGACATGAAGCAGTACTATTGTGCAGTAGGATATCTCCAGCCTGGTACCATTCTTCCATCTGATATCTTAATATTAGATTGTAAGCAATACCACTGTGTAGCGGGATATTTGGTACAATTCCTGCACTTCGATCAGATGTGGCAAATCAAGGTTCTTCAAGATGATTTGGTCAGTTCTCCGATGGTGACATCATTCATTTGAGGAAACTTAATCTTTTTGGACTCTAATTGATCTTGTGACCATAGTAATAGTTTTAAGAGGTGAGATAACTTCGGTGTTGATTCTCTATTTTCAGCTTCTAGTATGGCAGCGTTCAATTCACTGGCAACCTTGAGTCAAAAGTAAAACAAATAACAGGTTATAAGTCAAGAAGGAATTATGAGATCTAACATGTTTAGAAAATACAGTTCACAATTTAATACAGTGTTGAGGGTACTCAAAAAAATTAATTTCTTGATGTTTTCATTCTAATGTTTACAAAATTCTCACAACCAGGACCATGTTGGTCACATCTTCACAGAGAGAGAAACAATAGCATGGACCATGTATGTGATATAGTTCAAATATTGTACAGTAGATGTAAAAGCTGCCTTCTTTTTGTAATGGGCAGTTCCAAGCAAAACAGGACATGACCCCCCAAATTTCAAATTGGTGCAATCATGATAAATTTGGTATCAAATAAAAGCTAAGAATCTCAAATTCTGCAATTTGAAAAAAAATTAATATTTTTGTGTGAGTTACATATTGGAATTTGCATAATTAATTAGGTATACATCATTTGTCACATTAATGCAAGTAATAGCTAATTTTATGTACCCCTAAATACATAGAAATACCTGACAAGAGTGATAAAACTGGACTGGTACAGCATGTTTGAACTTTAGGGAACCAAACAATAGCCTCATTTCTTTAATAACATACTTAGTTACAGGTCATTGACCTTTGGCAATTTCAATTAAAATCTGTCACGCTGTAACAGTAAATATTGATTTTTTTTCAATTATTTCTTTAAGACGCATTTATTCTCAGTGAAATTATGTTTGCAAATCTAGGGCATTAGAATTCATCAAATTCATGCACAATTTCAGTCCAACTGCCTTGTTCTTGTTAATTATGGCTAATTAAAATTTGCCCGGCTGTAACAAAATTGTTCCAACGTGAGGTTACAGCGTGACATCCCATTGCTTTACACACAAAAATTTCTGCTATGTAGTTGCTCATAATATAATCTTCTGGCATGTTTCAAAATTGTGGTATTGCCCAGCTATCTTACACACTTACAAAGAATCTCATGAAAAAGTCTCCCTGATATAAACTTTACCTCAACATGAAGCTGGTCCTCAAAGTTAGCAACTATCAAACAAAAGGATTCCATGAATGGGCCCATTGAATTAGGGGTTCCATATTGTGCAGCTGGTCACTATTGAATGTGAATGAGTTATGGCTCAATTGTGTCTCTGAGTTTTCAAAGGTCAGTGGTGTCTCAGAGTTTTCTGATCAGTAATTTATTCTAGATGCTTTTATTGTTCATACTGACTGTGGTACAGTTTGCATCATCAAGATGCCTATGTCAAACAAGGAAAGACAAAAGAAGTGGCAACAGAAACAAAAGGAAAATGGCACTTATGGGCAGGTTAGGAAGAGATTTTGAGAAAGCAGAAAGAAGAAAAGGTCTAGTTTAGATACAAATTTGAATTAGACACTATTTTGATTAGCTGAACTTCATGAACTGCAATCAAATTGATATACTTGCTGCTGTAGTCCATCTTTTTTTTCTTTTTCTTTTTTTTGAGGTGAGGGGGGATTTCACTTGATCACTTTTCATACTGCAGCTCACCAAATAGACTTTGTATTAGGCCTACAGTACATTGCTCAAAGGCAAATTGTCCATTTTCAATACCATTGTACATTTATTGCATTTTTTAATACATTAAATCTTTCAATCTTGATCATCAACTGTAGCAATGCAACCCATTAATGTAATGAACTATGGATACTATAGTTTACAGTAACAATATTTTTTTTAAGGACTACAGCAGCATTTCAGTTGTTCTGTTGAATAAGTTTAATATTATTTGTACTTTAAATCTTGGATAAACAGTGTTTAAATATTGGTGGGAAACATTCAGATAGTCATAAATTTTTCAGACATTTCATGTTTGGTCTTAGGGTGAAATTGGCATTTTTCAAAATCAGGTACTTAGGTGCAAAACTATGTGTGTCACGCTGTAACAGAATGCTTATTTCACTTTTTCTTTGAAAATGTATTTTTGAAAACAAGTATTGGGACTAAATGTCACATGTCAGGGCTAAAGATGACTAAAATCATTTGTGGGTAACTTTAAAGCAACATGACATAACAAATTTAACTCATTTTCAAACATTTCTATTTCTGCTTATAATTCCTATTGACTTAGTGTTGAAGATTCGGTTGTCACTCTGTAACGGTCACGCTGTAACGCCACACTGATTGACATTTCATTTCACAATTTAATTAGCTTTAGAACAATCATCTCATGAAGGTTGTTATATTATAGCTAAAACACTACAGGATGCTACAGAAGTGTCAAAAGTATGGCTGGTGGTTTAAGTTCACAGAGTTTGGGGGATACATATTTGTTCAAAATATTCATGTCCATTTTATGTCATGCTGTAACGCTGATGATTTATGAGTCATAAACCATAAATATGAAAGATCATAGTGATTTTTTTTTCTTGTTCAGAAAGAACATAGTGTAGTTGTTATTTTGGGTTAAAGGTTTGTTGATAAATAATGAAAGCTTTGGGATAGAAACATTCAAACTTTGATAAAGCCTTCTGATTGTCACACTGTAACGCTTGGAACTGCCCTAATGTGGTTGACAACATTAAACTAATTCCATACAAATTTTATGCCACTTACTGTAGAGGTTGTTATTCTGTACTATCTGTAGGTATCGTGCTTACACTTTTTCAACAATTCAATATCTTTGTAGGTTCCTAAATAGTTTGATTACAAGATTCACTATTGAAAAAGATGATAAATTTAGCAAACAGAAATGAGTTGGATACCAAACAAGTATTAAGACAGATGGCTTTGTGATTCTTTGCCATATAGAAAGGCCTACAGAAAGATGAATCACCCGAACATTACAACTAAGAGATTAAATAGAGTTATTCAACTTGAAGAAAGATCGTATGGAAAAGCTTTAGACCAATGAAGTGTTTTGACACAAAATGACTTTTAACAATCTGACATATTATCTTTATAAATCTGACATGTAATGACTGATGTATCATGTCTCAACAACTGCGATACTACAGTACAGCCATGTCCAAGAGCTTATCTTGAGATGTCAAGATATGATATTCACAAATTGACCCTTACTTTATTGCCCAAATGGCCTCCACCAAATATAATTTTTTTTTGGTTACAATCTGACTAATAATTTATGGAACCACAGAAGCAGCTTTCAGTCCATGAAACTGTGTGACCAGAAACCAAAGCAAAAACAAATCTAATTCTAGACCTAAGTCAATGTATCCATCATTCAATCAATTAAATGTCACTTTACCTTTTGTCTTTGTGAGACTTCCAGCAAATCAGAAAATGGAGATTTATCAGGTTGTTCAAAGGCAAGTAAGGCTAACGTTCTCTCAAGCTCAGGCAGTACTTTGTTATCTTCTTCTCCATGCTCAGCAAGGTGCGACTGAGCGTATGTTAGAGCGCCCTCAATATCCCCCTGGCGTATTAGTTCAATAAGGTGCTGTTGCTATGAGGATAATAGACAAAGAATAACTGTAGCTATAAAACTATTCTTGAGACATGTACAATTGTTGGCATAACCAATCATTACCAACATCTCATGAACAGCAAAGGAAAAGGCGGAAAACTATCAATAAACAGGAGATTTCATTAAGTAAATAGAAAGGAACAGGAAAAGTCACTATATAATTGCTGCAAAAATGATAAATGTACTGTAATAACGTCCTATGACATAATACCGTAACAAAAGCTCACACTAGTTTTACTACAATAACATACTGTACACTACTTTCACTGTGAACACAGCACACACTGCTGTAGTTGTTAAAGTGTCTTACACTAGTTTTACTGTGACTACAACTTGCAATACTTTTACTGTGACAGAAGCTCACACTAGTGTCACAAGGGTAGAATGTCAAATTTGTTTTACTGTGACAGCAGTTGACAATAGTTTTACTACTGCATCTATAGGGTGGAGGGTGTAAGCTCGGTGGTTAGAGAGTCCTTATTGCAATCACTAGGTCAAATCCTGGAGGAACCCCTTGGAACTTATATAGAGGCTCAAAATTACTTTTTCAGTAAAGCTGTTTACAATAATGCTGAGGGGGTTATTTGGTAATTTCAATCAGTCCTGCACTGTGTTGTTGGGAAGGCTTACTTTAGAATTTTCAGGATACACCAATATTCAAATCATGCAGTGTGACAGGTGTAATGGCAGACAGTGGACACCATGCTTGAAAGCTGGACTGATGGCTACCCTAGATCTGCAGCTGAGCCCTGATACCATACCTTGTTATCAGATCAGATGGGGTTCCTATTGTCTGATTCAGGTCTTATCCGCTTCAGGTTGCTCGGTACAGCTGATGGGTTGCTGACCTGGGCAGGTCCTCCACTCCCCCAACCTTTCGCTTTTGGGAAAGTGGCTAAAGACTGGGGTTCACACTCTTATCTGTCAGAATGGGGACGTTAAATGGTGGTCCAGGCAGCAGGTTTGGGTTTGTATTCTAAAAATTCTAAAGTAAGCCTTCCCAACAACACAGTGCAGGACTCAAGCACAAATAGTCGATTTTATTTTCAAACAAAACATCAAAACACATCCAGGCTTAGAATGTTGGGGAACTGCAACTTCAGGCTACCTGTAAAGTTTGTGAAGCCAAAATTTTCTTGTACACTACATGCCAACTTATGGAGGCACTATGCTGAGAAAGTAGGAAAGGTGGCCTCACTTTTTTGTCATCGAGGAATGGCCACCCTAGGTATATTGAGTTGTGTATTAATGTCACTGAAAAAACTACCAAAAGCTGAAGTCTTACCTGTAAATGAAAATACAAATATCTATTTGTATCCAATAATTCAGGATGAATATCGTTTACCATGGCGATAGCTTCCTCTAGCCTGCCACTCTGTACTGCCTCTCTAATCTGTAGTTTGTTATCTAATGAGCTTAATTCAATACCAGGATCTGTGCCAGATTCTTGCTGGAACTTGGCTGCAGCTTCCTTAAATCCTTCTAAATAAACAAGAAAAAAGAAAACACAAAGTAAAAACAATAGTCACACACTTGATAAATAGCTGATTGGGAAACATCATGACATCGACACCCACTGCCATGAGCTGATTAGATAATCACAGCCACACACACGACCAATGGATGACTGGATCATGATTAAGAATCTTAGCGACGCCCATGAAGACCCAAAGAAATGCTGTATCATGATAAGAGAATATGCAATGGTAGCTACACACATACAGCTGATTGGGGAAATTTCATAACATTAAAGAATACTTCTAAAGACTACTTAACCACACATTCACTTAAAGGTCATGTGACATGAAAATGACATTTTGGAGTGTTGGGTGCATTCAGCATTGAATATATTAAAAATAGCCACAGTTTGATCAAAAAGTCCATCCAAGGTTGACCAATTTACAGGCAAATTATTGTCTCACAGCTGTATCATGAATAAACATTGATTCAGTATGCAACTTTGTGACATCAAGTGATGGACTCCTATGACATGTCTTATGTTAATCCTTTGTTTATGTAACTTTTATTTCAATGACATTTGAGAATTTTATTTGTGGAAACATTTATTTTCTTCATCAAAACTATTGATATCACTTTAGGTACAAATGTGAAACTCAGTTAGAGGCAAAATACTGTACCTGTATGTATAGACTTGACAAAAGAAATACTGACATTGTGCAACCACATTATCTGTTTTGCATTTTGCTCAAACTTTGAAAAGCAATATCTGAAAAACTCCATACAATATTTCAATCATATTCTGTTGGAAATAATGTACCATTATCAGAAAAAGTGGGAATACAGGTAACACATTTACTAAGCTCCTTTCATACTGCAGTTGAATATACTGTATGCAATGCTTACAGTACAGTAGATCAGGTATTACAGTACAAGCTCTCTCACTAAAAATTGTACACCGTTCCGAACACTCTTAGACAGTGAATTTGATTTTTAGAAGCTAGTTTCTTTTTTTTTGGTCAAAAAATGAATTGTCTGATTTTTCTACATGTGCAACTCTTGCACACAGCATCATCCAGCAACCTCAGTACTGCACAGTAATGTTAATCAATAGTTTGATTATAACCGTACAGTATGTCCTCCAACAAGGTGGGTCACAATAGTTTAAACACCTTTGTGATTACAGTACATGGTATACTGCGGTAAAATGGGGTTAAAAAAGCAAGGGCGTAGATGCAGTGCAAAAATATCTCCTTCCTAGCCACAATGGATATGTGGTTCTTATGGTAACAACATAAGCACTACAGTATTTGATTTGCTATACAGTACAACGAAGTGCAAGTCTGCGAATGACTCTCCAGCCAAAAGCCAGAGTGTCCAAGGTCAAATGCCAGACCTACCGCACAGTAGAGCAATATAGAATGCAGACCTACATTGACAATACGTCCCCTGTCTGAAATTTTTTACAACCTAAAATACTGTACAAAAAAAACAAACAAACATGACATTGAGTTCTGTTGTACTAATATTTAAAGGTCTAGCTATCTAATTTAGTATCTACCAACTTTTCTTTTTTTTTCTTTCTCTCTTACCCCAAACTGGGGGGTATGGAAAAGGAAAAAGAAACAACAGGGCCCACCATAATTGCTTCTGTACTGTATGTGCCAACATGTTTTAATACCTTAAAGGAGCTTACGTAGTAGTGAAATACCGTACATATTACAGTAC
This sequence comes from Stichopus chloronotus, assembly GCA_021234535.1. Classification (NCBI taxonomy): domain Eukaryota; kingdom Metazoa; phylum Echinodermata; class Holothuroidea; order Aspidochirotida; family Stichopodidae; genus Stichopus; species Stichopus chloronotus. The sequence continues at coordinate 37,312,798 of CM037833.1, read as the reverse complement.
ATATGTTTTTGCACTTTCTCTCTCCAAATCAAGGAGCAGCATACTGTAGGTATTTAACAGAATTGTGGCAAAAATGTATGCCAATGACAGATTTTGACAGTGCCCATGCAGCAGAGACAAATAGCGATATGCTTTTTTTCTAATTTTTGTATGTTATACCTATAAGATAATATGCATTTTATGCTTCCCTCAAACTTCAACATGGTAGAGTATGTTGTTTGGTCAAAGGTCATCAATGTTACCTGGACCATGTAGGGAGACAATGATGGCATCCAGTCAAAAAAATTTCTAAAGCTAGGGAGTAGGATAAAACACACACTCACAACACATGAAAAACTCAAAATTTAATTCAATGATTAAAAAATAACATTAATAACAATTTTTTTTCTCTACTGGCTCTCTCTAATAGAATTTGTCACTGGCGGATAATTTTTACTACACTGTACTTCTACTCGATTTGGGGACAGAAAGTGCAACAAGTTTCAATGTAAGATGTAACAATACTGTATTACACAGCCCCCTATCGCCCTTTACTATAACACACCTGAAGCCTACACTGAACATGAACTTACTGACCTCTGTAGGTACACCAATACTACTGTATATTACACTGTAATTTTAACATGTTGTAAAAAAATGAACACAGTCATTTATAAATTAACTATTTGTTTCATACCAGAATGCAAAAATGCATTGTAATTTCGATGTACTCATTACAGTACAGTTTCTTTACTAAGCTTGTTTCTCACATATAACTCTAAAGCTAAGAATCAAGGGTTTATTTTTGGTGCAAAAATTTGAGGTCATCACCTGAGGTGAAACTCTGGAAAACACTGGAAACTTTGTGCCAATCATATATCAAGAAGGGAAGGTTTCATACCATGTGTTAAAATGCCTTACACTTAGTACAAGAACCTTAAATTAAACAGTTTCTTAAACGATCCGAGCCAACCAATGGTGGTGCTCTGTTTAGTCTTGCCAGCACACAAACCATCCTGGGCAGAACCCTGTATTTGACCTCTGGTGACCCCTGATGACCTTTGACCTTCACCAAAAACACTTATTCTTAATATGACAAACCGACATACCAAGTGTAAAGAAAATCTATCATTCCTATCTGGGGGTATTGTGTGCACAATGTTTTCAGTATTTGACCTCTGTTGACCCCAGATGACATTTGACCTCCACCAAAAAAGACTAGGTTCTTTACTCTCAATATGGCAAACCTGCATATCAAGTACGAGGAGTATCCGTCACTCTCATCTGGGGATATCACATGCACAAGGTTTTCACTATTTGACCTCTGGTAACCCCAGATGACATTTGACCTCTGCACAAAACAATAGGGTTCTTCCTCTCAATATGTAAAACCTACACACCAACAATGAAGCAGCGCATCCATCAATCCTACCTGGAAATATCGTATTAAGAAAATTTTCAGTTTTTGACCTCTGGGAACCCCAGATGACCTTTGACCTCCGCCAAAAACAATAGGGTTTTTCCTCTCACTATGGCAAACCAACAAACCAAGTGTGAATAGTATCCAACACTCCCATCTGAGATATTGTGCACACAAGGTTTTCAATATTTGACCTCTTGTGACCCCAGATGACCTTTGACTTCCATCAAAAGCAATAGGCTCTTTTCTCTCTATATGGGGAACCTACACACCAACTATGAAGAGTATTTATCAACTCTACCCACAGATATCGCATGCACAAAATTTTCAGTTTTTGATCTCTGGTGAACCTAGATGACTTTTGACCTTCACAAAAAACAATAGGCTTCTTCCCCTCAATATGGCAAACCTACATACTAAGTATCAACAGCATCCACTATTCCTAGCTGTGGATATCATGTGCACAAAGATTTCAGTATCTGACCTCTGGTGACCCCAGATGACCGTTGACCTCCATAAAAAACAATAGGCTCTTTTCTTCCACTGTCACTGACCTATGTATTACATATCAACAAAACCATCATTTCCTTCTGGCGATATCGTGCACACAAGGTTTTCACTATTTGAGCTTTGGTGACTCCCAGATGACCTTTGACATCCATCAATCTTCCTCTCAGTATGCCAAGCCTGCATACCAAGTATAAAGAGATCCATCACTCCTACCTGGAGATATTGCATGCACACAATTTTTAGATTTTCACCTCTGGTAACCCCAGATGACCTTTGATCTCCACCAAAAACAATAGGGTTCTTCCGCTTAATATGGTAAACCTACATACCAAGTATGAGGAGTATCCATTATTCCTATATGGAAATATCACATGTGCAAGGTTTTCACTATTTGACCTCTGGTGACCCCAGATGACATTTGACCTCCACCAATCACAATAGGGTTCTTCCTCTCAATATGGAAAAACTACGTAGCACGTATGAAGAGTACCTATCATTCGCATCTGGAGATATCATGTGCACAAGTGTCACAAACACACATCAACACATACAAACAGCTTGTTTTCCATTCATTCCAAGGACCTCATTGTGCTTTCTTTCGTTTTTTTCTTCCTCAACCCTAACCTTAACAATAGACTGTCTATTGTTAATCTTGAGGGGACCGAAGGAATTTATCGAATTTTCTACAGAGGACCTAAAATCTATTGTTTCGGTCATTGATCCCACCCGAAAACAAGGGCATGCACACATGTACACACACCATCATGACCACATACAGTAGGTTTCTCTTCTTATCAAAACCAATAATAAGCCCAAAAACATAACATTTTTTTTTTATCCAAAAATATTCATTTTTACTCCAATCTCAGACACTTGTTTCAAAGAAATCCTAATTTCTGCCTTAATCATTTTTACAAAGATGTTTTATTTATTAATGGTAAAAGATATTCACACTTGGCACTAAGCAAGAACAGTGAATGATATACAGTACCTGTCACATTTGTTCTTCCTTTTATTTCACCTCATCTACACCTGTTATGGGACGTTCTTCTTTCTAGTCAGGCTACAGTACACACACACAGTGCAGTATCTGACACCTGCATCACTCCTGCATACAGTGTGGTACTTACAACCCACTACTACATACAGTGTGGTACCTGATACTAGTACTTCCGTATGCCCACAGTGTGGTACCCGATACAAGTACTACTACATACAGAATGCAGTGCCTGATACACACTACTACTGTGTATGTACTGTCCTTCATTACATTTTTACTATTACCAACATCCTACATACTGTGCACATTCAGCATACCTGTAACAAGGTAGTTCATGATCAACTTATTCATGTCTGCACGAGTCACTTGAATTCCTTGCAAGTCTTCCATCCATTTGTCAAGAGGGATGTCCATCTGTTTGCTCTGAAAATAACCATACACAATAAAAATGTACAACAATATGTGTATTCATGTGACTGAGTATAGTTTAACATTGAGATATTACCTAGAAGGTACAATACAAGGCAGTGCACTGTACATAGCAGGACTACTAAATACAAGCAACATCACACTGATCACTGAGGGATCAAATTAATTTCAGCGTACTGTAGCTGAAGCAAGCTAATCTCTTGCCCTCTGCATTACAGCCATGTCTGACAGAAATCCAACATGTCGGACAGAAAGGCAATGTTGACTTTTGGGGTCACATTATAAGTTATCCCCAATTTTCATATGTATGAAATGCTTAGGTACTGTAACTTACCATAATTATCCATAAAAACAAGGGTCTCAAGTTATTTCCAAAATTTTTATATGCCAAAATCCAGAAAAATTCCGTCCGACATTGCAATTTCCGTCCGACATGTCTTATTGTAGGGTACAATTCAATTTCACAATGTAACAGAATGTTAGGAGAAATATTTTTATTTCAGTAACTATTGATTGATGCAGTCAATATTAACTCATCAATGCTGCGAACTATAGTTCAAAAAACAGTCCAACCAACCGTTCAAGAGAACAAGAAATGGCAACACTCAACATGCAACATATTCGATTTATGTATACAGGGAAGTTATTGGAATACAAGTCATAACATACTGTAATGTGTAATCTACTTGTAAATGCCACATTTATTGACATTAAATTTTAGCTATTTTAGTGATATGCAGTGTTACTATATGTCATTTAAAGTTTTAATTTCTTTAATTATTGGAATTGGCTTCTTATTGGTATTATTAAAACTACCTTGTAAAGTTAACATTGAAAATTCAAATGTGCAATGTAAAGCTGACTATTTGAGGTACCTGATCTGGAACTCACTTTCTATCTGTTTGAAATCTGTCTGACTTTAAGTTATCACAGATGCTCGTGATGAACTGAGTGGCCTTGGGATTTCTTTCAGCTCATAAAATATGTTTGCTTTTGGCAAACTTTGTGATGTTTCCGGAGTGAAAGCATTTTTGCCCATATCAACTTGTTACAAGAAATCCAAGTGAGGGGGGCAAAACCACTTGCACATTTTCAGGTATTCGATCAAATTCGGGAACTCATTAGAAAATTCAGGCAATCTTTAGACTTACACTCCATCTCTGCCTGAATTTCACCGATTCTGCGCCCAAACTTTTGTGGTTTCCTGCCCAAATTTTTGACTTCAAAGTTTTATGGGGGGTCATCTGCCCCCTGCCCCCCTCCTCATACTCCTATGCTTAAAAGCAGTTTCTAAAAAATAAAAGAAGAAATGTTTACCTTCAACTTTAATAGCCACTGCTGTAAAGTCCAGACCTGTGTACTTGCTGACAGTATAATTGCTACACTGAAATTACTACAAGTGCACATGGGTCCATGACCATGTGACGAACATGTGAGAGGACTTGTTTACATGACTGGAAGGTCAGTTTGAAACATGTGCACTCAGAGTGTGATGAATCTTTGGCAATGCTGATACTGACTCTATTGAGCTGCTACTATAGGATTAAATGTGCATACGTGTACTTACAGAGTTCAATGGCTTTCCTGTATCAGTCAGCAGATTAATTGACAAAGTGTATATAATTCACTTTAGAATAAATGATGAGGTTATTTCTTTCAAAGAGTCAATTTGGTCATGGCAAAATTAGTAAATTTTGCAGAAACTTGAATTTAAAGAAGTATCAGCTTGGAAATGTGTAAGAAGTACCACTACTGTACATTGTCTAGTAAATGTGGTACAGTAGGCTTTTTATACTTCATCATAAACACTGGCTTTAGAATTTAGTCCAATATTGATTTTTTTTAATACAATGAAACTTAAGTGAAGCTGCTCTGTTAAGGCTACTGCTGGGCGTTTTTAACCCAAGGTCATCAATTTCTGCTGGGGTAAAAATGCCGCCCCCAAGTTATTGCATGCGCAACAGTACCTACTTATGTCCTGGAATGTTTAGGACTACTAATTGAAATATTTTCCATCTTCACTGGCTTTGAAGGAGGTGAAATTTGTTGTATTTATTATCTTTGAAAATGCATTTTCCGTCCGACATCCTACACTTCATGTCGGACGGAAAATAAAGTAGGCATTTGTTTGAAAAGGAAAGCAGTGCCATATTTTGATGAATTATTGTACCCTAAGTTATTTCTCAATTCCTTGATACTTTGTAGGTGAAAAGGGGAAAATTTCCAGTTTCTCTGATTTGCCACAAAACTTTGTAGTTTTTGGGACCATGTCGGACGGAATTTTCAATGTGCTTTTCGATCCTATACCATGAAAGTTTGCAAGTTGTAGAAATTTATTCATATTGAATTACTTATTTGTATAATAGGTACCACTGATAATACTGCAACCATATTTTTCAAAGTTACTTTCATTAGGGATATTGTGCAGAACTCTCCAAAAAGTGTCCATAAATTCCGTTCGACATGCTATAAAAAACTGATACCATGATTAAAGAGATCAACAGATGTATAAAATGGCCACAACAATCACTTTTTCAGTTGATTCTCATAAATTCAAGTATTTCACCATAAAATAAAAGATGTTTCCACAATCCATGACAACATTTCAGATTTTGACATGTTGGTTACCAGTTTTGAAACAGACCCAGAGGTCCGGGGTGGGGGGACATACTTCCCCAGAAAATTGTGAAATCTGCTCCTGCAATCTGGAGCATTTTAGAGGACTAAAAAAGACCTTCTGTCATGAACAATGTACATAAATAGTAGACACAGGGGTGTAGCCAGGAATATGCCAAGGCGGGGGGAAGGTGCGAACTCATGAAGACTATCTAAGCGGAGCGCCACCATCGGTTGACGCAGAGTGTACAAGGAAATTTTGAGTTTTACAAACTCCCAGATGGCCGGAAATAGCCTTTCCTAAGTCTTTTCAGCTGCATGATCCCAGCCTTGAAATATAGATCTCATGTCTACAATTTCTCAATTACTGAGAAAACAGTTTGTGACAAAAATGATGCAATGCTGAGATGAGCATTCAAAGAAATGTTTGGTTCTACAAACCACTCAGATAGATGAAAACTGCCCTTCCTGGGTGTTTTACATGCAGACATACATGCTCCCAACCCTGCATTCCACCCCTGTCTCAGTACAGTAGGCCTGCCTCATAAACTGAGGGAATTACTATTTAGCGATATCACGAGAAAAAAAGTGAAAATGAGGTCAAGCAGGGTCGCCCTATTTCCCTGGCTATACCTATGCCCCGGGTATTTCTGGCAAAATCCTAAAAAAACCCAGAAATTCAAATGACTTAGTGATTCCTTGCCGATATCTCATTTTTTCACACACACACACACACACAATCACTTACCAACCGAAGCAACTCAGTGGTGAAGGGAAGGGACCATGACAAAATGAAAAACACCAGAAAGCCAAAAGACTTTGTGAATCCTTGCAACATGGTTATAATATAACAAACATGAATTATCCACATTACAAGTTTGAGATCAACTGTTATTCTTCTTGAAACACCACAAACAAAAGGAGTCTTCTACTTAGTATTACAATCCACACATCAAGTATGACATAAGTCAAGGTTAGATTCCTAGAGATATTGTGTTTACAACCTTTTTACAGTTTGACCTCTCATGACCTTAAATGACCTTTGATCTCCACCCAAAAACAATAAGGATCATCTACTCAATATGACCAACCAACACATCACGTATGACATCAGTCACAGTTACCCTTCTAGAGATAATGTATTTACAAGGTTTTTACAGTTTGACCTTTGGTGACCTAAAATGACCTTTGACCTCCACCAAAAACATTAGGGATCATCTACTCAATATGACCAAAGCACACATTATGTATGACATCTGTCACAGTTACGCTTCCGGAGATATTGTGTTTACAATGTTTTCACAGTTTGATCTTTGGTGACCTCAAATGACCTTTGACCTCAACCAAAAAGAATAGAGATCATCTACTCAATATGACCAACCCACACATAAAGTATGACATCAGTCACAGTTACCCTTCTAGAGATATTGTGTTTACAAGGTTTTTACAGTTTGAACCTCTGGTGACCTCTAATGACCTTTGACCTCAACCAAAACAGTAGGGATCATCTACTCAATATGACCAACCCACACACCAAGTATGACGTCAGTCACACCTACCCTTCTGGAGATATTGTGTTTAGAAGGTTTTCACATTTTGACCTCTGATGACCTCGAATGACCTTTGACCTCCACCAAAAACAATAGGTATCATCTACTCACTATGATCAACCCACACACCAAGTATGAGGTCATTCGTGGTTACCCTTCTTGAGATAAAGTGTTTACAAGCAGGGCATCACACACACACACACACACGACACACACACGACATCACCATCACATAGCTTCCTTCGGCCTTTGGCAAGGAAGCAAAAATACCACAATATGGCCAAGGAGGAGGGGAGGCAGTCTCCTCCTTCCCCCCCTCCTTGGCTATGCGCCTGAGTAGACACTTTGGTAGTTGTGGCGGTTTGAACAGGGCTTAAAATGCACCGACTTCACCCGACTACAATTAAACATATTTAATCGGGCCCAGCGACGGCTTACGACACAACTGAAATCTAGTCATGGAACCGGTCACACCGCCATAACCACAGCAGTTGCAGTGGGTGGTCGCCGTCGTGCTGTAGGTTGTCGTGGCAGTGTGTCCCAGGCTTTGTATTGCATCTAGTTGAACAATGATATCCACAACCACAATGACATAACCATGCATGCACCTTTTTAAGCTTGTATCTCATCACTCCACACAGTATGTATGTGGTGATGAGATATATTGTGGTCAGTTTGGGCTTGTGTACATTTTATGGCATAAGTGGAAATGTTTTATCTTCCTGCTAAAAGTGAACAGAAATTCCGCCTCAATATGTCAAGATAAAAATATATTTCATAGCTGATCTTTCAAACACAGGGCTGGAACTGGACCTCCCTCAAGTTGGGGTGGGTCGTTCCGCCCCAACCCCCCCCCCCCCCCCGGCTACCGGCCTGTCTTTAATTACTCATTTTGAGCAGTGAACTACTTCTAATGCACACCCAGCCGACTTGGAAGAACGGAATTTTGAGGACTGAATCTTCAACTTCAAGTAGTGGTCTTGCCTTGAACTCTACACATTGCAAGTTCCTCCTTAATCACTTATTTTAACTTGAGACAATTTGGCAGCCCCACATCCATCAAGGTTATTGGAGTGAGCGTGAACTCCTGCTTGAAATGTTGCTCTGCAAAATTCACTTTGAAATAATTTGTACCAAAACTGCAATCCAGGGTACAGAAACACTTCTAAAACAATACCTTAATATTAAGGGGTATGAACTACAGAGACAATGAATGGTTTATTTCTGATGTCATTGCTATGAATGTAAATATTTGGTGAAGCATCACAGTGAAGTGGTACATGATGGATAATCCTAATGCCCACTAGTCTGTATTTAATGATGTGCATGGGGTAAACTGGTAATTCTTGTTAAATTCAGATCTACTTGGAATAAAAGCTGTGTATGCATGATACAGTAGATTGGCTTTCCTCTGTTTGATGGATACATGAAGATTGATCATACTCTGGACACTAAGACATGGCCCACGAAGAATTAAAGTTTGAGGTTGAAGGCCTCAATGATATCAGAAATGTAAACAGATGCTTAAATCATGCACTGTCATTATTCTTCAAAATTTGAACAACTCACCACAGAATTTGTGTCACAACAAGACTGCAGCATACAAGACTGTTTGTTTTCATCACACCCACTTGAGAGAATGACATTATGATGTAGAGGTTTGTCCTGATACTAGAACCTTAAACTGTACAGTAAATAGAGACATTTAGTACTTTATGTGCTTTCATGTTTGCTCATTATTTAGGTTTCAAATCATGGATCATTAACAGCTCCATCATTCTGCCAATACTACAGACACTCAACCAGCCTGTCCTGCACAACAGCAACATGTCTATCATGAGTGACACAACAAATAATTTCATACTGTATATGTGTCACTCATGATTTGAGTGTGGATGACACAATGACACTGTTTAAGGGTCGGGTGACATGCTTCCAGAAAAGAGCTCCCTTCATGCAAACATTACAAAGTAAAACCCAGAGTGAAAATCCGTTGGAATTTTGTCGATATCTATTACCGTTTTTGAGATATGACTTTTCAAAGTTTGAAGAAAATGCAAAACAGATGACGTAGAGTGTTGCACAGTGTCAGTTTTTCTTTTGTTAACCCTTTATATTTTGCCTCTTAATTACTTAATTACTGAGTTTCACATTGGTAAGTGATGTCGATATTTTACAAGGAGAAAATACATGCTTCCAAAATAAAACCCTCTGGGCATATAAAATCCTCAATTGACCTTGAAATAAAGGTTACATAAACACAAGGATTAACATAGGACATATCCTGGGAGTCCCTCTCCTGACATCACAAAAATGCATATTTAGCCAATGTTTATTCATGACACAGCTGTGAGACACTAATTTGCCTGTAAATTTGTCAATTTTTGACGGATTGTGATGCAATTTGTGGCTATTTTCTACATTTTAAATGCCTAATGCACCCAATACCTCAAAATGTCATTTTCATGTCACACGACCTTTAAGTCCTGTAGCTGATTGTGACCCACCCACTGTATTAAATCTACAGAGAGAGACAATTGTTACTATAGCACTTGGGATAAACTGTATTTGTTCATGTACAGTATTGGGAACACCTAATTTTGAGCAAGCCAGGAGGTAGAAAACTATAGATCCAAAATAAGAGTGACACAACAGTGACGACACTGCTCGTTTCCATGTGTCAAGTGCTTGAATTTTGTCAGAAGACTAAGAAAAATGTCAAATCCTCTATAAATATTTACAACCACTCATGAGTTCTTTGTCACTAGAATATGTATTCTCCTTGTAACAATGTGTAACTCTAAATCGTGAAATATTTCATCAAAATTTCGTATGCGGTCAAACCAGAGTAGCATTCAACAGAAGCAGGCATTTCAAGCAATAGCACTAAGGATGCTGATGTACTTTCCAGAAATTTGCCTTTTCCACACCTTCTAATTACACCCCTACAGTACTGTATGTCTTCTTGTGTTTGAAAATGACCAGTAACACTGGCACTAATGACATGCACAGTACTGCACTAACACCACAAATTAAATCACACTTTCACCAATCATAGAAATATGGCCACTCGGGCCAGTTTGTCACAAATTGCAGTATTTGCTACAGTAATCACCATAATGCCAACAACCACAGTAACACCATCAATATCAATCATCTACAGCAAACACCACCTACAGTATAACAGTAACACCATCAAAAACAATCATAGCAACACCACCAGTCACTGTAATACCATCAACAATCATATAACAACACCACCAGTCACTGTAATACCATCAACAACCATATACAGTAACAACACCACCAGTCACTGTAATACCATCAACAATCATATAACAACACCACCAGTCACTGTAATACCATCAACAATTACAGCAACACCACCAGTCACTGTAATACGATCAACAATTGCAGCAACACCATCAATCACTGTACATTAATACAATCAACAACAATCATATTAACACCACAAAGCACTGTAATACAATTAACAACTCTCATAGCAACACCACCGAGCACTCTACCATCAAAAGCAATCACATCAATATCACCGATCACCTCAATACATGAACCATCAGCAACAAACATCAACACCACCAATCACTGTGCAATACCATCGACAACAATCATACAGTAGCAGCACCACCATTCACTGTAATACCATCAACCACAACAATCATTGTCAACACCACCAAGCACTAAATATCAATGTAGAGTACTGAGTAGTCAGTGCTCAAGCAACAAGCTCTGGTTGTACTATTCTGTACATACTGTACATTATTCTCATACTTACAGTACTCTAAAGCAGGCTAGTCCACATGGCTGTGAAAAAAACACATGAGCTATTCCACTAGCTACGTATTGATAAATGTGAGGTACAGTAATGTATTGCATATTGGCAATAATAATCCCACAGTAGGTATTTGTACACTGTGACTACGAGTACGACCGGAGTCTTAGTCATATGTCTTGGAGAGACGTTGTATTCTGCAGTTGTACTGTACCTGTTTAAAGTGATTGCGTGCATGTGTACTGTAAAACCAAAAAGATAAGATCATGTTTGATCTTAACTTTTTCTTTATTTTAAAATTTACACGCGAGGTTGTATGAACAGACTCTTTAATGATTAAAAATGACAGTAACTACTTCGAAAAGCAACGGCTGTCATAAAAACAGCAAAAGACAGAAATCACATTTGAAAATAAACGGTTCTTACTGTAACCGCCTACATGCAACAATACAGGTCCCACTAGTGTATCAAAAACATACAGTTCTACTCAAGTCATCGCTCCTTGGTAGGTATCGGGAATTGTAGTATTTGGTGAAATGAAATTAAATGCTGTATTTACAAATAACAGCTAAAAACTGACTACAACCTTGGCCTTGCCCACATCGTCAGTGATCCTGAGTTGTTAACTCAATATTCAATACTACAGTAGTGTACTTCCCATTGGCTTGCTCAAAGAAGCACACCGTTGATTTGTACTATATGAAAACTGTCAACCACTACATTATCGTATTCTACAATTTTTGTCGTTATGGTAGAAGAATTTGAAATCATAGCCTATGGCAAAATTAACGAACTGAAACCCTATTTATTTTCCCAGATTGTCTGAATGGTGTAATTAACAGCCTTACCAAACATTTGGAGATGAAATTGCAATGGTTTTACTTTTTGCCTATGCATGCAATCACTTTAACACATGTACATACAGTACCCAGTCGTAATTGGCACACTTAAGGAATCCATCGCCGATATTTTAAATGTCACAAATGAGCCCTTATTTAGAAGAAAGGTACCCGAAATGGGTTCATAATCGTGAGAAACGTAATTGTGGTTAGATTCAAGAAAGTAAGGCTCACTTCAGTAACTTTGCCACAGTGATAGTGAGTAATTTTTGAAGGAAGCGCCAATTTCGGCGGGGGCTCGCCAACTACAGGGTACTGTATATACTGGACAATCACTTTAACGTTAGGTGAAATTGTGGCCAGGTTTGATTTCTGTACTTTTTTTTTTCCAGGTCCTAGATGGTGACTTAATCCAGGCAGGCAGTACTCACATAATGTTACCTAGAAGTATTGCTGAACATTGTTACTAACTTAAGTGTCCAGTGCCAAGTCTTGCTGAAAAGCACGGACAGGCTAGGAACAGGATCTATCTCACAGTCCCATTTCACGTTGCTGACGTAACAGAACACCGAACAAATACCCGGCTCAGTTTGACATGAACCAGCTTACCATTTCTGTTGTCACCGTCACTTGTTGCGTAAAACTTGCAATTCACGTCCCTCAGTCTCAGAGCTACAGTCTTGAGTTATAGTAAGAAATTCAGAAGTAACGTTAGTGAGACCAGGCCTACTGTATACAGTACACAATAATGGGCACGTAGGTTAGGCTGTTTATACTGTAGTGTATGTATAAACCTCTAGTTCTTTGGCATAAACGCACACAGTCGACGTATTGGCTGTATTACAGTACAGTATGGCTGTATAATGTGCTAGTGCATAGCTGCAATAGAGAAAAGCACAAAAATAATTAGTCCCTACTATGATGACATCCAGGCGTGTTAGCACTGTGCTGAAGAAAGTACAAAATTTGGCTGTATAAGTTACGGTGTCGGCTTTGAATAAGGCGCACCATTGTGTATATTGGCTTCAAATGTGAAGACAATTAACTGTGCTTTTTAAAATATATAAGCAAGTTCCCTAAATGTAGTAAGTCATTTATGTGTCCAACTCCTAGGTTGAAATTGAAACTGGAGGCAATCACTGTGTGACATTTAACTAACAAATCTCACGTTCAAGGCTCATCACATTATAAGGCTCATCACGTACCAGGCTCTGTTCCCTATACCCAAGTGTGCAGAAACTGTTAGCTTCAAATGTGAAGACAATTGTGTGTCTCAGAGTAAACCAGGAATAGGCATATAATACATAAACATATATTTTTTTTTTAAATGTTACGTTGATTGATCTTTATAGTAACTATCATAGAATTTAATCAGAAAATAAAGACTTTAAACATCTCAAGGTACCTTCAAGAACTTATTTTTGAGGTATAACACGTTCTTAATAGTAGTGAGCACCATTGTGTATATTGGCTTCAAATGTGAAGACAATTAACTGTGCTTTTTAAAATAAATAAGCCAAGTTCAAAGTAGTAAGTCATTTATGTGTCTATCTCCTAGGTTGAAATTGAAACTGGAGGCAATCACTGTGTGACATTTACCTAGCAAATCTCACGTTCAAGGCTCATCACATTATAAGGCTCATCAAATAACTTCACATACAGAGTTGTTGACACATGGAACAGTCTGCCACAGGATGTTGTTAACGCCACATCAGTCCAAAGCTTTGAAAGGAAGCTTGATAAATTCTGGAGGCAGCAACCCATTTGACGAAGAAGAGCTGGTGTTATAGGCACAAGTGTGCCTGCTACCAGAATCCATCTATGTATCTATGTATCACGTACCAGGCTCTGTTCCCTATACCCAAGTGTGCAGAATCTGTTAGCTTCAAATGTGAAGACAATTGTACTTCTCAGCGTAAACCAGGAATAGGCATATAATACATATAAATATTTTTTTATTTTTTTTTAAATGTTACGTTGATTGATATCTATAGTAACTGTCATAGAATTTAATCAGAAAATAAAGACTTTAAATATTTCAAGGTACCTTCAAGAACTTATTTTGAGGTATAACACGTTCTTAATAGTAGTGAGCACCATTGTGTATATTGGCTTCAAATATGAAGACAATTAACTGTGCTTCTTAAATAAATAAGCCAAGTTCCCTAAATGTAGTAAGTCATTTATGTGTCTATCTCCTAGGTTGAAATTGAAACTGGAAGCAATCACTGTGTAACATTTACCTAACAAATCTCACGTTCAAGGCTCATCACATTATAAGGCTCATCACGTACCAGGCTCTGTTCCCTATACCCAAGTGTGCAGAAACTGTTAGCTTCAAATGTGAAGACAATTGTGCGTCTCAGCGTAAACAAGGAATAGGCATATAATACATTTAAATATATACACATATATATTTTTTAAATGTTACGTTGATTGATCTCTACAGTAACTATCACAGAATTTAATCAGAAAATAAAGACTTTAAATACTTCAAGGTACCTTCAAGAACTTATTTTTGAGGTATAACACGTTCTTAATAGTAGTGAGCACCATTGTGTATATTGGCTTCAAATATGAAGACGATTAACTGTGCCTCTTAAAATAAATAAATCATATCCCATATTTTGTAGACTTGATATTCCTGGATAAATTTTCAAATTACTCGGTTTAAATATAATAAGTCATTAATGACTCCAACTCATTAGTTGGAAATAAAACAGCAGGCATTCACTGTAAGACATTTATCTAACAAATCTCACACCCAAGTGTGCAGAAACTGTTAGCTTAAAAAATGAAGACAATTGTGCGTCCCAACGTAAACCATTTTTATGCTCAAAATATATATACATATTTTGTTAAATATGTTAGGTTGATTGACCTCCATAGTAACTGTTGCAAAATTCAATCAGAAAATAAAGACTTGGGATGGCCAAAGTATCTTCAATAACTTATTTTTGAGGAGTAACTCGTCCTTATCAGTAGTGAGCAAATCTCTGTATATTGTTTCAAGTATGAAGACAATTAACTGTGAGTCTTAAGACAAATAAACCAAATTCTATATTGTGCAGATTTAATATTCCTGGATAAATTTTTAAACGACTCTGATTAAATGCAATAAGTCATTTATGAGTCCGACTAAAATTTAACCTGCATGTTGAAACTGTACACATCAGAGGGTTGTGACCTGAACCATTCTTTACAGGATTACCTGAACAAGGTCCACATGTCAACTTGGAGCAAACACGAGTGACATCATCTCTTCACATAGCTAAAGAGTTTTTTTGTTTTCTTCATTTTTAAATTTATTATTTTTACCTTGAAATCAGTAGGTGGTCAGCCCACACACTGGTCACGTGAAGGTAACAAAACTCTCATACCCCTCCTACATTCACATTGTGATATCACTATTTGGTGTATATTTTAAAGAAAAACATTAAATACTTTATCAATGTGGGGAGTTAACTGCCAGTAACAAATGTGGAAACTTCAACTGCTCATATCTCGGGAACCACACATGGAAATTGAATGGAAGTTTCACTATATATGATCAGATTCACTTACTTTTCAACATATATCAAAGCTATATTTGTGTCTAGACCATCCTTTAATTGTTCACAAAGTCAGTACATTATCAAACTCAAATGAATCTAGTCTACCCGGTGACAATCAATGTGGCTATGGTACAGTGCTTGTTATTTTACATGTACTGTGTGAATAATGTATGGAGAAGATACTTACGACATACAAGTGTATGTAGGCTAGAAAGGTAGGCTAGTCTTATTAGTAGCCTCAGCTAAGTTGTAATGTAAGTAGCCTAATCATGACATACAGTACAGTAAGTCAACTAGTATCATGATATGCGTGGTTCACTGTGTTGTAAACACCAAGACAACATGTACGTAGATACAATGAGGGTGCAAGCGAACCTGATCTAAAATGTATAGTCAGTAATACCAAAAGAAGGAAAATCAAGTACAGATGTCCAAAGTGACTATGGTACTCATGGCAAAATTTTATGAATTAACTATTAGCAAACATTACAGAATTTTGACCGAAATGTCTTTGGTGAAGCTTGTGTCTACAATGTTAGAAAGAAAACAGAAAAAAAGCAGAACGTAGGCATTACTTGTAGCATGACTGCACCTACAAAGACATACCTATTGATACTGTATGATCACTGATTATGAAGTTGGTAAAATCCAATTGTAATGATAATATGAATAGATCTTTTGTAAGTATACATACTGTCTCTTCTCATTTTAAAGTTGAGCACAACTTGAACTGAAGATTCTGATGTCAGAAGTATTTTTATGTGCCGAAATTTACACATTTTAACTTTGTAGAGTCATAAGCAAATTTTAGTCAAATGGCATAGCAGCATAGGCTATGAGGTAATGTAAGCTATTGCGTAAATGTAGCCTTACTATGTCTAGCAGTTGGATCATTGTTTTGGAGATGTGAGGTGATTTTGAGTTGAATTTTTGGGTTGTGCTGTTGGAGTCATTTTAAATTAGGAGATGGAGCATAGCCTATAGCGTATGCAAGAAGCCTACAACAGCAATTGAATAATTTTAAGGAATTATGTCCCTCTGCTTTCAACAAAATTGGGTTGGATTGTCTGAATTAATGACGTTACAGTTTCAGAGGGTGTAATATTGTAGCTAGAGTGTGCCTCTCTATTTAGGGTATGTGTCATTCTACGTAGGTGTGCTTGCTAATACTGTATGTACTCTTTTGTTTTGTGTTCAATCATGATTGACTAAGGTTCCTTCAAAGTTGATATGCCAAATGTATGGTGCATCCAACAATCTTCGCGCACTGCCAAACTTCACGCACCCCTAAACAAAATAAGCCATAAAAAGCAAAGGCCTAAGAAGCTTCACAAATTTTTGATCACCATGCCTCGAACAACTAAAACAAGCTGAGCGCTGTTTATGAAATCGCCCTTGTCTCAGGTTAGTCAACTGTCCAGTACTGCATTTGCATAGTAATTAGGATAAGGAGAGGTAGACTTGCAAGCCTCCGGAGGGCGGAGCATCCTATTCCCACGGTTTCTACCTAATGTTACAAATTTTTAAATCATGATTTTGCCTCTTCAATGGCATTTTTCCGGACCATTTTTGTTGTTACTGTTAGCTTGTTCACATGTTTTTGCTGTAGGTTTACGCTCAAGATTTGCTTAAAAGGGCTCTCTGCGTGTAATGATTGTCACACTAACGTTAGTTTCACTCTGCAAATTTTGAATAAAGCGAGCTCTTTTCTAGATGCATATCAGATGAACTTTAGAAACAGGGGACATATAGGTAGATACATATGTATAATGATAAAGTTCACCTCTGATCACCCTCACGAAAGGTCCGATAAGGGAGTGTGGATGAACTACGGTGACATTTTTTCCTTCTTTTCTTTTTAAGGCAAAGCTATCCATTGACAACAATGAGTATGTCTACAATCACACTGCATTCTTAAAAAAAAAGCTGTAACAATTTACTTGCAAGGTAATGGAAGTGAGCCAGAAAGGAATGCGGATTAAAGCAAGAGGATTTTCTGCATAATTAGGATGTTTTGGGAAATGCATTGTAGCGGCTTGCTCTTTTCGTAACTGGCGTTCAGATCAACTACCAACAACAGAGTTGTTATCCTTGTAAAGTTTCAAATCTCAAAGTCCCTGAAGAAATGAAAAAAATCATATATCGCGTTGTCAGGATTGTAGGTATAAGACCTACCAATGTAAACAGGGATTTTACGAGCGAGCAGATATGGGTTGCAACCTCCACGAATTCTATTTAGAACTTACTCATTGACGTCAGCTATAGTGGTAAGAGAAATTCTACAGTAAAGGACTGGACGGATTTTTCTTTTTGGCAATCTTGACGAGGATATCGGGCGGAACATAGGCAATGGAGATAGTGTAGTTGTGCCAATCCAGCAACGGAATGGCAGATTTATTGCTTTGACGTTTAAAATTAAGGTTGTTTCCGAAAGTGACACCAAGGAAAGCTGCACTGGGAGAGGCTTTAATAAAAGCATTATAGATGATACTTTGAAGACAAATGCACGGTGTTATTTTAAAACCTTTAGAAGAGAACGAGTATATAAAGAAGAGTATCTTATGTATAAAAATACAGTATATTAAGAAAAATCTATTTCGAGATGTCAGTTTCATGAAGCACCAGCTTTCAAGGTAAGAAATTGTAAATTTTGGTTAGTGTGTTTTTGGGGGTTTTTTGGTGCGTTGTATACAATTATTATCGGCATACTGACTGAATTTGCAGTTTGTAGCCTGGAGAATATTCAGGTTATGTAAAGGGAATTAGGACTTCCCATTTGGGGAGAAAGAAAGAAAAGAGTCTAGTTAAATCGTGGGTTGAATCTGGGCGTTTTGTATCTGATACCGGTGTGCAACGCTTTATTAAAAGCTTTTTCGACATGTAGGAACAAACCAGTAGGAACAAACCAGAAAAATATTTGATGATCCCAATGTGAATTCCGGAGAGCTAAAATGTCTGATTTATGTTGGATTTACCTTGGCGAAAAAAGTAGATGTTTTGTTCCAAGTGGGTCGTTATGCGATTTTTACTAAAGGTGGGGTAGACTTGGAAGTTGTGTTGTTAGTACTGTACGATCTTTTCTGACTCAGTCATTTGAATTAATACCATTTTGGTAGGATTCCTCAAGGGCGTTTTGAAATAACCTATCTATAAAGTTCATTAAAAAGTAAGAATATGAGATGACGGGAGGGGGGGGGGGAGGTAAATGTCAGGAATTTGATACATTGTATTATGTCAAGGGGAGGAGGTCTTAAATTTAAAGATGTCAGCTTCCAATTCTTTTAAATATAGTAAAATACTTTCATTTAAACCTCAAAAATGGAAACCAAAAGGTTTCATCTTTGATGCATTTGTCTGTAACTTGTCACTGTTTCGGTTATGGATAGGGTTTATGAGAGCTTTCAACTTCCTCGAAAATGTTTTGAGATATGAGCAATTATTTTTGACGCGGATAACTCTATGCGTTCGAGTTTTTTTTTTTTTTTTTTTTTCAAGGTGGTTATCTCATCCCTATACGTAGTATATTAGCGAGGAGATCCTGTACTCCATTGAACTGCTTTAGTGAATTGACACGTAAATGTTGACCATATACGGAGGCCTCTTAAAGGAAATAAAGCGTTTGTTTTACAGAAAATAACCATATTTTTGAAACCAATGTTTGTCGACAAAGAATGATAGATTATTCAAAATAAGGAAGGACATGTAGCCTTCTTTTCAAGAAATAAGTTTCTCACAGGTAGAAATTCAATTATTTGTTACCTTGCAATAATTTGTTCACCCAAACTTTTCAGAATTCAAATGATGCATCTTCCGTTACTCATCACATGCATAAGATTTTGTGGAGATGAAGGTTCTGCAGATGTTTGTTGGTGAGAGTGAATGGTGTAAAAACTATTAAAGCTATTTTCTTTGTATGCCATGTGGGTGTATTCTAAACGCCCTATTTCCCTTTAAGTATTCAGCTAAAACAAAATGACGTTAGTAGGTTTCCTTAGGATGCACAAAGTCACGTGGATCGGGATTACCGATTGTGGTGAGGTGACGGGAAGGGGTATACAGATGTGTGTGTGCGTGTGCTTATGTGAGTGCATGGTATGTATCTAGATATAACATCTCCTCCTATAGACGGTAAGTCGGATAAACTTGATAGGTAGATGCCCGATGGGAGGATATAAGGTCCGGATAAGATGTCAAAGTTTTACAATTAGCTTTCTAGACTAGACAAAGGAGGAAATTGTCACTAGGTAGCTAACTTTAGAAAGCAATAAGTTTGAAGAGCTTTTTCCTCTTTGAATTAGTGTAAATTAAGATTTTTTTATGTTAGAGTTATACTTGTTAGCATTTCGATACGTAAGGTGTGTTGTACAGGTCGCCTACTCCAACCACCCAGTCCTTTAGATGTAGCAAATTTTTTAACATAATCAAACACATCTATCTCTAAAAGAAGTGATTTGTAAATGCAGATTTAAGTTTCAACCACTGGTAGGAATTGCAATCACCTGAACACACGATATAGCTGAATTGAGGTGACTTTTATGTCACTTCCAAGTTACCATGCTCTGACCAGGAAGTCTTCACTTTAGTTGCAAGAGATCAATATTTTGTTCCCTTCTTTACCATTTGTTTTTGTAATAATGTCCTTCTATAAATTCCGAAATCAGGGCAAAAGACCTTATTGCTGACACAAAATATTTTACCACGTGAATATCGCAACTTGATACGTTTTCTTAAACGTTTTCTTAGTTGACATAATCAAGACGACTAAACCCCACCCCCTTAAACGAAGGAATTTTTTCATGGCTCCAAGTTGTGTTTTTAAAATGGAAAGTTTCCCATTATACGATGAAACCGTTTCTATATTTCATGTAATCATCATTTCCTAGGAAAGGTCTCAATAATACCTGGTGTTTTTATTGAGACCAAATTCATGTATCTTTAAAATGAAACATTTTTTTGGAGAGGAGAAGCAGTTTGTAATGATTATTCATAAGTTGTTTTTCTTTGAAAGGCTCTTTTAATTGACCGTACAATGAAAGCTTTTTTAAAAGGGGGGGGGGGGGGGAGGAGTCACAAGGCACTAACAGTAAGTGGCTATTGTCCTCGTTTCATGGTGAACTGCTTGTTAAAGGGTGGCCGAATGAATGGACGCTGGCGAACAATAGTAGCACACAGTAAAGGTGGCCTTTTCTGTGAACAATTAACTTAAAGGACAGCAATCTACAAATACTGTTCTCTAAACTTTATGTATCTGAGTAATAATTCTATCTGTTGAATGAAGTAAAAGAAAAGACATCTACAATAGGCTTTTTGAAAAGTCCCTGTAGCTGAAAAGTTCAACGACCATCGTGCACAGTCACTACAGGAAAGAGGTTAGAGGTATACTTGTTAGCTTTCCAATACGTAAGGTGTGTTGTACAGGTCGCGTACTTCAAGCACCTAGCCCCTTAGCTGTTGCAAAATTTTTAACATATTCAAACTTATCTATCTCTAAAAGACGTGATTTGTAAATCAACATTTAGGTTTTAACCACTATTAGGAATTGCAATCACCAGAACTCACGATATAGCTGAAGTGAGGTGGCTTTTATGTCACTTCCAAGTTATCATACTGTGACCAGGAAGTCTTCACTTTAGCTGCAAGAGGTCAATATTTTGTTTCCATATTTACCATTTGTTTTTGTAATAATGTCCTTCTATAAATTCCGAAATCAGGGCAAAAGACCTTATTGCAGGCAAGTGCTGACACAAAATATTTTACCACGTGAATATCGCAACTTGATACGTTTCTTCAACGTTTTCTTAGTTGACATGATCAAGACGACTAAACCCCACCCCCTTAAACGAAGGAATTTTTTCATGGCTCCAAGTTGTGTTTTTGAAATGGAAAGTTTCCCATTATACGATGAAACCGTTTCTATATTTCATGTAATCATCATTTCATAGGAGAGGTCTCAATAAAAACAGAAGCCTCGGAGACGTAAGTCTCCGAGGCTTCTGTTTTTATTGAGACCAAATTCATGTATCTTTAAAATGAAACATTTTTTTGGAGAGGAGAAGCAGTTTGTAATGATTATTCATAAGTCGTTTTTCTTTGAAAGGCTCTTTTAATTGACCGTACAATGAAAGCTTTTTTAAAAGGGGGGGGGGGGGGAGGAGTCACAAGGCACTAACAGTAAGTGGCTATTGTCCTCGTTTCATGGTGAACTGCTTGTTAAAGGGTGGCCGAATGAATGGACGCTGGCGAACAATAGTAGCACACAGTAAAGGTGGCCTTTTCTGTGAACAATTAACTTAAAGGACAGCAATCTACAAATACTGTTCTCTAAACTTTATGTATCTGAGTAATAATTCTATCTGTTGAATGAAGTAAAAGAAAAGACATCTACAATAGGCTTTTTGAAAAGTCCCTGTAGCTGAAAAGTTCAACGACCATCGTGCACAGTCACTACAGGAAAGAGGTTAAAGGTATACTTGTTAGCTTTCCAATACGTAAGGTGTGTTGTACAGGTCGCGTACTTCAAGCACCTAGCCCCTTAGCTGTTGCAAAATTTTTAACATATTCAAACACATCTATCTCTAAAAGACGTGATTTGTAAATCACCATTTAGGTTTTAACCACTATTAGGAATTGCAATCACCAGAACTCACGATATAGCTGAAGTGAGGTGGCTTTTATGTCACTTCCAAGTTATCATACTGTGACCAGGAAGTCTTCACTTTAGTTGCAAGAGGTCAATATTTTGTTTCCATATTTACCATTTGTTTTTGTAATAATGTCCTTCTATAAATTCCGAAATCAGGGCAAAAGACCTTATTGCAGGCAAGTGCTGACACAAAATATTTTACAACGTGAATATCGCAACTTGATACGTTTTCTTCAACGTTTTCTTAGTTGACATAATCAAGACGACTAAACCCCACCCCCTTAAACGAAGGAATTTTTTTCATGGCTCCAAGTTGTGTTTTTGAAATGGAAAGTTTCCCATTATACGATGAAACCGTTTCTATATTTCATGTAATCATCATTTCCTAGGAAAGGTCTCAATAATACCTGGTGTTTTTATTGAGACCAAATTCATGTATCTTTAAAATGAAACATTTTTTTGGAGAGGAGAAGCAGTTTGTAATGATTATTCATAAGTTGTTTTTCTTTGAAAGGCTCTTTTAATTGACCGTACAATGAAAGCTTTTTTAAAAGGGGGGGGGGGGGCGGAGGAGTCACAAGGCACTAACAATATGTGGCTATTGTCCTCGTTTCATGGTGAACTGCTTGTTAAAGGGTGGCCGAATGAATGGACGCTGGCGAACAATAGTAGCACACAGTAAAGGTGGCCTTTTCTGTGAACAATTAACTCAAAGGACAGCAATCTACAAATACTGTTCTCTAAACTTTATGTATCTGAGTAATAATTCTATCTGTTGAATGAAGTAAAAGAAAAGACATCTACAATAGGCTTTATGAAAAGTCCCTGTAGCTGAAAAGTTCAACGACCATCGTGCACAGTCACTACAGGAAAGAGGTTAGAGGTATACTTGTTAGCTTTCCAATACGTAAGGTGTGTTGTACAGGTCGCGTACTTCAAGCACCTAGCCCCTTAGCTGTTGCAAAATTGTTAACATATTGAAACACATGTATCTCTAAAAGACGTGATTTGTAAATCCACATTAGGTTTTAACCACTATTAGGAATTGCAATCACCAGAACTCACGATATAGCTGAATTGAAGTGTGACTTTGTTGTAGCATTACTTGAAAGATAGCCAACAAGTCAAACGAATTTGTGATTCCTTGCCAATATCTCATTGTTCCATGCACACAAAAGCACTTTACACAAAACGAGCCCTGTTATTTTTGGGTTTGGCAACGTTATAAAATTTATTGACTCAGCTGAATGAAATGGTGGTAATGAAGGATGACATACAGTGTTGCCCTCTTAACCTTTGAGGTAATTCACAAGTAAATTGAAAGTTTCTGACACCAAATTGTGGTGAATGATCTGGAATTGCAAGGCGCGAAGTATCATCCAAAAGTAAACTTTCTCCCTTGGGAGTCCTTATGGTGACTAAAACAATGTACTTCCTAAATCTTGACTGGCAACTGGGATAGAGAAGGTTAGAGAAAGTGATAAATTTAAAAAGTTAAGTGGGCTGTAATAGCTCCATACTGTTAGTTGAAAGGAAATGGAAGTTCTATGTAGCTACAATATCTGCTATTGAAGATCTAATTTTTAGCAAGTTTTAATATGAAAAAATATGTATTATTTTCTTAATTTGTGTGATATTTACTGTACCTCTTCATATGTACACATTTAGGACATGCAAACCTTCCAAAGTATTACATGTTGGGCTTTTGAATCCATGACAGGTTTTTGGAATGATAGAACCAACACGTCTGCATGGCACTAATTATGACATTCATCATCTGTTATATCTGTTTAGTGTCCATCGAATCTGCAGCACAATCAGGGTGTAGCATTGCAACAAAGATGCTCCCATACGTTAGAATATTTTCTGTAGCTGGAAATGGAAAGGTGGGTAATTCCATATTATTTTATGGTATGAGAATACGTTATAATCTCATTTGGACTTTATGTATACTGGAAGTTGGGTTCATCCTGTTGCTCTTCTGTTCCACTTTGCTAGCCAGCAGGCCAACAACAATTAAAAAGTACACCTTACAGGATACAAGTGCGCCTTGGTGCTGTCTGTTTTAAACAGTGTTTTCACAGATTCCTAAAAATAAAAATCAGGTAATTTCTTTTTCTCAGAACCATCAGGTGCCAAACCAAACGTCCGCTATATCGTTATCATTGGCATTTCCACAGTAGTAAAGTACATTGCTTTCGTATGAAGGGATCTCACTAATGTACTGCAAACATCCATCTACATTTCTACACCTACTCATTAATAGGGCAAGCAATTTTCCTAGAGAAAAAGAAGAAAATTCCATTTTGAACTATTTGCTGTGTCTAGTAGGCAAAATTTGGCAATCTGACAGAGTCTTTTCATAAAGCGGTTGTGTCGTTTTTCACTTTATGAAGGAACTGATGGATTATAACTTTGGATCCGATTAGTAAAATTCTGTGCCGGGTACCCGGATACCCTGGTTACCTGTGAAAACACTGGTTCTATAGCATGCTGTATACTGACAATAGCTTTCACCTGGAGTTCTCAAAAACTTTTGAAGGTGGACCAAACTTTCCACCAGGAGGCTCAGAGATCACATATAGACACCTTCAATACATGAATACAATGAGTTGTTAGGCCATCAGTCAAGCCTACTTAGAAAACCATTTCACTGCATGATTGAAAACAAGAGCCCAATAGGGCACTGTGGTTCATTGCAAAAAAGTTAGGGCAAGTGAAAAGTTGGGTCCTCAAAACTGGGGATTCAAAAATTGGTACTATTAAGGATGGGGCCCAAAACGGAGTCCAAATCAGGTCCAAAAATGAATGCCTATCTGTACAATGTCCCCATTGAATTAAGAAATATACCACATGTCTAGATAATGAATTTGATAATGAAATTGGGGCCCAAAAATTGAGCTCAAACTGGGTCCAAAACATGTTGGGCCTATGTATAACCACTAAATTACCAAACAACTAAACATGTTAAAATATAACGAATTAAACAGTTTCCCTTTTTTTTTCAAGTTTAAGGATAATGCAAATTCAATCGGTACACACATTGACTATACTGGTTACCATACTGTAGTTGTGTACCAACTGCTAAACTAACAACTCACTATACCATGTTGAAACACAGTGTCTGAAACTGTTCCCCAACCCATTTTAATCTATAGATATAATATAGAAAGATATAATTCAAACAATACATACATCAGCTGATGGTCTTCTAAGCTACCATAGAACTAAAACAGCAACAATTTTCCAATGACCAAAAAATAAAACCACAAATTTTTTTCCCTTCTATCAATAAATTTCACAGGGATGTTAATCTGTCAATAGCAGACAACCATATCAAGTTTAAAACAAATCTGACCAACAATTGTGGAAATAGGGCAGTTTTAAGATTTTTATGTTTGACCCCATAACCCCATTAAGATGCAAGATATGGACACTATAAACAATAAGGCACTTACACCCACCGTGATGGATCAGTACACCAACCTAAGAGAACCTATAAAGAAAATGCTATTTCAAACATGACATACATTCGCTGATGGTCCTCCTAGGCTACCATAGACTTAAAACAGAGCCAAAATTTTTCAATGACCAAAATCCCTTTGAGTTAACTGTGTGACTAAAACCACAAACTGCCAATGGGAATTTTACACACTGTAGCCCATAAGCTTCTCAACTTATTTATACGGTAGCTTATAATAACCTCAATAATGGTGTTAAGGCTATTATTATTATTGTTTTAGAGTGGAAAATTATCCCTTCCTCTCTATTGATAAGCATTAAATTTCACAGGGTCATGAACCTGTCAGTAACAGACAACCTTATCAAGTTTAAAACAACTCTGAACAACGGTTATGGAAATATGGCATTTTTAAAATTTTTATGTTTGACCCCATATCCTCATTAATATGCAAGGTTTGGACACCAAAAAGAATACGGCGCTTCTACTCACTATGACGGACCTGTACACCAAGTATAAGTTTTATCCAGCTTGCCCATATTGAGTTAGAGCGTACCCAAGCTGCGTAACAGACACACACACACATACAGGTTTATACCGCCAAACGGGGATCTCTTCACTTTACTATTCAACCGTGGACGGCTGTAGATAAACATTGTAGTAGGCATTATTGATGGGAAATAATACCCTTTGAGACACCAATAATGGGGGCGCTCACTTTTTTTTTTTTTTCAATTAATACTTTTCACTGTAATAGTGAGTGTGTATCGGTTTGTCATTAGGGAATCGTGGACATGGTGCCTTACACACATACACCTGCAGATGAGGACGGAACCCAACACTATCTCAACGGGGACTTCGTCTATACTCCTTCAAAATCAATAGATAGCTTCATGGCGCCATCATATGGCGCATGAAGGCTATTTAAAAGCCGACTTTGAAACAGGACCTTCACCAATTCCAGATGGGTTCCCGATTGGTATGCGTGATTTCACAACAGGGTCCCCGATTGACACCAATCGTCAACGCACGCACACGCACAGACACACACACGCCAAGTTGAATGCATTGGTTCCTCTTGCTAAAGCAAGGAACCAAAAATGTCATAGTCCACCAGGTCTGTTTTCAAGACTGGACAAGGACAGTCATAAAATAAAATTAAAAAAAATTGCACCATTAAATGAATACTGGTATATGACAAAATTCTATAGCATGCATTCATTGGTACAGGTGCCAGGTGGCAGTTTACGCCTCATGGTGAAGTAGCAGAATTCTCATGGGATATGTCACGTATGTTCACTGACACTTATTGTGCCTGAAGAAAATGAAAACTGCAAGTCAGCAGTGAGCATAAATGCAGGATACAATTTCTTCTTAAGCAGGGAGTTACAAATAGCAAGTCCTTGCTTTAACTGAGGTGACCCCAAACATAGTAGGTGAGCAATAACCTCTCCTCGGGAGAGCAGTTTACAGAGCTCCTGCCAATTTTAAAAGGCAAGGCCTGAAGAATCTTACTATTGTGCAATCACACAGAAAATGCTCTGTAAATGCTGTAGGGCCTACTACGAATGAGATTAGGTTATGCGGTATGCTAAGTATAGTCATAGATGACAAAAGAAATTATAAGCTAACAGTTAGATCTAAGCATTCTGGCAAGGATGGCATAGGCCTAAACGAAAAAGAAACACCGAGTTACAAGGCTCTAGGCCTACATTATACTAGTACTGTATTAGTTTGGTTAGGGTTTTTTTTTTTTTTGGGGGGGGGGTTGTGGATTATAGGGAATCTTATGGGGCTTTTGCCCTCCTTTGCCCTTCAACTTGTTATGTTATGTTATTATACGGCTATACTAGGGCCTAAACGCAAACACATAGCCTCTTTGGGCCTACTGAAACAAGGTAGGCATTGTATTCCAACCGCCGGAATGACGTTCATGAATATTTAATAAACGTGTGCGACGTCACGGGGACTCCCGAAATCCATCTTCTGTCATGTTGGTATGCGTGTGCCATGTGGTATGCAGTGCAGAACTTGTCTACCTTGAGGCCGTGGTAGCTCGATGGTCCAACCATGGAGCTGCAACATCCGATGATGGTCCAACAAAATATAGTCTATGTCGATTTATTCGTTTACAATCGTACATGCAGGACAGAAACTTTTGCGCTCATACAAGGGCTATACATGATTGAGGTTGCAACTGGGGATCGCGGTCACACTCAAAGGGTGGAAAATGCACGTTAATAGTTTCCGAAATTTGTTATCTGCCCGCCGCTCCTCCCCCGATTTCCCTTTACATCGAATTGGTAGCCACTCCCATTTACAACGAATCTGTAGCCATTAACCAATATTTTCAAATAGTAAAAACACGGCAACATGCTTCCACCGTGCGTAGGCCTGCAGCAGGGTATGAGAGTTCATCTAAGGGAAAGCCAGCCTGCGCGGTTCAACGGCCGTCACACGCAATCATGCCCGAATACAAAAACAGTCTGACCGTGCAGGCTTCAGCAGTGAGTCTCTAAACTCTTTTATCCCTTAAGCCATATGGCCTATACTTGAAAAATGAAACATCAACAGACTTTCGTAGCACCATGCTACATTCCCGTTGTCTCCTCTAACCATGAGGATACCATAACTAAAACAATTTTTTGGCACGGCCAGTTCATTTCACAGTCACTTACACGTCACTCTATTCATTATTCATAAGCTCAGGAACAGATTTCGAATCATAGATTAATAATTCATGAACGTCATTCCGGCGGTTGGAATACAATGCCTACCATAACAAGTGAGGTCTTAACGAGTTGAGGAAAGAGGATAACGTTGTACCCATGTCGACTTGTCTAAATTAAATAAATACTCCGTCAGACCCAATTTAGGCCCTCACACTTTGTTACCGTACAATTAATCACATTGAAATGATACGCCTGCTGCATTATGTACACTGAGCAGTAACAAACTGGGCCGGAACACGGTAACGTTACTGTATCGGCCTTACTACTAAGGGATTAGCGAAGTGCTTGTCAACCGTAGAAGTACCATATCCTTACTAAGTGCGAATCAAACTGAATGCAAACCACTCCTATTTCTTCTCCACATAAGATAAGACGAAGCACATCAGGATGTGCTCAAAGTCTGAAAAGGCAACATACTGTTCACAGGTTAAAACGAAACTCCGAAGAGGTTTCTGTAGTTTGAACCGTAAATCCGCGTAAGTTTGTCGTTGATTTATTGGAATATTTTTTCTTCAGTATGGTAAGAGCCTGATCTGAGGTCGGCAAGATACGGAACGCATCTAATTGACCAAATCACCTAAGTTTACAGAAACCACCTAACTAACCGATTGCGCAGACGAAAAGCATCAAACTAACCGGTCGACTGGTCAGTTTGATGCAAGTGGAGCATCTCACTAACCCATTACTCAGCTGAGCGTCTCTGGCTGCACCTCTGTCCACCTCTCTCTCTCTCTTCAAAGGCCTCGTATTTGTTCTTAACAGCGTCCAATGATCATAAAGTGAATCCAACTATATATTAATGTAATCCATGACGAGAGTTCCATAATGATGTGATGTCATGAAAACAAATAACGATATAGATGCCAATTTAATAAAATTATTGTCCTAACTTTAAAAAAGTTCCATGTTACTTTGGTTTGATGTTTAAGACTCATCAATTTCCCCCGGTATTCTGTCGTTAACTGAGTGACGGCGCAAGAAGAAATAATTTTTCGATTTCAATCTTTCCAAGCGAATGTGTTTATCCTTGAAGACACGGGCCAAACACTTGCGAGAAAATCAGTTCTTCCAATTCTAAAATCCGATGTTGCATATATGTCAAATTGACACTTGCATTCGGCGTTGCACTAGTCCTAACTGAAGTGGGTCATGTAGTATACATTTTTCCAAACATCTTCAGACCCCTTTTTTTTCTTTCAAAACCGCATTTACCGATTATACTGTATATCACACTTGGGTTACAGAGGTTGCGTGTGTACAGAAAAACCTGGAGGATTAGATTTTGTTTGAGTGTAAGTTTTTCTTTAGTTATAACGTACACGAGAGGTTGTTCATGAACTGGGTATAGATGAACGAAAATGACAATAAACACTTTGAAGAGCAACGGAAACTACATAAAACAGTAAAAACAGAAATCATATTTAAAAATTAGGGGTTCTTCGTATAAGCCCCTATGCGACAGCACATGCTGGTGTATCAAAATCATACCACGTAATTCATCCTCTTTAATCGGCATCGACAGTTGTAATATTTAGAGAAACGAAGCACATGCATTTACAAATATACCAACTGATGGTCTTATTGTGGCGTTAGTATACTTGCCATGGACATGTTCTGAAAGCAGCGCGTAGAGTTAAGTTTAAAAAAAGAAAAACTGTCAACCACTACATTATCGTATATTAAACCTTTTGTCGTTATGTTACCAGAATTTGAAATCATGTGGCAGAATGTATCCCATGGAACCTATTTATCGTCCCATACATTTTTTTCAGAATAGTGATATACAAAAGTTTTGCACATGAAAGTTGTTGTTTTTACTATGTATACACGCATGCAGTCACTTTAAAGTTATTCAGGATCGTAGAGACGTCTTTTTGAATAAACATCTGATTTGGTCCATTCCAAATATCTTCTTTTTAAGAAGGAAGTGGTTAGTAGATTGTTGTATCGAAGGCACTGATGTAAAGGTGTGAAATAAATAAATTACGTATGATAGATTAAAACCTAGAACACACGAACACAAAAGAATGAGAGATAATTTTTTGTGCGACAGGAAGTTAACGTAGATCACTTCTCGGCAAAAACTTGAAAGTATGCGAAAATTTCCACATAAATAATTGTCTCACGGTAATGGTCTATTTATTACGTCATATAAGTACGGCACCACTTGGTGTAATAATGTATTATATTAAAATTGTAAGAAAAATTCTGTTAAACAAAAGGGAGTTGAGGGGGTGAACACTCGTTTTATTGTAAAAGTGCATCATTGGTGCAATTGTAAAACGGTATGTTCATGATTTCATTGTTGTTTTTTTTTTGGTTTTATCGTAGGGTCGCGACCTTTTTTTCCCTGTGGGAGGTAGATAATAAGTGTTGTTGCATACCATTAAATTTTCAACGAAGTTTCATGAAGCAACAAGGGATTATATCAGCCGCACAGCCCCCCCCCCCCCCACGAGGGGAGCACGGAGGGCAAATTGCCCCAGAAAAAATAAAAAGTGTTTTAAATAAAAAGTGTTTCAATAAAAAGTCATGCTTTTGTTAAATAAAAATACAGGAGGAAGAGATGGTAATCCGTTTTGCGTATAAAACCCTTGAAAAGGACAAAAAAAAAAATGAAACGGAAGGTGACAAATCTTCCCCTTAAACCCCTCACCAGGTCGAGAACCTCCAACATTGATATTGCCCCACCCCCTCAAAAATGGTTAATGTGGCTACGGGCCTGCTATTTATTACGTCATAGTTTTATCTGTTTGTAAGCGAACACTTTTGATCCCTTACCGAAGGCAGGCAAGGAATCTACGCGATGATGACGGCGTGTGTGAGTGTGTGTGCGAGGGTGTGTGTGTGTGTGGTGTGTGTGGTGTGTGTGTAGAGGTCGGGTTTGTTTAGGGTGCCGAATGGGGACACACACAGGAACTTCAAGCTTACAAATGGGGTTTCGCCGACAAACGGGGATATCCCCTTTTCTGGATATTTTAACAAAATGCAAATTGGGGTTTCAGAAATGCGCATTCAGCTTCACTGGTCAGTCCAACTTTTTCTCAATACCTCTTTTATAGATCTATACCTGTGTATAGGGGTGTATGTGTGTAAAAATTACACACACAATCCCGTTTCTGGCTTGAATCGGGGATACATGCAAGACTAAATACCAGTAACTGGGGACTTCATATGCAAAGTGGGGATACCCCGTTTACGTGAGGAAAAGTTCATGTCCCGAAAGGCGCTCTTAACGGGATGTGTGTTTTGACTTGTAAACACTATATCTCAAAAGGGAAAGATGCTTGGACTTTTAAGTTGGTGTAAAGGGAATCCATTAAGAGAAGATGGTTTCTATTGGTTTTCATGGAGGTTAAAGGTCACTTGAGATCACCAGAGTTGAAAGTATGACATCTATAGCCGTGTTTCCATTTGAGTGAGCGTAGTGGATCAAGATCTACTGCGCTAGATCAAACTCTAATGGGAACGCGGATCAACAACGCTCACTCAAGATCAAGATCCACCGATTTTGATGCACCCATCGGGGTAGATCAGATCGACCGCGCTGGATCAAAGTTCGTAATGGGAACACATCGGTAGATCAAGTGACCCTGGATCTCCGGTTTATTCCTTCCCAGCACGCATTTGCTTTCCGATGGCAAACGCGGGTAATTAGTTCTAACTTAAGCCTCGCTGGGCACGTCGCTAGTAGAGCAAGTGTATACACCATAGTGCAGTAGTGTAGCGTACATGTACAGCGCACATTTTCTGCCTGTATTTCGCTACCGATTGACAGAGAAGGGGCTAAGTTACTGCAATTCTGATAATGGTACTAATTTAGAATCGGTAGCAATCGGACAAGGTATCAGGTATAATTAAAAGAGCTAGCGAGCACGTTCATATGGTACAGATTTTAAAGTTGCGCCCTGATAATTTATATATTAAGGAAGTTTTGGGAAGGGGTGAATTTTGCGTTAAGATAAAACTTTCAACACTGATGAGTAGATGAGCTGCATCATTTGAAATGCCCAATCGAAGATGGGATGACATAGTAAGAATAAGTTCTTTTATTCCGGACATCTGTCCTGGATTCAAAAACCAAACGTGTTACTCTGAATTTTTCACATGTCCTGAATGTGAATATATGAAGAGATAATGCCCATCAGGAAAATAATGCACCCTTTTTTCACATTCAAAACGTACCAAAAAGTAGATGTAAGAGCATAGGCCCGTATATTGTTACTAAATGAATGGAATTTAAAGACAAATACTCATCACCTTAGAGACTTTAAATTCTCCTAACCACTCACCTCTAGTCCCTGTCTAAAACTGCTCCACCTGTGTAATCAAAACAATGGATCTCTGTGTACGCTGTGTAATATGAGCTACTCTGCATCTGTTGAATTTGCTGTCAATCAAAGAGTAGAACCAGTTGAGAATTTTGCTCTCCGGAAGCCAGCTTGGGGTGATTGAGTTACTGCCTTTAATCTCATTTGCTTTTCCTATGAAACTATCAGAAGCATCGTTGTTTGTGCACTCTCTTCAAGCAATAACTTAGCATATCTCGTTAGATTTATTGCTGTTTCTAAGTAATCAGTCAATGGCCCCGTTTCCAGCAACTCCATGTCGTTACAAAGTACTCCATTGGGACACCTTTGGAAGATATTTGCAGGGGTATCCCTGTTGATTCGCCACTAATTTTACGTCTCTAACCATAAGTGCATGGTGTAAGGAACTTTCCGTCAACTTGTAAATTACTTTGCTAATAGATATATACCTTCCTTTGTCACCACAATTTTCGGTAAGCTTGGGTCAGTGAAGTTGTATGTGGTTTAGATTCGTTCGTTATTCATTCGTATCAGCATTTGGCATTACACCAAATTTGGTTTACATTCTTATGTTTTGTTTTTCATTTTGATATTGGTCTCTTCCCTTTCCCCTTTCCCCTTGCTTTTATTTCTTTTATTTAAAGATATGCATGTGTATATGGAAAATGAAATTTTGGCAAGGGATCAGAGTGTCATTCGATCTTCTGGTTCAATAAGAATGTAGCTAATAGTCAAGACTTTATTATACTGAAAATTTCAAAGAAATTGTATGAGGTATGCAAAGAGGAGCTATGAACTCAGTCGCTCATTCGTTATGATTAAAAGATTTACCATTTGTAAAACATATATAATATATTCATATTATAAAACTCGGATGTTCATGGCGTCATCATCTTTTTCATATGACGGCGACCACTCAGTTTAGCTAGCAGAGTGGGGACTGCTTACATTTTCGTGTAGGA
The DNA here is from genome assembly GCA_021234535.1 of Stichopus chloronotus. NCBI lineage: Eukaryota > Metazoa > Echinodermata > Holothuroidea > Aspidochirotida > Stichopodidae > Stichopus > Stichopus chloronotus. The sequence continues at coordinate 37,279,001 of CM037833.1, read as the reverse complement.
TATAGATAGCAAATGTTTTTATACACCATCAAATTTCAAAGAAATGGTTTAAGGCAAAACGAGTCATGAACTCAGCCGCACATTCATTGTATTCAGTACATGCATTACTTGTACACAAGTAATTCTGATTATAAATAATTGTCTTAACGGGTGGTCTGTTTATTATGTCATATGTTTCTATTTAAGTATTTGACCACTTAATTGTTTCTTAAAGTTGCAGCTAGTAGCACAGAATTTATTGTATTCTAAAATCAAGGACATTCTTTGAGACACAAAATAGGTATGGATCATTTTTACACAAATTATGCTATATAGTAATGGGAAAAAAACTAGTATCTTCATGACGTCACAACTTTCTTTTCAGGGCAGGACCACTTAGCATTTCCTGCAAAAGATAGATAATAAATATTGCTAGATACTGTCAGAATTTCAAAGAAATCGTATGAGGCAAAAGGGAGTTATAAACTCAGACTCTTATTCCTTCTAATAATGTAATGCGTTATTTGTAACTACTTTGCAAAATATATAGATACTAAAGTTGCAACATATATAGTTACTAAAGTTGCAAAATATATAGTTACTTAAGTTGTTTCACCTGTGTGGTCTCTTTGTCACGTCACTTTTTTTCTTTATTTATTTGTGCACAGAATAGTAGTAAAACTGATATGTTCATTACGTCACAACTTTCTTTGCAAAGCCAGGACCACTTAATTTTCTTGTATGAGATAGATAATAAATATTGCTAGATACTGTCAGAATGTCAAAGAAATCATATGAGGCAAAAAGGAGTTATGGACTTAGCCGCACATTCATTACTCGTACATACTTCGCACATAGGTATAAGTTCTCTTATTGGTGAGGTCCCTTTGGTACGTAATATTTTTGTCTGTAAGCATGGTACCACTAAGTTCTTTTGTGTGGTTGTAGATAATAGGTATCGCTTTATAAACTTTGAAATAAATGAGGCAAAAAGGAGTTATAAACGTAGTAGCACATTCGTTTTATTTATTACGTGCATTACTTGTACATACATTGTAAGTACATATATGTACTGAAGGTGGCTCATGGGTGTGGCCTCTTTGTTACGTCATATTTTTCTCTGTAAATATGGGACCACTTAGTTATTTTGTGAGTTTGTAGATGGTAGGTATGGCCTTATGATATTAAAATTTCAAAGAAACCGTATGAGGCAAAAAGGAGTTATAAACTCAGCCGCACATTCGTTTTATTTATTACGTGCATTACTTGTACATACTTTGTATGTATATATATATATATATATATATGTTCATGACGTCACAACGTTCTGTGCAGGGCCCGGACCACTTGATTTTTCCTGTAAGAGATAGAAAATAAATATTGCTATGTAGGCCTACTGTTCAAATTTCAAAGAAATCGCATGAGGCACATTCGTTTGTTACATATGTCGATTATTTGAACACAGAATAGTAAAAAAAAAAAAAACTAGTTCGTTCATGACGCCACCACCCTCTTTGCAGGGCCAGGACCACTTAGGCTTTTCTGTAAGAGAGAGATAATAAATATTGCTATATACTTTCAAAATGTCAGAGAAATCGTAGGAAGCAAAAAGTATGATAGTCTTTGTCGCACATTCGTTTTTGGAAGTACGTTCATTACTTTTCTTTCTGATAACGGCCGTTAAATTCCTCCGCAATAGTGCATTCGGTCATAGCTGTTTACTGTCTTCAACACATATATGTTTACTGTGCGGTATGCATGTGCGGCTGAACGTGTGGTTCACTTGACTGTGGTTGCATGTGTTGACGCAACCGTCACTTGAGAATATGCTTTCTATCATCTGTAGTTGTTCGATCAAGAACACATAAAATTTCACCACTGTGGGGAAGACACATAACAAATAATTATTGCACACGTGTATTTTAATCGATGTTTGAAGGCGTTAATGAACACTTCAGTACTAGGGCCTTGTAGTGTAGACCTGTGACTGTGAGTAGTAGGCTATGCCTACTGTAGATCATGTCCGATAATTCTTACAGTTTCCTGATACTTACTCCTGAAATTTACTAACTGAAAACTAAAGTAATGTAATTTGCGTTAGCTCTTTGAAGTACATTGTACCTGTTCCCCAACCATGGATGCTTAATAAAGCCCTAACTTGCAGAGATGATTGTCACATATCCGTCCATGCTATAAGCAATACTGTAGCCACTTAACTTGGTAGATACAACCAAGCCGACGCGAGAGATTTTAGCACAACAAATTCTTCAGGTCAAAGAGGTCATTCAAAATTTTCAGATGTGTACAGAACTCCAGGCGTTTGGAATTAATGTTGAAACTTTAAATGTGTCAAATCTTTATTGTATCCAACCAAAATGACAAAACACAATTTAAAAAGTTGTTGATGACTACACGTTATTTGTGGTTTCGAAAATGCATATTTAATCCAGATCCTTTTATAAATATTATTTCATGCTAGCACGCCTCGATGTCATCATAGTAGGGCCTAATTATTCCTCGAAAAGCATCCTTGTGCTTGAAGTGAAGGTAGCAGCCAAAGACAGCGGCCATATACTGTCTTTGCTCGCGGTAAAGATTCTAGAGCTAAAGGAGGAGTTAGGACACTACGCAGTGCCCCTGAGCCGTTGTGAATAGTGTCCGGGTATTTTAGCCTATAGGGATAGATTTCATGGAGAACGTGTCCGTAGCAAGTTTACGTCGAGATTGTGTTCGCAGTATTTTCTGTCCGGTCGTAAGTTTTAACAGGAAAATGTGTCCGTATCTATTACACCTACGATGCAAGATATAGCCTACGGTGGTGAATGATATTGTGACACAAACATCAGGAACATTACTCTCAACTGACTACTGACTAGGAAGAAATCATATTTTCCTATAACATCTAATTTGACCATAAAGTAAGTCCTGTGGCTGTTTTAATGTGACTAAATTACCTTAGCCTATGTGTATAAAATGTTAATTTTTACTACGGAGAAATGAAAATTTCTACTGTTATATAGTAAAGAATGTGAAAAGGTCATTTTGGCCGAAGGCGATGTGATTAGTCCTATTAAAATAACATTTGGCTGACATTGTTAGCACTAAAAGAGTTAGTACTAAGTTTGCTCTAAACTCATTTGAATCATTGGAAACTAAAACAAAGTGAAATCTGCATACCTTGCCAAACTCAGCATGCCCTTGGTATTTTTTATTATTATTATTATTATTTTGAGAAAATTTATGTTTCACAGACCCCCTCAGATCGCAGGAAATGGCCTCTACGACTCTATTTGGACCCATTCGAAACCCTCTCAAAATGCTATTTTTCCTCACTTTGGAATGGACAGGTGGCCATTACGTTATATTTCCGTTGTTTTGAAATTAAAAATTTTATTCTGTAGCTCGCCTCGCGGGCCGCATGAATTTGGCTTGCGGGCCGGATACGGCCCGCGGGCCGGAGGTTCCCTACCGCAGGTTTAAATGCTGTAACCTTCAAAGCCGATGTGGCTATGTAGTCTACTGTTCTAACTTACATGCCCTTGGTATAACAAATGCAACCAATTGCAACCGGTTACTACGTACAGGTCCGACAAAAATGCAAAGTGATCTTTAAGATCTAGGACACAATCTACTGTTACATAAACGGTTCGAGGAAGTGTCTGTTGGACACATATTCCCTAACGTGGATAGGCACGTATACCTTATGGAAGGAGTCTCCCGATGGACACCGGACGGTAGGCCTATTTCCTGAAAGTAATGTAACTTCGTATCTCTCACAGCAATATTATGTCACACAAATTTTTTATTCCAATCATATATGTTGTTATCGATTTCATGCCATTTGGAAATCGCTCTTGGGACTTATGCTTTTTCCTTAACTAGATAATTATATACATAGGCCTATATTGTGATCTTTGGCTATGTAATACCTTCCGTGAAACGTTGTTCGTTTTCATTTTGAATATGAAACCTGTTCTGACTTTCTTTCCATGACTTCGGAATCGTAGATAGGATACAGTACTAAAATAAAGAGTGACGAGAAAATGCAAGTTAAATTTTACACAAAAGGCATTATAATCTAAAGCGTTACCAAAAAGTTATGTAATCTAAAAGCATCCTTACGTCGGAAATGTTTGAAAAAAAAAATAAGCCTATTGCCAATTCATATGAAAGAGTTATTCAGGAAGCTCTGGTTTCCATAAAAATTTATATCTGTTGACCTAAATTAAAGTCAGATCATGCATAACAAACATCAATAAAGACATTCGAAATATTAAAGCAGGATGTGCTGTTTGAAGGAGCAAAAATAGCCTTTATTGTCTATTCTCCATCATTCTCTTCCATTCGATGCCAATCTGGAAAATACCATCCATGATATGTTTCTTTCATTTTCATTCATTAGTTTGCTAATTACGGCAGAAAGAAGAGTGATTCATTTTTTTTATTCTGGTAAAAAGTTAGCAGAACTAGGCCCTGTAGTAAATGTGCGGCGTTTCCGTGTGAAGGCCACACAAGAAAAACACCAGGAAATTAGGCTTCTTTTGGACAAATAGGCCATGCTACGGTAGTTTGTATAGCTTTTTACAAATATACAAAATATAGCCAGTGTTTTGGTGCGCCTTTGACATTGCATGAAAAACAGCACATCCTGCTTTAAGATCTTTTTGGCAAAATTGCACTCAAACAAGAAACCTTTACCATATCCTTTAAGTTTTTCATCAGATAAAACCCTCCTAAAACTATTATTATCATCGAGATATAATTTAACCCACTTGCATTTTAAGCTTATTGCAAAAGACGATATATCAATGATATTTAGACCTCCCTTATAGATTTATTATTAATTAAAATTTTTCTCTTAACTTTATCAGGTTTTTTAGACCAAATAAATCTGTAGAAAATGTTTTTTAAATGCCTTAAAATATTGGGTAATTGGATTCGGTAAAACAGAGAAAAGATAAACTACTTGAGACATGAGAATTTTTTAACAAGAACAATTTTATCAATGGGTGTGAGGTCTCTGGAAAATCAAAGGTTAATAACTTTTTTTTAATTCGAGATAATTTCGGGACATGTTTCAGCTTAAAGAAATCATCGTGATGATGAGTGAATGAAATACCTAAATACCTAACAGCTGGTTCGTGGCTAATGACGAAGTTAAACATTTGAAAATAGGGAGGTGGGTCAGAAACAAAGCGGGCCAAGAGGAAAAAGACAGGATTTGTCCAAATTTACATTTCACTGAAACATTCACTGTTTCCATGATATCATTCAATGACCCATCTGTTGAAATCACTGTGTCATCTGCATAAGTATAGAGATTTGATTTGAGATGACAATTCCATTAATGTTAAGGCTGGACTTAATCATAGCAGTAAAAGTTTCAGAACAAGTAAAAATAAATAATTACTAAGGACTGCATCCTTGACGCACACCCCTCGAAATCCTGAAATACTCAGTAAGGAAGCCATTATTTACCACACACGATGAAATATTATTGCGTTCGAATCCACAGTCTAAAATCACTGCCAAAATTAAAATAACCACTGAATGGTGTTTTGAATAAACTCCCAATCGATTCGATCGAACGCTTTCTCGTAATCCAGGAATATAAGTGCTCTGGGGATATCATGATCATAGATAGCTAAGGAGACCAAGCATAAATCTAACATTTTCCCAATAAAGCGCCCTTTTGAGAAAAAAGTCTGCTCTGGATCTATTTAGTCAGCGAGCACAATCTTCGCGTGTAGCCCAACACTTAGCAACGATTTTGTAATCTACGTTAATTAAGTAGGGCGATTGAACGTGAATTCTTTATGTAGCGGCTATCTTTATTTTCTTTTGGAATGAGGGTTAAACGAGCTCTGCCCTGCTCATCAGAAATAAAGCCTTTTTGAAAGGCATGGTTAAAAGATTTTACAACAACCAACATCGTCCCAGTATACACGGTAAAATTCACTAGATATTCCATCAGAGCCAGGAGATTTGTTCAAAGGCATTGAGATAAAGAGCGGCTACATTCTTCGATGGTAAGGAACCCCTGAAAGCCATCCACTGCTCCTCGGAAAGTTTGGAATGTCAAATATCTAAGTTATTAAAAGAGGTGTTCGACATTAAACGTGAAGTAATTGTCATGTGCCCGCCATGAATGCCATGATTCAAGATGAATAGGAAAGAGGGTGCTAGCTGTTGGTCTGCAAAACCTTGGTGCAGGATCATCATACTCTCATATGGTTGGAAGGCCTTTTACAACCTGTTGTGTAACAACTAATCCAAAATGCAACAACTCTGAAACTTGGTTCAGAATTTGATAACTTCCTGTCCAAAATGCAGCAACCTAAACATTCACTTATTGACTATATCAGGCGGTATATATTGGCGGTATGAGAAGATATTGACGATACCAGACGATATACCACTAACGGTATATCTCTAAGTTGCATCGAACATTGCGCATGCTCCAGAAATGGGTTTTATGACGCAGTTTCTCCTTTTATTACTTTTTAGCTACTTTAGGACCGTATTTATTACTAAGGTATTTCTATAGGTCGAGTTGAGCTTGCCGGAAGTTTATAGGACCTTAAGCGATTGAAATAAGCTCAAAACTTGCATTCACTTACTGATAACTCCCAATACTTGTAAAAACCCTCTTTTTATAGAGGGCATTGTAAGTCAGGAGGAGGAAAAGAGAGGAAGGAATCGAGGACAGAATTACGTAAGAGGGTAACGATTTATACTTGAGCATATGTTTTTGTAGCGTTGAGTGACTGTGGTTGACATTTCTACACGATTTTCCCTTTATCTTCTTGGCAATTCGAACACTAGATTGACTAGGATCCCGTCCAAATCAAAATTGAAGAAAAATCAAAATCGTTACTCGAAAAACTTGGGATTCCTGGAGACATATTAAATTAAAATTCAGATTCAAATGTGGCACCATTTTGCATCTAGCGCACCCTCTGTAAGCTAAAATTTTCCAAAGGGGAGGGGGACACCACCTCCGTTAAGACCCCTGCCCCATGGACCGCCCCTAACATTAAATCCTCGCTACTCCCCTGGGGAAGTGGACAACTACCTAACAAATAAAAAAATATTGAGAAGGAAACATTGTTTGCCCCCCCCCCCCTCGCCCTAATAATCCAGCCAGAGAGAGAGATAGAATAAAGTATTAGCAGAATAAAACACTATATAAAATTGTGATGACTTACTAAGGGCTGTGAATTTTTTTTTTCTTTTGGGGGGTAAATTATGGGTAAATTCTTTGTTTGGGTAAATTATGTATTGAGCGTCTTTCCTTTACGTGACATTTGCTTTACTTGATAAATCCTTACTCTGTAAACGTAATCGTTTATAGTGTAATCATTGTATAAAGAAAGATATATGCGCACACGGTCTTCCAAAGCTATACTGTTACTTCAAATAGTAACCGTAACTTGTGACGCCAGCAAAATGCTATTAAGCAGAGAGTGACGTCATATGATATATTAAGAGCCAACCACCAATCCCGTTTAATGTTCTCTTGCGACAAAATGTATGTTAGTAATCCCCACATGTTTCAACACGTTAGATAACTGTTTGCACATTTGCTGTTGAAATTAGTGAGGTCCATATACCCCTCTAATATATTATTACTTTAACGGACATCAGTCGGTATAATATCCCTAACAACAGATGTACCAAATGTTCTGATAGTATCGTTGAACTATGATTAATTACTATGCAGGGCAAGATTACGTTGGGAAGAGGGGGGATTTTTCATGATAACCACTGGATTACTTTATTCTCCATGTCACCATGATGCCTTAACGATTGATAATATACTCAGTGCCTTCTCTATAAACTTAATAATCCTGGTGAAGTTTGTTGATTTAGCTACTTTTGCATAACGTTCACTAGTTGATGAACTTATATCTGTTGTACATTCTTTTGAGAGGACCTGTGGACAAACACATTTTGAGTGTGAGAGAAGTTTAGGCATAGGCCTGGGCCCCTTGAATGCATGTAAAAACCTACCCACTCAATTGCTTTACTGTGAGAAGAATAAAAACAATTTTCTTCTTAGAATTAATCAAAATCAATATTTGTCATATAACTACTTGGAAATATTTAACCTGTTTTATTTGAAAGTACGTCATTTTTAACGGAAACGTCCAACTTGTTTCACTACGGGTGCATGTAACAACTCTTCACGTTTACTCAGGCCGTTTCCACTAACTTGCACTTTCATGCCTCTTCTTAACCTTTGCAGCAGGTATATTGTTGGTTGTAGACCATCAATGTCTACTGCAGCGTCCAGGTAAACCTTAATAACATTCGACCAAACAACATTCCATGTTCACGCTAGGGGGAGGCATACAAACGGTACTCATGAATATTATTTTGCGGGTCACAACATAACAAAATTCAAATATTAACGTTTATTCTTTCTCTCTCCTTTAGGGAGCTCTATAACAAAAATTGTCACTGGTAGATCCTTTTTTACCACACATCTTTACACCGCCCTATGCTCCTTTAAATAATGACAATGTACCCGTATGTCGTATACATCGTTTATTATAAAGATATAATGTAACTAAGAAATCAATTGATACGCTTGTTATACAAATATGTATCGTTATTGACTAATGATTACACAAATTAAATTGGCAATGATTAGTTTTGGTTGAATCGGTATGTCCGATTCACATCCATTTGTTCATTATATCGTACGTGGAGCTGTACATGTCTTAATTGATAAGGTCATGTCTACATACTTTGATTTAACTTTGTATTTATTTATAAATGTAAAGGAACACCGACATGAACGCTATATACATGAGTACATCATTGTAAAGTAGTATCATCTCAGCCCCCCCCCACCCCCCCCCCCACACACACACACTCCAGAGGAGGAGGGGGATCTTTGCATTCTCTCTCTCTTTTTTACTTTTTGTGTAAGGAATATTTGAAATTGTGGATTGTGGTTAATATTAAATTCCTTGAATCAAGATATTCTCACCCCCCTTCTTAGTTCTGTAGTTTTCGATTTTTTTAATATATTTGAAATTGTGGATTGTGGTTAATATTAAATTCCTTGAATCAAGATATTCTCACCCCCCTTCTTAGTTCTGTAGTTTTCGATTTTTTTAATATATTTGAGGATACATGTGGACACGCATTGTCAACTAAATCTGCATATACATTGTGAACATTGTGTTATCAACTTATTTGGTTGCCATGCAGTTGGGATGACCCTGATAGTTATCTTAAGTTCAGTTACATCATAGAATTCAAACACAATTCAAGTCAATCCTTTGTATCAGGTTTTTGCACAACTACCGTGATTTGTTGAGAGATAAATACCCTGGAATTATGGAAGACACGACATGGAGTAATAGCAGATTGATATGTAGCTTCAAATCTCGTTGAAGAATCATCAACACAATGTATTATGATTGCTTAAGAATCAACACCACCCCCCCCCCCTTCCCGTACCATAACCGTTCCCTAGTCTTTGCACCATATCACTTTTTAAGAACATTTAAACTGTATCATACTTGTTACATCTGTTACATTCTATTTTCTCTCTTCCTTTCTCTGCAATCATATATTGAGACATTTATCTCGACTGTTAACAGCTCACTCTTGGCCTGTTTGTTTTTCAATGTTAGTCTAATTACAGAACGTGAGAGAACCTCCAGTCTTTAACTCTTAAGAAGTGAAAAATGAAAAGGTGGAAATTGTCCAAAGTATCAGAGTGTACTCCGCTTGATAATTATACATCTAATTTCTATCAAATTTGTCAAAAATTAAGCCATAATGGGGGCTTATAAGACCTTAAATCTCGTGAATATATGTGTCAACATAAACATAGCCCGAAATCTTGTGTGAATAAAGTACATTGATAATTTTACAAAACCATGACCAATGATGTATACGTAAACAATATAATACACAATAATTGGTAATTATTAAAATCACTATTTTAAATCTCATAATAATTCCTGATGATGCAGTGACATTTATGTCGTATATACTTTCATCGTCTTGTTTCGAGGTGGGAAGGAGGAGAGATGGACCACCATAACTAGATATGGACTAACCAGACTGCCACCAACTTACAGCTGACTATCACTCCATCACTAACACCAGTCATGTATAACAGCTCGATGCACCATTACCTCAAATGTCACATTGAACAGGCATATGTTATCCAGAAAAACCAGTTCGGAGATGATCACAGTTTGTTTAATGAGATAGCTAACCTCACGTAGTTGGTGTGGGGTATCATCCAGAGTGTTCCAAGAGGACCGGTGGGAGGGGGGGGGGGGAGTTTATTATACTTGCTAATGTCATACTCTCTATACATAAAATGTACAACATTAAGAATGGCTCCAAAATTTAGAGTAAATATTCACTTTCAGTTTAAAGGAGCAGCTGGAATGACTTCCCTAAAAGATTCATTGTTACTCCTTTAGAGTGAATATTCATTCTTTATTTTGAAGTGATCCCAACATTACTCGTTCTTTAATGAGATTTAGAGACTATGGTTTGTTTCTATAGTCTGTTTTAATAGTGCTGGTTCACTTCAATATAACACCAATAAATTAACTCAAGGTATGCAGTTACGACCAACCTCAAATTCCATGTAACCCACCTAACAGTATTATAGAGAAATTGAAGGTAATCCTTTACTTTAACATAGTAATGTTTTATTTACTATTTACTTAACGTCCATGTACGTTTTGTTTGACTAATTTTCCCTATCAATCAAATCCTATTTGCAATATCAACAGCCATTTTAAAGGTCGTGTGACATGAAAATGACATTCTGGAGTATTGGGTGCCTTAATAATTGAAAGTATCAAACATAGCCTCAAATTTCATTGAAATCCGTCAAAGAGTGAATTTACAGTTTAGTGTCTCACAGATGTATCATGAACATACATTGGCTCAGTATGCAAATTTGTGACGTCAAGAAATTGCCTCGTATTGTATGTCTTATGTTAATGCTTTGCTTATGTGATCTTTATTTCAAGGACATTCGAGAATTTTGTATGTCCAAAGGACTTTACTTTGGAAGAAAGTATTTTCTTCAAAAATATTGATATCACTTATCAATGCAAAACTCAGTAATTAAGTAATTAAGAGGCAAAATAAATAGGTTGGACAAAAGAAATGCTAACACTGTGCAACACTGAACGTCATCTGTTTTGTATTTTCCTCAAACTTTGGAAAGTCATATCTTAAAAAAGTAAAAGATATAAACAAATTTCCAACTGAGTTTTGCTAGGGCGTTTTACTTCGTAACTTCTGAATAAACTTCTTTCTAGAAGCATGTCACACAACCTTTCACATTTAATAATGACTAATTAGTGATTGAAAATGCTATAATAGGAGTTAGTAAAATCTATATAATAATTTCATCACAAAACGATACTGACTTCTGGTGTTTAAACATAGTATTTACACATTGTTATTTGTGCACTACGAGTACAACTGTACAACTGCTCTTCTATTGGTGACTTGCCTCTCTCTACGATCATCATCCAGCAAACCAAACTTGTCATGAAATTGATCGATCCTTGGACGTTTAATTCTGTAATAACACAATTATGAACAAATTCATGTAGCATCATATACTATGAGTTTGATGCTATCGGATACAATGAACAAATGTATAGCATCACACATCATAACATCAATCACATCCACTGTGTAATATCATCAACTTTATACCAACAACGCTATCGCATTCAGTAAAGAGTCATATTATGTTACTTGTAAGGCCATGTTGTTTCTCGGTGTCTCATGCATGTGGGTTATTAGCCACATACAGTAACATAATATAGACTACACTCCACACACCACGTGTCACATACACAAAGATCATAAAGTCAACATAGCAATATGGTATTACACCAATGTAATGTAATGAAACTCCATTTAGATAGGGTATATTTGATATTTACTAAGAAGAGAAAATAAGAAAAACCAAATCCATACCATTAAAAAGAATTCTCGGTACTCCTCCGCCTAAATATAATTAAAAAGAAATAGATCGTACAATCGGGGGCTTTATGTAAGTTAAAATCGTTGTCAAATTACTGACTAAAATTAAAACGCTGTTGTATTCAACATTGATATGGATGTATGTGTTTCAATTATTCATCCACAAAAAAGACCTCATAATTGTGACAGTTCGTGATATCATATTGATGATCATAAAGGTACTGTTGGTTAAGAAAGTGATGACGTTGGTAGTAATGATGATAACGACAATAATCATGACGATGGTAACAATGATGAGAGTAAAACAAAGTGATAAAAGTGATGGAAAGAAAGAAGATGACGACTGTGGTAGTGATAACACTAATGATGATAATAATATGTACTCTGTTTATACGGCTGTTAATGATGGTGATGATTTGGTGAAAATCTTAATAATACTATGATGCTTATGATTATGGTAATAAGCATTAAACAAGTGAAATTGAAGAAGGTTGATGTAAGATGTGTTGTAATGTAAGACACTACAAACCATGATGTCTACACATATAATCAGCATTGGAACATTGCATGCTCTGCGTAAAGATACATTGTGTATAGTGCATAAAGGCACAATGTAGCCTATGTTGTGGGTAAACAGACCATGCATGCCGTGTACAAAAGGTAAATTGTTTGATAGTATGCTGTGCATTCAGATATATTGTATTCGGTGCATACAGATGATGGAAATAAAGGAGATGACAACTGTAGTGGTGATAATACCAGTGATGATAATAATAAGTAATCTCTTCGCACTGCTGATAATGAAAATGTATTGTACGCTGTGTTAAAAATTGTATGCTGCTATTTTGTTCAGAAATCAACATATTATTCAAAATGAAAGAATCAAAATGGGACAACTCACAATTCTTTCGTAGTACCCTTCCGGTAGGTCATCCCTTCCAGTTCTGAACTGAACACAATAAAACACAAAATAAAATATATGATTGTGTCTTGAAAAATAGGTAAAACAAAGCCTACATTCTTATATGATCAGAAAATAAAAGCCGACAAAAAGTTTTACCATCATTGCCTATTGATAACAAGCGTGAACTGTGGCAAGAAGTGTGGTTAGGTTGATCCGTTACAGTGATATATCACACGTTTGCTTTCTATAGCATTACTGCCTGGATCATAATGGAAGAGATTTTGGAAAAAAAAAGGGGGGGGGGGTGGTCATTCCTTAATGTAGATTCCAGCTCTCCGGCTGTGGTAGTTATTTTGGATGAGTGTAAAATAATAATTCACTCACAGAAGAAATGAATTCACTTAACGTCAGAAAAAAAGGTAGAGGAAGAGGGCTGAGCTTAGAGAGATATGACTCTGTTTTAAAATAAGTGGAAATCTATTGTAAGGTCTAGAAAAAGAGGTGAGGTCCTTTACACTTGAAATGATAAAATGAACAATTAAAATACGTCTATTATCCAACACATAACCTACGACAAGTAATTGAAGTGCAATGGGTAATTTGCTAGGGAATTGGCACGGAAAGGAGTTTTTTTTTTTTAAACTGAAAATTATAACTATTTTAAGACTTTTATCAATTCGTTGGTATTTTCCTGGCATTTTTTAATTAATATGATAAATTCGGAGATAGACAGAGGGATATGCCACGAGTAACTGAAATATATATACTGGGAGAGACCATTAACGAAATGGTAAAATACAACATAGATTAAGAAATGAAACACCCGAATCTATACATAATGAATATGCATAAATAAAGAGAGCAACGGATACACAGGACTGAGAGGATAGCCAGTCACTGTCCTAAAAACTTTCATTAATCGTGATCCGATGACCACTAATAAATAAACGACAAAAATTAAAGTTCCTATTGAAATGAAATATATATTCTGTGGAATATTTTAGGGGCATTGTGTACTGCGCACTGATTAATTATTTTGGTCATGGTGTAATGGGTGGTTAGTTCTATTATTTGTTTGTGGATGTGTTAACATATTACCAATTACTCACCTGCCATGTTCCCCTGGTTAAGTCCAGAAAGTACCAAATACCCAATATATTGAAAAACACTGAAAACAAAAGGAGGAACATCTTAATGTGTTATAAACGCCGCAGAATAATATTGATGTATTGACAAACATCAAATAGAGTTCGTAACTTGATAAATCTCAGCAATACCTACTAAAATGTACCAAGCACACATGTATCTGTGGTGTAGTGTTCACTAGCTGCGTATAGTGGAATATCGATGACATAGCTGAACAAATAACAAGCCAGCACACTGCTGGTGTATACATGGTTTGTATAATTAAACTGATATTGCGTACTGGAGTCAATCATACAAACATTAATGAACAAAACCACAGCTACCTTCGCATTTTCTTCTTAACAGTATGAATTGAGCTTCTCCAGCATTTACATACTGCGGAACTAAAGAAGAACAGAATCTAAACAAAGAGAAAAGAAAACAGAAAAAACAAAACAAAACAGTAATGTTACTAAAGCCCCCTATAGAAGTAAGTGCTAATAATTGTTGACAAACCACAATGATTCTTTAAATTATTTTTACATTACAATAGATCAACTTCAATCATACCTCTTATGTTTATACATAGAGAACATTTTCTTTATTCTTTTCTTTTACTCCAGCCTTACGTATGACAGGCACTATGCTATCGTGACAGCAACTTATAGGAGCGTAGGGCGTTGTATAATACTGTTGCGGATGAAACAAGCTTCAACTTCATCTTACTTTAAGAAGCAACCAATTGCATTATTTGATGTTTACTTGTAAAGGTGTTGATGTTATGCTAATGTATTTTCTGGTTTATTTTAATCACATTTAAAATTTAGGCCATTTGTCACAGTGAACTACCAGGGGCAGGATGACCAAGTAGCTGGTCAATTTAGGTTTCACGAGACTGAATGTTATGCTTGTGGATTTGACCCTAGACTTCTTACTTTATTTTGTACAACAGGTGATCGAGTATCTGTCAAAGTGGTGAGGTAAATATAGAGTAGATGGCGGTGTGTGCACTGAACTACTTTAGTGATTTGTTGAGGATGACAAGGTTTAGTGTATCTGAGATGACATTGTTATTATGAATAATACAGCAGTGACAATTTGTTGTAGGTGACAAGTACTATCTGTTGAGAGTTTGTTGTCTATAACAATTTCTGTCTGCAGCAATTGTTTGGTCATAACAATTTCTTAACTATTGCAAAAACAAAAAGTTTCATTGGCATTTTTTACCAAAAAACTATAAAATAAGTATACTCTACTCGATTTGGAGAAAGAAAGAGCAAAACGTTATGTAAGATGTATTTTTCAATGATGCAACTCTATGCACCTTGAACACTTTGTATAATACTCCTTTATTTTTGTTTTTTATGTTAGGAAATAATTGTGGCCCTGGTAGCAAGCTGTCACTCACTTAATAATTTTCAATTGGTCACATTTGGCTGCATACTGCAATATCGAATGAAACTCATCTTCGGTAAATTCCCTTTCTCTCTGTTCAATCCATATTTCTTGTAATGTTGAAAGATAATTCATTGACAGACCAGACGTAAGGATCATCTTATCTTTAGAATCGTTGATACAGCGGAGACTTTCATGAAAGACTATAGATGCAATAGGAACCTATTAAGAAATGATAAAAACACACATTGGTAACAAATATGTAAAGATGGATGAACAGGGAAACAAAATCGACCGAATAAACAACTTAGTGAATGCTACTCTAAGACAACTGACATTCTGATACAAATGAGAACAGTGAGCATGAAAAATCCTTCTAGATAAAACAAATGAACCCTGCACATATAACATTGACATGGGAAGTAAAAAATAATAACAGTAGTTCTGTTGTGGTAATGATTGTAGACTTTGTTGAAAACAAACGATGTAGTGTGGTGAACCCTCAGGTAAACAACTAACAATCGACTAAAAAAATGCTAATAGATCACTTCTGATGTTCTGCTAGGATAATGCTGATGGAGTGCTAGAATGTTACTGATACTCTGAAAGGATACTACAGTGTGTTGCTGGAGTATACCACTGATATGCTGAAAGATTACTGCTGGCATGCTGATAGAATATTACTGATATACTCTTTGATACTGCTTATATGCTGCTAGAATATACCACTGGTGTGCTGCTCGAATACTACAGTACAATGTGCTGCTATATAATATACTACTGATATGCTGAAAGATATACCGGCATGTTGATAGGATATTACTAGTATGCTCTATGACCGATATGCTGCTGGCATTATCTCCCACAACAACGATGGTGTATTACTAATTACCACAGGATGTACACCTGAGCTGGTGGACAACTAACTGTAGATTTTATTTTCAAATATCTTGCTGGAATACTGCCACTATGCCTCTGATATGCTGCTAGAATACTGTAATATCTACGTAACAGTGCTGTTAAATTCACGGCATGATGTACACGTACCTGAGCTGGTTGAAATTAACTGTACAATATCGGATATATGCTGCTAGAATGCTGAAAGGATACTAGTGTACTAGGATACTATTGATGAACTGCTGGAGTTCCATGATATCTAATGCAACAGTTACGGTAAATCAATAGTAAACCTTTGGTGCACACCGTAAGTGATTGACGAGTAACTGTAATATGTTGACATGGTGCTAGAATACTACTGTTATACTGCAAGCATACTACAATATCGCGTGTAACGGTGCAGGTCCAACTTTGAATCTTTAAAGGAATAGTACTGGTAAAACCTGATAACACCGTGGGACACACACGAGCTGCTTGATAACTAACTGTAGAGCTGAACACAGAACATATGCTGCTACAACATTTCAATCCTCAAGGTAAATAGTGCATGAAGACTGTATCGGAATACTGAATAAATAATGTAACCAGTGCCGGTAGATCCTTCAATTCGCAATCTAACCAGTGTCGGTGGATCTCTCAATTCTTAATGTATCCATTGCCAGTACATCTCTCAATCCTTAATGTAACCAGTACCAGTGGATCACTCAATTCGTAATGTAACCATTGCCGGTAGATCACTCAATTTTTACTGTAACCAGAGCAGGTGTATCTCTCAATTCTTAATGTAACCATTGCTCATAGAGATGATTCAAACCTTAATGTAACCATTGCCGATAGATCACACAATTCTTAATGTAGCCATGCCAATAGATCACTCAATTTTTAATGTAACCAGTGCCGGTGTATCTCTAAATTCGTAATGTGACCAGTGCCAGTGGATCTCTCAATTCTTAATGTAATCATTGCCCGTATAGATCATTCACTCATTAATGTTACCAGTGCCGGTAGATCACTCAATCCTTAATGTAAACATTGACGGTAGATCATTCAATTCTCAATGTAACCATTGCAGGTAGATCACTCGATCCTTAATGTAACCATTGCCTGTAGATCACGCAATTGCTAATGTAACCTTTCCGGTAGATCATTCAACTCTCAATGTATAACCATTGCCGGTAGATCCCACAATTCATAATTATATCCAATGTAGGTAGATCCCTCAAATCGTAATGTAATCAGTACCAGTAGATCATTAAATTCTTAATGTAACCATTTCTGGTTGATCGCTAAGTACGGTGAGATGTTCAACCCAGTGGTCGACAACATACAGTCGAATATAGAACCTCTACTAGCTGATAGTTTTGTTTCGAGTAGGGCGAAACAAAGTAAACTTAAGTACTCATTACACACGTCATTATTTTGGGGGTAAGACTACTACTTAAATCGCTTATCATACCATATTATGTGCACTATAGTATTACTGTGCTATGCACGACTATGCGCACTACAGTATTATGGCATTATTGTAGTACTACTTTCCCGAAAGGTTAAGAACGTTACTTCATAGTTCAGACAAACCTTAGTAATACCTACCAGTGACTGCAGATAATGCATATGCTTTACTCCAAACTAGAGTACATAATGGGCATCAGAAGGGGAAATGAATAGACTCTACTGAACAAGATTATAGTTGGTGCCTATTAAAGTCATGGAAGTTGGTTTACAAGACGTATGTATAACAGGAAACTTACATTATTGAGGGCAGCACATTCCAGCATATCAATAGTAGACCTTTGTCTTGCCTCCTTGTCATACCAGCATACATCTATTTCCTTTTCACAGACGTTCCTTAAAGCCATTGAACCTTCTTGCGACTGTTCCTCGTGTTCTAGTAAACATAGTACAGCCAATCTATCACAACCTGTTATTCTATTTAAATAATGATGAAGGTTTTTAGCTGCTACTGCATTCATTCCAGCCGCAAAATGATATAAGAATAATACATTGTCAGGATCTACATCTTCAAGAGTTTTACTTTCGATGTTCTTTTCAGTTTCATCTAAAGCATCCATTTCAAAAGGAGGATATAGTTTAACGTCATTTCTTGAAGCTATTTCAGAGACGTGATAAGCTGCAAACCACTCACACAACACTGGATGATAGAATGTAACTGTACTTTCATCTTCTTCTATTAATATTCCAACACGAATGCAACAATAAAATAATTTATCTCCAATTCTTTTTTTGAAGCTAGTTTTCTCCCATAACATTGGTTTGTTATTTCTCACACCTTCTATTGCAACCTCTCCAAGTTTTCTGATCTCTCGTTCACTGAATCCCGGTACCTCTTCTGCCTCTAACGTACTTCTCAGTTGAGTGAAGAAGCACGATACTAAACCTCTAACTAATCCTGTCACAGTTCTGTAATTCGGAATGTTAAGTTCCTCCTGAGATGCATGGGCGAACATCGCAAACAGAGATGGAACTCGGCAAAGATCACTCAAGACTGGGTTCTCTGCCAGGATTCTTCTCACTTTGCCTGCTATCTCTGAGAGATTAACTTTCTGCATATAGTGGTCACGTGATTCCTGGTTGAACCCAGTCAGTCTTATCCTCTGTATTGGTAATATCGGCTCATCAGGAAGATATCCACTAAATAATGTGACGTCAAACTTATCAATTATTTTATTGTTAACAATTTCATTTACGTCACTCCCCATGAAAGTATCCATGAATAAGCATTTGTCATATCCATCGAAAAGAATTGCTACGGAAGAGGCGCTCTTAATAACCTTTTCAATTTGTTCTGAAGTCAAAGCTGAATTGACTGGTAAAAGAAACTGCTTGATTCCTTCTGAGATCGACTTCACTTTACTTAACTGTTTAAATTTAAGTAGAATTAAGATATCCACATTATTGACAGGAGAACCTTTCACCCCGTTACACCAGTCATATGCTAGTTTCAAAGTCAATAGAGATTTGCCATATCCTGGGTGACCCTCCAGTATTCTTCTCTTGGACTTTTTTATTCTTGGATCTCTATAAATTCCTTGATACGTTTCAAGGCTCTCCCAACGAATCTTCAAATTAGGATTGTCGTCGATGATCAATATTTCTATGCCTCCATTAATGAAAATCTGATCAATAGAATATCTTTTATCTTTCTTCCATGGTAAAGGATTAATTGATGAGTATCGAGTACGATAGTGAGATTTCAACAAAGTTATTAACTCCTTGCGATGACCTATGATGAAGAAAAAATGATGATAAACAGACAATACAGTAAAGCAGTAGATAAATTAATCGAGGTATGACATTAATAGTTGATGATTTTTGTATGATGGTCAAACGCTTCATTTAAACTGTCATTCCATTTACCTCAAAAGTAACACATGTTACTTAATACAGCATTCATGCGTATTCATTAGCTATGGTGGAATCTTGCTCAATTCCTTTTCTCTTGTAAGTTACTTACAAAATTGCGAAAAGTGCACTACATCAGTTTTCAAGGTAAGTGTGTATTCGAAAATTGTTTTGGAACTTGTAGGCCTACATCCATTTACGTATTATTTCACATTATGCCCATAATCATTAAGAAGTACAGCCCTATATTAATGATGACTACTCTAAAGGTTGGTGTTAATCGCAAATAAAGGTGAGCATAGTCGTAAATGCCTTCATTCAAGATTGAGGACAAATTTTGGCACTAATCGTCACCATAATTATGTGAACAGGTTAGATTATGAGCTATAGAGAGGTGAAATACTCTACAAGAGAAAATACATGGAACACCTTTCTCCACTCACCAATTCAGTATTGAAGACTGGGATGTCGTTTTGGTTGGGACAACATTGATGTGACGGGGAGGGGATTGTGACAGATGAACGAATCTGCTTCAATTTTGCGACATTTTTCTACGAACTTCCCATCATTTTTGTCGAGAGTGGTAAGTTTAACTTAGGACCATGTTAGGCTCCTTGTATAACAATGACCAGCTACTCACAGCGTTACATGTATGGTAGGTTGCGTTGCTGTGTACATCTAATACTTTTGGACAATTTTGTCCACACATGCGGACAGAAAGATGGGATTTTTAACTACATAAAATAAACAATTCTTCGGTTGTTATTGTTATCATTGTTACAAAATGTATCCAAAATACCTTATCCAAAATACAACATGCTCTAATGCGCTGTATAGCAAAGGATTAAACTTGTATTTCATTTAAGTAATACACAAACACATTAGAAATGATGAAACAAAGAGTACAAAAATCGCAAAACAGTAAAGGGTTAAAACAATGACGAAGTAAGGAGCGTAACAAATGAATGGTATCTTTATCAATTGATATTATGTCAATGCTCTATTTATTCTATCAGGACACCAGATGGTAAGCTATAAAGTCTAGCCACTTCTCTTGAAATTATTACTGATGGAACTGTTTCCTTGGCTTATTATCATAGTTTAAGAAAGTAATTATATTGAAATCAAAAACAAACGAATATTCTCACTAGCCAACACTGGTATTACAATTTAATATATTCTGCAGTAATTACGTGAAATCAATACGTTTCATTAATAACATACATTGGTTGTATTAATCGAAAGAGATTAAAAAATGAAATAGGTAAAGATGGTATTATACCTTTAAGACCACTTGCCATCTTCTTACGTACATACCGGAAACCAAACTGTGAGTTAAATAAAAAAGAAGATTGGATTTATCTCTGAGAGGAAACAAAACAAAATGTTAAAAGGAAGATGGCGACAATATCACGAGACATATTACCACCCACTATACACTAACACGATATTTATCTTAGTTTGTCACTTCGTAATATTGAAGATCATAGGCCTATTAGAATCCAAATGATCTCATAGGTATAAGCAAGGAAGCGTACTTACCACCTAATGAGAATTAACCACCTAATGAGAATTAATCACTGAATTTCTATAAGTTTCACTCAAATACAGTTAGCTGTCGGACTATCAGAGTTGGTTTGTAAATCTGTGATTGAACACGACACACTGTACTTGGTGTGGAGTCCCGTATGTTGTTCTTTGCGTGCTAAAGGTATCGTCTCATCTAACGTACTTGAACTTTGGAATGATTGATATCTGTTATGACGCTGCGTAAAGATGCAAAGAGGTACGATGTTAATAAATTCAGCAAAGGCCGTTTAAAGTCTTATTTGAACGAACCTGTAAATGTAAATACTTTGTAATAAATAAATTACAAGTTCCCGTAGATAATATGTGAACGAAGTTTAAGCTGTAAACACCACATATATTATATGTGTATTATATGTAATATGTATATTACTAATACTACAGTCACTTATAACGCAGTGATGGTACTACTATAGCAGTCACTGATACCGCATTTACTAATGCCATAGCTATTAATACTGCTCTCCCTGGTACTGTAGTTACTTATTCCATTGTTACTAACACTACAATCACTAATACTGCAGTTATGTTACTACTACAGCAGTCACTGATACAGCAGTTACTAATGACATTGATATGAATATACTGCAGTCACCAGCACTGCAGTTACTTACCCCATTGTTAATACCACCACAATCACTATAGCTGCAATTACTAATGACATTGTTACTAATGCTACAGTCACTAATACCGCAGTTATGTTACCATTACAACAGTCACTGACACTGTAGTTACTATTGCCATTGTTACTAATACTGCAGCCACCAATATGGCAGTTACGTTACTACTATAACAGTTCCTGATACTGCAGCTATTGAGCTATTGTTAGTCCCTAGTATTACAGTTATGAATTCCATTGTTACTAATGGTGCAGTCACTTAAACTGCATTTACCAATACCACAGTTAGACAGTTACTGATACCTCTGTAGCTAAGAATAAACTCACTAGCGTTCACAGGGGGGGGGGGCATGGGGACATGCCCCCCTCACATTCCCCATTTTTTTTTAAATACTGCATATCTTGCTGAAAATATCAGAAACGAGCGGGAATTGACATGATTAGTATCAATATAGGTCTACTATATGTATATAGGTAAACTTGAGGGAATACAGGCCGCTAGCCAGGGGGGTCGGAGCGTTCGAACGACCCACCCCAAGTTGAGGGAGGTCCATTTTTTCCAGCCATGTGTTTGAAGGGTTAGCAATGAAATATTTTTTTATCTTGACATATTGTTCACTTTTAGCAGGAAGATAAAACCTCTCCACTTATGTATACATGCCCAAACTGACTACAATATATCTTCACTAGATACATATACTATGTGGGGTGATGAGATAATAAGCTACAAAACGCGCATGCATGGTTATGTCATTGTGGCTGTGGATATCATTGAACTAGATACAATAAAAAGCCCGGGACACACTGCCACGACAAGCTGCGACACGACAGCGACCACCCACCGCGTCTGCTGTGGTCGTGGCGGTGTGATCGGTTCCACGACTAGAGTTCAGTTGTGTCGTAAGCCGTCGCCGGGCCCGATTAAATATGTTCAATTGTAGTCGGGTGCAGTCGGTGCATTTTAAGCCCTGTTCAAACCGCCACGACTACCAAAGTGTCTACTCAGGCGCGTAACCAAGGAGGGGCGATGGAGGCGATCGCCCCCCCCCCCTTCCCGGGCCATATTGTCGTATTTTTTTTTAGGACTTCGCCAGAAGTACCCAGGAGCATAGGCATAGCCAGGGAAAGTAGGGCGAACAGGGCGACCCTGCTTGATCTCATTTTCGCTTTTATTTCCCCTCGATATCGCTAAATAGTAATTCCCTCAATTTATGTGGCAGGTCTACCAAGGCAGGGGTGGAATGCAGGGTTGGGAGCAGGTATGTCTGCATGTAAAACACCCAGGAAGGGCAGTTTTCATCTATCTGAGTGGTTTGTAGAACCAAACGTTTCTTTGAATGCTCATCTCGGCATTGCTTTATTTTTCACAGACCAATTATTTTCTCAGTAATTGAGAAATTGTAGACATGAGATTTATATTTCAAGGCTGGGTTCATGCAGCTGAAAAACTTGGGAAGGGCTATTTCCGGCCATCTGGGGGGTTTGCAAAAGACAAAATTTTCTTGTACGCATCGCGCCAACCGATGGTGGCGCTCCGCTTAGATAGTCTTCACGAGTTTGCACCCCCTCCCATTGGAAGGTCTTTTAAGGTCTTCTTAAATGCTCCAGATCGCAGGAGAGCTGCAGATTTCACAATTTCCCCGGAAAAAAGCATGCCCCCCCCGACCCCCTAGCAAAAACTTTCTTGTACGCTCCACGCCAACCGATCGTGGCGCTACGCTCGGATCTTTCAATTGCAGTAATTCCGGCAGAGGTTACGGCCTCCCCCTCCACAAATTCCTGGGTACGCCACTGAATAAACTATTGCGTCTAAATTCAAAGCGTTCTCCTAAATGTTGCAATTCCTCAAAAGATGGCAGTCAATGATCAAATTAATTACAAAGCACCACTAGGATAGCTACAGTAATAATACATAATGACATTGTTCTTGACTAGTATACAGTTTGACGAAAACAACAAGCAGCTTCTCCTGTTCCAAGAAGCCAGCAATGTCGACTTAATCATATAGTTTATTTCCTACCCAGCTCCCCTCACCTCAGCCTCCCCCTCATCCAATATTACATCTTATAGTTATCTCTATCGATTCTCAGTCTCTCATCTCATGTTGAAATCTCAGTCTCTACCTCATCCCCCATCTCAGGATCTACCTCAGTCTTTAACTCATCTTTTACCTCATATTCTATCTCGTCTACTAACCCAGTTCCTGCACCAGCCTACAGGTTACCGTCGCAATCATGGAAATATCTCCCTTAATTTTATCTTGATACCCGTCGACACTCTCAAACTCACATATCTAAATGGCGCCAACCTCATTATCAGCAGGTGGCGCCTGGTTTCTCTTAGTAAAACATGTAGGGTTAAAATTATTGTTGAAGTGATAAGCCAGTCAAGAACTTAAATAGCAATACATTTAGAGTTTCCAGTCTCCCTTTCTTTTGTAAGAAGTAATGAGGTAAATAAAAAGTTTCTGGCCAACTCACAATAAGCGCATTATTCGCTGTTACTTTTTTTTCAAACAGAGCTGATATTAAAAAGCATTCTCTGTAATTATCCGAATAACCTGGCAAGGTTTTATCTTCTTTCAGTATTTAGAACTATTGCAGGTGTTTTAAAATTTTTATATCTCCGAGTTCTTTGTCAAGTACGGATTTGATATAATCCTAAGAACGTGTAAAGCTCTACAGTCGCTGATGTATGGTATATTTGATGTATCTTTGGAAACATATGAATATGATATGTGATGTGATATGTGATATTTGCATTAGATGTACTAAAGTTGTAGTGTTCATGTTTACTGGGACACTTGTCTCTAGCGCGTCAGGGCGGGATGTGTGTGGGGCATACACAATTAAAGGTTATCCAAAATTTCAAATTTGAAAGAAAATTTTCTTCGTAATTGCACTATTTTCTCTCAACCAACCCGCATGGGGAGAGGGTGGGGATACAGTTATAGAACATCCCCTAAAACCCCTTCCAAATTAACTGTAATACCAGTGTTAGGAACTGTTAATTACAATTGAAACACATTTGCTGAAATGGTTTTTTTTTGTATGAAATAGTATAATTATTTTGACTTCAAGCACCTTTACTAAATTATCTCCATGTTAATTAAAATGTCTGTTACATGGGTTGTTTCATGTTGCAAGGTGTTTCGTGTTTTTAGTTGTATCCATTCTTATGGGTTATCTCATCGCCTTACGCAGTATACAGGGAGGATGTTGTATGATGCTTAAAACGTAGGTCAGCTTACACCCCTTTGGGTATTTAATCGAAAGTAGGTGGGTTAGTAGTCCTGTAGTACTTACATGGGGGTACCTCATGGTATACAAATAACATGGATCAAGATTACAGATTTAGGTTAGGGGGCTGAAAGGGATATCTAAGGTGGATGTGTGTATATGTATGTGAATAAAAAAAAAACTTGTGTCACAATCTCCCCATAGACGGTAAGTTGGATGACATTCAAAGTGGATGGGTAGATATGAGGAATTCCAGTTGACAACCAGACCAATGACGTCATAGGTCAACCAATTTGATGCCCACGCATCTCTGAGAATACCTTTGACATGAGCCCACTCGAATTCTAGGCACATGTGTACGTCCATCCAGGTACTTGTGTCGTTCGACGCATGCACTGTGTGTTACAGTACAACACCGCCAAGAGACTTGATTTCTTCTCATTTAGTTATAAGTAACTTGAAGTTATTATTAAATAACTTGTTTATTATTATCAGCACTTCTATTCACAGCTCAGAGAACTTTTGATTTAGGCCTCCTCTATCATGATGGGTGCCGAATGCAAAACGACAGGAACAAGATTTGCAATTCCTTGGATTACTAGCTACTTGTTAACATTGTACATGCACCTATAACATAGGATTATATCATTTTATGCAGATGAAAAAAAAATGGAAAACAAAGAATTAGAACTAAATTTTAAACTAAATACAGTCAATACCAAAGATTTCCTGTTACATTAAATACATGAAACACCAAAGCTTAAATGTTAGACAAAGACTTAGAAAAGAAAGGATATAATGTTAGATTAAACACGTGTATGGCATGCCAAATGCCCAATAATTCGATAAACTTGGTTTTCGGTTGATACACCACACCTTGTAACCAATAAGCTAAGTTTCATTTGTATTTTGACCGATAAATTAGGTTTTCATGTCGATTAAACTGGTTTATTGATCGATAAACCTGCTTTATTGGTCGATTAACCAGGTTATCCGAATCACTGGGGATTTGGTGTTAATGGACCAAATTTATCAACCGATAAGTCAGATTTGTAATAAGCCTGGCTTATTAATTAACCAAGTTTATAACCCCAAAAGTGATTTAAATGGGTAAACCAGGCTTATTGAATTGTAAGTGAGAAACTCGATAAACCTAGTTTATCGCTCGATAAACCTGATTCCTGAAAAGTTGGATAACTAACGTTTTAGGAATCATTTAGCTTGCCATATAAGTGACACAATAACGGTGAAATGAAATGCAAATACTTGAAACACCAGAGTTAATGTTCATTTAAACACGTGAAGCACTAAAGACAAATAAAAATGAAAAAAATGAAATTTCAGAGGCAAAGCTCTCATGTAATATTAAATACGTAAAAAAAAAATCAAAGATAAATGTTAAATTTATGAAACATTTATAATCTAGCATATCCACTGCATATTTAGCATATCCATATATCCAAATGTATAATAATCATATCCACTGAATTGTTTTAATTCCATAAAATTTATTCCTTTAATTACTGATTGGTACTCATACCAGGAAGGTTAGTTATCGATTGAACTGACTGAACTCATATTAGGAATGTTTAATTACTAATTGGTACTCATATTAATATGGTTAGTCAACGTCTAATAGTAATATCAGGAAGATTAATCACTAATTGTACCCATAAACCGAAGGGCAATTCCTGACTGGTACTCATATCAGGAATGCTAATTACTGATTGGTACTAATGCCAGTAAGCTCTATCACTTGTTGGTACTCATATTACAATCAGGAAGATTAATTACAAATAGATAATCATATCAGGAGGGTTCATCACTGAGTGGTATTCATATCAGGAACGTTAATTACTGTCTGGTATTCATGTCATTAAGATTCATCATTAATTAGCCTAGTTCTTTCATAGGGAAGGTTAATAACAGATAGATACTCATACCAGGAAGTTTTCTTACTGAGTAATAGTCACAGGAAGGTCAAGTACTGACTATTGCTCATATCAGAAAAATCACTATTTGGTACTCATACCAGGAATGTTATCACTAATTCATGCTCATATCAATAGGTTGATTGCTTGTAATACTCATACCACAAATGTTCATTAGTGATTGATGATCATATCACTAAGGTTGTTAATTGACTGGTACCCATGTTATGAACGTTAATCACTGATTCCCGCATTAGTGGGAAAAGTTTGGACTATTTAAATTTGTTGATCATCTATAAATTATGTCAGATTGATTGCCAGAGATATGCCGCCTTCATTTTCATCACTTGTTTCCTTCCTTTTATCTTTTATTATTATTGACTGCTCCGTATGGATGGTACCACTGGCTATCCGATTCGTTCCTGTTATTACTTCCTCTTATTGCCTGCTCCGTAGATGTGTTACAATTAGTTAGTCGTTAATGTTATCACTTCCTCTTATTGTGCATGTTACTATTAGTCAGTCGTTCCTGTTATCACTTCCTCTGGTTGTCTGCTCCGTATGGATGGTACCACTGGCTATCCGATTCGTTCCTTTTATCACTGACTTTTATTGACTGCTCCGCACGGATGTTACTTAGTCGTTCCTGTTATCACTTCCTCTTGATGGCTGCTCCGTTGTTACTACTTGGTTGTGATGCTATCCTCACTGAATCTTCTTGACTGCTCTGTGATGGTGATATTACTGATTGGTGAAGATTGTAAAACCGTTTCATATTGCAAACTTAGTTCTTTCATTGGGACGTAGTGCTCTATTATGTCCCTCTTTTTTAACAGTGGTGTATCTTCTGTTGTCATTGCATTCAAATTCTGTTGTAAGGATCAAATCGATACAATGCAAAGTGTTGATATGTAAGGAAGATTTTAACTGTTACTTTATCGGTTTATTGGTTAAAGGTTACCTTTAGTTTATCAACTTTTTCTGTTTATCAATTTGCCATAGGACCTTGGTAATCCCAGATGCTTTGCTTCAATGTCTTTTTAACGCACAGCCAGGTATGCATTAATTAAATGTGAAATAGCAATTGTGATAGAATGTTTCTTAACTACCTCCTCGCAATACTTCGTCTTTAAAGTGAAAGTTCCAACATCGATGCATAATATGAGAATGATAGCTCAAACTATATTAGAAATATATTTAAGTTGTCATCTGTCAGAATACAGCTATTTTGCCACGATGCATTAGTTGTTTTAAGTTGTTTTCAGTTGATACAATTATTTAGTACAATGATAGTTCCAATGATATTATTATTTCTTATTTGATACTGTTCTTTCCTTTTGTATGCATTGTGGTTGCTGCTTTACTTTGTTTAGATGTTCTTTACTATTATTCTTTTTTATTATTATTCTTTTTTATGTGCAATTACGTGCAATATGTTTAGTCTATGACTGTACTATGTGTACAAAGTCTGATGCTACTGATTGAAGCACTTCATTTTGCTTGTTCGTTTACAGTTTTACTAGGCTTACTCTCATCTTACTGCGTTTGTGTTTTTAGAGTAACCCTATCAAAATAAAGCTGAAGTAAAATAAATAAATGAAATAATAGAAGTAACAGTTGACTTTACCACAGCGATATAAGTCATCGCTCACCTCAGTGTAAACCTTTTTGAGTTCTGCAACTGTTGGTCGTAAGGCCCAGTTTTCATTCCAACACTGAAAGAGAGTTTCAATACTGTTGGCAAAGAATAAGATAGAATTATTAGTGTAACAATGATGACACAGATCCTAAAAGAAATTAACTTTTAGGAGATTGCCAATAAGCATCGAAAAACAATCGTATTAGACGTAATGTAACATTTTGAAGTGTAATTGATTATTGTTGTAAACCATGAGAACAGTTATTTTAGGTGGCATCATGCCCGTTTTATCATGATTTAGATTTAATCTGCTGCTTACTGACGATGTATCAAAATTCAATCTTGTTTTGATACTAAATAGCTGCTGTAAATAAAATGTAAGATGTACCTCAAATACTGGTAGTCCTCCGCTAATGAATTTTCTATAGATTGAATATTTGGGATACTATCCAACTCGCTGGTAAAAGGACGATCACCTGTTTAATAAAAATACATTCATTTCAGTGAAGTAAAATCATTACTAATTGCTTGACGAACACTCGATATGTTATACTACATGACGTCATAACCTCTCCATAATTTTGATACATTCCTCTGTGATAAAAAAGTCAATAGATATGTGCATACAATTTGCTGCTAGAGTTTACCCTCTCTGGTAGCAGGTTAAGTTTGATGTTAGGTTACAATTTCTACCATAACATTATAATATCTATAGTGTTTGAGTTTTGTCACTAGCGTTAATGCAATGCTTATAGTTTGAGCTATGTCAATAGTGTTAATGTAATGTTCATAGTGTTTGAACTATGTCAATAGCTTTATTTTAATGTCTTTATAGGGTTTGAGCTATGTCAGTAGAGTTAATGCAATTTTTATAGTGTTTGAGCTATGTCAATAGCGTTAATGTAATGATTATAGTGTTTGAGCTATGTCAGTAGTGTTTATGTAATGTCTCTATAGTGTTTGAGCTATGTCTATAGTGTTAATGTAATGTTCATAGTGTTTGAGCTACGTCAATAGCTTTATTTTAATATCTCTATAGTGTTTGAGCTATGTCAGTGCCGTTAATCTAATTTCTCTATGGTGTTTGAGCTATGTCTATAGTGTTAATGTAATGCCTACAGTGTTTGAGCTATTTCAATACTGTTACTTACCGGAAGATATAATCTCCCAGATCACCACTGCAATAGACCACATATCACTCGACCATGAATATTCATTACGCTGTAACGCCTCTGGTGGAAGGTCGTTGAGATTATAACATTTCTAGAATTTTTAGAAAACAAAAAAATCAATTATATTCAGTAACATTGCATATAAAAATACAAACTTTCTTATATTAATCTTTCATTTCGTTTATTCGACTGTAATCATGAAAACATAAATATCTTGTTAGTGTTTCATTTTACACATGGTCAAGGAATAATACGTAATTTATATGTAACTCCCTGTGCTGGGAAAGCTCTTAAGAAATGTATAAGAAAGATTAATATGTTGTCTCTACTTACATGCATAGGGAAAAATTAATACACTGTTAACCGCTAAATCCATAAACAGGGGAAGATAAATATATTATTGACCAATAACTCCACAAACAGACAAAGATTATTATATTGTTAATCTCTAACTTCACGTACAGAGGAAGCTTAATACATTGATAATCTATAACACCGTGTAGGGGTAAGTTTAATATAATGTTAACCTCTAACTCCATTTACACGCAAAGATTAATATTTTAATTTCTAAATGCATGTACAAGGAAAGAAAAGACATTGTTAATATCGTGGATCAAAGATATGTCCTATAAATTAGACTAGCAGAGATTGGTTGCAGCATTTTGTTCTTCGGCTTTAACTTTATCCCCTTTGTTGAAACTAATAAATCCATTTGACATTCTCACATGTGGGATGCTTTAATAATAGAGTATGCTTAAACAATAGCAACAAACATTGTATTCAATCTCACATGACAAGTAAAAGACTCACTTGTGATTTTTTAACTTGTATTGTTCTTGAAGCATCCTCTGCTAGACAAAAGTCATAAATCTTACAGGAATCATCCGGGATTGTTAAGAGAACTTTCCTTGTACAGAACCCCGGATGCAGAAACTGGCGAGATGGAGACACAATTAAAGCAACTTGGTAAATTATATAGGTTTACCCTTTAAAAACACATATTAACTGACATCTGAAGGGGTTAATAGACGAAAGAGAATAATTTGTAATGTCAGGTACTTTAAACCTCATGTTAATATCTTGTGACTTCTCTGGTCCAGAAAGATTTCCCGTTGACTCAAGGTACCCTTTGACACCATGTAACTATGGCACATTATTACAACTTTTTTTTTTTTTTAAATTGAAGCCCTCATTTAACCTTCAAAATTGACAGCACTACAAAAGGAAAAATGGATATATTGTAGATTTGCTTTGAAATATTTTGGAAAATAAGCTCACATCTCTTAATCTATTGTAATTTTTATTATTATTATTATTATTTTTAGAACAGTCAAGAGTATTTTAGAAATACAAAGGACATGTAAGAAGTTGTGCCTGGTGATATTACAGACTTTCAAAAGTGCAATGAACCATTTTAAAATAGATTTGTCCTTCAAAATCCATAACTTCCAAACAAAACGTGATATTAAAATTTGCTTTTTACCAATAGAGCAAGACTTTCCTAATCTTTATGGAATATCATTTCCCTTCAGTGGTTAATCCCTTTACGGAGTGGCTGTATTCAGAGTAGTTCATGATGTTGCAATGTTGTATGTTGCAGTTGTATGCTGTATGTTGCAATATTTGAATGTTTTATTAACTACTTGACGGCGCTTACGGTTAAAAGACACAAAACCAATTCATGATTCTAAGATGTCGTGTGTATCATAAGCAATATGTAGGGTACATTACTCAAGGCGTGAAGGAATGAAGGCGGAAGGAGGTGGGGTGGGGCGTTGGGGCTGAAACTGATGATAGAGAAATTATCACCATACATAATGTTATTTTATGTTATGTTGTAATATAGAATTTCAGATCCTGAAATGCCATTACTTGACTTCCAGTCTGATGTTCGCCCTTCTTGAAACCATCACTTTAATCGTTAATATTATTCTCGCCTGTCGAATTGAAGCTCACGTCACTCACGTATCTACATATTTGGACTAAGAGCTTTAGTCCACACTATATAGGGAGTCGTAAAACCATCACTTTCATTGGATGTTGGGCCGTCGTGAGGTCAACAAGTAGATGTTGAGCCATACAGTCTATCTGCAACCACGCAAAAAAGAGCTTCCTTTTCTTGTATTTTATCCATGACGTTTCGTGACGTCACGGGGTTTTGAACGATAATGAACTAACAGAGGTGAGTTTTCAAGCATAATATCTCAACATTCAGAAACTAACAATAGATTTAAATCATGAAAACTGTTTGCTAAAACACAACAAGTACTGTTGATGGCCACTTCTGCGATCAAGCATGTGTAAGAGTAGGAATAGGATGAATGCAGCACTTGCAGAATGTACAGTAAAATCGTCGAATCCTAAATTGTTAATTACAGGCGATTTTTGTCAATTAAACTTCGTAATTTTGTGGCCAGGAAAAGCTCATGTTGTCATATGCAAATATCGTTTGCAAAATTTCGAATTGATTTTTTAAATGGAAATAAGGAGTTCAGTTTGTTTAACATGAAACAACCATATTTTTAAAATCAATGTTTGTGGACATAGAGTGATAGATTATTCAAAATAAGAAAGAACCGTAGCCTTCTTTTCAAGAAATAAGTTTCTCACAGATAGCAGTACAGTCATTTGTTGCTCAACAGTAATTTTCAAAATTTAAATGATGCATCTCCCGTTATTCATCGCATGCATAATATTTTGAGGAGATGAAGCTTTTGTAGATATTTATTGATGAGACTGAATGGTTTAACAATGATTCAATATATTTTCTTTGTATGCCATGTTGGTATACACTAAACGCCCTATTTCCCTTTAACTATCTCCGGTACTTGCAAAGTTTGAAGACACTGTTTGAGACGTTGAAAATAACAGTCTCTCCTCGATTGTATTTGTGGTTAAATATCGCACACAATACGAAAATAATATCATTTCAAAAGAAATGGAAGATCAAAGTGTCCATCTACCTTGCTATAGTGAAAATAAAAACCTTCTTTTGCGTTATTCAACAAAAAGTTTACCATCACTTGTCAGTCTACTTGAGACTTCCCAGTGTAGGTACAATGTAAGGGACTGGGTCATATGACCTAATTATCTACTAATTATCGGATAGATTACATGGCAGTTCCTTCAAGTTCATAGGATATTGCGCTATCGTGTTGCATAGATGTCGGACCACACCTCGCTGTATTCCGGTTATACCGTGAGGTGGAGGCTTACAATGCAGATAAGATAGTATGAGCTACTAATGCGTTCGGACACACCTTTCAACTGTTTTATAACACAAGTACTCTGACTTGCAATGTAATCAAATGATATGTTTTCTTTACTGTCTTGCTTTCATATTGCCCTGTAACAGGGAAGTACGAGCCTACTGTTAATGTTTCTAAAGGATACTTTTATGACATATTTCTATAGCTATTTTGCAATACCATTAAGTAAATTATGCTGAAATTGTGAGATTCCATATAGTTATCTGCTTCGCCGATAAATACTGAATACCTACTTTTTATATACAATAAGAGGGTGAATATACAAGTGATTTGGACAGTTATAGACTTAACTTACTCCGTATGAATGTATTGCTGCCATCCCAGTCCAGTACTCCTAAAATAGTTTGTGTTACCAAATCTTTATGGGGAAGATGAGAGCCATCTTTTTCAGTAACTGCTGTTGTCCTTTCTCTTATTTGGATAAGTCTATCTTCCAGCCTGTCACATACTAAATATTCTCACAGCAAATATAAATGTACTGAAAAATATCAAAATAAAAGGAAGGTGAAGACTAACGTAAAATGAAAAGCGTGTAAGCTCTAAACGAGAACATTAGAACGTTTGAATACGAAACATGTAGGGTAAGAAGCGGCTCTGAATGAAACGTGCAGGAAAACAATTTACGCTAATGAGACATGTAGACTTAGCCTAAGTGTTGTAAAAAGATGATCATTCTACGCCAATGTTCTCAAAAGGGTCATACAAAGTTCAGTCTTGCCGTATTTGCCTAAGTTTATTAACCTTTTCTTTATTCCCCTCAGACAGTCAGATTAAAGATCAAGATATACATTGAATTGGGAAGGGCAGACACTGTTTCGAGAAGAGATACCCTAATGCTATCTAATTGGTAGATCACGGGTAGCAGTGATTTACATACGATGACATAACACTCGTTTGCTCTCTGATTGGTCAACGCTGTGACGTAGACTCGTGACCATCTCACTCGGGAAGCCACGAGGCCCGAAGTGGTCAGTCTGTCGTTGAATTGTGAACATTTGTTTCTCTATAACTATTTAGGCCTGTGTCACCATTTCTACTTTCCGTTCTTCGTTTTTCTTGTCAACGTCATGTAACTGTATTCACGTTTCCAATCATTGATTTTCCTTAAGTCATCAATTTTGTGTGTGCCAGTCGAATCAACGTATAAACTGGAACTCTGATCGCAAAATCTAAATCGAACTCTCCATTTGTACTCTCAATGTATTCCTGTTCTGACGTATTTGTCTAACCTGTATTTGTAATGGGAACTTTCTCTGTTGTCAACAATTAGAATATCCGACGATGGGGCAGTCAAACCACGACTGTAAAACCTACTACCCCCCCCCCCCATTTGACGTAAGAATGTATATTAATGAACCTTGTTATGTAGCAATGTGAAATAAGTGGATATGTTATGGTACGACATCATATATTTGCAATAAGTAATTAGTGATATGGTTTCAAGAGAAATATTGTCCATTGAAAAGCAAGTGTACCTGCATCTATACATATTCCTTCTACCAGAGGAATAGTTCGATTACTCGGCATTTCAAGTAATCTTCTGACAAAATCGTCCCAATGAATATCCTTTCGCTGAAGAGTTATATCTAAAATGCAGAATTTTTATGGAATAATTTTGTTGTGAAATATATGACAGGTAAATTGTGACATTTGATAATTAAACAGTAATCATTTATATTGGGTAAGAATAATCAATCAATAATCAATAGACTCCAATCGGCCCATTACAGTCAGGTGACCGTGCATCACTTACTGGATTATGCACGGTTAATTTGGGAGTAAAATAACCTGATAACGCTGATGACACAATTAAAACGCTGACCGACAGTGTTTTGTCGTCTGTTTTTAATGTAGTACTTCATCTAATTTGTCTAACCAATATCGCTGATATGTTATGAATCGTTTTTACCTTTTCTCATGGTTCGTTTTCATTTAAAATTCATTTAAACTTTTGTTTCGTTTTCGCTTTTTCATAAAACTCTCCCTGTGTAAGAATAGACAAGTTTAACCAACGCTGGTCCTGTGCTTTAACTGAGGATAATGCACTCTGGGGTTATAATGCTATAGTTGGATGCACTCTGACTGGGCCGGTGCATCGCTTGCATTAACCCACATAGTGCATTATCTTTATGGAATGCACGGTTGAGCGTTCATTAACCTTTAAGTAATTAGTATTACAATGATGTTAACAATGAGTTATAATGTGATATCAGATTTAAAGCTTGACATCCTAACGGAGATTTTAATCCTTTTCTGTGGTAAAGGCATTGAGTGTATACTTAAATACCTGTGATAATACGTGTCAATTTTGTCTCTGTGGTTTGTAGAGCTTTCACATTACTGATGAATGTTGTACCTAGAGCAATTTTAGGAGCCTTACTTTTACAAATCTGTCGAAACTCCATACAAGCACAGATAAAAATAACTAACCTGATATCCTTGTAATTTGCACTCGTTTAGTGACAGTATTTGATGCTCCAATAGTTCCCATCCATCTATTGTACAATAGCCCCATTTTCAGTTTTAACATCATTCTCATATCGCTCACATGAAATATTCTTCCATTGGTAGCAGTTTCCGCCACTGCTGAATAATATGCTGTGGTAGATTTTAGAGACAATCGTTAGGTGGAAGACAGCAACACAGTAAAGTGACAAACTTTGAATATTCATCATAACTTACTATGCTCATTTCCCGGATCATCTGAATATTCAGCAACTTCTGAGTTTGCAGGAACTTCAGGTAATCTCAATCTATGAAAAAAAAAAAAAAAAACAGGGAATGTCAATAATCTTTGATGAAGTTAGTCCCGCAAGTCGACAACAAATAAAAACTGCTTCCACAACTGTGAGGGACAGTAATACACAAAGCTAACACTGAATTGGAAAAACATGGAATGTAAAATATTGCATCATCTTTTTCGATTTATGAAATTTAGAAGACATTCATCCAGGAAGGACAAATGTTGACAAACTGTAATTGATATTATTACCTACTTAAGACTGTGTCTATACTGTTTGTTAAACGAACACATTTCTGAATGTATTGACAAATTCTAACCGGAATATCATCTAGAAAATAAACATAGATTGACGTAAACATTGATCAGTCAGGTAAGATTGCTAAAATATGTATACAATCATGTTAAGATGACAAAAGATAAGTATCTGCCAATCACTTTCTCTATGTGCATACGTGGACTTGGTTGATGAAGGTTTATAATTAAGGGAACCCATCGGAATCAATTTGTATACCACAGTATATTGTTGTAATAATTACCGATGTTATTTATGCTATCTCCAACGCATTATTAATGCGGTTGTTGATAGTATTCAATAAATAAACTTAAAGAATTAACATACCTTGGTGGCCGCGATAGGTCTTCTTCTGTGAATAAATTATAAAGGAAGAACATAGTTTGTCCCTAATACTGAGTAAATCTTCGTACTTTGTACAAAAAGATGCACGAAATGTATAATATTAAAATATAATACGAAGACAGATGAAGGATGGGCCTTCTGCACCAAAGGAAACAAGGGAGTTCTGTCTGTCTGTGTTAGATGCTCCAGATTATTTCCAAAACGAAATAAAATTAACTATAGTTGAAATTGATATAAATACCAGAAGGTCATTGTCATTGCCACCATTACTATGTGCACACCACTTGCATTGAAGCGATAAAGAATTATGAGGACCGTCAGTGCGCCATCGCTACCAAACCAAACGACGCCCACTTGGAATGACAAGCCTAGTAAACAGAACTTTACCACAAGGCCTATATTAACCTTAATGCGTCTCCACTAGTGTCAATAGAAACACCTAGCCACCAGTTATACGTCGATTGGCAATATTTCATATAAAGGTTGAAGGGAACTGTAAAGAGGTAAATAATATATACTGCATATTTCGTATATTCGTGAAGGCAAAGTAAAATAAGTAACTACTTATTCTCTCTAGTACTAGGTATTTGTATAATTGTATTATCACATTACATATTTATTTCCCCTTTAAGGGGCTGTACATTCATACTGTATATTTGTAGAGATGGTGAACCTTCTGGGTCACCCTAAATAAATATAAAGATGTAAATAATTGCGGGACTCTTTCGGGGTTAAATAAATATAAGGCCAATGCAAAACTATCACCATGAATATGCACAGCACGTCACATTGGAGGTATGATAATAGTGGATCTGTAAGGAGGTATTTTATTTCGTCGAAAGTGATGTTACTTGCAGAGTTAGTTTTATCCACATTGGCCAGATTTATATAAACATAGTTTTATTGAATTATTGTAACGTATAGGTAAGTGCATTCAGACATTTATTCGTATATTTACATGTTACATATTTCGATATTTAATGCAGGATGTGGCGTCATTTTCTTCCATTTGATTTCTATCTGGAAAAGTGCATCTATGATGCGTTTCAGGAGCAATTTCAAGCAGTCGTAATTACCATTGAAAGAAGAGTCATTTTGTTCTACTCGGCTAAAATGTTAGCTGACCTGGACCCTGTGGTAAGTGTATTTCACTTGGCTGCGAGTGCCACCACAACGAAACTCCAATGCAAATCATTTCCATCGTGAATTAGGCCCTATTTGGACAAATAATGGGAGTTTTTACAACATTTTACAACTCCAGTAAGAAGTACGGCCAGGCCATTTATACACTGTTAAAAACAAGAATAACAGCACATTCTCCTTTTACTAATTAAGAATGATTACATGTGAATATTGTCTGGAGTGACAGAAATGAAATAGCTTTTAGGTTTTATTAATGTGGGGAATCACACTTACCACAAAGGAGAGAACTACGTCGCTGAGTTTGTAATAATGATGATCTGGTATCTTGCCTTATTTCATCTTTACTGTAAATGAAAGAAATATTATAATACATGATGTTACCATCAAAGAATTTACTGAGTAATAAGTAGTAAAAATATTATGCTGATAGTTACCATACTCTTAATTTTTAAATATGCAGTTAGTTTGTACCGGGTCCAAAAGTTACACCCGTCCACAGCACTTCCACGGTCGCTCGGAAATTAAAATTTCCGTTAGGCTTTATTCAAGTCCTTTGTGAGTAATAAGACGGCATTTTGCTTTGCAAAACAATCTTTGGGCAAATTTGGCAAAAAAAAAAAAAAAAACCCTTGAAAGCCATATATACTTTTAGCGGTGGGGAGTTGTAATTTCCGGTTATGGGGGGGAGGTGTTGTAGGCGCAAAATTTCCAGGTAAACGCTCCACGCTAACCAATTGTGTCGCTCCGCTGAAATAGTGTACAGAAATTGTTTTGTTCGCACCGAATCTACCATTTTTTGAAGATTAGGAACGCGGCCTCGAACGCAGTCAATCTAATGAAATAAAATTAAATATTTTATCAAGAAACAATCCAAACTGCAATAATTTTCTCACAGACATTAAAGATATGAAATTCCTCTTCAAGGTTGGGTACATTCAGCTCAGGACAACCGGAAAGTATCGTTTCCGGTCATTGGGGGGAGGGGTGTAAAACGTAAGTGGAACGATACTTAGTGCATTGGTATAAAAGAACTCTATAAATGCCGGTTCATGAGCTTCGCGGGTAGTGGTCCCTTTGCTGTGTTACTTCATTGGACAAAAGAAGGTAAGGGAATGACGCACGTTCCCTCCCCATCAATACAGCAACACAATTTCAAATTACCCGAAAAAAAGAGCACCTACACTCACAAAACGTAACGGTAAAATAAGAACTCCATAACTTTTAGGTAAAATTTTACACACAGTTAATGTACGGCGTACATATACTATTCACCTTAATTTTGTAAAATAAGAACTCCATAAATTTTACATTTAAATAATGTAATCAGTATGTAAATTCTCCATAATTTTTACTACATTTTAGTAAAATTGTTACATACACAATGTAAGATTTACATTAACTGTGTGTAAAATTTTACCTAAAGGTAATGGAGTTCTTATTTTACCGTTACGTTTTGTGAGTGTAGGTAAAAATTCTGTTTGTATTTGAATTAGTCAATATACACTCAGAGGCGTCACGACCGTGGAAGGTTCCCCCCCCCCCCTCCCCTCCTATCAGCAAAACAAAAGTCAGAGCCACGATAGTAGGAAGATCTAAGAAGGCCAGTTAGAATGTTTTTAATTTTCAGTCTAGTACATTTTACGACCTAAAAACATGCCAAATATTGTACCAGATTGTGA
This sequence comes from Stichopus chloronotus, assembly GCA_021234535.1. Classification (NCBI taxonomy): domain Eukaryota; kingdom Metazoa; phylum Echinodermata; class Holothuroidea; order Aspidochirotida; family Stichopodidae; genus Stichopus; species Stichopus chloronotus. The sequence continues at coordinate 37,239,689 of CM037833.1, read as the reverse complement.
GGTTACCTGGTAATCGAAACAAATTTTCATTGAATTTGAAATTTCAAATGAACTTCTCATATTTCAGTCTAGGAGTGAGGATAGTCAGAAAGTCTGACACACCAGCTGGAACTTTTCATATCTCAACCTAGCACATTTTATGACTTCAAAAGAAGCCAAGCATTGCACTAGATTGCATCTAAGTTTGGGGGTGGGGACACCTCTTCCCTTACAACCCTCTCACGGATCTATACCAACCAGCATTCTTCTCATGCTTCCCCATCTATCAAAATAGTATTGCACGGCATCTTATTCAATGTAGGCTATCATTGTCAAAAGTTATCAGTACAAGAACGAGTTCCTACTTTGTGATGCAATCATTGAAGGTTGTAGCAAACTAATAAACACTTGTACTGAGAGTAGAAATTATTGGAATAACTTTTCTGAAACCATAACTTCTCCTGGAAAAAAAAAAATGACTGCAATATGCGCACAATATTTTTGTTTAAGATCACCTGATAGTTGAAAATGTTTCAAACAGAAAGGAAAAACTATTAAATAAACTTTTTTGAAAATTACGATTGCATAAATATTCTAGATAAGAGCAATCCAAATTGATACTACTTTTGAATAAAATGATGTTTTTTCATATATAAATTGAGAAATTGCGGACATGAGCAAAGTATTTCAAATCTGAGTGTATACCCAGGAATTACCGTTTCCGACCATCAGTTGGGGGGGGGGGGAGTTGTAAAGACCACATTTTTCAAGTACGCCAACCGATGGTGGCACCTCACTTAGATATAGTCCTTCCCAAAGTGCACGCAAAAGGCTTTTAACCTCAGTCCAGGTACCCACCCCTCCTGAAAACCCTGGATAGACGCTACGTATGTGATATCGACGACGTTTAAGCAAAATACGCCCATAATCATTAGACCGTGGTAGTTTTGGTTTACACTCTTTTCACATTCATCTCCTGCCTAATCGACGATAAGTAATTAAAGAAAATGAAAGAGGATGGGTAGTTCATTATGATTCTTGTACCCTCTCAACCCCATCTGATATGTAGTTGCCGTATTGCCGGACCGTTTTCAATTTTTTTTTTTTTCTGTTTACATGAATTGAGGAATTACAGACATGATATCCCTATTTTAAGGCTCCGTATATGCAGCTTAGGACGGTCGGGAAATGCCATTTCCTGCCATCTGGAAGGTTTGACAAGCCCCAAATTTTCTTTTACGCTCCTCGCCGATGGTGATGCTCCTCTCAAATAGTCCTGTCACACATGGTCTCAGGTCAGGTCCCCACCCCTCCTGCTAACCCTGGACAGACGCTTCATATGTTATATCGATGACGTGTAAGCAAAAAAGGGTCTCCAAACATTAGACCCTGGTAGTGCTAGGGTAATATCTGTTTACCTAAGAAGTTTTCTTCTGAATTTCTCTGAGGGTTTAAACCACTCTCCATGAGGCGTTTTCTGGAAATTCCCATGTAGTAGTTTTCATGGACGATCGAACTCATTGTAGCCCTCTGCTTACATAGTAATCCTGCTCATTAGTTAGTAACAAACACATTCGGCCAAAAATTTCAGGAGTCCTTACGCCTATCTGCTCAGCCCGAAATATTTGCAAAGTACTCAAAGAAAATGAAAGAGGATGCCTAATTCATTATGATTCTTGCATGATCGCAACCCCATCTGATATGCATTTACCGTACCTTTTTTCATAGACTATTTTTTACATGAACTGAAAAAAATATCAGACATGATATCTCTATTTCAGGACTGGGTGTATGCAGCCATCTGGAAGGTTACGGGTACCCGGGTAACCGTATAGCAGATGCAAACACTAATTATTTATTTGTAGTAAATTGTAGTGTCTCTGATAGAAAATGTATAATTAGGTTTGACAGAACTACGAGTAGCAATTCCTCTCCAAGGATTTGCACTATATATTCTAGGGATTTATTGATTACTTTATTCCTATATACTATCTAAATATGTCAGTGTGTAATGATTAAATCAAAAATGTTAGGAGTTATTAATAATCCTCAACCATTCATACTTACCCTACATCAGGCATTTCAGTCAATGTTGCTAAGACACGGAAAACCAAAACATACAACAAAGTCAGATATATTTAGCATAAAGTATAATGTTATAGACTTAAAAATATTGTAACCTTTACTTTTTGTGATCAAAGTTGAATTATATTTAGCTCACGACATAACATAGTGAAATTATATTAGATACTAGCCTTATATGTAGCCAAAGTGGAATCGTCTTCACCAAGCTATACATGACCAAAGTTTACAACTGACAATTTCTAAAATTGTTTAACATATTTAACTTTCAAAGTAAATGATGGCTGTGGCTGTTTGTTACATATAGGTGGTTAGTAATTATTCCCTCAAAATATGTAGTTTTATGCTACCCCATCGCCTAAATCATTAAACTAAGTAGTAGCGCCAAATCACATTGCTATTATACCTATGAAACAAATTTTTAGGTATTTTTTGAGAACGCCATTAAGAATTGAACTGTCCATCCTTTTGATCCTGTTGATTTAATTGTGTTGTTGTGCTGTTCAGCTTATGCATCAGTATAAACTGTTCTTACAAAATCTTTATAGTACTATACTTAAAGTATGTTTAGAAAATTGAAGTTAACTTTAGTAGGTCAAAATGACGAATTTTTATTCAGTAATGACAAAATAGTAATAAATACGTGTAAATATGGTTAAATATGGTAACAACTGTGATAGAGTATAAACTCTGGGACATAAAAGGTGAGATAAAATAGTGACAAACTAGGTATAATAGTGATATAATCATTAGTGATATAATCTTTAATGTGATATAATCAATAGTAGTTAAATGTATTGTAATCAATATTAGTGATATAGTCGAAAGTAATAAATACGTGTAATAGTGATATAATATGGTAACAATTGTGACAAAGCATATTATCTGGAAATAATAGATAAGGTTACCAAAGTGTCTTAGACATTTAGAAAATGAATTCTTCTATTATGTAGTAAATAACGTACATGTTGCTTCTTGTTGATAGTGTATCCCGCTATTTCTTCTTTTTAATTGTGAGACACTCAATGAATCACCATCTTGATCTCTGAAGACAGAATAAATATGTTCTTACATCACAGATATTAAGCATTGGGCTGAACTAAAACAATACTTTCACAAGGAATTCATATTTAAGTAATTAATAATACGGTGGTGGCGGCGCACTACTCTAAAACATATGATATTAATGTAAGACCATTATGCAAAATACAATAACGGTAGTCATGTTTAAACTGAAATGAAACTCACCCTTTAAGAGATATTCCAGAAGACGCTGTTTGAAAGTCAATAATTGTTATTTTCTTTAACTATGTTTACTGTTAATGTATTTTCGATTTGCCATAAGTTGAAACTTAGGTAAGATTCATAGAACTATTTTTTCTATTTACATATGACAGATGTGTTGAAAATTGTTATGATAACAATAACTTACCATGTTTACTTCTTATGACGTAGATGAGTGCACAAGTGATAAGAGTCAATAATGCTACACCAAATCCTAGAATAATTAGAAGCACAGAGACTAAACTAATGTTTGCCGTGGTAGCTCTTTCTGAAAAAAAAAAAAAAAACAGATTATAGGAATAACAGCTTGACTAGTGATTTCATTTTAACTTGGACCTCTGGTGTTTATTTCTATCATTGGCTGAATCTATTGCAAACCTGCTTATAATGTAGTAAATGCACATAATATATGATTTATTAGGAGGTGATGAGGAATGATAGTCTATGACAATCAACTATACTCGATGACTTACTGTGAATGAACAATGGTGACGTAAAGTGAAAATTTACACATTTTGAGGAATAAATAGAATCTTAAAAAAAAAATAGGAAGAAAAGTAACGTACATGTTAACCAATGGTGCATACATCTTTTAAACTTACCTATTACTTGATATGTTGCAAATGAGTAAATATTTTCTAAAGGCAATAGTGATTGGACAATACAAGTTACATTTCCTGTTCCCTTCATTGGTTTGAGTCTCAATGACAAAGAAGTGTCGTAAGTTTCGTTGTTCTCTTTATTTAATGACGTCAAAAGTGGTTGTCTAGTAACCAGCTCATCATTATTTGTAATAAGTTGTAAGTTGACCTTCGGCCTGGATCCGACCGCACGACACTCTACAGTGATTGGTTGATGTGGTTCAACTTCAGCGTTACGCTCACCATCGATAGTAACGTACACCTTCGGGGTAACTATTAAAAAAAAAAAAAAAATCATTCAATGAGCTAAAAATGTTGCCATTTGTTCTGCATCACAGTTACGTGAGTTTCTCCAGTTCCCTATATCATACATCATAGAGACATAGTTTCTAGAACAAGGATGCAAAAAGTAACTTGATATGGCTTACGATACCATTGTTTCCTCACCATATGTTTGGTAATAACCTTGAAGAGTAACTATGTCATCAGGATAACCTAGTATGATCAAACAGGTGATTTGTCCGTCGGCCATATCAGCAACAACTGAAATATTAGACGTAGAAGTGAATGTGGTTCCTGACTGGACGGTCCTTAACTCGTGATTGGGTAGAGAGAGTTGTTCACCATTAAAAGTCCATGAGATGTTTGATGGAGGCCTTCCTCCCACTGCTTGACATGATGCGTTCAACCTCTTCTTGTGTTCTAATGTGATAATGGTCGTGGCATCAACGTCGTTTATAGTGAGCAAGGTTGAAGGAATTACTACAATGATACATAAATGTTAAATAATTAAAACGGGATTACTGTTATGGGATGTTATTCTTGTTGCATATTCAATGCCAGACAAGAAGAAAAAACCGATAGATCAGAAGAAAGAAAGCCGATTTAATATCCAACAAAGGTAAAATGACTCAATTAACATGCAAGAAACCACGTTAAAGTAACCACGCTTGAAGATTCGCTCTTTTTGCGTGGTTGAGTTACATTGTGTTTAGAGGGTAAATCTCAGTTTCATATGTAGCAATATTTAATTAAGTCCTTTACAATAAATCTAAAGTCTAAATATATCTACCAACATCGAGCTGTATCTAAGTCAGAAATATAATTCAAGGATAATAAACTCACCATATGTCCTTACTGTTACAGTTTTACGTCTTTGGCCGGTTGTTGCTAGTTTGCTGCTAATGCAGGTTATATTGGATTCCACGTCAGAAGTGTCTATAATATAGGTAACCGCGGTATCAAAGGTCCCGTTAGGATGTTTAGAAACTGAGTGGTTTCCATGGTGACTGGTAAGGATTATATTATTTTTAGTCCAAGTGAGGTTAACTTGAGGCTTGGCACCAACTGCTTGACATCTTATCGATTTGGGTTTATCAGCCTCAACTATGATGACTGTCACTGACCGGCGATCCATTAGCGGTTATCGTTAGCAGAGGATCAACTGTTTGACATTGTAAATAGGATTAATATTCAGTATGGGAGATATTTCATGTATCAAACAGAAAACCAATAAAATGACCTTGAAGTGCCAACAAGAAATCGTGTGTGGTGATTTATTGCTTAGATTAGGCTTCATTACGATGAGTGTGGTTACAGATCAATCGTGCGTATGTGCAGGCTGTAATTGTTGGCTAGACTAAGGTCAGAGTTATGGTAATAAGCTAGTACATAGAAATACAAAAGTTCATTAGATTCTCTAGATGTTCAGTTAGGATACCGGATCAAAGGGTAAGTAAACGGAGCAAAGATTCGACCATTATTGGTCAATTATTGTTGGTTGTCTATTATTATCATAATGTAACTCGGTTTTCTGTAAATTACAACTGCTCTAAACACACTTTTGTAATAGCGAACATGCTGAAATTCTCGTCTTTTGGAATTTTAGAATTGTTTATTAAAATTCTATTTCAAAATAATAAATTTTAAAGAGACCATTACGTTTAAAATTAGCTCACTGTTTTGCGTTTGGTTAAATTTCAAGAAGGTTGAGTAGATCCTTCCTTACCTTCAACTATTAATGAATAGTTCGTCATTAAAACTTGATTGAAACGGTTACAGATACACTGATAGATTCCTTCAAGAGTTAAGGAAACTGGGTCAATCACTATCGAATAATTGGAAAGTAGAGTAACACTCTCATTAAAAGTATAATTAACTCTGAGACGATCTGAAAACAATAGCTCCTGGTTGAATTTCCAGTATCTATCATAATGTAAGTCACAGCATCCATCGAGAGAGGTAGAGCTCATGAGTTGTATTTTTCTTTCCTCTATGGTCCAACATATAACCACAACGTTTAGCCAAATCCCAGTAATCTGCAAAAAATCCATCGTAATTATAATTATCGTTGTAATACCAACTCATTAACATTTGCCCAACTAAGAGTCATAAAATGTACATCACTACTGGTCCTATAAAACAGTCTGATGAGCTACGCTGTAAGGAACCGTCTCAGACAATGTAAAGAGTAAATTATCAATTGCGATAGAGCGTTGTTTATGTGCCAACAATGAACATCTCTGCATGCTTGTGTTCCATAGTTTAAATCGACAATCAAAACCGTTCAAGAGCTAGTTGGTTGAACTATCGAAAGTGTAAGCTAATATCTCCTTTAACAGTTACTTTTGTAAAAACACTAATTAAGTTATTAAAAGGAAAGTCCTCTGACTTCAAATGGAATTCGGTAGAAGTAAAAACAACCACCTCACCTCTTCTCAATTTTACTTTCATATTATAACTCGAATGTTATGACACCAGTATGATTTTTTCAATATTAAGGTATCCATGCTGAAGTGTTAAATTAATGATCATTAGAAGTTTATTAAGTGCAATTGTTGTGAAACAACTTTTAGAATGTTTTTCATATATATATATATCAAAACGCTGCATGCTACATACATACATCAAACACACAGACAAATTCAAGAGCACCACAACAGGACAGACTTTCCCTATAACATCGCACATCAACTGCAAATCTAAATGGTTAATTTATCTCATCACCTGCACAGCTTGCAACAAACAATACATCGGCAAAACGGCAACAACACTCTATACCAGATTTAGCAACGCGAAATCAGAAATAATCAACTTTGATAAAACTAACGCCAAACAACTACCATACACTACACATTTTAATTCCCCATCACATTCTATACACAACGTCTCCCTTACAGGCATTGGACTGATCCAAGAGAAGTCCCGTACAACAATCCTACATCGTGAATCCTTCTGGATAGAAAAGCTAAAAACCCTAAGCCCCAATGGCATCAACGTAGACAGCTAAACAAAAACACGTGACCATCTACATCGCATCCACACACACAATACATAGCATTGCTACTCACGTCATCCTCAGACAAAGATCACGCAACAACTTCTACACTCGTAAGTTACCTCTTTCTTTACTCTTAAAGACATCACTTTCTACTTTCTAAGCTAAGTAACACGTAATATCTAAGTAGCTTAACTTATATATATATATATATATACATATATACACACACACACACACACATATATATATATATATCTGTCAAAGTTATTCCATTCCGTAACTTATATTTATCTTCTCTCTCTATTTTTCTGTATATAGTATCCTGAAGAAGGCCAATGAGGCCGAAAGCTTGACAATACACTTTATAATTGAGAAGCAACGTCTGCCGGGTTTTTATTTAGTAATCTTGTATCTAATATATATATATATATATATATATATATATATATATATATATATATATATATATATATATATATATATATATATATATATATATATATATATATATATATATATACTAGATATGATGTAAACAACGTTCTTAGAAATACAGTTAAAGCGATGGGTTACAGAAAAAGTGTCATTAGGACCAATTACGTCGACTAACTCATCATTACTGACAAATTCACATGAGTTACATCTTCTACGACCACATGAATAAGTCCCTGGGTTGGGGGTCGAAGAAGGTTGGGGATGGGAGGCCAGGACGAAATAGTCAGACAGATTGTTTTGTCTCCTGTAGGCAGTAATGGGGGATCAGTAAAAATATTTCTAGTGGTGAGACCAGTGAGCAGGGTGTTGAAATTCCTGAGAATGATCTGACGAACGGGATGGATTGAAGGGTGATAGGGAAGGACTATAAGCGAATTCGAGCAGAACTTTTGACTAGAAGTCTGCAGGGCTTGTTCTCTGCCAATGCCAGCAATGCGCTTTTTGCAACATTGATTACATTACAAGGATACTCACGGTCACTGAAAAAAGAGGTGATTTGGTTGGAGACTGTATCAAATTGAGACTGGGTAGAACAAATACTTTTAGCCCGTTAGAATTGCGAATAAGGGATAGATTTGATACAAGAGGGTGGATGACAGGACGAATACAACGAACAGTTATGAGAATCGGTAGGTTTGAAATAAACATCACTGAGAATTTTGTTCTTGACTATGGAGAGAGACATGTCTAAAAAGGTAATGGACGAGGTGGACACTTCATACGTGAAATTAACGAAAGGAGAAAACTTGCATGTAAAATCAATGAATTCCTTCAAACAATCCAATGAACCAACTGACAATCCACAAATGTCGTCAATGTATCTTTTATAAAGATAGGGGGCGTGCCACAATATTGAGAGAAAAGCTTCTCTTCAAAATGTCCCATGGTAAGGCAGGCGATGGAATGGCCCATTTTGCTTCTCATGGCAACTCCTTCATTTTGCTGGAAGTACTGACCTTTGAACTGGAAGCAATTGGTTGTGAGCACTATTTCTGTGAGGCGAATGACGGTGGATGTAGATATGCTTTGATCAGTGCGACGATTCAGAAAGTGGCGAAGAGCGCTAAAAGCAGCATGGTGTGGGATGGAAGTGTACAGACTGGAAACATCCATTTTAAATAAATGAGCACTCTGGTTGGTAGGGGACTGGAAATTTTGTAGTATTCTCAGAAAGTGAGGGGTGTCTTAAACAAATGAAGGTAGCATTTTAACAAGTGGCGCTAAAAGCTGGTCTAGGAATTCGGAGATGATGACAGTGGGACAGCTGTGGGATGAAACGATAGGTTTTCCGGGATTATTTAATTTATGAACCTTGGGCAGCATGTATAGAAGTTGGAGATCTGCGCACAGGTATTGATGAGTGACGTGGCGGTGCTGGGTAGTTCATTTGATTTAATGAGTGACTTGATGCATTTAATTACCCATTCATGATTGTCTGTGGTTGGGTCATGCTGGAGTTTTTTGTAGGCGCTTTGATCTGGCAATTGCTTCTCGGCCTCAGATATATATAAATCTCGACGCCAGACAACTGTGGCTCCACCTTTGTCGGCAGATTTTATGATGATGTCCCGTTTGTTTTTCAGTTTGTTGAGAGCCAACCGTTCACCGCGTGTTGTTAGCTTGGCTGGATACACTTTTCTTGAATGAGAGGTGACGTTCAATTTCAGCCAAGGTCGTATCAATGACTTTGTCAAGAGTTTTGTTGGCTCCTGGTTTAGTTGTCCAGGTGGAGGGTTTTTTCCAAGGTGTACAAAAATGGATCACAGGTTTCAGTAGAGGTATCCTCCTCAGATGTTACAAAATGTAGTTTCAAACGAACGCGTCTGAAAAACGTGTTGACGTCCCGTCTAACGGAAAATTCATCGGAAAGGGAATCAGAGGCAACAAAATGTAATCCTTTGCTCAACATCGAACGCATCGCTGAGTTCCATGTCGGAGGGAATCGTAACAACCAGTTTAGTATATGTGGACCCAGAACGAATCAGCAGAGTGGGTAGTAGTTGATCCAATTTCTTTAATTTATTGGTTTGGAAAAAGTTATATAGTTTACGATTGTAGTTGTGAATTAAGTATCTAACCTGTGGTGAATCTGGCAGAGCTGACTGTAGTTTGTTCTTTTCCTCCATTATAACCGAATCGTAGTAGTTCCTCCTCTTAACCATGAGACCAATAGAAGATCGCATTAGGTTGCGGGAGCATCCCTCCAGATGACGCGAAGATGTTCGTTTGTAATCGGGATCACCAGATCCATTCACATGAAATTTTAATCGGAATCTGAATTTGGTATAACTTTTTGGCTGAGACAATTTCCAATGAAGTTTATATGGCTGGTAAACCTGGTTTTGCCAATATATATATATATATATATATATATATATATATATATATATATATATATATATATATATATATATATATATATATATATATATATATATATATATATATATTGTAACTGGTGGTGTAAATTGTTCCTCTGTGTTTCACTATCCCTTTAAGAGGACAAAGTATCAAATTGTGTTACTATTGTTTTTTTTACATCGGCTGGGAATGACGACCTCTGAGAATTTTTGTTGTGAGATATATAGCAAACACGCCCAAGTTCTTCCCCTCGTTATCGGAGCTTATCTCCGGTGCGGTGTCCTTGGAAGGGGTGTTTTCTGGGTTATTGGAGGAAAAGTAATAAGGAACTAAGTAAAAGATCCAAAATAGGAGAAATAAAGTGGTTTCCGGGGGTTATAGAAAAAGAAAAGTTTTAGGTTCCTGATAGAGAGCTGTTTCTCCTCTTTGACGGGCAGTTCTAAGATCGCTAGAGAACAAGCAATACTAGAGTCCGTGAAATTTGTGTGATTGCATTGTAGCCACGATCCGACACAGTTAATTTGTAAGTGTGAGTTTTGATATACTTTTTTAACGTAAATGATTTAAGTCGTAATTGATATTTCACTAAAGGCTGAGACGAGATTTATAATTTACAGAGTATGTCCCGGCGTTATACCAAATTGTGTTATTTCGGGTGATAACTTATCGCTACCCTTGCTAAGGTTATTCGGTCGTTCATGAGGAGCCGTGCTTATGAAGTAATTCATGTTAAATTTGATCTAGAGTCTGTACCCAAGAAGATTAAGACAATGCAGACTCCTAAAATATTTGTTCCCGACCGATACTGATTTTGTAAATGTTTCTGCTTTGGCTCTGTGAGTGAGGAGGGCTTCCGTAGTTGAACTTAGGCCGTATAAGAACGCTTCGTTGTTGCGCTGCGTTACGACGCTGCGTAAGTGCGCTACGTAGGTGCGCCACGTAAGTGCGCTGCGTAACTGCGCTGCGTAACCCTGTGCTGTGTAATTCTACGCTGTGTATAACGAGCAGATTGCTGCGGTAAGCTTTAGTGTAACCTTAAGACGATTGCGTAATTGTCCAGAGGTTGAACGGAAGAGACAGAATATACCTTTTTGCCAACTTTCCCGATCATCTCCAGTGTCATTTCTTTTGAGTTTGTTCCTCCCGCGAAACCTAAGGTTCGCTATTGCAGCCCTCACTAAGCTGTTAGAGAAGTGACGTTACAATATATATATATATATATATATATATATATATATATATATATATATATATATATATATATATATATATATATATATATATATATATATATATATATATAACCCTATATATATAACCCTATATATATAACCCTATATATATAACCCCATATATATAACCCCATATATAACCCCATATATATAACCCCATATATATAACCCTAACCCTAACCCTATCCCTAACCCTAACCCTCTCCAACTTCTCATCCAAGCACAAATTGCATTGTCCCGACGCTCTCCTATGAATGTTGGACTCCTTCAGGATTGACCAAGAGACCTCGTAATCCTTGTTCTCCTTTAATCCCCAGATATACTTTGAGAGCTCCGTTTCTTTACTGTATTTCTCATTGCTCATGGCCTTTTTGTGGTTGTTAAATCTCTCCTTGAAAGTCCCCCCTGTTAACCCCACGTACAATGCAGAACTTGCCTCGGATTTTAAAGTGGCCTGGTATACTACTTGTGAAGACAAGCACTTTCCACTCATGGGGCATTTTTTTGGGTTTCGGCAGTTGCATTCTTTTTCTGGTTTGTCAGCAGTTTGGGTTTTTAAGGTTACTTTTCGATTGTGTGATTTGATTACGGTCGAAATATTCGGCATGCAGCTGTAACTTATCTTGATGCAATTTTTGTTGAATATTTTGTGCAGCTTATGGTTTGGTGGGAAGTGCTTGTCTATCAGCTTTAGGAAAGTTCCCCCAATATTAGATTTAACGTTCCTACTGAAAGGTGGATTGAACCATATGATCTTCCGTTTTCTATTTTTTCTCCTGGTCTCGTTTGTGGTAGTGTCCCCTTCTTTTTTGAATCTTATCTCATTGTCGGTGAATCCACTTTTTCTTAGTGCGTCATTGTATTCTTTGGTCGAAGCGTTGAAAGCGTCCTTGTCTGACGACAGTGTGGATAGCCTTATACTGATGGCACCTGGGATCTGGTTTATGACTGGTTTTGGGTGGTTGGAAAGGGCATTGATGTACATTGGCGTATCGTTGGGTTTTCTATATGGTGTGTGCCTGCCATTGGTTAGGTCTATTGTGGCATCCAAGTAGTCTACCTTCTTTCAACCCCACCAAACCATAAGCTGCACAAAATATTCAACAAAAATTGCATCAAGATAAGTTACAGCTGCATGCCGAATATTTCGACCATAATCAAATCACACAATTGAAAAGTAACCTCAAAAACCCAAACTGCTGGCAAACCAGAAAAAGAATGCAACTGCCGAAACCCAGAAAAATGCCCCATGAGTGGAAAGTGCTTGTCCTCACAAGTAGTATACCAGGCCACTTTAAAATCCGAGGCAAGTTCTGCATTGTACGTGGGGTTAACAGGGGGGACTTTCAAGGAGAGATTTAACAACCACAAAAAGGCCATGAGCAATGAGAAATACAGTAAAGAAACGGAGCTCTCAAAGTATATCTGGGGATTAAAGAAGGAGAACAAGGATTACGAGGTCTCTTGGTCAATCCTGAAGGAGTCCAACATCCATAGGAGAGCGTCGGGACAATGCAATTTGTGCTTGGATGAGAAGTTGGAGATATTTAAGCTCAGCGGACCAAACATGTTGAACAAGAGATCAGAGATAATAAGCAAGTGTAGGCATGGAGAGAAGCCAGCCAACCGAGCCAGGAAAAGATAAACTCACGAAGAAATCCTGATTCCTGCCAGTTGCCTGAAGAATGTCATAGGGCATGAAACACAGTGTAGCAACCACTCAATAGTGTATAGGGCTCAATATTGTATATATATATATAGATATATATATATATATAGATATATATATATATATATATATATATATATATATATATATATATATATATATATATATATATATATATATATATATATATATATATATATATAAATCTAAAGTCAATAGAAACATTCAAAATGGAAAGGTACTTAAAACCGACCGCAAGAAATAAAATACGCTAAACAAACTAAAACCGACAGTGAAAAGGGTTCAAAGTTGAGCTGAAAGGAGGGGGTGGGCAAGGGATTAGTGTAAGTAGTTGACTCTCTTGTACGAATTAAATTCCTTTCTTTTGTTAAGACCAGATGGATGGAATGTACATAGCTGGGCCATCCAATAAACTTCCCCTCAAGTTAAAATAACGTCCACATTAAGGGTGCTATTAATTCGTTCTATGATAATGAAGCCAATGTTGTTAAGTACATGCGGGGTAGCATTAAAATGCACAGCTAGTTAACATCTACCTTCATTATTAATGAGATCTGATTTTTGATTACGAAACCTTACTTTAAATTGAGTGGCAGTAGACCCTACGTACTGTAATTTACACTTTAAACAAGTAGCCCAGTAAATGACATTATTTGTGGTACAAGATATATAATCAACGATTTACTAACTTCTGCCTGTGCTCATGCTAGAAAAATGTTTACTGTCATCAAGAAAATTCAAACAAAGGTAGCATCGAGACTTTCCACATTTGTGACAACCCTTATTAACATTAGGCGTGCCGTCTTTACTCAGACGTTTTTTAAAAGTAAGATGTTCTTTTAAAGATTTGCATTTACGAAAGACAGAAAAAATGGAACCTTCTGGAAAAATATCTTTCTTACTAGGGGAATTGTAAAGCAGGTGGAGAATTTGTGAAAGGTTGAGCCTATGTTGCTAATAGATGGATTGTAATCCAGAATGAGAGGAAATTTGCGAGGGAAATCCTTTGTCCTAATAGATTTGTGTAAAAGATGGGTCCGGTCAATTTTTCCTACCTTTTCAAATTGGGCTTGAACAAAATTAGCATTGTAGCCTCTATTAATTAAGTATTCTTTAAACTCCAAGAGGCGTTTACTTAAAATATCAGGCATAATTCTTTCCAACGGTTACCCTCTCCACGTTATTAAAGAAGAGATCCACAAATCCAGTGTTTTAAAACGGGCGAATCTCTTACAGTACAAAGCCAGATCTGTTACCGACCGTATTCCCCTCATGTTAGATTACCACCCCACCCCTCCCCTAACCAAATCCATCAAGGCCAATTTTTTGTCTCTGAGGACTGACCCTCACCTCCCCAAAGCTTTCACCCAGCCTCCTTTATTATCCTTAGGCCAACCACCAAATCTCCGTGGTCTTCTCACTTCCTGCAAACTCCGTACCTTACTTGATCCCCCCCATAGGTAACACCCCATGCAAGAAACCCCGATGTCAAATCTGTAAACACATTGTCACGGGCACTTCGATTATCATTCCCAACTTTTTTTCATCCTTTCCGGCCCCTCAATTAAACTGCGACTTTTATTTTGTAACAGTTGTAACAGTGGAGTTTATGTAGGCGAAACCGGCACAAAATTCAGATTACGGTTTAACAATCATAAGAAGTCAATACGGGACAATAGCCGAGGATTTCCGGTACCTGAACACTTTAATCACCCCTTCATTCCATGCCTTTTCTCAAATGCTTATTATTAGCATCCATCCAAGTTTAAGTCAAACGTACAAAGAAAAATATCTGAAATCCGATTTATCCTCCGATTTAAGACGCACACTAGTAGTTTCAACAAGGACCTAGGACCACTGAACCATTACACCTTCCACAAAGGCCCATAGCACTCCCTTGTCAAGCATTATTCTCAGTAGTCACTTTCGATCTGGCTGAAGAAGGTCCCAGGGGATCGAAAATTTCCAATTTCTAACATTTTCACGTACTTTGTCAAGTCAACTATGCACTTACTTCATGTATTTATCATTACTCTATATATCAAAGTACACGCGGACTTTCACCTATTTACAATATATATATATATATATATATATATATATATATATATATATATATATATATATATATATATATATATATATATACATATACATATACATATACATATACATATACATATACATATACACTGTAAGAAATCGCTGTAAATTGTACAGTATAATACTGTTTTCGCCTACAGTAACGTACTGTTTGTTTAGTCTTCAGTAATTTACTGTAATCTGGAATATTTTTTCTTCCTCACGAGCCGTGACTCCACTGAGTGGCTGCGTTACAGTAAATTACTGTAGTTTCGTCCGACTCCCACAATGCAATGCGGTAATTTTTCGACCGACAGATCGCGCGTCGTTCTGACAACACGGCGGTAACTCAAATAATCTGGATTTGTGTTGCAATTTCAGCTCGAATTCGCTTGGTTCGCAGTGTTATAAATTGGCATTTATAAACAGTTGTAAGAATACTGGTATTTAAATCTTTTTTAATAATATTGAGCAATACATTGACTGGCATTCTCTGTAAATATAAGTTTCAAAACTACAAACAGCGACGGTCAGCCTACTTAGGCCTACACCTAATGCGTTACAATGGCCTTACGTTAAATAGTGTAGAAGCTATGCCACTGACACTGTACTACTGTACTAGTAGTAGTAACGTTAGTACTAGTAATACGTTAGGCTAGTACTTGTGCACGACACTAACGTTATAGCAACACAAAGCTGTTGCTAATTACATCAGTACTCTTTCATTAACAACTGACAGTGTCAAAGTCAACAGTGCTCGCATTTAAGTTATTGACTAGAGCCTAGCTTAGGCCAAGTTAGCCTTAGAACTTAGAAGACAGAAGTCCTATAATATTATTGTGCAGTGTGTAGCCCCCCCCCCCCCCCCACAAAAAAAATTCCAAGAGAACATTCACAAGAAGTCAAACATTTTCACTAAATATCTACCCTCCGGCCTAGGCTAGGCCGTTTTAACTGGTTCTTTATTCAGTGACACCAGCCAAGGGCCTAGCATAAGTTAAGTAATTTCTGACTCATTTTTATATCACTGTTGCTGGGTTTGTCCAGCCTAGGCCTAAGTTACCCTTCTAAACAAATGTATCACGGCCATGGGCCCCAAAAATGTGTGTAGCTAGAGTAGGCCAAGGCTTTATTATACTCTCAAACTTGTATAGGCCTAGGCTAAAAACATAGATCACCAACTTGGCCTAGGCCTAACGTTAGACCTTAGCTAGCATTCAAAATAGGGATTACATTATCAGATAAATAAAAAAATTAAACAGATAGGCCTATGCCTGGGCTAATTAGTGCGGTAGAATTATCCGATTATACAGGCATTGTGTTTTAAAAGGTGGTGTCTCATATTTGAAAGTTGTCCTTAGAACTACATCTGTGCGCAGTTAGAAGGGCATTGGTTCAGCACGTCAGTCACATTCTGATAACATGGAATTGTTTAGGAGAAAATTGGTTGTGAAGTTTAAAGAAAAACAAAAGACTGCTTATTAGTGTGAGGCTATGTGCTGGGTTTCAAGTTCCCTTTCTGTTGAAAATGAAATAACTTTAACTGCTGATATGGTGAGAACAACACACTGGATTCCAATGAAAGTTTCACCAGATTGCTTAGAATAAGTACCAATCTTACATATCAAAACTTTATTTGAGCTTAGACCCTTCTTTTAATACCTCTCCTTAATCTAAATAGTCCAGCGTTTCTCCATATGGGGACTGCAGGCCTTGAATTTTGAGACGTGAAAGTGCGATCGCACATCATCACCTCAAATCACTGTGAGAAGTGTGATTTTATGCATAAGTAGATAAAGAATGGAAACTCGGGTAAATATATTAAAGTTTAATACAACAGCACACCTACCACCCTCCTTAATTTCCTGAGCAGTGTGATTTGTAGCACACCTGGAAGATCTGAAACTCAAGGCCTGGGACTGCAGACTGACAAAAGACCGACAAGTACTGAAATATGCTGGACAGTGTTTGTACAATGAATAGTAAGAACTTTAAACATTCAGCTAAAGTACCTACAGTATTGGCCTTTTCTATGAGTACATCCACTGTTCATGGAAAAACTGGAAGCTAGGATCTGTGAACATAAGTTTTCTTTTTCTATAGAGGTTAAATGCAATATTTCTAAAAATCTTTCCATTTTTCTATTCTTATACAGGTAGCTCACTTTCAACTGGGTCAAAATTTCTTTTGACTTTGGATGGCCATATCGTGAGTGAGACGTCTGGATCTTTTGTGAAAGGCCTCGCTCTCCTGTTTGCCAGTTTCTACGTATGCAGCATGGAATATCAAGTAGAAGCTGCCACAACCGTGGAGTTTGTGCAGCGGTGCGTATTTTATTCTTACTGTGTGCAATAATGCAAACAACCAAACAAAAAGCTTCTGCAACTTCAGATTACCGCTATGGATGTAATATGCCCTAACTGAATTTGATGAATGGTGATCGATCATTTAAAATTTTTCAGTAAATCCATCTTTGTATAAGTACTCAACACAAATAGAGAATGTCAAGTTGATTGGTTAGCTCTGGAGTCTGGACTAATACTTGCTTGAAGTTCAGATAAACACTGGCCATGAAAATAAAGGGAGATCAGAGAGTGGACACCAGCTTACGCTGGGAATATATAGGCTAAACAGAGGAATTTAGAGAAGTTGTTAACCTAAAGTAAAATCCAGAAAAACCAATCGATGATTACTTAACCATGTTGATGGAAAACCAATTTTTAAGGAGTTCAAGTCACCAACAACTGACAACAGCAATATGAACAATTGTGAGGTCATGAAATCTGCATTGGGTTGTGGAATAAGGGGTTTATAATTGGTACAGCCCTAAGCAAAAGAATGAATACTATTGAAGGTAGATCGAGCAAATCATGAATGAAAATGACAGTGTTACAGAAAACACTTGAACAAATATCTATGTAGGTTAAAGAGACTTGCCAGAGACAAAATTCAATAAGTTAAAAAATGCAGAATTTTTTTTCTCTCTTTGGAGGTGAAAACCGCATCTCAACAGCTTGTAGTGTTTGTAAGATATTTATTTTCAAAGAAATGCAATTTTTACTCACAATGAAGTGCATTATGGGAAATCTGTGATGTCACTGTGGCACATTAATTTGACATTGAAGTGAATTTCTTTATTGGTGCGACTATAGGGAATACTTAACAACTTTGTTATACCCTACATATGGTGTAGATTTGTGCTAAATCTGCATGGAAACATGCATATTCAAATATTCCAATGGTATCAAATTTCAAGGACAAACAGGAGTACAGGACATTAAATTAAAAAGAAAAAAGGAATTTGAGGCAATGTGCCCACTTCACATAACATTCTGTGACCTTGATGAGAACTAGAGGTATTTTTTTACAAAAATAAGTACTCTTTAATATGAGATATCTCGAGGTAGCAAGGTGGTATTTCTATGGGATTTAAAGGGCGTGAACTGGAATGTTTTTCTCTTCTACATGAGACCCTTGTGAAATGCCACTAGAAAATGCCTTTAAAAGGTAAGGAGTTACACAATAGTGTAGTACAGTATCTGTATGGTTTTTAAATGGGAGACCATTTAAATCTGTCTGATAATCTCATCCAACTCACAAAGAAAGTATCTTGTCAGTCTGTATTTTTCAGTCTTGAATCGTTCTAAACCAAACGAACCAAAACATCTTCATTACATGTCTATAACTAAACCCATTAGTAAAGGATCATCTAGTGTGATTGTTGGCATATCAAAATCAGGAACTGTGGGGTTTAGCTCAATGGATCGGAGATGCTTTGCACCAGCGTGGCATGTGTTTGATTCAACTTCCAGCTTTTCAAGAAGTGGCTGTATTTGCAGTGACAAAAGGCCTTGCTGTGATGTTGAGCAGTGATCTTGTGAAGTTTCTAGGGGGTGGATCATATTGGGGTGTTAAAATAAGTCTGCCGTGTGGCTGCAAACAGTTACGTTGTACTAACTAATGCCTTCAACTCCTCCTGGCATTGAGAAAGTGGTCTGGAGTTCACTAATGTTCTTTGGATAGGGTTGTTGAATGGCTGTCATTAAAGCAGGATGGAATTGGTTTCTTCTCTGCCACTTCATCATCTAAGCACTAGTCGAAAGCAACTTATTGCCGGCGCTCACATGATTAAAATTGGGCAGGGGTTCTTGGTATAAGCCTTTTGAGGCTTCCTGAGGCGGTAGCATTCAAATAAAATAAAATTAAACACAATTGTTTCATCATGGATGAACAATTATTCTTATCTAAAATATATTTCACTTTCTTGTTCTCTCATTATCAGGTGCTTTGTGTGTATTAATCCAGAAAATAGAACAAAATGCACTAAAAAGAAAAGGATCAACAAGAAGTCTGGTAAAGAGGTCCAGCGGAAGAACGAGTGTGTCAATTCACGCGTCACCACATTTGTGAAAGATCTGGCTGACTTTGAATGGATAAGTAGTTGAGCTGTTCTCATGATTCTAATGGTGATCAAACAAGTTTTGTTGATATCTCCCAAGTCTTTGAGTCCAGGGCATCCTCCCTGCATACCTTTATGCACAACTTTCTTCAAATGATCAGATGTGTGGTATCACAGCAGTTTGATGTAGACTTTGCTGTGTGTTAATTGTAGACAATTTCATGCTAGACCAACCTTAACTTACTTTTAGAAAATCCTTAAAAACAAATAAAAACCTTGCAAAATAACATCTGAGTCTTACAAAGGAGTGTGGAATAAAAGTGATAAAACTATCACACCATACAGTACCTATAAACTTTGGTGGTAAGGTAATGACTTTATAAGCCAATCAAACTAATCTTCTGTTCATCACTTCAATACTTTAAACATTTTGATATAATATATACAAATTTCTACAATTGCCCAGTGTAGGGAATCTGTAGATGGACTGAGTGGAATAATTGCCTTTAGGTGAAGGACTATATCTGGTATGTTCAGTGAAATTTTCATTAACTGTAGTAATAAGAAGGAAACAAAAGTGAGATCATTTTAAGCATAACTAACTTGAAGCATAATTAACTTGAATTGCTTTGTATATTACTTTAATTCTTGCTAAAAAGAAATGGCATTGGTCTTTGGAAACACACATGTTTAGGATAGCATGGGTATAAATATGCATTCATGTGTGGCTGTGTATAATGGTTGTTGACACGTTCCTACTACCTCTGGTACGGTGAATTTGTTGACTATGACACTAATGTGCATCACTTCCAGGAATGTCAGTCAATAGTGGCTCTGGGGCAGGGTATTTTACCAAACCTCTTCGAATAGAGTGAGGTATTTGATGGAAGGTGTGTCAATGTACACATATTCTTAACTCACATGGAGACAAATGACTCATATTGTAAAGTCTTCCAATTGATCAATGTTTGTTTTCATTCAGCTAGGAAACAAATTTTTGTAATTGTATTTTTATTTTATTTGTTTTATTTGTATTCTTTGCAAGTGATGTGACATTCCACATCTTGTTTTATTGTTGCTGCATGATAGTGTTGTCATTTAACTTGATTTGATGTTCAGTGAAAAGATTAACAAATTAGTACAACTTCCAATAGGTAGTAAAAGTGTAAGAACGTTGCCGACTATTAATTGCTTAGTATGTAGGATTTGCATGAATGATAATTTTTGGTCATGTGCTGTAGGGTGTAAACGGCAGGAAAAACAATCCAGTGACCCCAACTAATTAAAGGATAATGGAATACGCAGTTCATTCAACTATATCTCTATCAAATCCTTTCTGCAATCCTCTGCAGTTAATTTGGTGCTCACACTAATAGTTCTGATTAAATATACAGGATGTGCTCAAACTTCTCCATTCTTATTAAGAGTACAGTTGATGACATTGTTCCTGTTCTGACCAAAGTTATGAACATGTCTTTTCATTTTCTGCAGCCGTTAGAACTGCTCCCATTTTATCTCTGACATGTCATTTTTTATTTGTTTAACAAAGTGACATAGAGATGTGTAAACCCATAATTTCAACACAAAGTAAGGCGACCTCCACGCACAAAATAACTAAGAAAAATAATAGGAAGATCCAACTGCCAATCCCACCTTGAATAGCAAGAGACTGAAAGGTAAACAGCTGAGCATGCCACCAGCTAAGGTTGAATATCCACTTCCATTAACCAAACTGATAATGGGGTATTAATATCATGTCACACACAGAAAAAACATCACTCAGTGGCGCATATATATATATATATATATATATATATATATATATATATATATATATATATATATATATATATATATATATATATGGACAACATCTTTCATCACACGGCTGCGTACCATTGTTTACCTCTGTAGCTGAAGAACTGGAGACTAATAGCAAATTTAACATTTCAAATTTACTTAAGTTTGCATCTGTTGGTCAACAACTTGGGAAACATGAACCGTCATCTCCAGAATACAAGTTATTGAAAGGGTCACAGTGCTGTTATCACTTAAGTTTATTCAAATATTCTGGTGTTAATGTATGATTTTATGAGTAATGCACATTTTAAGTGCTGCCTTTCACAGTGTTGACTGTAGTAATTTGCAAGGTTCATTTTACAACAAATTAAATATAGATAACTTTCAGATGGAGCATGTGTCCATTGTATGAGGTAAAGGCTTCTCCTTCCCAGGCCATGAGGCACATTGTGTTGAACTCTGGTTTCCTTGCAGATAAGTGTAGGTATCAGTCCAACATAGAAAGCTCCTACCTGAAGCTAGAACTGGTTTGCATTGGGTGGGGTGGAGCAAACAAAGTTAAAATGATTGTGCTCAGTTACACAAATGCAACAGTCAGAATATGTATTTTGCATATATTTAGGTCTATTTGCAGGTATATGATGCATATTTAAGCTTTCAATTAGGCTTACTTATCAATAAAATCATTTGCAGTTATATGCTTTATGTATGTTTTCCGGCAATTTGAGCACATGTTCTAATGAAGTGTATTTTTTTATTCCTTGTCAGAGGAAAAGGAATTTTTTTCAGTTGTGATGCTGTGTGTGATGCTGCTTATAAACACAGTATTGTACAGAGGGTAATAGTGAGTTACCTCATACTTGGCTTGTAGATGACCCATGTAAAGTAGATGGTCCCTCTTGTTTTTGGTGGGGTCAAAGGTTATTTGGGTTAACAGGTCGAAGTTAAAAGAACTTGTAAACACAATATCTCAAGAAGTGTAAAGGGAGTGTTCTCATACTCCTCATGTCAATAACCCATTTTGAGTGGATAATCCATAGTGTTTTTGGAGGTCAAAGGTGATTTGGAGGCACCAGAGGTAGACCATTAAAAACTTTGTATACCCAGTATCCCAAGAAGAGAAACTAATGAATCACACATTTCTTATATGAAGCAGAAATAATGGTTTTATCTTTTAGTAGTTGGAATGTATAATGTCCAAAATTACATGCAAGAAAGCTGCAACTTAAACATGTTAATATGATACAAAATATGTATCCCATGTGAAAAGTAGATGCTCAACCAAATGGTGTAGCCACTTGGTATGACCCTTACTATAGAAGACATGGCAGAAGCAATGATCCATGTGACTAATTGTTTGGTATGCACTGTCTACAAGACATCTGCTTGGCTGTTTGTATTGTATTGATAATACACTTTGTTAAGATTAGAGATTAGGCTATAGGAAAACTGCAGATCATCCCAGAAAAGTTCTTTAAAACCTGTGTATCAACCCACTGCTTCTGGTGCATGAGATATCTTCCACAATATAATTAATGTAATTTCTGGTTTCCATTTAAAAAATGAAAATGATCTCTTTAAGGCTCAAGCATTACCTGTGGCAGTCTGAAATAATGAATAGATAACTGAGATTCTGGGATTCAAACTGCCGACCTCAGAAATATCCATTTAAGATTTCCAGGCGGGGATAAGTTATTTCCTTAATGTAAATACCACCACAAATATATATGTATGACAATGGTTACTGTTAGTTTGTTTATCTTATTCTACTTACTTTTAAAACAGTTTTAAGTGAGAAACATATCAATAAAGAAAATTTAAGAAAGGACATTTTCAAGCTTTATCGTTTTTTTTTCAGGAGCATGTTTCTATGTTTTGTTTTCATTAACAGCAAGAGTGAGATTGAAATATTGACCCTGGTAGCCCAATTAATTTCTTTGTTTTAAACATAGCTGGTCAGAAGACTGGTCCAACTCATTATAAACAGCTGGCACTTTTCAGTCTGCAGGAGACAGAACTTTTCTTTACAGGACGTCAACTGAAAATGGGAGCTTACCTTGCCTGGCAGATGTAAATCCTACCCAATTTTTCCCTGATCTAGCCCTGATCTAGTGATAGTATGTGGGACACTCAGCAAGATTGCAATAGGTACCATTTGAAAGCCTCTGGTATAGCCGATACGGGAATTGAACTAACGAGCTGCCATCCCTGACAATCATGCAATTGAATTGTCAATCTGCAATGATAATTCCTCAATGACAATGTTTTCAATCGATTCAGACTGTAGGAAAATTACAGTATTTTACTATTTTACTTTTAAATTTTACAGTATGGAACCATTTAACGTTTACAGTAGTATTTATCAATCACAGTAAATTACTGTATCCGTGTTTACAGCAACTGATATTATCACTGTAAATTTTACAGTAGTATACTGTAGGTAAATTTTACAGTAGTGAAATATTACTGTAAAATCTACAGTACACTACTGCCAACTCTGCTGCCAGTAATTTACTGTAAAAATTACAGGAAATTGTTTACAGTGTACATATACATATACATATATACATACATTCATACATACATACATATATACATACATACATTTATACATATATATATACATATATATGTATATAAATAGAACAAATAGAGGTTATGCCTTTGGTTCCAACACAGTGTATGATATACAACAGATTACACGAATTTTCGGACGCCTGGTCCTTCTTCAGGTACTAGAATAGAATGTAGCAATGACTATTACTCTCTGTAAAAGTTGAAGTTGGAAAGAAACGGACTGTACCAAGATCTAGGGTACTTAGCATGTTTTCATTGCCACTGGTTGGAATGTCTAAATAAAAATATTTTACTGATTGTACAATAAACGTATATGCCAATGTAGAATTGTTACACTAGATGTAATATTGGACTTTGATCCAACACACGCCTACCTCAAGGCTTAATTTTCATACATGTGTATACACTACCTAAGTTGTACAACGTTTCTAAAGCACTGACGAACGTGTGTGTGCGAAAATCTTGAAAGAGGAACTGGCAATGTCACCTTAAAATATCATGACATAATTATATTAATTAGTACTCAACAATTTGTTCTATTCAGGACTAAGGTAGGTACACAGTCTCTATCGTCTTTTAGGGTAACATGTGTAGAAAGAAAGTAGTTAATGCTTAGAGGGAATACACATCGAATCACCTTGTAATGAATGTATTTATCACGTGACATGGTCGGCCATTTTTTTTGCTATAAATCGAATGCTTGCCATGTTTTAAATCACAGACACGTAAGTATGAACTATACATTTTGCTTCATTTGCATTTTGAATCACATACCTTTATCGACATTGAAAAGTGAATCCATTATATTAATATATTGATCATAGGAACCTATCAAAGGCAAAACTATTGAAATTGTAAGGAGAAAATGTTCGCTTTCCCTGACCGTAACATACTTTCATGTCAGGGTAGAATAAAACTCCTAATATGAGCTATGATTACAAAATCGACATTTATAATTCCTATTGTAAGCTGTTACCAGTAGGGTGTTGCGGTATGGCACATTGTAGTATGGACTTGTCTAAGCTTCTGCTGAAGTTGAAGGAGCTTATGTCATGCAACCTCGTCGTACATAAATTGATGTAGTTTATATTAATAAGTGGTCATACAGGGTATTGCAGGCAGCTGACACTACGTGTTATTGGATGGTACTGGGTGTCACTGGGTGATGCTGGGTGTTACCCACTGATGTTGGCATCTGGTCATAGGCCTATGGATCAGTCGACTATATGAGGAAATTATTTTGCTTAAATAGGAGCACTGATGTATCATGTTATGGGTATGTTGATCACCATAGTACAGAAAAGGTAATGTTTGATTAATGGTTTACCGTGTTATGGATGCGTTCATGTTAGATTAATGTTACCATGTCATGAATGTGTTGATTGTGAAATTATTGTAACACCATAATATGGATGTGATCATGTCACGTTAATGTTATGCCATGGCATGCATATGTTCAGGTTAGGTGAATGTTACACCATGGTATAAATATGATCATGTTAGATTAACGTTAAACCATGTTATACTGTAGATATGTTGATGTTAGATTAATGTTGTACCATGGTAGAGATATATGATGGTAGATTAATGTTATACTATTTTATGGATTTATTGATGTTTGATTATTGTTATACCATAATATGGATGTTATCATTTTACATCTATGTTATACCATGGTATGGATATGTTCATGTTAAATTAATGTAAAATCATGCTATAATGAACATGTGTTGATGTTATATTATTGTTGCGCCATGTTATGGATATGATGATTAATGTTATGCGATGAATGTCCGTCGCAAGATTAGTAAACAGTATTTATTGTAAGGCAAAAAAACATTCACATTAGAAGGGGGGTTGGGTATAGATTGGAAGATAATAATCTGTTTCTGTGTAAGGTATGTAAGGGTAAAATGTGGTGGGTAACTCCATTGATCTATGGCGAAAAATTTTTCAACATTATATTGTGCCTTTAACAGTTCTAACAAGATCTAAAACTTTATCTGATTGCATGTTTTTTGTCAATGTTAAACATCATAGCAGGACTAACCCACATACAAGATGTCACCTTTTCCACGTAATAAGCCCGTCAAAAATTGCATACTACCAGATTATAACATTTTATTAACTCCTTCATTAGCAGTTCCAGTAATTTGAATATTCCCACCACCCCAACTTAAAGAGAAGAAAACTCGAATTTATCACCAGAACTAGAAGTACATAACTTTATGTGGTAAAGTGTTAATTATTTTAGGCGGCACTAAAAAAAATTTTTCCGCGGTTGTGTGTGATTGCTTTCTGGAAATATTTCGGGTAAAAGCTACACTGGCTTATCTGTACAAACAACATAGACGAATATGAGCAATGCGCGTTGTCATTCCGTTCTGTATTTGATCTGGAAATATATAAAATTACAACAAAGAGGTGGGTAGGAGGAAGGGGGGGGGGGATGATTATATGGATGTATTTTTTAAAATTTTTTCCAATCAAAATTGCGGCAGTCTATCTGTTGATGCATGACGTCATATAGTCAGACTTTCCGTCTTGTGGTAGTCAATCTGTTGATGCATGAGGTCATACAGTCAGACTTTCCGTCTTGTGGTAGTCAATCTGTTGCTGCATGAGGTCATATAGTCAGACCTACAGTCTTGTGGTAGTCAATCTGTTGATGCATGAGGTCATACAGTCAGACTTTCCGTCTTGTGGTAGTCACTCTGTTGCTGCATGAGGTCATATAGTCAGACCTACCGTCTTGTGGAGCCAATTTGTTGATGCATGAGGTCATATAGTCAGACCTACCGTCCTGTGGCAGTCTATCCGTTGATGAATGAGGTCATATAGTCAGATTTAACGTCTTGTGGTAGTCAATTTGTTGCTGCATGAGGTCATAAAGTCAGATCTACCGTCTTGTGGTAGCCAGTTTGTTGCTGCATGAGGTCATATAGTCAGACCTACCGTCCTGTTGCAGTCTGTCTGTTGATGAATGAGGTCATATAGTCAGATTTAACGTCTTGTGGTAGTCAATCTGTTGAGGCATGAGGTCATATAGTCAGACTTACCGTCTTGTGGTAGTCAATCTGTTGATGCATGAGGTCATATAGTCAGACTTACCATCTTGTGGTAGTCAATCTGTTGATGCATGAGGTCATATAGTCAGACTTACCGTCTTGTGGTAGTCAATCTGTTGATGCATGAGGTCGTATAAATCACTTACAGTATTATGACAGTCAATCTGCTGATGGTCCTATT
Source organism: Stichopus chloronotus (assembly GCA_021234535.1). Classification (NCBI taxonomy): domain Eukaryota; kingdom Metazoa; phylum Echinodermata; class Holothuroidea; order Aspidochirotida; family Stichopodidae; genus Stichopus; species Stichopus chloronotus. Next base: position 37,212,538 of record CM037833.1, on the reverse strand, counting down.
AAATTTGATAACCTGAAAGATCTCCATTCGGTGACTGCAATTGGTTACACCCAAGCGTAAAAAAGAATACACTGAGCATGAGCATTCATTTTTGTCTGTGCAATTACATGGATTACATGAAAAAGTAAATTAAGTACACGGAAATCGAATGTAAAGATCACGGAAGATAATGGAAAGAGGAAGGACTAATTTATCAGGCTGAAACAAATTTGAAATGCGTAGAATGTTTTAAATAGATAGAATAAAAGTAAAAGTATGTATATTCGACAGTAAATCTGCTATGAACGAAGTTGTTTTCATGTTATCTTAGGGTAATACGTGTGCAGAAAAATACTGACAACATTACGATTTCACTTCCAAAAGCTTAACAAGTCTTTGCTTGCACCAATCAGACGATTTTGGGTTGCAGGTGGCAACTTCTGCCTAAGTATGATTTCAAATTCATGTAACAGAAAGACATAAAGTGTTAACTACGATATGTAGTTGAAGTTTTCATTCAAATCAATCGTGTACTTCTTTGAAATAGCTGAAGCCAATGTTAAGTATATTGAATGTTAAGTATTGAATATTCATGGCGTCAAAACAACTGATCACCGGACTGTTTTAGGTCTAGTTAAAGCCTGTAATGCTAATACCTGCTCACATGAAGACTGTAAACTATAGCCACTCACGTAGCCTAACGACTGCTCAAATATAGTATAATCTAATACCTGCTCAGAGCAAGCCTTTGTACCTTTCTTGTTTGCCTTTCAAAGAGAAAGTAAACAATGGTTTACAATGGAGCTTTAGTTGAGTAACAATAGCAGCAAATAACTTGTTTACTAGTGATATAGGTTATTGTAATCCCAGTACAATAAACAGAGACATAACTAAGAAAAGTAACTGAGGTTTTCTTTTTTTTTTTCATGTCTTACAGATTTGATACAAAATGAAGTACAAATATCCAACTGGAATTTTCTCCGTCATTGTATTGATTCAGTTTTGTCGTTTAGGTAAGTTTACTTTATGACTATGCCAGTGAAGTCCACTTTCTTTGCTGTCAGTAAGATCATGGGCGTCGATTGGAGGAGGGGGGGGGCAGGTAAGTTCTCCCACTTTTTGAGAGGAGGGACTACTAAGATATCTGTCACCCTACTTTTTGTAACATGAACTAAAAAAAAATCTACATTGTTCTTAGTGGCAGTGTAAACTACCTAACTTGTGTTCTAAAAAATGTTCTTAGTGCACTACCACTACAACCGATGGTGGGGTTCCATTTTGATGGAGTCTATGTAGAGAAACTATACAACTCTGATGAAGTCACTACTGCTTGAACCGTTGCAACCCTTTGACCTTTTCAACCCTTAGAGGCAGCGGAACGGGAGGGGAAAGTATGGCCAGTAAAAGTTTTAGGCCAGATCTATCGCCCACTTTCAAAAACAAATCGACGCCCATGAGCAATGATCATTTGTGTACTTCCTTTAACTCTATAAGTAAAATGAATTTTTCTCCATTCGTTAGAGCATACGGTAATTTGATAAATTCCATTTCCGTGATATTTGGAGAAATTAAATGTTTAAACTCATAACATTTTGTAACTCAATATGTAAATACTATTCATCTGGATGAACGCTGCAAATGGAACCAAATCGAATCCATTTTTAGAAAAAAAACTTTATTTTGTTTACAAGTTGAGGCTCGCGGTATCATTTCGTGCAAGAACCATGACATTGATGATAAAAATGAACTTATCAATAATTATATTTCATTTTCTACTTTAACAGGTTTTAGTAGAGGAAACAGTTGTCCTGCTCTTCAGTATCTTGAACTCGGTCATGTTGGTACTATTAGCTGTGTATTTGTGGATGGTTTCACATTGATAGCGTGGTATGACTCTTTGGATTACAAACAGACAGATCCAGTAATGGAGTTAAGAGGAGCCACAAAGAGTGGCGTTGGTTTAAGATCAAATGAGTATGATGTTGACCTGAATGGATCATTGATAATAAATGAAGTCACCTTAAATCATGAGACAACATTCACTGTCAGAGTTTTTAGGTCAAACCAGGAATTTCCATCAACTTTCCACACAGATGTTATAGCAACAGGTAATTCACATATTATTCAAGAATGTGACTGCATTTTACCCAGCTTGTCTGCAATATTTTCAAATATTTGGTTGGTTTATGTATAAAACACAATAGCAATTTTATCAGTTAAATATAACTGGATCTATTTATAAGGACAGTACTTTGATGCAACCTCTGACACATTTCTTTGCTCTGTTTTGCAGTTACCCCTAACAAACAATTTCCTGTCATCTATAGCTGCCTCAGTCCTGGTGAAATAGCTTGTGTTTCTACGTCCCGTGAAGACTCTGAGTTTGTGTGTGGTATTGAAGGTGCTAAACCAGGCATACCAGTGTCATGGCTATCACGAACACCTAATGGAGATAGAAATATCTCGTTCAGCTATCGCAGTACCAATGATTCTCATCTAACAAACCATTTCACTTCAGTGAGGAATCCGTTCACAGATTCCTCACTTCTGGTTCTTCTTGTTTGTCAAGCTGAAGATAAACTTCAGATGTTAAAGAGAAATGAGTCTATGATTTTAATTGAAAATCATGAAACCCACCTACCAACTACTCCTGACAAAGTTATAAATATTAAACAAGGAAATACTTTAGAATTACAATGTACAAACAAGTCAATCTCTATCTTTTTATGGAAAAAAGTCAAAACTAGTGATGACGTAATGGCTTACGGAATAAGGATGAAGGAAACCATCACAAAAGTATATGAAGAGCGTTATAAGTTGGGACATAACGGTTCATTGTTGATACCATCAGTCACCGTATCAGATGAAGGTTCATATGCTTGCATCTACAACGACGGTAATACAGAAGGAATAAATCTGGTCTATGTATCTGTCATTAGTAAGTCATTACTTCACCTTGTTTACATTAGTTATGTATTACTGAAAATTAAATTCATCGGTAGTTTTGAGTCGCTATTATTCTTAGACAAAGTAATTTTATTTTTGTTATTACTTTTAGTATTTTTATCATTATAATTCGTCGATATCAAATGATTGTTGCTTTCTTAACATTTTTTCTTGTCTTTTGTCTTCAGTAAATCCGGAACCTTCTTACCTTTCTGTGGTGGGCTGTAACCCAGACACATATTGTACATTGCAAATTAAACAGACAGGTATTTTGAAATGTGAAGTTAAGGGAATCAGACCGATTGTAACTTTAGAGTGGCGGGCTCTTGGAGAAGGGTCCAACGTCTTAACTTTTGGTGATCAAATAAACACTATAACTAAAAACAAAGATACTTCTGACGTAACACTTACCACCCAGTTTATCGCTAATCCAACCACAACGAACATGGTACGTGTGGAATGCCTGGCGGCCGGAGAAAACGCTCACCTTTTTCATCTTTCAATAGTTCTGGACTTGATTCTTTTAGAAGGTGAGTTCCTTAGCTGATCTAGTGAGAGCAGTGTATTCATTTGTGTTGTTGGATGCCTAAAACTGCTGAATGATTTCATGACATGTTCATAAATTTATAAATACAAATATATATCTATACTGAACTTTTGTCTGGTAGTTTTCCTACTGCAAAAAATCCACTGTTGAAAGTTACCATAATTTATTCATTACGTTTGCCAAACATAGGAGTTGCTTGTTTTCCCATCTGACTGTCATCAGAGCAAGAATTAGTTATTGAAGATGAACGTTTATAGAGAAAAAGTTAATAATTCTCATTATTTATTTCGTTTTCTTTCATGTGTTCTTTAATGGAAGGCGTTGAACCTCAAACAGCTACTCCAGCCCCAGACAAGAACGGACCTTCAACTTTGATACTTATCATCTGCTTACTTGTGTCAGCTGGTCTGCTAGCATTAGGCATTGCTTTCATTTATTTAGGTAAATTCATTGATGGATTTCACAGTATGTACACTTTACAAGCAGTTTAAGTTATCATGGGTTTTTAAATGATAACTTTAATGCCATGAATTTCACTTAGGTAAATTCCGGCCACAGTAAAGAATATTAAAGTATTGATCTTTGTTTACCTCCACAGTTTATGTCAAAGCAACGAGAAGGGCAAAGCCTAACTTCAGTGAAGAAGAGGTAATGACCATTGAATATCTCTTTCTTTATTGTTACAATATTTACAGGATCTTAACGATTTTGCATTTACAAAAGACACAATTTCTTTTCTTTCAGAAATTCGCCATGTTGAATCAAGACAGAACAAGTCCACCACAGGGTAGGCAGTCTTAATCCCTCTGCATTTAAGTAATTTAATTATTACAGACAGCCTGTTAAAAAGAAATCACTTACATCTGAAAACTTGGAAATTATTTTACAGTATCTTTTATTGCATAGTAGACGAATGTAGACGATACAAATCACAATTCGGTGCAAAGTTTTGACAGGGGGTCACTAAAGTCCAAATATTTACGTATGTTGCAATGTTGCAATCGAATACTTTTTAATATTACCTTTCTCTTAAAGAGAAGTAGGACATTTCTTTTACAGAAGATAATCATATTTTTAACAGATTGATAAAGTATTCAAAGTAAGGAAGAACTATGGTCATCTTTTCCAAAAAATAAAGTTTGTCTCATATAGACATTTATTTATTTGTTGTTCGGGAAACAAATTATGCGTCTGCCTTAATTAACTCATATTATGCATAACATTTTGACCGCGGATGTTTATTAATGTGTCGAATGATTTAAGAATGATTAAACGTAGTTTGTATGTAAACGACGTTCGTATATTGTAGGAAAATTATTTGCCTTGAAGTTATTCATGCTTTGATTACCCAACTCACTTTGGCAGTGCCCGGATTCTCATTATAGGGTCTCACACTGAAACTACATTATTTAGGTCACTGTTTAGTTCAAGACAAATGACGTATGCTACCGATTGTACTCTCAAATCTTTTTAAATTTGATTTGATGCCAGTATAACAAACTGTTTTTTGTTGAATTACGTCCAAAGTCATAACTATATTGATGATGATTAATAACTATTTCTCATTATTTTCTTTGGTTAGATAAGGAGATACATTTTATTAATCAGTTGAAAGGAAGTTACGAGAACTTATACGGCGCCATTCAACCAATTCCATACCTAACGGATAGAATCACTGTGAATTCAATTTTTGTAGAGGGTGGGGTCGAGTATTTGGCCACAGATAAAACTATCCAAAACTGCAATTGGCAACCGATAGAATCTTACAAATGTATAAGAACTGACAGCCGTATTAGCTCCACGAGATATATCATAGAAGCAGAACCTGGTTACGGAAAATCAACTCTTACCTTACAATTGGCCTATGAGTGGTGTGATAACGTTAAGGGATCGATTCTAGAAAATGTGGACATCCTCATACTACTTAAACTCAGACAATTAAAGGGAGTGTCTTCGATTTACGACGCAATTAAAAGATTTATTCTCCCAAGAGATTCCTCTTTGACAATTGAAGATATTAAAACAATCCTTCTTAAGGAACGATCAAATTCCGTGTTTGTTATACTGGACGGATTTGATGAGTTTAATCGCGTTGATACAGTATCAAAATCGGACGTATTGGATATTTTAAACAGACGGATGTTTACCAGTTTTGAGGTGATTCTTACTACACGGTCATCGTGTTTACCAAATGATTATGCTCCTCAAACCAAACGAATAAGACTGACTGGATTTGGTAAAACAGCCCAAGATAAATATCTCAAGAAAGTAGTAACCAAAGAAGATGAAATCGCTACATCAAGAGTAAAAGATGCACTAAATGATAATCCTGTTCTTGTTGATCTCTGTCAGGTTCCTCTATTCTTTGTTATGTTTGCTCATCTTTATTGTGACGATGAAGATATCAGGAACTGTACCTCAGTCACAAAGTTCTTCCGTTACTTGATCTCTTGCTTGCACAATCACTTTAAAAGAAAAATGGACGATCAAAATGTGAAATTTACGAGCATGTTTGATCACAAAGCTTTAGACAAAGTGGCTTTCGAGAGTCTTACCATAAGTGGAGAGCAGGATGAGTGGAAGAAAGATGAACTAGTCGAGATTCTCGGTACAGAATTCATCGAACAATATCTGAACATTGGAGTTTTACGTGAATTTAAAGTCACTGAGATCGTCGTTGATCCGGGAACTTTAGAATCTGATCACGTGCAGTCCATGATGAAAATAAAGTTTTATCATAGGTTATTCTGTGAGTGGTATGCGGCTCACTATATTGCTGATAAAATAGAAGAAAGCATAATAAATGAAGCTACAAATCCTATCGAGATTTTGGAATCTCTGGATCCGAATAAATTTGACTTCGTTTATCGTTTCGCGTGTGGAATTAATCAAACTGCAGCTAAGGCTATCATTCAGTATTTACAGGACATGAAAGGTCGCAATAAGTTTGCTATGTTATGTATTCTAGAGCAAAGTGGTTCCGTAGATCAAATTATTCACAATGTTGAACATTTATGTTCCCGGGAAATTCTGATTGGTTCTCAAGACACCAGGTTGCTACATAGATCCATTATACAAATCATGGAAATTGCATCAGCTAGAGCAGTAAGTGTTCATTATCGCATTTTCTTGCAATTTTCTGCTTGCGAACCAATTACACAATGTTGATGGAGCATAAATCACTACTTTATGTGATCATGTCAAAGACTGCTGAGCGTTGAGAATTAATACAAAACATAAAAATCAATAGGCTTATTATTGTTAACATGTTTGCTCTCAATGTACTTTACTTATGTCTTTTACTTTACTAAATTTGAAATAAACTTGAAGAGAGCATGGCATAAGCAGTCTTAACCTGAAACGAAAGAAGCAATAATGAATTTGTGACCTTGTACACCTTCCACATTTTATAATGCTTGCTTTTTTACATTACTTGTTAGCCTCACGTAATAAATATTTTCCCCTTTTCAGATTTGTATTCAATCTCTTTGGCTCGAAAACTGCGTCGAATATGCTGAAAATTGGGAGGACGGTATATTCTTAAAATCTACCACCATTCGTGTACCTGTCTTGAAGACACTCAGAGAACTTTGTATTGAAGAAAGAGGACGTAACATGAAAACGAACGAATTGGAGAAAATACTTCAATATTGCTTCAAATGCTATGACCTCCAGATAATTAAGTAAGCCAGATTGAGTAAAAATGATTGGCGCAAATACGATAATTTCATAATACCATGATTGGTAATTATTCCATATACTTTATTAGTATAATTTACAATACATGCCCATGATTGTTGATCTCATTGATAATAATTACTGATAGCTTCATAGATATCATATTCTTTCTAATTATATATATATGGACTCAATATAAGACTTATTGTACATATTTATATTAATTTGGGCTACAAAAAGAAACGGGTAAGTACAGCTAATACTGTTTGTCACCAATTTCCCAGTTAGCGTGATGTCATAGAGTGTGATTTAATCGTTTGATGCCATAAATAGATAGCTTATCTCTTTGATGTGTGATATATTTGCGTGATGCTATTAAAAGTTACGGTACCGCTTTAATGTGTGATTTTTTCGCTTGATGCTATGAATACTTACCTTATCGCTGTGTGTGTGTTATCTATTTGATGTTATTTACAGTTACCTTGATGTTATTAATAGCTACCTTATCGCTTTGATGTGTGATTTATGCTGTTAATGCTATTAATAGTTACCTAGAAGCTATTAATAGTTACCTTATACCTTTTATTGTTTTGTAGGTTTAATCGATGTCTTCTACCGTACTCTCTGGAAATGACAAGCTCTATCTCCAAATTAAAGGCTAGAAATGTGAAAGGTTGGTAATGGTAACGACAGTAGTGATTACATTTAACTTGATACTACTAGTATGTTTCAACTTTTACAAAAACAATAAAAATCCACACCGGCTAATGAAAATATTTCATGAATGTTTTTACTAGATCAATTAATTGAATCATTTTGCAGTTAGTTTTAACTTTCTGTTACATATTTACTTTAGCGTGGCTTTTCGATAAATAGCCTATTATTTTATTGATGATTTTAACATAATATTATTGTAATGTCACGTAAACGAACGATACTTTTAGACTTCACCAGAAGATTATAAGTCACAGAGTTTTTCCTTTCTTCTTACTTTAATTACAGTCCTGTGGTACCCACAGTTACTCTGGTATCAGCTGAATCTTGACGCTGGCACATGGAAAGTAAGTAATAAAAAACATTATTTGCAACTCTCATTAAAAAATAAGTACAAGTGTAAAGATCAAAATAACCCATTCTCTGAGATCTTTAAGAGTTGATCACCAAATTCATGTTCGAAGTGTAACATATTATTGCACAAGTTTGATGTGGTATTTTTTCAATTGGTTTACGTCTTTTTATTTTTACCTATCAAGTTTAAGGAAAGTGACCTTGAGCTGCAACATGACGAATATAAGAAAGAGGTATGTTCTATTTATTTCCTCATCAATACTTTATATGAAATTTTACTCCAAACTTTGAAAAAGTTCTGTGCTATTACAACATTGAAATCAATCAATAAACATCAAAGCTCGGAATTTGGTAAAAATGTTATCATTCAACATAACCATCTTATAGCTAACATGTGTTGAAGGGAAAATTTAAGCTTAAGAACGTTAATTTAAACATGCGTTTTATTCATCCATTCATCCATCCATTCATCGTCTGGACTATTTTCTGGGTCCTTTCTTTAATGTTATTTTTCTGATTACGTGCTTCCCTAATGTTGTAAATCAAAAGATATTCAGACATTAAATTTTCCATGGCCGTAGTCACTAACATGTCTCTACATATTTGCGAGTAACATGCACAGCAATTTCCACAGCCTTTGATGTCGCAAATGTATGTGAAAGTCCAAAGTCTCAAAGAGGTAACTCTGAGAGCACATATTTTTATCGTATTAGTTATTATTTACTTCAAACTTTCTGTCTCTTCACTTGAACACTACAAACTACAATCATGTATAGCCAGTGTTTACTTCTGTATGTTCTAGTAGTATCCTTGTAGAAGTACTGCAAGGATTGGTAACTCAGCAAATTCAATTATTTTGACTTTTGAAGACAAATACCTTATGTGGGATTATTAGTAACATAGAGGATGAGTTACTTTAAATTGTTCAAGGCAAGCTGCGTTCACGAGAAAGAGAAATTGCAGAGATGAGTAACATAGAAAGGATTGATTCTACCTGAGTGCTCAGGTATCCTCGCTCTCTCCTGCTCTAAGGGGACATTGCTCTGTAGGCTACAGGTCATTTCTCCTACTGCTGTCTGACAAGGGTCTACAAAAATAGCCACATTGAAGGCCTCTCTGTTTGATCATTTTGGAAAGGAATTGGATCATGTTCTCTTTTTACTTCACAACGCTGAATCAAGCAATCAATTGTGAAGAAATTTGTATTTCTTGATATTATTACAAATACTTTCTCAAGAAAGATAATTTCACTTTTTAATCTTATCATACAGATGGAAGGAATTCAGGAAATGAGCAGATCGGTAATTAATATTTAATACTGTTCACAGTATTCAATGTATGATTGTTTTTCGAGATGAAAATATTATCATAGATATATTTTATTCAATTCATCAAACAACATTCCAGTAACGTTCCGTTTTGGTAAGCAAAACAAATAGAGATACACAAGCTTTGACACAAAGTCTTTTTAGTAACATTATATTTTTCAATGTGATTTTCAAATTATGTTTAACTACAATCATAACGATTTCTGATTACGAATTATTCTTCACTTTCGTTTTTGTTCAGTTCTATAAATAATTGGTGAAACCAACTATAATGCTGCATTGTGCTTTTATGTTCATTTTCCACCTTGTCAAAAATATTTATAACCTCAATGTAATAACGTCACTTACATATTATCCCACACTGGCACATTGGTTTTTTGTACTTACAGATAGAAAATGGTGACGGACATGGCCAAAATTTGTAGAAAATACCGTCGCATTACGTCACTTTGTTGTTGAGAAGATGTCACAAATTCATCCAGATGACCTTTGGAAGTGATTGATTCTTTTCATGCAACATAGAAGAACGCAATCTGTGGACTAGTTGCAGAAGTGCCCCCTGATACATATAAATTAGCATTGTATCCATCTGATGATACCATCTACTTCAGATGTTGTCGTTGTTGATCCTATGTATTATCCATCTATTGATACCGTATCAATATCAATGTTGTCGTTGTTGATCCTATGTATTATCCATCTATTGATACCGTATCAATATCAATGATGTCATTGTTGACCTTTTGTATCATCCATGTAATTAATACATTTTAGAACAAAAGCTTTGTCAGTTCATATCATATATGCATCATATATATCGTTGCTAATAACGTTTTCTTCCAAAAGTTCATAACACATATGATATTAATGTCATTAATTTGTCTTTCCGTACAAGGAGAAATATTTAGCATTTGACTTGACAATAGCATTGTCAGAAGCTAGATGTGACAAAAGATGACATCAAAGTGTTATTGATTCTAGAAAAAGATCATAACGACTAAAGTTATGAAAATGACTGTTGATACTTTTGGAAAAAAAAAAAAAAAACTTGATAACTCTTGAAGAAACTTAATGTAAACAAAGAATTTGATTTTGAAGCTGGTTAATCTTCAATTACGGTAATGATATATTCCTGTTCAGTTTGTTAGTGTGTTATTATGTTTGGTGCTGATACAGAGACAATGTAAGCCTGCGTTCATAATTTTAACTTACCATATATCGTATCGTTAACATAATGACCTCTTGGAAGTACACAGTAATCTAACAATCCTAATTCTCATGGTAAATGTAATTCATACAGAACATAAACGTTAATGTGAAACACAAAACCGTAAATACTGTGTAAGATTTTATCACTGCAGAAACTGTGTTTAGGTAGTTTCTCATGGTCGTTATTCTTTAATGTACATTCAATGTCTTTATTACATATTTTGATCGTATAATCAACATATCCTTAAAAACAAATTTTTGGAAATTTACAGAACATAAAACAAAGAATTATAATAGGAATACTAATGTTCTGGCAAATATTTGCCCGAAAATGTCTGTGTTTCTTATTTCCTTTTTTTGTTATTTTTGTATATTCACATATTTTATAACAGCGTATCAATTGATGAAGTAATTAGATATGATCAGTATCATTCTTTATATATATTTCTACTTGATAAAATGTATATATTATGCACTTTACTTGAAAATGCATCGCCTAACGAGAGGAATGTAAAGTAATGCCGTAAGGACCACGCCCCACTTAACCCAATCACTTTTTTCACTGATTTCAAATTTCAAGGTTAGATACGAGCTTCAGGTTTCAAGAACGTCAGATGTGAACATTTTATAACATTGAGGCAAAAATAAACTTTTCTAAAACAGATTAGGTTTTCTTCAAACAGCGATGTGTTTTGTTTTTAAGTTTAAAGCTAAATATATCGTTTTACATGTTTTTAAGTAAAACAAATGCTCACACCTGGTTACCAACTCTTCCCCACTTTGAAAGAAACCGCCAATTTGGAGACCAATCTAGACCGACATGATAAGATAAACCAAGAATTGTTGACAGCAACGAAATGGAGATAGGTTATCACGGAATTCAGAATAACCAATAATAACTAATTGTCGTCCTAGGATTTGAAACTTGTCAACTGATACATTGCCTGATGAAACAAATACACTTTAATTTCATTCCAAACTAAGATTAAATCGTGTTACCTTACCTCCGATATTCTACTCCTGCTATTGCTTCCTGGTTGTTGTTGGTTTTGGTGGTGTGGTGGTATGGTGTTGGGTGTTTGTGCATTAATGAGGGGGGGGGGGGGGGTTGATGGGTAGGTATGTATGCGTGTGTTTCACAACTTGGTGATACTAACCAGTGGATGAAGGCTACTTTTCAGAATGATTTAAGCTTCGATACACTGGCATAATTGATTCGTTTAACCATGACTAGAGTTTTGATATTCTGTGCAGTGAGTTTTACTTGAGTTGTATTTGAAATGTAATATTTGTTTCTGATTTATATTTTGCTACGTTTAGTCTAGAGTGCTGTCCCATTTGAGGATTCCTCGAAACACAACACAAAGTAAGAACTAAATGCAGCTGGTGCGAATAAAACTCTCCACGATGGTTTGTTTTGACCGTCAATATAATCTGCATGGTGAAAGTTTTATGAATACGGGCATTGTGTAATATAAGACTTTGCTGCCAATAGGAGTGAAGCTACTTGAACTTATCTGATTGAAAATAAGGCCAATTGTTATCCTTCGCTTTTTTTTTTGTTGTTTTCCTGAAAGACCAATTTAAAACTCACAATAAACCACATGTCCAGCTTTAAGTCACCGTTACTTGATTAGAGATAATAGCAATGTTGCACTTGATGCTTTATCTTACTGCGATATATTGAGGGCATGGTCTAGCCAATATTTGGTCATATCTGGTGTAGCCGATTAGTTGCTAAAATTAAAGGTAGAAAACGATTAATCATTGCACAAATAGGAATTTGATATTTGCAGAAAAGCTGCCTTCCATTCATTGTCACGGAAAGTTTCCTTACTGGGTTCTATCCCTGGTGGTCTAATGCTGGATCGACGTGAAACACACATACAAAAACCAGGAATATAATCTATTTTTTAACAAAAAAAAACCCAAAACAATATATTGTTGAACTTTTAGTCCTGTATTTGCTTTACATACTTTCACGTCTTGTTTTAAGTTGCAATCTGATCATAACCATGACAAAAAGAAAAAAGTAATGGTAATAAGATAATAATAATAATAACGATAATATCTAATGAAAATAATGAGAGTATTTTTGATGTGTTTAATGCAAACTGGGACCATAATAACAAAAAAGCAAAAATGACGGGTTAAGTTAACAAGCTGCTCATACTCTCCTAGGTACGTCGTGATAGGCAAAGTGTTCGTAATGCCCACACTTAAGTACAGAGTCGGTATCGGTTTAGAGGCATTGGTAGTTATGCCGATGATCCCGCTATGTGGAGAGGGTGTAAGGGTGGAATGGTACCAGGCACTTCTCGATGTTTACCAGACTTGTACCAAGATGCTCTTTAAAGGGTTCAGTTAAAGACCGAAATTAAAAGCGATGACACATGCGCCCTTCAATATCTGCTTCCAGCACTCTTATTGGTACACTAAAACCCCAGTCTCAAAATTCACTTTATTCTTTTACTAGTGATTCTTTATATTCTTGGAAAGTGAATGGTACAGGCAGACGAATACTCAAGCTAGTATAACTAATTTCTAAAATAAAGCACATTATTCAACCGAATTTCACTGTTAAGAATGGAATGACAGTGGAAGAGAGCGTCCTACTTATACAACGCTAGTGGACTTATATACAGAATGCAAATGGTGAGTTTAACTACGAAGTGCCAGGAATTTAATTTGTCCGTCAATGTCTTTGTTTAAAAAATGATAAACCACATGACTACCATTCTATGCCAATGTTGGTTGCAGGAGGGTAAGTGCAGCTATTTCTGTATCGACCTAGATGAATAATGACTAGTGATGAGACTACGGTGCCTTATATGTTCCATAATTTATGACCCTTGTGACATTGTTGCAATATTTCCCTTCTAGAACATTGGGTTTAGTTCACACGAAAATGTAGATAGACATCAAATTGTTGTTACATTTCTATTTTATTAAACTTCACTTCAAACGTATTCATGAATAAAATATCATAAAAAAATATTTAAGAGAATATCGAAAAGCTCTACATTTGTTTGAAACCAAACCAAACTTAATCCAGCTATCCTCCCCCTTTCTCTAATGAAGGTGTCACCACTAAGATTGCTGAACCTCCTTTTGTCTCTAGCAATTTCTCCTCGTCTACAGGTCATGACTTGCTTTTCCAAGAATATAAACTGATTTAAAACAGACAGTCGTTGGGGACTTTTTGGTCATCATACATGCATACACCACACAACGAAAAAATTTACACAAAACATCCCAACATGGATGAACAACACACCCAGGACAGAGGCCATATACTTGTGGGCAAGTACTAGGTAACATGTATTGCTGACAGAGGTCACGGACTTAAAGTTTAAAAGAATAAACATTAAAATTGTCCAGTATCTGACCATAAATGAAGACAACTACGTATGCCTGTAGGTGATACATTCTTACACATAAAACGACAAAACGATGAACAACTTATTTGACCTGTCTAGTTTACGCTGTGAGAGAAAGTGGGACGAGTATGATATTACATATATTTAAATAATACATACATTATAATAGTAGAAACACTTAACAGAAGATTACTCTGATCACTAATGACAAAGGAAGGAACCAGTGTTATTTTGTGTGTGTGTGTGTGTGTGTGTGTGTTTGTATATGGGCCCTTGCTTTCGGGTGGGTAGGACCGAAACAATAAATTTTAGTTTAGGTCCTCTGTAGAAAATTCCATAGATTCCTCCGGTCCTCTCAAGATTAACAATGGACAGTCTATAATTAAGGTTAGGGTTGAGGAAGAAAAAAAAAACAAAAGAAAGTACAATGAGGACCTCGGAGTGAATGGAAAACAAAGCTGTGGGTGTGTGTGTGTGTGTGTGTGTAAATTGTCACTCCCCCTTAACATGAACGTACCAAGAGATTTGTTTTCGGATGGGACCGTAATATACAAGGAACAGACTCTGTGTTCATGAAACCCTTGTAGGGTAAAGGGTGGAAACAAGCAAATTTAGGCAATTAAAGTGGCTTTTGTTAAGCTGTACTTTGACTTCTTACGGCTCGTGTCTATACCATCTCAGGATGAAAACACTGACAGGTGGAACAGATATATAATCGCAAAAGAAAGAAATGCCGTGATCATGTAATACCAATAGTTCTATAACTAAAAGAGTGTTAAGAAGGCGTAACGCTAACATTAATTCCAGTATTAGCTGTGGTCCACCATCATCATGCATTGAATGACAGTGGCTTTATTCAGTTTTACAGTCATCTGATATGTCTTAATTTTTGTTTGTTTCTATATTTGAGAGACACTCAGCCAGTACTGTAAGAATTGTTTTGTTTTATTCAAGCCACGATAATATAAGTTTATATATATATATATATATATATATATATATATATAGATATATATATATATATATATATATATATATATATATATCTATCTCTATATATTCTATCTATCTATATATATATATATATATATATGGAGCAGATGTCACACTGCAAGTAGGCTAAACCATAAAGTACAAGACAAAAGAGAATATATGCATACCTTTACTTATATACCTTTCTATTTGACTAATGATGACAAATCTATTCCATGAACTCTTGTGAGCCTTCACTTTCGTTTGTTCACTTCACAATACTACAATGCAAACTACTCCATCTTTATACAGAACCTGTTATATAACTAAATCAATTGTAATCAGCGAACCATTAGCTTTAATTGTTTCACTTTCTTTTTAGCAATAGATTGAAATACATATACGATCTCTTTGTATTACGAGTATTTCCCACAGTTAATAATATCATGTAACCATTGAGTTTTGTAGTCTAAGCATTATTGTAAATTCAATATAGGATTTAATAAGCACACAAACAAAAGTTTAATCCTTAAAAAAAGAGATAAGGAAAGATACAAATACATCAACAGTGGCATCAACTAGCACCGCTCTCCAATTAAAAGTATGAAGTACTGTTTCAGAGTACCGTTGGCAGTAGTTTGAATAACAGTGAAATGTAACATCACATACTGACAGAAATTGCAATCAGTTAAGTGATTACGTGTTACACCATATATAAATGTAATTAAAAAGCTCGCACGTAATAAGATTTTTCCCTTGTCTACAGTACCCGCATACTATTTGCTGCAATCACAAGTTATCACAGTGATTATGAGTATATGTGTTGATCATTAACCCACAGCTCCCCCTCTCTCTTTCTCGTTGCATCTCTCGTTTAAAAAGAAAAAAAAAAGACGAGAACGTCTTTGGTCTACAGTGCAAAGTTAACGTACTCAAGTTTTTTTGGAAATCTATCTGTACAACATTTTACGTACGGTGTCCTTAGTGAATGTCATATCCGTACCTTCGAATGGAGGGCTCCCCCTGTCATAACACTGAGTTGACAATATCTACGTCTTTAAGTTTAGTCAGTTGCAATTACCGGACTTTGACGCTGTAGTAGGTAGCAACGTATTGTTTAAAGAGACAATTCAAGCACAGGTTTCAGAATGAAGAAGGAACGATAACATTCGTTGTATTTGTAGTAACGTTGTTTATGGCCTTCTTCCACGCTAAAAGAAATCAGCTTCAGTGAAGTTGGAAACCTAACAAAGAAATAAATTAAACGATAAAACTCACTTACGAAAATCAGACAGGAAAAACTCATTTTCTCTGTTAGGCATGCAAATATCAAACACTAATTCAATTCTAACAAGCTCATAGGATATTGCACTGTTACTTTTTGAAACTCAACATTGTAATTGTGATGCAATATTAATCCACGAATTGTAGGACAGCATTATTTTATAAATATATAATTTGTAGGTTTATTATATAGTGATTGTAAGTTACTTTCAATCAGATTTAAATACCGCTATATCTTTCTTGTCTCTACTCCTGTATTCTTAAAATAATTATGACGAAGATGATTTAAGTGACTGACGCACATCTTTAAGTAATGTCAAGTATATGTATATATATATATGGTGAGCAGAAGAATGATAAAACTTGCTATCAGTATATCTATAATACACTTTAAGTGATGTCAAGTATATGTACTGTATATATATATGGTGAGGGAAGAATTATAGAACTTGCTATCAGTAAATCTATTGACAACTTTTGGTAATAAAAGCAATTATGACTCCCTGGGCTAAGATCTACCACTTTTTGTAAAGTTGATTTACTTGTCCATATACTCGGTGACTGCAGCATTATTGTACGAACTGGTGCACTGAATATTTCCTCAAAATTTTAAATTTGAACTACTTGTTCCATTCATATTTAAAACTATTATAAATAGGCCATCTTCCTTATATTGCTGAGACTATTTCACTAGCTCTATCATCAAATAGTTCTTCCTTTACAAGACACACTTTAACTAAAATAACACGTCACCTCTTTTGAATATTCTGATGATGTCATCAACGAGTTTCCAACGGTGTTCTGCAGAGAAATTAATTAATGTTCATTATGTACGACATAAACTACATATTAATTAATGTGGGTGTGATAAAACAAGATACCTTGTTGATTTTAATATAAATCACATTCAGCGTGTGGGAAATCTAAATTATTACATGCTAATGGTATGATAATAATCGTTATAAATATTCATTACCTCCCAAAGACCAGTATTTAGATGAAGGGTGTACCACACGACAGAAGGATACCATAACACTGAAATAAAAACATATGTAAGGGATATTTTTTTTACATTGAAATACATATAATATGCTACACAATAACCTACATAAATACTTGAACAATTATAAATGGTATGTGATTATAGTTTCTTCATCTTCCTTATGCATGAAGTTTTAATAAGTTGCTTTTGTTATCTTGACTTTTGAAAGTAAAATAAAAATTAAAATACAGGAAAGGAAATGTATACAGTAAAACAAGATTAAAAACGTCTACCTTCAATTTTTCTTTGTTTAAGTTTTAATAAGACCTCTTCTTTTGTATACTTCTCAGGAAGGAGACTGTTAGAAAATCTGGTGGAGAAAAATAAATGTATGTGAAATATACTAATATTAAGTGATCATTTTAACAGTTTTACTAAATGTCTTATCAGTAACTAGAGGCAAACCAGTGACTTTACTCACGCAATCGTCTTTAACTTGATACATTTTTCTGAATATTCAAAGATGTCTGTGACTTCTTTTTCATCCAGTTTACATCCAGGTTGGTCTATCCATAAATTCTCAATTGTAAGTAAAGGTTGTACCCTAATGTTGGATTTTAATATGATTTCGCCATGGCGAGAATCGACGGACTTGTAGGAGTCGTTGAGTAACAACCTGGAGACAGTTATCTATGAGAAAATGGAAAAGAAATATACAAATTCAGTCATCCAAAGATTTACCAGAAATTAAATCCAAAAAGTGATTTTTTTAACCGTTTGATGGCTTGATAGAATTATCGATAGGCCAACCATCAGTAATTAACAGCTATCGACCTACAGTGACTAGTAATGTACAGATTCCTCTATTCAATGGGATATTTCTCTTCAATAAACACAAGCGTATGTGCCTACTCCGTCAGTACTTGCCCACTAACATTGATCTTCGAAAAACAAATGTCTATTGTATTCAATTGGTCTTTGACATTTGTATACCAAAAAAAAATGAGTCTTGAGCTTTATCATTGCAGTGCATGCAAGAAATGTGGAAACAATATATTACGGTTGATTCACTGACACAGGGCACTGACAATGGATTGGTTATGGATTGTTCAAAGAGCTATGAGGGGAACTGGGGTTCTTATTTGATGTAAAACGTAATCCAGAGGCCCCTTCCACAAAGACTTACTCTCTATCTTGAGTTTGATTTATCATGTAGAAGGTTTAAAAGAAATTAAACTTAAGATCGATCATATCTCTTTGTGAAACAGCGCTCTGATGTGATAAATTGCGCATCGGAAACCAATGTTTTGGACTTCAATGTTTCTATTCCTGTCATGGTTTTGGCACTTGAGAGGTTAGCTACGGATATATGGTCTATGTTAAACATATACTGTAACTTACTTCTTTGACAGATGCAATATCCAAAAGCAGTGCAACTGATCTTTGTAGGAGTCTAGAATTCCGAAACGCAATTTGTAGGTCTCCAGAACAAATGGATTTAATGTTACCTATTATATTTTCAACATTACCACATTGCTCCAGTACGCAGAGAATGGCAAATTCTTTGCCGCCCTCCAATCCTTGCAAGTAGTTTATGATGTTTTGTGCTGCTGCAGGATTTATTCCACAGGCAAAGCGATAAACATAGTGACAAGCAGAAGGTTCGATGTCTTCAAGAATATCTACCGTTTCTGCCTTCTGTAGCATCGGCTACCCTAGCTGCTATATAATGAGCAGCATACCATTCACAAAACAATGAATGATAAAACCTAATTTCTTTGATATGTTTGATATGATCAGCTGTTCCTGGATTATCAAATACTTTCACTGTGTCTTCTTCTCTTAATATGCCAACCATGATGTATTCATCCATCTTGTGTTTTCCAAGTTTTTCATCAAGTTCTTGTCTACTCCAGTCTTCGCAGGTACCTTTCACCAGTGATGTGTTTGTATGCAACCTCTGTCAGCTCATCTCTGTCAGTCCTCTATTAGTTTTACACTTTCTACATTTTTGTCTTCGCCTTTGTTAATTGTGTGACTCATAATACAGGATACAATGTACCGGAAGAAGACTGTGACCGATGTACATTTTTGTAGCGATTCGTTATCCTGAATAGCATGGGACATACAAAGCAAAGAACATCGGAGCTTGACACAAATCTCCAAGTACAGGATTATCTTCCAGCCATTGAAATATCATTTCTTTTAACTTTGTTTTTGTCGAAAGATACAGCTCTTTGTAAGTATTTTTCTTGTGATTCCTTATCAAATCCGGTTAATCTAATATGTTTAGTTTGTGGAGCGAAACTCTTCGGTAGAAAGGAAGATCTTGTAGTCAAAATGACATCGATGTTTTGGAACATATGACGTTTAAGAATATCTACAACATCCGTCTGAGTTTTTGTGTTATAATCGAGATATTCATCAAAACCGTCAAGAATGAACTACCACGGAAGAGGAATCAGAAAGAATGTCTTTGATATCATCAACACCAAGCTTTGATTCTCTTGGCAACAAAAATTGTTTGATTCCATCATAAATTGAGATAATTCCTTTCATTTGTCTGAGTTTTATGATTAGCAACAGTTCAACATTTTTCATGACTGAGATCGACTGGGACCACTCGTAGGCGAATTGTAGGGTTAATGTAGATTTACCGTAACCAGGTTCACCCTGTATAATAATACGCCTCTTTGACCTAATTCTGGAGTCAGATAAAATGCTTTGGTAACTTTCTAAAGATTCCCACTTAGGTTTATTCAGTCTGTTTCCATCAGCGAGATATTCGATACCTCCTTGTACGTATAGTTCATGAACGGAATACATTTTATTTTTCATGTACGGTATTGGTTTGACTGATTTATACATGACGTCAGTACGACTCCTTTAACTCTTTGATGAACGTTTCTTTCAATTCTGAAAACAAATTAAGATGAAAAAATAAAGATAATAACTTTTAACGTTATTCTTCAAAACAATTAAAAAAACAATCAAATGTTTAAGTGTCTTGACTGTTTTACATATGTAAAGTCTTCTTCTTCTTCAAGACTTTTATCATCACTTTATTAAAATAGGCCTATATGCAACATAATTATTTGGGAGAGGGGGGGTGGGGGTAGTGTCATTACTCACCTAGCTCATCCATCTATATATATATATATATATATATATATATATATATATATATATATATATATATATACCATAAAAGTATTTCTGCTACTATGAAGCTATTACGATAATATGAAACTATTATGAGACTACGAAACTATTGTTAAAACACCATCTCACTAATCTAATGTAAACCAAGGGGACTATAAAACTATTGTGAGACTGTGAAACTATTATGGGACTGTGAAAGTATAATGGGACTTTGAAACAATTATGACTCTTATGAGAGTTCATAATTGATAGGATATATGAACGCAGTACTTCTAAATTAAAACATACGTTATATGCAGCTAATTGATCTTATTTTTATATACCTTTTCGCTTATTTTCTGTCATCAAAAAGTTCTGTAACAAATAAGAAAAATAAAAATATTGAGAAAGATCACGATGGTAAACGTTTTAAACTGTGTCATCTTTTTGACTGATTTTTAGACAAGTCAAACTGAGTGAGGAAAAATTATGTAACTCTAATCGAAGTTTATTTTCATTCCCCTCCCAAACCTGTACCAGTCACTTGTGTTACCTGTTCTTCATCACTTAAAGGCCTTCGTTTTGAAGTTGACACTGTTAAGATCAAGAACAAAAAAGAGTGTAGTGAGTTTATTACAATCCTACATATTTCACAGGGCAAACAAGGGCTTCACGCGAGTTTCTTAACCTTTTCTTCATTTCCGTTAACCAGTTAATGAAGAAAATGGAATACTTTGACTAAATTTAGAAATGGGAGTAGCGTGTTATGATGCAGATAAGTATTTCGTAATAATAACGGGATTGTGATTTGTGTTTGTCAACACATTGCATATGTGTTTGGCAACACATTGCATATGTGGGTGGCAACACATTGCTTATGTGGGTGGCAACACATTGCATATGTGGGTGGCAACACATTGCATATGGGTTTTACATATTCATATGGGTTTTACATATTCTGATGGTCAAAGTCATCACGTATCCGATAAGGCCGATAATCTACAGTTGAGGATATAGATCCGAGACTGATAATATCGCTGTTGAACTGTAAACGTATATCCTCTCTCTGTGCACTATGTAGGCCTGTGTCACCAAATGCTTTTTGTACCGTCTCCGTTTCTTTATCTCTATCGTCAACGTCATGTAGCCTATAACTGTATGACACTTTCCGATTGCAATCATCATTGTCGCCTAAATCTATCAAATCTATATGCCAGTCGAATCATTAATACATGAAATTCTAATCGTTAAATCACCTTGATATATATCTTAATCTCTCTCTTGCTATTACCGGACACTTTTCTGTATCGTGACGTCCATTCCTCATGATATCCCGCCGTGAGAGTCCAGACACAACTGAAATATCCCCCAAATACTGACGTATTTGACAACAACATGTAAGATCGAATCATTAGAATATAGATGTGTATCATCACTTACCTTTGTATGTTACAACTGTCGCTGCACTAATTGCAATTATTAAAATAATTACAACTATGGTGACTACAATAGGTATTAAACTGTTCCCAGTAGGGATCGGCGAGTCAGAAGGATTCATCTGGTAATCTAGGAAAAAATAAAAGTAGTAATAAATCTTATTTTTTAAACAGAGATTAAATCATGTGTCTTTCTGATCCAATGGAAACCATGAAGTATACCGCAAATCGCCTAGCGCAATTAACCAGTGATCAGCTGTAAATAACAACTGTCTGAAGTAACTATCCATGACATATTATTCACTACTCCGTTTAAATGACTACAAAACTATATCAATTGCAATCGGCATTCATGTGACTGTATATGATGTGGCCACAACTTTCCCCCAAGAAAACGATTCAGAGCAGTAACTTAATGTAAATTAAACTAAACTGCAGACACAAAATTGGAACATGAATTTCAAGTAAAGAGCTGACCAACTTTACTTCTGATCAACTATTTGAAAACTTGTCTATTCCAAGAATATTTATATTCCACTACGCCATTATTCGTAAGGAACCCACATGTTTCAGGCCTTACCTTTAGTCTCACAATGTTTTATGTACAAACTACAATGCTTACCTTTTGAAATTAATAGATCTATCCTTGTAGTTAAGTCAAAGAGATCAGAGAATTGACCAGTAGCTGCACATTCTAGCGTTAGTCTCTTATCATCAATTTTGTGTACTTTATATTCAACGGTGAGATAGATATCTGATGTTTCTTGATGCCATTCGACTTTCCTTTGATGGTTAAAAAAAATTATTTTTGCTGATACTTCATCATCAATTCCTCTCCACTCTAGGCTCACTTCTGGTCTAATTCCGCTAATTTTGCAGCTTAAATTTCCGTTTTGTGTCACTCTCAAGCTACAGTATTGGCTATGAGTACAGCCTTCTACTTCTGGATAGTTTGGTTCTGAACAAACTGAAAAAAAAAAATTAAAAACGAAAAAACAAATTAATCATGTGAAGAGATAAGAATAATCAGCCCAATAAAATTTGCTCAAAAGATGCTTGAAATGAATTTTTAAGGTTCCTGAAGTTTTTGCATATGATGTTTGTTGCAATGGATCTTTTTTGTTATTTATCGTTGTGTAGTGGGTCATCACAAGCTCTCGTATATAATTATGAAACGAGGTCAAAAACCGATGTTTTGAAACCACTTTATTTTCATCAGTCGACTACAGCAGATAATGAAATACATAAGGTGTATTTAGAATGTGTAGAGTATATCTTGATGCAGGGTAGCATTTCGCTATTAATACAGGATTGGCTAATTGTGGGTGACAACAATTTCGAAAACGGCTTTATATACTTCTGATTGGTCAAAACGATTGATCAAAACGATCATTTACCCCTGACCCTCAACTCTAACGAAGCGTGGATTGAAGTGACACAAACCAAATTGGTCCGCACTGGTAATTGTGTTGTTGAACAGTCGACACCTGTTTCTCTTTGTACACTATAGTAGGCCGATCATATTTATCTCTTCTTTGTCTTAGGTCATCTAGGATATTTATTTCATCGATTTTCATTCTCATCGTCTACTGAAGATCTAATTAGTGTGTGCCAGTCGAATCAACAAAAATAAATAAAATTTTGATCATATCAATCCGAATCTCTCTTTAAGTTTGTTCTGACGTCTCTTTCTCTCTGTAACTGGACGTTCTGTTGTCGTAACGGCTACGACGCCCTCCGCAAGTAGCGGTTAAAACCACAACTAACCCCAAACAAACCACCGACACAATATTATACTGACTAACCTAAGTAACCTCCGACTAGTCAGTGACTAACCTCAAGGACGGAGAAGACATCTAGATTAGATGAGATATTGTGAGATACTTTGTAACTTAATGTTAGTTTGAATATTTATTGCTGATATCAGAAAATATTCATTCAATCATTTACCTATAAAACACACTCGAACTGATACATAAATTCATATCTAAATTTGCAGTGCCGTCACCAGGTTTTTCCAATGAAGGGGGAAAGGAGACTGTTTTGAGGGGTGAACAAAGAATTTCGGACTAGGCGCAAAATCGAGCGTGTAGCACTAGCTTTTACAAGTGAGGTACAGAGTCCCGTTGTATGATCCCTGGTGTTGTCAAGATCAAAGATTGTGTGGGTACCAGGTGGCAAGGCCCCGGAAACTCTGGGATTAAGCATATATCTGCTCTCTTAAACAGAGAGGAGAATTCCATATGTGTTATGGTAAATGTGGTAAAATCCAATCAAAGGAGCAACTCACCGTACACTTTGACATTATGTACCACAATCTCTTCGTTTGTACCGTTGCTGTGTATACATCTATATGCTCCTTCCTGGTCAACGTTTACGGATGGAACTACAAGGCAAACCTCCTTGTCCAAACAGGTATCCGGCTGAAAGTATCCTTGTGACGCCATACGTAAAGTCTGCCACTATCAGGGTCTCATATTTATTCTTCGATGTTAATTTCTCCCACACAATTAGAGTAATATTGTTATCTTTTTTGATGCACGGCAGTCTTATCATTGCGCCCTCGTTTTGCCATTATAGGCTCAGTTTCCGATTGTCACTAAGTTTTTGTTGATATTATGCAAAAATAATAACGATTCATTCCTGTCCAGAATATCAATTTCAGCATTTGCCGTACATATAAGGAATGAAAGAGCTGATGAAGTCACTAGAGGGTCATTCACTGAGATATTTGTAGTATATGCATTAGAATCATTAACAAGCAAAGTATTAAATGTTATTGATTCATGTCCGTCTGTTCTTCTTAGTTGCCACAGTAAGTTAATAACCGGCCTAGCTTTATGTACGCTACATGTAATGTCCCAGCTTTGATCCCATCGAAGAAAGCAAATCCTGTCCGTATTATCACACTGTGCTATATAAGGATATCCAGGAACTGGCTTGACTGTGAATAAGACAAATCACATGTTACTACATAGTAATGTAAGCGTATATGGTACTATAACGTATGCCTTATTCTATTTAAGAATGTTGCCTTATGTGTTTTATCAGTATATTAATCGTGCTCTTCGGGTGAAATCTATCTGTAAAATTCCCATAACATTTCAGTTCATACAACATTAAATTTAGTCTCTTTCACCAAAGGGGTATGAACCACAATAGTCTTTGGTTCGTTGCACCGTATGAAATATCGTACAAAATTTTTAACATTTATGAGGCTTACCGTATTATATTTATTACTTACCATATGTTTTAACATTGATGGTAATTATAAAGGTTCATCTTCTGCAGAGTGAAACCTAACAACAGTAAATGCACTCTCGTGTTTGGTGGTAACATTGTTAATGATCAATGAACCTTCAGAATTGATGTCGAACTGCTCAGATACATATCCTGGTCCATCTCTACCAGTAGGTGTATCTTCTATGAATGGTTTCTTGCCAACGATGTTAGAATAATTATACCAATATATACTGTAATATCCATCAACAAACCAACAGACAACAACTCCAGGCTGTCCTACTTCAATCCATTGTAGGGGGTGGCAATCCTGGCTGCAAACTAACAATAGGAATGTCAACGAAAAGGTGAAAATAAAATATTTCATATAAATACTACTCATTACATGCTTCAGTGCTCCTTAGTTAAGTCTTCTTGTTTTTCACAATATGTAGGCATTGGATTTTGTACTAAATCGTTAGATGCTCCAGAGGTATCCTTAGCTGTAGCTTTATTACTTACCAAAAGTAGCATAGATCGTGAAGAACATGAATGCAACATTACAGTAATTAATCTCCTTTAGTATTGCCATAATGTGAATATTATAACTCATGCTGCTCAATATATAGTCATGATTATAACGGTCCTCTGTTATATCAAATAACCCTCTGGAAGCAGTCACATGTGGTATTACGCAGTATAGTATTGCAGTAGCACGCAACCCATTGGGATAGCATGGGTAATGAATGCGTTTTATGTACATATCTTTGTTCCACATTATGCTGATATGAACGGGGTTGATGTATTCCGGGCAAAAACAAACAAAAATAAGTCGACTTTGTACTTTTATTGATTCAACACTGGAGAGCTAACCTTCTGTACCATGGAACTGTATGATAGCGCCATGATAATACATAGGACCGTGGTATGAGGTGTGATAAACGATACCGCCAAAGGTTCAACCGTTACATTCATAACCGTATAGCAGGCACTCCCTGATCAAGAGTTGTTAGGACACCTGTTCAGTGTTGGCTATACAGGACTACATTCCGTAACATAGATAAACTCAAGTTTAAAATAAAGTCTGAAACATTGCTTCAAGAATTCGATATGTAAAAAAAAATCAGGAGTGTCTACATTACCTTCTCCTGCAGATCCTAAAATAGTTTGCAATTTTGGTGAACAGAAAAAGAAACCTGTAGTTTTGATACATTATTTAGTGAAATATTGATCATCGCTGGCCCGTGCATTAGCTGTAGGATAATTCACGATCGAGGTTAATGCAATCGATGGACAATGAGCAGCCCAAATGCATCCAGCAATATCATCAACGTCTCCCCTCCCCGAGAGTGCAGTACACTGAAGTAAATGCACAGGTCCAAGTCAATTAACCTTGTCCACACATTAAAAAAAAAAAAACAAACACTTGGCAAATGAGAAGAAAATTTGGGCTCGTAAATATCCGCGTTTTAAATTAAATCGAACCCCGAGAAAAGGTAAACAATATTTACAACATGTCAACAATGTTCGTGCGCGATAGAAGTTTACCAACATTGATGGCATACAACAAAAGCATCGAGCTACAATTTTATTCTATTCATTACCCTCCCCGTCCCCCCCCCCCCCCCCCCCCTCCTTAATGAACCGTGTTTTATCTGACAGTGAATGCATGATCATCTGACACAAATAGGCCAAAAGGAGTTGACGATTCTTCAGGAAGTATGTATAAAATTCCATTAATTTTCTTAGTTGGCAAATATTTAGATCCCTTAATCGAATTGACTGTTCAATTTGCCAGCAGGATATTCTTGATGTATGACGATTAATAAACCATTGTTTCTTGTTATGTGAACTTTTGAAAGGAACTTTCCTTCGGCATGACAGAGCACTACAACTGCATTTCCCGCCTCTGATTAGATACTGTTTGCTCACCTTGAAGTGAATGTGTCGGTAACAGAGAATGACAAAGCAACCGTACCAAGAATATGAGAGAATGAGACAATATAGGTTTAAGGGAGTGTTGTATATGGATTTAATGAAGTGGGTCAATTCAGTGTCACTACCCGCAAGTTAATCTCAATCTCGTACCCCTGTGTGTGAAGGAAGAAGGGAGAGGGGGAATGTTGAGTGGCTCAAGACAGATGTGATAATCTTATGGATATCAATCTTAGGAGTATGGTTGGTTTTTATTTCAATAGATGATATATTCAAGGGAGGTACTGAGATGATGTGCATAATTAAATTAGGCAGTGAGAGAGATTTCATCGAGATGTTTATTTTTATGTAAAGAAAGACATGGATAATTTCTTCAATGTTGGATCCAATGGGCAGTAAGGCACCTAAAACTCCCAATGAAAGTCCTTATTCTGTAAAGACGTTTATTCAAAGACTCCGTAAACGTTTTAGTTAATAATGACCTCGAAAGGGAAACATGTTGAACAAAGACATCCACTGAACCTGAATTCATGTCATTAGGTATTACTAACAGATAAACAAATTTAATATTACATGCTGGGGAAATTTTACTCTGCTAAAAGTAACATGATTTTTCTTGTTTTAGGATATCAATTTTTATTTGTTTTTATTCCTGTCCATATGCTTCATTTTTCCCAGACTGTAACTTATGGACAATCATCCTTGCTTGACAACTGCTGCACAAGTGACGAGTTGCTAACTTGGAAGTTTGGAAATCTTGTGATCTTCTTTAACGGACAACCGGCTTGAGAGTAATTTTACAGAAACGGTTGCTTTATTGGCTAATAATTCTTGTTTATCAGTTCTGTATCTCTTGGACATGAAGGAACATATCGTTGCATTTGTAATTCTGTTGTCAAGAAGATTCACGGTATTGTAGTAAAAGGTCAGTAATATCATCGTAATACTTAAAGATCTTGTGATGAAAGAAATAAATAAAAAGTATGACAGTAATATGACCACAGTGTTTGTCATGTAGAGACTCAAATAAAAAAAAACATTTAAATATTAATGAAATCTGACGGATGTATGGCGTAGACATTGTTCAAAAATTGTTCAAATTTATAAATAAACATCAATTAAACGTGTTTGTTGGAAATGTACTTCTGCTATAAATCTAAATATGACTGGAAAGTAATGTAACTACAAAATTAGCAGTAAACTATTAATTTTTAAAGTACTAAACTTACTTGAATGTTTAACAAAAGCAAGTATATAGATTTATAGGTAATGTTACATGCAAGTAACGCATTGCAGTCCTTGGGCCCGATGCACCCACCGTAACCCCCCCCCCCCCCACACACCAGTGCTCAACCAACATTAGGAGGAGATGCCACCGTCACCTCTGTATCTAAGCTAAGGAAAAGGCAAAACTGTTGAAATAATGTTGCCCTTCTGCGATTTTCAAAATGGTGCCATACAGAGGGCAATTCGGTGACAGTGCCATCCTTGTCGAGGACTGCTTTCAGGAATAATTTAAGATAATTCTCTGTCCTGAATTATGGATAGCTGCAGCTATTTAATAATTGCTCACACAATATTAAGCATTGAACAATATCTTTACAAACAACATAATTTTATGTCGCCTTGATATTTTAATCATTTCTTTTTAGTCTTGCTTAGTTGCTCCTGATGTTTTCTGTACATCAAAATTATATCGTTTAGGAGTAATACATTGATACCAACGACCCATCATAGACATCGTAACAGTAAGTCTGTAAAGTTTATGGTATGGGACAAAAAAAAAAAACGTAGAAAGGAATATAAAGGCATGCAATCTTAAGTCAAAAATGTACACTGTTTGAACGTGCTCTTTTCTAATAGTACATGATGTCGACAGTCGATATTTTGATCAGGCAAACCTAGAGATTTTATAAAGATTACCACGACGAAAGACCCAGAGCGATTTTCATAGGTGGAAATATTCTAGATAAAACCAATTTTAAATTTTTTACCATACTTTCAAAGAATTTTTCTTTTCCAACTAATGAACTTTTTCAACTAATGGCGAAATTGCAAACATGGAATCTCTATTCCTAAGCAATACATGTAGCTCAGAATACCCGAAGAAAAGTGCCGTTTACGGTCATCTGTGGGGTTTGAAAAATAAAACAAACAAATTTTTGCTGGTATGCTCAGAAAAAAACTAATGATAGCGCTCCGAATAGATAGCGTGTGCAGGCGACTATAAAATTTTTTTTAAAGGGTTAATTCACGATCAACGATTGACTGATTGGCATAAATAATCTAAGTCCGAGCAATCCAGATTATTGATATTTTCTGATAGAATGAATGCAATCTTCTCATTACTTGAGAAATTGCTGACAGGAGATCGTTTCCCAATACATGACACCACACGAAATGCCGATTCCTGCCAACAATTTTTCTGGTAAACTTCTTGGCAATCGATGGTGGAGCTCGGCTTAGGTATTCGAGCAGTTTACACAAAAAGGCCACTCCTGAGAGCCCTGGATAGGCGTCTGATATGTCATTTCAACGACGTATAAGCAATATGTGCCTCCGAATCATTAGACCCTGCTTGGTGCCCTGGTAACTTCTATTTTAATTCTATTCATGCTCACATTCTGCCAACGAATTTTTGTTTCGAATTTCCCTACATTCTAAGATGTGTCGCTGAAAATTCTCTTAAAGGTACTGTTATTTTTCATAGATTTGTTTCAAAGCAGAATGTTTCTCAAATTGCAGACATGATATGGGGTTTCTTGCAAGCTCAGCGCCAACCAATGATGGTGCTTGGCATAGATAATCCTGCCGTTTATCACCCCCTCCCCCAACATTTGTTGTTGCTTACAGCCTGATAGTGCCCTTTTGGTGAAGACTGCAGTCCTTTCTTTATATACTTTTGGATCAGCTTCTGGATCATGAGACAAATGTACTGCACAGTCAGTTGGCTTATATCATAATACTACGATGCTATGCTTTTTAAAATCTATCGTTAGATTGAGTTTATCAGCTATTCTCTGTGTTAAACTCTATGAATATTTAGTTCGTATTTGATAGTATGTTGCATTCTACTGTGTCCTCTTTCAGTTCATTTTTATCTCATGTGGGAACGTAGCTTACACAGTACAGCTTATGCTTTTACTCAACACTTCGACAGTTATAGGGAGCAAGTCGAGTTAAACAGACGTCTACAGAGGGCGCTAAGTCACTGTATGTCCCTCTTGTCAGTTTGTAAGAGTACTGTCTAATAGATACTACACTGAGGTATGTCATTATGTGAAAAAAAAAAAAGAACTAGTACCATAGTCCATATAGCTTGTTATCCCCACGCATCGAT
Source organism: Stichopus chloronotus (assembly GCA_021234535.1). Classification (NCBI taxonomy): domain Eukaryota; kingdom Metazoa; phylum Echinodermata; class Holothuroidea; order Aspidochirotida; family Stichopodidae; genus Stichopus; species Stichopus chloronotus. The sequence goes on along the minus strand of CM037833.1, from coordinate 37,182,094 downwards.
TGATGACACTAAGCAATTACAGCTTAACTATTCAATGTTTTGAAATTATGGAGATGAGTAGTGATTTGAAATTACTACACGATGCAATTAATTGTAGTAACATTTATTCATTAAGTGTCGAGACATTAAATGTTTGAGCATTAATTCGGGATTTCGTCGAATTGTAAATAAATTAATCATGCAGATAATTGCATTATGTTATAAACCAAATCACTACACCGGACAATTATTTGCGTCGAGTAGTAATTAGGTATATGACAAGACCTTATTACTTATTCGTTTAGTTCCACGACGTTTAACGGTTGAGGTTCAGTAATTCTGAATTTCGTCGTAAATCGAATTACTACAAGTCAAATAATTACGTAATTTGATTTATATTAGTAGGAGCATGGGTGGTTTTGACCGGTTCATGTTTTCCTATTAATGGCGTCTTTTGCATTTCTCACATGCATATGTGATTGGTTATTCATATGCGATACATTTGTTCATACATATCTCTTGTGTTAAATGGGTACATTGGGTTCATGACAGGCATAGGTATTTCAACTCTGAAATGGGTCAAGCTAAGCTCTCTCACGCCACCCCACCGTAAATGTTTTAAGATATCTCTGTCTTCTCATACGCTGATTTCGTGAGTTTTTATCAGATGATAGCCAAGTTTGAAGGAAGGCTTCCCTCAGTTTTTACAGACTGACAGTGATGAACTAAGTATGCAGTTGTGAGAAACAGAGGTGACGCCATTGAGGTGTTCATTTTGCAGATGTGTGTTTGGCTAATTGTTCATAGAAAAGAGAGGGCGCAACTCTGGTTGGCTTAGCGAGTTGTACTGCCTTTTAAAAGTAACTTCCTCTTTTTTGTTTGAGAGGGTTAAATGCTTTTGTTTTGCTTTTAATGATAGTTAATGGTTATATATCACCGTAAAATTGATAAAATGTGATCAGTCGTCAGATTAAATATCATGTGACGTCAGCCTCTTCTTGAAAACTTTCTGTAAACAGTACTAGTAATAACGTGCTGGTGTGCAGTGAATAATACTATATATAACTATTAAACAACGCACTATACTAATGTTTCGTTGATATCTTTAAAAGGTAATCGTAAACCAGACAATTATGAAGAATTTACTGACGCCTAAAAAGATATTGAACAGACGATCCATCATCATAACTCATGTTGAAAGAGTTGGATCGATGAATAAATTCAAGATGAAGAAATTCAAGATTAAATCTTTATCCATCTCCCAGACGTCTTTCTCTCTGTTTTCATCATTGGACACGCACATTCTGTCGTGTGTGTAAACTTTCTTTCTACTAACATAGGGCTACCACGAACTCACCATTCTGCTGTAAGATTCTAGCAAATTCTTCCCAAACTCAAGTTATACACCAAGAGGTTATCCACTATCCATTATGATCAATAAATTGTGTTTTTCGTTTCTGTTAAACGTAGACTAGGTATATTGCAATTCCACATTTTAGAAGTTGTTTGAAATGTGCCCATGGTAATGTAATTGTTGATTTATTTCTTTCTATATTGTCTTAATTGACGTTACAGTCGCATCTCATAGTCAATTAATCATTGCATTACATCTGGTAAGGGAGAACGTTACTTTACAGTGACTCTATGATAAATACATATAAACATATTTGCGCGATTATGACTCTAGCGGAGTAAGTTTAGCTGAATTTCTCAAGGTGGCACCAACGTTGATTGCTATTATGCCAATATCGATAGAGCAAGGTTTGCAATGCAAGGTGACGTGATCTTGAAAACTTGTGCAAATGATTGCTGTAACTGCCTTTCAGTCATAACCAGGGCCCACTATTCATTAGAATACATTTCTAGTTTAGACTGGTACTGAACATTGAAATGAGGAATACATTCCCAAACTCAGTTTATCAAAGTGCTTTTTGCGTTACTAATTACAGATAATCCGTGTGGGATTTTGGAGTGAAAGCAGCAGCGTCAAGAATGAATTAAATTTTGTTCTTTCATGAAATGTTCTTTCAGTTTGTTTCATTACATTGAAAGACAGTTTGGTCAATTTGCTATTAATTCAAAGGAAGAGATATACCCACAGCAGCGCTCACCATTTGGCATTATTGAACCGAATAAATCATACCAGCTCACGTTTTGAGTGAAGAAAGGAAGAAAGTGAAGAAAGGAAGGCTAGCAAAAGAGCTCAGATGTCATCAATAAAAGTATCCGCTCACGTTCGTCTCAGAAGAAAACCTGCCCTCACCTACAATAATGGTGGACCAAAGGATCAGTCCCTTGACTTTTAATCTTAATTTTATTTAGAATTATCAAAATATACATATAAGTAGTGAATATACTGAACAATTACAGAAGTTCATGTGGGTACACGATAGGATCAATATTAAGCAATATACAGAAGAATATGTCAATGAATATAACTACAGAGGGAAGACCTTTGTCTGTATTACCAGGAGTGTGGGATAACATCTTGCCGAGTACACTAGAGTAAACTTTGCTACTAAAAGCTACTAATTGCACTCTTGATAACTAATGGCCTCAATAAATGCAATCTGCTTCTTAATACAGAAACAGACAGTCATCAATAGCAAAGATTGTGAGAATCAGTAATATCATAATTTTATAGGATAATTGCTAAAGCCATGGCAATAATGCATTTCTAACCACTTTACTTGATCATATTAATATCGTTTTTTGTTATCTATTTTACAGTCTGTTTAATCTTTTATTTCATGTCGTGGTTTTTAATTTAATGACTGACTCTGCAAGGTTCAGAGCTTCGATATTTTATTCAGTAATCAATATATGAATATACAGGAGATGGGATTTCCTTGTGAAACATATAAATTTTTATGTGAAGCACCGATCAGTTTGACCCACACGCAATTCTTTATCTAATGTCGCAAAACCTATGTACACATTGAAATTGAAAATCCCATTCCCCCCCCCCCCAGATAAATACCTAATACTCTTTTATGTCTCTTTCTTGTATGCGTAACAGTCTCTAATATTCTTCTATTACAGACACTACGATTGTGGTAAAAGTATATTCTCCATAATGAGCCTACAATCCATATAATTACATTGAACATACGCTTTTCAATTCCAGACTTTGAGTGAGCCTTAAAATATCAAAGAAACTGTTAACGGTTTCAAAGATAAAATATTTTGATGTTATCGTAAGCATTGGTACATTGTAAAGTTCAACATTTTGTTACCATAACATTGAAACAAACTAACAGTTAACTTCCGTGGACACTTTAGTAGAACTCAAGTAGATGATAGTCTATGATGCTGTGTCTTCTTTCTCCTGTGAAATTATACAAATAGTAATACAACAATTTTAAAAAAGATGACAATCCTATCTCTTATCATGACTTAGAGTCTAATGTTTTATGATTTAATTGGTAGAGAATTTTTACGCTGTTTTATTCTAAAATGTCACTCATGTCCCATTCTTCAATATTTGCTTTTTCGTACAGTGAAATCCATTAAGCTAAGTTTCATTTTGTTGTGTAGTTTGAGAAGGAACTCTTGAGTTGAAATTGATAGATTTTGATAGACTTAAGATATGTGAGAGACTTCGACAAAGCTAACAGATATTAAAAAAAAAATGAAAAAAAAGAGACTTCCACGAAATTCATATAGAGTGAAAATATAATGTTACCTTGGACTGTATTTCTTGAAACATGGAGACCTGCAATGAGAGCGTATGTTTTCTTAAAGCAATGTTTGCTTACGTTATACTTAGTTGAATCATTGTATGAATACTAAGCAAAATATATATAAAAAAACAGAGAATAGTTTAAATCCTAAACAACATTAACAAGTGAGAAGCAATAATAGCTTGTGACTACTTCTTGAACAGAAATCTCTTTTAAATCTGCAAGAAAATAGATTTGCTATCAGCGGATATTATTGGTAGGGCATGCACATCATGTTAGTATATTACTTACACTTTTGTCACACAAAAATCATTAAATGTTATAAAACATAAAAATCTAAGATGTGGGAAAATGTTGCATTAGTTCTCAAGGGTATGTAGACTTACACTTAGTAGTATCATTAATACTGACCTCTTTTTTATATTCTCCTTCTGTAAGTTCATTGTCACCAAGTTTATGCTGAATTTGGAAATAAAATCACACGGTGAAGTCTCTGACGTTTAATGTAATTACTAACCATGAGAAGACTGGATATAGCTGAAGCATCCACACCAGTAGCACCAAACACAACCAATGACGTAACAGTTTGATCTTCACGAATATGTATCATTAAAAGACATATGTATGACATGTATGATAAGTACGTCATGTATAATATAAGCTATATGATAAGTATGTCATGTATAATATAAGCTATATGACATTATGACATGTATGGTGTATGTGATATATATGATGTTTAGTGGATGTATGATATGTATGGCATGTGTGATATATGTATCACATATGATATGTATGACATGTATGATAAGCATGGTATGTATGACATGAATTATATGTATGGAATGTATGATATGTAGTTTACGTATGATATGTATGGCATGTAATATATATATATGACATTATGACATGTATGATATGTGTGATATGTATGATAATGATATGTATGACATGTATGATACGCATGGTATATATGATACGAATGATATGTATGACATGCAGTATATATATGATGTGTATGATTGCGAAAACATATGATGTAATGTGTAAGAATGTCAGCCATTTCCTCCTGAGAAGCAAACTCTTCAGAAGACATAATCATAATCACAAGTACAGGTAAATAAAATAATATATTCATCTTATGCCCTGATCCAGAAATTTTCAAAATGGGAATAGCGGGGGGGGGGGGGGGGATGCCAAAATAAGACAACGCTTCAGTTCGGAACAATTAAGGGAAGACTGTTTAAGTGAAGAGGGACCATGGGTTGATCGTGTTACAAAATTTTGGAATAAAAAATACCCTGAAGAAAGCCCAAAATCACCCTCAATTAAGACCTCCGTGCCTGCATATTTTCTTCATACCTCTGGCAATTTCTATGAAAGAGTGATCACCATCGAAGCTGATAGATACCTGAATAAGGATAAGTTTCATCTAAAGTTAGAAAAAAATACTCAACGATTTATTATCTTTAATGTAATTCTGTACATACCTGCCAATGACCAGATTGCATGTTTAGTCCATAGGATGTAACCGAAAGATACCACATAACTGAAGTAGAAAGGAAAGGAAAAACTCATTGCATTGAAGGTGTTGAGACGAGTGAAAACCTAAACTGAAAAATGTGTACTTAAACTGAGAAGTTTGTAGTGAAAATGAAAAGTGTGTACTCAAATTGCCAATTGTATGAACTGAGAAGTGTGTACTTGTGAGTCTGCGGTGTGTTAACAGAAATGAAAACAAAGCCAAACATTAAAATCATGATACCTTCAATCTGTTTATCCATCAGATCTCGGAGGAACGTCAGCTCACTCAATTTGAATGGCAGTAAACAATATGAAAATCTGTGTAACAACAAATGGAAATTAGGGAATATAACAACATTACACAGGAAAATATAGTTTTCACTATAATACAATCATTTAAATAGATTTTCAACAAATTAAATTCCTGTCACTGGCTATAAACATGTCACATTGACAAGTTTGCAAACAGGTTTCTCTCTCTTTAAAATGCAGTATTATTCGCTCAACGCAGCTACATATCGTGTGAATCAACCAGCCAGTGATTATATATATCCTAACATATATCCACTTACGAGATTCTTCTTAAGTGCTCGCACTGTAGACAAAATGCAAAAATCTGTGTTAACAATTCTCCAGTAATATCTGTTCCAGTAGGCTCAATCCAGAGTTCTTCAATCGTAATCTGAGTTGGTAATCGTAATCCAGACCGCAAAACTATTTCCTTCGTCGATACATCAACTGACATGAATGAATCATGTAGGATAAGACGTGAAATTATAATCTATTGTATGAAAAATAAAACAAAAGTTGGATATTAATGATGATTTATCGTGGTTTTGTGTGATAGTTTCATTGTGAGTATTTGAACGTAATTGAAAGTAATTATGACATTGATCATATTAAACATGCTTGGGGTATTATGGACATCAAGGGCGCAGGAGGTTGTTCAGACAACTTGTATATAAATATTTATTGCCCGTATATAAAATATGCATGCCTTTCACTATATGAATAAAAACAGAAGGTATATTGATTGACCTCAACGTAAATGTAAACCAATGTTACATAAATATGAATTACAAGTCAAGCAGCTGTATGTGATGCTATTCTATACTTTGACAAAACTAATAAAAAAGGAGACAAAGAAAAACATGCTGACAACATTGCTTACCTCCTTAGAGAATGCAATAGCAAGAAGCTGAATAACAGATCTCTGGAGTAATCTGGAATCTACATTTGAAATGTGAATTGACTTTGAGCAGAGATGTTTTACTGTATCTATGACAGCATCAACTGATCCTTTTTGCTCCAAAATACAGAGAGTTGCAAACTTGTCACTGCCTTCAGCACCCTGAGCGTAATTTATTATATGTCTCGCAGAGGTTGGGTTCAGTCCACATGCAAACCGATACATGTACTGAAACTTGTTTAAATCAAATTCCTCTAAGATGTCAGTAAATCCTTCTTCAGAGCTTCCTGTTGTAGAGAGTTTCTCAGTCACGTAATGCGCAGCGTACCACTCGCAGAAAAGACTGTGATAGAATCTTATTTTCTTGACAGTTGTTATGTGATCAGCTGAGTACGTTCCAGGGGTATCATTAATTTCGGTGTATTCTTGTTCTCGTAAGACGCCGGTAAGTAAATAGCGATTAACAAACTCTTTTCCAAGTTTCTTTTCAAGGAAATCTCTTGTCCATTCTATCTTTACAGTGTTGCTCGACAAAGCTTCAAAAGCTAACCTATTAAGTTCTGTATGATTATCCTGCAACTTCTCTAATTGTTCGACGTTTTCATCTAAGAGTTTCCTGCGGAAGTGATTTTCCAAGCAGGATACCATATAACGGAAAAATACAGTTACTGAAGAACAATTCTGTAAGTTTTCATTTTCTTGACTAAGGTGAGCATATATGACAAAGAAAAGAGGAACTTGACATAGATCGCCAAGAACTGGGTTATCTTGAAGCCATTCCTTAATTTGGTTTGCTGCTGCCTCATCGTTTTTGGTAACAACTTTTTTAAGATATTCATCTTGAGCTCTTACATCGAAACCGGTCAATCGTATACGGCTAGTTTGAGGAGCAAACTGCTTAGGCAAACAAGCTGATCTTGTGGTTAGGATGACCTCAAAGTGAGGAAACATTTGTTTTTGTAAAATAGCAAAGATATCTGACTGGGAGTTTTCAAATTCTGGATATTCATCAAAACCATCCAAGACAATGAGAACTGATGGACTTTGACTGAGAATATCTCTAATAGTTGCAACTTCAAGAGTAGATTCTCGAGGTAATAGAAATCTTTTGATTGCTTCATAAATCGATGAGACGCCTCTTAACTGCCTGAGTCTAACAATTATCAGGATACTTACAGGTACAGCAATACCTGCGCACCATTCATATGCCAGTTGCATTACCAATGTTGTTTTACCGTAGCCTGGTTCTGCTTCAATAATGCGTCTCTTTGACTTAACTCTTTCGTCTTTAAATATTTCTGTATAAGATCCCAAATGAACCCATGTTGATTTGTTCATCAGATACTCAGTTCCAACTTCAACAAATAACTCGTTCACAGGGTAAGTCCTTTCCATGTCATAAGGAATTGGTTGTGCTTTCCTGTAGAATACTTCATAGCTTTGCTTTAATTGGTTGATAAAAATGGACTTATTATCTAAAAGAAAAAACGAAAAAATTTAAATGCATTACACATTTGATAGGACTCTGTAATGATACCTTTATGAGAATAATTATTTAGCATTTTAAAAATATATTCGACTTTTTCAAAATGTTCCTTAATGAGTCATATGGTATTCTAAGGTCAGAACACAAACATTTGAAGCAGTAACTTTATTCTTAAATACGAGCTGGATTGCGACTTATAGATTATGATCATTTCTGTACCATACTCATGTTCATCCAGACAACAACGTATGAACACCTGATATAAACTATTACCTGATATTTGACCATAAGGAAAGTTGATATGAAATCACGTTTAATGATGAAAGCATCTTTACAATGTATGATATACAAAACCCAAGTTGAATTTGAAAGTTGAGGATCAGGAAGCGCAATATGGGCTCATCAAGGATCCTATACCGTGTTGATCGTGGATGAACACCGGCGAGATTCGCCTACTCTTTTCGATAAGTGTCCAGAGGATATCGAGGCAGGGGTGAAACCAGACAATCGCCAATGCAAACCAATACAAACTCAAACCTGCTCCCTCAACCGCCTTTAACGTCCCCATCCGTGTCCCCAGTCTTTAGCTACTTTCCCAAAGACTGGAAAGGGTGGAGAACCTGCCCAGCTCAGCAGCCCATCAGCTGTACCAAGCAACGTGGAGCGGACAAGACCTTAATCAGACAACAGGAACCCAAATAACACCCTCAGCACCACTGTAAACAGCTTTACTGCACAAGTCAAATTTGAATCCAAATTTGAAAAAAAGTGACATTTTCCAAGTGGTTCCACCGGGATTTGATCCAGGACGCTTTGATTGCAAGACGGACACTCTAACCATCAAGCTAACTCTCCACTATAACATACCTCCACCCTATATTGTAACAAATTGTAACAATTGTAACAGTTGTATTTGATCTTCACCCGATGACAGTTTCATTTAATAGTATTGACCATATTAGTTTAAATAATATTGTTAATGTGATGAAGTTGGCTTTATTGCCCAAATAAAAATATTTATCGAGCAATAACAAACAGTTAGTTACCTCGCACTTCTTCGGGAAGCATTTTCATTTCCTAAAATATAAGAAAAATAAAACTCTTGAACAATAATAAAAAAGAAAAAGATATAACACTGAATCACAGCACTGGAAGTACAAAGGGACTTATTGAAACGACGGTTACTTATCTCTTTATCGGAAAGATGATTACATTCCGGAAATTATTAAATTTTACATCTATGTTACCTCGTCTCTGTGGTGTTTTTCTCCAGATCTTGTACCTAATAATGATAATAATAATAATAATAATATAATGATAATAATGACAATGATAATAATAATAACAGTAATAATTATAATAATAATAACAATAATAATTATAATAATAATAACAATAGCAATAACAATAATAATAGTAATAATCATCATCATAATCTTCATAATCATCGTAATCATCATAATCATATTCACGATCACAATCACAATCATAATCATAATCAAAGTGTTAAATTGTTAAATTAATGACACACTTGTTCAGTGAAAAGTGACGCCTCGAAAGTATTATCGTTCCTTTTGCATTTACCTTTGTGAGATATTTTTACAACCACAATAAGAGCAGTGATGATAACAGCACTAAGTACAACGATGACTACAATAACGATCATAATCGGTGATCTGATTTGCCCAAGCTGTTCACTGTCCTCGGTATTCGTTTCAACTGTTGAATTTACTGTGAAAATGTAATTAAGCAACATTTCAAAAGTAATTGTGTTTATCATTCAAACAGTGTTTCTGGTTTTAATTTAATGAAGCTCGTGGAAATGATTCCAGTAACATACTTACTTCTTTGAGCAACAAGGATTCTAAATGATATAAATAACAATTTGTGTTTAATAATTGACAGTTTCCCCATATCTATCAAGAATTACTTTTTCAAATCTTAAATGTTTGTGATAAATCACTTTTAATGTAGCACATATACTGCTATGAGCACTTTTGGAAACTAAAATAGTTTTTCTTACAACTTTTACTTCCGTCAAAGTTAAGCATTTCTTCGTTCAAAAATCGTATTTCATGTTGTTTGCATTGTTTCTATTGGTTATTAATTGTTGCAATCACTAACAAATATGAAATAATCTGCAAAGATTAATGGAGAGCACAAGAAGTATGCTTGATTCCGATGAGGGTATAGGTAATATGCTATGTTGCTTTACTATTTTTAAAAAAGTTCAGAAACACTCACCTAAAGGAATAAATAAGTCAACCTTGGTCGATAATTTAAAGAGTTCAGCATTGGCGCCAACAGCTAGGCATTCAATGGTTAGTCTCTCATCAGGCACTTTATTGATCTTATATTCTACTGTATGTATTATTTGAAATGTTTCACCTTTACTCTGTGTGGCAGTTTTCTCATTACTGAATAATATGAATTCAACAGACTTTGCATAAAGTGTTCTCCACTGTAGCTCCACTTCAGGTCTTATTCCTGTTACAGAACATTTAAGGATTCCTTCTCGCTGTACTTCAAGATTGCAGTATTGTGAATGGTCACATCCATCGATAACCAGATAATTAGGATCAGGATCGACTATGTTAATAAAAATACACAATTACGTCATTCATTAATGTAATAAAGCATTATAAAACAATATGCATACAATACAATCCAAATTTTACATGTTAATGTCTGTGGGATAAAAGCTATGAATTACTGTACCATATTCAATTAAAAACCACTGCAGAGAATTTACTTGCTTCCAGTTCGTCAGATAAGTCATTTTCAACACGCTAACATTAAATTATACGTCCCATCGCTGTGTGTTGAAAGGTATTCAGTCAATTTTTGATTTTGCATGAATTAAGTCCATTAGCTTCATGCAAAGAGTAGAAAATGAAACGTAGCACCCTCTAATTTGTTTTTAACGGATGGCAGGTTTTGTTGACTGGATTAGTGTGTTTGAACAATGACACACTTTAGGTGATTTGTGTAATTAATGCAACAATATTTGCACAGGTTCTGAGCAGCATTTTTCTTCTTAAACGAGATATTCTGTGCTAATTACATGTAACAGATAGTTGACCCCTAGAAAATGGATTCATTAACTATCAATGTATTCATATTTAATTAATAATTAATGACCTTTACTCAGCTCAACATCTCTTTTAAGATAATTCTTACTGTCTACTATGTTTTTGTAATCGAGATTGCCGATACCTCAGACATCAACGCAGGGAAAGTTACTACCATCAATGCCTACTAAATACCTCAATATACACATCACCTACCGTGAATCTTTACATCGTAGACTCTCACATCGTTTGTACGTCCCTGAAGGAAGGCACACAAGTATATTCCCTCATGGGAGAAGCCAGCACTGGACAGCAGGAGAGAACCGTTTTTGTGAAAGAAATAATCATTCTTGTAAACCTCTGAAATATTGTAATAAGCGTAAGAAACTGAAATGGTTTCAAAGGTATTCTCGGCCTTTCTCTTTTCCCACACTGTAATATTTGCACTGTGACAGCCCAGGATTAACTGTGAATTTAACTTGACCGTTACTTTAGTTGGTGACGATGTAACTTTCTTTTCCAAGTTACGTACAACTATAAAAGTTTTTGTCCTTTTCAGTAGATGTTGATTGTCTTCTGCAATGCATACCAACTCCTCTAAGAAGGAAGAAGTGTCTATAAAGTCTGTTACAGATGCTGCCGTCGACGTTGCCATTTTTGTGATGTCACGTGATACAGTTGCCTCCAGATCTCTGTAACCGTTGTCTGTCTTTAATTGCCATTTTAGAGATACTTCTGGTCTGCTGCGGTTCACAGAACACGTTAGTTGTGCTTCATTACTAACACGTTGATAACATATTTCCTGGCTGCAGTCACACTCGTTAATAACAGGACATGAATCTATTGGGATAACTGTTGAAACAAAATCAACAATCGTTTCGATTACATTTAGCCAAAATAGGAAGAGAAAAAAAAACAAAAAACAAATGGTTCTGGTCGATGTCAATTGTAAGAAAAAGACATGAGAATGCATCGAAGAACAAGTTCAGGGAATATTAGTTTGAGAGAACGAAAAAAAAATCAGATAAACGAATGATATCCGTTAATATAAAACTTTTTTTGTCTTTTTGATACTTACTTTTCGTCAGTATATTAACGTGATAAATGTTTGGTAATTGTCCAGCTACTTTAACTACAACTCCAGTAAATATTGTTTCATGTTGTAATTTTACTTGGTTAATAATCAAGGATCCATCTTCATCAATGTCAAATTCTCCTGAGTCATAACCCGGTCCTGAGGGAGTCGATGATTCATAGCTAATAGTAGGGAGATCATCTACATAGTTAGATGAGTTATACCAGTAAATACTATTAAATCCATCAGTAAAATCACAAGAGAGGATTCCTTGCTTTCCAATCTCAAAATGTTGAGGGGAGGAACATCCGTCTTGTTTACTCAGCCCTGTGTCAATGACAACAGAATAAGAATATGATGTAAGGTTGGTTTAAACACCACCTAACTCAGATCTTATAAAATACTTGGCCCAGTTCTTATGAACCAGTGTGAGAATTATAGTTGGGTGATTCCATAAATAAAGGGGCCAACTTTTGTCATTTCACCAAACCTCTCATTTCAAGTACTAAACTTTAAAGAACAAATGGCCTTATTTAAGATCATGTATGGCTACTTGAAAAAGGCAAATCATATGAAAAGTAAGAAAAAAATATATTAATTGAAAATGCTATGTACAACAAAAAAATAGGATATCAATTTTCACAATGTATACTAGACAGCAAAGGCAAATTTTCTAAAAGCAATCAAACGTATTACTTATTTTCCTACAAAGAAAAGGTGTAATATTTCAAATGGTATTTTGAGTGACCTTCTATGGAATAAAACTGCAGTTATGATGTGAAGATTAAATTATACTTGGAAAATGATACTCTTGAAAGTGAAACACTATTTGTCGTCCTGCTTCACTAAGTGAACATATGACTCTAAAACTGGACTATACATATTTAAGTTTGGCACTTTGGCATTTTGTAGTATTACTTACAAGGGGAAATTGAAGCATATCAGAATACTTGTTAACATAGACAGTTAAACAGTCAGAAAGGCTTGCAACTGGACAATAAATATTTAGGCTTAGTTTTACTTTTGGGAAATTGCACCTTGTTTACAGTGTTATTCTGTTGTGCAGTTTTAAATTAAGGTGGAACTGATTGGTCCCTCAGGACATTATAAAATGCGTCCAAAAATTTATCTCACAATTTTACAATTTATTTAAAATTTACAGATATCAAGCAGATCATGGTAAGAAAATATGCCACTCATTTTGCAGTGTCACACCACTTAATGTCCCATTTAAACGGGGGAAAATGTCAGGACCATATAACATCATGAAAAGTTGATAACAGATTCCTCTTATTTGAGCGTATGCACAACACCAATACAGCTTGTGGTTAAGAACATTTATTCTTATTAAATGTTTCATTTGTCCTGTCAATCTGAAGGTGTCACAATGTAAGGGGGATACAAAATCTACTGGTAGGTATATTTATGGAATCGCTCACTTATCTAATAATAATTATGAATTTTCGTGTGTGATGAGAAGGTTACTGATTTAATTCATGACATAGGACTCAAACCGGTTAGTCATTTGTATAACTGCTACTAAATTATGATTGTTGGAATCAGAGGTATTTCGCTATGGTTCAAATGAGGCGTACTTCATACATGTAAAATTACAATTACCAAGATCCCCATCAAAAGAAAAAAAAAACAAGATAATATGACTTGCACATTGATATTAAAACGAAGAATGGATACTACGACTGCTTGTTCAAGAAATAAAGATGATAAGGATAATAGATATATCAGTTGGGACACATGTAAATTTACTATGTAAAATTTGCTCAAATTTAAAACTAAAAATCATGTGACAAATTTATATTCGATATCCTTTCCGAATCTATTTATTATCTAATCTACTAATTACTTCGAACTGAGAAATAAACTCACAATATAATTATGACTCAAAATTGTACATTTATTTGGTTAACAATAGTTATGCAAATACACATGGATACACACTGATTGAAATGCAAATAAACTAGCTCTGAACCACTGCTTAGGTTATTATGACGTCATTTCTTATAAAGCATGAGTTATCTTCAGTCTGGCAGTATCGCAATGACGGAACCTTTAGCACTCCACTCGCGAGTAATTTTATATACGGATAACTGAGATGTATTCTTCACGCATATATGTAAGTATAATCATATGCTACGTAGCAATTCCTTGTTGTCCTACCAAAGAGAATATAGAAAACAAAAATCCACAAATTCAGCTTCTCGTTGGGTATCATCTTCACAAATTGATATTCCCTATAAGAAAATGAAACAAATTGAAATTTTCAGAAAACGACAATATACGTACTAAGTAACTAACTATTAACTTAAGGACAAAGCTCATCACCACAGACAGCTTCAGTTCTCCCAACCACTTACGTCTAGTTCCTTCCGCAAGTTGTCTAAAATTCCTCCACATGTATAATGAAAGCAATGGATTCCTGTGGGTCATGTGTAATATGAACTTCTCTGCATCTTTCAAATTTGCTGTCACTTAGAGCCAGATGAGAATTTTGATTTCCGGAAGCTTAAACTATAACCTAGGGTGATAAGTAAGCCTTTAAGACGAGGTAAATATAGTGATATTTACGTAAACTGGATAAATATTACTCATTATTTTAGAAATTTGAAATACAGAGCAGTTGACTTCATGATAATTATAATTATATGAATGATAAATGTTGGAAGATACCGTACTTAAATATAATAGTGTTTGCAAGTTTGTTCATCTTAACAGCTATTCCGTTATTATTGATATTAAGTCAATGTCGGCTTTGTTCAAAATGGCATTCATTATTCGACTTATTTTTGCACTATGCAGTAGGTACTCAAATGTTAACTCAAGTATATTACTTTCTCTTCAATTTGTTCGTGTATGGGGTGGTGGGTGCAAAGTCCAGATTGGGTAAATAAGATAATAAGCCTGCTTTGCTAAGGATTTCAGACGCCTAGCTAATATCTAACCTCACATGCAAATGCCACTGAGGCGTTGTAGAATATTTTCCAGTTGTCATTGTGATGCAAACGAGTTTTAATCAAAAGTTTGAACATGGGATCAGTTTGATCTTTGAAATGCAAATGGATATTAAGGCAATGTTGTTATCAAAGCATTGGTGATGTACCGTACCTTTGTTTTCAAAAGATAAAAACCCATGGAAAGGTATACGGCAGGTTACGTCACGTCAGAAGCTCACAAATGTAAATATACAACACAGGAATAGTGCCTTTGGTTAAATTTCCAAACAATGTACAAGTGACTTCCATTAGATGTAAAAGACTGAGTAATAACTAAATTAGTATCTAGTATTAGGCTTCATAGTGTCATAAAAAAAAAATAGAAGAATGTAAGCTAGGACTCATCAAAGGCAATACAACTAATAGTGTAAGAAAAAGGCAATATAAACTGGTTTCCACTGAAAACTACAACATCCAACGTTTTGTATTCAACTTAAGGAAAACGAGTAATGCAAATATTTAAAATATTACACAGCAGTATAGACGACGCTCTTCTTATTACTGGTACGTCCTATATTTTTTCAGTTATTATTTCCTCTCCACCATTCTATTTTGCCGTGGTGTAATATTCTTTATGTTTATTTAGCATAATACAAACAGTAGACCAAGAAATGATGTTTAGAGCATTTAATCTCAATGGGTATTTTCAGTGTTAGTAGAGATGTTCTCGTTTCTATTTCTCAACTGTATTGTAATGTATACATAATAATGTCTTACATTTTTAATGATATTCAAGTTTGGTATGAAAAACCTCGTGTTTGCACTATTTATATGCAGAAACAGATCAAATCGTCTTGAATGCAAGTTCAGTTATGTTCTTTTCCTAACTTGTATTGAAGGAACTAACCATTGTTGTATGTATGAATTTATGATGGAAAAAAAGTTACAATTTGTTTTATGTCACATAGTACTATCAGAACAATAATTAACTGTTTTCTATTAGTTCCCGGCTTTTCATTATCCTCTCGTTGTCTAGTAATTCTTTTACTTGAGTATTGCTGTTGAATTTGCTAAATTTACTTTAGACTGGGGACTTAGTTTCACTTTTGATGTTCCACGAAGTAAGCTTTGGGAAGTACTTCATAAATTGTATTTCATTCATAGTGTAGCTCTGTGAAAGTGCAAGTCGACTAAAATCAGTTATTGTCAGGATAACTAAGCATACAATACTTAGTTTCTCTATCTTACTATTACTTCTTGACCCTTATTATTATCGTCATCGTATCCCCAAGAGGGCTTTTATTAGCTCCATTTTAATAGTCTTTAAGCGTCCAATCTAATGTGGATGCACAAATTTAATTTTGAAATCACAATGTTGGAAATATAATGTCGATTGTAACGACGAAATGTGAAATATAGGCTGTAATACAAGCTAACTCCCTTTGATGTTAGAGGCAATTAGCCAAGTAACATCACGCTGTAGGTGTAAGTAATGATATAAACGACATCACATGTTAGATTTAGATAATTACATTCATTACAATTACAACAGATGTCAGATGTAGTTATTGACATAAACTCTATCCCATGTCAGATGTAGTTAATGATAAAAACTCAGATGTTACATGTAGATCAATACATAATATGATCTATATCACATGTTTGATGTATTTGTGTTACAAGCAACACTAGATGATTGATGTTAGATTATTACATTCTCTACATCAGATGTTATTAATAATTAGTGATACATGCTACCTCAGATGTTACATGCAGTTAACGGTGTAGTTTACATCAGATGTTAGACGGAAATAATGATGTGGTCTACAGTGGATGTTACACGTGGTTCATGATGTTTGCCACTTCTTATTGTAAATGAAGAGATGAAGACAAAATGCAATATCAGATGTTAGATTATGTTTAATGAAGAAGACTACATTAGATACTACATACAATTAATGATGTGAACTATATTACGTCGACAGTAAAGCAATAATAACTTATGGTAGTGTGTTAAATGACATTCTTTAAGGTAACTAATTTACTACATTGACAAAAAAAATAAATAAATAAAATACAGACGTAATAGTATGCGTATTTTCAATACGAAGGAATTACTGTACACGTGGAATGATTCATCGTGATCCCTATTCACATGTGCAGGAATTTTAAGTCCCCATATATGACGCTATTACGGCCAAGGGCATGGCAATATATGTCTATCGCTTTAGAAACACTAAAATTTGCCAACTTTGTGGAGCAACTACAAAGCAACGTACAGAAGCATAATTCGTTTCCCTTAAGACTGGGTCACAGCTATCCTACGGTTTTGGCTTAATGCAATGAGCACTCTTAATGATTATTTCAATTATATTCCTAATAAGTAAGATACATTGATAGATGTCGTTCAGTCAACTTACAATTCTGGCAGCGAAATCAGTCACCACTGATTAACGTCTGGTCCCTTTGAGCTAAAAATCAGTGAACACAAGACACAATGATACATATAGCCTACATATGAGTGTACAACATTCAATGCACCAATTCAGTAACAATGACATATTACGCCTGTAAAGATGATGCACGCTGTAACGTTATTCAATCCTGGTGTATTATAGAGTACAAAGTTCATTTACCACCAGACACAGATAAAATAAATATTTGTTTGTGTAATTTCAAAGACTTTGATCACAAAGATGCCTATGATGCGTAAGATGCCAGAAATTTTTTGGACATAAATACGTATGAGCCAATTTTGTATTTTGAGAATGCCTCATTTCTGAAATATGTTAGTGATTTAATTGACGAATGATCCTCTTTAAGCTGACTTTAAGTAAGTATTTATAACGAAATAATTGATAATGGATTTAATATCACATGTTACGACGATGATGAATTTTATGATTCTTAAAATTACCCGATGAAACCTAAAGGAGATGTCCCACTAACGTTTGGAAAGTCTTGTCAATATTCAATGTGACAGTCAAATAGAATGACTATTTATCATGCCATGGCAATCGAATACTATTTCTTATAATTCAATTTTCTGTAATCCTATGTGTACTGAGGAATTATTGATTCCTCAGAATAGTTGTGATCTTAGAAGATGTCATACACGTTTTTGTTTTCCTCACTGCTCGTGGTAAACTATTCATTTTAATGGTACTACTATTATACAAATGGAAAGTGAGCTAGCGTGATGATCAGCTTCAAACGTAACAAGTGAATTTTGTAACCTTGTACTGAAGTTAATGCGGTAAAACATGACATTAAATGGAGGCAATTGAGGCACAAAACAAACAATAAAATAATGAACGGGGAAGAGGGAGTTAGATTTTGTAAGGAATTTGAGAACACGAGAGCATACATAGGTACAGAATGTGATGGAGGGGTGAGGTGTGGGTGTTACATGTGAAAGGGGTACCGTACTTTAATATTGATAATTACCTGACGTTTAAAACTATTGTCTCTTCAGTTCATTTCTTCATTACCCGTCAAGTCCTCCGTTACCTCCTTTTTACCTGATAAACATCCCATAAAAATGTCATGTGGTTTCATATGAATTTTGTCTCCGGAATATTTGGAAATTGTTTGAGATTATATATATATATATATATATATATATATATATATATATATATATATATATATATATATATATATATATATATATATATATATATATATATATATATATATATATATATATATATATATATATATATATATTCTCTCCCATACGTCCTCAGTTTACTTTAGTAAATCATGACAATTTTGAGCACCACACAAAACAAACAAACAAGTCAACCCTCCCGGCCAAAAAAAAAAAAGAATCAGAGATCACATTGCCAAGTAAAATGAACAATAAAAACCTAAGCAAAGTATACGTGACACCATGCATGACTCCCCATACACAACAGAATTTTGATTTCTCTGCAGCTACAAGCTTCCGTTACCTCGAATTACTTTAATAGTACCAATCCTATACTAACAAGGAAGGATCGGTTAAAACAATGTAACAATATGAAAGCAACGAGGAAAGATCTTTGTGATGTCTCAAGCGATATTATTCTTCAATCTGATTTTCCTACAATAAAGTTTTCTTTGTGTAATTTACGAGGGATTATCTGTTGTATATACATTATTTATAAGTATTGACAGTGAATATTTATTACTATTATTATTATTTTTGTTTGTGTTGTTTAAAACCAATATACTGAGTCCAAGATACACTGTAATATTGACCATAGAAATACAAAGAGAGTGAGAAGTACACCTATATCATATACCCTCAAGATAGTGTTAGAGCTACATTGTGCTAATGAACTTCCTTCGATATTTGTACACATGGAATGCATTTTTATTAAAATTGATTGAGCAAAACCATTCATAAGCTACTTCATTACAATAAAAGACTATATAAAGAACTAAAATACGATAAAAGTAAGTACATACACAATTTGCTCTTGCATACCAGTATTGCTTGTTGTATGTGGCCTTTACAGGGCTCTGTACAACAAACAAACCTCTCGCACTCACTGTGCTGTATTATATCTATTTTCGAGTTGCGACGGGGAAAGGTTTGGTCAAATGTTAATAGTGAAGCACAAAATGTTAAAGCCGTTTTTATACGAATTCTGCTTTATTTTTCATATTTTTTGTTTGGGCTTTTCTAATAATCATCATATTGCGTATAGATATGACGATGTCTTATTTGAATCATGTTGTGAACGTGGACAGAATACGACTTGGAAACTACGAGGTCAATTTCTTTCTTTTAATCGGATAGTTATCGTTAAGAGTGACATCAAAGAGTCTTTTTCGTTGGACTTTCAAAATTCTCTGAATATAAACTCAGTTGATCTTTGCCACGAAGGAAAATATGAATGTATTTGTAACAACGTAACAATTCAGTCCTACAGACTAATTGTTAAAGGTTAGTAATTTTTTTTTAAGTTTTCTCTGGAGTTTTACATGAAACACCTATCCGCTTTAAAACAATTAATTTAATGCACAAAGCATTGCTGTAACATCTTAACTACTTCCAAAAATGTGAAAGAGTGCATGTTGTATGTGACATTGTTTTTAACCTTGCACAAACAAATGACAAACAATTTTATATTTATCTCCGAGATAATGTTATATTGTTCGTGAATATCTTAAGCATCAGATGTGATCCCCTAGTTGCTCATGTAAAATGACTCAATATCAAAACACAGTAGGAAGGAACGTTGAAAGAAAAAAAAATATATTGAAAGTGAAAATGTTTATTAGTTTATGTGGCAGAATGACAACGGAAACAATACATTCTGTATGGAATTGAGATATTTGCTAATTTACAGTGGAAAAAAATAACTGAAATTAGTACTGAAATACTTCTGATGTAATAAAAGTTTCCAATATTGATATTATGAGAGTATAAAGGGATAAACTCAATCATTTTAGGTCAAAGTTAAAAAACTCCTTTCACTGAATATTCAAAAAGTATATATATAATATTCTTTACTGCATGATTAAGGCCATATGGTGCTGATTTATGTAAAGAAATAACTCAAAAGTTCATTTTGCGTATTGGAATCTATTATTTTATACAAAAGCAACGTCATTCCAATGTAACGGCTCACCATTTTAACTTTTAAAATATTAACCATGTTTTCTACAAAATCCCATGAATATAGTTTTGTCTTACACAGTATATTTAGACAGTGGTGAACCTCTTGAGATTACACACTGTGTATATCATTCTAAATAGTATGCTTTATTTCGTGTTACTGCATTTGTTATTACTTCAGCCAACTTTGACAGGTTATATAAGTATATTATTTGATCATAAAGCTCCATCTAACCAATTAATCGAAAAATACATAGAAGAAACTTATACGTCACTGGAAGTCAGAGCACCATGAAATAGAACCAATAATGATGTAAAAATAAAGCGCTTCAGTTTAGCGAAAGCTATAAGCTTTGATAGTTTAATAGTTTCGAGATATAATTATTTGATCATAATAATATGAAGAGATCAGTGAGTTCAATACTCATGAAAAAGAAAATATCCAAAAGAAAATATCGAAATTACAAACTAGAGAATAAGTCCCGAAAAATACATCTTTATGGCTTGTCCTTTATCTCATCAAATCCATCCAGTAAGGAGTATAAACCTAAGTGTCTATGCTCCGATCCATTGTACAATTTTCTTCAATGCACCTTCTTTCTTTCTTACAGCTTCTCTTCCATCAGTGAATTTGTTGCTTGATCATTCTTTTCCTGAAATGTTACAGAAAAAGTCAAACTAAATTTAATAGCACTAATATATATCCAGCTTTCAAGTATAAACAAATGTATTCAGATATGGTGCAAGAAACAAGTAAAATAAATCAACAGGGAAAGGCAATTCTCACAACCTCTAAAAATTAAAATGGAAAGCTGTCAGTAAAGAACAAAGTTGGTTTCAACGATATACCTTTTGATGCATTTCTCTAAGTTTTGTTACCTGAAAAGTAAATAAAAGACCTTCATATATTTGTATTTGAGTTGTCTGACATTGTAACAAACGATAGGATTGAAATATGTATAGGAAACTCGGGGGAAGGACTCCGTGGGAGTCCAAACATAAATGATGTAGTTAGTCACAGAGCACACAACCCGAAAGGGACCAAAATCAGGGGTATGTGAGGAATACAAAGAGGATTTTATGAGAGACTAAAGCTACTGGATTAAGACATCACTATCTAAGGGGGGCGACTCTATCGATTTTCGGGTAGTGTACGAAAAAAATCCAGATTACAGGGAATGGTACTTCGCAGATCATTTTTTAATATTAAAAAAATGTATTTAAAAAAAGACTATATTTTGGAGACGATAATACATCGTGATACCACATTTAGGCTATCTAAGCGGAGCACCAAAATGTTGGCTACTTTCATATTAGATATATTCTGAAAATACTTTACGGACGGCAGGAAACAGCACTTTTTGCATGACCATTTCCAATATAATAGATTTTGTACAACATGATATTAAGGGAATGATATATTACATGGTTATTCAGGCGATAGCGTAGGCAGGATTCTGCCAAGACGATTTGACTTGAAAGCAAATGTTAAGCAAGGGGGGGGGGTACAAAATAAAAATGAAACGTAAATAGAAATAAATGGATAACAATATCCTCCTAGATCCCAGGAAATCGCTCTTTCTAGTCCCGGTAAGTAAGCCTCTAGAATCACGAGGTCAGTATTTTCGTTTTTGGATAACCCTTCATAATATCATTGGAATTGAAGTTTTCAACTCAAATTCTCAGATCTTCTGCTGCCATCACAAGGGTTGATTGTACTCGGTCGAGAGACTCGACGTGACCAAAGGTGCAGAGTTCAAATGTTGTTTTCAAGGACGGGAAATAGAACATTTATGTATTAGTCACGTACGATCATTTAAAACAAATTTCATTGCTTAAGATGGTAACAAAACCTCCTGTCTACGCCAGTGGTTACAAATTTCATAAAATGTAATTTTTCTCAACATGTGGAATATCTGTTACCATGAGTCACTACTATACTAATATTGATTAAAGGTAGTGCAAGGTAGTATATGTTGACTTATACCTTTGTTTCATATTCAATACCAATTAACTGATACACTCCCTTTTTGTCCTGAAGAAAAGAAAATAGAAAAGTTACATCTCGTCAGTAACTAATGAACTAACAGACAGTCAGTAGACACTGAATATCTATCATACAGGATCATGTGATACATTGAGAATAGCGCCATGGTAATCTTAAAGGTAAAGAGTCACAACCCTAGAAATATCACGTGCCTTAGAGTGAGTTTTAATACCTCAATAAGGGAACCTGAATGACACATATTTACTAAGGTTGATATTCAATGTTATGTATTGCATTGAAATATTTCTAGTTAACTAAATAACGTATACCAGTGCTACAAATGTATATGTTTGTACAAATTAAGAAAGAAAAGAAACTATTGCTCTTTCAAACTGATGTATATTTACTTACCGCCCAGGTATTAGACGATATGTCCAGGAAAAACCAGGATATCATAGGGTACCAGGATACTGAAAATAAAATATATTAGCAGATAATTGTGTCTCTCCATTACAGACATACCCAATGAAGAGTTTCTGCTTGATAGTATTCTTTAAAATGCTGATATACTTTCTTTACTTCTACATTTTGGATGCACAAAATATTCCTATAGCTGAATAAAACAATTATGAACTCTCAGTGTAAATTTTAACCTTTGGATCTGTCTTTCTAATTATGTATGTCATTCCACTTGGAACTATTCAATTGACCTATCTCTAGAAAACACTCTTTAACTTTCTTTGTTCCATTAGATATTTTATTTAAACTATTTGAGACGCCATCCTATTTCACACAATGTTTTACCACAATTAGTTCCTAAGTTTATTCCCCCCATTCAAGGTACACTGCAAGCCACTTTTTGCAAAGGGTGTGTGTGTGTGGGGGGGGGGGGGGACTTGTATACGTATTGGAAGAATAGTTCTTCAAGTGATGTACATGAATAAACACAAAATAAAAGGAGGATAAAAAGAGAATATGTCTCTTTGTATAACTTACTTGTTACTCCTTTTGTTGAAACTTCTTTTACTTTTTCACTCTTAATTGTTTCTGGTAAGATGCATCCCGAAAATCTAAATGGAAAGATGAGCATTATTTACATCATTTTATATTTTAGATGCTAATTGTTTTACGATAAGCGTGTTTATAACAAAGCATTTGAGAAATTAGTTGGTAATAATTATGAAACCTCAAATCCCAACTTACTTTAGTATTTTAAGTCCAGTACATTTATTAACGAAAGAAAATAACTCATCCAAGTCGTTTTCTTGAAACTCTTTCCCAGTTTGATCTATCCTTAGCTCTCGAAGAGTCGTTAGAACCGGAAGTTGAAGATCAAACGTCAGAAGAATTGCATCATGTGATTTGTCAACGGAATGAAACACCTCATTGATAGCCAGACTTCGGATATGAACCTAAAATCAAATGAAGAGCAGTAGGAACAATGTAGATCAATTAAATGTGACGTAACATCCAAGATGAAGATATTATCGGCGTTCTATATTACATGAAAACTACATCAAACACCACACACTGAATGACAGTGGTAAACGTAGCTTGGTTTATTTGTCTGCGTATATAAACGTTGCATGGTCTCCGACTCTCTGTAATATAAATCCTAAATCAGTCATAATCAGTTTTCGTACTGATTTCTCCACACATTAAAACTTCATCAAAACGTCGTTAAAATTGTTCATATTCACTCCCATCTATTGTCATTGACGTTGTCATCACACTTTAATACAACAAGTTTTAAGTTGTCATTATTACTTAGTAAACCTCTAATTCATTCTTACCTTTTCCGAATCAGCAATTTCAAGTAGTTGTAATATTGATCTGTTTAATATCTTCATGTTAGTTGATCTAATTTGAATTGGTTTCGAACATAGATCTTCGAGTACATCTATGATTTGATTTACTGAACCTTTTCTCTCGAGGATGCACATGATGACAAGTTCAGTTCTATCTACTAACCCAGTCAAGTATCTTATAATGTAGTCAGCTGCTGCTATGTTCAGTCCACAAGCAAATCGAAATACGTATTGGTATTTAGCAGGATCTAAACTATCCAAAATATCGTAAAACTGGTCGTCAACATTACTTATTGATTCCTGGATCATATCCGCAGCATAGTGAGCAGCATACCATTCACAAAACAGTTCATGGTAAAATCGAATTACGGTAACATACTGAACATGTTCGTGGGCCTTTGTTCCAGGATTGTCGTGGAATTCCGTTAAATCTTCTTCTTGTAATATACCAATGCGTAGACACTGATTCAACAAGTCCTCACCCACAAGACTTTTTATTTCTTCTCGTTCCCAACAAGTTTTACGTTCCTTACCACTTAATGACTTAAATGCAATTTTATCTAATAAGTCATGTTCTCTTTCCATTGGTGTGTCTATATTAGTTACATTCCTATCTCTGAATTTTCTTTTCAAATGATTATGTAATGATGACACCATGTATCTAAAGAAGCTAGTTGCCGATGTACATGTTTGTAACTCCTTACTCCTTTGGCTAAGATGGGCGTACATAACGAAGAATAATGGAATCTGACACAAATCTTTGAATACAGGGTTCTCGTATAGTACATTTTGAATCTTTTCACTGGCAGCCACATCTCCATGAGTAACAGCTTTCCTCAAGTATAGCTCTTGGGCATCGCTACCAAAGCCGGTCAGTCGAAGTCGTTTCGTTTCAGCAGCAAGGTCATTTGGAAGATCTGATAATCTTGTGGTAAGAATGACGTCAAAATTTGGGTACAAATTGCTCTGCAGGATATCCAAAATATCGGTTTGACTTTCAGCGTCTGGATACTCATCAAAGCCGTCTAACAACATCATCACAGACCCAGAAGAATCTAAAATTGCTTCAATTTCCTTACTTTGGAGTTTGGAATTCTTAGGAAGGAGAAACGTCTTGATCGCCTCAAAGAATGACGGAATGCCTCCTAACTGACGTAGTTTTAATAAAATGATGACTTCGTAACTTCCTATGACTGAATCCTGGTCTCCTAAACACCAGTCATGTATCATCTGAAGTGTTAGGGTTGATTTACCATAACCTGGTCCTCCTTCAATTATACGCCTTCTTGATTGTAATCTTGGATCAGTTAAAATTTCTTGATATGATCTGATTGGCTTCCAGATCTCAGAGTCGCCCTCACTATGTTCCAGCCAAGTAATACCCCCCTCTACAAAAACAGAATCTATTGAATATAGTTTTTCTTTCTCATAAGGAACTGGTCTCACAGCATTGTAGAAGGTGGCGTACGTTGTTTTTAGTTGATCTATAAATGTTTGTTTGTTCTCAAAGACTATGGAATAAAAGAAGTTCAAGAAAGAAGAATCAGGCACAAATGGCAGCATCGTTCTCTGAATTCCAAAGAGAATAACCTGCATAGGAGACAATATCTCTGAATGAAACTTTGGGACCAAGTTTGTCGAACACCTCTGCTTCATTTTGATAAATGGATTCCCAGGATTTGACTTCCTCTTAATTCAGAAAATAACAACAATTTGATACTTGCGGAAAGTTACAAATTATACACAAGCTTTTTTTATTGAAGGAACATATCAGATTGTCTGGTGTAACTGTGGGTAACGGAAGTTTTGCCACACTTTGAATTACAAACTTGAAGTTCGTGGTATTGTAGAGATTAAGGTTTCATTTGCATTACGTGTCAGAAAGTGAACTAATTGCTTGGAAAAGTAGCTCTTTTTTCCCACTCCTGTTACATTTCTGACACCATTTACAACTGAGGGAATATTGCATTCTGGTCTGAATTATTGATATCGCTATTAGCAGCCGAAGGTTTTCTATATTACTATGAATTTGATTTTAAATGCTAGCGTAACAATATTAAACATTTTTTAACTAGTAATTAACAATTTTAACAGTTCAATCAATCTAGATACATACAAAGGAACCGAAATTCTGATAAACTACATGATATATATTTCGCACTGGCAGATGATACATGGTGACTGCTAATAAATATTCATACCTCTTGATTCATCAAGTAAGCTTTTGTTTTCTGTAAGCCCAATGGCCTGTATAAAATAAAAACCAATACGTTTATGTTCCTAGTTGTTTTGTTAAGATCATTCAAAGTTTTTGTAAGAACAGCAATGAGAATTAGTAGAAAAGACATATATGATATTAAACCTGAACTCGTGAGTGAAGTTATGTGAAAACAACAGAAGTGACATTGTGTATCATACCTCCTCTTCAGAAGTTGCCGCATCTTGCTCTGAACTCTTACGTGACTCTGAAAATGAAAACAATGACTACTTCATTCAAACAAGCCCACACGTGACTTATAGAAAAGAGAGTTGTTACGTATCACGTGACATCAACACTCGATGTATTTCAGTCTAGCCTGTTTGAATAATTTCGCAGGAAGTAATCATTCAAATGTCCAGGTGTTATTAGGGATTTGTTAACTCACAATGACAAATCTACATACTAGATCATCTTGAAGCTCGCCATCATTGTTCTAACAGCAACCAAACCAAAGTTCAAAACTTTTCAAATGATGCCCGGCTGCTTTTTCTTCAAAAAAGAAACTTTTAAAACAAACAGTATAAGGAAGCGATTGACCTTACTTTTGATGAATCTGAAGACTACCAAGACCAGAACAATCATTACAATAATAACAGCAATTATGATCACTGGTATGAGGTAACCCGGGTGTGAAATATTCTCAGTTGTTGGGGCAATGCTATCTGGAATATGAGAAAACAGGCAAAGCAAAATATCATAATAAAGAAATAGTGATGTAAGTAGACTTATAGTATTCTGTAATTCGTAGAAGAACGATTCATAACTTTCACCGTTATCTTTTATAAACATTAAGTTTCAATTTATTTGAAATAAGTCTTAAATATATCCGTGTGTTCCTATCTAAGAAATAATCAACGACGGTCTGTTTAATTACGATAGTAGATACTGTATAACAAGTAGCAATGTAAGAAATATTGAACTAAGTATTAATATTCAAGCAATAACTTTCAAAATAATTCCTTTTATTTCTATCATTTAGCCATATCTGTCATTGTGCCATTTCATATCTGTTTTAATAGTGTAATAAAGGTAGTACTGAGGGGTACTCTTCTTATCTGGGATACCTAACTCGAATTGAAGTACTTTCATTAGATAAATGAATGTGGATGGTGATTAGGATAGTAGTTAGTGTCACTGGTCGTCTCCTTATCCATTGGTGGCGTTTTACTGAAATAACCTGTAAATAGGTTTTTTACCTAAAGAGCAGACTTGGCAACGGAGACTTTGAATAACTAGCTGATTACTCACTTCGAGCAAACAATATATCGAAAGTAGTACTCAAATCAAACAATCCATGGCGTTGTACTTTGACACTGCGACACTCCATAGTGACTCTGTCAATACTCAAGTCATGAACTTTGTATTCTGTTGTATGTACTATATCAGCGGTGCCGCCGTCCGTTATTGTCTGAGTTTTAGAGTTGTAAAATGATATTTGATCGTTAGAAATATCATGACGGTACACTGTAAACTCAAGTTGAATGGTTGGTCGTATTCCATATACACTACAAGTTAAATTGCCTTCTCTCTCCCCGTCCAGGGTGCAGTATCTATCCGTGTTACATCCTTCAACAACAGGAAACTCGGGAGTTGGCTTCACTGTGTGTGAATGTACAAGAAGACGGGACACTGATTGAAATTCCATTTTTTTATGATGAATAAAATTAAACAAATACAAGAGATCTAACCTATGCTTGAAAATAAAATGTATACGGTGTGTAAATTTGCCTCTCAAGAAGTCTACATCCGTATCAAATGTGTATCAAAACATAAATTGTTTGATTGACAATACACAAAGACAACATAGTAATTACCGTAAACAATGATATGAATAGCTGCTGTGACGTCAGTGTCATTGTTACAGAAGCATCTGTAAAAACCCTCATCTTCAACTTTAACGTCCTTTATATGTAACGAACCGTCCTCGTTAAGTTCATTCTCCCCGGAGAGTGATTTAAGTACATTAAGTCTTCCAACTGCAATAAAATATGCTATAGCCTCAAATTCACCATCCACATTACTCTGCTCCCATACCAGGACACTGATATTATTGTCAGAACAAGTTAGGTTTATGTTCTGGTCACTTTCAATTAGAATATCAACGTAGTTTATGTACTCATATCGTATTTGTTTCTGCACCAGCACTAGCGTTCGATTACTTTCTAGCATTGGGATCTCTTCTTTCGCGTCGCATGTCAATAATGCAATATTCTGGATATATTTAAACAGATGTGTTACAGTCACAGACGAAGTCATTGTTAATCCATTAGTGGTACTGGTTGAGGTATATGGTATTGGATGCATGCCAGTATTAGTCAAACCATGCCACGTTAAGCCAATGGAAGGCCTTGTCCCCTGAATATGACATTTTAGTTGTTCCTCCTGACCGAGAAGACGGTAACAACTTCCATATTGCATAGAGCATCCTTCAACCAAAGGATGACGTATATCTGGTGTTACTGAAAAAAATAAATAAATAAACAAACAAACAACATGAATGGTGTTGATAGCATACGTATATTCCTAAAGACGGGTTCTTCAAGTTGGATTAGCATCTTGATGAAATTAAACCTGCAAGTAGTCTGATATGACTGATGTGAATACAGTTACAGAGCCAATAAGATTATAGTCTCATAAGATTATAATATCTCCAAGAACTTTGAATTATGTACCTTTTACTTTGACTTCTATTATCTGGATGAAAGGATGTTCTGACGAAGACTTAAATTTGGTGACAGTGTATCTACCTTCGTGATGTGCAGACACATTATTAATTATCAAAGATCCGTCTGGGTGAATATTAAATTCATCAGACGTATATCCAGGACCCCTCTTCCTGCCACTGCTGTCTATTTGTATAATTGGATCAGCGTTTGTGACGTCATCAGTGTCATACCAATAGATGCTATATATAGTTGTCGTAAATCTACAATGAACTATCCCCTCTCTTCCAAGCTCAACATATCGCGGTGTTTCACACATCTCATCTGTAGCTAAAACTAACAAAGATGAAAAGAAAGATAGTAATAATTTTGAATTGTAATGGAGCTGTTACATTTCTAATTAAATATATAACTTGGCATATGTTTAAGAAATATGGTAAATTCTTTCCTACCTGTAAAATTGCATTTCAAAACAAGCATACAGTTATTATAGTTGTCATTTGACTATGTAAGTAACAGCTAAGTTTGAGCACTGTATTCATCGCTTTTCTTTACAAGCAATTGTTAAACCGTCCTCTTTCGACGTAATTTTTAAATGCATCTAACTTGAAGAAGTCATGACAGCTGCATTAAGCTCCTCAGTCATTTTTTCGAAGTAAATTAAGTCATAACAGGCTTTGGTGTCTTTATGATGAAATTCAATGTTAATCAATTACAGCATTCTCTTTTTACAGTTGAAAGTTCCCTTTGAAAAATCTTCTTTCCTATATGATGTCATATGACGTCCTATTGAGAGCCCATTTATGCATAAGCTATTTGTTCAGTCACAATTTCAGTCACCCGTTTTGGAATTTAGTATACTCTGTTTGACATGGAGACCTCAGCATTTTGCAATATTTCACAAGACTTTTGCATCCTTTTCGTGAACATTCTTAAGTTGCTAGTAGAAGGATATCATAATGCTCAACCATCAAAATGTGCATTCGAATTGAAGGAGAAAACATATGCTATAAGGTCGACATCACACCGAAAATTC
Source organism: Stichopus chloronotus (assembly GCA_021234535.1). Taxonomy (NCBI): domain Eukaryota; kingdom Metazoa; phylum Echinodermata; class Holothuroidea; order Aspidochirotida; family Stichopodidae; genus Stichopus; species Stichopus chloronotus. The sequence goes on along the minus strand of CM037833.1, from coordinate 37,151,771 downwards.
CAAAATCTCTGAAGGTACTAGTTTAATATACTGCTATGACAAGCCATTAAGATTGTGCAAGACAATCTGCGGGAGAAACATTTCGCACGGATTCATAAAATGGTACATAGGGCCCTTGCCCAAACTTTATCTTGAACCAAAATGTTTGAACACCCTCAATGACCACTGAGAAAAACAATCAGTCAAGGATTTCTTTCAAAGAGAAGCTTCCAACTGTGAAACTACATTTTGATTAAATAACGATGAGGCAGTTGTGTGTATCTGTCTAGATATTATGAAAACTCAGTTTTCACCGAGTGTTACTCCAGGTATCGTGACCTTTCTCAAATTAAGAGTAAAACCATGTGAAAGGATACATGGAAAAATAAAGAACAAGAGACATATAGGATACGAGGGACAAAACAAATAAGCAGGAGACATACGTAACAATGATGGGAAGGGAATCATATCAAACAGGTAGGCACAACAACAAAGTATATGCTGCAGATAGTTATAACGTTATCACCTACTCAACATACAATTGTCCCTTTTTTCTTCAAATCCATAAGAATTAAAAACAACAACATACCAGAATGTAATATTAGTACATAAAGTAAGGCGAACCTCCAGGAAGTCAATGCCGTCAACATGGTCCAGTTCAGTAAATGCTGTTACAACAGAAACAAATATTTAAAGGAGAAGAAGCAATGTGTATTATTCTATTTAATCTAAGATAATTTTTGTAGCATCATGATCGACCAAGCACATACCATGCTATTAAAATTTGGTTAAAAATGAATCTTCTCAACTTCAAATGTGTGTACTGCAGAACTAGGAAACTGATATGTATGTATGTAAAAGGATTATTGGTGGCCCTTTATGTCACCTCAAAACCAGTGTAAAGTTTGTAGATAATAACAATATGTAATTAATATGGAAAAAAAAAAAAAACAACGGTTGGAGGGTGTACAATTTCTAGGTCTAGCTTACGGGCTTTCATAGTAAGAAAGTAAAACAACATACATACTGCTATACTAACAGCTCATACTGTACTAGTGTAACAAGCTAAGCTGGTAGGTTAAAACACCAAAGAAACGGCTATATTTGTTATTCATGAGGAACTATAGGGACAAAACAATTGTATACTCACCCGCAACTCTGGTAAACTAAAGAAAAGACGCCATGTTGGTCATACAGAGATAATAAATAATGTAATCTCATACTGTACGTGGACCAACCTATCTCTCAAGTAAAGCATTCATTTTGTGAGTATCGCGTGCGTATTTTCTGTACAGTTTCTTTTATGATTCCAAAGTTCAAGGCATAGCTGAGTATAATCACATTACAAACAACAATCGTATAGTACAATCAGGTAAGAGAGAACTCATACAGTGTAGTAATTCAAAATGACCCCTTTCTGTCTAACCCTCGATATTCTTGTAAATCCGATTGTTCAGAATATCGTCTTGCAGTTGACGTTTTTTTTTTTTTTTCCATGTATGAAAACTGGAATTAATTTAATAATGTAGACCTACTTTCAGAATAGAATACAGTGAAGCCCTAAACGTTAAGGTTAAAAGTAATTAATAATAATCCATAAAGCATTATAAAATGAATGTAAGTGACATAAAAAGATAGATGAAAACGTGGATAAAAACAAGGCAAACTCATTTTGACCTCCCGCCCCACCCCCTTACGTATTGTGACTAGATAACCTCAAAGACTTGTGTGAAATTCACGATAAGCTGCATTTTTTTTCACACTACATGACTTTGAAAAATATATCTTGACGGTTAATTGAGGTCCACGTGCACTTGCAAAAATCTGCAAGCAACAATCTTGGACAAAATACCTTGGGACACCCAGCGCCCCCGTTCAATGTTGGCTATAGTATTGTTGTTCAAAGGTATACATTCACTTCTACAGCGCAACATTGGAAAGGGGCGCGGGGTTTCATGTTATCCTTTCACCTAAAATTAAGTGTTATATTTGCAACATACGACAAAGTGTCCCAACAATTTTGTCCAAGATTGTAGCCTCAAATAATTTTGTCCAAAAGACCAACACAAAGCCAAATCGCCGGTGGCCTAAATCTCTAATGTTTGTCCTATAATCTTTTTAATACCCTGTGCACAAGACACAAGGCAGAATCAAAAGTAAACTGAGGGAGGTATATTAAGTTAACTACCATTATTATTATCGTTTTCAAATCGGTAAAAGAATCTCACATATTAATGACTAGGCAAAATAAAATAGAATTTGGATTAAACTTACATATTAGGAATTAATTGTAAATAGCACAACAACAGCAGCATTAGTTAAACAAATGTTTGTAAATGACTTTGCGTAAAACTTCATATAACAATATATGTTTTTAAATCAATTAAAGAAATAATCTCATGCAAAACGTATATTTCTCAATAGAATTGGATTTCAAACCTCAGGATGTGTTTGAATGGTGGAGCAAGTTAAGAAAATGTTGCTTAAAGAAATAAATGTATATTATTTCATCTGCCATTAATACGTACTATTATGCAGATTATACTGTAAAGAAAACTAATTGCACTATATAATGTTCTGACTCTATTTAATGAACTTCGTGGGACTCTTGACGGCCGCATGGTATTTCCATAGGCTGCATCGATGTTATTATGATACTTTCTTTTATGGGTCTTTTATTCTCCCATCATCATTGAGCAAATGAAATTAACGTCATATTTCCAATATTTGCCGTCCCCAATTGTTTTTACTTGAATGCTATAGATATTATAATCGTGTCTGACAACTGAATCATTTCGAAACTGTAACCATTAACTATAACCATTGAGATTTTCAGCATTTTACTATCTCAAGGTCAAATCGTCATTGGCATTCGAAAATAATACAAATTCTTAATTCCTTGATCTTAGGCGTTTTGTTACTAAACAAAAGTTTATTACTTTACTAGGTAATGGCCTTATCAATAATGCATTGTTCTAACTCTTATCATATCAATAGAGTTTGCAAACGTTGGTTTCAATTTTACTTTTGAGTTAATAAAATTGTAAGTTACCATAGGCTTTGATATTAACCACATAAATGCATTTAATTATCTCATCCAGCCTAGTGAGATCAGATTTGACACTTCCAGCCTTGGCATTAAAGAAATGCGGTATGTGCTTTAAAGAAATGCGGCTTCTGTATTCCAATTAATTTTTTGGTTTTTACAGATGCAGACATCAGTGCGACTTATGCAATTAATTTGTCTTCATATAGACCTGTTAAAGTGATAAACAATGACTACTAACAATAGCCTTAGTGACTGCTTTATAACCTACATAACGGTTGATATGAACGTCCTATGTCTTAATTATCTGTATTAATTGAAGGAACTATTCTTCGCCCTCGCTTCAAGTAACCTTCAATCTCCACTTCTCACTCTTAAGAAAAGTCCTCAAATTAATAGTGAGGAGCTCATGCTGGTCATAAAATGCAATATATATATAAGTACTCTAACACTGCACATTGTGCACCAATATGAAACAATATATTAGTGGCACGCTAATAGCTCCGTAGATTACAATACCTAATTTTGCTGAATGTTCATTAAGCTTGTTACTAACCTTATTGTACGTCTGAACATGTCTCTTGAAAATCACTTGACGATCGTTAGAATATCTCATTGGAATGTTTTCACCGGACAAATTTTAAAATGATTCTAAAATTATCAATTTTCTTGTATTGTGTTGTTATCGGTGAAGTTTTCTGCAAGACCGAAGATTTTATGGCTCAACTCTTTGGATCAGTGTGCTTTGAAAACTGTTGCGATACGGGGGAACACCAAAACTGGAAATTTGACAATCGAATTCTTTTCTTTAACAAAATAACAGTATTTTCTAATTTTAATGGAACTGTTTGGCTTTCTCCTAATAAGTCAATAATAATTTATCCAGTCCAACTTCTTCATGAAGGTACCTATGAATGTGTTTGTGGTACAACTACCACAAAGAACTATACTTTAATTGTCCAAGGTGAGTTCGCTTTAATAATTAAACAAGGAAATTGTTACTAACCCCAAAATACCGAGAGCAATATTATTGAGTAACAAAGGAAACGGAAGAAAGTTGATAAATTGTCCCAGTAATTATGAGTTCATATAGTGCATCGACATAATGCCGCAAAATGCATATGTGTTGAATCAATACGCATTGGTATTGATTATTTATATTTAATAAGGTCAAATTTCTCAAATGAAATAACACGTAGATAACAAGCTATTGTTTAGTTGTTACACGCGGCATACAGACTACAATCTATTGTTAAGTTGCCACACACGGAATATAGACAAAGCGTAATTGGTAACCTTAGCTAAACCGAATGGATAAAAAAGCATTTTACTTACAATCACTATGCCTATTTGTGACGAATAATCCTGCATAAATCGCACTGATATCTGCAGCTGTAAAACAGTGGTGACCTACCATTTAAAGATTGACAAAGTAAAAACTTGATAAAGAAAAAGTAATTTTTATAAATTTTTACATAAATTCTCCAAAAATATTTAGATTTTGTACGACATTTTATTTGAAAAATGACATGTTTGTTTTTACAAGCAAAACTCATATTTTGTTTTCTCCTGTACTTCTTTCTCAATAATTAAGTCAAATTTGGTACACTACTAATGTAGACTTTCTCCAAATTTTTCAATTGCTTTTGCCTCCAAATTACTGAAAACATAGTATATTGTTATTCTTCGGTAATTTAGTAACCAGTGTCCAGCTTCAGTGTTTCTCAGGAACTTCATCTACATTAAATAGAAGTATGAGAAGCTCATGCATGTTATAATTACATTAATGAGTTACAAAAGGAATAAAATGAAAATATAATAATTTATGATATATTAATTTAAGATCCAAAAATAGCAAGTAATCCTGGACAATCAATGTTACAGACTAACGTAATGTAGTTTATCATTACAGGAGTGGGACGATTATAAAAAAAAAAAAAAAATCCACACCAATTTATGTCTACACCACACATAGATCGATACTTCGTATTTTGAGATTGAATTTCATTATTTGGTAGACGGTATTTTTTTTTACATAAAGCAATCAAGTGCTGACACTTTATTGATTTCTCCTGTAACAGTCATCTAATCATGATGCAGAATGTTGAGAAAAGTTATCAAACATTTTATTTCAATTTTATATCTTAGAATAGGGTTTGTAGAATGTACTCCTTACAAAAAATTGATTAATATCAAAGTAGACACGTCACAATAAATATTCAACAGATGGATGGATGATTCTATTATGCAGTCAGCTATCATAAAGTAACAAATTGTCTTTGTGTCAACTAGGAAGTCTAGGAATATAATCATTATGACTTGGAGGAATCACAAGTAGGGAAATCTTCTGAAGCAGGAATGCTACAGTGGAAGGATGCAAAATATCTTCCAATGTTAACTACGAAGGGCTGAGCGGTGGATACTTTTGATTCTTGCAAATTAAACACCGTTGTCAGAGGCCACGAGGATTCAAAACTGTGTACAGAATACACTTCTAGTGGCCACCATAGTCTTGTTCACTATCATCATCATCATCATCATCATCATCACCGTCATCATCATCATCATCATCATCATCATCATCATCATCATCAGCAGCAGCAGCAGCAGCAGCAGCAGCAGCAGCAGCAGCAGCAGCAGCAGCAGCAGCAGCAGCAGCAGCAGCAGCAGCAGCAGCAGCAGCAGCAGCAGCAGCAGCAGCAGCAGCAGCAGCAGCAGCAGCAGCAGCAGCAGCAGCAGCAGCAGCAGCAGCAGCAGCAGCAGCAGCAGCAGCAGCAGCAGCAGCAGCAGCAGCAGCAGCAGCAGCAGCAGCGGCATAATCCTCCTCCTCATCATCACCAACATTATCAGCATCCCTACATCATTATTGTGGTCATTATCATTATTTGCATCATTATTATTATCGTTATTGTTATCATTATCATCATCCTTATTATCATCGTTATCATAATCATCATCGTTATCATCATCGTTGTCATTATCATCGTTATCATCGTTATCATCATCATCATCACCATCATCATCATCATTATCCTCATCATCATCGTTATCAATATCATCATCATCATCATCATATCATCATCATCATCATCATCATCATCATCATCATCATCATCATCATCATCATCATCATCATCATCATCATCATCATCGTTCTCATCACCATCATCATCGTCGTCGTCGTCGTCGTCATCGTCGTCATCATCATCATCATCATCATTATCATCATCACAATCATCATCACTATCATCATCACAATCATCATCACCATCATCATCACTATCATCATCATTACTATCATCATCACTATCATCATCACTATCATCATCACTATCATCATTAATTAATTTTATCATCACTTTTATCATTATCATCGTAACCATCATCACCATGATCATCGCGACTTCAGCATCGTCATTATTACAGTCGTTATCGTCACTATCATCATCATCACCATAATCACCATAACTGCCATCGTTATCATCATCATCATCATGGTCATCATTATCATCATCGATTTTATTACCATCTTCATCATCGCCATCAGAAGCATTACCGTCAACATGACGTCACCGTCATGACTATGATCATCAATCATCACCATTACCATCACAATCTCCGAATGTCATTACCACCATCAGTATAATAATTATCATCCTATTACCGTCACCATCTTCAACCCACACTACCCTCATCAACATTACCATCATCATCTTCATTTTCTCCATAATAATCATCACCGCAATCACCAGTAGCCCCACTATCATTATAAGCCTCATCATTATTTTTATGGTAATCGCCACCGTAATTTCAACCACTATTATCATCATAACAATTGCCTTTATCAAGATCATCATCATTACAGTCATCACCATTATCAACACCATCATTACCATTGAGATCATCTCCATCAGCATCCTCAACGTCATCATCTTCGTCATTACTTCATCTATATTTATTATCACCGTAATATATATCATCACCATCGTCATCCCTTTCATCATCACAAGCAAACCCTCACCATTGCTTTTATCGTGATTGTCATCTTAAATCCATCTGAAATTGTCAACGAAATCATTGCAACCATTATCATTACTACCACCATCACCATCATCACAACCATCAGCTGTATAAGCATCAACACATTCAGATCATCACCATTATCATCATCGTCATCATCATAGTCATGACTATCATCACCACCATATTATCATAATTACTATTATCGTGACTATCACCATCACTACGGTCATCACTACCGTCTTCGTTATCAGCATCTTACTATGTATCATCACCTTCATAACAAGGATGATTCTCACCACATTATCACGACTACCATTATCACCATTGCCATCAAAATTATCACCACATTTTCCATCACCATTTTATCATAATCATCGACGTCATCATTGTCATGATTGTTGTAGTTTTTTTCTTTGTAGCTTTGTCGACCAGTTATTGTCACTCTAGCCTACTCGTTGCATGACAAATGACTGTCACATTATTGTCTATATACGTCTTCAATGTCCTTAGTCATTACACAAGTGAGATCTTAAACACCGTTGTCTTCATCTGTCTTTACTCTCAATTTTCCCACAAGACAATTCATATGTATTTTTGCAAACTGTTCTATGTCAATCTGATTTTATTTTTGGTTCAAAAGCGGTAAACATTTTGGTCATGTATTTAATTTTCGGAATATTGATAACTGTTTTATACGTCAATGGAATTTATATCGCGTTAAATATAGCAAGATATACTGTTCGTGGAAAAACTTTTGTTAATGGTTTTGACATTGATGTTACACAAATGTCAAAGCCATGAACAAAGACGTGGTTTCCTTTTTTCACTCGAATACTGCAATACATTAAAAAAAACATTTTTAAGATATCGTCGACGTTACTTTTGTTTTACTTATTTTAACATTGTTACTGAAGAAATTATTTTTATATTTGTCATATGGTTAGGGTGTGTCTTCTAGACCCAATGTCATGGGAACGTATGTATATAATTGTAAAAACGAAACATAAAGTACGATCTGCTTAAATTGACAAAACTTTATTTTTTTTCATCTGCATATGCATGTGGAAAGGGGTAAAGTCGATTTAGTAAGTCCTCTGTGTTGTTGATAAGAAGTCTATAACCACATATTTTCTGTGATCATATGTTTACAAATCCATACCTAGTATTCTTATCACTGGAGATTACCAAGAATCAATAACGGGAATGTCTAGCAACCAGTTTCCGTTTCCAAGCGCTTCTTTAAGAAGGGGAATTCCAGATAAGCAAACATTTCCTCTGACAGTATTGAAGCCGTTTCAAACCATTTCTATTCATATAGTTGACGTATCTTATTACTAATTACGTAGGACAATCAACTTAGATAGTCATCATCTATGAATCATAGCTGGTCGTCCATGTCACAAGACAAAGAAATCTTAGTCAATTACATAACAATCTTTACACGCTTCGTATGTATGGTGAGTGTTCAAAACTCTGTTGCTCGGGAAGTTTGAACATAGCGTACTGGCCCTGAGAGGGTCATTTCAAAACCTCAAGAATGTAAATGGAAATGGTTTGAAACGGCTTCAATAACTCAGAAGACATGTTCCCTGCCTGAAGGTCCCCTCCAAACATGATGGAACATTGCCAAAGGTATGAACACAAAAGTCTTCGCTATACCTATTATTAATATATCCAGATTAGAGCGTAACATCTAAGGTATTGTGAGTGTTCTCTAATTACCAATATTTCCCCTCCTTTCGTTTGATGTTGTTTCACTAAACCTCTATCTGCTCTTAAACGTTAACTTTGCCCAAAGAAAAGTCAGAACGAATGTTAGATTATTCATGAACCATTGTTGAAAGATGCTTGAAAACAATAAACTGAGGAAAAAAATATCAAGGAACTAATTTCAAGCTCTTCCGATGAGACAAGTGAATACAATATTGACAATCATTGAATCAGTGAATACAATTATTGACATACATAAAATAAAAGAGATAGTGAAGTCAGAAACTCGTGAAAGCTTGAACTATCCCAGCACATGCACAAAACAAAAGAAACACAAGAGAGAACAGAAAATAAAACATATTAAAAATTAAAAGAAAAATATACACAAAAGAAACAAAAGTGCAAAAACAAAATTAGCTTATCAGCTGTAGAGTTTAATGAGATACTTTTAGGCATTGCTGATTTTATAAAGCTTTTTATAATTACTGACATGGGCAGATGTTCCAGACATTGTTCCGAAAGAAATGAAAGGTAAGCTGTGGAGTCCTAGATTGGAAGAAAGTTCGACTAAGATATGGCTATAGCTATAAGCTATGGTAGGAGTGAAAATGAAACTGAAAGTAATTGCTGATGATGGCTTACATCATTTAACCGGTTGAATGTAGGTATAGACTGCATGACTTCAAAAAAAATCTGATGTGTATCATGCCCCTGTGTCATTTCAAAAGTACAACATCTCACAATATTGGTGTGCTAAAGCACAACTTCTACATAGGGGTGGGGTGTTGTGCTACCTACAGATCCTGCGAATTTTCATGCTTTTACATTTAAACACATCTATCTCCACAATGTGGGATAAATTAGTAGGTATGAATATGTCACCTGGCACATAATATGTAAGAACCATTGTTTCAGTGGTCATATTTCGAATACTTTTGCATTTTTATATGAGAAATGTAAAATATTTCAGACGTTTCGATTGGACTCGTGGGTACAACCCTTCTTTTATTTGTGTACACTCTCAAAAAATGTGCTGAATAACGTTTTGTGAATATTCAGTTTACTAATATTTTGTGGCCATATATGAAATGCAACTAAAATTGACGCTTTATGTATGCATTGTAATTGTTCCATATTATAATGATTTTATACAGTAGCGACGGTAACATTTCGTTCTTAAAACGATACAGTAGGAATTTTTTAGACTCATGAAATAATGAACAGACAGGCAGAAAGAACCTTGCGAAAAGGTATAATAAAACAGATTTACTTCATTGATATGTGAAGGGAAAACTTTATCAGACAATGATATCAAAAAGAAACCTATGAGGGGAACGAATGACAGAGTAGAAAAGATCAGACTGGACACGAGCACGACGTGGATGGATGGTGGTAACGAAGCCATAGATCTGACTCTGCATGAACTAATAGGGACAACCTTAAAACAAACTATAATGTAAGATAGATTCGGGCTCTGACACGGTCATAACTAATCATGACAAAGAGATGACAATCAGAAAGTCAAACCAAACAAAGCCCACAAATGTTAATCATCCAAAACGTTCGTCGCGACTGTCAAAAAGACACGAAAAAAAAAAAAAAAACTTGTCACAATCCTACGACGACTCCGCTACGGTTTGTGTCTGTCTGGAGTATCTCTCGATTCCAGGGTGTTACGATCACAGCATGCTAGTCTCACAGGAAATATGTCAAAGGCATATATAGTAAAATAACAATAATGTTATTTGTTACGTCTACATCTGATGCCTCATCTAAGCATCCAATCACTGAGCTACAAATAAACGCAAATAGTACTAACAGTGGGCGGCAGGTCAAAATACCCCGACTCTGCTAGTCATCGTAAAAGAAGTATAACTTATAATAGAGGGCGTTATTTCAAATTATCTATAAACTGGAAGATCACTTTGTCCAGGCGAGGATCATCAAATACTGATCGCAAAGTTCCCGGAGAATGAAACAGTTGTCTAGCTGCTGACGTTTCAATTACTAATATTCTACAACTGACATGTCTAGCCAGAGCGCCGTTGTCAATTAGTGTATGAATGCACACATTTTGTACAGAAAGATAAAAATACTAGTCAGTTTTCAGTAATATGCACATACAAAATTCAAGATAGAAGAAAACAGTTTTTATCCTTACATTGTTTCACAGATCAACACGCATCAACAATGTAAAGATGTTTGCTTACTCATTTTGTATACTATTCGGACAACCAATGATTGGCTTTGTAGCACAATAGTGGTCTCAAGTCATAAACTGTATCAATTAATACACCAACGAAACATAAAGATGCAACAATTGGTGAAATATTGCTCTTTCAAGGAATTTCAATCTAATTGTCCGTTATTGATTCACTGTTACCATTGCTTCCCAGGCTCGGAATTGAATCTGTTATAAATGAATAGACACATTTTCGCAGATTCTTCTCTCATATCTGTATGTCAAATGCGAATAAATATTTCTAAATTCAATTGCAAAGTATGCCTGTAAAAACATATTTCTATGTCACTTGGCCCTACCGTAAGTTATGTCGTTGTTGGCTTGGTTAGTATTTTGTTTAACGTTAAGGTTTTTTACACTCATAACTAAGTTGTGACTTAAAGGTCGTAAATAGAAATTTGTATTGGTTGGTATAAAATGGACGAAAGATTGACGAAAAACGTATTTTTTTTGGCATCAAACAGCATATCTTGCTTTGACAGTATGCGCAATGTACCATACTATACGAATAATTGAATAAATGCTATTAGCTCCATGATTTGACATGATCTGAAATGAACATGAGCAGAAATAAACATAACAGAGTGCCATAATGATAAACTATTGATATATTGCACACTCGAATAACAATGATCTGTAGGGCAAAAAAAGCATTTCGTACAATTCCGTAAAATAAGTCAAAGGGTCCACACTGCAGCATGGACCAAAACTTCTTTCATACATATAGGTAAAAAAGAATCTTTATGAAAAATCGTCAAGATGACTATACACTGCTGTCAATTCTGTTTAACATTAATTAAAAGAGAGTCCATATTTTAGAGCATTTCACATGATGGACTTTATAGACCATCTTTTGATTTGGACCCAAATTTCCAGAACGACGAAAATGTGAGACGAGTATTTTGAGATTTTGAATCAAATGTTCATGAACACAACGAAGGTATCACTAACAACGTATCTTGATGACGAACCATGAATATTGTACATGGCAGTCTGTAGATCTAAAAGCATAGTGCAGAATCTCGTAAAATAGACCATTGGGTCCACATAGGACCTCGGACCAAAACTTTCTGGACACCTCAAATGGTCCAGATCCCAAGAAGGATTATATGTAAGTTAAAAGCAAATTCATCAAGCCATGTGCATGTAGAAGCATTTGAATTCTGATACAACCATGGGCGTCAATCCCGAGGGACGGGCGGGGGACACATCAATCCCACATTCCGATAGGTGTGGGACATAATATCAAATGTCCACCCACAATTCGTAAAACGAATGTTTTGGCTCACTTTTAAATTGTAACAAATATTGCCAACAGTTTTGGTGAGTGACTGATGTAATCGGTCGGCTGATATATGCTGATTAAGGAACTCTGTGTGACCAATTTGGGTGTTCATATACCAAGGTCTGACTCATCTACACATCCCAAATGCTGACATTTTCCGCCCCTCCGCCCTCAGAGTTTTCTTTGCCGTCTTATGATAACGTGCGAAAGAGAAAATTGATTTACACACGTTCCTTCCAAAAAATACACCAAGCAAATTTCAAATTACCCGAAAGAAGAAAACTGAGGTCAGAATTCTGTTGGTGATCATGTATTTGAATGACTTGTCGATATGCACATAGAGCCGTTGCGGGTCCACCTCCAAAACAGAAAAAGAGAAGAAACTCAGTAGACAGTCGGAAACTGAAATACCAGTTACAATTTCTCATATCTCATTCTAGCACATTTTATTTTTGAAAAAAAAAAGCCAAATATTAAGCCAGATGAGGTTAAATGTTAGCAAAAATTCTCAATAAATTTGCAATTTTATTTGAATTTTTCATATTTAGTCAATGAAAGAGGATAGTCAGAATGTCAGACATACCAGTTGGAATGTTTCATATCTCGTTCAGCGCATTTTGTGACTTCAAAAGAAGCCAAGTATCACACTAGATTGCATCTAAGTTTGGGGATGGGAACACCTTCTCCCTTACAACCCTCTCACAGACTATCACTCTTCTCATGCATCGCCATCTATCAAATACTATTGTATGGCATCTTTTTCAATATGTCTCTCATTATTAAACCTTACCGGTACCAGAACGAGTTCTACTTTGTCAAGCAACCATCGACGGTTGTACTAGTAAGCGAATACACAACTCTAATGAGAGTAAAAAAAAATGTTGGAATAACTTTTCTGGAACAATAATTTCTCAGAGAAAAAATGACTGCAATAGATGCAAAATATTTCACCATTTTTGTTTCAGGGCACCTGCTAGTTGAAAAATTCTCAAAAAGAAAAAACACTATTACAGCTAGAAAGTAAAAACTTTTCCGAAAATTACGATAGCATAACTCTTTTAGAAAAGAGAAACTGAAATTAGTACTATTTTTTTCATAGAATAATGTTGTTCTCATTAATTGAGAAATTGCAGACATGATAGCCCTATAATTCAAGGCTGGGTACATGAACTCCAGAACACCCAGTGCCGTTTCAGACAATTGGGTGGGGGGGGGGCGTGTTGTAAAGTCCACAATTTTCGGGTACGCTCAGCCCCAACCAATGGTGGATAGTCCTACCTAAAGATATTCCTAGCCACAGTGCAAGCCAAAAGGCGTTTGCCCCCAGGCCAGGTTTCAATTGTGACATCGATGAGGTATAAGCAAAATTTTCCGACAATCATTTGACCCTGATGGTGGTATGGTAATTTTGGTTTACATTCCATTCAAATTCATTTTCTGCCTTACCGACGACACAAGTTGTTTTTCTTTTTTTTTTTTTTGAAATTTCGCTGAGACTTTTTAACCATTCTCCATGAGACGTTTTGCTGGATAGTCACATATATGTATTACCATTTTTCATAGATGCGCAAAATCATTGTAACTCTACCCTTAGATACGGTAGTAATCCCGCCCATAAATTAGTAACAAACAAATTTGGGCAAAATCCAGTGTTCCCTACGTCCTGTGCTCAACCGCAAATATTTTTACTTAAAGAAAACGAAAGAGGATGCGAAATTTGCTATGGTTCTTGTATCACCTTGACTCCCATCTCATATTATTTCCGTATTACCGTACCATTTTTCATAGCATGACTTCTTGTTTTACATGAATTGAGGAATTGAAAATATGATACAGTGATCCTATTTCAAGGCTGGGTATATGCAGCTTAGGACGGCCTGGAAATACTATTTTCTGGAAGATTAGAAAAGCCCAAAATTTTCTCGTAAGCTCCGGGCCAACCGACGGTAACGTTCCGCTTAGATATTCCTGTCACGCATGCTCTTAGGACAGCCTCCGTTACTTATAAAGCCCCTGGACAAGCACCCCTGTCCTTTCATAGACTTTGACAAAATGTTCACTTTAGTCACTATGATTTATCACTTGCCTTAAACTATGAAATGTCTGATCAGTTTTGCCCTTATAATAACATTCGCAAATACAGAAATCGCAATTCTGCAAATACCTGAGAACTTCCTGGATTTTCTTCTGATCACGTTGATGGAATTAACTTGACGTGAAAACCCATTGGACTTGTCCAATATACCCCATACCATCAAAAAGGCCAGTGCGTAGTCCCCTGCTGGGGCAAATTTGTAATTATTCAAACCTAAGTGACCGTAAGTAAAAAATGTACCCCGTCCAAAACAGTTCAAGTTGGATTGACGCCCCGGTATATAACTATTGACCAACCCTTCTTAGTCTTTTCAAAGAAGTTAAATTGATACAAAATTTAATGATGATAGCATCTTAAAGTGCAAGCATTAATGATGGTCGAGTGGGAGATATTAATAAGTTACATGGCTGGTATCATCTTTGAATTTTTGTATACGTCACAGTTATTACCTTCAGTCTTGTAGCAAACATGTAGTTTGTAAGTATTGATTAAAGACATTTTTCACTCACAGGAAATAAAGGATCTTAATATAAAACAGGATCTTACTATGAGCGTTTACCGTTTTATCTGTTAATTATAATGATTTGCCACATGAAGCTTCCTTTGTTGGGCAATAACTCTTTTAAAGTTGGGCTTCATCACGAGTCTGAAAGTGTGTGATGTATAGGGACCAAATACTAGTTTTCATTGTTGTACACTTCTTGTTTAAGCATGGTCTTATGACGCAAAGACTCTTTACTTCAGAGATTATGAAAACATAATGAATGTCTACATTCAGTAAGATTTTGACCCACCAAATCGAATGAAGATTAGCTGTGTAATTAGTTCAAAGCTATTTCTATCCTTTATCAAAACAGATTTGTCGGTGCTAGGTCACAACCCGATTGAATTCTAGAACCAGGCTAGAGCTTCGAATTTTAACTAAAATAACTTCCTATTTTCCTATTCTTTTTCTTTCTCAGATATTTGGTAGGAATAAGAAAGATGACTTTCATACAAAAATGTTTAGATGTTTTAAAGAGACATGAGACGCTACAG
Source organism: Stichopus chloronotus (assembly GCA_021234535.1). NCBI lineage: Eukaryota > Metazoa > Echinodermata > Holothuroidea > Aspidochirotida > Stichopodidae > Stichopus > Stichopus chloronotus. Next base: position 37,136,353 of record CM037833.1, on the reverse strand, counting down.
TGGAAAATACATTGCTCATTTGCATCACAATTACTATATTTTTCAATAAACTGTTGCGCTCTCATTTTGTTTCTGTTGGATCTCATCCGATACGCCATGTTTTTATCTTTCTATTTCCAAACCGAAAGTAAAGTTTATTGAAAGCAATAAACAGGCCAAAGTACAAGCGTATTGATAGCACTGCAATATGTAGCGGCTTTTATTATTCCTTCTTTACATCAAAGCCATTGTCATTCATTTGTTCCTTACAATTTATTGTCACGTACTTGAACTGTAATACACTTACTCAAATCAAAGTACTGATACTTTGAACATTGTATGACACATCTCAGTCATTTGCGTGTTCAAGTTATGAACAATGTAATGAAAACAAGCAATGAATTTAACACTTGCTATCAGTCGTTATGTGGCATCATCATTCGACATTTTAATATTTCTCTTTCTTTTTTTTAACATAAATAAAAAGTGTCAGAACCGATCTGGGAAGTTTTGCTTTAAACGGAGGAGTAAACAATTTATTTTTTTTAATATTATTATAACAATTTTTATAATAAAAATTATTTTTAAATAAATTTTCATTGAGTTGTTTGCCAACATTTCTGTGTCTCACTTGGAAAGATATTTTCGGTAACTGCGTATTCTCTTAACATAAGAGTAGATGGTTACAACGTCATGAGATTGTGTGTAAAAAGGACTGTTCATGCTGTTACGCCCGTCTGAAGTAGAATTTCACCAGATGTGTGCACAAGTTTTGTTATCTTAATATTAGGTCAGATTCCAATCTGAAGAAGCAATCTGAAAACAGTTTGAGATTAGGAATGATGACAAATACGTAATATAAAATTGAAGGATACACACTGGCAATATTGCACATAGTCATATAGTAGCTGAACTTAGATCTCAAAGATTACACACACTGTAGTTCACCGTTGTATCAACTTCATGTCGTCTTTTTATATGTAATCCTTCAATGTATTTCTCCAGTATTACCCATTCAACGTCTAATTAATTCAACTGATATTTAAAGATTTGTGTTGGAGTCGTCACGTCACTAATAGAACAGATAACCAAACTCATTAAACTTTTTAAACATAAAAAAGACCACTGAAAATAAACAAAATGTTTGTGAATTCGGTTACTTTGTGAGAGAGTTCACAGCAATTCTCTCCTATTTTTCAACTGTTAAACTTGATTGATTGAACTAGAAGGTCGTAGAAAATTATTAACGATTAATGATTAACGATTCTACACGTTTACTAACGTTACTGAATAAGTTAACAACATTGTGTTCACGTTGTTTCTAGGAGTCTTGTACCTAAAATAGTTCCTTAATTGTTTAAACACATCTTGAGAGTAAATAACTGTTTAGTTTACTCGGTATACAAGATAAAATTGATACCAAAATGTACTGTGACCTGATGTAGGGAGGAGAGAGAGGGGGTGATAATACCCTCCATCACCGGATATTTGGAATTCAGGAGATCTAATCTTGGAATGTCTTGATCGTTTATTTTGTATGTTAGGATGATTTTGCCTTCTTTTTAGGCGTAAATCAAAAACATAAAAACACATGCTAAGGGAGAAGCCTTCAATTATAGCACTTTTATGGATATGGAAACATATTTGGATGAAAACTGAAATTGAATTGAAATGAAAAACTGCTGCTAAAACAATATTGCATTTTTGCATTTTCTACTAATTATCTGAAGTTACGAGTAGGCCTACGTATGCTTTTCTTTTTAATCTCTGATTCGTTAGTCTTTCAACATTTTTCAAAAAGGTATGAAGAAAGGCAGTACTTACATGAAGCCTTTCCTTCACTTTCGGTGTTAGTATTTTTTTATAATTTCTGGATAAATGAAGGGGGGGGGGGTATATTTAAAGTTACTTAAAATTCTATACCCTTATGTCGTTTTAGATGTTTTCATTTCAATTTGTTTCTTGTTTTGAAATGTCGTTCTGAAACTTTGTTTCAGGTGCTAACAATAAAGTAATTACTCTTTGACAAATTTTCAACTTTCAGTTTCAAAGGAAAGTTCTCCCACAGCTTTCACAATTCTTTCACATTATCTAATGTCTTTATATCTATTATAGTCTTTTCTTTTGCTTGTTTCTGCATCGAATTAAACTTCTAGAGTCTCTGTTGTATTCACAATGCTTACCCTCGAGGGTAAGGAAAACAATCTGTTGAGATTTCTGATTTCAGGATGGGAGCGTTTTTTTTTGCTTGTATAGAGATATAATTGCGTGTGTGTGTGAGTGTGTGTGAAATGAAAAATAGAAAGAGGGATGGTTCTACTTGTGTGTGCTCGCTAAATGCAAATAAAGGTGCATCACTGATTTAGTTAGCTATCCAGACCAGCTCCATTATACGCTCTTGCTCATAATAACGTGGAATGTCATATTGATTTGGTTCAAATTAAGTATCACGGATACTATTTCTTCAAAGATAAACTTCCGGTCAGATTACATATGTGACACACAAGAAAAATATGAATGTTATATTTACGATGGTGTGATCCAATACAAAAAAAAAAAAAACGCAATGCGATTACTTTTCTTTACACCGTTATTTAGCTGTAACATAATATCATAACGTACTAATTATTCCACGAACCGAACTAAGTTTATCAGGAGACTAAACAAAGATTTACATTAGATTTTGCAATTATTATTAAGTTACTCAAGTTCAGCCTATATTACCGTCGTCCATGTAACTTTCTGTACCAACACGTCACTGTAAAGCCAAGTGATGTTAATAATAAGCCTTCAATCGTGACTTGGCTGTTTTTAAATTTCTAACCAGGAAATTGCATGAATAAATATTTGTGACTTTAACTTTCTTTGTAAAAAATTGTAAACAATTGATTAAATATGTCAACCAACTTCCTTGGTTCAAAAACTTGTAGTTGATTATTAGTTACAAGTGTACAAATGTAGTAGCATTTTCTTTTATCTGACGTAGGTGTGATATTATTGTACAATAAACTGATTTTTTTTTTTCATCTCGTTTATTGATTTCTTTTCGTGAGGTTTTACAAAAGAACATACAAATTACTTCAAAGTTAACTGCGTGAAAATTGGTGTATAGTAACGTAAAGAATATAGAAATGTGGCATCAAGAACTTGCAAAAAGTTGGAACAATATTTACATGTAAATTGCGATTTACTGATGAAATTTCGAATTAAGATAAATACTTAATTTTTGTATCGAAATGGAAAAAAAAAAAAAACTAGCACAGGAAAATGAACGGGGAAAAAATCATTATTAACCTAACCAAAATGTTTCTTGGAGCTGCAGTGCTTGAACATCTCTATTGTTCTTTTCAGGATAAAGCATTCAACTTTCGACAAAACTTTAAATTTATGAATAAAGTTCGAAACAATAGGTAACCTATTTTGAAGTTTACATTTGTAAATTACATGCTTAGCCTGCAATAAAAGGAAATTAAGTGGATGCTTAATTTCGTCTAAATAACCGAAATTGACCACTTCTTCATTTAAAACAACGTTTTGTCTTAAGCAAAGCAAGAAAAGTTCATGCCAGAAAGAATTTGTAACATTACAAAGCCAAAATAAACGATCTAACGGCTCGTTCGACTCGTTAGCAGTGTTGCAGAAAGTACAAAGTGGAGAGTCTCTCTTTTTTTGATTTTGCACAAGAAGATACTAAACGGTGAATATAACGGAACTGAAAGAACTGAATTTTTGTATCTCTAATGACTTGAAATGGTAAGAGAAAAACTCTATTGCAGTTAAGAGGCCTACCACATATTTGTTCCCACTTTAGGGTAGCTGTGGGGCGTTGAACAAAACCTTTACGAAAATAAATGAACAGTAACTTATTTGGACGGGGACTCGTGGTAAAACAAATTGTTCTAGTGTTGTTCTCGTTTACTTTTTCAACATGGGGTGACATTAGTTTCCATGAACTGGAAATAGCTTGAATAATACCAAAATATAAAGTAAAAGGAAAGTTACGAGTAATATTAAACTTCGTAGTGAAGGAAATACAGCTTAACAAGCTGCAAATCTCATCGAAGAAATTTCTTATATAATGAGCATTTGTTTACGCAAAATTTCTGAAAATACAATATTCTTGTCTATTTTAATATGTGAATTATTAAAAATAGATTGGTTAGAAAAAATCATTCACAGGAAGATGGAAGTTAAAGTCTGCCCATGCGTTACAAACATCCTTGATAAACAAATTGTTTACATTAATGTCTGCTTTGGAAAAAAAAACAGTCAAAAAGAAATTTACCACCGTACTTTTTCAATTCGTGACTAAACAATGGTTTCAAAAAAGAGGGACGGTCATCTAAGAACATTTTCATTCATTTACATTTTAAACATTTAGCAAAAAGCTTTACATTAATCATATTAAGACCACCTTTGTCAGGTTGATTAGCAAGAACAGTACGTTTGATTTTGTCAAGTTTTTCAGACCAGATAAAGTTATGAAAAGTGGTATTCAATTCATTAAAATAATTAATTGGTGGGTTAGGAAGGGTTGTGAGCAAGTAAACAAGTTGCGAAATATCAAATGTAATAAACTGATAATACATTCGTGCATTTAGTGATGATAATAATAGTATAAGAGTCCAAAATAAGGAATACGTGATGACACAAAATTTTCATAATGTGCTAAAATTATGTTTTGAGAAGACCTTTTCTACATGACAAAACATGATGTGAGAGCAAGATATACCACAATGGTTAGGGTATGTACCTCTCGAGAAAGGATAAACATGTATACTACTATGAGAGGATTGGCTTCATGGTTACAGTGAGATAGAGGGGAACAGAAAATTTGTAGTAGATGTCTGCTCGTTTAGCAAACAATCAGAGACTCATAAGTCGAAACATCTTTTCCTGTGAAAGAGATAAATTTAAAGCAAAAAAAAAAAAAATGTCAAAGCATCTCAGAGTTAAGGTATTTTCTACTAAAAGTAACATATTTATAGTATACATTGATAGAGTTTCAATTTGTAACTTTCGTTTACAAATTTAAAATCGATGATGTTGCTAAACGTATCAGCACATTACAACACTTTATCTTCTGGAACATTTATGATCTAGGTTTTTACCATGTAAATAATTTTCAAATACATGCCAGGGTTGACGCGGAATGAATAAAATGTCGATTTTGAACGAAATCGCATGACTGTTCAAATGTGTAACAGATATAATGGTGTTCTTTGACATCAAAAACGCGTTTGGAATCATCTTTCATAAATGTGAGACGTAAAACGTAACATAATAGACGACTTAAGAACAACGAGACGGAAACCATAATATGCACTTATGTGCACTTACTATTTGTTTATATTCCTGCCGTGTCATTTCAGATGCACCTACTGTACTCTTCTGTAGAAAAAAAAGGAAAATTAGAAAGAAAAATGAAATAAAAGTATTGCAGTAATACAGATATTGATGTATCAATCTCAGCTGACTACTTCTAAATTATTTTTCAGTTTGAGGAGCAACCCTTTTGCCAAAAAGTTAGTAATTATGCCACGTACCTTCCAAATACCAGAGCCGAGGTCTAAAACATATTTTCTATCCATCACGTACCACATCACTGCAAACCAAAGAAGAAACTATAACGTTATTTTATCATATGAATTGAACACATCAACAAGTCACATGACTTCATTATTCAACATGTGCTCTACATTACAAAAAAAATTATTTTGCCCTACGGCTATTTGTAACAACAGTTAATATCTTAAGCAGTTTTTGATCTCATACCTTTCATGTCTTTTTCACAGAGTTGTTTCAACGATGACTCTACTTTGAAGATATACGGTGTTAACGAGTAGACGAAACTGGTAAAATATAAAAAGCCGGTTACAATTACTGCCAGAGCAAATGTTGCATAACATGTGAAATTACTATAAGAAAATGAATACCATTCTAGATTTAAATTATATGTTTTCGTTCAGTTTTGTTTTTGTAAAGGTGCTGGTGGGGATATCATCTCAGTAATATTGGTTTGTATCAACATGAATTAAAAGAAACACAATGGACGTTTATCTTAGTTTTACATAGTTCTTGATTTCTGTAAAACCAATTCATCATGATTTATACTATCAGTCATCGTTGTATTTATGCAAACATTGTTGTTAGTGCCTTTTCAGTGCATGTTTATCCTGCATACAAGAAAGAAAAACTCCTTAATTTGTGATTAAAAAAGACAAACATTGTTACCTGACTTCTCTTAATATCCGACATTTCATAGCATATTTGAATACGTCATCAAGGTCATCTTGAGTTAGTTCAGTCTCTTGCTGTTCAAACCACAAACAATTAACACAACCGAGAGCCGGCAATCGAGCTTCTGTTTTTAAGATAATTTCATTTCTTGAAGAATTCACAGATTTGAAACAATCTACCAGCACTAGCTTTGAGACTGTCAACTGGCAAGAAAAAGAGAAGAGAGAGCTTATTTTATTAACATCAGTGTTGTATGTAATACATTACTTGTGACGTAATGTAAGAGCACAAGAAGTCTCATGAAACCGCCTATATGTGCATACATGCTGGATAATCCGTTAAATACTTCATTAGTAAAAAATAACCTTATCAGGTACGAAAATGTTGTATCATAGTATATATTGCTGAAATCACATCCCTTCTAAGCATTTGAAAATCAACAAAACATTTGAATTAGGCAATCCAGGGACAAGACCTAACGTCATAAAATAATGATCACGTCTGTTGTTGCCTGAACTAAGTCTTATAGCTGAGTCAGAGCCTTACACTGCCAGTGAAGGCCTTAAAAAGAAAAGAATCTAGAAAACGTGTGTTCTTAATCTGTACTCTGAGACTGGAAAGTAGCCTTACATTTAACACACTGTTGACGTAAAGGAATAAGATAAAGGCGTTTAAATAAACGGTGTACTGGTATGGAAGTTTTTTTCAGGAGTGATCTCACTCATTGTATAATGTTGATAACAGAATGTAATAATTTCAGTGATCATGCACAGTAAAACTACTTGATATGACAACATAAAAAGAAGAGAAACAAAAAACAAACAAGAGGGCAATCCACTGAGTTGCGTATCTCATCGCCAACATGCATTGATTTTAATACAGGGCATGCACACGGGGGATTTGTAATAGTTTACTGCAACCACATCTCACAGAGACGTAGTTCGGGGAACTGGTTGTAATGAGTGGCAAACATTCTTCAAGCATAAAATAGTGGTAAGCATCTCAGTACTGATATCTACTGTAAGGTAGCAAACTTAAGGTTATGGCCTGGTGCTACTAGGCTCAAGTAACGATAACAAATGGCTCAAAAGTATCTGTGCTTATTACGCTACATAACACAATTATAACATTGGGTTATTCCATGTAGGTTAGGCTTAGTAGTTACAGTTAGGGGCAGGATACAAGAGCATCCCCCTATGTGTATTTGCACATAAGTCTCCTGTTTACCTGTGCAGGACCTGGTACTGCTAAAATTATACTTTGACTTAATAATAGTAATGTTGTCGTAAAAGATATTATCCACAGGGGCCAGTTCTGCTAAAGATGTTTTTGCTAAAGTTAAAAAGGTCGTGTCTATTGACCCAGATGCTGGCTCTAAGTTTGTTACGAAACAATCATACAATTTTACCAGTTTACTATAAGAGTGATATACTGTATCTTCATTATTGTGTTCATAGAAACGGCCTTGCAAAATGTGTATAATGCCTAATTAGCTCTCATGATATGCTGGAAATACAAATTTGGGGGGACAAAATTGGCTTTTTTCTCCAAAATCAGCAAATTTCACTCGATTTACCATACAACTAATACATCTCGCACATATTGGTATCATGCACAACCTTACCAAGTTTCAACTTAATCTCTCATATGCTTTTCAAACTATTCTGGAAAAACCACAATTTGGACAGGTCCGGACGCGCACACACACCCACACAAACCCACACACGCACACGCATTATCACGGACACGTTTTCATTTATACCACCCAACAGGACCCTCCTGTACCCATGGTCACTCTACCATGGAGTATCCCTGGGATGTCGCTTCTCATCCACTCCAAGCGTTTCCATGGCAACCATTCTCCCATGGGTGCACAGTACTATATACAGCTCCACTAGCTAAGTGACTACAACATCTCATCTTGCCCCTACATGGCGATGAGATAAAAAGCTACGAAAGGTCAAATGACCCTTAAAGGGAGTAAGCTATCATCGTCACTGTATTGTAATTAGAAATCATCAAAATCTTTCAACTTTATCTTCCAGTTCTCTTAGGTATTTTTCATGAAGTTGCTAAAAATTAATACTGCATAAGAAACGCTGATATCCTGCAAAATGAAGTATTTTAAAAACAAAAATGATATCACATAATAGAAAGAGCCATTCAGGAATTAGGATAGAACAGGGATTCAGTTTGGATTGACTGCATGTTCCCCTTTAATACACCATTGCTTACCATTTTACTAGCAGCAATTTCCAGGAGTTTTATGACTGATTTCTGAACTATTCTGGGGTCATTATTCCGGATGGATATGGTTTCATTACAAACCTCACGAACATTTTTCAGGATGGCATCTACTTTTCCAAACTGTTCCAGAATACACAAAATAGAAAACGCAGTGTTTTGTACCGTCTGATTGAAATAATCTAGAATGTGTTCAGCTGACTTTGAATCCAAACCACAAGCAAACCTGTAGATATATTGAAGTTCTTCGGGATCTAAGCGTTCCAGTATTACTACTTTTTTGTCATTAACTGCTGAAATAGAAGCGTTGTTGTCATTTAGCTTTTCGACCAGATGATGTGCCGCATACCACTCGCAAAAAAGGCTATGGTATAATTTTACATTGGTAATATGTACAACGTGCTGATTAGCTTGGAATCCCTGGGTCATTAGACACTTTAATTACTTCTTCCTCTTGAAATATTCCTATTTTCATATATGTTTCAACAAATTCCTTTCCTAATTCTTCACATAGGGTAACTTTCTCTATGCACGGATTGTATGTATGTCCATTTAGTTGACTAAAGCAGAATTTGTCGAGCGTGTGATGTTCATTTTCGTCGATATTGAATCTCTCAACTTTTTCATCTTTCTGTTTCCTTTTATAATGAGCGTGTAGACACGTGATAATAAACCGGAAGAATGTCGTCACCGATGTGCATTTTGTCAACATATCATGTTCGAAAGTAAGATGTGAGTACATCACAAAGAAAAGAGGAACCTCCAACAGATCACGGAGAACAGGATTTCCTTCCAGCCATTCTTGTACGGTATTTGTTGTTGAAGCCTCACCGTTGGCACTGGTGACTTTTTGTAAATAAAGTTCTTGTGCTTCAGCTTGAAAACCAGTTAACCTTAGATAATTTGCTTGAGAGATATCACCTTTCGGAAGTCTTGATGGCCTCGTTGTTATCACAACTCTACATTCAGGAAGTATGTGACGCTTAAGAATTTCAAATACATCTGACTTTGTGTCTGAATCACTATCGGGATATTCATCAAAGCCGTCCAAGATTATCAATACAGAGGTTGATTCTGATATATAAGTCTTAATGACATCAATAGTGACTTCTGAATCCTTAGACAAGCAGAATAGTTTGATGGCTTGGTATATTGAAGAAACGCCTTTCAGTTGCCTCAGTCTGATGAAAATAAACAAGTCTATACTAGACATGAAAGACCAGTCAACACCTTGACACCATTCATATGCAAGTTGTAAACAAAGTGTAGATTTTCCATATCCAGGTCCGCCTTCAATTATCCAATGGTTATGGGTTAGCTTTGGATGGTTAAAGATATCCTTATAAGAATCCAGCACTTCCCATTTTCTCTTTACATTTGAAATCTTAGACATAAATTCAATTCCTCCTTCAACAAATAACTCATCTACTGCACAATGTTCGTCAAAGAAAGGAATTGGTTTTAAACCATTATAAAGGTTTGCGTACGTTGATTTCAACTGAGAAATGAAAAGATTCTTCTTATTTTTATCTGAAATAAAAAAGTAAGATGTCATATGTAGTAGGATGTAAATAATGTTTAAACATGAACATTAAATTAGGCGATTTTACATATGGTACTGAAATACTCAGCATGAAACTTTGTTGATTAATCACTTGATTCTGTTACAGACAGCAAGAGAACAAAAGAAGAATATTGATATCACCTTCGTTCATCATCATAGGAATATGCTGTTGAATAAAAAAGATACATGCATCTATCAGTTCAAGATACTTGACTCTCTAATTAAATACGTGATACATAATTCATTTTTTTTTCAATATTACATAGCAAACGAAAGTTTATCATGGTGAAATAACAATTATTCACGAATATTAAGATAATTTTATATGTCTACCTCGTCGTTACTTGGAGATGTTTGTCGTTTTTCAGTCCTGTTGCGAACTGGAACAAAAAGAAAAGGGAAAAAAGTACCTTTAGAAGTACTAGTTTGGGAACTGGCATTTGAAATAAAGTCACTAATGTTGTGCGTTACATATAACTGTTTTTGTCATTATGAAATACCTTTACATAGTGCAAGGATAACACCAATAATGATAACGAGGAAGATAACGATGGCAACAAGCCCTGCGATGAGTGACATCTTACTAGAAGGTCCATGACTGAGGGCGGTAGTTAGGGGCATTACCTCACTAGTGTTGCGGCCATCTGGATAATGCACGTAAGAAAAACAAAAAAGTTGTATTAGTAATATTGGACGCAAATGAAGACCGGAATACTTGACAGGAATGATTTGTACTTTCTACCGATAGAACTTAAAATGTATATAATAGCCACAACTAGTAATAAGATCTATTAAACTTAAACTTACCCATTGATGAAAATAACAAATCAACTTGAGTATTCAAACTAAAATGTTGAGAGTTTAACCCCACTGCTCTACATTCTACTGTAAGTCTCCTCTCTGTCTTTTCAGTTGCAGTGTATTCTGTGATAAGGGTTATATCTGACGTTTCATCGTTTGATATTGTTTTCAATTGTTCATTATGAAATGATATCATTTTCTTTGTTTCTTCGTGATATGTTCTCCATTCTAATTTTACTTCCGGTCGTATACCTCTCACGTGACAAGTCAATGCTCCTTGATAACTCAACTGCAAAACACAATATCTATCATCTGGGCATCCTTCAACGATTGGGAAATTCGGAACTGGTTTGACTGTTTATGAAAATGAAAAAGTGACGAGAGAATCGGTTAATCCATAATACTCTAATTGGCCCAATATTTGATTCTAGAATCATTGCTTGCAATTAAAATTTAAGTATTTATTATTTGATATGACTCAAATGGGATGTCGATAGTTTAGTCCTCTCTTTTTCACGGTCACATTTTCAGACATTGGGTTGAACATGTCTTGAACTGTTAAAATACTATTGAATATTTGACAAGAATAAAACCTTTCGGAGAGTAAATACGAACTGAAGTGTACTTGCTTTACATAATTACGATTAGTTTGGTAATGAAGTGAACGTACCATAGACAATGACGTGTAGTTGTTTTACAAGTTCTTCATCTTCATTGTTCCTGAAGGTACATCTGTAAAGACCTTCATGGCTGACAGATATCTTGTCGACAACAAGGTCCCCTTCTTGGAGTTTATAATCATTCGAATTATTTGATATTTTACCTATTGTACTAATATCGGCTATAACAGCAGTAGATTCACCACTTGGTTTCACCTTCTCCCAGACTAGTAACTTATAATCACCTTCAGGGCATGGCAGTCTCATTATCTGATTTCGCTGAACAGCTACTTGTGTTATTTCAAAGGATGACATATTCACATCTTTGTTCTGAACCAAGGTTGTAGTTTCATTTCTCTCCAACAAATTAATCTTACTTTCAGCTTTACAAATAATAAGTGCGAGATACGACGAATACATGAATGGATTGGTTACTGATATTAAACTTGTCCAAGTATCCGTCTGGTTTAAAAAATCTGTCGATGTTCTGATGTTAACGTCACGTTCACCAATCGTTGTCACTATTGATAAATGTAGAGCGGGTCTAGCATGCCCTACACTACACATCAGTGACGTTCCCTGGTTCCACTGGATATAACAAAGACCTCTGATAGAGGAACAGCCTTCTATTTCTGGGAACGGTGGGTCTGGTCGAACTAAAAAGAACAAACAGCATTTTTTTTAAAGAATTAACTTAACCAAAAATATCAAAATAAAAATTAAGCAACAAGGAACATAAGGCACCCCTATATTTTCTTGTTTGAATAGTTTTCACGAACATTTACGTGGGAGAATATAGTTAAAGAATATTAAAGACACATAACCAGAAGAAAGAAAAATGATATATTTACCAATTGTTACAATGTCTACATCATGCCTTATAGGAAGATGATCTGCAGTTTCAACCTCGTACACAGTAAACCTTGTTTCATGTTTAATAGATACATTATTAATTATTAATGATCCATCCTCTCTGATGTCAAATTCACCGGTGTCAACGCCTTCACCTCTGACTATTTGATTTTCGTAGCTAACTGTTGGTGGTCCATCTGTTACGTCAAGGTTGAAGTACCAATTAATACTATCAAAATCTTCTTTGAAACTACAGAGGATTGTCTCAGTTTTTCCAATTTCAAGGTACTGCGGACTATCACATCCTCTTCTGTAACCCACTGAAATTCAGAACAAAAGTGGAAACCTTCCTTTTGAATTCAGGGTTCTTGAGATGTATTTAAATGTTGGAGATAAGAATGAACCCTTTCTGTCTTATCAAAGGTCATGTATTACTAATTCCTTTCAATATGTTTTAAAATACATTATTAAGTTAATTGCCATAGAACAATTTATGTGTAATTTCATAGAAGTTAAGTTTATATAATTAGTATAATATTTATGTTTCAAAATAATGATGAGATAAAATAAATAATTCACTTCATTTAATATCAGGTTAATCGATTTAAATAGGTGTTGATATAAAAGGATATTGGCGTGTTCACTATACTATATTCATCAATGAGTCTAAATGATACTCACCAACATATGTGTGTGTAATGAACATGGGAATGAAAGTTACCAAATATAATGTTAAATCCATATCTGTAAACCGTAAGGAGATAACACAAATACAGTAAGGATTAACAAAAACATTAAGGACTTCACCATATGTTAGCAACAAAAGCAGAGAAATGCATTACCATTAAATAACATTTAACAAATAATGGTGCCTATCATTAGGAGCTTTGCCTTGAAACAGTCGAATCTCCAAACAGTGTTTGTTAATTATTTAATCATTAGTACAGAAGAACACAAGTAAGTACGTCCCACTTATTTTATACTTCACTACCACTTTCGCTGCCTTGTCTCTGTCTGTATACGTATTACTCCGCTTGTAAAGAGTTTTTAAAAGTAAAAACTACAAACTTACACCTCTCTTGTAAAATGTATGTTGCACTATACTTGATGTATGAGAACTGAACTTCCCTGACCAACAATCCTTTTCGATATCTAGTGACATGTTTGGTTCTCAAGTAATCGATCAAATCACCAAATGTTTCTTGTTGTTTACCTTTGTTCACGTTTTATTTATTTTAATCCAATATCCAGTCTGACGTTATAACTAAATGAATGGATCTCGTCATACGAAAAATGAGCACAAACAGAGTTATGTGAGATGGTAAACTTCAAACTATATCTGCTGATGATCATTTATTAGATTTCTATTTAGCGGACACACTAAATGACAAACCGATAGGACATAAAGTAAAAGAGGAATATTACATTGGCGTATCTAATGTTTTATGTGCCAGTAGATCACATCTCATTAATTTGAAAGATCCTTAAGCTGTGTACGGTTTTTAGAGCATTATGAAAATATATACATTTATATTAACCAACCAAAAATGTCCTTACCTGGTGGTTTTAAGCAGTCACAATCAAGTCTTGCTTTCATCAGATCAGTGTATTGCATACAAACACATACGTATTGTACAATTTGTTTGGGGAGATTATACGTTATGCGGGAAATATTACATGTCGCGGTATCAAAGTCCATATTTACACAGATCAAGCCTTCACAACTGAATAGATTCAATGCATATGAGAATCATCTGAGAGTCTGAAAATTGCGGCAACAGGCCTTTGACAATGCCTATGACTGGGTATGCCAAACATGTGCTTAGTTTTAATAACTTAACTTCTTGAAGTTGACATAATTTCTTAGACTTAATTTCTTTGGACTGACAATTTTTCACTTAATTGTAAAGTTTGGATTACCCATTGAATCAAGAGTTATGATAGCTCTTCAGCAACATTGTCTGTGTACGGTAAGTACAATCTGCAAAAAGATTGTTGGGTTCCACACAGGAGCGTAGCCAGGTTTTTCTGTGAGGGGGAAATGGACTCATCTTCTCTATTCTTGACCGCCCTCCTGTTGAGGGGTATAAGGAGAGGTGTTCCCATCGTGGGGCTTTCGTCTAAATTTCACATCAGTCAGTTCATAGATACGTCGCATGAAGAGAGGTCTAAATATTGGGAGTTGGGTATCCCTCCCCTCTGCCTAAAAAGGATCATATTTGCCTTTCTCAGTTGATTAATCCCGATTAAAAATTGGCTTTTTTGACACTTGCACCTACGAACCTATAATAAAGGTTGCAGGACACAAATAATACCTTAGGGCACTAAATAACGGCAGGACTATCTAAGCGTTGGCGCTGAGCATACAACAATCCTTTTGACTTTTCAAATCGATGGCTTAAATATCACTTCCTGGGTGTTCCAAGCTGAATGCACTCAACGTTAATATAGTGATCTCATGCCTGCAATTTCTCAATTAATGACAAAAAAATCAATGTATGAAAAATATCAATACATATCAGATGGTTTGAAATAATACAAGAAACATAATTTATAACTTTTCAATCAAAAAAAAACATTGGATAGGCTGAGTGCCAGCAAGACTCTCATAGCGGGGCGTCACATTGGTTGGCGCGAAACGTACAAGGATTTTTTTTCCATTTTTAATATCTCATGCTTGCAATTTTCCAATTAATGAGATAAAAATCAGTGTGTGAAAAATGATAACACATATCAGATGGGTTGAGATGATACAAGAATCATAATGAATTACGAGTCTTGTTTTACTTATTCTTGATGACGATGACAAATATTGTGAAAATGAACATACCTTTAGCCTCAACTATTTTCCTGGTCGATAATAACATATAATTGAACATTATCTAACGCAGTGAGCTTTTTACATTATCCAACAGAGTCAGCTTTTCAACCTCCCTCCTCGTTTTTTTTTTTCTCTCTCTCTCTCTCTCCTGTATTTTTAAACATCACTCATCGCGTCCCAAAATATCTTTGGGAGGAGGCGCCTCTGGAGTCCTAGAGTAAGAATAACATGATGTGACCACTACAGTGCAAGTATTTTTTCACTATTACAATGTCCACATCAGAAAGTAAAATATCTTGCATTTGTATGAATTATATCCTCCGACAAATAAGATGACGAGGGAAATAATTGACTAAATTTTATCCTTTCGAAAGAGAAATTTATATCCTGATTGTTGATCATGTGAAATTGAACTTCATTGAGACAATTGAAAGTAATAACATCAAGTTTGAAATACCCTTTCTTTGAGCTTGTGTCGATACCATAGAAAGTAAAAGTGTTTTACAGCAAGTGATAGTTAAAAGGCTATACATTTAATACATCAGATGGTTCTCTGTCCACCTATTGACAACACGGTATTCATCAAGTGCCAGTGAGTGCAGACTATTTCCGCGTTCCCGTGTAAAATGGCTGTCCTTCGAGGTGTTTCTAATTTACAGAAAAGGATTCTTTCTCCCAGTTTAATTTTAAGGTTGCTTTTTCTCTTACATCTGCAAGAAACCCGTGTCGCACATGTCATTTTAAATGAATCAGTAATCTCGACCAATACAAGAGATAACACACTACTGGAAACTTGTTGCGAAGGAAAGCAACATCGCAATTGGAAATTTGGAGACGGATATCTTTTTTTCAATTGGATACCAATGAAGAGTCGTATACGAGACACTGTATCGTTGGATGTTAACAGATCTCTGGTTATCAGCAATGTATCACTTATTCATGAAGGAACCTATCAATGCATGTGTGACAACGTGTCAGTGCAATCATATTTCCTAAAAATTCAAGGTTCGTTTATATATATATATATCTATATATATCTATATATATATATCTATATATCTATATATCTATATATCTGTATATCTATATATATATATATCTAATATATATATATCTTATATATATATATATATATATATTATATATATATCTCTCTCTCTCTCTCTCGCTCTCTCTCTTCTCCTCTCTCTCGCTCTCTCGCTCTCTATCGCTATCTCGCTCTCTCGCTCTATCTCTCTCGCTCTCTCTCTCTCTCTCTCTCTCTCGCTCTCTCTCTCGTTCTCTCTCTCGCTCTCTCTCGCTCTTCTCTCTCTCTCTAGCTCTTCTCGCTCTCTCTCGCCCCTCTCTCTCTCTCTCGCTCTCTCTCGCTCTCTCTCGCTCTCTCTCTCTCTCTCTCGCTCGCTCTCTCTGTCTCTCTGTCTCTTGTCGCTCTCTCTCTCTGTCTCTCTCTCCTATCTCTCTCTCTCTCTCTCTCTCTCTCTCTCTCTCTCTCTCTCTCTCTCTCCTCTCTCTCTCTCTCTCTCTCTCTCTCTCTCTCTCTCTCTCTCTCTCTCTCTCTCTCTCTCTCTCTCTCTCTCTCTCTCTCTCTCTCTCTCTCTCTCTCTCTCTCTCTCTCTCTCTCTCTCTCTCTCTCTCTCTCTCTCTCTCTCTCTCTCTCTCTCTCTCTCTCTCTATCTCTCTCTCTCCTCTCTATCTCTCTCTCGTTCTCTCTCTCTCTCCCTCTCTCTCTCTCTCTCTATCTTTCTCTCTCTCTCTCCTTTTCTCTCTCTCTCTTTCCTCGCTCTCGCTCCCGCGCTCGCGCTCGCGCGCTCGCGCTCGCGCTCGCGCGCTCGCGCGCTCGCGCGCTCCTGCGCTCGCGCGCTCGCGCGCTCGCGCCCTCGCGCGCTCGCGCGCGCGCACGCGCGCGCGCTCGCGCGCGCGCGCGCGCGCGCCGCGCGCGCGCGCGCGCGCTCGCTCGCTCGCTCGCTCGCTCGCTCGCTCCCGCTCGCTCTCTCCTCGCTCGCTCGCTGGCTCGCTGGCTCGCTGGCTCGCTGGCTCGCTGGCTCGCTGGCTCGCTGCTCGCTGGCTCGCTGGCTCGCTGGCTCGCTGGCTCGCTGGCTCGCTGGCTCGCTGGCTCGCCTGGCTCGCTGGCTCCGCTGGCTCTGGCTCGCTGGCTCGCTGGCTCGCTGGCTCCGCTGCTCGCTGGCTCGCTGGCTCGCTGGCTCGCTGGCTCGCTTGCTCGCTGGCTCGCTGGCTCGCTGGCTCGCTGGCTCTGGCTCGCTGGCTCGCTGGCTCGCTGGCTCGCTGGCTCGCTTGGCTCGCTGGCTCGCTGGCTCGCTGGCTCGCTGGCTCGCTCGCTCGCTCGCTCGCTCGGTCGCTCGCTCGCTCGCTCGCTGCTGGCTCGCTGGCTCGCTCGCTCGGCTCGCTCGCTGGCTCGCTCGCTCGCTGGCTCGCTGGCTCGCTGGCTCGCTGGCTCGCTGGCTCGCTGGCTCGCTGGCTCGCTGGCTCGCTGGCTCGCTGGCTCGCTGGCTCGCTGGCTCGCTGGGTCGCTGGCTCGCTGCTCGCTGGCTCGCTGGCTCGCTGGCTCGCTGGCTCGCTGGCTCGCTGGCCTCGCTGCTGGCTCGCTGGCTCGCTGGCTCGCTGGTCCTGGCTCGCTGGCTCGCTTGCTCGCTGGCTCAGCTGGCTCGCTGGCTCGCTTGGCTCGCTGGCTCGCTGGCTCGCTGGCTCGCTGGCTCGCTCGCTCGCTCGCTCGCTAGCTAGATAGTTAGATAGATAGATAGAACATAGAATGTTCTGGGGTATTGGCATGATTATACGCTGAGGAAAGGCTCTTTTGAGCACAAAACTCTTTATCAAGTTGCGCTCGAGGACTGAAATTGAACAATTATAGAGCAACGATGTACCCTTAAGTTTTAAAAGGCAGCTATCAACTCAGGGTTATCCCCGGTAACAAAAATGTGAGTTCGAAGAGTGTACATGACTTGCAAGTTGGCTGGAGATAACCAGAAGATTTTCAACACGTATCTGTAGACTGAACATTGAGGGGGATGATTACATTGACATCCCCCCTAGTCAAATATTGGGGGGATATATTCTCCCCATCCCCCCAGGATCTACGCCTATGAAGGAGATCAAAATAACTCCAAATTGTAGCTTGCTACGTTTCCATTCAAGTCTGCATATAAATCTTTTATGAATAGGCTTTCTCTCATCTTACGCCGAAACCATTGTGACTCATTTCTTATAACTGTGATTTTTAAAGTCAGGAAAACAATGATCCTCAGTTTTAGAATAGAGGTAAAATATGCCTTTTTGTCTACCAAAAGAACTCATCAAATGCTCTTTGAATCTATCAATGAGCAAAGGGTCAAAACAAGTAACATGAAACATGATTATTACCTTTGCCCATTGCTTAAAATAGATCAAAGAATCTAAGTCTAAATTAATGGTGGTGCTCCTTTTGATATCTTTGATACGGTTTATAATTCCGTACTTGTTAATGGTGGGAATAATTAACATTCAGAAAGTCTAAAATTGTCTTCATAAAAATACTTATTATGGCATTTTTTCCAAGTATTACTCACTGTATTTTTCAATGTTATTATGTTTTGTTAATATGGTCCCAGTACCCATGTTAACCGTTTGACACTGCCATAGTATCATCATGATTAAAATATGACTGTTGTAGACGATCGATTATGGTGCATAACACGTAACAAGAAGCATATGCATCTGGAAATTCTGAATTTGGTTGTTACTTATACGTATTTGAAGCAAGATTATCATTTTTGTAAAATTCATCTGTGATATTTCACCGCTTTGTTATTCACAACGTACAATATGCAGGCATAACCAAACAAAAAGTTGGCAGATGGCCAATTGCCTGTTGAAAGTTACACTATGATGTTCTGAATAATTAAAGGTTAATCAAGGATGGACCTTGTATTAGCTGTAGGATAATGCACGATTGTATTATCCTGCAGCTTATGAACGGTCCGTCCTTGATTAACTTTTATATAACCCAAGGTCACCTGACTGAAATAGTCCAATAGGGGTAGAAGATTCTTCCCAAGTATGTATGAACTATGAGTTAAAAAATAATACGTGTCAACTGTTTATGGTTTGTTATTAAGCTATATGGTATATGAATGTCAGAATAAAGAAAAGTATCGGAAGTGTCAGTCACATTTTGTGTGGATATGACACACATTGTAGAATTTTGACGTTGGGCGTTTAAGGTAAATGGCATAGTCTAACTTGTGTTTATTCACTTTTTCAAAAAGACCATCATATAATCTAATGTAATCTTAAGACAGTGTTGTAGTATAAAATAAGCTACCGATGTGTTGCATGAAAGCGAAATATATACAAAAGATTTGTTATACTTTATGTGTGTGAAGTCGATGCCTGCTTTTTTGTATGAAACTACAACTTCTGAAACCAATTTTTTTTAATAAACTAGGCTTCGTGCTTTTGCGAGGTTTATACATTCCAATTCCTTTACCGCAGTTTTTCACAAACGTCCTTCATTATACTTAAACAAAAAAAAAAAAAAGTAAAAGATAAATGCAGGATTATGTACTATCAGTTACAGTCAACACTGGCTAATTCTACAATCATGTAACACTCGCAAAGCACAAACTCTACTCCACATATGGATATTCAATGTGATAAAAAGGAGTGCATTCGCTGTCGCCCCTATAACAAGTATGTAATATTGCTCAATCTTGTTTGTCTACTTTTTTATTCTCGTCTATACTATGAAGGGTGTGCATAGTGTAAAATTGAGCTATTCTTTTCTAGTATTTTATTATCAATGTTCGATACCTGAGAAAAAGTACAAATAAGACTTAGGACCGCATCTTTACGGAATGAACTTTGAACGTCTGATAACCAACATGTTAAATATTGAGATTACTAACTATCCAAACACCAATATCACATTGTTCGCGTATCAGTATGGCACTGGTTGCAATATTTCAGGTTCGATGTTAGTTGCTTATAGGGAGATGTGGTGTTTACGCAGGATACATCTTTTTGGTGTTGTACGATTTTCATCTAATATGGTAAGTTGCGAATCCTATCTAAGCATACAGCTTGACGTTCTTTTTTCTTTTTTGTTAAGCATGAATCCTGTATTGTATTAATAGAGTTTAATAATAACAAATCTGTTGAGGCTAATTGGGTTGTATACCTTCCATCGATACTTGTACCCAACTCTGTACATCCTTGTATTGCTAACGTACATGTGATATGAGAGACACACTTCGGAGTGTTGGCCGACTTTAATCATTAGAAATCGTGACAAAAGCCACAATTGTCATCAAAATCTAACAACATAGACAATTGCACAAACATATTTTGGTTTTACAATTTCATTATAAATAAACAAGAGCCAGAATATTCACATTAGTGACGTAAATGGGGAACTCATGTTATTTGAGAATTGGATACACCACGATGGTTTTATTTTTACATTTTGCACTTTTACTTAACAGGTCTGTGGCTAAGAAAATTGTCTGCCAGTCCTTTAATAGAGAGAGAGAAAAACGTCAATTTTCATTTTTCTAATGTTGAGGCCCAAGGTAATATTCATGAGTACGTCTTTTATGCCTTCCCCTAAATTAAGCGTAGAACTTGGTTTTGTCAAATGTGACATTATCGTTTGTCTGAATTCTGCACGTAAACATCGATGACCTTCAATCAAGGGCATTTCTTATGGTTTAAAAGAAGCAGTAATTACTTGACTGACTTTTACTTTTGTTAGGAACAATTAATTGACTGACAAGACAGCATAAGCTCATAGACCTCACTGTTTTATTGGGTCATAATGAACCATTATGAACCAATAACATGATCTAACGCAACGCAGGACCCGATTAAAATGTTTAAGCGAAACTAAAAGTGGTTAAACATTCGCCTGTTGCCTGTATACGTATTGAAACCCTTTTAACTTATTTATTTTTTCAAAATTGAAGGAGGCATACTTTTAAGTAGTCGAATTGGGTTATTTTAAATAGTAATATGATGGAATATTTGTAATATAGTTGCAATAGCCTTAGTCGATGTTGAAAACCAATACGTTATGGGGATTATTCTATTTTAATTAAGCGTTAGGTTTGGAAAATTAGAGGAACATTGCTTCCAGACTCTATGACATCTTCAATATCCAAGATTTTGATTGACAGTTCGGTGAGGCATGTTGCCAATGCGTCATGCGTGAAGTAAATATGCCGACCGTTCTGCTACGGAATTCCATCCCCTAGACTCATACTCGTATACGTATAAGCAACAGGCGGATGTATGGCCAACCCAAACCTCGAATCGACGGTGTCACAACTTCATAAACACCTTGCTTTAATTGTGCTGTTACTCAGGTTTGCCTTAGCTTTCAGTATCATAAAAAGATCCCAATTGTGAATCCAGTTTCCCAGTCCCCCCCCCCCCCCCTCAACACCGTCAACTTATCATCCCTCCCTTATCTCGTCGTTTTATGTTTTTTCTCTCATACATATTTCAACATAACCTGTTCGTCCCTAAAATTTCTGTGGGGATGCTCTGCCCACCCCCACTTGCTGGCTACTTCACTGTGTTGGAATGTCTGTGGAACGACATGGCCAGAACTAAATAATACTACTAAATAATATATTACATACAGGTCGCACAAATGCATTGTGGTTTCATGAATTCATTAGGCCTATGCTGATTTTTTGATCATGAATCATTAATTCTTGTAATATCGTGTGTACAAGGTTATCTCGACTGGTCCCTATTGACCTCAAATGACCTTTGACCTTTCTAAACAATAGGGTATTGGTACTCAATTGAAAGTTCTTCTACATATCAGTGGGACATCTGCATAAGCTTCCCTTTTTGAGATATTGTGTTTATAAGTTAATTTTTTAAACTTATTCACCATTTTGGACCCAAATATGGTACACCTATACGCCACATAAGGAATCTGCACAAGTTTTCCTTTCTAAGATATTGTGTTTACACGGTTTTCACTCTTTGACCCTTGTTGACCCCAAATGACTTTGACCTCCATTAAAAAAACTATTGGCGCCTCGTACTCAATATGGTTCAAACACATACCAAATATGAGACCTAAGTTTCTCTTTTTGAGATATCGTGTTCACACGCTTTTCACTGTTTGACCATTGATGACACTAACTTACCTTTGAACTAAACCTAAAATACAACTAGCTACTTGTACTTAATATGGTCCACCCACATACCAAAAAAATTTTATCCTTGATATATCGTGTTTACAATGCGGACGTCAGAAGACTACATACACAGAAATTCACACACACACGCCCGAATGATTACAAAGGCTACGATTTCATCGAAACAAGAAAGTAAAAACAAATACAATCATACGTGAAGTGTTTCAGGAACTAGCAACGAAGAAATATTGTTACAAGTTAGAACATCATGTGTTAAATAAGTACTTCACTTGTTCATCAACAAATTTAAACGCATTGTTACGCAGTTTGTTCCTGAAAACGTACTTTACTTGTAAAAACACTACGGTAGTCCTATTGGCTGCTCTGCAACTTTCTAAAAGTATCTTGAACGATGAATATCTATATATCACCTAATATATCTGGCACATCTATCTCTATTTCCAATTTTCATTAGGTCAGGAAAAATGGGTAATTTTTTACCCAGGTCAGGAAAGAATGTGCCTTCCTTACCATTGGAAGAATCAGGTCCATCTGGTAAGTTTGTTACATTACTCTATCTAGAATAACAACTCTAAGCAAGAACATATTTCGGGTCATTTAATACTCGGGCGTTGGCAAGAGGATTTACCAATTTTTGCCACATACCTTGATCGCCGGTTAATCAGTTAGTTACTTTCTGCAAAACAAGTGGAAGCGATCTCTTCGAGATGCATGTGGTCTTAAATTCACTATCACGACTATTGACTGTCAAAGTACATTTCTGTAAATAATTTAGCTAACCTAAAATTGAATTTGTTTTCCTTGGTTGTTTCTTCGGTACCTTTCCAAAAATCTAACGCTGTTGTGTATACCCCTGTTGTATGAAAAGTGTTGGCACTGTGGGTTAGGATAATAATTTTCCATGGCTTTCCTCGCCTGGTATTTTGCACAACCCAGTTCAACATGTAACACCCAATCAGTTTAAAGACAAAATCTCATCACCCTAGACAGTTTCAGTTCACCCAACCCCTTTCTTCTAGTTCCTGCCTCAATTGCAACCTGTCTAAAATTTCTCCATATGTATTATCAAAACAATGGATACCTGTGTACATTGTGTAATATGATCTACTCTGTATCTTTCGAATTTGCTGTCAATTTTGCTGAACCAGTTGAGAATTTCGTTTTCCGGGTGCTAAAAATAAAGCTTAAGGCGAGCTTAAGATGAGTTACTGCCTTTAATGTACCTCTAATTCCGTATCATTTGTACACTCAAATCAGAAACATTTGTTCCATCAGTGTGTGAGAATATAACATTGGAAAAAATTGAACATCAAAGGTAAAAATATTTGAATTTTTGCAAATGTCTCAATTGAAACTGTTTATCATGATTAAATTTATCCAAATTTTACCTAATTTTATTTAATCTATACAGCATTCTTCTATTTTACAACATATCATCAATTTTCTCTTTGCAGATATAAAGGAAGTATTCATTCAGGCCCTTAAGCAAAGCTATAAGATACAGTACGATGCAATACAACCGATGCCATACATCAAAGACAGGCTTTATTGTGTTGATAAAGTATTTGTAGAAGGTGGCATAGAGACTCATTCAGTTCATGACAATAGCTGGCTACGTGTGAACTCTTACAAAAATTTCTTTTCTGAAATAGCAAGTAACAGACGTCTACGAATCATAGAAGCAGAGGCTGGATATGGCAAATCAACTATCACATTACAGCTTGCTTACGATTGGTGCAATGGTGTTCAAGAGTCACCACTAGGAAACAAAGAGATACTGATTCTTCTGAGATTGAGACAGCTTGGTGGTTTCAGTTCTATCTATCAAGCAATCAAACAATTGCTAGTACCAGCTGAGGCACGAATAACTTCATCTGACATAAAAGATATCATTGAAGGCTGTACCTCGGTTGAGATTCTCCTAGATGGATATGACGAGTACCCTAATAAGGAAAGTGATACAGAGAATGACGTATCTCGTATCATCACAAGAGAAATGTTTGCGGATATTTCGGTATCTCTAACAACCAGATATCTTCCGAATAATTATGACAGAACAACAACAAATCGAGCTAGGTTACTTGGGTTTGATGATGAAGCACGTGATCAATACATCCGAAAGGCTGTTACTGGGGATAAAGACAGTAAAGTCTTAAAAATCAAACGGGCATTAAAGGAAAACCCAATACTAGACGATCTGTGCCAGGTCCCGTTGTTGTTTGTTATGTTTGCTCACATGACTCATGAAAAGAAAGATTTTAGGAAATTAAAATCGGTAACAGATTTTTTTCGCTTCATGCTGAAATGTTTCCACTCGCATATGAGGAACAAATCAAGAGATAAAAACACTAAAAGGTACAAGTCGGAGTTTGAATTTCAGTTCCGTGAACTAAGTCAAGTAGCGTTTGAAGGTCTCAGTAAGGAAAATCAACAACTTACGTGGGATAAGCAAGAACTGCATGAGAGACTTGGTGTAGCATTTTATGAATATTATGCTTCTCTTGGCATTCTAGTAGAGGAACAATTACCAGACGTAACGAATGAGCAGTCCCTGGATGGAGACATTTTTACAAAAGTTGAAGTAAGGTTCTATCATAAACTGTTCTGTGAATATTACGCATCGTTCACTTTGACAGAAAAAGCTCAAGCAGCTCAAAACAAAAACGAATTAATTGAATTACTCGACCAATTGGATCCGTTTGATCTACAGTATCTGTATCGATTCAGTTGTGGGCAAGACCCTGTAATTGGAAATCACATTATACAATACCTGAAAGGTACAGACGGTGGAGACAAGTTTGCTATCCTTTGCATCCTGGAACAAACTGGTGATGTGGATGACATCAAAGAAAACGTTAAACATCTATGTTCAGAGTCAGTTCATATACGGCATGATGATAACAAACTGATCCAGAGGTCTCTCCCTCAGCTGATGGAAATTGCAGCTAAGTACAAAGTAAGTATTACCTTTTGGTAATCTTTATTGTTACTCTGTAGTGCTTATTGTTGTTGAAAAATATGTGTTATGACGAGAACCGCATGTCTTACGGATGTACCGGTAATGGTAATGAAAGTAGCAAATGTACAGTGCGATATGTTCATACAATATATATATATATATATATATATATATATATATATATATATATATATATATATATATATATATATATATATATATATATATATATATATATATATATATATATATATATATATATATATATCAGTACGTTGGAGTCATCTTGGGGCACAGTGCTCTACATCGGGGGGGGGGGAGGGTTGAGCGAATTGTAGATGAAATCGAGTTGTCTGATGATCGCTCACTGCGTGAAACTCTTAGAACTTTTCAACTACGTTGCAACTAGTTTCGCAAGTGCTTATAGCACGGCGATCGTCAGGCAACTAACTACACCCGCCTCGAGGGTCTATTACTTCTCCTTTACACTGTCGATTGGCTTGGGTTTATACCGTGGTGACATTTTGAGATGTGCTCTGATCGCCTATTGATGTTTTGGTTCCTGTAACGGAGGATCTCGATTTTTTCCTCTAAGCATAGATTACATATGCCTGATCCCCGCTTCCCTGTATTAGACTTACGGAGGATGTCCCAGGTTATGGTTGATCTGATTTCTTTTCAGTTCCCCTATGTATTTGGATAATTATGTTTCTTTTTCGTATCTCTGGCTTCTGAAGGACTAAGTGTGGCTATTATTCCTGGTTTTGAAAGGGCCTCCTGCTAGGCCTATGTACGACGTTTGGGTTTTGTTTGTAGTTGCTGTTGTCATGTAGACAATATCGCTGGCCAGGCAATTCCTGTGTAATGGGCAACTGTTCTTTTGTCTACAGTTACCGGGTTTTTTTTGGGGGGGGGTGCTCTGATTTGATTCTTTCAGGATTTTTGAATTAAAAGATTTGATGATTTGTTGCATGTTTTTCATGCAACTGTAACTGATTTTCGTAGTGTTTTTGTTGAAGATTTTGTAGCGTGAACTGCCTGGCGGAAATGTTTGTTTACAAGCTTGAGAAACAAGGCACCGACGTTTGTTTTGGCACTTCTGCTGTTGGGAGGATTGCACCAAATGATTTTTCTTGAACTATTTTTGTTGCGTCTTGACGGATTACTTTGTTTTGGGTCTGCAGGGTATTTGAGTTTATGGGGGTAGCCAGCTGATTTGAGCGCTTCGTTATACAGTAAACGTATCCGTGTTCGATGACATCGGGTAGAGCCTATCCTCAGTACCCTGCTGGTTATTCTTTAGTATAACTGGGAGGTGGTTTGATAGGTGATAAATATACATAAGTTTGTCGTTGGGCTTTCTGTAAGATTGATGGTTGCCGGTGGTTAATTTCAGGGTTACGTCAAGAAAATCTATTACCTTAAGGTTTACATCGACAGTATATTCAGAAAGAAAGATTTGAAAATTTAGGTTAGAGTCTTTCGTTTTCGATCGGCCTCGCTGCCACAGCAGGATTTCATTACTGCTAGGCCGTCGTCCCTGTAAAGCCCCACGCTGTCAACTTCTAGTTCCCGTTCCAGCGGGTGGAGTAGGTGGAGTCCTACCAGTTCGCAAACTTCGGCGCCGTCTGCTGCCCCCTGAAAAGAGTGCCATGGCCAGGTTCAATTCCAAGGTCAAATATTCAGCTAAGTTTTATGTACACATATACAAGGATAATGTTACACCATTCTGGTTTATACATACTTTTGAAGGTCAGCCAGATAATTTACCAATCGTGAATTGCTGGGCTTAATGTAATGACACCCTCTGCAGTAAATTGTAACTGAAAAGGCAGTGCCTTTGCCTGCGTACATCGAAGCTTCCTCATTTTTGTTTTGTATTTGTACTTTCTTTTTGATTGATGTTATCTTATGATTAGATTCCCATATCCCATCTGGTGCTAGACAGATCTTTAATCGCTGTTGGAGAAAGGGAATTATCGCTCTTCTCAGGATATCATCTTGAAGTCATGTCGTCCCTTGAGAAACTAGAAATAAAAACATCGAAAGGAAGAGTGTTTACAATGGAAGAGCTTTTAACCATGCTGACTTACGCAGTCAGTTGTGACAAACTCACCAGTGTATCGTGAGCATATTTTCTTGTTACTAATTTTGGAAGAAAAAAGTTCAGTAATTTATAAACAACCGAATTTTGTCCACTTTATCTCTGAATATAACCAGTGATTTATGAGTCAATCAAATTCATGTGTGTATGAAACCCATACGAACGGTTGGTCCAACGTAACATTATTCATTTAAAATAATTATTATGAAAGATTTCTCAAATCACTCTTTGTTCTTCACACTCTATCTACCTCCTTTTTAATTCATGTGCGTTTTGCTGGTTACAGATTAATTGACTGTGTGCTCCCTTTGTGGGTGCAGGCTGAAACTC
This sequence comes from Stichopus chloronotus, assembly GCA_021234535.1. Taxonomy (NCBI): domain Eukaryota; kingdom Metazoa; phylum Echinodermata; class Holothuroidea; order Aspidochirotida; family Stichopodidae; genus Stichopus; species Stichopus chloronotus. Next base: position 37,108,631 of record CM037833.1, on the reverse strand, counting down.
TCTCCGATATCCTGACAGTAAAGAATCTAACAGGTAAAAAAAATATCACCAGTAAAGAAAAATGTCCAAACAAGTGTTTTTGGTGTAAATTTTACAAGCACAGTACTTTTCCATCTTCTTTACAGTTCTCTGGAGACCGACTAGTCAGGAGCTTCAATTGGAATCATACAGTGGCACGTGGACAATGAACACTGGCGACACCTTAACCTTTGAAGTATATGTCTTATATTGAAAATAAATGTGTTGGTTTGAAGCTTAAGTAATGAAAACCAACACATCTAGGCTATAAATGTTTCAGAGAGTGTAGCATTTCTGTTCTTTATTTCTGTAGTTTTTAGTAACTGGGAAGGAAAATGACGTCTCTGAAACTTATTATTAGTGCAATTGGTCTGATTGCAAATGTACTGTTTCGTTACATATATAATTAATAGTTACTTGGCATAAGTTGGGAGCCCCTTGTTTATCGAAAGATTCCCGAGTTCAGCCAAAAGTATTATCTTCATATGCATACATGATTCTGATACAGGAAACAGATCATCCAAGCTTGCAAGAACTCTGTGCGAGAAAGGTGACTTTGAGAAAGAATGAAAGGTTGGAAAAAAGCAGAACTTTCATCTTGCTCTTGGAAATTGCATCGCATCACAATGTAAGTTTTCCTTATCACATGGTACGTAAACTAATTTGACATATTATGAGAAAAACAAATTCATGAAAAGACAGTCACTAAGAATTTGATTTGAGAAATCAGTCACTAAGCATATCTTAATCTGAGCATATATAGATACAAATTTAGTGACAACAAAGGCACTTTAAAGAGTTGTGTTTCCAACCAGATTGAATACAAGAATAAGCAGACGAGGGACGTTCATTTTGGTGGATTTTTCTCCATTTGTTTTGGAAGATTCATGGCTGTTTAGCTGTTATAAGTCATGTGAAAATAAGTTGTTTAAAGTCTTTACACGGAAACCAAAAGGAAAAAAAGCCTTGCTGTTTGCTTCAGGAGCTTTCTTTTGCTTTGCTTTCAAGAAATTATTTATTAAACTAGTTTCATTGTGAGGAATTATGTTTTTTCGGGAAATCAATAATCGCTTCCTATGAAACACAAGAAATAATTTCTTTAAAAAGCAAAGTATCTTCATAAGAAAACAAATATCATCGGAAACAAACAGTAATAGTCGGGAAACAAAAAAAAAAAAATATTTATTTTCCTCTTAGCTTATTGTTTTGACTGTTTTACTAGTGATTTCATGTTTGTAGTCCTCGTAGGATTTTAGTGAACAAAGTGTTTTGGGAAGTATTGGACATCACAAAAAGCAACTCAAACATGGACAATTTTGAATACAATAATTTTGAATACAACATTGTCCATTTTGAATGCAATATGGACAATGTCTATTGTAGCAAGATATTACCTATAATACAAGCAGAAAAGAAGATATTGCAGTGACATCACTTTCGTTATAGTCTCTGTTTTGTTGTTGGACATTTAGATTACTGTGCACATTTTCCCGTCATGTGGTCATGGGGTTTAGTCCAATAGGTGACCTACCTCAAATGGGCATTAAATGCATATTTAGCAGTCGAATTTTAGTCAAAACGAGGTGAGATGGCCGTATTTGGTGACGTCGATCCAACGTCGAATGTCTTTGCAGAGGGCGCCGCAGCGGACGTCGGACCGACGTCAACGCCCTTTTAAGATCGGCTTCAAATCGACGACAAAATGCTTTTAGACATCTTGAAATCATAAATCATTACATAGTGTATATGTTAGCATATTACTTTTCAAGATAATTTTAACACTTTTACTTCCTTCTACAGTGATATTTGCGGAAACTTTTGAAACCCAAAGTTAGCAACAGTAAACGATTGATTTCTTTACAAGCTTTAATGATTTAAATGACTGTTTATCGTTAACATTTCAACCCTCAAATTTCTTCTGTAGTGGAATTTTTTTTTCTTCCCTTTCAATTCCTTGCTACTTCTCTTCAACCAATACCAGTGATATCTACCTTACCAATCACCAACAAAGAAGCTTAAACGAGTATAGAACAGTACAATGTACAGCAACAAGGGAAACACAAGAAACGTTTTTTTTTTTTTTTTTATCTCGGATTTTTAGCATTTTCTGTTATTATTGATTCTGTGCACTACCGAGTTACAGAAACACTGCATTATAATTTCTCATTAGAATCTCTCCTTGTTCTTTGTGTAAAGCTTCAAATTCCATACAGTTGATTTCTTAACGTCTTGACGTATACTGTCAATTATTGATAAACTATCAACTGATCTACTTAAATTCAAGCTTTTGTTATATACAGATATCAGTTACATCTCTTACCTTGCATGAATCATTTGTGACTGCAAATGAAACTGAGATTACTCTGGAGTCTCTACTGCACGTTCCTTCTCTCTCTTGTATCACTGAGCTTGAGATCATAAGCGATACTTACCGAGAGTACACAGAGGAGGAGATTATCGGCGTGATTAAATATGGAAATACGTGTAAACAGCTGCTGAGCTTGCGGTAAATTCAATTGTCAGCTTTGTCCATTTTATGATAACATATATACTTTAGTTGTTTTATATATTTTTCCGACTTTCATGTACACCAGTCAATATTCCAAGTATTTCATGAAACACTAATTACGATTTTATTTTCACAATTAAATCCCTGTGTGGTGACACAAAGGATATTAAATATTTTAATTTAGTGTGAAAGTTTGATTGAATATATTACTTTAATATTTTCCTACAAGTGACTTCAGTCTGTACTGTGCATGTCTTGATTTATGCCTCATCGAAATGATGAATATAACTGGTTGATGTGGACTTACAGGTTGTGTGACATAAAAATGACATTTTGGAGTATTGAGCGCATCCAGCATTAAAATATAAAACACAGACACAAATTCCATCTACATCTATCAACAATTGACCAATTTACAAGCGAATCAGTGTCTCACAGCTGTAACATTGGGTGAGTATGTAAATTTGTGACGTCAAGAGCTGGATTCCTAACATATTTCTTACGTAAATCCTTTGTTTATGTAACCCTTTATTTCAAAGACATTTGAGAATTTATATGCCCGGAGGGTTTACTTTGGAAGCATGTATTTTCTACACTAAAAATATCGATATCACTTACCAATGTCAGACTCAGTAATTAGGTAATTAAGAGGCAAAATATATAGGCTTAACAAAAGAAATACTGACACTGTGCAACACTCACGCCATCTGTTTTGCATTTTTCTCAAACTTTGGAAAGTCATGTCTCAAAAACGGTAAAAGATATAAAAAAATTCCAACGAATTTTCACTCAGCTGGTTAACTTGGCAGTTTATCAACGTAGGGTGCTCTTTTCTAGAAGCATTTTACACAACCTTCAAATCCTCTCGTTAATTAAATACATCAGAAAGGACATCAATTATGCTCTCACAATACGGACATTTAAAGTGACTGCGTGCGTATACCAAAAGTTAAAAAAGTACAATTTCACGTAAAAACTTTTACATGTATTGTTATTGAATCATACAGACAATTTGTGGAAGAAAAAAGATATGCCTTACGATTCAAATTCTTAGTCCACATGAATTAAAGAGTAAAATACGATAAGGCACTGGTTGAAAGTTTTTATTCAACATAACCAGGTTCATGTGAAGTCTGATGGAATAACATATTCAGTTGAATGAAAAAGCTGATTTGCTGGCATGGTAGGTGTACATATTAAAGTGATTGCGTGTGCACTGTAAAACCAAAAAAAGATAAGATTATGTTTGATCTTAACTTTTTCTTTATTCTTTTAATGTACAAGCGAGGTTGCACATGGACGGACTATGTATTTCAATGAAGGAAAATGACAGTCACTACTTCGAAAAGCATAAAACAGTAACAACAGAAATCATATTTGAAAATTAACAGTTCTTACTACAACCACCTACATAATGAATATGCAACAGTACAGGTCTCACCAGTGTATCAAAAACATACTACTCAAGTCGTCGATCCTTGGTAGGTATCGGGAATTGTAGTAGTATTTGATGAAAGGAAACACTGTATTTACAAATAACCTGCGAGCTGAACACAACCTTGCCCGCGGCGTCAGTGATCCTGAGTTGGTAACTGAATATTCAATACTAGTATACTTCCCATTGGCTTGCTCAAAAAGCACGCCGTTGATTTGAATGAAAACTGTCAACCACTACATTATCGTATTCTACACTTTTTGTCCTTATGTTAAAAGAATTTGAAATCATATTTCAAAATTAACCAACCGAAACCTATTTATTTTCCCACATTGTCTGAATGGTGTAATTAAAAGCCTTACCAAACTTTTGGAAATGAAATTTCAATGTTTTTACTTTTTGCCTACGCACGCAATCACTTTAAAATGAAACAAAGACAAACTTTAGACTCAAAATAATATAATCATCCTTCTGTTTTTCCCGTGCACACGATCATTTTCAACTTATGTTATACAAAAAGACTAAATTTCATTTCATTATTGCATACTTATATATTTACATATCGCAATGTATTGGTCTGAAGGTCAGTTTTGATATTTCTTATTGTGGTTAATTTCCTTTGAGAAACAATGACTCTGTGGATGTTTTGCATGTAATGCTACTCTTATCTGTGTAGTTTCGTTAGCTGCTTGCTGCCGTTATCTCTTCCTGGCGAGTCTCTGTCTTCTACATCGGAATCAAAACAACTGCGGGGTGAGAGAAAGTCAAAAGAAATATCAGATGCAATAATGAATTTATTGCATGATTAAATTTACTGCTTGTTTAATTTAAAGATACAATAATATATATTTTTTTATCTGTTTGACTTAATAGCTTTAAACACCAATACCATATATGCCTCAGTCGGACTGTTCCTACATCCATCTATACCATCCCATCACAGTACACATCAACACATCATATCATATCAACACATCACTTGGGTTTTTGACACATTATTGTAGGCGGAGTGGGAAGGGGGGGGGGGGATTGAGAGGTGAGCATACAATATCTGACTATGTTGCTTTAGGTGGAAAATTTGATGTCATCAAATAAGTATTAGTATGTTTCGTACACTTCTTAACTAGATTCTATATGCATTGAACGCCTTCAAGTTGAAATATAATCAGATGTACCGTCTTGAAGAACATAGTGACATACTATTCGCTTACTTGCAGTTACATACCCCCACTCGGTTAATTCATGTTTCCTTGCATGTAAATCTTTTTGAGGGGTTATAAGGTAGTGCCGCGTTTTTCTTACCAAAACTCTCAGTGGCGTACAATATCACCGTGTATGTTGTATCATTGTGATAAGGTTTTTCCCACCTATTATTCAACATAATCAAATACTATAGCATTGTCTCTGTTCTCTTGTAGTGTTATGGCGATTACATGAGTATGACTTTCAACTCACTAGAAGCAAGTGGCAATTAACGTCAAAGGATTCTTCAACTCTTGCTGTTAGTATTGTGTTCATTATATATGCTAAAATATGGTCAATTATTTGCTAGCATGAATGTTTTTCAAACCTAATTACAGTCTAAGTAGTAGCAATTTTAATCAATACTAATCATCTACAGTACGGTTTGGTTTATCTGGTTTAGTACTCAGCCTTGTACAACATCATCTTTTACAAATCGTACTGATTGATTTATACTAAACTTGCATTTCCATTAGGGACAATACTCTCCTAAACTTTCTAGGCATTACTTTTTCTAGTTTGATGTTCGAATATAATTCTTTTCACCTTCACCTAATTATCAACTTCGTCTTAACTTCTTGAGAGTTTGAATGAATGATTATCGCCTACCGATAAAGTTAAATCATTACTTGGTATAAAAAAGTAATGGACAACACATTCACACAAATGCGACGTGCATGCCGTAGATGAAGAATATTGGTCAGTTGCCCCCCCCCCCCCTCTCGTACACGCACACACATATACCAAGAGTGATGTGAATGCAATGTTAAAAAGATGGTCCAGCCACAAATATAGCTTTTGTATGTTGTAGGGTAAGTAAAGCAGATCATTATAGCGACAATTTCATGCAATTCCCATGTGTGACTCCCGAAATATGAGCAGTTAAAGTGGCCACGTTTGTTACCACCAGTTAACTTAAAGCAAGGAGGAGAAATTTGATCTCCCCACATTGATAAAGCATTTTATGTTTTTCTTTCTAGTTTACACCAAATGTGATACTTCAATATCTATGATATCATGAATGTAAATGGTGTATCAGAATTTGCAACATTCGCATAACCAGTACCTAAACTGACAACCTATTGATTTCAAGGTCAAAATAATAAATTCAATAATAAAAAAAAACAAAAGACCATTCAGTCATGTGAGGTGATGATGTCACTCCGCCTACTTGCTTGAAGTTCACATTTGGTAGCAAAGCGGAGAAATTCAACTGGTAATATCTCGGGAACCGCACATATGAACCGAATAGAAGTTTCACCAGAATGGTTGGATTAATTTACTGTTAAACACATTGTACTAAATTTTTGACTGAACCATCCTTTTAGAGAAGATAAATTTGATCATCGAGGTGCATGCATCTAAATTTTAAAAGATGGATTTTAATGACCTGGTTAGAACAGAACAAATTCACTCAAACAGTGGTCAAAGGATATAAGGATTCTATATATAACGTCAGGTTACCAAGATGATTAAAAGCGATTTGTGTTGTCATAATTTTTTCCACGAAGATGATGAAATCAATATATTTAGTGATCATTATCTTATTCAAGGTCAAGAATAAACTTGAGTTAAATATAGTTGTATATGAGCAAGAACTTACTTCGTCGTTATGGGCTTGTGATAGGTAACAATGAGTAAAGTTATAATTAGCAATAATGGGAAAACTAGAGTTTTCATGAATGGTTAGGTTTTAGTACATATTCCTTTTAAATTATTGCATGGATAGTATAAAGAAGCAGATATTGACTTTTCTCTCAATATAATCGACGCCTTCCATTTTGTTTTCCATCCCAATCTTGCCTCAATCTTGTGGGGATTGTCATTTGGATGCATTGCCTATCAGATTAATGTTCAGGTTAAATTTCTGTTGTTTTAATTGCATATGGAGTCCCATGACTTTCAGAAGATATCCAAAATGTGTTCAGACTCGATATGTCTTCAAGAGGATGACAGCAAACATCGACAAGGATACAACATACTACTGTTAGAAAATGCATCGTTTTACAGCGTGAGTGAATGTAATACATACATTGTAATAACTTCAGTATGGTTTTGCAGGGCGTGTGATGAAATATTCTGTTTTCCCTACCAACTAGCGGGGTCTCTGAGCAAGTACGGGGTAATAAGAGTGCGTAACAGACAGTGGAGTAAACAAACAATTTGATTCTTGAAAGGAGGGGAGGGGACACTTGAGGACGCAAAGAATTAAAGTATGGAGGAAGTAGTGTAAATGGAACATCACCAATGCTGGAACTTTGCCTTGTATACAGAACGCAAAATGCATTGTGGTTTGTAGAGTCCACAGATCGTCACCCCTGATGTCTCCAGTTGGCGTCTCACCTCAACAGCAATCAATAGATCGCCTAGATCAACTTAATACAAAAATTCAACTGACGAACCAAATATGAAAACTGTCGATGCTTTCTGTCTTGGAATATGGTGTTCTGATATTTTTTTTTCAGTTTACACTCTTAAAATAAGATTTGACCTCCACCTAAATAACAGAATGTGTGAACTCAATATGACACACCATCAACAAAAGACAAGGATCATTTTTTTTCTGTATCTGAAGGTATCATGATTGCAAGACTTTCATGGTTTGCTCTCTGATGACCTCAGATAAACTTTGCCATACTCCAAAACAATTGGGTTAGTAAACCCAATTATGGAATACTCACATATCATGTAGAATAGTTATCACTCCCACACTTTTTTCAAAACACATTGATTACACGGTTTTCAGAATTTGACCTCAGGTGACTTGAAGTTCCACCAGAGTGAGTAGGGTTCTTTCACTTGATGTAATGCATTATCATGTTAAGTAATTGAAGTTTCCATGGTTTCAATCTTGATACATGATGTTTGATCATTGTTCAAAGGACCTTTGACTTCCTTCACTAACAACAGGATTTACGTTTTGATTTAAATAATACTCTGAGCATTGAATAATCGGTTGTACCACTTATAAAGGTAGTAAGGTGAATTACTCCAGAGTGAAAGTGTATATGCCATTCAACAACATTTTGGAAATCCCAAAAGTTCCGTGTGTTTGGCTATATATTAGTCTCCAAAGTAGATATGATGAAGATGTGAGGGTTATGAAATACGTTTTGTGGTTCCCAAATGTCAATTTCATACTTTGTAGGAAACCGGAATTTGCAAAAATTTCTAGCTATGTCCCTGGTCGTATCGTATGAATCATGAATATTTCACTTTGAACAACGTACTGGATCATCTCAATTACCTGCGAGTTTTGAATCTATGTCACTTTGTATTCTTATGCATGGAGGCTAATATTCAACGTGAGACCAAACAATAAGCTTTATTATGTTGTTAAACTGTTATCGCGGGGATTTTGTCCACCATTTTAGTAGCCATCTTGTACTTAGGTGTAATTTGCTCTTATGATGTGACTGGCACGTGACTGAGCAGTGGCGTAACAAAACATTCTCATCTGGGAGGGGGTAGGAGATCATGAGAGGGCGTAAGAGAATTTTAAAGATGTACAATTCATTGATGGATATTTACACGTGATCATCATTTTTGCTGCAAGCCAACAATGTTACGCCAATGTTTTAGTGTAGGATAATTGTAAAGAATCACGACACCCACTACATCACTGCGTTGCACGTCTCTCATGTTTACTACACAAATTGGTAATCAGTCTTTAGCATTGTACCAGTGGCCTACTATTCCTTTCAACTGTGTATGATCTGCCTATATGTCATCGATAACATGGCAACAAAGACCAAATATTTTCTCATAATTTGTTCATTGCTTTTTTTTTTTGGTATAAAGAGTTTCACTGGTTTTGAATCAGAATCAGGATTTTAATTCTTGTTATCTAAAAAAAAAATAGCATTTGCACTTCAGCAACTTTAGTTCAGTTTTCAAGTGTTTGGTTTTCTATCATGACTATTTATTAATTTCAGAGCAATTTAAGCTTTTCCTATGTCGTTTTGTATTCAGTAAAATTTACTGTACTAGAAGTTGTTTTTTTCTTTTCTGAAACACACTGTGCGACATATATTTTACCATCTCATTTCACCAAGGGAGGGGCAACTGGTGACCGAAAGACATTTTTCAGGAGAAGGGGGAGGGGGAGCAACCGCCATCCCTACCTTTCCCTGCAATTAGTGTAAATGAGAGACCTTGTTTGGTTAAGTTATGGCACTTTAAAATATATGACAGTCATGTTAGAGATTTTTCAATACCGTCTGATGTACACCTCCACGTTGTCACATTTTGGGCAGAAAGTTGTTACATTTTGGACCAAGTTTGAAAGTTGTTACATTTTGGGCAGGAAATTGTTACATTTTGGACCAACATGATAAGTTGTTACATTTTGGGCAGAAAATTGTTACCTTTGGACCAAATTGTTACATTTAGGTCAATTGTTACAAAATGGGAGGTAGCAACTGGCCATTGTCCCCTGATTGAGTGATTCTTTTAAGGGGTTTTAAAAGAAGGTGTGGAGAAGAAAGGCTTTCAAAAGACTTAGAAGGGCTCAACAAGAAATCATGGGAAAACAAAACTAACGTGTAATAAGGAAATAGTGTGAAAATACTGAAATTGTGAAATACTGTGCCCCGTACTGAGTGTTGCAATTAGGTTTCTGGACTTACAGGAACTAGGGACATAGAGGTTGGGACTGTATAAGAGGAGGGCCACCATCACTTGGTGAGGGGCGTACAAGAAATGTTGGGATAAATGCACACCAAAGCGCACTTTTCTCCATAGACCTAGCCTCTGCCAAATCTTTCTGGCGATGTACAAATAGCAGTTGTAACACCGTCTGGTGTTCCACCCTCAAAATTCGATACATTGACTGTTACACTTCCTTCCTGGAACTCGCTACACTGATGAGAGTCAGTGTACGTACAGAGCATGAATCGTGTATGCAATGTTGCGCGTTGAGTCAATTGCGAGTCAATTGAAAGGTTCGGGTAGCAATTGGTCGGAAAGTCTTGAACTAGTCTACACTAGACCCACGAGTGATCTCCTGGAGATGATGATGTCAGTAATCTATAGACGAAAACCCAAAAGCTCCTCAATATTACTGCATGGTTTGTGGCTGCACAAAACGGTGATAAAATTTGTACATTTTATAAAATCATTTACATTCTAGAAAGAAAGAAATCTGAGGGCAAGGAGGGCATTCAATGGAAGGGGTATTAAAACGTTTCACTGGATCAATACTGGGCTGGTTTGTCTTGTTCGTATGGAGTTTGTTACACCTATCACACTCAAGAAGCACGAAATAAATAATTCGTGCACAGGAATATATCAACATGACAAAATAGCAACATGGCAAAAATGTGGTGGCAATCGGTGATTATTCAAAATGATGAATAATACCAGTCCAACAAAATGTTTACTTTACTGCATGGTATTAATTAAACCATGATATAGGACAAAATATATCCAATGCATGCACATAATGAACATGGAAATTCCCAGAAAAAGAAAACTATTAAGCTTTACTAAAGAACAAATGTAACAAAGAAAAATACCAAAAATTTGTCTGATGTGAGATACAGTTCAACTTTACATGAAAAACAAAGTTGAAAAAAAAAAGATCAGCAACTTATCAATCTGATTGTTAGTCTATGCAATATATGCCGTTGAATGTTAAGAATGTTTGATTTTAACAGAAAATTAATGGACGTGATTTTTCGTTTTTGCTTTTCCTCCCATTATGTTAACGTCAGCCTGTTCTTGTTTCCTGTTTTTCTTTGTCTTTTTTTTTTTAGATATCAATCTCATGCCTTGTACTAGACAACTCCTTTTTTAATGTAGACGAACTAGGAATTGAAGTTAAATCTGGAGTTCGCATACCGATCTTATTAACACTGCAGAACCTGCAGATAAAAGGAGAAGAGGGGCAAGAACTCAACCATGAAACAGTCTTGGGAATAGTGAGCTACGTACAGAAATGTCCAAAGTTAACGGAGATAACGTAAGATATAAGTAATGAAAACAATCTTCTGCCTCACTCATTCATTGTTTTAAAAATAACAGTATACTATGGAACGAAAAGAAAACAGCCTGACAGCACCTGCTTAATTACATACTAAAGTGATGAGATACAGACTATGCTTGCACTCATCGTGCTTCAAGACGTTTACTGGTATATTAAGGATAAGTTGAACGTTAGGCGGTTTTACTGACCTTCTCATATCGATGTATCAAGGTTATAAAATTCCTGATAATTCTTGTTAATACGGGTCATGTTCTCAACGTAAAACAACCATCACGTTTGGCACATTTCTTATTCTATATATTACAAAACCTTGCAGTAATTTCAATAAAGCGAATTGGCTGCAGATAGGCAATGTAGTACTGACGTGATAGGAGTATCGTAGAATATTTATGTATTTGCGGTTTCATAGAAATTTCACATTGGACTAACCTTGATCTACTGTCTAGCTGGTATGGATATCAAATTAATGTTTTCATTTGTGTCTAAAGATTTGGTTTTGTCTAATATTTTCGTTTGTGCCTATGATTTGATCATTTTTCATGTTTTCGTTTGTGTCTAATGATGTTGTTGTGTCTAGTGTTTCGTTTGTGTTTAATGATTTGGTCTGTGTCTACGTTTGTGTACCGGTTCGTTCGTGAAATGTGGTATGCACGGACTGTCGATAATATTTATGCGATCGGCTTTCCATAGTACACATATAAAGTCACCCGTGATGCATGAATAAGTGTAGTGTGTGTTAGCTGTCGCTGCTTGTAAACAGCTCCAACTGAATTATTTGTGTGCTTGTGTGCGTGTGTACGTTTGTGTTAATTCTATAAAACATTAAATTTAGGGGTCATTGTTTCTGCGGTCGAAGATCTTTTACAACGCAAAAAGCTCAATTGACACCAGGAATGTTATACTAAGAGCTGTTTCAAAAAGAGAAACATTGAAACATTCCATGGGAGCACCTCCACCAAGAACAGTACGACACTTTTTTTATCACGTTCCTTTTAAGCTTTCCCCACAAGAAAAAGGAATGACACCAACACCAATTTTGGATGGTTCCCTATATGTCTCCAATTTGAAAACGTGCAACGTAATTTTAAACAGTTTGGCCATTATTCTAGCTTCTTAGATAGATACAGGTAAGATCTTGGTCTATATACTAATGTTTGTAAGGGTGAGCAAATCCAGTAGGTGACACACTAAATCTCCCAAAATGATGCCATACAGGATAACTATCCCAATGTGGTGATCGTGGCATTAGGTTTTGTGTTGAGAAGCTTCCAGGAACAAACAAAAGGTATCATACTGAATTGAATTTGAATTTTTCTGAATCTGAATAGAAATTTTAAGAGTGAATTCCAGACACATCTTTTTGTTGAGTAATGTATCTTACAATATTGGCATTACGCCTACATTATGAATGTAAGGATCTATAATAAGTCAATGAATGACTCTTTCTTCTGCTTCCTATATGGGATCAATCATAGGCTATTTACTCTGGGAGTCCAGATCGATTATTCAGCTGAAAGGGTTGATGACCCCACCATGTAGGTTGAGATCCAGTAGTCCAGGGATAAGATCGCTTTCGAGACGTATCATGCACACTTGACCCCCAAATGAGGGCAAAACTCCATTTATTCAGCTGAAATGGTACATGGATAATTGTAAATAGAGCATATCCACTAGCGCTCACTAATCGTCAAAATGGGCGTGACATCCTGAATAAGACCTCGATAGTAGCCTCAAAGAGAACAAAATTTGGTATTGTTTAGCTGACAAGGCACATGGATAATAGCGTTTGCATTGAAAAGACTACATATTAGTCATCACAGAGATACCAGTGAGAGTAATTTATCCTGTACTTTACCCAGGCTGGCTAGGCTGTAGCCCCAAACGGACCCATGACCCACAACGACTTATTCCTGTGAAAAGGTACATGTATAATCCTTTTTTGAATTTGAGAGGAGTACATGTCATAAATCACAGAAGTAACATTAACGGCAACTTTACCATGCAAAAGGACCTACACAGTATACCAAATAAGGTCCATAACATGGTCCATAACCACGTGATTAAACTGAAACGGCACGTGGGTAATTTTGTTTGCATTTGAAAGAGTATATCTCAAGGATTACAAAAATATCAATGACAGTAACTGTGTCTTTCGCGTTTGCCTAGACAGTAGCCCCAAATGGGCCCATGGCCCATAACGGGTCTTATCACCCATAGTGTAATTTCACGGTTTACCAGATTCCACTCCCCTTAGAAAATATAGCATAAATATTAATATTACTTTCCAATTAAAACCTTCGCCATCCAGGGAAAGTTTAGGTTGCATTGAAAATTGGACTTGCATATTGAAGTGAATTATTATTTTTAATTATTATTAAATTACTACTAATTAAAATTACTATCAAATTTTTAAATTACTGTAAATAACTACATGTACTTCAAAAGCGTAACCCGAGATGCTCGCCGTCCTTGTAGTGTAGGCCTACACAATCACGGCCACCTGTAAACGAGCTGATCTACACGGAATTCAGCGTAGGAAGGACATGCCAAAGAAAAGTGAACTTCGTCTGATACTTGAACTTTGAACTTCTTTTTTTTTTTTGTTGAAACTGGCATTTTGACTACTTAATTAACTCATCAAACTGACAAATATCTTAGACTCAGAAGTTACTTACAGCTTAATCATCAAGCGAGTGGGACATCGGATTGGGTTGAAGTTAATTACAAGACAACGAATAAGCTAAATTATGAAATACAATTTGCGATGTTCAACGACCGGGAATGTATCAAACCATGATGTTTCAGGAGAAATGTCTGAAAGTGGGTACATCAGATTTAGGCAGATGTGATAAAATCGTTGGCCATCAGATTAAAAAAAAAATCTCAAAAATGGCAAATTTGAAAGGATGAACTCTTCAGAATGACACACATCTGCAATCTGGTGGTCCAGTCTTACAAAATTACAATAATTCGCATTCGCTTTTTTTTTTCCCCACAAGATGTTCCAAAGTATTGAAGACAATGCTCTTAAATTATTAATTATAGTCCGTTAACTTGTGTCGTTTGAAGCAAGAATATCATTTTTTTTTTAATTTGAAATATATTATTTACTCCAAAATAGCGTTCGTGTTATGTATCCGTATATCATGAGCAGAGGTTGGGACACAATCCATAACTTCAATAAGTCTTGTGTGATTCAGTATAACGGGCGTTGTTAGAGTTAGTTTTGGATTCACTTTGTACTTGTACATTGTTACGTTATACACAATCTCTCTCTCACTGCTAAGAAAAAGAAAGCTGTGAAAATGCATTAGGAAAAGATGTTTACAGGACTACAAACTCTGTAACTGCAAGACGGCGTTTGTGATTCAGTGTTATACGGGTTAGTGGAAAGTTTCCTTTACATGGACGTCTCTACTGGATTTTGATTCGTTTGGATTGAGTTTTGGAATATTTTGTCCGTTTATTTTATGGTGAATGCAATGTGTGGTCTACCTTGGAATAGGCCGGGATAGAGAAGTGGGTAGAAATGCATAGGAAAATGATGTTATGCAGAACAATTGTGTTGCAATCTTTGGCTAAAAATTTAAAAAAAAAATGCAATACAATGAGACCAATGCTTTTGATGTCTTGACTGTGCAAGATAAGAGAAATTAATCATCTTACGTTGGATTTATTACTTTAATCATCACCATTGTACTCCCAATAATATTTTGCATTTTCGAAATCTGTTATGATATTTCATCAAATCATCAAAAGCACAGGGCTGAAACTTTGGTTAATCGTAGCCTATTGCCATTGTTTTTTAATCATACAGTTACAATAAGAGTTTTTATAAATACATCATTGAGAAAACTTAATTAATTTTGCATGTAAACGTTCAACAATTTCTTTGTGAGTGTGTGTGTGTGTGTGTGTGCGCGCATGTGTTTGTTTGTTTAGTGTAGTGTATCGATTTTGATTTACCTATGGTCGCCCACGAGAAAGAATGGTGTCTTTGATGTTTTAAATTTATCCATGTACCTTTTCAGATGAATAAACTCATTTTGCCACCATTTTGCACTAATGGCAGCAATCTCATCCCTTCACTCCTGGTCCCCAGCCTATATATGATGGGCAAATCAAACCTTTTGTACCTTTCCAAGTGAATAACCGCCGCTCTCCGCTGCCGGCCTATATGTCGCAGATCACCAAAACTGCTCAATGAAAAAAAGAAGAAAAGAAATAATTTTCACAATGGTGTTCGTGAGTCGTCTCAATGGGATGATATATGGTGCACAATACGTCTTATCATAGCTTACAAAAGGCAATGATTACATGGTATTAAGTTTAGAGATCGCTTTTGCCAACACTGAAGTTAACGTGTTTTTTTTTTTTTTTCTTGTAGATTTAGAGACTGTTTGCTGCCTCTGTCATTCTCTGATCAAACGTTACTCTCAGATATTCGAAACAAGGGTTTACAAGGTAAAATAAGCTAACATTGTACAATATACAAGGTGGTATATCCATTTCATCTTGATGTAGTAATGATCAAATTTAATGAATTGATACTGACTCAATGAGTGAAAATTATCTTTCTATTTTCAAAATTAAGTGCAAGTTGACCTAATTTTGTCAAATTACCAGATGGCCACCAGGATATAGTGATGAGGGTACATATTGTCTTGTGTCATGTACATATCAGGCGTGAGTCCATGATTGCTTTCATAGGAGTATGTAGTCTGGGCTTATTTTGCGGGCACGTGTGTCTATAAAAGCGCAGATACATGACAATGAGGTTTCCTTCAATTCGATTTTTTTTTTATTCTGTCTTCAAAGTGATTGCGTAGGCAAAAAATAAATAAATAATCAATCAATCAATCAATAAATAAATCAATAAATCTTTTTTCTCCATCTTTTATTTAGTTCCTTTGCATGGAATTATCAGAAGGTTTTCAATGAGCATTATTTACAAACAGGATAATGGTAACAACGTAAAGTAATAACGTATGTACAAAGCAAATGGGACAAATTGGAAGAGCAGAATTTCTAAAAAGTGTTTAAATGAAAAGTGTAATGAAGTATTCAGAAAACGTAAAAGGTAAAGCAAAGGTATTCCAACGTGAAAAAGAGGAAGGTAGTATAAACAGTGAACAATTTTTCATAACCTTAAAATACTAGCAACTATGTATGAGACAAAAAGGTTGGGGATATTAGCGAAGTAGTTCTTAAGCTTGTTATATCTAGCCAAATACTTTTTGGTTGCGTTTGGTTTTAAACTTAAGTATTTCTCTACTTTAATAGTAAATTTCATTTTATAATAAAATTCATTACAAGTAGATATAATTTTACTAAGCTTACAATTGAAAACATAATACTTACAGTGAAATATTAGAAAATTTAAGAGATGAAAGTGGCCTAGGTTACATCAAAAAAAAATATCTTTCTGAGTAAGTACAAATTGCTTCCCTGGAAAAGTTGCTCGACATCTAAAAGAAAACTAGCAGTAATATCACAATTCCAGAATAAGTGTTCAATGGTTTCTACTTCTCTATGGCAAAAGGTACAGGAATCCGAATCAGATTTATTCATGAGGTGTAAGAGTCTATTAGTACCAAGAATTCGATGAAGGAACCTAAACTGAAAATATTGGATTTTGGTTTCACGGAGAGTAGAGAAAACGGTTTTAAAGATACTATTCCATTCATAATCCCTAATAAAGACGTGGATGTTCCACTTATTACAGGCCAGAGGGGGAAGGGCTATCTTATCGATGATGAGGGGGTACGTAAGCCTAGAAACAGTGGGATAACTGGAAATAGCATTAATAATATGATCATTAGAATTATTGTCGTCACCTGTGATATTCTGCTTCCATGACGCCGGAATTGCGGAACAGATTCCAAGCAAAGTTGTAGAAGGAAAATTAGGAAGATTAAACTTTTGAAGAAACTGATTATAAGAAAATTGAGAACCGTCTTCTAAGAATAAATCGCGAACATGGAAAATATTAGCATGATAAAATATTTTTAGGAAAAGCATTGAATTATCAATTTTTACAGATGAATTGTTCCAAATAATCTGAGTGCCAAAGTTGTCAGAAGGAATTGAGAAGGTTGCTTTGCTCCAAGCCATACAAACTTGCTTTCAAAAGGTATTTTTAATATTGTTGACATCATTTATATTGTAATTACAGTAGAAGAGCAACTCTTTTCCAAAAGGAGAAAGATAATGATTAGAGAATAGCTTCCAATAACCAGTATTTGAGTGATCAATGTAACGTTTAATCCAAGAGGTCTTCAGTGCGGAAGCAAAACTTTCGATATGAATAATCCCCAGCCCACCTTTGTCAATTGGATTTATCATCGTATTTCCCAGATAAAATCAAAAATAGTGGAGTGGACCTCTTTGAGAAAATTTTTGGGAGGATCAGGAAGAACTTGAAAGAGATAAACAAGATGGCTAACCGCAAAAGATTTAACAATAATGTTCCTACCTATTGGAGTCAAGTCTCTATTGCTCCAGATCCTGAGCTGGTTCTTAAGCCTAGATAGTTTTTGTATATAGTTAAGGCGAAAAAGATCTTTCCCATTACGAGTAAAATTAATGCCCAAAAATTTAACAGGACCATTACTAACAGTAAGATTAAGGTCATAAAGGTGAACAGGAATCTGATTAATTAAATTACCAAGAGGAAAAACGAAAGATTTACTAAAATTTACCTTTAGGCCAGAAGCTGACTTAAACACATTTAGAACATTTAACAGTTCCATTGTAGAGGACTTAGAACCATCTAAGAAAGTAGTGGTGTCGTCTGCATATCGCAAAAGTTTAATTTCTTTACCAAGCACAGTGATGCCTGTAATACGATTGTTATGCAAAATAAGCCTAGAAAATATTTCAGCACCAATTATGAATAAGTATGGACTGAGGGGGCAACCTTGTCTAACACCTCTACGAATGTCAAAAAAGCCGGTGGAATAACCGTTGTTACACACACAGGACTTGCTGTCATTGTACAAGGTTGTAATCCAACGTCTAAAATCGGGACCAAACTTGAAATACGCTAAAGCCCCATCGATAAAACCCCAGTCCATGCAATCAAACACTTTTTCAAAATCAATGAAAAAAAGAAGTCTAGGACTTTTATTACGGTTCGTAAACTCTATCAAGTCAAGCAAAAACCTAACATTTTCAGAAATAAATTTACTTGGAATAAAACCTGTCTGTGAATCACCAATAATGTCATTCAGGACAGCTTTCAAACGATTTGCCAAAGCTTTTGCACCAATCTTATAGTCTGTGTTTAATATAGAAATGGGTCTATAATTACTTAAAAAACCTGGATCCTTGTCCGGCTTACAAATGAGGATTATGACACCCCTACGTTATTCATTAGACAAAGAGTGAATATTGAAACCATAGTTCAGTGAGTTTACGACCAAGTGCTTAATACTAGGCCAAAAGTACTTATAAAAGTCAGTTGAAAAACCATCGGAGCCAGGTGACTTTCCGTTTTGCATCGAGGCTAGTGCATTATGACACTCATCAATAGAAAGTAAACCCTCACACGGTGTTGAATCGAAACCCCTTCGTAAGCAGGAATGCGATCACTGAAAATGTAGGAAGAGTCAGTGGGAGTGGAAGAGTAAAGATCACTATAAAAGTTACGGATTTCATCCAAAATGTCGAAAGTATTAGTGATTACTTTGTTATCCTTAGAAACAAGCTTGTTTATACAGTTATGTTGTCTATTACGTCTCTCAAGATTTAGAAAATACTTAGAGTTACGTTCACCTGACTCAACCCATCTAGCTCTAGATCTAACAATGATACCGTCAAGCTTGTTGCGATAGAGCAAATTAAGTTGGTTTCTGGCCTCATAGAGCTCGCGATGAGTATCATTGTCATTGGTAATTACTAACTGACTTTCAAGTCTAGAGATTAAACGAAGCGTATCCATCTCCTGTTTACGATATAAACGAGCTTTTGACGTAGAGTACTTAATTGTGTGGAGACTGATATTGTACTTAATCTTTTCCCAAAGAGAAGACGGATTATCGAGATGAGAATCATTGGAAATAGAAGCAATCAAATCATTAACAGAATTAATGTAATTAATATCCGAAAGAAGGGAATTGTTGAATTTCCAAAAAACCTAACCTCTAGGAGTATCAGACAGTTGTAGTGATAAAATTACCAATGAATGGTCAGATTGAACAGGAGGCTGATTGTATACATTGGTGACCTTAGGAACAAGGTCATGAGACACAAGGAAAAAGTCTAGTCTACAATGAATGTCTGCAATGTTAGAATGCCAGGTATAGGCCTTTGTCATAGGATTTCTATCCTCCAGATGTCAATGAGGTCAAACTCTGCCATTGTACTGAGGCATTCATCACGGGCTTTAAAATTGGTCCTAGCATCCCCACCGGTTTTGTCAATAGAAAGATTAAAGACGAAGTTAAAGTCTCCATCCCAGATAATACAGTTACAAGTTATTCAGACAGCGAGCTACAGATTTGTAAAACGCCGGGCAATCAATGTTAGGACCATAAGAACAGACGATAGTGATGGTAAAGTTACAGTTAAGAATATCAGTGATAATATATCTACCATCCACTTCTGAAAATGTATTCCAAATATCAAAATGCACATTTGGATTAAATAAAATTGCTACCCCCTTACTAATACTAGCACCATGAGAAAAAATAATTTTACCACCCCATTCATTCTTCCAAATACGTTCAACATCTGGGCAACTGTTCGTCTCTTGAACCAACATAACCTCAAACGTATTTCGGTGGAAATACGCAAATTGTTGCCTGCGCTTAGATACTTGCCTAATACCTCTTACGTCACAACAACAAATATTGAGGTTACTCATAGGATATTATAATAAGGCGATGTGAAATGTAAATACGATAAATGTACATATGTTATTATATAGAGAATAAATACATATTGCGGTAGCTTGAACAAGTAGAAAGTATGAAAACGTAGTTCTGAGATGGAGAAGAAAAAAGCGAAACAGAAAGAAAAGAGAAAAAAAAACAGAAAGGGAGAAGAAGAAAAAGTCAAACATAACGAATTTCACGCGGTAAGTCAAGATGAATAAGATGACGAACCAAATCCGTATGAAGAAATCCAAACGATGGGAAGAAGGGAATATAGAACCCGAGTGGAGAGATGGGCGATAAAGTAGGTAATTGATGAATCCTCAATAAATACAGCTTGAGTGAAATGTTAGTGGAATTTGTATGGCTGTCCATCGTTTCCCCTCCAAGAACCAGCAGAAAACCTAAGCTTTATGTTCCTTTGGTAGAGATCTTGGACTTGTTCTTTCCAGCGTCGCTTTTCTTTGAGGTCAGCTTTTGTAAGGTCTTCTACTATCATAGTAAGGCTTACTAGAGAGCTCTTTTCTGGCATTTCGCAGAACTGCTATCTTATCTTGGTAAAAGGAAAGTTTCACCAGGATGTGTCTATCTCTACCGGGTACGGTTTTACCATCTCTGTGGGCTCTCTCTATTTTGCAGTTGTGGACCCCTGCCTCTTCGAGAACTTTGGTAGCCAATTCAATACAGTTTTCGGCCTCTGTTGTGTGAACCCCAACAATCCTGATGTTGTTCCTCCTAGAGAACCTCTTTTGTTTGTTGATTTGATCCTGGTGGAGATTTTTGTCTTTTTCCAGATCTTTTATCTTCTCTTCTAGTGACGTACATCTTTGGCCTAAACTTACGCTTACCTCCTTGATTTCATCTGTAGAGAGCTTGAGGTCTTCTATGGCCTTGTTGAAACCGTTTTTTATTTTACGAAGTTCTCTGTTGATGGTTTTCATGGCCTCATCTACAGAGTCTGAGAAGCGTCGAGTTATGTCTTCATCCTCGGAGCCTGAGCTAGACTGGTCGTGTGACTGAGTAAGGCGGGAGGTTAGGCTAGCCGTTAGGTTACGTTGGGAAGCAGCCTCTTCCTTTTTCTTCTTCCCAAGGCTTCCTTTAGGTCTACCTCTTGTCATTTTAACTACGGAGAGGAGCAGGTTTCAGGAGATAAAATATGCTGGAAGTTTTGTGGACAGTTTTAGCTGACAGGAAAATCGAAGATTTTAACAAATTATCTAAGCCCGTTGAAGGAAGATTTTACCTTCTCGCCATGACAGGCTCGTCCCCAGCGACTCAATAAATCAATCAACCAATAAATAAATAAATTAATAAATAAAAACAGTGAAATGAAATAATTTTGGAAAATGAATAGGTTTCCGAAGGTTAATACGGTATGATTTTTAAATTCTTCTAACACAACGACAAAAAGTGTAAAAAAGAAAAACGATAATGTGGTGGTTGACAGTTTTTATTCAAATTAAACGTGTGTTTCTTGGAACAAGTTAATGTAAAATACAGAAGTGTTGAATGTTTAGTTAGTCAAAACAACTCAGGATCACTGACGCCGCAATGACGTGATCACTTGTTTTTTAATCAAGTGCCTCCTTTCACAAAATACTACATTTTCCAATATCGACCAAGGAGCGACGAATTGTGAGTAGTATCTTTTTGATACACCAGTCGGACCTTTGCTGTTACATATTCATTATGGAGGCGCTTACAGTAAGAACAGTAATTTTGAAAAGTGATTTATGCTTCTTACTGTTTTACTGTGCTAAGAACTGTACTTTCAAAGTATTTACTGTCATTTTCGATTATTAGCTCTCACAGTCTTAGAGTGAGACTGATGTCGTCAATTTTTAAAAAGCCCACTACTTCATACTTTTTGCAGGTTTTGGTGGGAACATTTTGTCTGTGTTATTTTTGTCAATATCATATTTTATATCTATCAGCATTTTTACAAGTTAAATTTAGCTTACAGATTAGGTACAAATGAACGAAGAAATTATTCTGGTTGCCCACCCTCTTTTGCACACGAACATCTGGTTACTATCCTTATTGCCCACATCAACCATCGTTTATACCACCAACGTTGACACTCGCTCACTCGCTCACAGGTATCAGCGACAGAGCGAGCACGTAACTGCAAACATAATCTCACCTCCACACAATGGTTTGAACTTCATTGGACAATCATATACGCAGATGTTGCCGCGTAAACATGCTATATGCTGAAGTGTGTAATTGCAATAGTTCATGATTAGGGGTTGCTGCGCTAGTTGTAAGACGTAGTTTGTGAATGTGCAACCTCGCATGCACATTTCAATTGAAGAGAAAAGATTGAGATCAAACACAATCTTATCATTCTGGCACATATACACGTGAAACAAGTAATGAAAGTTAAAGTAAAATGTTAACGACTGGGTACCATATTGAATGTAAACTGAGGAAAATGGCAAAAATCACAAATTTACTCTTTATAGTGCAATTATTACCTATAAACTTTACCCTATCAGCAATCATAATTTGTTCAACAATAAGTACAATAGGTAAAGTATGTCATCCTATTATGTCTAACTTCATATGCAATTACTCGAATTACCTGGATCATGCAATAAATACAAAGAGGAGTTACTTGCTTGTCATGAGAGGAGAAAGTCATGGAAACAAAATTTCATTGTTGCCCACTAAATTGTGTTGAGTGTACAGTTTTCTTTCTTTTTGGACTTTCTTTTTTAAATTTTCTTAGGCTTCCCTTCTTGTCCCCTTTAATCTCGCAATCACTTTAATTGTACAATCTTGCTCCTTTTCATCACTGCTTCTATAAAGAATATATTACCTGAATGATGTTTTATTATGACTTCCGTTCCTTTTCTTTGTTTAAAGTTACAGTTGTTTATACTGTGGAATTTAGTTGCAGTAACTCGCTGTTAAATGAAGAAAATATTATCTTCATAAATGATGTACATTTCTACAGCGTGTACCCAAATCTTACCAAGGGTTTGTTTTGCAGTATAACCTAATTAAATGGGTGTTACCGAAACCACACGTCAGTGACTGATATCTTTAGCTCTCACTAGGTCTCAATAGGTAAGTAGTTCAAAGATAATTCAAGGATATCAAGAACCTTTTATTTATTTTCAGCTTTCATACGCGTATCCCCCATACGATAATCTAATACGTTTTCAGCACGTAAACTGTGTTATTCACACATGTGTATTTATTCATTCAACAGAGTTACATGAAGAATCCAGTGTAGTTGGCTTACAAACGTACTATGATAGGCTATATATTGATATATTATTGTCCCTATACAGTATTCTGGAGACCATCAAATCACGAATTATGTTTAGACGATTCCAAAGGAAAGTGGGAAATGAAGACTACTGATCAATCTGCATGGATTGAGGTGCGTAACTTGAGCAGTTGCAATAAATTAATACAATTGTATGATACATTATTTGTCATACGTTATTTATCACACATTAATTTGCATAAAACCTGTTCAAAAAACAACTGCTAAAGTTAAACTTAGCTCCTTTAACTTTTGGCCAAGAGCATATTTGCTGAATGTATTTTGTGTAAATTTTTGATGTAACGTAAAGCAGAATAATAAGTTAGTTTCAATAAGTGTTTTGAAATGTAATTTCATAGAGGTCTCTCATATGTATATGGGGTTGCCATTTGTAGGAAGCAACTCATAATTCGACTTTCAGTTAAATTTGATAGTTGCTAAAGAAACAAAACTTAAACAAACTTAGCAGTAATATTATAAAACGTTTGTATGGAATGTCTAATGTATGTTCAAACGTTTGTTCAAACAGGGACCAGATCTTGGAAGGTCAGTGTAGGTCAACATTACCCACATGTATATTATGAGATGATTGTAACATTAAATATGTTTCCTTCATTGTTTGTTTTGATTACCAGTATAATGGAAATGAGACATTGACAGAGCTTTGTAGAGGTATAATATTCCTAAGGAGGACTGACAGCCATGAACTCCAGAGAACAATGATACTACTGTTAGAAATTGCATCAACTCATCAGGTAAGTCATATGTACTTCCCTAAATATCATTATTGACTGTAAAACAAGAAAAAGTTACCTTTTCGGAGCCTTGTTTTTAGCTTCCCGGAGCTGGCGATGTCATCGCGATATCTTTATTCGACGGTGTGTCTATCTTCCGCGAAACACCTGACCGCGTGTGCGCTCAGGCGTTAGGAGGTCATCGCAGATGGGTGCCGATCCGTAGCCTGTATCCCTGTTTGGTGATGGTTTGGGGGATTTAATCTCGATGGCCTCCCTGATGTTACAGTTCCAGAAATGTTCATCTTTATTTATGTTCTACACACGTTCCATTTCCATATTATAATTGTGGTGTTGAATATGTTGACCCACTGAATATGTTGACCTACTGCAGTGAGGGCAATGTTTCCTGTGGTTCTTTTACTCTCCTTAAATCTGCCTGAATAGCTCTACCTGTTTCACCTATGTAGGTCTCCTCACATTCAGGGTAATTTATCTTGTACATAACCCCACATTTGTCACTGTCCTGATTCTTATCCTTTGGGTAAACGTTTAACGATCGTATTGTGTTCATCGGCTTATGATAAGAACTAACCCCATGCCCTCGGAAAATATTAGCGAGTTTTCAGAGACTCCTTTTACAAAAGGTAATGTAATTGTGGGGATTTTTCTCCCCAGATCGATCTTTGCTGGGTTTCTTGTGAGGTTTGGGAGACTTCATTACCCAGGATGTGTATTCATTAGACCTGAGGGCAGTTTTACCATGGTTGAGTTCATGAAATTCGTCATATTTTGTAGTAACTAGTTTCTCAACACGGTCTGTGAGGGTGCGAACGACCGACCCTTTGTGTTGAAGGTGGTGGTTTGACTCAAATGTGAGGTATTGATCGATATAGGCGGGCTTGCGACATATGGTGACTCTGGTGCTACCGTCATCATTGACATGGAGACAAGTATCTAGGAACGGCAACTTGCCATCCTGCTGTGGTTCAACCGTGAACTTGATGTTAGAACCCAGACGGTTGATTTGAGTGATAAAGCTCTCAACATCATACTCATGTATGAGTACGAAAGTAACATCCACATAACAATACCAAAGAGAAGGGAAATTGCGGGCCGTGGATAGAGCTCTAGTCTCGAAGTTCTTCATGTACATATTGGCAACGATAGGAGAGACCGGTGAGCCCATTGCTGTGCCATGAGTTTGTCTGCAAAACTGGCCATTATACATAAACTAGGTTGTGTCTAGACAGAACGTGAGAAGTTCGATTATTTGGTCAGTGCTCATGGGAGGAGTCCTCTCAAGAAAGTTGTTGTCCTGATCTAGTTTATCCTTGACCGTTGTGATTGAATCCGAATACTGGTGAAAAGTGCCGACACATCTTAAGATACCAATTTCTGTCCTTGTGGGACCTTAAGGCCCTTGATATTTTTCACAAAGTCCCCACTGTTTTGAATGTGGTGTCTAGTGTTGCCTACCAGAGGGGCGAGAATATCAGCTATGACTTTGGCAGCGTTGTATGTAATTGTAGCCGCTTGTGTAGCAAGGCCCGCAAGTTCGCAAGAGTCAAAACAAACCAGTAAAGAGTCGTGACGGGAGTAACGGTTTATTAGACTTCTTTATTCCTGACTTCTGACTCCATAATAACTACCAAAAATACAGTGGTTAGAGCGTCCGCACTAGCAAGCGGGAGGTCCCGAGTTCAAATCCCGTGGCCAAATCAATAAATTCTTGCAAACTACAGACCTATATGGAATAGGCATCTATGTTTTAAAATTCGCTTCAGAAGAGATTGCTAATAGCGTGACTCACATCCTGAACACAAGTTGCAAAAAACAAACAACTGCAAGAATCATTTTAGATGTTGGGCATGAACAAAGATCACGTGATCTTCTTAATTTATTTAGCTGGAAAAGTCTTGAGATGAGGATTCGGAAAACAGAGATTAATACTGATTTTAAAATCACTAAAACCCTTACTCCAACGTATTTGAAAGAAATTTTCACATTTTGAAGGAAACACACATTCTCACTCTTTGAGATCAACAACCAAAAATATGTTACATTTATCATGGGACAAATCTAACTACCACAGCAAACGGTTTTCATATTTAGCAGCTGAACAACGGAACGATCTTCCATTAAAGGTTAGGAATGCTCCCTATTTAAATACTTTCAAAAGACTGTTAAATAAGTTTTATTAATAATATACATTCCTTATGTTTTAGGTATCTTTTTTCAAACTAATTTTTCACCATGCTGTAATGCTTTATTTATCATACATTGCAGATGGTATAACTGATTTATGCTATATTTTTCATAAAGTACTTTATGTTAAGGCCTAGAAGGTGGCTAGCCTGTATTCTACCTTTTCTTAAGGTATTTATGTCTTTCCGTTCATGTTTATATCTGAACTTATATTGATTGTCATGTTTCATGACGTTTGTTTATATTCATAGTGTTATTATTGTGACATGTCGAACTGTAAAGTGATAATTAAAGATTCTTGAGCAGAAAATTCAATGATATAGAGAAGAAATGAAGGCACCATGGGTAACGAAGACACGGCCACGTGTATATCTCAGCGTCGTATGAGACATTGACATACCGTTCTTCTTAAGAATGTACGTTTTGTATCTGTATTTTCTCTCTCTCTCTCTCTTTCTCGTTTTAAACAAATGCAACAACAATAAAAGTAAGAACAAAACGTAATAACATGTATTTATCTCGTCGGCCCCTCGTCGTTCCCTCAGTCCACCCCCCCCCCCCTTTTGAGGTTGACGATAGCTTGTTGACTTGTCGCATGTGTCCACACTGTATCCCATTCGTCCCTGATCAAAGCAATACCCTGTCGGTCTACGGTTCCCTTGTCGGTCTATAGAGATTTGACTTAGGTGAATCTTCCGTTTGCCATGACACATATTGACAGTAAGGAACTTGTTGTTCCCAATGCAGATTCTGATTTCTTCGAACTTCTGACTTCTGGTGTTATCGAAAGCAGGTGCCAGTTTGACAGGTGCTTTGCCACGTCTGATAAGTTGGACGGAGATTCAGTAGTAATGACTGGCGATTTCTCTCCGATTTCTGGATTGTCGCTTGCGATGTTAAATGTCATTTCGAAAACAATATGTGACTTCGATCGTGCTCTGATGAGAAATGATTCGCCGTTGCAAGCGTTTCCCTTTTATAGTTTTATGAGCGTCGATGAGTACATGGAAATGCGTGCTTCCATGAGTGCTTCGGTTTGATGAAGGAATGGTGAAATGACCTCGTATCGCCCCAACATACACGCTTATCGTATACGATCTGATAAGTTTTGTGGGTCGGCTTGAAATATAGCTGTTCCAATCTTTTACGAACGATATCGTTATTTCTTGTAACGGTGATGACTTCCGATTCTCCTTTTTCGAAATGTTTCACCGGTCTCTTCATCTCGTCAAAGTTCACTTTTTCAGAGACGTCCGCAGTCAAAGTAATGATTCGTACTCTGCAGTGTTTTGTGGTCGACTAGGTTTTCGTACTGTATACCTCGTATGTATAATTCTTTGCTCCACCATACACAAATCTCGTAATGCAACTTCCGGGTCCCAATCTGGTGCCAAAGGTGAATCTTACAAGTTTTCTAGAGAAATGTAAATGATCGAATCTGTGCCGAAGTAGAGCACGCGGTCTTCTAAACGTTCCAAGTACTCGTATAACTTTAAACGGGCTTGAACTGTGGTATGTGCAGCGATAAATATATTTCAGTTACCACCGACGTCCACAAATTCTTCTTTTACCGTGTAAGACAGTGCCATGCTGTAGTTGCCGAGTCTAGTCAATTTGTATTCTGGAGAAGGACCATGGACGAGTTCCCAAAATTGTAGTAAATCGTTGACTATGATTTTATTCGGGAGTTAACCTCTCTGTCCAAACTTTCCCCAAAAGGAATTTAACATCAGTTTCATCAAGAATCACATTACTTCTTTCTTCTCGATATTTTCCAATCGAATGCCTTCTCGTGATACATAAGCTTCGATGCATGCTGTTTTTTAAAGTCGTTGGTACAATCGTAGCCTCTTGTTTACCCTTAAAAAGTATCGATGTATTTGGTGAAAAATCCTTCCTTATCAGTATTGGGATACTGTTGACGATGCTGGTTAAAGTGCCATACTTCGTGGACTTTCGACACCACGTACCCTCTCTCAACAGCTTTCCTTATCTCCAAAGTCACCCACGTCCCTTCGATAGATCTTTTCTCGTCATTGTGATCGCAAGGCGTAGTACGTCGCTCGTACAACACAAAGTAAACAACAATTTTGTATTTATATTTATATTGAACGTTTTGACTTTCTGCTGTGTGTACCAAGTCATAAAAGCTTCTCTTTTGCCTGATTTCATCGTTTCAGGGTAATAAAGGGATGCATCTGGCCACGGTCCGACGTAAGTTTCGTTTGCCCTAGTGTAAAAAAGGTACGGAAAGTACCCCTTTTCTTACTGTAAATCGAAGGTCTTTGGGAACTTAGCCAGTGGTATGGGGATAAAGTTGTAAGAGTCTTTGAACGTGATCTTCTTTGATCGATCTGTTACGCGATGTTCTTGGTAATGGATATTCCATGTACGCAATTTTAGAGCCCTCAGTTAAGAATGTACATGGAGTCATACCCATTCGTCGAAAACACTCGATGATAAAATGCCCGTCGCAGCCCTTCAAATTGTGAGTTAGGAATATGGCACCGGGATGTCGGCACGCCCACTGGCAGAACTTTTCCACCGTAGGGTCACCTCGAAAACGGATTGGGTCCTTACAACCTTCCGAACACCGTTGCTCCTTTTCTCCTTCGAGACACGTAAAACAGCACCTCTAGATCACGACGTAATTCGGGAGGTGACTCCCGTCTTTGCCGTCTATTCGTAATTTGAAATCAAAATATATGTGAGATGGCAATGTTTCCGATTTCTGTTTCTTTCTGTTTTCGTTTGGGATTGGCCGCATGTAACACAAATGGTCTTTGGGTTGATCGTTCTTGCAGACGCTACAGTAAAAAAAAAAAACTCCACATGTGTTACCGTGCCTTGTGTCATACGATGTTTGGCCATTTAAACATCTCTTATATGTGGCGCAAACCGTCAGATGATGCCTTTTCAAACATGTCGAGTTATTGAAATGCCGATGACACGATTCACAGCACCCCACTCCCTGCTGTGGTTCACAAGGGCAAACTGCCAAACACGCACGACATTGGACGACACATTTACATACCTAATTTTGTGAGCGCAGCACAAACGCACAGCTATTGAAAAATCCATTCATGTTGGTTATAGTATCGAAATGCTTGTTGTGGTAATATGGAAAAATTGGTGTGCCGTTCTCGGTTTTTTTTTTTTTTTTTTCCGGGTGAATGATCGGTTCCGCGTTACTTCGTGTCACCACAATCAGGCGGTATTCGGGCAATGTGGCTTCAAACCTTTTATAAACTATCCAAATCACATGGACCTTCCGGAACTTCGGTAAGACGATGTAATGCTTTGTCTTGCCTCATTTGTGCTCCTTTTCCCTCTCGAATATTCTTCCACTTGACAGTATCATCTGTGCGCTTCTTGTGATGTGCTATACCAGTGCCGATCGCTCGTGCCAAGCACATTTGGTACTTCTCGTTGGCGTCTTAACTGTCCATTCCTTTACTTTTGAATTGATACCTCCATTCATGCTTTCAATCCTCACAATTTTTAAGGTCATGGTACCGTCTAAAGTAAATTCTTCGTTCGATTGACTGCATTACGAGTTCGAGGATGGTAAATACACGATACGCATGCATCTGGTCTCTACGCATGAATGGAACAAATATGTCTTCGCGAAGTGCTGGATGTTGAATTTCCATAGCTACGATATCCTCAGTGGCAAACCCTTCCATGTCATGCTGTATAATACTTTCGATAATGTCGTATAGGGCCACTATAACATCACCACGAATGTATTCCACCAGGTCTGTCTCAGAGAACGCGATTTCGTATTCGTTGGCATTTTCACGAAACCGTCAAACCTGCCTTTATGTCTGACCGCTTACTCGCTTACCCGCTTATACAAATCTACTTCGAACCCTTCGCTCTCTGGATTCAAGTCTAATTCATCTTCATCACTACATGATAATAAGAGGCCTCCTTCTGAAATGGCATTTTGAGAATATCCTCAGGCCGAGATCTAACGACAAAAATGATGTCAGTTCCTACAGGGTAGATTTTTTTTTTTTTTTTTGTGGACGCGGAGCGCGTTAACATGATATGCGCGTCATATGTCATTTGCATATGCGTCAGTTGATAATGTTGGCGTACACCGTCATGTTGCCCTGATCCTTGTGGATTCTCGAGTCAGAATGAGCTCTTGCGAGACACACATCTCTATATATACCCACTCATCTATCTATTGCGCACGCGCAGATGGACGAACATGGAACGACTATGGGCGTGTTCACGCACATCGGCGCTCACGCATGCACGTTAATATCATCCAACAGTATACAAAGGTCTGTTTGCCGAATGAAAGCTCATTCTGCATGGAACAAATACCTTCCAATCATCGTCAAAGAAGACGTCAAGAGACAAGGGCAAAAAGAAGATGACATAGGCTGGGTTCTAGAAGATTGTGAAATTGAAAGAACAGAAGAGACGTGGGAGGCCTACCGGGTTGGCAAAGTCGATGCTGACGCCCACTGGGCTTCTTAGCCGCAACCACTGCAGAAGCAGGTACTTCACACACAGCATGATGTGGTCCAACTGACGGGGCTCAACGCTCTGCTATATTACAACATACAGCAGCAGCAACAAAAACAACAGCAACAGCAACAACAGTAGATAGAAGGGAGGAGTGAAGAAACGACTCTTTCGGCTCTTTCAAGGGCCACCAAATATGCCAAAAAGGGCAGACTTTCCCTCTCTTTGAAACATGCATCTTTTCCTTTTTTCAGTTTCTGTTTCTGTTTACTTTTCACTAATCCAAGACCCCCCTCGTCAAAAGTGTCATTTTTGTACAAATCTAGGACACCTGTCATTTTTGTACAAGTGTAGGACCCCCCCAAAAAAGTGTCGTTTTTGTACAAATTTAGGACACCTGTCAATTTTGCAACAATCTAGGACCCCTTTTTTCCAAATCTACGACAAAATTGGGGCCATTGTGGTTTTGGTGTCGGGGATATTGTGGTATTCAGGTCGGAGCTATAGTGGTTTTGGAGTCTGGGCTACAGTGGTTAAGGGGGACTATAGTGGTACTCATGGTTTGTAACAGTGCAATTTTTAGAAGCTCTTTAGAGTAACTCGTACCTTAACTCCCCATCTTGCCGACTTCTGCATTTTAAGCACTATTGCACGGTGATATGTTTTCCAGGTGCTAAATTTAAAGGCAGCGGTTGTTTTGATTCTTGGAATGTCAAATTTCGCAATCTTAACTCTGCCTTTACCCGAAGCATGGAGTCATGCAGATTCCGAAAACTAGGCAAAGGTCTAAGGCAGGCGTCATGTAGATGTGGAGGAGTTAAGAGAGAGAGAGAGAGATCAAAATCCCGTACACTATCAATGTAACTATATGTCGGACTGCTTATGGCGACCGTTATGTGCGACATGCACACAAATGACATCTGCTACGACTTCAGGGCAAATGGAATTGCCTTGAATTTGACCTGAAGAGAGTGCTTGCTATTACCTACTTAAACCTAGCTTCAGAAGGGTGTTCTGTTCTTGTTTTAGGTAAAGACTCTGTCCTATCTGAGCTATATAAAAGCTGACAGGAAGCAAATGGAAGAACTAGAACATAGATGAATCCGATAAAATGGTAGTTGATATTGAGATGCTGATTTAAAAAGATAAATTAACTTATTCAGATTTTTGGGAAAGCCTATATATGACTCACATATTCCTTAAGTCCTTGCACTTCTATGAAAGCAAGTCAAGTAATTAAACAATATGACGTCACCAATTTTTTAATTAAGCGCACGAGATGAGGTATTACACTGGATGTTGGAAACATGGAAAAATCGTCCCGAAATGTCTGTAAATGAAAAAAAATGGAGCAGGATGAATAAGAAGTAACATTACTCACCGATGGTTGTAATTTCAACAAGGGAAGAGTCACCGTAAAAGCACAAAATCACTAAACATGTAGGCCATCGTGGTGCTACACCGAGACTTGTCGACAGAAAAACGTCCAGAAACCACTTAAAAATTACTCTCAACGTACACTATTCTCCAAGAATGCAGAGAATTTTGCCACAAACTGCGAATTACCTTCAAAACTGAAATCCATAGCTGTAATCATCAGTTCATAAAACAATTGTACCAGCTTTCGCAAGACCAACGGTACTCTCATCGCCAGCTTTATTGCTCAACTATGTGATAATTACCTCTCCTCATAGCCGTTTTTCTCATTTTGCTTCACCAAAGATACCAAATACGTACATAACTTGCGTGAATATCTTTAAAAAGTTACTTTCAATCCTCTGCAAAAAGTTAAGCACTTTGCCAATACAAAAGTATTAATGTTATTGGACTAGGTCTCTGCGTGAGGGTCAATGTTTGGACAAAAAAAAAAAAAAAATTGGTAGAGGAGTCTGATTCAAGAACACAAAGACGTCTATGCATAACGGTTTGAATCCACCTGATCTCATTACAAATAGCCTGGCCTCCCTTGTGACACCCCCAAACCACCTCCCCACCATTCCACGGTTCCACCATCAAATCCCATCATACTTTAACTCTGTGACATACGTACCTGGTAACCTCTGTAGTTTCGGATTCTTTGGCGTCATCGCATTCCATCGGCAGACAGCTTCCAGCTGGTAATGTTCAGAAAGAACTTTCATGGTGGTAATCTCAAACCACAAAGGCCAAACAAGCATCACCGTGGAAGTCAAGCCCAGCTTTAGAAGGTCAAGTATCCACCAGTGGGAGCAACAATTGGGAATAGGAGGGGAGTATGGAAGGGGATGTCTCTGAGACCTTGCAAAAGCTCTTTTGCCCACAGCACACTGCCACCCAGGTCAGCTCCCAAAAATATGCAGGTGAAATAATTAAGTCTATAATTGTCTGAAATTGTGGCTTCTTAAAATATTCGCCTTATTGCAAGAATTGATGAAAACATGGGATGGTGTTGTCAGTCTTAAAGTTAACATTTGTTTTACTTACATTAAATGTGAGTTACATTCTGTTGCTCCAAGTTGATGAGCTTAACTTTTGCTTTGGTGTGCAAGTATTTATATTGGTCAAGCACTACCAGTTTTTGTGTTTTGTTCTTCTACAATTTAAAAACAATCATCTTACAATCAGTGTCTGATATTTTTTCCACTCAATTGTTCTTTGGAGTATTCACTCAAGATATTGAACCAGAAGAACACCATGCATATAACATATGCACAATCCAAACACCCAGGATTTAAGCAATAGAAACACTCAGACAAAAATCTTTCAAAAGTTGACTCTAGTTTGTTGAAACAAATCAAAGCAAGGTGTTTCAATGGCAGTCAGAAAACAGGACGGCACCTTTGGTAAATGTACTTAAGTATGGTGTTCGTTCACTTCACATAAATACAACTTTTAGATTGAGGTAAGATTGGCAAAAATGTATCAAGTGACTTTAAAAAGTATGTATGCATGAAAATATGTCTATATGTTTAGATATGTAATGAAAGGTATGGTACTGTATATATGTACTGTACAATATTATAAACTATGTCGGTATGAGTTCCTATTCTGAAAAATGCTAACAGCTGAATATGCAAGTTCAGTACAATGGATGGAAGATCAATCAACCAGCTAGGTGCATATAGTATATAATGAACAAAGAGTTTAAAGTCAAACAAAGAATATAGGGCTACAGCATACTGGACAAAGAGCAGGATGAGTGAATGCGAACGGACATAACAGCATACATGTTGTACAACATTCCCAACATAGTAAGGTAAACCCATATCATCTAAAAAAAAATATGGGAGGGGGGGATTATGTGGAAGCGATCTAGAGGATGAGACAGTGGTAAAGAAAATTTTCACATTGCCCAACAAATACAGTACAAAGGCAGCACCTCAGCACCCTTCCCATCCCACCCCACCCATGCATGCCTTTGACCATGCTGCTTAGATGAGTCCTATGGTATAAATAAAAGTATAATAAGCTTATGAATGGGCAAATTTTGCAAAGTTCCTGCCACTAACATAATGGCTGATAAGGTGGCAGGTGGACATGACGTAAAACAAATTTATACTGCACGAATCATACAAGGCGTTATCTAACGCCCCCCCCCCCCCAAAAAAAATGAATAAAGAAAAGAAAGAATAAAAAAGTATCATATGTAACTTAGACACTCACAACTGGCCGAAAAACACTGCTTTCATCTGAAAGATTAAAAACTCTTTCACAAAAACAAAGAAATAGATCCAGAAAAAATGAACAAAAGGTGCACATGGTATAAATATTAAGGATAAAAAGAATTTACTGAATACGAAGGCATTTGATATACCAAGTGTAAGCCATTAGAGACTCCCACCGTGAGGTTGAGTAATACAGGTATAAGCCATGATTCAAGGGTAAGATTGATTTGATTACTTGGTTGTGTCTCCCTGTAACAAGTTAACCTGTCCCCTACTTAAAACATTGCAATTCGAATGCATTTAACAGTGTGAGTAGGAATAAACTCTTCTGCAATAGACTTTACAAAAGATACATATGCATAAATTCTTAACTTCTTTTGGTTTTAATAGATGAAAAGCTTACTGAATAAAAAAGACGATGACTCTAACGCAATGACTTTTTAGAAGACGGAACACTGCTTTGGCAGCCTGAATTGAAAGTTTTGTGATAAACACGAAGGTTGTGTGCATATGTGCACATAAAAGACACTTATTTGAAGAAAAAAAGGGTTTGAAAAGACACTGATTTAAACCTAATACTAACCACCTACAGATGCAAGTATGATTCAATGATTCATATCACTAAAATAAATCTGGTCTGCCATCTCGTATTGGCTACCTGTAGTGTAACTTACTCAACCTCAACAACTGCATTGAGTGCTAGTGATAGCCGAGGCCAAGGGGAATTTGATGTAGACCCAATACGGCCTCAGGTTACAGCTTAATTGTATCAGCATTCACAAAAAGAGCAAGTTAATTAGGTTTCCGGTACCTAACACGCGGTAGAAAGCCCCAAAACGTTCAATTTGTAACACCGACTACGTCTGAATAAATGCTCCCCCAAACCAATATGTAAGTGAGTTATAACCATACTGTGTTAGGGCGCGGCAAAACTAGAAGTTGGCCAGGTCTTGCTGAAATTACATTAAAGAAACCGTGAGCTCCACGCTAGAAGTTGGGCTAAGATGAAAGATAATTTCTTTCTGGTTAATGTGGTTTCTGTGTTAATGTGTAAAAATAGGATCATAAGAGCTTGTAGACGCAAAATATGCAATTCCAAAAGAAGGAAGTCGATGCCCACCTTACTATGAAATTGTTAACGAAATGGAAATGAATTGGTATTTTTTCATCGTTTTTGTGCCTGGATTTCCCCCAAATTGACGAATATTGATTTCTGGATAATTTGTTTCTCGTTTTTCAATCCGTCCGTTTCATTCCACTAATAATGAATAACTATTTTTGAAGATTACGCGCCCGTATCTATTGTAAGACGTACGCTAAAGAGGATAAACCTGGTCGCCCATAATGCAATGTGGCAACAGGGCCGCGAGTTTAATGGTTGGGCAATAACCGTCATTTTCCGGGGGTTCAGATTCCCTACTGTATCAAAGATGTGCCCTTTGAAATGTTTGTTATCTCATTGCCCGGTTGGGGCTAGATGAGATATTGTGGTCACTTGGCTAGTGGAGCTATATATTGTACTGTGCACCCATAGGAGAACGGTTGCCATGGAAACGCTTAAAGTGGATGAGTAGCGATACCCCAGAGGTAGCCCATGGTAGAGTGACCATGGGTACAGGAGGATCCTGCTGGGTGGTATTGTTGTATAGAGATGGTCATTCTACACCACCGGGCGCAAAAGGTCGAACAAAGTTCAGTCTTCCTGTGTTTACCTCAGATTTATTAACTTCTTCTTTATTCCCATCAGACAGTCAGATTAGACAAGGCAATACTTTAAAAATTGAAATAATAATATTGTAATAATGCTGCCATTACTTCATTAGTTTCTTTATTCTCAACTTTGTTTCTTTAAATTTCAGTTTGTGGTATACATACGTTTTTGTTAAACCTATAGAAGTGTCTGATGCAGTACATTTAAGATTTATAATTCAATTCCATTGATGAAAGGAGCAAGGAGGTGAAATTGATAACAATTTGGTTGTGTGTTTTTTTCCTTGCGAATTGCACTTACCTGATTTCAGTAGAATATTGTGCTTAACGAACAACAACAAACTGTACAAAGATCGGTGTCAAGCTGTTTTTGATTGATTAAATATTCGCAGCATAATAATAATATTGTTACTGTTTTTGTCTTCGTGTTGTTGTCTTTATATGGCAATGCCTTGGTTGTTCAACATTATTTGATGTAATAAATTGGTATTTTAGCCTAGGTTGGTAATCAATTTGAATTTACAAAATCTCAAGCCTTACATAATGATATAACTAGTAGCCTATGATAATTTTATATCACAATTTGCCTAAATTTACCAATAAGTTACTGCAGGTCTATTCTAACACGAAAGAGCATTTACTGATTAATTTCACCTTTTTTTTTTTAAATTCATTATGTACAGATAATTACGTGAAATAGGAACAAATCTTCAGAGAAAGAAAGCAATGAAAAAGCAGCACAAAGTAACGGCTTTAATATAAAGGACGCTTCAACTATATAAAAATCCGTGCTGCTTAAAATGTTAACTTAAAATCATTAATTACATGACATTTAACCATGATTATCGTTTTCTGATCTATCTTTCCTTTTTCTTCAGATACCGATATCTGAGCTAGCCATGATGCGGTCCTTCAGAGGGTTCGACCGTGATAACATCAGACTTGAGTACGGTCTTTGTATATCCAGCCTATCATCGGTGGAGAAGATATCCATTAATGGAGATAGCACACTCAATAGTGATGGAAGTGACCAACAACTTAGCGGGGAAGAAGTTACCGGATTGTTAAACTTTGGAATAAAATCAAGAAGATTTAAAGAACTTTGGTAAGACAAAAAAGAAAAACTTAAGCAACCATTGTAGAAAGGAGTGTAAAATAGAAGTACCTGGCAGGAATTGTTAGGCCAAAGTGAACAGAATCGTGTTATGAAATGTAATTTGTATTCTTTTAGATAGAACTCATCTGAGTTAGTTTTGAGTTGTCTAGTGAAAGACATCTTAATGCTCCTTGTGTGTGTAAGGTCACTCTGTAGTAATAAGTGAAATTATCTTTAACAAATATATTGTTAAGTGTTAGATTTTAATAGGGTTTAGACAAGTGCGCTACAGTAGTATCCAAAAACATCTAAGAAACTATTCAATGAACAGCATTGACAAAATAAAAAAGCTCCTAAGTAGGCAGAATCGTTGAAATACGTCTGCTATTATTTCGGCAGATCATTATTGTACTAAAATGAAAGTTAATAGTAACCAATGAAATGATTTTGTGATTATTAAGATATGATCAATGTAAAATCACAATTAAAGACAA
The DNA here is from genome assembly GCA_021234535.1 of Stichopus chloronotus. Lineage (NCBI taxonomy): Eukaryota > Metazoa > Echinodermata > Holothuroidea > Aspidochirotida > Stichopodidae > Stichopus > Stichopus chloronotus. Next base: position 37,070,920 of record CM037833.1, on the reverse strand, counting down.
TATACAAAAAATTATAATCAACCATCTGCTTGAAGGATTATTACTAATAGACATACATCTATAAGACGATTTATTCTTCAATCTACACTGGATAGAATTGTATATGACTGCTGTAATATATATCGGTCTCTTACCGATAATGGTTTGATACATGCCCGTTGACAATGTTCTAAAGAAGAGAAAACAGCTTATATTCAAGAATACTGCGACTTAATGGCTGTGTTATTATTTGCTAACAGAACGCCAGCATAAATTAAACCAGTTAATGACTGTGTTCATTAAATGGCCTCTCTCAGGGATTAACAATTATGTACACATCACAGTAAGGGACATTAAAAGGTTTGAAAGCGAACGTGGGTAAAGATTACTCTGGGTGTAGTTTAAATCCATACACTAACATTTAAAAGATAATTGTCTCTGTATGTATTTTAAGGTTTCACAAGTGTAAACTTCCGCCATTCATCAATCCAGCCTCTATTGCAGAAGAAGCTAAATCGAGGAACGTGAAAGGTATTTTATGTTGTAAACATTTATTAACACTACAATACATACCGTAGTTGTTATTAATAATATGACAATATATTGATATCCTATAGTGTGGGATTATGGTCTTACTTCCTAATTACTGTGAGTAGTTCAGCTATGTATGTTTATTGTTGGGAGTTAAAGGAATTCTCCATCGTCGCTTCTCATGTGTCTTAGAGAGATGCAAACATTATTGTAAGCAAGTCATTGGACTCATTTTCAGGAAACATTTCAAAGAATTCAGAAAATGAATTATTTTAGTAAATATTAAAGGTACGAGTCTGGTGCTAGAAACCAATCGGTTGTGACGTAGTACCGTCAAATCTAGATTAAACGTTGCTGTTGATCTTTATCTCAAGCTGTGGGTTGCAGTGCTGTTCTGATCTATCGTTTGGTGATAAAACCTTCCTTTCATGGGGGAGCGGCATAGACCTACCTTTCAAAGCATTGTTCGGAGCTACCTAATTGTCTAAGGTTTAGTTGACTTAACTGACGTTGCTTTGTAAATAATATTGAACTGGTAATGACGAGTAAAGGGTAGAAATACCTTTAAGCTACAGTAATTAAACAGCTTACTTTTGCTTGGTTTGGTGGGTATTAAGTATTAGAAGTAATTAAGTTTTATGTGCATCATAATAACAGTTCCACTGGAAAAATATCTTACTGAATGTAGACGTTCATGGGATATCGTAATATCTGAACTTAAGAGTTTTGCGTAGCAAGACGTTGCCAGACACAGGAAGAGTGCAAAGTATGGAAAACAGTATTTGTTGGTTCTACGTCACACATTTTCAGGCTCGCACTAAAACCCAACTTTCAAAGAGTCATTCCACACCTAAAGAAGCTTCCTCTGGTAAAATCGTTATGTTTAACTGATAGAGCTTTAAAGAATCTCATATATTAGGGTGAGTGTTCTTGCTGGTGGAGAATCCTTTTAAAGCGGACTGCTAGGTCAAGAGTTTAGCGGGGATGCCTCTCTGGTATGTGATTTATCCAAGTTTACCAGAATAACGCATGTCATGTACTATAACATTGGATGTCAAAGTAAGCCATTATTATAAAACAGCAGCACATTAACTCTAATATATAAACAGGATCGGAGCAGCAGACATACGAAAAGAAAGTAAAGGCCTGCAGAAAAACAACAAGGAATGAAACCAGTGAAGCGCACCATAAAACAAACAAACAAAAACAAGAAACATGCTCCACCCCTTGTATGATAATGTAGTAAACCTGATATTACGATTAACCGATCACGTTGGAGTTATCCCCTCAATAGATGCACGATGAAGCTATTTATAGAATACTAATTTTAACTATGGAAGAGGGGTCACATTTTTCCCTACAGCAAAGTTTCAAGTACGTAATATCACAGGATGTTATAATTCTACAAGAGATGTACTGTAATTATTGTAAATGATAAAAGTATTCCAACACATAATGACATATATAATATGTAGTTATATTACACATTCTCTTTTTTCCAGTTTTTTCATCAAATGAAGCTCTTTCTTTTAATCTGGAAAGTGGAAAATGGACGGAGGTTAGTCTGTTATTAAGTTATTAAAAGAGTTTTACCATCATGACACATTGACTGAAACGCCGTGGAAACTGCCTCTTGTAAATATGTGGAAAAATTGGTATCCAAAACTGCCTTTTACCTTTGTGTGACATTATTCAATGTTATTTGATCAAAGCTTTAAACGTCATAGACTAATTGCTTCTTCTTTTTAAAGACAATGGCCGCACATGAGCTAAGACCAGTCCACAATTGTTCAAAATACCTCTACTCCCACTCAGATTTCAAGTTTGTCGAAATATAAGAAAAAAAAATATCCACAGGGTATTTAAGTCTGTATTGCATCATTGGGTGATGTCAATGATGACGATGGAGAAAGAAAGGCAGGATAAGAGGTCATTCCAAGGAACAGGGGAGGGAGAGGAGGGATATATGGATGAGGTGAATGAGAGGTACAGTAAGGGAGAGAAAATAAGGAAAAGAAATAGGGAAGCAGTGGTAGGATGAGGGTCTTGAAGGAGTAAGGTGAATGGAGCAGGACTGACTGGAGTAGAAGGTATAAGGAGGATGGACATTTGTATAGAAGGGGATGAGCGAGACAGTCTTACGGTAATAAGAAGTACAATGAATACATATATAAAAATGACCATGCAAATTATGGAATGAAATATATATTATTAATGCTGTTAATGCGGATAACTATTTTAGGCCTTCCTTGCGTGTTGTCATATTTTTCTACTTTATGTCTACATTTGTTTATCCTTAATTCTTTTTCTAAGGGTTTTACAGATATTCCTTAAATGAATGCTTGATTTCTTTCATCAGCCTGAAGACATCCAGACTATTACAACCATGTGCTCTGGTCCAGTGGTCATCGATAATGGAACCAGTGAGTCAGTACAGAGATCAGTGATAGAGCTCCTGGTGAAAGCAACAGCTCATGACGTAAGTAACACCTTCAACTAATCTGGATGTATTGATCAAATACATCAATCAATAACAGTTAAACCCCTTGATAATAGCAGCAGTAAGTCAGTACAGAGATCAGTGATAGAGCTCCAGGTGAAAGCAACCGATCATGACGTAAGAAACACCTTTAACTAACCTGGATATATACATCAATCGGTAACAGTGAAACTTATTGATAATAACAGCAGTGAGTAAGCACAGAGATCACTAACAGAGCTCCTGGTGAAAACAACCGATCATGACGTAAGTAACACCTTAAACTAAGCTGGATATATTGATTAACTATATCAATCAATAACGGTTAAACTCACTGATAATAACAGAACTAAGTTCTTTTCCTTTACAAACTAATAACGTTATTGTCTTGAGTTTATCAGATACATTTATAGACCCTAAATATTACCAATTCCAATAATAATAGTAATTCTATTCTTTACCTCCTTCCTGACTTAAACCAATGAATCCTTCCCTCTTTAGCAAAAACCAATAGAGAAATCAACTTGTTTCAAAACTAAAATAATTATACTGTTACAACAAAGATAAAAATATACAGAAAAGTATCTCCAGCAACAACCTGATAAAAAAAAAAATTACTCCAAATAAACTTGAACACTAACATTTTTTTCTTCTAACTTTTTAGTCAACTCAATTTATAGCAAAAACCAATACATAGATAGATAAAAATTGTAACAAGTTTTCTGTCCATCAAGTTTTTCAGTTTATCTGTACAATGTTAGGCTTAAAGTGAAAGGTGTTAACTACTCCTTATCAAAAAAAAAAATAATAATCGAAAAGAGTGTCACAAAAATCGAATGCATTTCTTAGAGACTCAAACTTAATCGGATGGTGAATGCTTGTTGAAGAAAGACGCTTTTCAACTTGAAGTAAAAATTTAAAGTTAAATTTAAACCAAAAATTCAACACCATTTGGTATTTCCCGGGACATCCTTTTCCAATAAATGTAATACTTTATATAAAAGATGAGATAATTATACGGATGTTTCTGACAAAAGTTATAACCCAAAGATAAATCCTGTTTAGATAAGGAGAACTGTTGCCCCAAGACTCTCTGCTCAATATCTAAAATAAAATTTGAAACCAAGGCACAATCCCATAATAAATGACTTAATGTTTCCTCATGCTGTTTACAAAAGGTGCACAAAGCATCAGCCCTTTGCTTCATAAGAAAAAGTAATTTGTTTGTGCCTAAAATACAATGTAAAAAACGAAATTGAAAACACTTTAATTTACTATCTCTTAGAGAGCTAAAGGAATTTGGAAAATAGTATTCCAAAGACATGGGTCTAAGTTAAAATCCCTATTCCATTTAGCAATGGCTTCAAGTTCGGAGGGACAGTGATAGACTTTATAATACACTTATAGATTCCTCTAGAGATCGAGGGCATTCTCCAAATGACAGATACATTGGTAACAACATTTTCGTCAACTGTTTCTAGTATCATAAAATGAGTTCTTCATGATTTTAGAATGGCTGAACAAATACCATACAAAAAAGTGAAAGAGCAATAATTGATATTACATATTCTTTTAAACTTAAAGGGTCATTTACATAAACGACCCCCTTTCTATACATAAAATCATAATAAATTATTTTATTATTGACCTTAATATGGGAGTTATTCCAAATTATTTCCCTTTTAAAGTTACTGGAGGGAACATAGCAGGAAAAAGTTGACGATGCCTTGTATACATCCCATAAAAAACAGAAACATTACAATATCATCACCCTTAAAATTGCAGCTAAAAAGAAACTTTTTTTCCATATTTATGAAGATAAAAGTCAACAATAGTTTCCACACTGCTTCATTGTAGTCCAAATATCTCTTTACCCAGGTAGACTTAAGACTCCTTATGAAGCTTGGAAGGTGGGTAACTCCCATGCCACCTGAAAAAGTTGGATTGCATAAAGTAAAACGTTTGATTTTCTCAGGCTTTCCTGCCCAGATTAACTTAAATATACTTCTTTCCAACTCCTGTGATAAATCCTACGGGAGGGTCAGGTAAAACGTGAAAAAGATAAACAAATTGGCTTAACCTCAGTGATTTAACAATAATTACTTTGCCTAGAGGAGTCAAATCTCTTTGCGACCCTAAAGCAACCAACGTTCTAAGTCTTGACAATTTGGGAGGAAAATTAAGCCTAAACAAATTCTCGTTAAAATGGTCAAATGTTATCCCTAGCATAATTACTGGACCCAATGTTCACTTGAGCCCAAACATTGGTTGAGTGAAAGGGTTTCCCCAACCAAAGAACGCAATGGGAAAACAGTAGATTTGTCCATATTAATTTTCAGTCCCGAGGCATGTTCATAAATATGAAGAGCTGAAACAGTTTCTCTTAAAGAGTCGTAAGTACCATGTACTAATAACGTTGTGTCATCAGCACACTGCATAATCTTAATTTCATCGCCAAACATAGAGATACCTTTAATGCAAGGGTTACCCTTAATATAGATATGAAAAACTTCGGCACATGTAATAAATAAATACGGTCTAAGGGGGCATCCTTGACGAGTCCCCCCCCCCCTGGTTATATTAAATGCAGCACATGAAAAACCGTTATTAAAAATTCGACCTGTATTATTTGAACAGAGTGTAGAGGTCCAACGAATGAAGTCTTCTCCAAAATTGGAAAACTTCAAGCTTTTGACTATAAAATACCAGTCTACTCTATCAAAAGCCTTCTCGACATCTGTTAAAAAAAAAAAAAAAAAAATCCTTTTGCATTATTAAAGGAACAAAAATTGATAAGATCCAAACCAATCGAATATTCTCCCCTATGAAACGTCCTTTTATGAAACCAGTTTGGTTTAAACTAATAATTTTGGGCAGAAAAGGTTGGATTCTAGAAGCAAGCTCTTTCGTGCAAATCTTATAATCCGTATTTAACAATGAAATTGAACGGTAATTCTTTAACACATGGGTACTTTAGCAGGGTTTTTGTTTGAGGGAGATACCCGCTCTGCCTTGTTCAGCTCAGAGGGATGGAAAGCCTGGCTGAGGGACGCAGTCACTAAATCATCTATTTTTGACCAAAAAAAAACTCTATAAAAATAACCAGTGAGACTATCACTTCCAGCCCTGCCCAACCCGTTAACAACCGGTAAAGTTTGAAAGAAACCCCTTTGAATTACAATAATCTTTTTGATAAAGAGCACAATAAAAGACTTTACCTCCCTTAAAATTCGATCACTTTCAGTGGAAATAACACCTTCAGTAGTGTGAAGTTCACGAATTACACTCATTATACCTTTTTTTCTAAGTTCAAAAAGCATTTGGTACTTTTTCGCCCTTTTCCAACCATCTGGCCCTTGATCTTGCTATTATTCCTTGCAATTCAAAGGGGAATAGGGCGTTTGCTTTAGGGAGAACATCTATATTTTTGAAACCAATGTTTGTGAATGTAGAATGATAGATTATTCAAAATAAGGGAGGACAGTAGCCTTCTTCACAAGAAGTAAGCTACTCACAGATAAAAACAGTTATTTATTACTCAACACCAATTTTTTCAGGAAACGTTTCAAAATTTAAATGATGCATCTCCCGTTACTCATCACATGCATAATGTTTTGAGGGGAGGAAGCTTTGGTAGATGTTTATTGATGACACTGAATGGTTTAACAATGATTACCGCTATTTTTTTTTTTTTTTTTTGGTTTGTCATGTTGGTGTATTCTAAACGCCCTATTTCCCTTTAAGGTCATATAAATGATTCAGTTGGGTTCTAGACTCTTTTAATTCCTGAAACACCTGCGGGAAATTTGACTCAAAATACAATTTTTCCAACGTACTAATTGCTTTCAATATCCTTGCCTCACGTTCACGATGATTCTTGGCTTTTTTGGTACAATAACAATTGTAATGATTCCAACTTTATACTTAATATGCTCCCATTTGAGGGGAAGAATTAGAAAAATCGGCGTTAGCAATCTTAGTATCCAAAAGATTATTAATTAAACTTACATAATCTGTATCGTTCAAAAGGGAATTATTAAATTACAGTACCCTGGACCTCTCTTCTCTGAAAACACTTGGAGATTGCAGTTAACTAAAGAATGGTCAGATTGTAGACTTGGAGAGACATTGACATGAGAAGTACATTTTATCAAATAACTGGAAATTAAGAAAAAATCTGGTTTGCAGTGGATTCCGACAGCAATACTTGACCTCCACGAGTATACCTAAGCGTGAGGGTTCTTTTTTCTCCACAAATCAATCAGGCCATGCCTGTTCATGAGATCCAAACATTGATCCCTTGCCCTAAAGTTAGTCTGCTGTACACCCCCAGTTGTGTCTAATTGTAGATCAAAATAGGTTGAAATCACCACCATAACAGCATTCTCACAAGCAAAATTACATAGATAAGCTGGGATCGAGTCGAAAAAGTACGGCGAATTAATGTTGGGGGCATAAATACAGATAACAGTAAATAATTCACTGTGAATCTTAGCATCAATGATAACATAACTGCCATCAGTATGAGATTTTCTATTAATGAGATTTACGCTAAGAGCTCAGGGTTGAACAAAATACACACTCTTCTGCAGGAAGAGGAGCCATGAGCAACAACAATCTTCCTACCCCATTCATGCTGCCAAAAGCCTTCCATACTATGCGACCCTTGGATCAAAACTCTTTTGTTTATGCAGAAAACTAAACACTTTCCTACACTGTCTAAGGCCGCGTACATTGTAGCTAGTGAATTTTAGCTCTGTCATCAAATTCAAAAGAGTTTGGGGATAGCTTACATGCCTTAGACAGTCTAGAGTTCTCCTTACAATACGTCCGAATAAACTGAGTGCTATAATTTAAATCAGTGTGATACTCACATATTCAAAGATGGAAGGTAAAAACAGAAAAGAAAAAAGTCAAACCAACAAGAAAATTAGGAGTAATTTCCTCTAACTCAATCCTGCTAAAAACGACCTTACTCCAAATAGGTTACAGAAAACACAAGCCATAACACAGCTGATACAATTAGAGGCTCCAGAAAACGACAGACAAATAAAGTAGGAGGCAAGGGACATATACCATGATCAAGCTGTACACGAACACATGCGAAAAGGAGTGAAATAACCATATAACTGAATTACAGCAAACCTTTCATCATTTATAAAACCAAAAGTAGATCCCTGGCTCGGCTTTTTTTCACAGAAAAGGTACTGTAATGACACAAAACTTGGTCGTCCTCCTCTGGTTCACCTCCATCACTCTCCTACAAGTAATGTGTCTCCAAAGCGTATAAAGAGGAAGTCCTCTGTAGAATAAATGAATACCTAAAATGGCAATTACTCTCTAAATTTATAGGAGCGTCCATCACTCTGCCTCCAAACCCCTCCAGGAAACCAAAGCCTTGTGCCTGCTTGGAAGAGTGCCGTCACCTGGCCATGGGTGGTCCATTTTCACTTTTCTTTCAGGTCCGGCTGGGTAAGATCATCAGTTAGGAAAAGGATTCACCTTGTTGCTTCATCTTCGCATTTTTCAGCAGGAATAATTTTTCTTGATAAAAAGACAATTTTACAAAGACATGACGTTCTCGGCCTTGAATAAATCTTCCATCCATGTGGGCCTTCTCAAATTTACAGTCCGACAGCCCTATATCTGAAGAAAAACAGATTTTGCAATCCGAATGCAGTCTCCGTTCTCCGTACATTTGTAACCAACTAGCTAGGCGAAGATTGTTTCGCCTAGAAAAGCGTTCGTGCTTGTTGATAAGTGCATATTGCTCAATATTTTCCTTCTCCAATTTGGCCACTTTCTGTTTCAATTGTATACACCACGTTTTAAGTTCCAGGTTTTTCTTTTCGAGCTCATGGATTTTACTAGCGTGACTTTTGAGTTCGTCTTCCAGTTCACCCTTAAGGTTCCTCAATTCATCTGAGAGAGTAGAGATAGCTTTTTCGATAGCTAATGCAGAGTTGTCACGTGAAGTACCCGCAGCGGCAGAACTACCTTGCTTCTGCATTTGGGCGGCTAGAGCTTCCCGTTTCTTTATACCAATACTGCCCTTCGGTCTTCCTCTCTTCTTGTTCATAATTAAACCACATCAAAGCAAAAAGACACTACGCACCTCTGGATAACATTTTTTGTCGACAGTTCGGGAGAATGAAATCGTTTAGGATACAAATTAACGAGAGCCTCAAAAAGCAACTCCTAACCCGTCGCCATGTTAGGCTAGTCCTCAACTAACACTAAAATACTAAAAAAAAATACTAAAACAACGACAACGACAGTAATAATAATAAGAGGGCAATCCACGGAGTTGCTGTATCTCATCGCCAACATGCCTTGATTTAAATACATGGCATGCCAACAGGGATTTGTAATAGTTTACTGCAACCACATCTCTCAGAGACCTAGTTCGGGGAACTAGTCGTAAATGAGTGGCAAACGTTCTTCAAGCATATAATTGTGGTATCTACAATTCCAATACTGATATCTACTGTAAGGTTGCAAACTTAAGGTTAAAGCCTGGTGCTACTAGGCTCAAGTAACGATAACAAATGGCTCAAACGTATCTGCGCATATTACGCTACATAATACAATTATAACATTGGGTTCTTCCATGTAGGTTAGGCTTAATGGGTAGAGTTAGGGGCAGGATATAAGAGCATCCCTCTATGGGTATTTGCACATAAGTCTCCTATTTACCTGTGCTGGACCTGGTTCTGCTAAAATTATTGTTTGAATTAAAAAAAAATGTTGTCATAAAAGACATTATCCACAGGGCCAGTTCTGCTAAAGATGTTTTGACTAAAGTTAAAAAGGTCGTGTCTATTGACCCAATTGCTGGCTCTAAGTTTGTTAGCAAACAATCATACGAATTTTACCAGTTTACTATAAGAGTCATATACTGTATCTTCATTATTGTGTTCATAGGAACGGCCTCGCAAAATTTTGCGTATAATGCTGAATTAGCTCTCAAGATATGGTAGATATACAAATTTGGGGACAATTTTTGTTTTTCTAAAAAATATAGCAAATTTCACTCTCTTTAATACCAAAGCGATATAACTTGAATATTACATTCTCAAGTAATTCCTTGCAAAATTTTGCATTAAATGCTCAAATACTTCTCAAGATATCCTGGAAATACCAATTTTTGGACAAAATTGGTTTTTTTCTCAAAAATCAGCAAAATTCACTGGATTTATCATTACAGTAATATTACAATGAACAATGTGTTCTCAGGTAAGTACTTACAAAACTGTAAGTTAATTGATCTAATAGTTCTCAAGATATGCTGGAAATACAAATTTTGGGGCAAACTTGGCTTTTTTGTTTTCTAAAAAATCAGCAAACTTCACTTTTCTTACTAAAAAAGTGATATACCTTGAAATTTTTCATTCTATGGTAAGTTTTTGCAAAAATTTGCATTAGATGCTCAAATACTTCTCAAGATATGCTGGAAATAGTAATTTGGGGCAAAATAGACTTTTTTTTCTCAAAAATCAGCAAATTTGACTCGATTGAACATACAATGACTACATCTTGCACGTATTGGCATCATGCACAACCTTACCAAGTTTCAACTTAGTCGCTCATATGCTTTTCAAACTATTATGGAAAAACCACAATTTGGACAGGTCCGGACACGCACACACACGCACGCACGGCACGCACACCCACACACACATTGGCAAGGACACGTTTTCATTTATACCACCCAACAGGACCCTCCTGTACCCATGGTCACTTTACTATGGGGTACCCCTGGGGTGTCGCTACTCACCCACTCCAAGCGTTTCCATGGCAACCATTCTCCCATGGGTGCACAGCACAATATATAGCTCCCCTAGCCAAGTGACCACAATATCTCATCTAGCCCCTATATGGCGATGAGATAATAAAAATAATAAGTCTTACATAGCGCACAATCCAGAGAATAGCTCTGCTCAATGCGCTTTACAGGTGAGAAAAAAAGAGCAGAGAAATTAGGAACATTGAGCGAAAATGAAGGTTTCGCGGGACCGTTTAAACTGGTCGAGGGAGTCTAAAGACCTGAGCTTTAGTGAGAGCGTATTCCACAGGCAGGGCGCGGCGTGGTGGAAAGTTCGATCCCCAAAGATCCTAGTACGAGAAGCCGGAACAGTTAACAGGAAGAGGTAGCGAGATCGGGAGGATCTAGTCCTAGTTGTCGGATGTAAGGCATTGGATAGATAGGCGGGGGTGCCAAGTTTGAGACCTCAAAAGGAAAGAAGGAGTAATTTGTAGTTCACGCGCTGTTTAACAGGTAACCTGTGCAGTTCATTCAAAAGCGGGGTAATGTGAGAGTGACGATTTGCCCTGAGAACAATTCTAGCGGCGTATTCTCAATTGTTTGAAGCCGAGATAAATTATGGGAGCTTATACCAAGGAGTAGAGAGTTAGCGTAATCAAGGCGACTGGAAATGACTGCATGAATGAGTTTCTCGGTGGCTAAGTTATCAAGATACTTACGAAGAAGGCCTACTTGTCTAATGTTTACATTGTAGTTTTACAAAGGTAATGTACATGATTATCCATGGATAGGTGACAATCCACATACACACCAAGGTTACGTACGACAGACTTTGTGGTAACATAATTATCAACAACACGCAGTGTCACCGATTCAAAATCAGGGTTGATAACCGAAGGGCTCCTAAAAATAATTACTTCAGTTTTGTCGTCGTTTAGCTTCAGAAAATTTCTACACATCCACAGCCGATATCACGAATACACGCCTCCATCTTAGTAACGGCATCGTTAAGGTCGGTAGGATGGAAAGTAATTCATTAATACCAAAATAAAACACAAACAATGTGAAAGTAGGTATAAAATAAAAAATAAATATCTTATTGTATCCTAACTAATATTTTATATTATTTCTAATAGATTATAATTGATTTCTTTACTATCAGATTTGTGATATATTAACATTACTATTAATTATTGTTTTTTTTTCAGATTCCAATGTCCTGGGTAAATTTAGTCGAGTCCTTTGATAAGATTGATGAAGATGGTGTTACTATTATCCTGAAGTCTGGTTTATTATTACGAAACATCTCATCAATGGAAGGGATGCTGATACAGACAGAGAAAGGACGAGAAATGAAAGAAGAAGAAGTTAATGACATATTAACCTATCTACAACAGAATATAAGATTTAAGAAACTGCGGTAAGTATAATTGATGAATATAATGTAAATAATGTTAATATTGAAAGCAAAGTCATTATTTCAATTAAAAATAACAACAGATAAACAGGATATAAGGAAAGGTAGAACATGTTCAATGAAATGAAATCATTATATTAAAATAACTGAAAATTAACAGAAAAATAATGATTGAATGTATAATAGGAAAGATATGAGAAAAAGAACAGACTAAGCAATAACAATATATATATATATATATATATATATATATATATATATATATATATATATATATATATATATATATATATATATATATATATATATATATATATATATATATATATATATATATATATATATATATATATATAAGAACTTTGCTCACATCTTATGTGAAAAATCACACCCTGTTAATATTCTCAAATCCCCTTTACCGCTCCACCACACCTCATCCAGGGGTGGTGTCATTCTAACACACTTCAAACCTAACCTGATACAGCTATCACACCAAGATACCTACTAGAATAACCCAAGACCCTCCCTGTACCCCCTTCATCCCCCCACCTGAAACCATTTCACACCTCATTATACCCCTGCCAATGTACCCATGACCCCCCTCTACCGTACCTCTTAACATACTCAATCACAGACACCCTTCATACCAAATCTTATTAAACCAAACCAGATACCATCACCTTTATTGCTACCCCCACACACACCTCATACCATTTATGTCAACCCTTAAACTACCTCCTCACATACCCCTTTACATGTCTTCAACCTGGCCCCCTTGACATTCCCTTAACATGATACCCTGTTAACTACACAAACACACATTACATCCTTTCATTGTATCTTTACAGTGTTGTACAGCAGCATTTCTGCAGTATTGTGTAATCTTTGTAACTAGTGATGTAAATAGAGACACATTCACATCTATTTTCAGTAACAGGCATTATTTATTCTATGTCAATATCATTACCTCTTTACCCTCCTCCCATGGACCCACCCCATCCTTTGACCTCCCCTGTCCATAACCCTCTCATCATCCTCTCAGGGGTTAAATCCATCCTCTCATATCTGCTTTACACTTATCCTGTTAATGATATTCATCGATAACAAAGTGTACAATGATAGCGTCGCCTAGGATTCGTCGAAATGTCGATACTAACAGAGTATTAAATTCCGCACACAAAAGAAAAGAAAACAGAGTATTTTAATTTCGGAAAACAGCGTTACCTCAGGCGTTTATTACAAAAATTGTATTAAAAGTACAATCAGTGAGTAATCAAAACTTTACAATTAATTCGGAAATTATAAAGCATTGTCTTGCAGTAAATCAGTTTCTGTAGGTCTTCGACATCAACTCGTGCGTCACTGGCGTTGGTGCACGTGCGTCACCGGCGTCAATTCTACGTGTCTAACTGCCATCTAAGTCCACCCCCAATTGCCTGAGTACTGCCTTGGATCCAAATTCCCTGCCCCAAATCCGTATCAGTACAACCATCTCTGGAATTTACTTTACCTAGGATTCTCTAGCTCACTTTAGTTCTGAAAATCAAGCCTTAGTGCCTGCTCTTCGGTAACTTAAAGTTAACTTCAGTAACAAAACACCCTGGATTTTACTGTACCTAGGATTACTGAGCTCCCTCGAGTCGTAGACTTAGAAAAAGAAGAGGTTTCTTACCGTGCGTAACTGTTCTTCCCTCCGTAGGGGCCCCACTTAGTGTAGGTCTAGACTGTATCGCGTCCTGCTTCAGAGTACCATGAACATGTGGCCTACGTGACTTTTCTTTCTTCCGTGCGCTTCGTTCGGTCAGAGGTCAAAGTGTATAAAAACAACTCACAACGTGCGGGACCATGACAACGGGTCGGGAGATGCAAAAAAAAAAAAAACACCGGAAATGGAGGAAGTGCTGTGGAGGGGAGTTAGAAATACTTACTAATAAGCAGACATCAACTCTGAACTGGCTCTTTCTTCCCGTATTTACAATATATACACTAGGGCGCTACACAACGATAACGCGTACCGTACGTACTGTACTCCTATGACATTATTACACCTGAAAATAAACCAAATTAAATCAGATTCAGTTTAATGTGTAAATTTATTCTTGTTGAACTGAACGCACTGACAACTGAAAAAAGGAACAGTTAGAAATATAAAGAAAAACATAAACATACGAGTCAAAGAAAAATACAATAAAAATACTAAAAATAAAACACAGAAAAACAAACAGTTGAATAGAGATTAGAAATTAACATAAGAAAGAAAAGAATGTAAACACAAAAGACGCGAGCGTCCGACAGTGAAAAGAAATACTTGATAAATAAGACGCGCACTCGAGCAGTTCAATGAACTTCTAGACCGACAAACTGCTACATTCTGTTTTAAGGGGTAGTGTGATCTTTGGGTTAGAAATTGTTTTTTAGTTTGATATTTGCATACCCCTTATAAAAAAAGAAAATGTAAAATAAATGCATAGTTGAATATATCTAACACTGCATGCCATCAGGATTATTGTTCTCAAATCATATCCACATAGATTATTGTAAATATCAATATTTTTACCTGTCTATTGAATAAGATGATCTGTCTCGTATAAAAAGACAGGAAAGTAAATCGGCAAATTGAGCGAATCCACAGGATGAAGTTCGATTGTGATTCTATCGAGACATTACACGAACGAAAGCATTTCGTGAGAAAGTATGAGAGGTTTCAGCCTTCAGTATTTAAAATTTTGTCATGTTGTTTAATACGTAGCCTAACAATTTAGCGCCAGGAAATTGCAGACATGCACAGTCCGATGTAGCAGCTGCATGGGAGGGCATGTAATCTCTTCGTTCGTGTAATGTCTCCGTAGAATTACAATCGAACTTCGTTCTGTGAATTCGCTCAATTTGGCGATTCTACCTCTCCATTTCACCACACTACGGTATTACATGAGACCTTAATGCATTATTCACAACATGGCAAACACATTATTTCCAGGTTTCTGTTTCTTTTATTTCTCGCTTTTGCAGAAAAAAAAAAACATCTCTTCGGTTACAACACATTTGCCTTTTTTCTTTGAAAGAAAAAAAAAGCTCTAAATTTAACCAAATTTCATGCTAACAGAGACAGCAACGGCTTCTAGTTGCAAACAAGAATAGATAAATAGAAGCATAGAATGACTCATTGTTTTGAGCAAAGACTTGTTCTGTGACAGATAGCTACATCGCTGCTAGTATAATAAAATAATGTCGGCAAACCTTTGAGAATCTTCTAGTGGCTTATTGTTAAACTGGGCAAAGAATCTCTCCGATGCCCACCAGGCTGTCTGTAGAATTACTGCAATTGGTGCGTTTTTACGTTGAGCAGCAGATACTGCCGCGGATCTAGGGCTGGGTGCTATGTACATTGTTGTGTCTATTCCCGTTATTTGCATGACTTCACGTAACCACCGGCTTAACGTGTCCCGTGAAGCAGGCATGTGTGGTTTTGCGTTAGTAATGAAAAGTTGTGTTGTGGTACCTCGTAGTTGCTTTGTCACATTAATATAATGGGAAAGTAAATGATAAACATCCAGTTGTATATGTTACGGATACGCTGGTAAAACAACCTGAAGTTATTTGTTACCTAGTCGTGACCGTTCTAGTTGGGTAGGTATAACAAATGACACCTCAGTTTCTGAGGTCAAGTGACTTCAACGTTTGCAACCTATTAAGACAATGAGCATAAGTAATTCAAGGCTTACAATTTTACTGATAACTCAGCAGTTGGATAAAATGACCGCAAGTATGCTAAACCAACATAAATATCCCATGTCGCCTTACATCTCGGTGTAGGTTGTCTTAGATCCCTTTCATAAACCGAGTAACTAACGGGTGACATCCACTTGGGGTATTACTGCTAGGATCCATCAGTACTGGGAGAGATGACCTACCCAATTGTGCTGTAGCTCAGGCCTCGTTTGAAAAAGTAAGTCAAATATTGTAATACCTGGGTCACATTTGGAAGAAAAGGATCAAGTTTTCTTCCAGCGCAGAGCTGAACCAATTTTTTATGGTAAGTATGGAACGGTTTTTTAGTTGATTTCCTCCACGACGCCATGAGTATGTCGGCAGTGTCATCTGGTATCTCATTGTCTCTGAATCTCTGCCTGATATGAGGCATGCCATGAGTTGCAACTTCTGATGCAGGGGATGCACTTGACTTGGGGCACCTGGCAACATCAGCACGTTCTTTCCCTTTGGAGGAAGCCTTGGTGTAGCTATGGTCATGGAGAAAACCCGTGTGTAGGCCCTACCATGACTGTGTTGGCCACAGCGGAAGTATTATAACACCTTTCGCTCCATCCAGCTTGACTTTCTGTACTACCCTGGTGATTAAAGCAAAGGGAGTAAAGGAATAGAAGTAATATTCCTTCCAGTTGAAAGAAAATGCATCAATATACAGAGCACCTGGGTGAGGCTTCCAAGACACAAATGCATTCAGCTGCTTTATCAGCATGGGTTGCAAACAAGTCTATTTGTGGCCCCGCAGAGCATTTCTGAAAATCGTTGGGCACAATTGCAACTCCGTGTTATCCTGTATTTGTCTGCATAATCTGACAGCATGAATATGATCTCTCCCAGGTATATGACTGCAGTTGAGCCAACAATTTCGTGACATGGCCCACTTCCATATAAGTTGTGTTAGGTCATTACAGGGGAGTGAATGGGTTCCACACGTATTTGCTATGAAGGCCACAGTAATTGAACTCTCAGTGAAAATTCTGATGTGTTTATTTAGTCACTACTTAGAGTTGAAAGAGCGTTATAAATAGCCTTCAGCTCCAAAACGTTAACGTGAGAATTCTTTTCCGTGTTATTCCATATACCTTGCGCTCTGGTAGAGTAAGTGGGACAAAAAGCCCTCCAACTTAGAGAGGAAGCATCCGTTTCTAATACAATCTCTGGCTCAGGGAGTGAAACGTCATGAAATGGGGAGGGGGGGGGGGTGCTCCCACCAGAGCAGTTCTTTATTGGTCCCTGTGGTCATTTTTACTGGTGTCTCAAAATCCCAGTTTGGATTTTCAAACTCTCCAGACACAAGTGGTGCAGGGTTCCATACTTAACCACAGGTGATAATTAGACCAGCATGCCTATGACATGAGCTAGATCCCGTGCAGTTTTACGTTAATTTATCTTGAATTGTGCTACTCCAGAGAGTACTGCATATGCTATCTAGTTTCGGCTTTACCGTGATATTTTCCGAGTTGAGCAAAAATCCTTAAAAAAAAAAAACTAAACTCCTCCGTGAGTGCACTACAGATTTTTCTGGATGAATCACAAATCCCAGCTGTTGAAACAGTTGGAACTCTGTTTGGACTGCATGCGTGCATTCTTCTTGTTGTGCATGTGGAAAATTGTCGTCTATGTTACTCAAACATGAGATACCTCTCTTTGGCAACTCTGATAATACTGGTTTTAACAACTTTGTAAACACCCGAGGTGCAGAAGCAAGGCCATTATGAAGGCAAGTATATTGAAATACCCGGTCTTTGTACAAAAATCTGAGGTATTTTCTGCAAGAGTTTACCACCGGGACAGTATAGTATGCATCTTTTAAGTCTAGTGATGCCATGAATCCATGACGCTCCATTAAACGAAGGGCCGCTTGCAATAAATCTGTATTAAAGTGATAATACTTGACACTTTCCTTTAAATTCTTTAAACTTAAAATCATACAGTAAGAGCCATCTGGCTTTTTTTCGAAACAATACAGGGGATATGAATTCACCCTCAATGTGGTAAGTTTCTTCAAGAACCTGTTTGCCTAATAATTTGTCAAGCTCTAATTTTTAGAGCTTTTCCTCCACATTGTTCAGAGGAGTGTAAAAACTTCTCGACAGTGAATAATTTATTGGCTTGTCTTCATCAAACTCAATTTCATAACCTGTTACGCAGGTTAAAATAAACCTGTCTGTATTGAGTTTTTGCCATTGCGGCAAGCAAAATTTGAGTCTACCAGCAACATAAGAACTCACCTCACCTGTTACTGTTTTTCTGCAGTTGCTTGCTCCCTTCGCCCTTGCTTGCCGTACGGGAGTTGTCTCCTGCCTAAAAAAAGCTGATATCTCCAGTTTCCTCTAGTTGCCCCACAAATAGGCCTTGAGCCTCGGAACATTGTGTTGCCTTGTCGGAAGGAGCCTCGGGCTCTACCTCTGCCTTGACTGAGCAATGCACCGCTTGCTCAATCTGTTTGCGTTGGCGATATCCTCTATTTGTTGGGACACATCATCATTAAAAAGATATGAGGAACTTGGTTCTGTTTTTTGAGCAAATAGCTTTGGATTCTGACTTTATCTCAAGCTCGATTAACTCTCTATGCACAGTATTTACTGTGCTGTTATTGAGACCCGTGAAGGCAAGGGCATCTGTATTTTTTTCATCACAGTTTGCTTATCGTTAATAGCTTTGCCGGTCAGCATCTCATTTAGGAGATTTGTTAATGCTATCATAGCTTTTATGTTGTTAGTCTGGATTTTTGCAATGATAAGTCTCCGGACTTATCATTGTTGAGGCCTGAACATTTTCCTAAACTAATTGGTTAACCTGTGTGACTTGCAATGCCCCATATAACCAGACCTCTGGTACTCTTCCTGTACGTAGTTCTTGTAACTTTGCCTGTGGCAATTTTTGACAGCAAATGTTGCCAACCAGTTTTGCAAGCTGTTCAACAACAGCTGTTAGCACCGGTTTTACAGTCAGAATTCAAGTCGGAAGTGAAGTGAGAATAGAGACAGACTCCTCAGCCGCAAAGTGGTCAACCACTGTAAGTTCTGGGGGTTGAGGTGAACTTGCTGAACTCAGCAAGTCTTGTATTTCCTCTTCATAGTTTAAATAAAGTACATGAACTTCGGGTTAGGATTCTTTAACGGTAGGGCTGAATTCGTCACCATTTTTTGCAATATAGTTGACATTTGGTTTTGAATTGGCATGACAATATCTTTTAACTGACTATTACTCTTCTTAACAGGGGAAGGTACACGGACTCCAATTTCAGGAGTATGAGAATCAGCAGACATTGCCAAAAGTATCAACGTCCATCAAATTATGCCCTGTTAGCTGCTTTTAGTTTCCCTATAGTCCAGTGTGTTAATATTTTTCCCTGTGGGGCCGGCACTTCCGCATTTTTCTTTTTGCGCAAAAAGTCTCTCCAGGAAAGGTACGTATTCTTAAGGCTGTTATGTCTATACCTATTTCCTTACTCTAAACAGTGCACGTCCCTGTGGGTCCAAATTCTACGTGGGAACGCAAACATACACACATACACTCACTCGACATGCAACTAGTCAGGCTATACTATTTTCTTTCAGACATTGTCCCAACGTAACAGTTAAGAAAGCTTACCATGTAAGGCTCCTTCCACAATACCGCGATGCAATTGTCGAGGATAAAAAGTGAATGAATGAAGTTCACAAACTACGGTCTTACGTAAGAGCACATAAGTCATGACTGGCAAAGGAACTATAGGCCAATCATTCCAGCATTGCACTCCTGCGGAAGCATTCTTATGTATACTTAGGGCCTACCCACTGAAGGCACACATTCCTTCACTAAGTCTTGTCTGACTTTGGCGAAGGGCTTTGTGTAAGAGTAGCATGAATCCTTCGAAACCTAATCACACACTGAAGGCTGAAACCACTCAAATTTTCTCACGTAAGACTGTAATGTAGTGGAATGGCGAGGTAGAATTACCTTTCTATGTTGCTGAATAATACTTGAAGTGTAGGCCCCTACATAAAGTTTGCCTCGCTACGTTTACTTGCAGATATATTTAGCTTAGTATTTTTGTGTTTTTTCAATGTGTGTAATTCTTTTTAATAGCACCTAAAATGTGTAATATTATTTGTAGGAGTGTCCTTCGACTGTAAACGCAATAATGTGTCCCTTGATTTTGCGCTGTAACTTTATGCCGATTGCTAGCAACATATATTGACACACAGTGTACAGAATGCATACAATGTTAGGGAATTTCAGTGCGATACATTTATGTTACAAGGGATGTACTGAAATTTAAACTAGTTATAAACTTGAATTATAATTCTGAGGTAACTAATTAATACGTCGCTAATGCTTTATTGCTTCCGTGAATTGTGATGTAAATGACTAATTAATCACACACGTCAATTGTCTGTTTAAATATTCATGTTATTTAGCTCGTCCTTTACTATGTAAATGTTCTTTGGCTTTGGCTGATAGGAATAAAGTTACTTGGGTAATGTTACTGTGTATGATATGAACATACCTCTGTTAGTTCTGTTTATTGTTAGCTAACCATCATTAATGTTGCATGGTGTGCTTGCACAAAATAATGAATAAAAATCCCACAACGGTCAGCTAGTAGGACTACACTGTACATTTCTTGGTCACGACACTTTTCTTGTTTTGATATTTTAAATTATCATGTACGTGTTGAACACACAGTTTTTGTTAGAGTTTAATTAAGACAATTTGTAGCGAACAAATCAAGTAGCGAAAACTAAAATGGAACATCGTTTGTTAATTTGTGTAAAGTCACACAAAAAGGATGATTTTTCTTACTTTACACACACATATTGCCTTTTATTAGCTGGACGCAGAAAATTTTGTCCATGAGTAAAATAAAAATGTTAGCAATATCTTCTAAACTGCGCATAAAATTTACAGAAAAAATTCAATAAGAGTAATTTTTGGAGTATGTAAATATACTTAAGATCGTCGATTTTGAAGTTTAATTTTAAATACAAAGCTGGCTTTTGTAGGATAGATAGATACATTATTGTAATTTATGTTGTCTAACGTTTCGTTCTAATATGTTTTATTATTATTGTTCTGTTTCTCTTTGATTATAACAACTTTCAATTATACACAGAAATGTTACTGTTCAATTCTGGGTTTAGTTTGTGTTTTTTGTGATGTTTTTGCATGTTTATAAATCACGACGTTACCATAACATTGTAGAATATACTGACGATATTGCTTTTTAGTATTAGTATATAACAGTGTTTCTTTCTTTCGTCTCTGATATTATAGTCTAATGGATTGTGTGCTGCCATCACGGATACGTCTAGGACCAGCTGCTGACACTCTGAGATCCCGTAATGTCAAAGGTATACCACAACCTTGCTGTTGGCACTAGCTGTCATCTTATGTTAAGTATCAAATGTGAAACATTTAATCGATCCAATTTATAACCGCTGAAAAAATCAAAACACAACACAGTTTCTGATTGAACTTTTTTTTTTTTTTTTTGCTGAAACATTTCCCTTGGTATAGTATAATTAACTTTAACATTCACTTTGTAGTTACTTTGTAGTCACTTAGTTTAAAATAAAGTAACTTCTTTTAATTATTTTTGTTCGTACTCTCTTTAACTTAACACCTTACCTTTCCTCTCCTGTACCCAGTTGAGGCTACAGCGCTTACACACGTTAATCCCAGACTTGTGGCAGTCAATTCTGTAGAAAAAAATCCCAGCTCCGTGAGGGAAGCCCGCTTTCCCCTCAAATATCACAAAATGTAACCAAAGAAAGCTCCTTTTTCTTCATTTAGTCTTGAAGAGGGTATAAACGAAAATGTCCACACGAATTTCGGGGGACAAATCCATCGATAAGTGGGGCCCACGGGCCCGAGAGACATACTAACTTTGCTAATTTTACCCCCATTGACTTCGCGCGAAAATAATTTCTGAGTCCCAACTCTGTGAGGGCTGCCCGCTTTCCCCTCAAATATCACAAAATGTAATCAGGGAATAGCCCCTCTCTTTATTAAGTGTTATTAAGTATATACGAAAATGTCCACACAAAATTCAGTAGAATATATTGAAAAATAAAACGAAAATGCAGTTCATTCATTGAGTCACTGAAGTGCACCTTACCAGGGAAAAGCACCCTATTGTTTTTGGTCAAAGGTCAAAGATCATTTGTGGGTAAACAGGGTAACAAAGTGAAACTCTTTTAACACAATATCTCAATACGGGAAGCTCTTTCAAGTTTCATATTTAGTATGTGGGTGAGCCTTACCGAGTACAAAAAGCCCATTGTTTTTCATGGATGTCAAGGTCATTGGGATCAGATGGTGACAACTTTCTAAGCAAAATATCTCATTAGGTTAAGTTGGCACAAAGATGTTATACTTGTAAGTGGGATTTGACCAAAGAAATTTTGTGTGGACATTTTCGTGTATATCCACGTTAAGACTTAATGAAGAAAATGAGTTATTTTCTGCTTACATTTTGTGATATTTGAGGAGAAAGCGGGCACCCCTCACGGACCTAGGGACTTTTCACGACATCCTTTAGGGATTTAACCTACGTAAGCGCTGTAGCCCCTTTTCCTTGTACCGAGCACGAAGCACCCTGAAAATATCTTTTTTTTTCCTCCGTTTATTTCGTAATGGGTGTTCAACAGTGGTTTAAGTTACAAATAATATCTTTGACATATATACAGTATTTACAAGCATGGTAGACTCTTAAGCTTGAAGATTTAATAATTCCTAATGAGACATTCAATGATGTAAAGGTTATATGCAATACACATAATAATGTATGTGCATATTTACAACTCAGTGCAGCCTGTTGGAGGCTTTTGTGATAATAGCTTGATCTAGGCACACAAAAGAAGGAGAACAACAGATCATTAGATTATGGTGATAGAAGCAGTGAAGTCAAGTATAGAAATACTGATTGCAGAAATATCATAATGCATTACGAGAAAGAAGTCTATTGTTAACAAAAGAGTATTAAAACATTCTAGCAGAATAATTCCTGACAAACAGTGAAGGAAGAATGTAATTCAGTATATTTTACTTTACGGTTCATTTGGGGTTTAATTCTAAGATTGTTTTATCGTTCTATGCTTAAGACAAATTTGAATTTGAAGAAAAAATCGTCAGCTCTTGGATTGCGTTCACTTTTTGACACTCGTAAATATAATGCTTCAAATGAAAAATTTAAAAGTCGTATTTTTTGCTAGGTCCTTTACTATAACCAAAGAATATATCAGTTTTTGAGAAGAACTATTTCCTGAAGAAGCCATTCGACGTCCAAAGTAAAATTAGCAACTTACTGCATTCCCAAAACAAATGTTCCAAGCTTTCTCTTTGGAGAAGGCAAAAGGAACAGAGGCCAGACTCCGTTTTCCCATAGATTTTAAAAATTTGTTTGTGGCAATTCATGCACTGAAGGTCTTACACCATTCCCTCTTTGTAAAAGTACTTATTATTCTGCCACTTTTTTCGCGATGTGGTTGTCGTAGATAAACGACTTAACTGGTGATTATAGGTCAACTTACTTATGGATTTAAGTTCGTTATTAAGGAAATCATTGGGGGATCAATGTCATCCACTATAACGCAGCCAGATCCCTTCCATGCTTGAGGGATAGCTAAAATTAATCCCCAATACAAAGTAAATGGAAATAAATTGGCTTTAAGTTTATGCTTACTCTTAAGGCTGTTAATAAAACCGGGAGCATGAGTGACTTTGAGACCACCATTCTGAATTATATCAATAATAACTGAACGTTTTATTCCATCAGGATTTTTATGCTTACTCTTAAGGCTGTTAATAAAACTGGGAACATGACTTACTTTGAGAACACCATTCCGAATAATATTAATTATAACTGAACGTTTTATTTTATCAGGATTTCTGTTTCAAATAAAGTCAAAAATAGTCTGCTCAAGTTCCCTTACAAAATAATTAGGCGGATTTTGGTAGAACGTGGAATAAGCACACTAGCTGAGAAAGTGCAAATGTTTTTACAATAACGTTGCGCCCAATCGGTGTCAAGTCCCTTGAGGACCATGATCTGAAACAACTTTTAAGTCTAGAAAGTTTTCCGCATGTAGTTTAGGGAAAATAAATCTTCGTTGATGTTGAAAACATGCCTAGAATTTGAACCTCTGCAAATATCCTTGTACAAAAATAAGATAGTCATTGAAAATGTTACAGTTATTGTAATGATATACTTATTATCAATACTGCATAAATAAACAGTAAACAGCTACATGATTCTATAACATTCTAGATCAACATGTACGTTCATGATGTTTACTCTTCACTGAGGCCATATAAACTGATAATGATACCATATTAATCGTATTTATCAAGTAATCATTTTAATCATTCTTACTTTTTTTTTGTAGTTTTCTGGATTCCTGATAACAAGTCTCATCAGCAGTATCTCCTTGACCTGACCAGAGGACGCTGGGATGTGAGTATTTTGATGTGAAATATTACTAAATAAATGATGGGTTGTAAATAATGATGCTACTATTAGGGTAGGGATGGATCAAAGAACATCAAGTACGTTGGGAATGAGGTACACGAGTGAGGTTTGAAGAGAGCTGGCGACCGTCTTACCATCCTACCTCTCCAGCAGATAGCTCAATTATAATGAGAAACTGCAGTCAAGTAATTTGTTCAAGACTTATAGTGTCTGAAATAATGAGTAGCGATGCTATCTATCATTTTACCTGTTAATCATATAGGTATCATATATGAGATCATACCGCATGACTTAGCATTCACTGGAATGTGGTACTGTTCATGGAGGGTGACCCCCCCCCCACCACTGATGGTAGACTGTTAATGGAAATTGATTATCTTACCACACATTCACCCCAAACAATGGAAACAAAAGTATATGACATATCAGTAATAATCATCCCATTTGTATTCAATACAACAATAAACAAATCAAACAAAAATATGGCATGAAGCCGATGTTTCCAAATGAAATTGGGGTAATTGAAAAAGATACATATAATGACGGTGATGGTAGAAATGCCGATGTGATGATGATTTTGATTATAATGGTGACGATAACGAAAAAACGATAATGATGATGAAAATGATGATATGACGATCATTGTGCTGATGATGATAGTGAGGATGGTGATGATGGGGTCTTAAAACATTCTCGATGATACTTATGATGACGATGATAGTGATGATGGAATTGATGATGATGATGATGATGATGATGATGATGGTGATGATTGTGATAAAATGATAATGAAAATAATGAAGATGATAATCCTTGTGATGAGAATGATGGTCATAATGATGACAATTGAGATAAACGGGAAGATGACTACAATGATGATAATGATAACGATGATAATGATGATTTAGATGATATTTATTACTGTGAACATAATGACAATGATTAGGATGACGATGATGACACATATGATGAGAATGATGGTGATGATGGGAATGATGATGATGATGGTGGTGATGACAGTTTAGATAAAGGGGATTACAGTTGGTGATGCTGATTGCCATGAAGGACAAATTGCATATTGCCGAGTTCCATAAAATGGGTGAAAATTAGATTAAAATTCACCCCAAATTGTTCTCTACTCAAGAAACATGTTTCAGGATTTCAAGAAAAATCAATCATGTGTGAGTAGCAACATTTTGCACATTTGTAAGTAGATAGCTCACAAATCGGAAGGACTACTAACATGACGTGAGACAAATTAGTGATTCTTCTAAAACTACCAGCTGTTTAAACTTAATAATTTACTTTCACTAAAATTAAGTAACGTCTCAAACATACCAAAGGCAATTATTGATATCAATTTGTCCAAATATTTAGAAGCAAAATAGTTTTCACTGATATTAAGTCATGATATCTTTAAAGCAGCTTTTGCTTGCAAGTGGAAGGTACGGGGTACAATAAATATAGGTACCTATAAGCAGAATCACCAAATCTAAGCTAAAACGTGTGATGAAAAAGATTGACTGTAGACAGAGAAAAGAATTACTTTTATTTATTAAGAAGAAAGAAAAAGAAATCGACACTGGGTGGTACTCAGGTATGTCTCCATGAAAAATGCAAACAGAGCAGTATTATATCACGGCAAGCAAGGGACTTGACAAAAAACAGAGCCGCCACAAGAGTTTACAACAATTAATGTTTTGATAGAGTTTTCCCTCATTTATTTACAGACTTACTACTTACTGTTTACTACCGAATGTGTCAGCGAGCTGGACGAAGGGTGGGGGGGGGGGATGTTGGAGTGACGACAATTTGATCTTTTGTAATTTGGGCTGTTGTAGTCTTGTGAAGAAGTGTGCTGTGAATTTATGGTGGGCTCTTGTGATATTTTGTGCCACTTTCCTTCCTCAGCACTTCCACGTAAGTCCATGCAGTCACGGAAGTTATTACATTTTTAACATCATAGTTGGTTTCTTTACAAAGGAAGGACCTGAACTTGTCCAAACTGTCATATTAAAGTAATACTTTAAACTCAGTTTAGTTAAAAACGAATTGAAGTGGCCTTCGGAAATAAGATAAAAAACAATAACAGTACAGTGGATCAGCAAGATTTACTTTACAATGTAATTGGAACAGCTTTAGAGGTCTAGTGATGTTACATATACAGACACAAACAACTGTTTTACTGCTTGCTTTTATAATTTAAGTCCTTTAAATATTAGTATTGTTTATTTAAGTGTTGATATTTTTTCCTTTTGTATAGTGTAGAAAGCAGGATCCTGGTAAATGACACCATCAGACCGAAAGAGAACGCACAAAGGAAAAAACCAATGGCAATAATAGCATCAGATGTTGATGAAAGTTACCTCAACAAAGAAGTCATTAGAGATTACACCAGGAGTACATAACTTGAGGAAAAGAAAAAAATTAAGTGCAGCCACCTTGATTCGAGATGGTTACCATAACGATGTCACAGATAATTCACATTAGTCAAGATGATAATGAGAACAGTCATCAGTAAAGGTATCTTACAACCAGTAAACACATCCACAGAAGGTGAATATCAGTGGTAATGACGTCACACTCTACAAGATATGGAACACAGCCAAGTGACTAAGACAGTCATCAGTGAAGGCATCTTATCATCAACAAACATACCCGTTGAAGGTGAACATCAGTGATAATGACTTCACAATGAAAGATTTAGAACATCCTCTAGATACTTTAATTGTTGATTTTTTTTTTTTTTTTCAGATCACATCAAAGAACTTGAGCCGTGGTAATATTTTCACTTGGGAATAATGCATGTAGTAGTACATCAGAAAATTGTTGTTGTGCCCTCGTTGTTTCTTGTATTTCTACTGTCAGAGAACGGCTACATAAAAAGAAATCAAATTGAACGTCTACCCAAGTCGACAATATAAAAAAAAAACAGGAGGAATGGGAGTCTCAAGATTATGAGGTTCATTTAACTAAATTTGGTTTAACAGTTAAACTTACAGACAAAAATAGAAGGGAGCTGCCGGTAAGTGGTAGAAAACTTTGTACTGCACTTCTGTCTGGGTTTTTCAATGACATTACTGTATCAGGCTAGTACGGCTTGCTTAGTTTGGAAGAAGTTCAATGAAGTATAGTCAGTAAAAACTGATGCCATCAAAACAAACATCGAATCCCTTGACAGACGTCTTATATTTCCTGCTTTGTTGACTAGACCCTCCAGAAAAACATGAAAAACTCACAATATATTAAATGACTTTTACCGACTTGAAAAGTGATGCTGAAATGTTTGATCACGTGAGACTTTACACTTTTGTTTTAAGAATTTCTTAACCACTTAGGCAGTGCATCATTTTCAACAATTTACAATTGGTATCGACCACTGTCTTGATACCAAGAAGACTACTATAAGGTTACTTCATTTTTGTGTCTAAGCCAAATAAAAGAGCAACAACGGATATCATTTATTTTTTTAGTTAACTCTATTGTCACCGCGCTGAGAGCTACACATGTTGGGGACTGCCTTCAATATCATTACAATGTGCTTAAAACCATTACCTTAACAAAAATAAAAAAAAAGAACTAATGAAGAAGATAATGGCAGTTTCAATGTCAACGAAGTAAAGAAATCATAAAAGAAACTTGTATTCAGTGATGGCAGCGCATTTCCTTTCAATAACATTGACTTAATTTGTATGTTAAACTACTATCGAGCATTCCCATTAGATACTGACTGTCACCTGATTCTTTGCAAATGAATGGCATCATCAACTGGAGTTTTTGTGTTGATAGTCTATAACCAGACTCTACCATTTTTAGAGGGTGAAAAAGTATAGTTGTATATGTTGCGAAAGCCTTAACTTTATTAATATTGGCATCAATATGACAGGAAATCAATATTTGAAGAGAAGAACTCTGCAATTGTTTCCGTTTATCCAAAAGTTCAAGCGAAAGTTGTGATTACATAATTTAATCTCCTTTGATTTGTGGAATATATCTTTTCAATAGAGTTTTCCGCTAAAATCCGGACTCTTCTCCCCTTTCGGTTTGTATGCTCACATAACCCCCCCCCCCCCCCGTTAAATAATCCTGGCTACGCCAGTGGAAACGTGGCATTTGTTGTACATATATACCAGTACGCAGTACACAGCTGGTTGTAGTAGAGCCACCATCCTTACTAATTTTAGTTTTCTGTTCGATCACTGATGTCACCCAACAGTATTCACTTAGTCAGTTATTGATCATTATTCATGTTTTTACTGAAATATACTGACATCTTTGATCAGTCGATCGTCCTTACTTTAAGGGGTTAGGCTAAGAGGAGAATATAAATTAACCCCCTCACTATTGTATTTACTCTCAGCTAGTTACTTGTATACTATAGCCCATTGCAGAATGTATTTCTGTACACATCTTCTTATCACATTTTTTTTTTCAAAAAGTCAAATGAAATCTCTAATTACTCACAATGTTACTCTGTGTGTGGAAGGCCACACGGGGCTTACTTTGACTACTTGTCGTTACAGTATTTGAACAAAAATGACAAATCTGGAACAAAATAGTGAATCTCACGAAACGACTCAGGGAGTCCGTTGAAGGTCACATGACACGACAATGCTTCAACAGGGGCTTCGAGAGGGGGGTGGCATTCCTTTTTTGCATATAGTATGCACGATACGAAGATATTAGTTGTAAATGTATATAAAAGTTGCTGAAAAAATGCTGAACAATCTCAAATTACTTCATCTCTTTTTCTCTTTGTTTTCTTTTGTTCATTTTTTTCCCTTCTTTTGACAACAAGCATGGTAATTGAAAAAAAAAAACATACAATTAAACATCGCTGAATATGGTGTAATTTTTATAGTAATTTGGATAATACCCCAGTCCAATAAGTATTGCAACCCTGTTTTCAACTGTGTATGTATGCAAACTACCCACCTAAAAGGCCTCACCCCCCCCCGTCCACCTACCCTCTCTAGACCCTTTTGTAGATATCGATATCAATTTCAAACTCTGACCACACACATGGCATGAACGCAGATTAAGTGCCATCAAATTGAACTTCCGGAACCCATAAGGGTGTTGGCCATTGTTTGTATTTTATCATTCAAGGAATTCAGTTGTAGTTATTGATATAGGTACGGTGCGTCAGATCGCATTCTTTTCTCTAGTACGTAACAAAACAATCAGGAAAAAACATGCAAATTTGAGCAGAATTTTGTGTTAAGGAATAGTGTGTTCTAATCCAAGAAAACACTGACGTATAACATTTTCAGCTGACATTTACTTGGGGAAGGAGGGTGCACTTTCATCCAAACATATTTTGCGGATAAAGCTCTGCGTCCACTGATGGTGGCGCTCCGCTAATCTGCAGTCCCGCCAAAGTCCTTGGCCCACATTTGTATTGGAGGCATATTGCATTTAACTACATCAGACTGTAAATCGGTATATATGAATCCAACCACCTTGATTACTTTTTGAAGCCCTCTTATTCGTGTGCACACCCACCACAATTAATTCTGCTTATACAGGTGGAGGGAAAGGTGGGGGAGGGGAGGTGAGTATGGAAATGCCCTTTGCAGTCTGGCACAATCTGATAAATCAATTTAAACAACGTCAAACCAGCCATCATCTTTAAAAAAGATATTGGGTCCCTTACTAAAAAATGCTAACTTCTGGGGATTTGCACCCAAATATGATAAAATCGCATGTTTGGGTTTCAATAGATTTCAACCCTAGACCCCTTCTTGTCTTCGCCCTTGAACCTCGACAAGGGCACGTCATTGAGTTCCTGGAAATCATAGCTCCAAGCAGCACGATACCATCCCCATCAAACGTTCGAATTCGTTGGGACGGCCGATGATTAACGGAATTATTTCATCTTAGAAAAGAAAAATAAAATAAAGTCATGAGCCACTGAGATTGACGATTAGGTTTTCAGTAATTGTTACTAATTTTCCACTTGGATGTCAAAGAGAAGGGCAGTAGGTAGCCTATTTAAGTACAGATTACTTAAACGTGCTACGATTAAACTAGATTTAAAATTGTTTTAAATAATCGAATGTTTTCTGAAGCTGAAGCTACCGTCCAAATTTCGAACTAAAAACTTCTCGTTTGCTGAACTAAAATACACCCCATTTCAGGCAAACCATGCGAACGTTACTTGATGCAATGTCACATGTACATTCAAAAGTTTTGACGTTATTTTCCTACGCATTTGCACATCTCTGGATTTGCCAAACTTACTTTTTAAAAATGAGGGCGACTTCCGAAAATTAATATTCGCAATTTAAAAATAGCACTTACATAGCAAATTCTGTAACAAATCACTAGCTTTAAACATATGTCGCTAATTTCAACTTATAAAGATGACAGGGCCCATCAAAAAAATACGTGTTGTTGAATTTTACAGTGGAATCAGAGGAATGCATTATGCTTAAACACGTAGGACTGTGATTATAAATCACCTAACATTAGAGGATCGGTTTAATAGGACTGCTGTACTTTTTTAACTGCTCGCCATAAGCCAATTTCTAATTGTTTTGGACACGACAAAGTCGATAATGCCTAGCGTTAGGCTGTATGCAACATTACCGGGTTACGGGTATAGCGGTCTAGCCCTGTAGCAGTATAGGTACCTTAGCTATATTAGGTCCACTTTCATTTTCATGCGAATTTCATAATAGGTAATGGCGAACTGATCCAGTTTAACTTACATCTCAGTTTATAGTACAGATGAGTAGTACTAATTACACCAATACAGGGTTGTTTTGTTAAGTACGTTGTTAGTTTAATTTTATGAGGCTGAAGGACTGTGAATACAGAAGGGCGTACAGGTACTCAGTGTACCAGAATGTACATGAAAAAAGGCCTACATGGGCAACTTGTGCTGTGCTTGGGTAATTATTCTCTCAGTGGCAATGTTTTGTGGTTGACAATAACTAGTCTCCCTACTTTTGTACTAACCTCTTCATGTTCTGGCTCTGGAAAATGTAAATCACCCTCCTTATTTTTTTGGTGAAACAGGTTGGCAGATCTGTCAATATTGCTGACTCAGAACTGCCAACCTGTCTCATCTAAAAAAAAAAAGGGGAGAGTCACAATTTCAAGAGCAAAAATGGGGGGGGGGGGAGATGGTGCTATGATTTTCAATTCAGGAAAGTGCCACAGAGAGATCACACACATAATGCATTGCTCAAGTTGCACATGTGGCCTATTTCCACGTCTACTTCAGCCTATTTCCATAGAAACCCTGCTGTTGCATTGACTATTGGTGTAATTAGAATTAATCTGCTGTACCATATCACAGTTAAGAATTTAAAAAAAAATGAAAAAAAAAAAGTTGGATCATAATATGAAACTGTAACGCCGGGAGATATGAACAAAAACCAGAAGTCTCCAGGTAAAATCTGAAGAGTTGACAGATCTGCTCACTAAGAAATTAAATTTGGATTGCAGATAGGCCTTGTGTACTATTGAGTAAGGTGGTACACCTATCTTCATGATACACTTAATAATTCACTTGGTGCTGTAGAAACAGGAAATGAATAATCAAAATAATTTTGATTGCTTAGACCTATTGACCGTTAAACCAGGTGGCAGCGGAATTAATAAGTTTTTTTTTTTTTTTTTTTATAATCTAGGAAGTTGTATTACAAGTATCAACTGAGTAATAATCTTGAATTTTCTAATGATATGTAAATTAAGCTGATCTTTTTTGTTTTTCTTGTTTAAAAGGGGGCCTTATCTTGAACTGCTGACATGCAAAATTCATGCACATACAGTACAATAAATCAAGATTATTAAAATTTGTCTAATAAATTTGGGTTCTAGATGGATGTTCTCGGATTTTTGTCTGATACAGTAATCTTTGATTATTTATTGGTCTTAGGTTTTTGACTGATTAGTCTTGGATCATTTTTTGTTCTCTTAAGAGCATCAATTAAGAATCTGAGACTGTCAATAATGATCCAAACTTATGTGATATTCACTTCAATTAGTTGATGATCGAAGATTATTTACTGATCCCATTGAACTAATTTGATAATCTTGGATTATTGGTTAATAATCCAGTCTACTGTATTTTGATAATGGTATCTTGAGATAAACCTGATTTAGTTGGATTATCTGATTTAACTGATTTATGAATTAAAACTGTAGACTGAGAATTCCACAATATCATAAATTTGCTTGAAAATTTTCATGAAAATTGATTATGTACAGTAGACTTAACTATTGCTGTTTGTGGCATGATTAAGCTAAAGGCTCAGACTCTGTGTACAGCAAGTCAGAGGGAAGCAAACATGTTGGTATAGAAGGCAGTACTGCAGGTATAGTCATGCAGGGTTAGAAAACAAAAAAGCATGAAAATGAAAAAAAAAAAAAAAACAGAAAAGTAGATAAATTAGCAAAAGAATTTGTGATTAAGTTGGAAAACTGGGAAATTGTAACTGCACTACAGAATATTGCAGACTTGCCGACTAGACAGTTAATGGAAATGTTTAAAATGTTCTTCAGTGATAGTATTTGATAGCACCACTGTATGGCTTAAAGTCCAGTTCCTGTTACCTGTACAGTGCTGTGCTGTTGAAGGTATGGTATTGCAATGACCTAGATCAAACCAACAGTGATGATAATGATAGGAAATGCCTTTATTGACCTGTAGAAGTTTGTGACAAGTTTGCTCTGCTCTCTCACCCACTGTATGTGCACTGTATACATCGCACAGTATAAGCTAGGAGTATATACAGTATTCACTATCATCATAAAGTATGCTAACAATATTTTCTTTTGGTTTCAAAATCGTGGGTGACATGCTTCATGAACACCAATCCAGTGCAGTCCACTATGGTTTGTGTAATCCACATGATTTGTATGTGTATACTTACTGTATACATATATTTTGGTTATTAGTGCTTCTTTTAGTGTTCTGAATAACTTAAAATTGATACAATAAATGAATGTACATTTTTTTTTTTCTAGAATTGCATCAACAGTTGTAGATGCAGTTGACATCAACGACGTTGCAAACAAAGTCTACAAGTATAACTTCACAGATTTAAATTTACTTCAACGTAGTATTCAGGTATATATAGTCTGTACACTGCCTACAGTTTATCAAAATGTTGCTAACGTCCTGCTTGTGGATTGTTTGATGATTAATACTCTTGTTGATTTTATTTCGTAACTTAGGTACAATATTACAAATTACTTGCTTTCTGCTTTGGATGTGAATGCTAGTTTGTCAACAATTCTACAGTATGTATGAAATACCAAAGTAAGTTATAGTTTTTGTACTAAAAGGTATTAAGACAACCTAAAACTGAGACCAAACTGATCATCAGGTGGTTCTGACAATGAAAAACTGACGCGCATCTTGCTATTCTGTGTTATACATACATATATTTTTTTAGATCTGTCTCTCTGTCCTTCTGTTCTATGTACATTCATTTCTTTAAACGGTCCCCCTGATAAACTTAATTGACTGAGTTTTTATTTATGCAGGATAATGAAATTTGCAAGATGTTTTAACAAAGGTTTTAGTTTTGACATTTACCATGCACTTATTATTTTTAATTTTAATAATTGATATCTTTTGCTTTTGCTCGTCTGTATCTTTGGATGATTTCAGCGAGTGGAATGCTAATGTGTTCCTGATGAGTCCACCTTGCCAACCACTTACAAGGTACCATGTTAACAGTAGCTGAGAGATAACAATAACATAAATGCAGTAGTAAAAACTAAATCTCAATCATTAAACTTTTAATCGCAATTGCTGTATCATTATTACTTCAATCTACAATATAACTAAAATCAATGGAGTCAATCTCTGACATTGGTGTACTTCAGTCAATATTGTAACAGGATAAGCATCACTATGTACAGTATTTACAAACTTTACATACAGCTATGTAGTTACTTATATGTGACCCACAGATCACGGAACCAGTATTTGTTGGATACCAGAAAAATTATGAAAGTAATTTAAAGTTTCTGGTTATAGCCAACAGATGAAACATATCTGTTATGCATGATCAGTGCTATCTTATGGGAATGTTGCCTCCATAGTGTATACACTCTTGGGGGGTGATATCATTCTTTAGCCTGATACTTACATTATTTGAATTGTTTTCTAGCCTGTTTTTCAGCTTGTACGGTTTCCTTACCTGTTACCTCCAGTGTATGAACTGTTTCATACCCTGTCACCCACATTGTCTGAACTGTTTCTTAGTCTGCTACTCTCACTGTGTGAATCTTTCCTAGCCTGCTACCAACATTATATGAACTGTTTTCTAGGCTGCTTCTTCCATTGTAAGAATGGTTCCTAGCCTGCAGCTACAGTATCAACATTGTGTAAACTGTTTCCTAGTCTGCTACTCTGATTGTATGAACTGTCTCCTTGCCTGTTTATTTTTTTTCTTTTTTGCTGTTTAGGGGAGCTACTCATGATGATAGAATTAAACTACTCATTTTATCCATAATTTTACAGTCTCTGTTTTATTAAACAGTTTACACATTTGCTTTAACTTGATAGTGTTTATTATATTTATTATTTATTCCACTGAGAAAAATGTTAGGAACTGGATATTGAGTTTTCTGTTCTTCTCCCTACTTAGAGTTGACTGTAAAGGAGATGAAACCCTGACCCTCGGACTTCCAGGTTCCTTCATTTGCTGGAAACAATTCCAAAGTGAGTTATTGACATACAGTAATTTGCATTTTTCCTTTCTTTTCATCTAATTAATCAGCATCACTCCAAACAAAAATGAAACTTCGTGTCCTCTCCAAATTATTTTGGTAAACAAAATGCAGTATAATAAAGCAAAAGCTGAACAAATGTGAAGGGTAAATAAACAATCAAAAATTATGTTCAGTTCATTTCACGAGAACAGTAATATCAACCAAACTTTTATAACGATTATTGTCAAATGTATCTGAAAATTAAACCTGGTTAGTACAGAATTGTTTTTCTTCCATCTACTCAAATTGCACTTGGAGTCAAAATCAATACACCAAGAAAAAAATTTACTGTTGCAAATTTGAGTAATTCCTCTCTGTTTGTATATTTATGAATAGTGTTAACAAATGCTATATTTATGTATACTTCATTCCTACAGTATATTTTACCTGCATTACAGAAGGTATTGCTGGCTTTAACCTGCTGGAAATTACATCTTTCCTTATGAAAGGTTATACAATGTATTCCTGTTCCAAAATTGCATTCATCTTGTTTCTTCTGTGTGATCTAGACTGATCATAAAGCCTGATTATATCCTGGCAGAGAATGTGAAAGGATTTGAAACTTCAAACACAAGGTAACCTTATCTATGTTAATGAGATGAATTATCCAGGTTATTAAAGGCAGTCACTCATCACTTCAAGCAACTGTATATTTTAACTTCCAGATTGCAGAGCTACTACTGTAGCTGGTTTTACGCTTTCATTGACAGAATATTCGAAATATGCAGAGTAGCTTGTATTACACAGCGTACACAGGGATTCATTGTTTTGATTACACATATGGAAGAATTTTAGACAGGCTGTGATGTGTGCATTATGATTCCTGAGAGAGCACCAACCTATGGGAAGCCACTACATAGTCTGCTCAGCAGGTTAACTATTTTACCAATAAATTGTGTTATGTAATATTGCTAAACCTTGAAGTGACTGAATGTCTTTTTAATCGGAGCTCTTTTTCTTCACACAGCAATATTATGAGTTATGAATAACAAATTAGTTTGACTTTGAAGTTGTTTTAGTGACAAAAACAAAAGATGTTTTCAATTAGTTAACAGTCCTGTACTCCCATTGAAATAATCTTTGAATTTGAAAGTAACTGTTGGATCTGTTAAATGTATGATTAATCTTTAGAATATTTTACTTATATTTATGCAGCTATGTTTCTGAAAATTTAACTTCTCTTGTTTACAATGTTTCTTTGAGTGAATGATTGTATCTTTCTTTGTATTACCATGAGTAATTACCATTCTATCCTTCACTGAGTTTATCCTGAATTATTCATATTTGACAAAAATGTATTTCTGTACTCTTGTTTCCGAATATTTTCTGAAGGCACCAGTCATAGCACTTATTTACACAATTTCACTTGTTGTATTGTTGTATTAGTTATTCTTGTATGTATATTTTGTAAGTACATTTTCAAGTCAATGAGAAGCGCTCTTAAATACTGGTTCACTAATAGGCGCTGTATAAATGAAATGTAATAGCAATAATATTCCACCTACGTAAATAACAAAGGTAGACATATAAAACTTTTTTTTTTAAATCTGCAGCATACATTTTATTGATTATCATTACATCTTGTTACTTTTGTGTGTTACTGATTGCTTTGCATTTTACAGTATTTTTACATTCAATCAATTTTCTTAAAGGAGTAAGAAAGTCGGTACTTTTGACAATGTTAAATGAGAGACTAACGTATGATGAACATCATAAAATTACATTTAAGTATGCTGTTTACTTTCCAAAGTATTGCAAATTTGAATGTTCATAAAAACTAATCAACAAGCTGCCATTCCGAGATTGTGATTAAATAACCGGATTTCATGTAATTGAAAATCTTTTGTTTTTGTTTATACTTTCAATTTTCAATATATTTTTAACAGTTATGCATAGATTCAAATCAGAGTACTAATGATTTGATGATTGCATGATACACCTCAGTAATTCAACACAATATGTGTACAAGTGTGTTAGAATTTATGGAAAGTATAGGTAGATAAAAGTAAATACATTGCAATTCCTGCTATCAGTGGTTATGTGACATCATAATTCGACTTACTCAAGTGGGTTTACATTCAATCTAGGCAAAAATGGCAACACCCTTCTCTGATTTTCAACAGTGTGTAACGGATAGTAAAAGTTTTTCTTAAACTTTGGTAAGATGTTTGTCAAACTCTTCTCTTGAATTTTAATAAATATATTCCCAGGGTTTTCATCTTCTTTAACATTCAGGCTGTTACTGTTTTATTTTTATATCCATTTTCCTGTTGCTTCTATATTTTTGGATTTCATTATATCCTGTCACATTTAATCTGTCTTTACATTCTGTTAATTTCTATATTTCATCAAACTTTTTTATATCTACAATCACTCTTATATTTTATTGATTGTCTTTACCTCCTGTAACTTCTACCTGTTCTCCTTGGTTTGTTTATTCCCTCTGTCTAGATACAATGGGCTTTTCAGGACAATCTTGACTCCACGCAGACCCTTATCCGTCTTAAAGAGCTTGGTCTCAGATATTTCACACCAGAGAATTTGGTTAGTATTATATTTATCACTGGACTTTATAACATCTTACATATTCATTTCTGAGTTTTCATTCTTCACAGGAATTTATTGGTTGCATGGTTTGATGCAACAAACATGTACCCTTTCAATTTGCAGATATAATTTACCTGATGGATATTTAATTGCAAAGTTTAAGAAAAGTAGCTGGTGGTGATATGTTGACTTCAGTTGGAGAGTGCATTTCTTTGTCACTTAATGAGAATTAACTGATGAAAGATTCAAGATCAGATTTTATGGCATACCAGTTTTCCAGTCATAATGCACATCAATGGGTCTCATGTGAATAAATATTATTTTGCGGCTCATTAATTCTGGCAGATTCGAAGCTTGAATCAGTGCGGGTCATGAACACCCCCGCCCCTCTCCCCTTCAAAGTGTTAAAGGAAAAGTGTTTCGGAAAAATTACTAAACAATTAAGAAATGTACTACATCACTAACCCCAAGCAAGGATGTGAAGCCTTGGAAGGTGATTTCCACTGACTAAGGTTCTTTTTGATGCCAAAATTATCTGACCTCTATTTAGGCTCCTCATCATTTGGTGGTGGAGCCTTCATTGTCTTCAGACAGAGCTAGCTCATAAGTTGAGCACCACATAAGACTGGACCCCCTCACAAATCCACTAATATCTGAAGGCATTCTGTTGGAGAACAAGTTTTCCAAAGTAGTGGAGATACTCCCCCTGGGATCCCTCCCCCATATCACTATATCACCAGTTTGCCCCCGCCAAAATAAAAGTCCTTGATCTGCTGGTGTGTCAGTATTCTTTTGAATCAAATGTAAACTCTTTACCAATAGCATGTCTGTATTACAGGCTCAATTGATTAACTCCATAAGTTCATTCTTTGCATTATTATTCGCTTCTAATTTCCTTTTTCTGTTTACTTTTTGGCAGATTTTCCACCTGAAATCAGCAGAAAACAGCAATATCGAGTGCTTGGAAATAGTTGGAATGTATTTGTAGTCTCACATTTATTAGGTTATGTTGTTAAATGATAGACTTAAATGACTGAAATAAGTTAATCAAGATTATACTGTAGATTAGTCAGGTGACATATCAGCTGACCACCCCAGCAACGACCATTCATAGAGTCAGGCACACAGCACGGTGTGTTTACATATCACTGTGCCTACATGTATCAATGATGTCGGCATACCGTGCGGACCCAGTGTATCAAAATCTTTAGATGTTAATGATCTTTTTATTTGGTCATTAGCACAACAAAGATTCATTGTTTCTTTGTTTTAGTCAATCCAAACAAAATATTTTAATGATTAGATAACTGCTGACAATCAACCAGCTGAGGTTTGTAGTCACCTGATCAGTCTATGTTTATAAAGGCGTCTAATTTATTTCCGCCACAATATGAACTGACACTAAAACTGCTTGTGATAGTTTTTATTAGCCTTACAATCACCACAGAGACCTCAGAGTGTGATGTACAGAATAACATCAATTTACCATAAATGATGGATGTAAGAGGACAAACTGGATACATGATAAAACAAAGCCTATTGTTTCACATTCCATTAAATATAGTGAAACACTTTTAAGGTATAATTTTCTTTGCTTCATTGAATCTTCTGTTTATCTGGGGGTTACCATGGAAATAAGAGGTCATCCCTCTGGATACTTCCACTGATATCATGAAAAGAGATTGATTGTTTTATTAAGTCTAATGTGACGTCAGTCTCGTAGTGAAAACCCTCTGTAAACTTAGTATTGTATGGTGTATTTTCAGTGCACGTACTTGTGTGCAGAAAATAACACTACACACACACACACGCACTGCCGATGATTCATTGCTACATACAAACAGTGATCGTAATCACGTGTGCAGATATCAAGCAAAGACTGACGTCACATGAGATGTTGATAAGACAACTAATATGATCTTAATCTTCTTTGACGTTGTCTTTGAATTTTTGTAAAGTCATCATTTGTCACACTTAAGGACTGTTTGATAAGTAAAAATATTTTTCATCTTTCTTCTTACATTTATTGTATAATTTTGCTACATTAACAAGTTGAAATTCACATTTGTTGAGGTTCTTAATTAGTTTTCAAAAATGTGGGTGAGTAAGAAGCAATGAAATGAATGCACACGATACAATACTTCATTGGTGGTTGAAATAAACATAAAACTATTGACACCATTTTGCATCAGAGCCCATAGAGACTCAAGATGACTTTGTCCACTCACCACCCAAGAACTGTCTTCGCCCCTAATGCGGAGTATTGATTCTAATGGTATAGTGCTGTCATTAGTACCGAACAGGAATGTATTCTGATTTTCTGAACTTCGCGTGAGAAACATCAAGTCAGCATCTTTCGTCAAACCATATGAACCGAAAATTTTCATACCTCAGGAACTGATGAGTCATATTCACAGTTTCTCGTGAGAAACTATCATTCACATGTTCTTTCTTGCCTTAACTTTGTTTACTTTTTGTTTAGAACTGATATTAATTTATTTTGCTTATTTTTCCACTTATAAGATGGCCTGTCTCTGAAAAGCTATTCTCTTCTATCGTCAGGTCTACCCCACATTCTTTGTTGTGGGCCTTCTATTTGTACTTATGGTTCTTTTTGCTCCGAAAGTGTAAATAAAATGAATACAAGTCACATTATTAGTGACTTCTTCCATATGTTATTAGCGACACAAGTATTATTGATTATCTCCTCTTTTTCCAGTTCAGTTTTATTCTTGTTTAACAGGCTTTAAAGTGCAACAACTTGGTATGCCCACAAAACCGGTATACACTTTGTTGACTCTCAGCCAGCATCACCAATGAACTGTTCACGTTCAACTCCTCATGACCTTGCGCATAAGGTGATATTGGCCCACACCGGATACATGATCTATAGGCGTAGTTGAACTATATTCGACGGAGGAATGACTTCTGCGAATTTTGATTGAATCCAAAGTGTCCCGAATTTTGAGGCTCGGCCTTCTATTCTGAATGACGTCAGAATAATTTCTTTAAGGGAGTGCCAAGTTAAAGCTTAATACGAGAATATGGTATCCCTTTACTAGAATGGGGAATTTAAGATTTTGAATAAAGGGGAAACGTAAGAATTGTGGAGGACTAAAAGGGACGGCACCTTAGGGTGACATCAAGGGCACCACAACATTTGTGAAGAGAAATAAATCTATCAATCGCCTCAAAATTGTCCACACTCCTCTCAGGTAGCAATAGTCGACCAAAAAGACACATTTCTTCGTTCGGTTGTCTCATTTCCCCATTTTTCTACAACTTTGAACGAAATGAGGTATGCTCTCATTTCAGTGGGGGTCACTGAACAAATTGTGCAATAAATAACTAAATTTTTTATTGTGAGAAACTTTTTAAAAGAAGGCTACTCTCCCCTGCTTTATTCTAAATAATCTATCATTCTTGTTAAGTTTTACGATTTTTTTTCCTGTAAAACTTATGCTTTATTTAACAGTACTTAAGTGACATATCCAATCATCTGGTTTAGTTTTGTGGCCAAAGCTGTAAAGTAAATTAATGTAAATAAAGTCTTTGTTATACTAATGAAATTGTACTTCTTTCATCGTTATGTTTCTCACTTAAGTTATACTTTTCATCTAATTTCGTCTAAAAAAATAATATTTCACAATATTGATTATATAATGAGGTTAAAGTGTGTTTTAGTAACGCAGTCTGTGATATTCTGTGGTAAAACTCACAATCAACACATAAAGTATACTTATAAGGATATCAGTTCATTATAACATCATATGATAGGACATAAACATACTCAGTTTTAACATTATTTGCTTCTTTGTACTGTGTCTTTTTTAATGATTTTCTTATTTTATTGTAAATGTAGTTGTTCTTATAGGGATAGCCTGGTAGTTACTTTTTTCTTCTATTATGAAGGCTTTTAATACCATGCTCTAACATATTTCTTTATAGTTTCTTTAGAATGTGCATACATTATCTGAGTTTCAACGTTGATTGTTTGACAAATCTACGCCAAATCATGGACCATTCTGGTTTATATGTATTTGAATTTGTAGGACTTACCTTGATAATCACATAATCATACGCCCATACAAAGACATTTGAAAGAAACCCATATCGAGAAAAAATAACTTCATCCTGATAAAGTATGTACTCACTTATAATACACATAGTGCATAGTTACGAAGTTGAGGTTGAACCCAATAAAATATCAATGAAGATACTTGTGTTAAATGAAAGAGAATATCATTTTACTGCAGGGATTTCAAAGATTTTCCATTTCCCAGACTCCAGTGTGCTGTTTATAACTCAAGATATTAACGCTGGAAAAATGTGATGGCGCTCGTCAACAAAGAGTAACCTTCAATGTTACATTTGATTACTGCACATAAATTGACTCTATCAGGGGAACTTATTTTGTTCCACAAAGAAACTAATTAGGGCAATGTAGGTCAACATTAATCTTACTTGATTATATGGAACGAGATATTGTAACAGCCATCAAAGTCGTTTATGAGTTGTTATGGTTAAGAACGTTGTATTGTAAGTAAATACAATAAATGTGAAAATGACATTGCTTCCAGACATAATCATTTAATCCGAAACATTGTTGTACTGACCGTATCACATTCATAGAAGAGCAAAGCTGTTACAGCCATGTTGACACCATATACCACCAGCATCTAACACACTGTGTCATGTTTTACAATAACCGTGACCGTGTGACCTATGACGTTATCGGCCGGGGAACACTGTACTCTCCTGGTGGAACACTGGCCTACCCTGGTATCTACCCACCAAGTTTGAAACTTATCCGACTAAAATGTTATTTTTCCTTTTCATATCCTATGAACTTTGATCTTTGACGTTATTGGTCAGGCGGACGCTTTACACCACCATACACAGGTACATACAGACCACGTTTTAAGTTTACATTACTTTCAGCTACATGGAGATAGAAGCACAATTTCTGTAAAAAAAAAAAAAAAACACGTTTGGACACACCCTCTCCCGCATATAGGTAATTTAAATCCATGCCACCGGTGTATGTCATGTCATGGGTTTTCAGGGGGGTGACGTTGCAGTGTAAGCACTTCTTTTTTCTTTTCTTTTTTGTCCTTTTGCATAATTGCCGTAACGAGCTATGATTTACCTAGGGTTAAAATGATTGCTTGTGTAATAAAAACCAAAAGGAAAGGCAGTATTTTTGGAACGGATACTTGGTCAAAGTCCATGTTTATTTAATAGGGTATTGGAATACATAGTCATGATAATGCTAGCCAATTATTTAACGCCATGCCAGCTGTTCCATGCAAAATATCAATCCCAGATATACGTTTTAGTGGGCTTTAAATGCAGTCTATGTATGTTTATTTTACTTTTAGTCTATGAGGTCATTTTCAATATAACCTTGTGCGTCATTAGGGGCGACTGGACAACCCCCCTCACCTTCGACAATCCCCACCCCGGATAATTTTCACTCTGACAACCCCCCCCCCCCCTTCTCGGACAACCTTGGCTTACGTCTACTGGGAAATTTACCGACCACTGTGAATTAAACATCGGCAACTTCGCACACCTCACGAATTCGTTCCGGGTTAGGGTTCAGTAAAATAAGCATTGGAATTGCTCGGAAGATAATTGTACGACTTGGGAATTGTCGAGCTGGAAAACCTCATGGTGGAATTTGCCAGAGTGTTTGTTGAAAATTGGCGGGGAAATTTTGGGGAGTTGTCTGGGCAAGTAATTACCAAAGATTTACTGGCACACTGAATGTAAAGTGAGAAAAGACTAATTTTCATATTCTTTCTCTTTCAATATAACTGAAAATAATTGTCAATATATGTGTACTAATCTGCAAGTTAATGTATAAGTATCCTACAATAGTAAAATTACTGCTTGCGCCCTCATTTTACTTTGTTGGTGAAATATCATCTGGCGTTATTGTCAGCCTTGATATCTATTGCAAACCGAAAGTAGATGTTATCAATGAAGTGATAAGGGATGTCGGGTCAAAATACAGTCTACTTGAT
Organism: Stichopus chloronotus; assembly: GCA_021234535.1. Classification (NCBI taxonomy): domain Eukaryota; kingdom Metazoa; phylum Echinodermata; class Holothuroidea; order Aspidochirotida; family Stichopodidae; genus Stichopus; species Stichopus chloronotus. The sequence continues at coordinate 37,027,213 of CM037833.1, read as the reverse complement.
ACCGGTTACAAATCATCCACTTAAAGCAAAGAAAAGATAACGCGAGTGTACAAAGTATATTTCCACAGTGAAGTCAATAAACTTTTCAGACAATTTGCATACAATGTCTTATAGTCGAGACAAAAAAAAAATGTTGGTTTGAATGGAAATTAACGTAGCCACAGTCTTCAGCCTCTTTCATGAATATCATCACATCAGCGTTATCACCTCATAACATAATTGTAATTATTCAGAATAAAAAAAAGTTAGAATTAAAGAAAAAAAAATACGGTAACCATGAAGTTGGCCAATTGCTGCAGATATGTTCTCGATACAGGAACACATACAGACAGTTGCATACCTGCCAGTTGTGTCAGGCATACATAACTGGGTGTTAGGTAAATGATCACACTAGGTGAAACAGGTAGCAATCCTCTTATTGGCGAACTCCTATGATCCCTGTCTTGTAATAATAACTAATATTATGAGCAAGACTCTTCGATTACTTTGTTGTTGTTTTTGTTCTTTTTGCATTGCTCTAACATTGGTTGTTTCATGTCTTGTTTCTTCGCAGCCGCTTTGCGGGAAGTCCCTTATATAGCTTTTGAAATAATAGTACATGGGATCACTCGCTATGTTAAGAGGCTATCGTTAAGGATACGTGACATACCCGTATTACACTAAGAGAATTATTTACTTAAATTATGTAAAATAAGAACTCCATAAATTTTATGTAAAATTAATGTAAGCAGTATTTGTAAATTTTACATAATTTTGGTAAATTTTACTACTTTTTAGTAAAATTGTTATATCATTATGTAAGACTTACATTAACTGTGTGTAAAATTTTACCAAAAAGTTATGGAGTTCTTATTTTACTTTACGTTTTTGTGAGTGTAGTTGCAGATGAAACCAATAAAATTCCCAGTGTTATGGAAACACAGAAACAAGCACTTGGACACTTTTAAGGTGTATGGAGAAAATTAATAATAGGATATTTATAGTTGTTCCGGTGTGTGTTCCTTTAAACAGAAAACGGCAACTTATTTAAATTAATGATCCATTGCCGTTAGTACCGCTTGGTATATTTCTGTTCATTTCTTCACGTAGTTTCAGTTACCTGCATGAAGATCATACATACCTCATACGTATGCATTATATTTTTATCAAGATATTGATTGTCCTTAAAAGTCAGCGATATCACTTTTTTGTTTTGGCTGGTAATTCGATTATCACTTTTATGTACCCTTTCATTTTATTTGCAGGTCCTTGTAACTCCTTAATCTTTCGGTGTCAAATGTAATATTACATAGACACAAACGATTCAAAGTCTGACTTGAAAGAAATTCATACATATTTCAGTCTGTGTTTTCCTTTCGGTATGACAATACTTGTTACTTTCATAATATAAAGATACCCTGGGACATCCTTTGTTACATGAAGTTTCCAGTACAATTAGCTTTGTATAAGTAACTGCATTCAAGCATTCATTTTCTCCTCATTGTTTGATATTTATTATAAAGTGACAATAGTTAGTTATTAATTAGCAAAGTTGTAAATGCTATCACATTCACCTAACAATGCTCTTCATACTCCTGAACGATGCAACCGCTTAGTTCGTTGCTTAAATATTTGAAAATGAAATGGAATAACACGGGGAGGTAACACTGTGTTCACTGCATTCGAAATTAGTAAATTGGGTATCACCTGATCTAAGTGAATGCAATTTAATTTCACCTCTTCAATTAAGCTATCATTTTTTCGTTGCATGCATGGCCTAATGTAACACCGGTACAAATTTTGGCTGAAATCTGATCAAAAGGTCTCAACATTTTGATCATTTTGCACACTGTACATAGTGCTGAAAATCGATATGTGTAACTAGGTCTACGTAATGAATACTTAATTCACTTTCACATTGTTCACTTTATCCTAATTTATATCGTTAAATGTAATTAATTGTTACATGAGGTCATTTAAAATCCTTGGCTTTGAGTTAACTATACATATTGTACTGTGTACACGACATGTGTGCATAGGTATCGTGCTAGTATCATTGTTGGGAGTTGTTAAATTGGCAAAAAAGTGAAGCATTTTTTTTTTTATATTACGCGATAAAATTGATGATAAAAAGAACGCTATAGATTGGTTATATACATAGCGATGTTTTGGTTGCCTGTTATTGCTTACACTCAAAGAAGAAATGCACAAATAGTTTACATTACACATAAATATACTGCATATTGAAAGTTAAACTACACAGAGTCGTAAACATAGTCTACATATGGCCCAGATGAGGATCACGGTGAAAACAACATCCGGGTCCCATAAGGGCAATATGGGTCCCAGTCATTCCATGTGGCTCTCATGTGGGTTGCTCATGTGGCTCCTATATGTGTGTCATTCCATTCATACCTATCTGGTTTCGCTCCCAGATGGATATTTTGCTTACTGGACTTAAGTGATGTTGAAGTAGAATGATTGATTCTATTGAAACTAAACCTTGCAAGGACAATTCATCAGTAGTTACTTTGCACACAATTCAATACACTGACTGCTAAAGCGGTTTGCAAAAAAGTCAACCGCTGTCTTGTTGCCTGACAAATAGAAAGCAAACCTGCATTGGTGTAACATTGAAGGTCAAAGATATTAATCTTTCCAAGTCTGTAGGTAAAAAATAAACAGACTTTGATCAGAGCAAACATGAATATTATTTATCACGCCTTAAGAGTAAACACCTTTGCAATTTGCAATGTTTATTGGCGTGTCATTTGCCACGCACAGTGTCTGTAACCAGGCTTTGTTATATCACCAAGAGACGTGTTCACTTAAACAGTTGCAATACATATACCTTCCACTGTGTTACTCACACACACACTCACACAAAATACTTTTGCCTCACATGACTTGAATGGTGCAAATGTGGAGATTATAGTGACTACGAAAAACAGACGCTCATAGGCCCTTGGTAAATAAAGATAAAGAGATATCTGTAGGAAGGAACTAACGCATATTGTTCTGTGTATTCTTCCTTGAATAAATCGTGAATATTGTGACACAGAGACTCTAACTTCATAAAGAAAATTGTGACTAAAATAGTGTATTCAGTAGCAGAAAACCGCTTAATTCTAAATATTGGGCATACTCTTTATCAAAATTGCATTGAATCTGTATCTCAATGAACTATCAAATAATTGCTGTCAACTTTTTTTTTGCACTTTGGGTGGGGGTTTTACTTTTTATTTCTGTAGAGTGAATATTTTATAAGATAGCATAAACCGTATAGTATCCCAAACTTACCTGTATTTTTGGACTATCTTGAAAACAAAAATGTGAAAGAAGCCGATTATGAAGCTGATTATGATTGGCACGGGTGTCAGTTATCACAAAAAAGTGAAGGACTAAGTTAAGAGTGGGGAACTCTATTTTCATAGGGGCCATAAGACCCATGGGCAATTGACCGTAAATTCGTGCTTGTTATCAAATGATAGGGAAATTTAATCTTAAAATACTGCCAGAAAAGTTCCTCTGCATTCTTTAATGGAAGAGTGAATTTATACGACGGGATATTCCACTGACAGATTTGTCACATCGAGAAGGGGTGGGGGTTCTAATATGGGGGACCGACTGTGGTCGAAGCAAACATCCAATATGACAAGTCCATCGAGAAACTCATGTGAGGATAAAGGGGTCCGAGGCATAGTCCCTGGTGGGGGTTCGTTCCCGCAGACTAAAACCAGTTTCATTAGACATTTGAAATGTCTTCTAAAACGCTACATATAGACCTTTGAAATACATTTAGCAAAACCTAACACCAAATCTTATTTTACAAAAATAGAAGGCATTCAATATCCTTAGATATGAGATTTAAGGGTTTAGTCTACATTTAACAACACGTTTTTTTTTTTGCTACATTTTATCAATTGAGCTTTTACTTCTAAACATTTTAAAATATAATTACTATCAAATTATTGTCTGGACCCCTCACCCCACTTAATAATCTAATTTTGTAATGCCGTCGTTGCAAAGGTTTCTGGAAACAAATATTAATCTGCTTAATTGTGTACCGGAACTAAAGTACAAAACTAAAAGGAATTCCAATACGTTACCTTACAATTACTATACTGTAATTTATAACACACCTTAACTCACTTTATTTAAACATTAAAAATAACTTTGTGTTTATTTTGCCTTATAAGTACAAACGGTTACAGCAAAAATGTTAATATCTTTCAAAGGATACCAAACAAGATACTGCTATGCACACTACGATTTATATAACTTCATCACACTGCATTTGAAAAGTATGTATTTTGGTGGGGTTTTTTCTTTTGGTAATAATGTATTTCATGGAAAACATCAGATGCGTTACATCTTAATCGTGAAATCGAACTCAACATAGTTTGTGAAATGTTAAAAACTAAACACATACAACTGTTTACTAATCACCATAATGAGACACCATATATTAGTTTTAACACAAAAGGAGTGATCTAATTATTTACAGATGAGGCTCTGATTGCGTTTCACATGGAGGCCATCAGTTTCTCATAAGTTCGAAGGTACTTTTCTGCAAAGGAAAAGTAAAATAAAACTATGAGCGTATATTAATTGGATACATTTAATGGTCAAAGGGTTGAAATAAGAACAGTCACCATTCCAAAATATGATATTTATCCGTACAATACTGTGGACCAGTGAAGACTTAAGCAGTTAAAAACAAATAATTGTGTATCGTTGTTTGCCCGTCACTAAAGTGAAACACGATGGAGTAGTTTTAATATCATGGAAGTAGTGAGCATTGCAGCATTATATAAACTGATTCAAATCATGATGTGCAAAATTTGCATTACAGGTTATGAACTGTTACTGAAAGCAATCTTAAGCGAATATTCAATGAAAAGAAAAACTAAAGAAACTAACAATTTGGTTGTACTGCTGCCTTGTCGTCTCGGATGCTCCTGTTCTCTTCTGCAATAAAAAAGATGTTACATGTAATAGCACTGTTGTATGAAGCCAGCTTTTTTTTAATTGAAATGATTGATTTAAAAGAAATGGAAAATTATGAAACATGCTTTACAAATGAGAAAGGGCTTTATTAACAATGATACTGTAATAACATAATTTTTTGGTTGAAGTTTCTAGTAACTAGTAACAAAGACCAATAAAAATAAGACCTACCTTCCAAATACCAGAGTTGAGATCTAGCTGGAAGCGCTCATCTGATATGTACCACAATACTGAAAAAAATGTACAAGTATAGGTCGCTGAATTAATTGTCGGTGGAGTCTTTATAAGAAGTAAATAAAATAAAACAATAAAAAAGAGAAAAGTCATTGACAAGATTATCAATAGAATAATAGATGCATGAATCAAATTACCATGTGTGACATGGCATTAGAAAGAAACAAATAAATACAAACAAATAAACATTACCCTACATTTGCATTTTTATTATTGTTCCTGCCATCCATTATATTCTAATTAAACTTCACATTGATATACAAAAGAAAGATAAATTATTACAGTTATGTCGTGACTTGAGTCAAAGCGCGTATACCTTTCATTTCTTGTTCTCGCAGTTGTTTCAAAGTTGATTCTTGTTTGAAGATAAATGGTGTCAAGCAGTAGATGAAACTGTGAAATGTAAGCAAACATAACCATTACATAAATGTAGCAGACGTTTGATAAACATGTGTACAAGTAAAACAAGCTTTTCTTTTTGTATTACTAAAAAGATTTTATTTTATTTATTCTTTTTCTTTCTGAAAATATCATATTTTACATGCAATCTTCACTAGAAAGACCAAATTAAAAAAGTCCCTACAGAATGTAACTATGCAATTGGCAATGCAAGATCGTCTCTGTGATGCGAGAGAAAACAATTATATAGCACAAAGTTCACTTTTTATCTGACATAAAAAGTGGGAAGAAATATTCATACCCAATTTCCTGAAGAGCACCACATTTTAATGTGTATTTGAATATTTCGTCAAGGTCATCTTCGTTTAACTCAACCTGTGGTTGTTCAATCCATATACAAGCAACTTGATCAAGGACTGGCAATCGAGCCTCTGAATTTAATACGAGCTCATCCTCCGATCCATTCACTGACTTGAAGCATTCAACGAGTACAAGTTTCGGAATTGCTAACTGAAAATGACAGTAACATGAACAAATTATGTCTATTAGTATCATGGAACACGGATGTTTTTATCATTAAAACAGTCACAAGTCCTAAATTTGCGTTCAATTTGTATATGCAAGCATGGAAGGATAGATTATATAATTGTTGAAACATTTGCCAACACGACAGTTTAGGATATGAACAAATAAAGATAGATAAACAGTAGTTATCTGCAAATAACGAAATTGATTTCTTCAAGAATAACAAACTGAAACGAGTAGCTGCGCTATTACCAACACAATCTAAAATTTTGCAAGTTAGGTCAGTCACGGGATTGTGTTTAATGGAATAACTGGAATCATCCTCAGGAGTCAAGCATAAGGACCCCCCCCCCCCCCTTTAGATCTGAACCTATAGCCATTCGAGACAGTTTCCATTAAAGCCTTAGTCCATATGATCATCACTCGATGTGCAGAATTGTTTTAAAAATCTTGGATTCTCCAGCAAACATCCAAGTTTTTTGAACGATAATCTTGGGTTATCTACTGATGAGACATTTTGCTTGTCAATATATTTTATCACACAAAAGTCTTGGAATATTGCTTTCTTGCACAATTAGCTAAATAATCCAAAATTTTCAACTTTTCTTGGATCATGAATTGAAAACCTTGGATCTTGGATGCAAGATAATCAATCGATAAGCCAGGTTTATCAAAACAATGGGTTTGGTTATTTCGTAGTTTGGATTCACCACCAACAAACCAGTTTTATAAAAATAAACTTTTACATTATCAACATATAATCTTGGATTCCCTAATGAAAAACTACGATTATCAATTGTACTTTGATAATCTTGAGTTTTCTGAAGATAAACCAGACTTATCAATGATTCTCAACCAATAATCTTGGATTTTTGACCAATAGTCTTGGATTGTCGGCTGATTATCCAAGAGTGTCCGTTAATTACCTCGGTTTATCCTTTAAATCATCAAGATTACCGATCGAGAGTGCAACATTATCCGCTTTAAGTTTGGATTATCAGTTGATAATCAAAGTTTATCAATTGAAATACACAGGTTAGTGGATAATCCAAGTTTGTCGATTGATAGTCGAAGTAAATTCGATGGTCTTGGATTTAGGGTGCTTAATCTGGTTTATCATGGATAATTCAAGATTATCGGTCGACAATTATCTTTCAATAACTTTGAATTTCCTCTCCATATTCTTGGATCTCTAAAATGCACATTAGGCTTGCCATAGCCGCCAATGCTTCCATTCACATTATATTCAAACAAACAATTAAAGTGCGTTCAAACAAATTTACCTTTGTGCTAACAGCAATTTCTAAAAGCTTCACTACGGACTTCTGAATAATCATAGGGTCATCGTTACGGATAGAAATCGTATCAGCACAGACCTCACGAACATGTTCCATTATGGCATTAACATTTCCAAGTTGTTCCAGAATACACAATATAGAGAAGGCTTTATTCCTTACGTCACGCCTTAAGTAATTCAGAATGTGATGGGCAGCAGTTGAATTGATACCGCAGGTAAATCTATAGAGATACTGAAGTTTCGAATGATCCAGGTTTTCCAAAATAGTTTTTTTGTTATCATTTCTGTCAGTCTCGACATTATTGACTAACATTTCTTTTAGATGATGTGCCGCGTACCATTCACAAAATAGGCTATGGTATAACCGTACATGTGTAACATGCACAACATGCTCGGAAGCTTGTATTTCTGGGTCATTACAAACTTCAATTGTCTCTTCTTCCCTGAGTATCCCAATTCTCAAGTATACGTCGATGACGCTCTGCCCAAATTCTTCTACAAGGACTTTCTTTTCTACACTTGGATTGTATACATGTCCATTTAGATTGCTAAAACAGTATTTATCAAGGTCGACGTGTTCGTTTTCATTAATTGTGAGAGTTTGCACGTTTTCGTCTCTTTGTTTTCTTGTAAAATGGGCGTAAAGACAGGTGATGACATAACGAAAGAAACTCGTCACCGACGTACAACCTTTCAGATAATCATGTTCTTTACTGAGGTGTGCATACATGACAAAGAAAAGTGGTACTTCAAAGAGATCCCGTAAAACGGGGTTTCCTTCCAGCCATTCTTTTATTGTATTTTCTGTTGAGTTTTCTTCGCCATTTGAAGGAACTATTTTTCTTAAATATTCCTCCTGTGCATTAAGTTGAAACCCAACCAACCTTAAACGGTTTGCTTGTGAAGAGACATCAATCGGTAATTTTAATGGTCTCGTCGTTAACAGAAGTCCTACACTCAGGAATTATAGAACGTTTAAGTATTTTAAGTATATCTGAAGATTTGTTGACTTCGTCGTCGGGGTATTCATCAAAGCCATCTAAAATTACCAAGACAGAATTTGATTCAGATATAATTGCTTTAATTTCATCAGTACTAATTTCTGAATCTTTTGGCAAACAGAATAATTTTATTGCGTCATAAATGGACGAGATGCCTTTCAATTGTCTCAATCTAATCAAGATAAATATTTCTATATCACTTAGTAAAGACCCGCTAACGCCATGACACCATTGGTACGCAAGTTGTAAACAAAGTGTAGATTTTCCATATCCCGGTCCACCTTCAATTATCCAATGGTTATTTGTCAGCTTTGGATGGTTAAATATGTCTCGATAGGATTGCAACACTTCGCATTTCTTCTTTGACTTCTTAGACAGGAATTCAATTCTTTGTTCCACAAACAGCTCGTCTACTGTACAATTATCATCAAAGAATGGAATTGGTTTTATCGCCCCATACAGGTTTCCATATGTTAGTTTTAGTTGAGAAAGAAATTTATGTGCCTTCTGTTGGCCACCTGCAAAAGACGAAAGCACGGAAAAGGTTCCCATACCATATATGTATACCTTATACAGCCAAGACATATTATTGTAATTGTAATTAATGAACTGAGAGTTAAAATTACTACTATTAACACAAGGGTAGAACTCCATAACAACATTGGAGAGCTAAGTACATTGCACATGGCAGTCATCGAAGTTAACAAAATGTAATTTATTAGAAGGAATTAGTGCATCACCTTTATCCTGCATCATAGGAATATGCTGTGAAGAAAACAAACAAAAATGAGATGAATATAAGTTCCATGCTGATCTAGGTAATATTTATTTGTAAAATGATCTTATATCATTATAAATATTGCTAATTTAAATGATGCCAAAAGAATATCATCTTACCTCTTCCGTTTCTGAAGTTAATACTGGTTGTGTCACTCTTCTCTTACAACCTTGGAAAAAAACATAGGTAACGAAATACAATAGAGATCAATACGTACCACTTGAGGGTTTTTTTTTTTTTTTTTTCAATACTAGACGTTACGATACATTGATATGTAGGGATACATATAAATAAACATTGAATCTGGGCATAATTACATACATACCTTTGTACAAAAAACTGCCAACCACTATTACAGTAACCAGAAATATAAAGATGAGGAGAGAAGACGCAATCAGTGCAATATTGGTTGATGGCTCTCCGTTGATGACAGTTGTCCCCAAAAGACTCTCGGTAGTGTTATCTGCATATTAAGTGCACAGAATGCTGAATAATATAACTGCAGTGGTAAAGTGGGGGATATTTTGTGGTCTTTCCAAACATTTATTCACTTGTTAAATGCTTGTCATCTATGTACGTTACTTTTAACCAAGAAAGAATATACTTACTCGAAACGGAGAATAGTAGTTCAACTTGGGTGTTCAGATCAAAGTATCGCGCATTTTGCCCCACTGATCTGCATTCTACTGTTAGTCTCTTCACAGATGTTTCCTTAACATCGTATTCAGTTACTAACGTGATATCTGATGTTTCTCCGGTGAATGTCGTTTTCAATTGTTGGTTATAGAATGATATCATTTCCCGTGATTCCTTGTAGTACGCCCTCCATTCTAATTTGATCTCTGGCCGTATACCTCTCACGTGACATGTAAGTTTTCCTTGATACATTACCTCTAGCACGCAGTATCGATCAAGACCACAACCTTCAGCAATTGGAAATTGTGGAACTGGTGTAACTGTTTATGGGGGCAAATTAATGAAAAATAGCGACTTGTTAAAATTTTATGTAATATTGCACATCAAAGGTTCGATCACTAATACTCCTAGAATCCAAGCAAAACGGTTCAGAGTAAGTCATTTGTTTTGTGTTTCAAATTTAAGTAACAATCTAATCGTTTAGTTGCACTTAATGATCACGTTAAACACTAACACATTGTTCGCTCTCTTGTTTACACGATTGGCATTGGCTTATTATGAAGCTATTACAATGTGGTGTTACCATATGAGGATAAATAGTTATAACATCAAGTGATTGATTCAACATACCGTACACAGTGACATTAGATGATCTTACAAATTCTTTATCATTTTTGCTGTAGGTGCATCTGTATAATCCTTCATGCTTAACTTTAATCTCTGGTATGACAAGATGGCCGTCCTGTAGTACATATCCATCTGTTTCATTTGTTATTTGATCTTCAGTAGTGACATCGACTATTAAAGTAGTTGCTTCACCATTTGAGTAGATCTTCTCCCAGACTAGTAACTGATAGTCGCCCTCAGAACACAACAGTTTCATTCTTTGATTTCGCGCAATTGATACTTGTCCTGTGTCATAGGATGACGTATCAACATCTTTGTTCTGAACCAAAGTCGCAGTTTCGTTTCTTATCAACAAGTTTATATCACTTTCAGCTTTACAAATAATGAGTGCGAGATACGAAGAATACATGAATGGATTGGTCACTGATATTGAACTTGTCCAAGTATTGGTCTGGTTAAACAAAACTGTTGATGTTTCAATACTAGTGTCTCCTTTTGAAGTTCGTGTCACAACTGTCAAATGTTGTATTGGCCTCGTTCGCTGTATCCGACACACCAGTGATGTGTTTTGTTTCCATGCGACGTAGCAGAGACGTCCGCAAGAGGCATGCCCATCAATCACCGGATATGGAGGATCTGGTCGGACTTGAAGTAGAAGTGTATAAAGATTTTGATCTTGTAAAGAGAACTGTATAGATGATGATGTGTTTGAAAAGTATCATATATGAAACAATTGTAATGGAACGTCATGAAGGATATAATGTTCATTACACCAAACTTGGAAAGTAATCTATGTAATGATTTTTCATAGTTCCTTTTCTGTAACGAAGAAGAAATATGAGGTTTCTCAATGCTGAAAGTCTCTGAGAAGAAAACAAAAAAGATAACTCCTTACCAATAGTCACTATATCTACGTAATGTCTTCGAGGAATGTCATCAGGACTCTCAACCTCGTAGACAGTGAACCTGGTTTCATGCTGAACTGTCACATTTTGAATTATTAATGATCCATCTGGTGTGATATCAAATTCACCAGACTCATATCCTTCACCGGTGACCACTTCATTTGTGAATCTTATTGTTGGTGGACCTTCTGTTACGTCAAGGTTAAAGTACCAGTTGATGCTAACAAAACCATCTACAAAATAGCATTTAACTACTTCCCTCTTTCCAAGTTCTATATACTGGGGAGTCACGCATCCTTGTCTTGAGACAGCTGGAATTGAAAGGACTTAAGATATATGTTAGAATGGATAGCATGCATTTATTAACCGACCTTGTGTACAGACGCAATGGTCTTCTGCGTTTCTTTTGTTCAACAATATTGGGTTAACAACAGCGAACAAAACAAATCGAAAGTTAATAGATTTGTATTAACAATTATCGACAGATAATTCTGTGATTTTTTGTTTCATTCGACGTGTATATTAACTTGTGATTATATTATCCGAAGGTGTCCCCATATTGAGAGTAAAGGCAATTGGTATTACCGTCGGTATATATGAAGAAAGATATTTTTATCTTGATGGTCGTGAGAATGTTGTTGTTTTACTTTCATTCGTGATCGGTCATTTCTTTTAAATATAGAGGATATTCAAAATCGTCACTTGTGTTTTACTAAATAATGTGACTCAAGGATTACACGCATGTACATCATCAAGTGAAAGAAAAGCAAAATGATTGTTGAAGTTCCTCGATTGATAGGATTGACAGACGTCACAGTTTTACAATTCTAGAATTGACAGGTACTCACCAATACATAAGTTGCTAGTTATAAAGAAGATGATTTGGGGCCAAACAAAATGTTGTGTCATGTCTGTCCGCTTAATTGGCTAAAGAAGAAAAAAACACTGAATTCATGAGTATATAATACACTGAGAAATATTATGAAAGACTACTCCGTAATGTGAAACCGAAACAAGAGTCTTTGCCAGTACTAATGATCACGTCAAGAGTCGGTTTATCCATTCGTTTTTATTTGTCACGGTTCAAAGTGCATCGGGATAGTCTATATGCAAATGCCGTTTAATAGAAAGCATACATAGTGCTATTATTTAAAGTAGAACTTGTTAGGATTTAATCTTCATTAGAATTACGTGCAACAATTGTATCTATATTCCTAACTTCATCGTGTATCTGCAAGATATCCTTGACCAAATGTATCAAGGTATTGGTATTAAACATGCATTGATTGGTTAAGTTTCATCCTTCCAACAATGAATTTTAAAACTAATTGAACACTTTTCCGTCTAGTTACTTTTCTGTATAGTCCTGTTAATAGACACCCTTGCTTGAACTTGACACATAAAATAGCACACACCAATAAGGTTTTGGCGCTCAATTTGGTCTTCGGCCCATATCTGAAATGTTTGGAGGCCTACTTAATTTCATGTGGTTACCGCTAAAAGCTCATCTAGTTATACGTGACACTTAAAAGTGTCAACACATGCCACAGGAAACATAAGTGGTTACTAGTTCATGTGAAAAAAAAAAAAAAGTGGAGGGGAGTTGACACTGTAAACATTGTGGTTTGCATATCAATTGGTCACATTTCAGCTGACCAGTCGCTTGTGTTGTCGGTGCATTTGGAAATAAGGAAAGAAGACAACCAACACTATGAAAAACTGAACCAGTGTAAAAAGTTAATACATCTGAATGAGTTGAAGTGTTCAAGTAAGACATATGGCATCATTAGATGACTTTTGAGACATAGGATTTAACCATAAAATGAAAACACCCATAAGTCTGATTTACTGTATGAAAATTTGATTTACTGAATAAGGATTTGATGAATTGAAACTGGTGCTTTAGAAAGGAAAGTGGTGTAGAAATCCATTCCTTTCTTACGGTGACGGAATAATTATGACAACAGGGAAAAGGAAAATGCAGCAAATGACAATATCAGGATTGTTTTTTTTTTTTCATCAGCACGAGGTTTATTTTGTATATTGATGTACACTTTACTGAAGGTATTTCGGATTAGTGTCAAGTGAACGTATTGTCTTACATTAAAGCACACAGTAAGTTGATTGATAGTATTACCATTCACTCATTAAGATGGGTTTACTGCCTTAAAATGATCGGAAATATATTCACGGCATGAAGAAAAGAAACAAGCTAAATGTTTTCAAATTTCAACGTTCAATGAAACATTGCAGACAACGATGGCCTAGCTGTCCTTAAGCTTACTGTCTCATGCATGTGTTAAATAGTGTACTTCGATCGCCATCATTTTAGAATAAATGAAACTAGCAGAGTAATATAAATGAACATATACTCAAAAACAACTACGAAACGTTAGACATATACATTCAACATATTAAAACTAAAGGAACTAGGAAGGAGGAATTCAAAACTACCTACTTTTCAAATAGGCATGGGAATATATAAAATAGGTCGAATTGTTTACCTAAACTTGCAGCTGATTGAAATCAGTAACTCAGTAGAATGTGGAGTAGAACTAGTACATGCAGATTGCCATCAATAAAACCATTTTGATACCTTATGAGAGCATAAAGAACATGGTCTTTAACAGTGACATTTTTCTTACCTGATAGTTGTGAGAAAAAACGTTGAAGTCTACGATTGAGCATGTATTCGTGACAGACGACTTTCATATGAACTTCCATATGTATGTGTTATATATTCAACGTATCTGCTTTGAACATGGAATTATAGTCTATGGTATCAAAGTTCATATTTACACATCAACAGCGTAGGCCTGTGTTGGAAGCACTGATGTTAGTTTCATTTTAATACTTTCAAATGGAAATCCCAACTTAAATATTATTTTCAAAGCCAACAGAAAGCATAAACATTGAGTCATCTCATCTTGTGTGAGTCAGTAAAGTCACACCTGCAATTCTATTTAACAGACATCATCAACAACAACATTCTAACTTCGTTTTTCTTTGTTGATACTATACGTAAGATCCCTCTATCACAATGGCCATGAAGACATAAGTGCTAACCGCTTCCATAACAAGGCAGACAAACGGATGTAATAGATTTCAGCAAGAAATAATAGAAAAATTTTGACCATTTTTCATAGTATGTGAAGGAAGCTTGACTGTTGAGGAATACTTTACGAAGCAACTCAATGAGCCTTCTTAATATAGCAGATCAAACTTCAACAGTTTCTACCTTCACTGAAGCACATCACATCGGATTAGAAATACATCCGTACTAAATGTTATAGGTAAGGCAACTGTCACCTTACATAGATCTATATAAGGAAGTCAATATAACGTGTATTCTGTCATTAAGCATTTTAAGCTAGTGATCTAGATTTTATTCTGCACGATCTGATGTAACAGTCTGATCACGTCTGAAATAGCTCTTGGCACCATTAGCTATCACTTCCTTTCATCTTAGAGAATGAAAGTGTTGTGAAGTCATTGTTAATAATTAACCTTACTGAACACAACAATTCGACGTCAACTCTATCAATAGTATGAGAACACTAAATCCGTCAACTATTCGTCTACTTAACTGTTACATAATTAATACTTCTGACATTGTAGGGAGTTGCACTGAGCGTGAAGAAGTAGTGTTTGTTGTGTTGTTACATACCGAATATGAATACTTTTATTTTCTTCAGCAAATGGTTTATGATAGTGCTTCTACCAATAGTACCAATTGAAGCAAATAGTCTTACCAACAATTATGTAGTAACTACTCAGTCTGCAAATTCTATTGTATTAGAAAGCTGTTGCGAAGGCAAACAACATCGAAATTGGAAATTTTGTGATCGATTTTTGTTTTTTAATTGGATACCAATTGACGGTGGTTTAGGAGACACAGTATCCCTGGATACAAATAGGTCTCTCATTATAAGCAATGCGTCACTTCTACATGAAGGGAGCTATCAGTGCATGTGCGATAATATTTCGGTCAGGACTTTCCTTTTGAGGGTTCAAGGTTGGCTATTTTTGTTACTTTTTATGTATACTTGTCTTAAGTTTGTACATGGATAGTACAAATAAGTAAGATTTCATGCAACGTTATGCAGTGCTATTATGTTACAAATAATGTTCATTAGTGAAGTCTCACGTATCTTTATTAGACCGCAAATTACCAGTTGTCTTTTAAAAAGATGAAAATTGATTAAAACATAGTAAAGGTACATAATTTTAGAATGTGGGCTTGCTATTGTTCAAAATAATCACATAAAGTTATGCAGTGCTATTTTGTTACGAATAATGTTCACTGGTGAAGCTTCACGTATCTTTCATAAGACCTCAAATTACCAGTTTTCTTGTGAAAATTTGAAAATTGATTTAAAAGTAGTAAGGTACATAATTTTAGAATGTGGGCTTGCTATTGTCCAAAATAAAATGTATATACATTAGTTTCAATTACATTGCCAGTAGATGAACTACATTACATGATGATGTGGATCAGCCGAATTATTTAGTCATATTCTTCATATTTTTATATTGGATTCTTTTTAAGTGGTGTTGAGCTAGGTAATCCAATACAGGTGATTACTGATCTCTGTATTTAGCAAATTTTGAGTAAATAGCCCATTTGAGCAGTTGTGATTATGTAGCCATATCCGTAGGCGTAAATATGTTTTCACATTTTAAATGTCTGAGATATATATGTCTACAAGACTTTTAAGCCGCACGTTGATAATAGGCCTACTGCTTGAAATTTTTAGTTATTTCTACGTGTTAATAATAGCATACACTATTGTAACAAAAATCTTTCACCCCAGTCTACAGGCATTTCATATGGTTGGTCTAGATATACCTGATCTTTATTCATTAGGGCTACCTACCCTATACTTTTGCTTTTACTCAGCATAGCTTCCACCTTAAATTTCACACAGTTATGGGGACCTGCTTAGTGCCACACAGAGTCCCCCCCCCCAAAAAAAAAAGAAAAAAAACGAAGAAGAAGAAAAGAATGTATCAAAGCTGATTTTCTTACCTATTTATTGTATATTGCCTACTTTGTATTATGCCTAAGATCATATTTAACATGGGGCCTAACCTGTTTGTCCTATATCTAGGCATCGGCTGGAGTTTACATGAGAAAAGTCCGCTGGTAACACGTAACATGTTCATATGAAAATTATGCCGTACGGGGTCCGAGGTGAAGGGGGGGGGGACTATTGACCTGGCTATTGACCGGTTATTCTGGATATATGCCCAAACGATCCTCGGCTGGTCTCCCGCCGGTACTTGTCCGACACTCGGGCGACTCTCATCTGATGCCCGAACGGTACTCGTCCGGGCACCAATTGATTCATGAAAACCAGAGGGTGTCCGCACTGGTATCGGTTAAGACTCCTGACGATTACAGGCGAACAACGACCGGCATGGATCGGTTTTGTCTATGTGAGCTGTCATTAAATATACGACGCCATTTGCGCCTTAAAGACAAAAACCCATCACTCCAGACAGTTTCAATTCTCCCAACCACCAAGGTCTAGTCCCCCCCCCCCCCCTCAGCCTGTCTTTAAAAAAATCCTCCATATGTGTTATCAGAACAATGGATCCCTCGGTAAGCTGTGTAATATGAGCTACTCGGCATCTTTCGAATTTGCTGTCAATCAAAAAGTACTGTAACTCAGAACTATTTGACAGTTTTGCTTTCCGGAAAGTAAAAATATAGCTTAGGGTGATGAGTCACGGCCTTTAAAAAACTTCAACGGAGAAGTGGGAAGAAAATGAAGCCCATTACTCTAAAAGTCCTGAGAATTGAGACTTTTGGTTCTTTCTCGCATCGAATACTTCGTAACAGGTATCGTAACTTCTGTGGTGTCAGCAGTAGATAGAGAAGCAGGAGCAAAGAAAAACCCAAGCACAGAAGAAGGTGGTGGGTGCGTATTGCTGATAAGGCGACCCTTAATAAGAGCTGGGGACCAGACACAACCCTAAGGGAAAGAGACTTCGTGCATACTTCCAACAAGTTCAACCGTGATGATGACAGTGTTAAACTAGAAAAAAAAATCGTAACCACACTGTTTATGAGTTCGTGTAGAGGGAAGTTACTTAAGTTCTTTTCGGTTGATAGTAGAAGGGGATTTCGATGTTTGTTTTTAACAGACAGGGCCACATGAATATATTTAAGAAGATTGAAGCCGTTTCTAGATTCTCCAAATATGTTTGTGACAAACTGTTGGAGCCAAAACGTAAAATCGTCGAATACTGTACATTATGCCAATCTTGGGTTGTAGGCTACTGTAGGCTACTAGAAGTATGTAGACCTACTATGCTACAGGTCGCGTTTGGTTGCAATTACGTCAGGGTTAATGATGATATTCACCCAAACTCGAAACCGTTTTTTCTTTTTTTTTTAGTGAGAAACCCAAGAGATGTCGTGCTGAGATCCTTAGTGCTGCTGGCTGTGAGCTCTTTCCTGTTCTATTTCACCAGATGTGATCATGTATTCATGTCTGAAGTCATGATCAGCGGCCACATGTCCAGGTTCATTTCAACTACAAACTGTCCTCTGACTTTCAATTATCATCATAAACTTTGAATATTTTGAAAGAAAATGACTATTTAAGATCACCATACAGTTCTACATACCTTGCTGAATTCAAAGAGCCAAACAAAACTATGGGGAGCAATAGCCTACTGTCATCCTGACTTGCTGCATTCTTTATTATACTAGATAACAGTTAAAGACTGTCAAATGCCTATAGAAATTGGAAAAGTAACAGTGTGATTGAAGATGTGAGTGGAATATAATGGTTAGTAGAACAGTAATTGCTTTCAATGTTTGAAGAAGAAGTACATGAGAGCCATTTAGTTTGCGTTTTGCTCTTCCTGTACTGTACTCAATTTAGTGAACTCAGTGCTACTAGTTTCTGCAAGTGTTATTGTTAATAGTTTGACAAGCGGAGACTGCATAGGTCCTATATATTTTATACAAGAAGCACGTCTTTCATCTTTGTTTAGGCTTTGTAGTTTGCATATCATGGTACATTGCAGCCCTCACCTTGGAGGGTAGAATGGGATATTGTGACATTTCCAAAAGGAAATTCAAAAGATGCAACTATGGCTACAGTTCCAGTCTGTCGTTTCCCAAATTTTACTCTCCTTTTCTAATGATTAATAGCAATCTTGCTCCAATAGTTATATATGTTAGCTGTATATTAAAACATCTGTATATGTGAACAAGAAAAGGAAGGAAAAGGTTATAGCAACAATAGAAGCATAATGCAAATAAGTAAAATGTCCGGACCAATTCTAGTCTCTTCTAAGAGTGTAGCAGGTAGACTGCTCTTAGGGTCCTTAATTCACTAGGCTGCTCAGTCACTTGCTTCCGAGCTACGTTTATGTCATAGAATAAGGGAGTAGGCTAATGTTAATAACTTTTGTACACCCTTTATGTCCAGCTGTCTGATCTGCAAAAATATTCCGGTTCATCTTTTCAGTCAACCATTGACCACATGTGAATTAATTATAAGTGACGAGCTCCTTAAATAAAATCAGTCATGCCCCGCTCGTGCTCAGCCTGCCTATGCTTCAGAGATAAAAAAAAAAAAACCCTATACAAACCCCTTCCCATCCAAGTTGTCTGTTTAGTAACATAAAACATTGCTGTGCCTCCCTATTTTATATCCAGTAGCCAATCTCCACTGAACACGAGAGAAGTGTTATGAATGTTGGGCTGTACAAAACTGCAAATTTATACGAGGGCTACTTGTCTTCTACCCAGAGATGCCGAGTTGCCTGATGTGTATTGGCAATTAGTACATGCCGAGTTGTCAGACTTCACAAACCCACTGAAAAGTGTGAAGCTGTTTTGACTTACATGGGCGAGTTGTCCATGACTTCATGTGCGTGTTCATTAAACGTTACTCTTTTTAAACTGAAAAACAAATTTTAACCCCTTTCGACAATTTCTGTTGACAAGACAAGTTGGAAAAACTTTACTCGTCATATTCAAGAGATAAAGACACTTTCTAGGCCAAATGCTATTTTACAAGACAAATAAATCGTCAGGAATTGGCCCATCGATTTCTGCCATACAGGTTGTACACACGCAATCGCCCAGAATGCAAACTATGCTCTGTAGATGCGAATCATCCGATGAACATTTACTGTAGGCCTATATATTACGTACGTGGCATACCGCCATTGCCGCGCCGTTGTTTATAGTTCTACAAAGACGGTACACTACGGCACAGACATAAAGCTACGCGTTTGCATACTGAGAGCTTACACAACAAGTTAACAGGAGCCTATTATACAAAACGGCAGCCGTTTCTTTAAAAGGCACCGTTTTGTGCATCAAAGATATGTAAATTTTAATCTTCGAAACATAGGTTATAGTTATCACAGAGATGTCATACTGGTGACCATGTATGTCACAATTATTTGTCAAAATTCCAGACTTATTGAAGCTGTGTAACTGGAGATAAACTGAACGAAAGAACTTGTCACGTGGCTGAAAGGTACCGGCAGGAACGCCGTACTGTTTATGATGACACATAAACAGTAATTATGGCAACCGCGAGTTATAATATTGTAGACTGTCATTGTAATGTATAAGGTGTACAAATGAAATGTAAACTTAAGGATGGGAGGAAATTTGTTGGCAGTGAAGATGTTCTCGTTTTTGTTAAAATTATTTGTATAGAATAACTATCAGAAACTTATGGGATGTCATTTATAAAAGGAAAAAGAGAAGGAAAAATAAAATACTGTATAGCCGTTCAATGCATAACAAAGATTTCAACATATTAATGTCCAAACGAAGTTAAGGGGACGGCGTTTGGATGAAACGAAAGGCGTCATCGAAATCATTGTATTTTATTATGTAAATTATTGAAGACGTGTATGCACAAAAGGAACGTGTACAGAAAAATTTTACAAAAAGAGAGCAACTGAAACATGTAACTTTAGGAGAAAGCAGAGTAAACATGGACAGAATGTGGTTTTGTTTTCGTTATTTTAATTTGGAGTTTGTTTTCTCTCAATTTGTTACTCTTTGTACATTTCTATTTTCCAATACCATTTTCTTGCCGTTCAGAATTTGGCAAAAATTATGAACGGCACAGAATTACCAGACAACGTTATGCGTGAGGCAGTGACGAGCAGTTGCGTCACCTAAGTGTGAGACTGATTTTAATATTTATGTGCAAGAACCTGTGACGGGCCCGTTACGAGCCTAAGGCTAGCCGAATGTTAGCCGATTTTTCACAGCGATCTCCACCAAGTCGGCTAATGCCTAGCTCATATTTAACCTCCCTCCCCCCTCAATTTGTCTAAATTCTAGGCATTGTCCGATATTTACAGATCAGAGAACAATCGGTCGATAACGCTTTCATGGTGATATTAACAAGGGGACCGACCCCACGGGTTCTTAAAGGGGCACGTGGAGTGGCATGTCGGTGATAGAACTATTTTTCTGTATGTATGCCCAATTTCATGAACTGGCAGGTTAGAATTTGGCTCTTGTTCGCATCAAGTAGCTCGTAACAGGTATCTTTACTGCTCTGTAATAGGCAGAAGAGAGGCAGGTGCAAAGAAAGATTCAATCCCAGAAGAAGGTAGCGGGAGTATTACTGTTGACTGTTGATGACCCTTGAGAAGAGTTGGGGTATCAGAGACATCACTTAAAAAAGAAAAGAGAAAGAGACTCGCTGGCAATGGCACTGCTCTTGTAAGGTTTACTTGAAAGTGTCAATACGTTCCATCAATCTCTTCATTGAGTAACTATCAGACGCTTTATTGAATGTCTCTTTAAAAAAAGTAATGGAACAAATAGCCTTTCCTTGCGAAAAAAAAATGTCAATAGTAATGCCTACAATGACGTTATAATTGACTGTGTTCAAAAGAAATGAAAGTTGTTACCTACAAGTTTGCCAGAAATGAAATTGAACATGGAAAGAATGTGTTTTTGTTTTTCCTTACTCAAGATGTAGTTTATTTTGAATTCTTTTATTTATTTCTCTTTCGACCATTCTCTTCTCTAACCTTCCTGCTTCCCTTTCACAATGCAGCATATGCATATGCAGCTTTATCGTTAGTACTGTTTACAGTCACCAGGACAACATTACATGTGACGTGTGTCTGACTACGAATGTGTGACGCTCCGTTTAATATCGACCAGTCAGTCATCGGTTGGTCGAGAGCCGATTACGACCCGATGTGTGACCCGCTTTCATTTAATAGCCGTAGGGAGCCCGAAAGTCGCTTACACAGAGCCAGATATACAGACGGATTAAATTAACTCGATGTTGACCCAAGAGGAAGACGATATGCCAGAATTCCAGCCGGACATCGTTAGGACATCAGCCGATTGTTACTGACTTTCTGATGCCGGAACCACGTTTAACTCAAAACTAGAATGGTGCCGGTGCCCCCCCCCCCCCCCCCCTATAGACGAAAATAGCCGGATACCCGGCAGGCTAAAAAAGCCCTTAAGATAGTGTCTAAATATACGTCGGGAGCCAATCGTAAACACATCCATAGTGAATTGTGACTGGGGCATAATCTTCATCCTGATACCCCGTACCGGAACCAGACTGACACCCGGCAAATACATAGCCCGATTAATTTGAATTCACATTGCCTAGTCAACTCGACTACGTACCAGCTGTCAGACCGGACATCATCGGACATCAGCAGATATTTTGGCGATGACTTTGCGATGCCCAAAGTAGGGACTGATTTTAAAAATGAATGAAAATGAATACGATGTTCCGAAGGAAGTGAGCAAACGATAGTGCCTAAAATACGACTAGAACTCATTTGGACTTAATTTTTACTGGATCATAATATCCATTTTTCTAACTGCAACTTCATATTTCTATGTAATGTCCATCATAGTTGATAAGATCGATCTTTGATCTAACTGTTCTGATCATACCTGTATGATTCTCTCGCGGTGTCACTCTGAAACTTTGTGTTGATATGATTTTACAAAGTTTCGCTAATGATATTGACCTTAGCTAAATTTATCTAACTATATTTTTCGACACCAAGGCTCTTTCCATTCTTACATTAAGTCTGCACATGGCATGCACTTTATCCGACGTGTTTCTTCAGACAAGTTAAGATCGAATTTACAATAATGTATCTTACAAACTAAGGTGTCTTAGTTAACTGCATGGACTGTTTCGGCAGGTAATCAGGAAAAGCGCCCCCGAAAGGTTAGGAGGAGAGTATCCACATTCCTAAAAAATGTTCTTTTTTATTTTGAAAAAAATGCTATTTTGACTTGTAGTACCATCATTTTATAGCGCCCTATTAAATATTTCATACCAGTTTATATTTGTCGAACTGGAAGTAGGTTGCCTCGTCGCAGATATCTTCAAACCTTGACCGACCTCTGAATTCTCTTGTCTGGTTGATTTTTTAGTTAAGTGGCATCTATTCAATATTGGTTGATCGTGAAATGATCCAAAGTCTTTGCATTGTAAAAGCAAACAAAGAAACAAACAAACAAAGTCGAAAACGAACTTTGAACGTCTAATGTTCAGTTTTAACTTTTTCACGCATAACATCGTTAACTATTCGAACGCACTATTTAGTGTTCACATCTGGTATCGGTACCTTTCGGAGTTACGGACTTCCTTCAACACTACCTATCGTGCTTCACAACCTGATATTTGTATTTCAATGGGCTTGCGTTTTTTACAAAATATTTTCGTTGGCATAGCCGAGTGATGGTACTACTCGTCCTTGGTATCCGAATGGTAACTGTTACTTCATATTTAAGAGAGCTGCTATGATATTCCTTCTTTGGTTATGATCCTAAAACGTAGAGTATCAGGCTTGATTGTTATTTTCAATTTAATGGCATCTAATGAATTTTTCCAGTGATGAAACCGTCCTTGTTAGGAGTAAGGCTATAGTTGTCTCCCATTTGTAACAGTAAAGGTAAGACATTTTAAATTACAACCGACGGAAAACAGGAGGAAAACACTTTAAAATAATGTGTAAATAAAATAAATATTAGCTATGGAAGTACACGCGATATGAAAACTTCACATAGAATAAAATCAATGAGAACATGGGACGTTTCAACAAAGCGAGGACGTGCTCCTATGTACTAATTTCTGGCAATTGTATGTCATGAATTTTGGAGTAGTTTAGAAACAGGGGAGGGATCGAAAGCGTTGACTAAAGAGCTTTGATGGTGTCCTTCATAGCTGTTTTAATCATTTTTTTTTTTTTGTTGACATGTTTTTTGTTCAATGCGTTTTGTACATATGATACTAGTTGAACTGAGTTGAATTGAAAAAAACTCTGAGACAAATGATCTGCCAATAGACATGCTCGAATATTTTTTCATTACGGTTTACTTTATTTTAACATTTCTTTCAAATTCAAATTTAAAATCCTTTCAATCTGTATCCAAGAAAAAAGATATATGTTTGATTACATTAGATTTCATTATAACTCAGACAACATGTAATAATTATCACGTCATATTTTGATACCTAGCACCTTAGATGGATATTTTCATAACAATATCTTAAAAGATGTCCAAGCTTTGCTCTTTTAAAGAGTAAGTTAATCTAAACATTCTGGTGAAACTTCCGTCTAGTTCCCACCCATGGTTCTCGAGATATTATCAATGGAAGTTACCCCTTGGTTACCAAATTTGAACTTGAAGCAAGCAGGAGTTACATCATCTCCTCACATTTCTGACTAGTATTTTGTTTTCTTCATTATTGTATTTGTTATTTTAACCTTGAAATGGAAAGGTGGTCAGCTTAAGTACTGGTAATGTGAAGCTGCAAAAACTCCCATAAACCTCATACACTCACATAGTAATAACACTAGATGGTGACGGAAGTAGTAAATTTGGTGTAACATGAGAGGACGGTCTAACAGAAAACGATGATCTCGTTGTGATTACCAGATCGACTATTAATACATCCATGACACCTACCTTCAAAAAAGTGACCAACTTAAAACTTTTCTCACATATCACGACAGACATTAATGTAGGTCACAATGATAATGAAAGTATGAGTTACAAAGCTCTTCATAAGAATAGAGGCAGAGAAGGGGAGAATCTACTTGTCCACAGACGAAAACACTACAATTTGTAAGAAGAAGAGAGTACAGTATTAAGAAGGCGATAGTGATCATTGACTATGTAGATAAAGTTTGTACACAAATAGTTTATCGTGACGGTACTCCAAGTTCCAAAGCTGAGTAGATTGATTGCGTTAATAATATGCTAAATGCGCCTTATACATCTTTGCCCTATACACTGATTGTTTTTTAATTTAAATTTATTCCAGAAAGTCAGTGAGAATGTAGTACGTCATTTTAACCTAAAGCAAATGGTAATTAAAGCGCTAAGGTTACCGACAACTCTCGGATCCACCATCTTTACTGATGGCGTACCTCTGATTTTTTTTTTTTTTTCAGGTGGTGGGGAAGGGTCACAGATGTGAAATTTTGCACACATGTTTTCAAGATTATATGTGTCTTCATCCGGAGTGTTACTAATTAACGGGATTACTATCTAAAAGGGGCGTCACCATAAGTTGGGGCGTAGCGTTCAAGAAAATTTTGCATTTGGGGTTTTTTTCCCGATTGGTGGGAACGATCTTCCCAGGTGTTCTAGGTTGCTTGTAGACAGCCTTAATTAAATGCTGATATCATGTCTGCAATTTGAGAAACATTCTATGAAAAATGGTAAATCATGTACTGGATTTCTAAAGAAACGTCCCAAGGAGAATGGTTCAAAATCCTCAACGAAATCAATGGGCAACTTACGTTTGACTAGGCAGATGGTGAACGCGAATAGAATGTCATTATCAAGCCTAAACAGATTTTACTGTGGGGTCGCATGTCCTCAAGGCGTAGCCCGTTCTGAGTGCACCGTTCTGACTGGACTATATAAGGAGAGCTCCACCATCCTTGGCGTGGAGCAGAGCAAAAGAGATTTACCCTCCCCCCCCCCCCTTCATGGCCAGAAACGGCACTTTCGTGGCATTCTGGGGTTCATTTTGTGTCTGCATTTTTTGATTTATGGGAACAAAATCATTGTATCGAAAAATGGTAATAATTTGAATACTCATTGCTCATATCTAGACTGTTTATGCTGCAGTAATTTCCAGGAAAACTTAATTCAACAGCTACCTGGTAAGCTTATTTAACACCTGATGCAATGTTTGGCATCAAATATTTGGCATATTTGACATCAATATTTGGCATCATTTTTTTTTTCAAACATTGACTAGACTTAGATGTAAAAAAGATTGAAAAGAAAAGAAATCTTCTCTCTGACATTTTGCTTTAAGGTGGTACGAGACACCGCACACATCACTGGTCACATGTCGTTAATGCTACCTCATTTAAACATATCTCATGAAATTAATAAGAATTTAAAGATATCTCTAATTCGATTTAATGACATCATCAAATATGACGTGTGACGTCAATCATGTGGAAAAGACTGTTAGCTCAAGATAAGCACTTTTAAGGAGTATCAAGCTGTATATTGAAACAAAAACTTGTTTTTTTTTTATTTTAATGGATATATAGTACCTTATATTGAAAGAAAATATGAGAGGTAATAAGGAAATCTTTTGAGAGTGCTGATAGAATTATACTCAATGCATCATATGAGTACAGATCGATCTATAGATCCAGGTCCAGTCCAGTTCCTAACAAAATAAAGTCAGCAAATATTTACTTATTTTTTATTTTTATTTTTTATTTACTTGTTCTGAGGACGACCGTTGGTAATCAGCCTAGGCGCATGTCAATGCATTAACAAGAATTGCCTCATTTCACATGACTTTTTTAAAATCGTTTGTGGAAATTGTCAAAGTTGGTCCCAACATGCACAGTCCCTTCTTCGGACTTGAAATTACACGTCCCGAGTAATGGTCCACTTGTTCAGTATTTACTTTATATCAACAGGTTGAACGTCATCTTAGGATACATAGATAAGTATGACTCACAACCCATTAGGGAGCGTTAAGTAAAGACAATGTGTACAAAGGTAGGTTTATGTAAATAAATCATAGAATGTCTCATTCGTTAATCGTGTGTAATGATAGCTCAATTATGCACTACATGGGCTTTTTTGAACAAATAAATTGCATGGCCCAAGTAAGGCACAGTCAAAACCCACTTTATATTAGTGCTTATTTGGTGTATTTATGACCGCAGTTAATGAGGTTAAAAATTTTCCCAGGATAAAAAAAATGGCCACAATACCTATACAAGACTTTTCAGTACAGCGGACCATTGGGTACTGAAGGGACCCCAGTTGGGGCCAAACAGAGAAAGGCCAACTCAAATCCAATTACAATCAGCATGCACTCATTCAGTTTTATCTTTATTGTCCTTTAAACGTATAATATTGTTAAATAGATGAAGTCATAACATATATGAAGTTGGATAAAAAAGAGAACAGCCATACTCGACCCCGTTTTGGTCCAAATTGGGACCCAGATAGTAACAACCCAAAATAGGTCCATAGCCCAAAAAACAAAAGTTTTTTAATACTTTTGATTTCTCACTCTTACAACAAGAGAGAAACAATTTTCACTTTAAAGTCTTGTTTTAAAAATGAATTTGAAGAATTTGCATTTACTCCCAACTGAATCTCCTTGATGCTCCTTATAAACCTTTACCATCAGCCCAACCCCAATTCAAGCCCAACCATCAAAGGTAAAGCCAGTTGGCCCAGTCCAGCTTGTTTTTTGTGATATTACTTTTAAGTGTCAAAGTCAAGATTCCATACATCTTACTTTGGCTTTCAGTCTCATATTTCTTTGTTTTCTTTGTTTATTCTTAAGATGTTGCCATGTTCTATCTCAACTTTTTGAAGTTTTTATCTGGTAATTTGTTATGTCACTTACACTAGTTCATTCCTTTATGGTATACATTCGGTCTGTTCTATATTTTCGTAATTGTATAAATGACCTCGTTTAAGATTAGGCATAGCTACTAAACCGATCTATCCTCTTGAAATTGTTGAAAATGAATGAGAAAATAAATAAAAACATTCTTTGTTCAGTAGCATTATAGCCCAGTAAAGGCCCTAGCTAAATGCATGCATACACCGCTGCTCCTTGCAGTGTATGCATGCAAACCAAGACACGACACATGGAAGCAAGATGATCTAACAACTGTCATCGTAGGCCAACACTCCCTCAATGTGTATGGAATAATCACATTTCCCTGTATTTGATTGGTATATTGTCTATTTCTCTAGGCTTTGAAACAAATGCGACTTATGTCCAGCAGGACTTGCTATAAACGCGGCTTGCCATAAACACAGGCAGCATGAGCTGAATTAGTCAACGTTAAACAAATATTTTGTTACTAGTTTGTAAACAAATTAAACGGTAATTTAGCCACTAGTTCACAAGAAGATTTGTCTCATTTTTGTAGACCATTCGATTATTTCGACCTAATTATGGAGTTTGCAAAATATATTTCTACACATTGCTTCACTGGAGCGTTGTGGAGAACAATGCCTTTGTCATCAATGTAGAACAAATTGTAACGTTATATTCTCTAAGCTACTTCATGTAACATGGAGCCACTATCCGTACCTGTATATCCTACACAGTTGATTTCCACTATACAAAATCCCAAGGTTTCATGTCAGCTACAGGCAAAAGACTCTACAACTGATTTTTTATATATATATATTAAATATCAATATATTAAACTAAGTCCGATAAAAAGAAAAAAAAAGAAACGCTTGCTATTGAAGCGGGATTCCAGTAAAACGCTTTGGCGTTGGCTTTCAAAGTACCCGAGCTGTAGTACTTTGTGAGTATACACATTCCAAAGGAAATGTACACTAACCATGCACGCCGTTTACAAAATCAAAAGCAGTATTCAGAAGAGAAGTACTTCAGAAGTACTTTGTTTTCCCTGTAGTATCTGGATTTCTTTCTTTTTTTTGGGGGGGGGGGAGATCATATGTCCAGTTTGTAAGTGAACTGAGAACAATAAATATATATTTCCTTCTCGCTCGCATATTTGGACATTGCCATAACATAAACACCACGTGGAAAATTTGTATCGCTGCAAAAGAATCAAAATTTGCCACATTGTCTGAAAAAATAGATATCCCAAAACCAAAGACGCTACGAGATTCCATAGTTCTTGGATAAAATCCCAAAGGAAATAGCACTGGTTTAACTTACTTCGACTCTGTCCGCTATTACTGTTAACAATATGTAGTCGCGGTGTACAGTTATGTTAATGCAAAAACGCCATGTACTAATAGTGACTCGATTTGGCTCGATAAATCCCCTCTCACCATTGGAAAACAAAGAACGTTGCCGCGGTGTCCAAACCAGCTGAATGTTCACGACAGAGCTTCTAAAAACCTTGACTGAGGTAGTAAGTCTCAGGGAGGAATTGTTGTATTTGTTTAGGTGTAAATTTCTGGAAGAAAATATGTGCTTATTTCGTCTTTCGTCATCAAATGTGTTCGATCTTCCACAGGTTTAAAAGTATATTGTCCATCAAAACTGAAATTTTCAAAATCTGAAATGTTGCATTTTATATCGAGAAATTTCATCTCTCAGAATTTCTTCCCACTTGTGAATCACTAAAAGATATGTAACTTGAGATCGCGGAGTTAAGAACCAAGTTCCCGAATTTAGGGTCCAAACAGATCAGCCAGTTTTGTTAGATCAACTTGGCATGAAATTTGAAGAAAAACATAAAATGCTTCATTAATGTGGGATAGATGACATCACTTCTGCTTGCTTCAAGTTAATTTTCGGTAACAAGGTGGCAGCTTCAACTGCTCATATCTCTAGAACCACACATGGGAAATGAATGGAAGTTTTGTCATAGTGGTCATATTTGCTTAATCTTTAACATATCAATAGTTTTGGTTGGGCCATGCTCTTAACTTTTGCTTGATTTCCTCCTAACCGTACACATGCAATGATCATTAACAATTGTAATCTCTACGGGAAGGTCCACCATACAGTAAGAAGCTCATTATACTGATAAATCTTTGCTAATACATGCTTTCTATTTACACTCACTCGCGTACGTCATTCTTATTTATTATTCCACAACTGAATGCCAGTTATGATATATGCAATATCATTGTCTATATTATTAATGTCATGATTGACCATTAATTTCTTAGAAACACTTTGTACGCTGTTTCGTTCTAATGTCGAAAACATTTGATACTATAAACCGGTCATGTTCAAATCTAATTGTTGTACCTTTCAATATTCATTATCAGGACATCCAAAATGGGCAATCGTCAAAACAAGTCAGAAGATGTTTCTTCGATACAATCCCAGGAATCGACTCCTTCCAGTAAGCTGCTTTTAATTTTCGTGCATAGATTTTTATGGCTATACAATGTTTCAGTGTTAGTAACTATAATATCTAAATATTTTTTACATCCTTTATAGGTATGAAAGAAGTTTTTATAAAGGCCCTAAAGAAGCGATATAAAGAGCAATATGATGCAATACAGCCGATACCATACATCAAGGACAGGCTTTATTGTGTAGATAAAGTATTTGTGGAAGGGGGCATTGAAATTTATTCAGATGAAGATAAAAGATGGATTCGAGCAGGATCTTACAAAGACGCCTTTCTCGACAAACCTCAGACTTATAACAAACTGCGAATCTTAGAGGCTGAAGCAGGATATGGTAAGTCAACCGTGACGCTACAACTCGCTTACGATTGGTGCAATGGTGTCCACGAGTCACCGTTATCAAGCAAAGAGATATTAATCCTTTTGAGGTTGAGACAACTTGGTGGTTTTGATTCTATTTATGAAGCAATTAAAGAATTGTTAGTATCGGATGAACCTGAAATTAACTCTTCTGATATCAAAGATATCATTGAAGATTGCGAATCTGTTGAGATACTCCTAGATGGATATGATGAGTACCCTGAAAGAGACAGTGAGACAGGAAGTGATGTCATATTTATCATCAATAGAGAGATGTTTCAAAATATTCCAGTCGCCTTGACAACCAGATACCTTCCGAAGGGATATGACAGATCATTGATAGTAAGATCTAGATTACTTGGATTTGATGATGAAGCACGTGATCACTATATCCGGAAAGCTGTCACTGGCGAGAAGACCAAAAAGGTCCTAAAAATCAAACGATCATTGAAACACAATCCAATACTGGATGACCTTTGTCAGGTTCCGTTATTCTTCGTTATGTTTGCTCATATGACGCACGAAAAGAAAGATTTTCGTAAATTAAAATCAGTCACGGAGTTTTTCCGCTTCATGTTGAAGTGTTTTCATTCACACATGAGAAATAAATCGAAAGATAAGAACACGAAGAGACATCTAAGCGAGTATGAGTTCGAACACACTGAACTGAGTCAAGTCGCGTTTGAAGGTCTCAGTAAGGAAAATCAACAACTAACATGGAAAATGCAGGAACTCCGTGAAAAACTCGGTGAAGGATTTTATGATTATTATGCTGCTGTTGGCATTTTAGTGGAAGAAGAATTATCAAAACCAACGAAAAGAGGCAATTCTCAGGAAAAGATATTAGGAAATACAGAGGTCAGGTTCTACCATAAACTATTTTGTGAATATTATGCCTCTTTCACATTGGTGGAAAAAGTCGCTGCTGCAAATGTCGCAGATGAGCTGAATGATCTTCTAGACAAACTGGACCCACTTGATCTC
The DNA here is from genome assembly GCA_021234535.1 of Stichopus chloronotus. Lineage (NCBI taxonomy): Eukaryota > Metazoa > Echinodermata > Holothuroidea > Aspidochirotida > Stichopodidae > Stichopus > Stichopus chloronotus. Next base: position 36,996,123 of record CM037833.1, on the reverse strand, counting down.
CAATACTTGTTTCGATTTAGTTGTGGGAAAGATGCTGCAGTTGGAAGCAAAATTATACAATATTTGAAAGGAAAAGAAGGAGGAGATAAGTTTGCAATTCTTTGTATCCTGGAGCAAACTGGTAAAGTAGATGACGTCATAGAAAGTGTCAAAGACATATGTAAAGACACTGTGCGTATAAGAAATGAAGACAGCAAGCTACTACAAAGGTCTACAAATCAGCTTTTGGAACTTGCAACTAATTATGACGTAAGTATTGTATTTAGAAGTAATCTTGTGAACGTATTGTGCCTTTTTTTTGTGCATTGTTGATGAACCGGACAGTGGACAGCGTATGTGGACCTCAAAAAGTTAAATGCGACAGTCAGTAGGCGTCAATTGGGTGTCACTAAGGGGTAACAGTGACAGAATCTGCTGTCATGGTAAGGGTAGAACGTTTAAGTGACAGAGCCTGGCCAAGAATATTAAAAAAAAAAAACAGAAGGTGGTGTATGATGGTTTCGGAATTCTGAGTTGGAAAATACTTTTCCTGGAAAACAACTTTTTCTCAAATGATAAAGCCCAGGATGTGTTCATTTAATTGTTATTACCTATGCCATGACTCATATACGGATTGAAAGAAAATTTTCTAGTAAACTCTCCACACTATCTACGTAAAGCCCCTAATTTGGGGGTGGGAGTGAGGGAGGGGGTCGCGTACAATAACGTTTAACAAAAAACGGTAGCCAGATTGCAAAAACTGGCATTTAGAAGGCTCAATTTCAACGTACCAGACTTCAGACTTTACCAGCCTTTTTTGTTCATTTTACTCTCATCTCGCCTTATGCAAATAAATGTAGCCTGCTTTTTTAAAGTAAATTCATTTGGGGTAAAAAATGATTTGGGAAGGTCCCCTTCACCGTTAAGAAACCACTCCACTCAAGACGAGTTTGAAGAAGACAAACATGTTTAAAGTAATACCTTTGATACATAAGGGAGCATTACAATTGGCTAGCGGTTAGAACATAGAGAAAAGTTTTGACAAAAATAATTGCCATTCTGCATAAAATAGCATTTACCGTACTCAAAATCCATACATGGGCTACACATGGAAAGTTATATTTAAGCCATATCTGGGCCTGATGTGTGATTTGTATCTGTTTTTAACAAACATTGGGCAGATATAACTTGATATAACATAAAGTCCATATATTACCCACATAAAACTTTAATGGCTCAAATTTTATATGGGACAAATATGGTGCATATATGGCAAATACCTATATTTCCCATATCTGGCAATTCCATGTCTGTGCCATATGTTGACTTAATATCTGGACCAAACTGGACCAGGTCTGGAATTTGTATCTGATTTTAACAAAAATTGGGTTAATATAGTTTGATATGACGTGACGTTAATGTAAAATTGTATGTGGCTCAAATTATACATGGGACAGATGTAGTTAGTCCAGATATAACTGATGTAGGTCATATAAATCTTTCATTTAACCAGACGCAGATTTCTTTTGCATACATCAGAGGTGTCATGCACATTGGAATCATATCACTAAAATTATATTGGTGCAACTTACGGTACACAATAGAAGCCTTGCGCAACCGGCAAATATTGAACTGATTAAAATGGACCCATTGAGTTCGTCCATAAAATTCAGATATTTTGTGAAATCTGTTGGGTATACATCATGTGTTGATTGTAAATGATCACAGTAAGAGAGTTTCAAGATCTGACGCACAGATGAAGCCACAGAGATGTAATTAAGGATTGAAATTGCTTATTGAATAACTGTGAACAGGCACTTTTTAGCACACAGTACGACGCATAAATATACCCCCTGTTCATAAAACTACAATTTCTCACTCTGTCAGGACAAGTCGCTATAGATACATCCCTAACTAGGCTAATTTGAAGTATTGGTTTGTAACAGTTGTCTTTAAACATGTCCCAAAATGAATAATATCAACGAAATGAGAGTCGTTAAGTAGAGCAAGTTGTTAACTTAGTACTTAAAAGTGAACAATGAAAAAAACTTTCTGCCTTCAAACTTTCTGCTTTCAAATGTATACAATGTGCTGTGGATTTAAGTTACCGTTTGGGGAATATTCGGAAACAAATTTGTGTTGAAGGTTTGATTAATGTCTCAAATTTTCATCACGGAAAATGAAAAGGAGGGCTCTAAATCCAGACTTTGCCCACATTAACAGACCATTTGCATATGTGATAGTTTAATAGGCTGAACAAGGTTTAAATTTGGGGACTTCGGTATAGGAGGGAAATATTCTACTTGCTTCCCAAGAGTGCAAGCATGAGAAAAGTAACCAAATTTAAACAAAATAAAAATATGTATACAGGCTTACAAAACTTATATTTGAATTGATATGGTCATATAAAACTTTATATCTGTATCTCCCATGGCCGGATCTTTCATCAAGCGGTATCTGGCTTGATATAGCCATATAAAACTTGCTAGGTACATCTGAAATGGCTTCAGTGCGAAAGGCTGTGTGTGGGAGTGTCTCAGCCCCAAAATCAAAAAAGGAATCTGTCTATCTCACTTAATGTCATAGAAAGATGCCTACTATTTCACCAGATTGTGGCTAAGGTTGCCCGGTAATTTAAAACTTTCTCAATAAATCTGATAGCAGTTGGAATTTCTCACATTGAAGTGTAGAAACGATGAAAGTCTGATACTTTGAAATACCAGTTGGAATTTTTCATATATCAGTCTAGCGCTGTTTACAGCTTTCAAAGGCCCGAATTATTGCACCTCATTGTGTTTATGGTTATCTTGTAGCTGAAAAAATCCTCAATAACTCTGAAATACCAGTTAGAATAGTCGGAAAATTTGAATTACCAGTTGAAATTTTTCGCATCTCAGTCTAGAACATTTTAAGACTTCCAAAGACACCAAATATTGCACACGATTGCATTTACGGATTGCTAGTGGGTGACAATTTCCTCAAAAGGGGATGGGGGACACCTCCTCCCATACAAACCTCTCCCAGGCCAACCATCACTCGACTCATCTTTTCCCCATCCAGCAAAATACTTTATCGTGTAACATTTATTCTCATGAAGCTGTCCATCCTTTTTCCGGTGGAAGAACTGTCTTAATTCTTAATTAAGGAATCATCGGTGGTTGTATCAATGTTACAAAAAACTAATCGCCAGAGAGTAAAAGTTGTTAGAACTTGACTAGGACTATAATTTTGGGGACAAATATATTGCATTAAATGCAAAATACTTGCTCCAGGTTTTGTCTAAGATTACCAGGTATTTGAAAATTTCTCTCTCAAAAAAGTATTATCCATAGATAGGAGTTGCTGAATTAACTTTTCCGGAAATGACGGTAAAATAAATATTCTAGATAAGATTAATCCAAATTGTTTCCATTTTTCCATTTTTAAATGCAATTATAGTTAATTGCGAAATTGCAGACATAAGATCTCTGAGTTAGGGCATGCAGCACAAGTACACACTGGAACTGCAGTTTCCTGCCATCTGAAGGTTTTAAAATCTCCTTTGTAAGTTGCACGCCAACCAATGTTGGCGGTCTGCTTAGACAGTGACCACCTAGCTAGTAACAAACATAATTTTTTTGAACAAACATTACTTCACAAATAATTTCAGCCTCTTTTCCCAATTTCTAGGCCCAGGAGCGCAACGTGTTCATCAAAAGTTATTTGTTAATAACTAAACAAAAAAGAAAATAAATAAATGAAACGCGTAGCTTATTATGTTCCTTGTATCACCGTACCTCACAAAAAGAGAAAAAGACAAGTGCTTTGTATTACAAATTTTAATAAATTGATTTTTCTTTTTCTCGAATTGATTAACTGTAGACACAATATCCATATTTCAAGGCTGGAAACAAGCAGCTCAAGTACACACGGGAAGTGCAGTTACCTGCCATCTTGGGAATTTGAAACGCTAAAATTTTCTTGTATTCCAATGAATGGCGCTCCGCTTAGGTATTCTTTTTTCTTTTTTATGACTTTAGACATTGGTACTTTAGACACTGCTATATGCCTGCTGCCATTATCGCGAACAAAACGGAAAATATCCTTCTTGCCTTGTTACATCACAAAGAATTCATTTTTCTTATTTTAGCTATAATCAAAATATTAAAACACAAACGTTGGGGATCTTCTATGACGATTGCGTTATGTTTCATTTAATATTGATAGTATTTGGTACATAACATTTTCAGTAAAAGAAAAAGTACAGGTGTGGCAGTTGTACTTTTGCATATAGTAAGTTCGCAGTCTTTTATGTGTGGAATTTCACATTCGCTTATGGTCTCCCATCTGGCTAGCACATATCCCAATGCTGCCAGGAATTTGATGTGGTAAGTACTATTATCTCTAACTTTTAACTTATTATCAAGAACAACATAGCAAAATATCGGATAGGATTAAGTTTCCTCATTTCATTCACAACAGAAAGTTAATACAATATCTTCTACAGAAAGGTTAAATTTATATTAAAGATTCATCTCGTTGTCCACGGAACGAAAACAGACATATGTCATATAAACTAGATTTTTATTTTCTGCATTATGTTTATATGCTTTACAGTACACATCAGCATTACCATTTTTAAATCCATATTCTCATACCCTTCGTTTTTCTTTTCATTTTGAATTAATATATATTTACACTACGCATTTTGCATGTAGATTCCAATTCCATGCCTTCTAGTAGAAAACTCGCTTATTAGTGGAGACCAAACTGGGATTGAAATAAAGTCTGGCGGTCGTGTGCCGATATTAGAAACTTTAGAAACTCTGGAGATTAAAGAAGAGAAAGGACAGGAAGTCGAACAAGAGACGGTCTTAGGAGTCATGAGCTACGTACGGAAATGTCAGCTACTGACAAAGCTAACGTAAGAATTACTTTCCAGACATGTGTTTTTTTTTTTTTTTTTCCTTTTTCATTTGTTTGAATCGGTATTACTATGTTTAATATATCCGGTAAACATATTGCACTAAATCCCCTAGAGTTATTTCTGAAGTAACGAACACGCGGTCTGTGTATAACGAAGTGATAATGTGATCAACCTGTGCCAAGATAAACCAAGGTAAAAAACAATGTTAGAAACACCCAAGATGAAAATACAATGTTTTGTCATATTTCTTCATTTGGCTTAACTATATTCTATTTCTTCATATGGTTACCTATATGCTATATCTTCACACGGTTACCTATATTCCATTTATTCATTTGGCTACCTATATTCTATTTTCAGGTTCATTCAGTGCATTATGCCATTATTCTTTCCTGTCCAGTCTCTTTCTTCTTTTAAGGACTCTTTAAAGAGTGAAGGTAAGAGTATACGTTTTAACGGTAATCAAACAATGAATCTTATACTGTACTATAACTATTGAATATTATTGGATAAGGTGTATCGTTGGAAGATGATTGGGACTAGGTAGAAAATATAAATAAGAAGAGATTAACCCACTTCAGTTATTCACCCTTTAAAAGAGTGCTTATTGCAATCACTTTTTTTTTTTTCATTTAGAGAGGACGATGACCAACGACATCAGAATACGTAACTGAGAATACATAAAATCAGTTATATTTTTTTATCCAAACATACGTGTTCACTTATGTATGTGGTATATCAATACCATGCCTTTCAAAGCAGTCTTGCTTTTGTGATGGTCTTCCTTTCAGTTGTTTGGAGACCCTTACATGATGAATTTACTTTAGACAAGGAAAGTGGCAAGTGGAGGATGAACTCTGAAGAAAGATTTATGATTAATGTAAGTGCCTTTGTTACATTAATTCTCATTTCAGTAAAGACTACTTAAAATCATTGACACTAGTTTCCAAAAAGATCAGCACCACCACAACCATCTTAATTCGTAAGATTGACTTTTATTCTAATGGTTGGATTTTCAATCTGTCAGAGAATTATATTAGGGACCAATCGGCTTCAATTGATTTTAACTTTTTTAAGATTCAAAAGAAATTAATCCTTAAAAGATTGAATGCCAGTGTTTCAAGACTGAAATAACCAATTTAATAGATTGAAAATGTTAATCTGATTTCGATCGACTTCTTAATTATCAACTATTTAGATTAATAGTTTTCCCTCTATTCGATTACTATTCAATCGTCAAAACTGACTAAGCTTCTCTGAATGTTGTAGATTGACTTTCCAATTAATTTTTAATTGATTTTATGTCTGAATGTTTGTAAATATTCATTAGTCTACCCTACATTGAATAATCGAATTTGTAATCCTTTTGAACTGGTCTGGAGGGGAAATTCTAACGGCTTTTTAGTTTTATCTTGAAGGAACGACCAAATATCAATAAACAGAGACTGCATACTGTATTATACGGACAAGTTTTTATTCAAAAAGCAGCATTATAAAAATAACAACAATAAAAATTTCTTAAATACAACAACACAATCTTTGCACATGCATAAATGAACCTGACCATTTAAACATAAAACAAACTTTTTGAAGTGTAACATTCAGAACGTGTCCTTACATTACGATTCAACAGAGCCCTTAAATATTTCACCCACTACTTAATGTGTATGATAACAACGCGTTTTTAGAATCAACATCAAGGCAATGCGAAACACCGATTACAAGGGCAACCAGTCGAATTTACATAGCACCTTTACCATAATTCTTCATTGAAACTCCTTCAATATGCAGATTTGTTCTGAAACACTTTAAACAGATAAGGAGGATTGTGAGGACTTTATTGCCATGCTAATGTCTTAAAACAATTGTCCCAAAGTGGCATTTACTGTGAGATGCCCGTTTCCCACCCCAACTCCCCAAATACCAGACAACTGTAGGAGTAGTGCTGTCTCATTGGCATCTAAAGTACAGTATGGGTATGATATCTAATTTATATGAGAGGAGCAGCACCCATGGCAATGCATTGGCATTTTCTGGAAGGCTGAGGGGGAAGAGGCCAGCACCATGGGGAAACATTTTTCTGTACATATCTAAATGATCACTTCCCTCCATCAACTCAAGTGACATTCACAGCCAATACTAAACTATACGTAGTGCACACACCTTGTAATATGAATAAACACTGATGGCTTGGGCAACAAAATTCGTACAGGAGGCCATTCTCAATCTGGCAACATAAGTCATGACTGAAACCATGGCCAAAGACAAAAAGCAACCCAGTACTTTACTTACAGTAGTGAACAGACAGATCATCATTGTCAACTTAGCCTTGCACACTAACCAAATCCAAGTCTTCTTAACAAGGAGGTATACTTTTAGACCTAACAGGAGGTACTAAAATTTAATACTTTTCCAGATATTAATTTCACCAAAGCTCTGCTGCATCAAGCTAGAAATTAACCAAATTTTAACTGACGGTTTGCTCCATGACATTGACACAAGAATAGAAGAATAGGCTAGGCTAAATGTATCTCCGCCACAGGATTCTAGCTAGAATATATTTAGTGCCAGACAGCGGTTGGTTTAGGAAAATCACCCTGGGGGAGGGTGAGCAAATCTTCCATTTATGAAATGTTACATCTTTGAGGGGGCTTAGACCTCAAAATGGTGCTACCTTTTGTGATGTTTTGACCTGGTTATATATCTTGTTCCATTCAGCATTTGAGTTCATGATTAAGTATTTTGTTCTTTTGGTATTTTTTCCATTCTTTGCGGAAAATGTGAGGAGGGGGACAGTACATTTGACTGTGAGTGGCGGGACAAATAAGGGACCCACAATAAGTAAGTTTTAGGATAGCACAGCAGCCAAAGCAAGCAAGTCTGAAGTAAAAGGCATCGCACAGGAAATTAATGCAGAACACAGTTTTCAAAATATTCATCTGTCCTTAGCTGGAGTATTATACACATGTAGGAGAGAAACTGTTTAATGAAAAGAATGTAATCCACATAATTCTTGATGAAATTCAACCACAACCACTGGACTACCTTGCACTGAAACACCTACACAATATGTGTCCTATTATAAGTGTTTTGAGTTGTAATTTTATAGGACTGCCAAGGGTGCAGATTTTAGACAACTTTCTTAGGGTTCATTTCAGAAGCTTAGAAATTACTTACTATGAAAAGATACTATAAATGAATGATGGTAACCTCATCTATTTTCTTACTTGTATCAGGTGAAGGGTCTTGAAGGTCTTTTGTTTGCTCTTTAGGGCAACATATCATAACATTCTAATGTGCAACCGGAATTTTTTTCCATCCATGAAAACAGTACTGAGCAACACCTAAGGAAACAAAATATTGAGAAACATTTTACATACAAAACTATTAGAACATGGTGGGATTTGCCGTCCTGTACGTCAGTAGAAACTTTGTGGAGGGAACTGTTTAGAACGTTAGCTTTGAATCAAGTTCAGTTTTGACCTAAACATACATAAAAATGAAAGAAGTGAACACTGATAGGCCTACAGCAGTACCTTCACAAATGTGAGCACCAGAGTTCTTGTTTCACTGGGGCTCTCGTAGCTGCACCAAGGGCTGGCACCTGTGGTTTTGCTTGGCAAGGGTGAAGTATTTCATAAGTCATCGAAGCAATGAATTCCCAAATATGCTACAACCAAGAACACTGAGTATTCATAAGAAATCACTCCTGTAGATGAGCCACCTATAAGCCGTATCTGTAAATCTGATTTCTTCACAAAGAATTTAAAAATCAACCATTAGTACTATCCGTATTATCATGTTTGGAGTTAGGTACTGCGAAAAAAGGGTTACCTTCGGGAGAGGGAAATATTGATGCATTATTAACTATACTGTTGAACTTTCATTAAATTAAACCTTAAAATTATAATGCATATGAAGTTAAATCCTCCTTATCCTGTAATTTACACAATGATAGTTATGGAAAGGCTCTGCTATATAACTCCAAATTTGAGTTAATTATCCTAAAGCATGAAACTTATGTCATTCTGTCCCAAATATCAAAGTTAAAAATGACCTACTGTAAAATTTTATTCACCTTTATCCTAATAATGAATTTCTGAGCTTTTTACTTCCTTTCACGAAATTCTTTATTCAACAGCTGTTCATGGGAAAATTGCTAAAAGTTTTTATAGGCTTTACTTGTGCAATATGTACTGTAAATCTTGAAAAAAAAGTTCATTTAAGTTTAGACATTTTCCATTTAATCTCTAATAAATGCCTGGAGGCACTGCATTTTGGAAATATTTTTAAAAAAGGACTTAAAGGCTAAAGCCTACACTAGTGTCTTCAAACGAGCTACAAGTGTCTTCCATAAAGAGGTGAAGGGCACATCTTATCCCCCTGCTTCCTAACAGTGTTGTCATTCTCCTGTAACTATTGTTGTTATAGTCCCTTTGCTTTTTTGAATAGAATTCAAAAACACCTTCGTCTTCTCATACAGTGCGGGCAAATGACCACTGAAAAACTGTTTTGCCTTTCAAATTAACAGGGAAGGGGAACATTTATTAGGGAATATACGATATACGCAGATTTGGAAGTGAAGTATTTCCCAACAATAGATGTCGACTTAAGGGAGGGGTCTAACGGATCCCAGTTGTTAAAACTTCACATCATCTTGAGGCGTGCATGAATGGTGCTATTCTTTTCTGCATTTCAAGAGTATCCATGCAGTAGAAATTATGTCTCTCTTTTAATAAAACAATAAAAACCCTCCCCCAACCTTACCCACTATTGGCCATTTCATCCATCCTGGCCACTGCAAAACGTTTTGTCTAGCTAGATGGATTTTCTGAGAATTTTTCTCAAAACTTCGAATTTTCAGACAACAGGAAATTTCTTGAACTCTTAAATCTTTTTATATATACATTCTGTGACCTTGATGAGAGCTGGAGGTATCTTCAATAATAGATATCTCGAGTTAGGAAAGGAGTATCGCTCTCCAGTTTAGAGGGTATGTTCTGAAATTTTTCACTCTTTCACTTTCGCACTAAACCTTTGTAAAAATCCCCTGGAAAATGCCTTTAAAAGTTTAATGACGATTAGAGGTTGGGATCAGTCACCTGAAGTTTATTTTCCAAGTCAGCAAAATCTAACAGATCTCTTATCATTGCTCTGAAAAGTGGCTTTCATTATGTTTTGTAAAAAATACTGAACATAAACCCATAGAGTCATTCTGCATTACTTTAACAAACAAGTACCAAAAATATTGTCATGTAATTGATGGGGTCCATTCCTAAATCATGATGTTTGGGGTACATACCATAATTCTATCCGGCAGGATGCATTATCCCTTAATTTTGAACTAAATAGTGCAGATTACTTACAGGAACATTTTGTATCAGATACTGCAGAGCATCAGATCGACTGGATGATGATGATTTTCCAGCTTTCCCTTTAGTCAAGTTTACTAACCTGTGCAGTATGTCTGTAACTGTCCTAAAAGCACAAATATTTTCTGTTGAAAACAAAACAAAAATGGTAAAACCTTTGAAGCTGCAGCAGTACACGAAATGATTGTATATGCAGAAGCTGGGAAGTAGCAAGTTAAATTTCAGGCCTCAAATTCTCTTATCCAAGGCCAAAATGTGATACACCTGAAGTAGAAGATGGAGCCAAGATGCGGTTTGCAAGGACAAATAATTGAATAAACAGGCAATTCTAAGCATTTAATGTACAGATTCATCTATTCATTTTGGGACAACATGTACTGACTTAAACAAAGAAACCAAATTCAGTAGCACAAAAATGACATCGCAATCTAATGCACAATTTACCGTTTTAAAGCTAGTGCTTTCCAAAAAGTTCAGGGGTCTTATACATGTACCCTGCACAAGATAGAGCAAGCTCTGTTGATTGTCGAAAGTTTTCTAGAAGTTACAGTCGCAATATTCCCATATACATTTGTTTCAAAAGATAGCAGAATTTATACCACGAAAGTGTGAACTATGTTGCAGAGTTACAATTCTGAAAGCAGACTTATAGGGTTATGCCTAAATATATTGGGAAGAGAGTTGCTAGCAACTCCTTGGATTAGGAGGCTGCTTTACCACACTTTAGACCCCCTTTACCTCACTGTTTTACACATTTAACTAGACAAATGATTCCTTACCAACTCTGGCATATCGTGAAACCTCGGGAATTTTGCAAAATAGCCGTTACTGTCAGGAATGAAGAGCCCTCAACGATGGCTCGTCTATGTTGAAACGTATCTTTCAAATATTGTCTATGTTTGGCATGATTGTCATGCTTGGAAGACATGTATTTCATCCATCTGTAGTATTGATAATAAAAATAAAATATGAAACACTTCACATGCGATTCAATTTGAAATGGTATAGACTGCAGAAAAGTGGCAATGTATAGTGCCAAAATAGCAGTATGAACCTTTGTTAACAACAGGCCTCTCGTTGTCTTAACTTGTAAATATGACTCATTTAGAGGGGCTCATTGAGTTGATTCACTATATATATAACATTAAAAAAAAAACACCTGTTGATATTAAGTCATATTTCGTTAGTAAATGGTCAAACTAATACATTCGGCACATCTGACACGTAACTCATAAGGCAATGATAGGGTAATTCATGATTAAAAACATTTATTACAAATTAGTGACCATGTCACTTTTATCATTTGGGGCTAATCATATACAGCCCCTATCCACAAAAAAAAAACTGCAATTTCTCACATTTCATTGACGATACGAACTGATGCAGGAGTAATGAGTCTAACTAAAAATATTGTCATGGAATGGTTTCATTCACACTTGTCACAAAATCATCAATGTTAATCTCAATGAGCCCCTTTAAAGTTTGAAAACAAGCACAAACGGTTTTTAAAGGCTCAGTGATGACTGACTCAGGATACAGTATGCATTGTACAGGAAGGTCCTTACGGCTTCTGCCATATCTCTTCAAAGATTTGAATGAAATGGCAAAGAGACAACAACTTTTTTCCGTTCGGTGTCGCCAAGAATGACTTCGAATGACGTAGATGGCGTCGGTAAATAATCACCATATGCATAAGACGCTTTTATTGTTACTAATCTGATTGGATAATAAGTCAATCTTGACGAGAATTAATTTTAGTTGCATTTCGTGACTTACCTGTGCGTTACTTGTTTTGATTGGGTACTTTTGTTAATCCCTGCTACGACTGAAATCGTTTTCAGTCTTGTGGCATATATTTCAGTCCTTTTTCAATCAAATAGATTGAAAACAGTTTTCTCAATCTTACGAATAAAGAGAGAGAGAGTTTCAACGCTTCTTTTCGTAAGCTGATGAAAGAAGTCATGTCATTGTTACATTGATGTCTTTCATATAGTTTACGTTACTCAATTATTATATCAACAGGTTGATCACAAGCAAAGTTTGTCAGAAATGTGCTCTGACACAGTGATTATGGGACATAATAGCAAGCAATGTAACAGAACGATGGCTTTACTTCTTGATATTGCTTCCAACAATGGCGTAAGTGTCTTTCCATCAATATTATTCTCAATGCGATTTTGTTCTGTTTTGTGTAAGAATGAAAACCGAAATATTATTAAAATTTGAAAAAAAAAATAACGAATCGTGTGAACTTGTGAAATATGAAATCAATCACTGTCGCACAACGTAAGTAACCCTACCTTAATACTTTGAAACGTTAATGATGCTTTAACGTTACCTGGAAGAATAACTGATAAAACAATAATGACGAAAACATTAAATACAATATGACTACAACGAATATAAATTGAAAAAAAAAAAGTAATATCGACATACCTACGTGAGATAACAGGTGTTTGATAGTGCATTGTCTTTAGTTGAGCAGCCATTTTATTGCAACAGTAAAAATTGTGTTTCTGGAAATAAATATTTTTTTCCATCTCAATTGACTAAACGATTCTTGGTACAAACAAAACAATGGCGACATCAATGTACAGTTGAAACAAATTGGAGACACAAATACTTTATTACTGAGTAAGGAAATAGCAATAGTCAAATGCTTTTACTAACAGATCATATGGAATTTTACTACGGGGAATATTTTTTTTCGACTTGAAGTATAAACTTAAATTTATGGAGGAATTCATTAACATAAGGTAAATCATTACTTAACTTTTTGTTAACAATATGATATTTTAAATGCAAAATGAAAAAGTTGTAAGTGTGTCTTAAAATCAAATGATATCCAAATAAAAATCCTGCTTCTCTAATACAAAATGCCGTCCAAAAACGCATTGCTCAACGTCTAAAACAAAATTTGGGGCTATTTCGCACTCCCAAAATAAATGCTCAATTTTTCGTGATGCCTCCCTCAAAAGGTGCAACGAGGATTTTCATTTATTTTCATACAGAATAGCAAATACTTTTTCCTTAGAATTCTATGAATTAAACGATGTTAAAAATAACACACCTTACTTTCATTGCAAGAAGCAAAAGGAGAACGAAAAATTGTCTGCCATTGTTTTTCACTGAACTCGAAATTGGTCTCCCATTCATCAATTGCTGTTGGGCTACTACAGACAGATTCCGTAAGTATATTATAAATGCACCGAGGAAAGAATGAGATGTGTTGTAGATCGTCAACCTTAGTACTTTTGATGACGACATTATTATCATTGATAAAGTGAACCTTCAATTGTCTCTAAATAGTTTTGGTAATGCTATGAAGAAGAGTAAAGGGAAAAGCATCTATAGAAAGTTTCCGTTTGAAACCAACATAAGAAACGAAGCTATTGTCGTCATCTAACAAGTATTTTACTCTTTTAACCCCTCTGCTATACAAGAATTTAAAGACGAAAATTTTATTATCAATTTTTACAAAAGAATTGGTCCAAATTGTTTCATTTTTAAAGTTTTCAATGTGGTTCTTTAAATTATATGAAGACCAAGCACTGTCAACATCCTTAATAAAAACATTTGACACAATAATATCCTTTGCAAGAAAATTCAATTGAAACAAGAACGCACTTCCATAACCCTTTAGATAAAAAAAAAAAAAAAATTCCAATAAGCATTGATAGTGCTAGTGTAGCGCTTGATCCAAACACATTTAAGACTTTGGATGAAAGAATACAAATGGGGTGCCCGAAGACCACCTTTATCAATGGTACCAATTAAAGTGTTTCGTTTAATCTTGTCCTGTTTCCCAGCCCAGATAAACTTAAAAATAAGAGTCTCCAGTTCTTTTAGAAAAGAAATAGGAGGGTTCGGTAAAGTTTGAAACAAGTTGGGAGAGGCCTAGTGTCTTAACAATAGTAATTCTTCCTATCACTGTTAAATCTCTAGCTGACCAAAGATTTAATTTTTTTTTTTTTTAAGGCGGGACAGTTTGGGAGTATAGTTAAGCTTAAAAACTGTCCATATCATTTTCAAAAGAAATACCCAACACAGTGACTGGGCCAAGGGTCCATTCTGGAAATAAATAACCTCCTCTCATGCTAAACTCAGTTTTCCAATAATCATAATTTAATCAAGTGTATAAAAAATATCTGCTTCTAGGCTGAAGTTTATCTCCTAAATATCAGGGGCCTATCAGTCAAAGTTGTCATTCTTGGCTGCCTTCCTGGAAGACAGGAAAAGGGACGGAGGTGTTCCCTGACCTCTCCTAGATTTCTGCTTTTGGAAGGGATTGGGTGCACAGAAGAAATGTCGGGAATTCGCCGCACAAGCCTGTATTTTTTATAATAGATATGCCTAAAAGTAGTAGAGCATCGTATGCTTTATCAAGGCCACCGAATGTCTCTATGAGGCACATTTATTCTAATCACTACTACGAATATCATTTGAAGCAAAGTGCAAGGGTAGCGCCAGGTTCCAGAATGGGGTAAAGGGGAAGATGTGTTTCAGATAACGCATACCACCATGTGGGAAGGGGTGGTCGGCGATCAAATCCAAAAATGCCAAAAGTAGCGGAAAATCCGGCAAATATGATATGTATACAGTCACATTTAATGCACTCAACTGGTAGAGCGAAAACGCTGTGTTTTGTCCAGGCGTAATTGACTTTTTAGGGGAAAATATATTTGGCTCAAAACGTCTAGAAATTTGTACTTAACGCACAGACGCCAGCACACACACTCACACAAATGAAAGCTATACAGTGAGTGCTTCAGTCGATTTTGTTGTGAATTTTCCATTTCTAGAAAATGTGTACCTCATCACGCCATCCCACAGAAATTTATACCCCAAACTCAATTCCCGATATTAATAAACAAAAACAAATCAATTATAAAGAGTGAGGCCTTTCCCATACCCCCTCCTCCTTGCCGCCGTCTGAAGAAAAATATCATTGTTGTTATATATTATTATAATATATAATAATAAATAATACTATTACATATCATAATATATAGTTTGTTTCGGTACTTTACTGATAATAAACAGAAGGTGGCTTTCAGTTTGTATAAGTGTCAAACCTTTTAATCCAAATTCCACTTGAAAATCCATTACAAATCATACACCAAGAAGAAAAACTTTCAAGAAGCTGTTGTTATTCTTTTAATCTTTTTCGTTTTTGTTTCTATATCATGAAAAAATCACAATTGTGACGTCAACATTGCTTCAAGCATCCTCAGTAAATTCACTCCCTAAAGTCCTCCACATCAACTTCGCATCCCTCCCTCTTTTCTGTATCAGTTCATTTTCGTGTTCCCATTTTTTGGGGGGGGAGGGGAGTGGGCGGTTGGCCCTTCTGACTATTCGCGTATACTGATAATTTGTGCTACGAGATCTTCAATATGTCATAATAGAAAACGTTACCCTTGGTGAAAAACTCAAGCAAATGTGAAAAGTATACGCATATATTGCACTCATCGGGTAGGGCGTGAAAATGACCTGTTTGATCCGGGGATATTGATTTTTGAAGGAAAAATGTATACCGTGCAAAACTTCCAGAAACGTGTACTTAACATCCACAAGCAGAAAAAAGAACAAAAAGGAAAGAAACACTTTGAGTGTTAAAGACGATGTCGTTCGGGATCCCGAATTGTCCATTTCGAGAAAATGTGTACCTCACCCCCTCCCTACAGACATTGTTTACCTAATGTCATATTCATAGTTAAATCGTGAAACTGGACACAGTTTAAATTCAAACTGTGCAACATTACTGTAAATAACATTTTAAATAACATAATATTTTAGTGACTACAGTACGTGTTAATCCTGTAAATTACGTTAACTTGGGATGAAAAAAAAAAATTTTTATCTCATTAAATGATGACTTTCGACAAAAGTGAAAGTGTGCACAATGTATGGGTGTTTAATAGACTATGCAACACATTTCCAGTTAAGCTAGATCTGAAAACGCAACCCCCGAATACTAGCATAAAACGAAAACCGGATGAGACACACAATGTGACCACACACTGCAACGCATTTGCGAGATGTATGATCCGGCTTTTCGTTATGTGTGCCATATTTTGTCATTATGTGCGTACACATTGATCCAGTGTCTTGACTAAGCAGTATTTACATTGGAATTTGAAAGGTGACCCAACGGGAAAGTAATCGTTAACTGAAAGCAGCACACATATTACATATCCCTAGGTTGTGAACCAATTACTCACATTTCCTTTTTGTTGCCATTCCGTGAAAGCATCTTATCAAAAGTAAGGTCGTTGAAAATTCTAAAAGAAACAAGCTTAATCTGCTAGGAAACAACAGACCTCACCATAACATCTTTGATAATCATCACAAAATTGACGTGTAAGAAACAGATGCAGCATCGGAAAACAATCTTAGTATAATTTGAGATCCATCAAACGAGTAAGTAATGACATTAACGTATCTGCTTTGGCGATCCTGCATTCACATTCATCTTTGGTCACTAGCAGTGATTGACTTTGTATTGAACTTTTATGAATAAAGTTTTTGTAAACAATTTTGAATGCATCTTTGGTAGCTAGACTCTTGTTAATGATTTTATATGTTCATGCTACTGCGTTAACATGTGGACCTTCAGAGATATGTTGGAGCAGATGGGATAACATGCAAACCCTCTCTGTTAAAAATATGGAATACACTTAATGGAATTTTCTAAGGAAATTATTAAGCAAAGGAAAGAAATCAACAATTGTAGATATGACATGAGTTTCATTAGAATATGACTCAATTTATGCTATTCAAACCTCTGTCGCTCATATACCTCACGGGGGATTTTTGTTTCAAACTCACTTTAATATTTAGATATGATATCTCTCCTACAATTAGATCCGAATACAACGCCTTGTAGTAGAAAGTAATACCGTCAGTGGAGATAGTACAGGACTTGCAATCCAGCCAGGAGTTTGGATACCAGCTCTAATGACACTAGAGACTCTTGAAATAAAAACAGAAAAAGGACAAGAATTCGAACATGATGCAGTGTTGGAACTCTTACACTACGTTATGGAATGTCCTCAACTGACAAAAATAACGTAAGGGACATGGCTATAGTTTGTTAAACTTTATATTGCTTAAATAATTAGAATTATCATCTATAATACAAAATTCTCCTAGGTATCCATTGTCGTGTTGGCGGTAGAGCTTTTACACAGTGATGACTCAAGACAAAGATGGATTCTGTTCAGTTCATGTGAACTTCTTTATTTCTCTTACTCTCTTAAAAAAAGTAACGCATTCTGTATAAATGTGCATGTATGAACTGATGAAAGCTTCCAACTAGTTTTTCTGATCTGTCTAAAAATATGTGTTAACGCTCTCGTGTCTATTTCTATTCTTTCCTCTCTCAACGAAGAACTTCCTACTTTTTGTCTTCCGAACTGTTTTGTGCGGGAGGCTAAAAAAAAAAAATACCTTTCCCACGCCCATTATATTTAATGACCTCGGAAGTTGCAAACGTAAATCTGTACTACTGAAAGATTACGTAAGCTTCGTCCGGTAGTAACGTAAACTAACTCCATTGTTTGTAAGACGGTAAATGCGGTACCCTGTTATGAATCAGAGAGAGCCTGGGGCAACGGATTAATAGGATACTATTTTCCCAGACCTCTGATGTTTAATAATAACAAGTTACAGAAAAGAGAGAGAGCTTTGTCTTAGTTGTGATAATTGGACAGGATGTAGATTTCTAGAAGAATAATTAAAGAACGGGAAGATAACTTCATAACACTATACCGTATCTACGCCATGAAAAGCATATCTTTTTGTGTCTGTAAACGTAATCGTTACTCATTCTTGTGTGTTATACATACCGTGGTAAATAAATGTTCAAATGAATCTTACCTCTGCTTCCTTCATGAATGCTAACGTGTCGCACATCACTAAAATGTTCCATGTTAACACAATTCTTACACAATGATGTTCGGACGTCACATCTGTGAAAGACGATTAGACCAGAGATCTTAACCTCTTTTCGATTTGTGATATTAATGTTGACATGTTTTACTTTATTTTAGATTTATAGACTGTTTGCTGCCTCTCTCATTCTCTGATCAGACCATTCTCTCTAATATTCAGAGCAAGGATTTACAAGGTAAACCGACGAGCTACCTTTGTACAACATACAGAAATACAAGCTGCATGGCGGTATATTCATTGGATTGTAATGCATTGAGATATGATCAAATCTTTACCATCTCGTGAATGAATAATGACTTTTAGTGTAAAGCATTTCTCCAAATTAAATGCTTTAAGTTCACTCAACCAGGAGCTAGTGGCAACTCCCTGACTCAACTACCAGGGGCCCCGTCAGGATATAGTGCTGGGGGAGGGCTACACATTGCCATGGGTCTGTAAAAGGCGACATCAGGTGTGTCCAGGATTGTTAGCATGGAACAGTATGACCTGAGAGCATTGTGCAGGATAAGCGCATTGGTAGCGCATGGTGTGCATCCTATAACCTTCATGAAATAGATGTTGAACGTCTGCAATTTCTCAATTAATAAGAAAATCATCTATTTATAAAATTGTAACAATTTCTGTTGTTTTCATCTGAAAAATTTCCACTCATGAACTCATAATGTTTCCTTTTTTAAGCTACAACGATTTATAACTATATTTGGAAATATTGACAGCAGAATAATACCCCCATCTCTTGCTCTTTTTCCAACCTTCTCTGAGAAAAAGTCAAGCTAAATAAGTTAAAATCAGTAGCTGCTTCCAGCTTATAATGTTATTTTAGAACATGTACTAGCAGTGAAAATATTGATGACACTGCTTAATGACGTCACATTTAGGTTAAACAATGTCAGATTCCTGACTATGCGGTTTCTTTCAATGTGGTTATTTGTTATTCTCTCTTTGTGGATACTATGTTGGTCATTTTAACACTGTCTGCATAATTAATGAATAAGCTGAATGATGTTTTAGTATACTTTGTAATTGTCCTAGATTTCCCTGTTTAAATTAAACTTATTAATCTGGGGCAATTATTGACAATAACTTTTAAATGAAGGAAGATTACTTGAATTGATGATGTACGGTCATACAGATATGCTCACTCAGATCTTAACAGTGATTTATCGTAAAGTATTTTGTAATTTATAAACTCACCTCCTAACCTCCTTGAACTTGCACAAATTTGTTGTTCTAGGTTGCAAAATTAATGTTAAAATACATATTTTCTTCAAACGTAAGCTACAAGGTGTAATAAGCACCTATAAGTACGTTTTACCAAGACGCATCAACTGATTTCTGTAGCTCTTCAATAGGTAAGAAGCACATAGCTGGAGATAATGCAAAGGTAGCAGGAACTTTTCACTTATTTTCAACTTTCATACATATATCTCCCCATATAATAATCTAATAAGCTTTATGGACGTATCCTATGTATTCTCACATGTATATATATTTATTCATTACACCAAGTTATTCTTCAGGGTTACGTGAAGGGTCCAGTGTATTCGATTATGACTCTACTCTAGGTATTGGTGTCTCTTTTGCAGTATTCTGGAGACCATCGAATCACGAATTTTGTTTGGACGATTCCAACGGAAAGTGGGAAATGAAAACTAGTGATCAATCTATTTGGATTGAGGTGAGTAATTTTAGAAGTTCTAATAATTTGATACCGTATTTATTATACATTGTTACTTAGCTCCTTTAACTTTGAAGTGGACAAGAACACATTTGCTGAGTGGACTTTGCATATATATATATATATATATATATATATATATATATATATATATATATATATATATATATATATATATATATATATATATATATATATATATATATATTTTTATTCACTGTGAAGCAAAATAATAAGTTAGTTTCAAAAAGAGTTTCATATCTTATTCCATACCAGTGTTTCATATGTATAAGGGGCTGTCATTTATAGAGAGCAACTTGTAAATCGACTTTCAGTTAAAGTTGCTAGTTCCCAAAGAAACAATACTTAAGCCAACATAGCAGTAATATTATACAGCAGTAGTGGGGAAGTGCCGTGTCACCCCTCTGACTTTTTTTCTAGTCGCCAGGGCCTCGTTTTAGAGTATCCAGCGCCTCGTTTTCGAGTCGCACTTGGCTCACTCACGCCTCGTTTTTCGAGTCGCCTCTTTTGATGTGATGTTGATTTTTGGTAGACACCCAACTTGAAAGAATTGAGGAGGCGCAATATATATATATTTTTTTGTAAATAATTTTTAAATTTCTTTTATTTATTTATTTCTTTTAAATTTGGTAAAAAGAAAACGTTAAAATGTTAAAATGTTGCAATGTTAGGTTGGAAAGAATTGAAAAGGTACTTACCAATCGAGAAGAGCGAAAGAGGTGAAGAAAATCTTACGCTAGGGTAACGTGAGGGTCCTAAACAAGCCCATCACCGTAAGAGCCAACCGATAAAAATATTCCCATACAGAACCACCAGCTCCACCGAAAGAAAAAGAGAGCGCGACTGTTGAAAGCCTGATACAGCTAACAGCGTTTGTCATATAGGTAGGCTATTTTAGAAATGATGAAAATATCGACACCAACCGCTCGTCTTATAGTGAAAATGAAAAATGTCTGCTAACAGAAAGGAAGGTGGAGAATTTGCATGTTTTTGCTTCTGTATGACATTGTGTAGTAAAGTTGCATTCGATAATAGCTGTTAGAAAGTGTCGTTCCATAGAAGGTTCTAGCAAATGACGTAATCATATTTGAAAAGAAACAAAGATATTGCGAACCGAAAGTGTCCTTCAAATAAAATCATTCAGCCGATGAAGAAAATAACAGGGTAAGAAACCCTTCCAAACGACCTTAGTTAAAAGATAAACAAGATCACTCGATGAAAAGAAAAAAATATATATTGCGAACGGAGCGACCGATGAAGAAAATAACATGGCAAGGGCGTCACAGTGATTAGCAATATAATGACGTCACAGGGTCGTGTCAGGACACGCACGTGTATGGATGGCGCAATCATCGAAAGTTTGTTTACCGAATTTGAGAGAAACGAATACAGCTTAATAAGAGTTGAAGACTTTACATTCACGTCACATTCGAGAAGGGTGTCGAACAGTTAATATCATACTGTAACCTGATATAATTGTTTTTTTCGTGATGGATTTTTGGTCAAAGAAAGAAGAAGAACAAGCGATCGCTGAACTGGAGAGAATCGAAAGGTTACAAAGAGCCAGGATGCAAAAAGAAGCTTTTCGGAAAAAATGGTGAGTTAACCTCGTTAGTTCGGTTACTTACATAGTGTAATGTTGGTATAGAAGGTTACGAGTCTCCCGACTTTCATTGGCTTGTTTCATCTTGTAGGTGATGTATGTCTTACTATTATTGCGATAGGGAAGATACTTCCACAGACATTAAAGTTCGATTATAGATATGCCTTAGCGCAAGTGTACATACTGCGGTCCTACAGCGATATTGCTGTACGTTCCTTCCTTCTCACTATACCATTCTCAACATTACTCTTTTCCTACGGCTGCCCGTCAACAGGGTGAAAGCAGTGCCGCTTCTCCCGCTACCGTGCAACCCCCAAACGATTTTCCACAGAGCATATCCCCCTCCTCTACGCCCGAAAATAACGCCAGTAAAAGAAAACACTCCGAGGTAGAAGTGGACGTAACGGCTCCAAGCAAAGGGGTGAGCGAGAAAACGTCAAACAATGTAGACATGACTTTACCATTTTGATGCTTATTTTTTTCATGACTCGTTTATTTCAATTTTGCTCTTAGGTACCGTGTGAATACGGTTGCAAGAAGTTATTTTCGGATCGCAAAACTATGACAAAACACGCGAAGGCTGTGCATATAGCTCGCGTACATGCTTGCGACAAATGTGTGAAGCGCTTCAAGAGAAAAAGCCATCTCAAAAACATACGAGACCAGGCGGGAGGTGCGCGTTCAAATCGTGGGTTCCAGTCCCAGCCCAAGGTTCGGATGTTCCGTCAAGTGGACAGCCTGGACCCTCTAGAGTTCTTCTTCTAATGACTCCAGTGAATCTGAAGATGTGAGTGTCTTTCATTTTTTAATTCTAGGTTCATATATTGGTAAAGCTATGGCATTAGCAACAACGATATTCCGACTACAGTACCTTTTTTGTTTCTGTTTTGTTTATTAGTCGCAAGTCGATACCGGTGTTCAGCCTCTCCCTTTAACCGAGGAGGGGGTGGAGGATGATGAAGCAGATGATAACGTTCTCAAAGAAGATCCCAGGACTATGACCGAAGACGTTCGCCGAGAGATGGGGGATATGATGTGTGATGTCTACGAAAATTATTGGGGTGCTACTCGTTCTCATCATCGCAGACATAACCGAGTACAAGACGTATATAATTTTAGGTTAAAACAGTTAGTGGGGGAAAAGATAGTTCAATTATTATGGGGGGTTTATAGGGATCAACGAGTTCAGTTTAAACTGAACATGTCTTTTGGGTTTATCTTGCGTCACAGGGTAACTGGAGAATTGAGGTATTTTCACGCTTCTAACAACAACCACAGACTCTTTGAACGTCCTTGTGTTATAGGTACACGTCAAGACATTGTCGATTTTGCACAACTGGTTTTAAGACTAACGATATCGCGGAACTGGTTATACGTGAGAGAGAGAATTCCGCTTGGGTACTGGAGTACGTAACCAATGTAAGTGTTTACGTCTATAAGATGTGTTTACTGGTTATAATTGATTAAGTTAATGTTTTAATTTTATCATGTAGTCCCATGATTATATTCCTATTTTCTTGAAAATTTTCTTTCTTCTTCTTCATATTTCTTTCCGGACGGCAAATTAAAGTAGTATAGTAAACTGTTGGCAACGTCGTTTGCGTCTGTTTTAGCATTACTGTGTTCTTTCTCCCACGTCCCCACGGTCCATCAGAGATAAGTTCACTTTTCCCAGTGTAACTTGTATAGTCCACAGTTCCCTAACTTATATTTGAACATTTATCGGTCTGATGATACTTAATCGAATATCGTCTCTCAGTGTTTACCGGCTACAGATGGATAAGTTCCCTTTGATCGGCGCACCACCCGCCATTCTACCAGGCTATATTAAGAAAAACACTCACGTATTAGCTATGACCCATCACTCTAAAACAAATCGATTGTTCAAAGATAATTTGTGTTTATTTAGATGTTTACGGGCTCATCTGAAACCATCGAACGCCTCAGATACTGAAGAAACGCCGAAAGCGTTATTTGCCAGGTATCAAACTAGTAGAGGTGGAAGCGCTCATGTAAATACGTTTAAGGGTGTTTCCTTCTAAGAGGTAGGTGCTGTAGAAATGTGTTTTCAGTGTAACATTTACGTGTACGAATTAAAACGGTGTGCTTCGCAAGGTGAAACTGAAAATCAGATCCTTCCTTCCCAAACGGTGGCCAATTTACTTCGTCGTTCCCCTTGTCGATTTTAGGATAGCATGTATGTCAACTACTACGAAGGTCATTTTAGTTACATTAAGAATATGGATTTCTACGCTCGTACATTTAGCTGCTCACGGTGTAGACGTCTGTTTAAGCAACATCGACTATTGCAAAGATACATCCCTCGTTGTAACATGCACGTCAACCATCGATTCCCTGGAGGTGTTTTTGAACTACCACCTTCAGTGTTTGATAAGTTAGAAACAGTTGGTATTGTAGTCGATCCCCAAGATCGTTTCTACCCGTACAGAATAACCTACGATATCGAGAAATACCTCGATAAAGAAGATGTCATACCCTCTGAAAGCGAGAAATTAAGTTATATCGGTCAACACAAATTGCTCAGTATTAGTGTCTGTTCGAATGTCCCCGGATACGAACATCCTCAATGCTTCATTTCCGAAGGTAGCGATCCCCAACTAGTCGATAATTTTGTGACCTACATGACCGAAATCAGTCAAGTGGCTTTTGAACATATGACAGAAAGTGGGCCCATTTCAATCGCTCTAGAGAGTTTAAAAGATTTGATGGAAAACTATGGGTCGTTTGACGACCTTTTAGATCAAAGTGAATTGGGCGATGACGTCAGCGGCGACGATCGCAAATACCTAGAGAATGTTTCGAATCCGCTGATAGGTTCCGTCCTAAATTATTGCAGACAAATCCCCGTCGTAGGGTTTAATTCGGGTAAATATGACATCAATGTCATGAAAGGTCATCTGTATAGAAGTCCAGAGAAAATTAACGATGATGATAGCGGACAACCCGCCATCAGGCAAATTATCAAACGCTGTAACGACTACTTATGCATATCAACTAAATGGTTGAAATTTCTAGACATCAAAAATTACCTGGCTCCAGGGTGTAGTTACGATCAATTTTTGAAAGCTTACAAATGTCAAGAGCAGAAAAGTTTTTTTCCATACGATTGAATGGACTGTCTGTCAAAATCAGAGGCACCTTCCCTTCCGTCCAAAGAATCTTTTCACAACAAACTAAAAGGGACCGATCTGACCGACCAAGAGTACGAATACTGTCAACGAGTGTGGAAGGATCAAAACATGCAAACTTTCAAGGATTTCCTAGTATGGTACAATAATAAAGACGTTGTTCCGTTCCTAGAAGCCTTAGAAAAAATGTTTGTCTTTTATCGTGTTAAAGATATCGACATGTTTAAACAAGGCATATCTGTTCCAGGCTTAACCATGAGGTATCTGTTCAAGGATACCAAAAATGATAGGTTTTGTCTCTTTCCCCAAAGTGATAAAGACTTGTACCATTTATTCAAAGACAATATCGTGGGCGGTCCATCCATCATTTTTCATCGGTATCAGGAAAGAAATGAAACTAAAATAAGAGGTGGTAAAATGTGTAGAAAAATTTTAGATTTTGACGCCAACGCCCTCTATATCTGGGCTGTCATGCAGGCCATGCCAACCGGTATAGCTCTGCGACGTAAAGAGGAGACGGGGTTTCGAAAAGCGTTTACCCACAAATTACAAAAGACGGCGGTGGGGTGGTTGGAGTAGGAGGCTAAAAAACGGGGCATTACGATTAGGCACGCGCTCAATGGGAAAAAGGTTAGACTAGGCGGTCGACAATTACCGGTCGATGGTTTTAGTTCGAGCGGTGGAGAGGGTGGTAAACCCATCATATTTCAGTTCCAAGGTTGTTACTGGCACGGTCACCCATGCGTTCTTAACGCAGGCAAAACTCACAATGAAAAAAGGAAAAAACCTTTGGCCAAATTGTTTGAAGAAACGAAAGCAATCACTAACTATCTTCAATCTCTGGGGTTTGATTTTGTGGAAATCTGGGAGTGCCAGTGGCAACGGGCCCAACGCGAATATCCCGAGATTAGACAGTTCTTACAAAATTTATTTCCCTACCTGTGTCAAGAAAAAATTGAGATGGGGGAACAAGCGGTCCTTAACCACATCAAAACGGGTGAGATTTTTGGAGTAGTTGAGTGTGACATTACAGTGCCCGATCATTTAAAAGCCCACTTCGCGGAAATGCCTCAAGTGTTTAAAAATATAGAGGTGGGGGTAGAAGACATCGAGGACCATATGGGTCAGTACGCGCGAAGACACAATGCTCTGCCTCAACCTCGACGTACGCTGATAGGAAGCATGCGAGGCACCAAGGTGTTACTCGCTACACCTTTGCTGCGATGGTACCTCGAACATGGGTTGGTAGTGACCAAAATTTACCAGGTAGCGCAATTTCTCCCCAAAGCGGTATTTGAACACTTTGGGGACGAAGTCAGCGACGCTAGGCGAGAGGGGGATAAGGATCCGTCAAAAAGTATCATCGCAGACACGATGAAATTGATCCGTAATTCAGCTTATGGGAAAACAGTCACTAACAAAGAGCGTCACCTAAACTTGCAAGTCTGCACGGAAGATAAAGTATTAAACCTGGTAAATGACCCTTTTTTAAACACCTCACACCTCTAGTTTCGGACATGTACGAAATAGATTTCCATAAACGAGTGATTGATTTGGATCTCCCCCTACAGATTGGGTTTTTTGTTTATCAATACGCCAAACTAAGAATGTTGGAATTTTATTACGATGTTATGGTCAAGTTCGTTAACCCCGATGACTTTGAGTATTGTGAAAAAGACACTGATTCTGCGTATTTAGCCATCTCTGGAGAATCTTTGGATGAAATCATCAAACCAGACATGCGTACGGTCTTTGAGTTAGAAAAGCACTTGTGGTTTCCCCGTACCGATACCGTCGAACACAAACAATATGATAAGAGGACCCCGGGTTTGTTTAAGTTAGAGTGGGAGGGAGATGGCATAATCGCTCTCAATAGTAAATGTTATTTCTGTTTCGGCTGGGGAAAAGAAAAAGTGAGTTGTAAAGGCGTGAATAATCGATCAGCGCAATTAACCACAAGACAATTATTTGAAAGTTCTCCGCAGCTGTTCTTCGGTGGAAGCGCGGAACATGGGGTTTAGGCTGTGGCATAACCAAATGCAGACTTGTATTCAAGACAAAACTGCAATGTCGTATTTGTACATTAAGCGTAAAGTCGATGAGGATGGGGTGTCTACCCGTCCCTTAGACGTGTAAATTTGTATCAGAATTGTTACTTGCGAGTTGGCGGTGAAATGATGGTGGCGGTATCGTAATATAATAAGGTAATGGTGGTTGTATTGTAATATAATATCGTGTAACCAATTTCCCGTTGTGTTTTGAGTCGTTATTACTTGTCTCTCGTTCGAGATTCTATAAACACGCTGATCACTTTACCTTTGGTCCCAGTCTTTACGATGGAAGTGAGACTACAACACCCCTTCACGCGCATCGTCGTGGGACCTACCCAGTGTGGAAAAACAGTTTTTCTAAAACAGTTATTATCCCACACGGATCGATTAATTCGAGACCCACCCCCAAGTGACTCTGTGGTTTTACGGGGAGTATCAACCGCTGTACGATCAACTCGCACAATCGCTGGGTGATGCTGTAACCTTTATAGAGGGGGTGCAACATTCATTTGACGAATACTTGGATAAATCTAAAAGAACCCTCATCATATTGGATGATTTGATGAATGAAACTGCCAATGATCGCAAGATAAGCAACCTCTTCACGAAAGGTTCCCATTACAAAAAATTGTCAGTCATCTTAGTCAGCCAAAATCTGTTTCATCGAGGTCGAGAAAGTCGAACCATCAGTCTGAATTCTCATTATTTGGTGTTATTCAAAAATCCCAGAGATGCTTCTCAAATTTCATATCTCGCCCGTCAAATGTTCCCGGACAAACCCAAACATTTACAAGAAGCTTACAAAGACGCCACGCGTAAACCTTACGGCTATCTCTTCATAGATCTGAAAAGCAACACCCCTGAAGAAATCCGATTGAGAACTCAGATATTTCCCGGTGAAGTGCAATACGCTTACGTCAAAAAGTAGATAAAAGAGACGTAAAGTGATTCCCTTCATCAGTGTGTCATCATGCAGCGCTGGCGTAAACATGGTCCGTATCTGCACGTGCTTGCACACGGATCTCCCAAACAAAGGCGAGGTATCATCCACGGAGCTTCAAACGATCTGGTAAATTTATTTGTGAGGGTGCTCTAAACACGTTGAAAGGTAACATCCCCCTCACCAGAGCCCAGAAGAAAAAATTAAGCAAACATCGCAACAAGTTGAGGACCTTGAGCGACAAAAGCGCGTCCCTTCCGTCTCAGAGAAAATTGTTACTACAAAGAGGAGGGTCCTTCTTGGCGGCGCTATTACCCCCACTGATCGGCGTCCTCGTTAGCGTCCTATTGAAGCCTTAGTAAAAAATGGAACACACCAAAAAGCTCGTGTTAGTGTCCCCGGAGGTTCTGGAGCGCGCAAAAGGAAATCGACCTCAGACTTTGGAAAAGACCAAAGTGCAAGAACTAGAAGATCAACTTTCTGCGGTACTAGTAGATCCTCGTCTCGACGATACCACTAAAATGAAACGCTACTCGGAGGTTCTCCAATGTTACATCGTATATGATGCCAAAACGAACGAACCACATCAGGTGAGGGTAATGCTGAACACAAAACCCGACGACCAGACAAAAGATACATCCCAAAAACGGCTCATAGAACGTGACGTCGAAGAAAGTGTTCCACGCGCTTTCAAAAGTAAGGCGAGTCAATTACTGGGAAAAATTGCCTCCAAAGACAGCGGCCTAGATTGGACCGAAAGAGTCAAAGGGTCTCATATCGTAGACCTAGTAAACGATGTGATGCGTAAAAGAAAAAGCGCTACACCAGTCGGGATGGATGAATTTACGAAAGCGTTAGCTCGCATCAACACGCCCTGAGAACTTATTGGTAACGTAGATCTCTGGAAGGATGTGAGTCGATGGATGGGTGTGAACGACGGGTCTCGACGGGTGCAAGACCGGCCTGTATACCCGAAGAGATGACGGACGAAGACGATGACCGGAATTTTTACGCTACTGCTTATCATCTACCGTCGAAAAGACGCGCAGTCATTTCTCGGCGGAAGACTCGTCAAAAAACGGGAGCCTGGGAAAAGTATTAAATACGTTTGCGGAACACTCGCGCAGTTCAGTTCGTTGTTGACTTTACATAATGGACTGTCTACCGAAGAAAGGGCTCTCCATCGATATCTCACTACTCAAATTTGTGTGCCTATCTGCATGTTGCGCGGGTTCTGTACGTGGTCCTGACGCCCCCGATGGACAAACACCTAAGCGATCTATACTACGATCCTTCTCATCCCGCCGCCTTTGGAGGAGTAGGCGCGATAAGGCGGGCCGTAAAAAGGGACAAACGGAACATTAGCGACAAAAAGATTATAGAATGGTTGCAGAGTCGAGGCGCGTACACCCTACACAAACCTCTGAGAAAAACCTTCAAACGCAATAAGGTGATCGTGTCGGGGATTGACAGTCAATGGCAGGCGGATTTGGTAGATGTCTCTACATTCGCCAAACAAAACAGGGGATACCGTTACATTTTGACTTGCATCGATATTTTGTCTAAGTTTGCATGGGCCAGAGTTTTGAAAGACAAAACTTCTAGAAGTGTCATTCGAGCATTTCGGAGCATCCTTAAAGAACAAAACAGAAAACCTCGGACATTACAAACGGACAAAGGAAAAGAATTCCTCAACAATCCTTTTCAAAAATTTCTTCTCCTTGAGAACATTCGCTTTTTTACAACAAAATGAAACCAAAGCTTCAGTCGTAGAGAGATTTAATTGCACCCTCAAAACAAAAATGTGGCGCTACTTTACAGCCAATGGCACTCGACGGTACGTGGACGTGCTGCAAAGATTCCTTGCGGGATACAACAAGAGTCAACATCGCAGTATCGGAATGGCCCCCAAGGATGTGGACGAATATTGTCAGGAACAAGTGTGGCAGAGACTGTACGGGAACACATCCACTCAACATGTTGCAGACCGCGGTTTGAAATTTGCACCAGGGGATACCGTACGTAGTAGTATGGAAACCCTCCCTTTTCGCAAAGGTTATTTACCTCGGTGGACCGATGAAGTGTTCACCGTTGTCCGTGGAATACGGCGTGTACCCCCCGTATACTGACTTAAAGATTACGGCGGAAAAGAGTTCGAAGGGACGTTTTACGAGGAAGAAATGCAAAAAGTATCCAAAGCGGATAAGACGTATCGCATCGAAAAAATCATACGCCGTCGAGTAAACAACGGACGCAAAGAATATTTTGAAAATGGAAAGGATACCCAGCAAAGTTTAACAGTTGGGTAACTGACGTCTACACTTATAAAAACATGTAAGACGTGAATGCGCTCTTCATTTGGAAAAAGTTTCTGAGCGAGAGAGTCGTGGCTCATTCATTTTACGTTACTTTACCGAGCAGTAGCTCCCCTCGCCTGTATCCAGACAACACCGTCACTCATTATCGGGTAACGTTAGCGCATTCCATCTCTTTGGAAGGACAATGGGAAGTTGGCCTTGCCGAAATCATTTATCCTCATCAGTGGTACAACGTCGACAAGGAGAGCGAATATTCATACACGATAAACGGTCACCAGTGGTGGCGTAAACACCTCGTTCCTGGGTATTACCAGACACCGAAAGAGATATTAGAACTATTGGAAACAAATTACCCCGAACGGATTCAATACTTCTACCACGAAAAGACTAGAAGTCTAGAAGTTCGACTCGAGGAGGATGCGCAAGTGAGGATGAAGGGAAGGTTGGCCGATATACTAGGCTTTCGGGAGAAACGCCGACCGTGACGCAGAGTAAGATATTAGACCGACCATTAGATCTCAGACAACCGCATAATCTGTACGTGTACTGCGACATCGTGGAGCCTCGCGTGGTTGGTCACACCAGGGTACCTCTTCTCCAGGTGGTCACGGTCAGAAAAAAGTACGGCGAAGATGTCAGTTTGATTTTCTCCAACATCCATTACCACTCTGTCAAGCAAAAATATTTCGACACCATCGAAATCGATACAAGGGATAGCGTCGAACGAAAAATTTCATTCGCACGCGGTAACGTCATTGTGACACTTCATTTTCGTCTAAAGAGAGCTTCCCAGTTTATTTAAACAGGCCTAATCGTTGCGAGTTTCGTAGTGATCCACTCGATTACGAACACTATTATCTCAATCAAACCGGTCACGGCGTTCCCGTGTTTCGAGGGGGTCGAGCCCAAAAAGGATACGGCCTCGGCAACATACTCTGAGGTTTGTTTCGTAAGGCTGTACCCCTTCTCAAAAAAGGTGCCAAGGCGTTGGGGAAGGAAGCTTTGAGAACTGGTATGGACATCGCCGGAGACGTGCTCGACGGTAGATCTCTTAAGACTTCGGTGAGACAAAGAGGATTGGCTGCTGCAAAAAAGAGTGGCTCGAAAGGCCAGCTCCGGCGTTGGGGCGAGTTCCACAAGGGAGTCTATAAAAGGCGTAAGCGGTCTTTGCCAACCAACAGAACCAAAACTGCCAAGAGAGCGAAAAGATCTCTAGATATCTTTGATTAATCTGTTTTCCATCATGTCTCTGTTACACGAATCTTCGTGCGAATGCACAAAATCTGAGTTGGATTTATTTACCGTACCACCCACACAGACGAGTATAGGGAAGGGACAATGGATAGAATACCACCCCATCGCTAACATTACTGACAGTGGGCCCATCGAATTTTACGTGTCAGGGTCTTCGGAAGAATACATCGATCTGGCGCAGACGCAAATCTACGTGAAAGCTGTGGTCACATTGTGTGATGGGAATAATATACCCGGAGATGTTACAGTTGGTCCGTTCAACCTATTTTTACACTCTATGTTTAGTCAAATCGACGTCAGCCTCAACGAGCGACTTATTTCCTCTTCTACACCTACTTACCCGTATCGGGCAATGATAGAGACGCTGCTTAGTTATGGTTCGGACGCCAAGCACACACAACTCACTTCCTCGCTCTTCTATAAAGACACGGCTGGACGCATGGGCCAAGCCGACCCACTGCAGCCGGTGATGCCGTGAACCACTGTTTAGTAAAAAGACACGCCTTCATCAAGGGTAGTAAGACGGTTGATATGATTGGTCCTGTTCACTGCGACGTATTTTTTCAAGACAAGTATTTGCTGAACTCAAACTCATTAGGAGTAAAGACTCGTTTTGCCTTATGTCGGGTGACGCCGACATCGAGTACAAAGTCGTCGTCAAGGAAGCGTCTTTGTTTTTCAGAAAAGTTAAACTAAGCCCGGGCGTGACCCTCGCTCACGCTCGCGCGTTGGAAAAAGCCACTGCTAAGTATCCGATCAGACGCGTCGTGGCAAAAGTGTTTTCGGTTCCGATGGGGAATATGTCATTCGTGCAAGATCACATCTTCTTGGGTCAACTACCTAAACGGATCATCGTCGGATGCGTACGAAATACCGCCTTTAACGGCTCGTACGTGGAAAATCCTTTCAATTTCGAACATTTCGGTGCTAATTTTTTAGCTGTGTATATGGATGGGGAACAAATCCCATATAAACCCCTTAAACCAAAGTTTGAGGAAGACGGCGGTGCCAACTACATCATGGCCTATCACACACTATTCTCTGGTACGGATAAAACGAACCAAGACGAGGGGAATTCGATCAGTCGCAAGGATTACCCCGGAGGTTACACGTTGTATGCGTTTGATCTGACCCCCGACTTGTCTTCAGGAGGACATTACAATCTCGTAAAGCAAGGAAACCTACGCATGGAAATGCAATTTGGACAGCCTTTGCCTACTGCGGTCAACGTGATCGTGTATGCCGAATTGGATAATATCGTAGAAATTGACAGAGCACGCAACGTAGTATTTGATTACACGAGCTGAGCAGCAAGAAATGGATACCTGCCAGATCACGCACCTTTTGCGTTCCGACCCATTTTCCAAACTTTACTTTCAAGGCGTGTTCCCTTCAGACGGTTTGCTTCGTTTCAATCCGACCTTTGCTTGTTCGATAGTTGTCAACACGGAACGGGGACACCTCCCGGGGTCTCATTGGGTCGCCATTTTCATTTCCCGCAATCGCGTGCGGGAGTACTTTGACTCTTACGGCCTACCACCCTCTGTCATACCAGACATTAAATCGTTCTTGGATCGTGTATGCGTCAGTCAACGGTACAACAAAGTTACTTTACAAGGACTGTTTTCTGCCGTATGTGGCCAATACGCTATCTATTTTCTCCTGCATAGAAGTCGTGGGATTGGATTACGAGAGATTACGTCTTGGTTTACCCATGACCCGTGAGTCAATGATCGACTTGTTCACGACTTCATCGGGAAACATTTTCCATGCGTGGACGAACCTGTATATGTCCACTCTTTCAACGTTCAGGTGTCTACGGTCAGAGGAAAAAGGAAGACAGAGATGTTCTAAGGGTCAGGGGAGGTGGAGGAGGGGTGGGGGTGAGGGTTATTGCATGCTATAACACCTTAAAGTAATTCTAAGGGTGATGGATGTAAAAATACCGCTATATCGTTGGGTGATGGGTTGAAAGTATGTTATTCATAAATACAGAAAGACAAAAAAATATATACAAAGGTTTCTGAGTGTCATTTCTTGATTGTTTTGTATTATTTTCTTTTCACTAAAACGAATAGCTCAATTTGACAGACTTATAATCGACTGCCCCCATCCACCGTGGAATATAGCCCTCTTCGAGATGTTCCCTAATGACTTCGTTGACAGTTGTCTTCGCCATACCCTCTATCACCAGTTCGGGCGACTGAGACCAAGTCGTTCGCAGTTGTTGCATCACGGTTCGGATGGTGTGAATTTCTACAGTTTTCAACATATAGTCCCTCGCAGCGTTGATAACCCAGTCGTCTTTTACCAAATGTTGCAAATCGCTAAAGTAGATATCGGTTACAGGTTCGTTCGATCCAAAGTTCAGACATCGGTGTTCCCGTTGAGAGGGCCAATCCATGTCACACCCTTCGCAGTTTTCTTTCAAGTATCCGTGTCCCACTCGACCCATCATCGAATCGAATATGTAAGCCACCATTCCTCTGACGGTATCGGATATTTTGATTTCACAGTTCCGATCTAAACGAGACGATAGAAATAATCAGTCTAAGTTAATTTGCTCACTGCAGCGTGGATACGATGAACTTGTTCGTACAACTTCTTCCATTCTTCCAATCTTAAATTAATACCTTTCTTCCCCGCAATCAATCTGTCTTTCGTTTGACCGCCAAAATATTCTCTGATGTTGACGTACGGCTCTCCTCGATACTGCTTAACAACGACGTGGCGCTTACCTCCCAAAGGAAATCTGGTGATCGTAGACTCTTCCATAAGCTTCTGGTGTGGTTTTTCTAAAGCCGCTCCTTGTATTTCCTTGCCCGATGACCCCGCAGATTCACCATCGAGCTTCGTTTCTAGATCCTTTGTTTCGGTAAAAAAGGAGGGGCAGTCTGGTATAACGACGGTGTTTTCAAATAACGTTAGGTTGGTCGACGGCATCTTCTCCACGACTGGAAGCGTATTGGGACGTTTCTTCGTACGTTCGTTCAAAAAGTATTGTTTACCACTTTCAAAATCGTACTGCACACGCCAACCAGCCTCGTTCAACTCTTCTGGTACTTTTGGTATTATCTGGCTGTCATCCATGGTGAGTTGAGTCTTTTTTGTTTTCTCGGTGGCTTCTTCTCCGGATGAAATGCAAAGTCGGAATGAATACTTTGGTCAACAAAATCCACCTTTTTATAGGTTCGTTTCTCTAAAAATAGCATTGACTGCGTCTATTCGTGCCCCGACACGAAAGTAGGGCGATTACGAAACTCCATCCTTTTACAGGTTGTTTTCTAAAAATACCGATGACCTCATCTATTCCCACCCAGAGGCGCGTGTTAAGGCCCGTTCCAACATTGCGTCATTGCTTCTATCCATAGCAACACGTATCATGTCGATTACCAAAAGTGCGCATGAGCAAATTTAAAAAAAAAGAAATAAAAAAATAAAAATTATTTACAAAAAAAAATATTGCGCCTCCTCAATTCCTTCACGTTGGGTGTCTACCAAAAATCAATATCACATCAAAAGAGTGGGCGTGAGCCAAGTGCGACTCGAAAACGAGGCGCTGGATACTCGAAAACGAGGCGCTGGATACTCGAAAAAAAAAGTCAGGGGGGTGACACGGCACTTCCCCCACTACTTACAGCGTTTTGTACGAAATGTGTTAAGTATGTTCAAACGTTTTTCGAACAGAAAACAGGTCATGGGAGGTCAATGTAGGTCAACATTACCCGCCTTTATATTATGATATGTCTTTAACATTAAATGATGTTTCCTTCATTGTTTTTTGTTTTGATCACCAGTATGAAGGAGATAAGACATTGACAGAGCTTTGTAGAGGTAGAATATTCCTTAAGAGATACGAGAGCCCCGAACTCCAGAGAACAATGATACTGCTGTTAGAGATTGCATCAACTCATCAAGTAAGTCATGTATACTTCCTTAATTATCATCATTGGCTGTATCAGATAAGCCAATGTCACTAAATTATAACAAGAAGTCTTAATTTTGAATAGAGCAGCTTTTGTGTTCGATATTTCTTCTAATGATTTCAATTTAGCCTATGTCTATCTTGAGTGGATAGACTTAATTCGTTTACCTTATACTTCAAACGAACGTATCTCATAGTGTCATGTACTATAACACTTAACTAATACAAGAACCGTCGCATTCAGTCGATAAAGATATATGAGAGACACAATTATCATGATAAGACAAATTAAACTGCCATGGGAGGGGGCAAATTAAATTAACCTACTTTCTGTTTCAATCTATGGAACCGTTGGTAAAATGCTGCAGACTATACTGAGTGTGGTAGGCTCTAAATTATTACTATTATTAAGCAGTGGTGCCACGTCTATAATAGGACATGAAATATAAAAGAATCAATTGTCAATCGGTGTTAAGAAAAGTTAAAGCTGAAATTTCCTTTCAGAGCACAGCAAATGGCATTCCAGAAAACATTTCCTTCCTGATTTTCTTTATTCAGGACCTACCCAGGACACAACTAGCAAAATTTTTAGCTTCAGTAAGGTTTCCACATTTTTAGGACGACTTAATATGACTAAAGTTTCAGTCACCTCATACCATGCTCTTTTGGAGCCGCTGTTACTAAATCGTTAAAAGAGAGTCAAACTTAGTGCGTTTGGTAATATCTACCTCGAGTCCTCGTGTGTGACAGAAATTTATGCAGTCGAAGGAGAGATAAAAGGAGGGTAACAGAAAAACTTGCAATTCAGTGATCGTGAAGACTTAAAAGTGTTTCAACTAGTCCTTCACAGTATAAGTTAGCTAAATTTGAATGAGTAAGAACTAAAGACGTTTGGCTCTGAAAAGAAATTCCTTAAAATTCTAGATAGACCAAAGAGGACAAGAGTTGCAATGATAATCAGCACCCATTGATTAGAAGAATTTACCTTGATTAAGAGAATGCACAATAGAACACTTGTTTTTAGAAATTTAAACATAAACAACAGAGACAAAAGAAGTGTGATAAACAGAATATTGATATGATAATTGTATTATATGTAATCTGTAAATACGGTATATATCTATGCTTGTCTCGTAAAAAATTGAAATACTGTTAAAGCAAGAATGCTTAATGAGCCAACGTGCAGTATTTAACGCTACTGATAATATTCTAGAAAATAAAAAGTGATCAACCAGTGATCTCTAAGCAGCTTTGAATTTCAGGTAGCCTATGTTCAATTTCCTTACAAAGATTTCCGGCCTTCCTAGTCCTAGCAGTCTTGCCATAGCATTTTACAAGAACGATAGGGTCCTTGCACAAAACATGGAAGAACGTCAGAATATCTGAGGCGCAGAATGGTGGGCCTTACAAAGATGTATTTAAGTATATAGTCAACAGTGTTTACAGTACATGTCAATGTTAATATACACATCAGAAAAGTAATATCAAAAGACCTTTTTTAAATCTCTTTGTTTACTAGCTAGCAATAAACAAAACGTGGTCCAATAGTGTTAAGTCTGTATTAAGTCCCCGTATACACCTTAATTTGACATATTTTAAATTACCGGGCGGGGGGGGTCTGGCAAACAAAGTTTGATATGACAAAATAGAATAGTCGATGAAATTAGGGTGGGGCCTCTTGTATGGCCTTTGTTTACTTTTATCGAGTAGACAGATAGACCCAACGCGCATAGCTTAGACTTAAAGGAAGCCAAAGCTGTAACATAGAAATGTTTTGGTAATATTAATAAAGGAGTAAAGTTTATAAGTATAGGTAAAAGAATAAAGAGGATGTACACGACGGGAGGGGAATTATTTTAAGTACATTTTCAAACTTTGCAAATTTACCAGAAAAATATTGAAGAAATTGTTTCTATAACAATGATCGAAAACTGTCTCGAACACAGTACATCAACTCCATGGATTGTGCATTTTATATGCAGTGATATGTCAATTGTGGAACTAAACAGGATTATTGATGGAGGAACAGTGGTATAACATCGCAATTCAGCAAACTGTTTCTTCCACTAGTCCACAGTCAGAGGTCTCCATTTTCGACAAATCCGATCGGTTACAAATTTCTATCTTCAGCAGAGGCTCCTGTAATCCAGACATGTTTCCAAGGTGACCCCTCCTTACACCTACCTTCAGGATTTCTTTTTGTGACTAATGTGAGTGCCGGCTAATTGAACTGGCAAATATACACCATCCTACCTCTATGGAGTCAATCACCTCTTCAACAATTAGTTTCTTTATTGTTACCTTTCTTAATCAGTTATTTATTTTTCTAAACGTGCCGCGAGATCTGTCATGAGCAAACACTTTGAGGAGCACATATCTACTCTATTTCATCACTTGCGTATTCTTAAGTAGTTTAATTTTTATAAATATCGTTTAGTTCCTTTGATCTATAGATTCAACAAAAGTTTATACCATTAACTTAATTATTTTCTACGAAATCACACAGTGTTTATTCTTGAAGAACCAGCTCTAACAGTGATATTTATCACATTTCTCACACCACAGCCTTCCATCTGTTTCTGCCCCCCCCCCCCCTATATTTTGAAATTCTCTTAATTCCGATATTAAATCCAAACGTTTCAATAATTAAGGTCCTTAATAACCTATTACGTCACTTAGTTTTTTTTTACTATTCTCTTTTTTCTTTCTCGCTATTATCCACTTGCTAATACTTTGATATAACTTTTTTAGGTGTAGTGGGGAGGGGTTTTGATGTTTTGCTCCTTTGTTTCTCTCTCTCTTCATCCTTTTGTTAATTTTCTTTTTCTTATGTTTTGCTTTTTGGGTGGTCTTCCTACTTATGCAAGCATCTCTCCTTGCCTGGTCTCCGCCGCTTGTTTCCGTTGTCTATATTGTTACATCTCTTGTGTTGGTATTTTTGTACATATTTACTTTGTACATATTTTGGTTTTAATGTTGTTGCGGAAATAAGCATTCTAAACCATTCTCATTGGTTGACCAGTACTAGCAGGCTATGGCATGTGCGTTATTGCATGGAGGGGAAAGGAAGATGGTTAGTGCTATCAATAGGCCTGTAGTAGAATGAACCTCTATACCCATCACTTCCTTTTCTCATTCATTTGGAAATTCAAAGATAAGATCCTTTTTCAAGGCTTGTTTTGTGCAGTTCAGGATACCCGCGGGGAATTGTTTCCACGCATCGGGTAGAGGGGGCGTGCCTATACGACCCGCGCCGACAGATGGTCGCGTAGATGGCCCCGCCTCAGAGATGTGTGCAAAAAGGTTTCTCATTCAGATGCCGCTTCCCACCTTCAAATCCAGAGCACGTCTACGATAATTTGCAAGTATGATGCAAAGTTTTAAAAGGGACAAGAAAAAAAAAAACAAAAAACAACTATGAAATGAAAAAAAAGTGCAAAGGGGCCGGGCACACCTCAACTTAAACTCCTTCCGCAGGCCATTGATCGGTAATGTCCCATTTATGACCCCCCCCCCCCCGACGAAATGTCTGTATACGGCCTTTGGTGACATCTTCAGTCATGTATTTCACTTATCTTTTGGTTTCGATAAAATATTGGTAACCTTTGTGATCACGCGGCTGTATGTGTGTGTGTTTGTGACACCTACCTTGTAAACACAATACCTCATAAAAGAAGCATGGAAAAGTTTCATTTTTAGTACATAGGTGAAACACACTGAGTTTTGGTGTATCTTAAAGGTCATTTGGGTTCAGCAGGGATCAAATTGTGACAATATTGTACTAACAAAATATCTCTTGGAAATAGAAGAGGAGGAAAGTTTGGAAAAATCTCATATTTGGTATGGAGGTGCACCACGTTAAGTACAAGATCCCTATTGATTTTATTGGAAGTCAACGGTCATTGGAGGTCAACGGATCAAGATGTGAAAACTTTGAAAACACTCAAGAAGGGAAGCCCCGACAAATTTCATATTTGATATGTAGGTGTAACACATTAAGTACAAGATCAAGTTGATATCGCAAGATGTGAAAAGTCACTCAAAGGTCACCAGGGGTCAAATTATGTTGACATTGTAAACAATATCTTGAGAAGGAAACCTTGCGCATATTTCTTATGTAGTATGTGGGTGTATTAACTGAGTATACAAGAATTCCATTGTCTTTGGTGAAGGTCAAAGGTCATTTAGGTTCAACAGGGGTCACATCATGAAGTTTTTGTAATCGTCATTTCTCAAGAAGTAACGCTTAGATAGACGTCATATTCATTATGTAGGTGTATCTCATTGACTGCAAGAACACTTTGGTTTTTAGTAAAGATCAAAGGTTATTTGAGCTCAACTGGAGTCACAGTTTGAAAATCTTAAAGGCATGATCTCAAGAAAGGAAGCCTGTACAGATCTCGTATTTCAATAAAAGCATATGTAGATAGCTTATGACACGTCCAAATGCTACATGTGTCAGACTCAGGAAAAAAGGCTCTTAATAAGATCATCGAAATCACAATACATTTCTGCAATCTGGTTGTTATTTTTTTCTTGTGTAAAATTCAATGTGATTACTTGAAATGCAGTGTGTGCCTTATAGGAATTGTGATATGAAGAAACTTATTTAGCTATGGCAACTTTTCATTGAGAGCAGGGTTTACCAAAAGAGTCCTCTGACTTAGGTCTTCTTTCTCCAATTCTATCTTTGGTGGACCCAATGTGAATCCCTATGTTGATCCCTATGTTGAACCCTATATTGATTCCTATGTTGATTCCTATGTTGATCCATATGTTGATCCCTATAATAATCCCTATGTTGATCCCTATGTTGAACCCTATATTGATCCCTATGTTGATCCCTATGTTGATCCATATGTTGATCCCTATGTTGATCCCTATGGTGATTCAGATAATTAGTGCTGGATTATCAATAAAGCAGACAATGCAGGTGCATTATGGTCAGCAAAATATTAGACCCACAAAAAGTTTACGCATTGTTTTTTACTTTCAAAATTTTAACTAAATATAAGTACAGTGGCATTATTTCATGAAAAAATTTCTTTTCACATTGAAGTCTCTTTTGTATTAAATATTTTGTTCTTAGATCAGTTTATCGTTTGTCTCGGAAATGAGGTCCATTTTCATGAACCCTAGATATAATTTAAAACTTTGAGACCATATTCTCAAAAGTTAACAATGTACCTATGGGCCAGCAGAGACAGACATTGAGAGCTACTGAAAACACCACACATAGCACCGCGAATAAGAGAATACCAACAACATTATACTCCAATAGTTACTGAAAGAATTGAATTAGGTTTGCAAATGTAGTCTAGTTACTTTGTCCTACAGATTCTGAGTCAACATTCTGGGGTGTTTCCTGCAAACAGATATCTAGAATGGTTTCATATTTGAGTTTGAGTTTGAGTTTATTCATTCACGCATGTATATATATATACAAATGATTTAATTATATAGGTTACTTGTTTCGTAATTATTAAGTACTATATACACATACATGAAAGGGACGTCATAAGCTCTGAGAGAGCTTGAGGTGACGTCCAACAGAAAATAAACAAAGTTAAACTAATTGGGAATGAAGATCAGGTGACGTAAGAACAACAAAACTATACAATAGTTATTTACAACAAAAATTGTAAATGAAATAAATAAATAAGAATAAGAAAGGAACCTTAGGAGTAGGAAGAAAAAAAAAGGGGGGGGAGGAGGGAGGTGGGTGGATGTAGGAAAAACAAAGGGAAAAGGGATGAAGAAGGTTGTCTACATCACTGGTAATAAATCAGTATTGCATAGTATATTTATCCAAGATAAGACTCTTAATTTGTCTCTTAAAGCTATTTTTTGTAGGGCACATTCGAATATCCATAGGTAAAGAATTCCAAAGGTCGGGGCCAGTGTGTCTAATAGGTCGATGGGCGAGAGCTGTTTTGGGGTTTTCTAGATGAACATTTAAAGAAATTCGGGTTGTATAATTGTGGATAGCAGAGTTGATGCGAAACATGTGTAACAGGTTGGCGGGCAGTTCTTGAGTATGGAATCTGTACATAAAAAGAGCAATTTGGAGGTAATGAATATCATGTATAGTAAGTGTGCGTAGCTCATAAAATAATGGATTCGAATGTGCCCGATAATCTGAGGTTATGGCATTTATGACACAATAAAAGGTTAGTGTATGATATGGTGCAGTATCAATTTAGGCAGGGGCTCTTGATCTTATTTTTAGCTATGAGAGCACCCTCCACCCCCTCCCCCAGTTGCAAATTGCACTTTCAAAGTGAAATGTCTGTGTCACAAACATAGCTTAGCTGGCATGTGGCACTTACTGCTATACTACTTGGTCAGCAGAGACAAGTTTACAGGGTAGGCCTTATAGGCTACTTCTCATTAAAAGTAAACAAACGGTTGACAGTAAGGATCAGCTATACGTCGATTGGTCTGAAATTGGATTAGGAATTGGTTTTCATCTTAAGAAAGAGATCTTTGCTAAGGTGGGTTATGATTGATCTGATTCGTCATCTCATTTTGAATATCTTTTCTTTGAAGTCAACCACAATAATGTTATTATAGTTGATGTAATATACCCTCCTCTTACAAACTCTGTCGGGATGTTAATGACGATATGTCTGAATTGTTAGATGATATTAGTAAGAGTAAAAGTAGTTGTTAAACACTGTTAGTTTTCTCAATATTCTTTTATACCTCTGGTATCTAAGCCAACCATAGTCACAAGAAATTCCTCTACTCTTAATGACAACATATTTCGTAACAACGACGAATTGTTCATTTCTGCTGTTGCTTTTATTACTGACTTATGTTATAATTTACTTATCTAGGCTATTCATCATTGCAATTCAACCGCTTCTAGCAATCATAATGATAATTATATTTATAAGAGCAGGAGTAATCTCAATAATGAGCTCAACCTAATTGATTGGTCATTTCTTTAGCTTTTACTGATAATGCCTATAACAATGCTTATAGTAAATTCCTTAATATAATTCTTACACTTGAAAGTTGCAACGTTTTAAGTTCAAGGAGTACAAAAAGTCCTCTTGAGTAACGACCGCCATCCGATACCTCAATACAGAAAAACATGCTCTACCAAATTGGTAACAGTCATACCGAACGGTACGCAACTAAGCCCACTATACATACAAGCTAAATTAGCTAGGAATAAGCTTAATAAAATGAGTCAAAAGATGATATTTGTATTATGTATTACAAAATAACGAAACAAAATCACAAAACAATTACAGTTCCCCTTGGCATGACGAAATATTAAAATTCTACTCTGGAATCATCTGTTTCTAGTAAAATAACTCACAGACCACTAAAATGGAGAATGAATTCAATAACTACTTTACACACATTGGGCTATAACTTGCCAAGAACATCCCCGATTGTTCCTCTCATTGCATTAATTACATTGGAACCATCAACAAAATTTTGTGTAATAGTCTTTCTGACTCTTACAAATTCATCGGAAATATCTAAACTATCAAATTGCTCCTCCCAAGTCATTGATGATTTATTTGTTTACATGCCACAGTGCTTAAACACACTTCTAATGCGTGTTCTGCACCCCATTGCATTTATTATTGTTCAGTAATCTTTCTTTTCTGGTACTTTTCTTGACAATCTCAAACTAGCCTAAATTACCATACTCTTCAAATCCAATAATCTATTGCCTAATTGTAAATACTCTCCTCTACTCTACTAACCGTAGTCCCTATTTTTTTTTTCTTTTTTAAGAGTTGTATACAACAGGCTTTTCCTGTATTAGGACAGAAGGTTTGGAAAGTCTCCATTATAGGAATTCCACATAGGTAGTTTTATAGATTTACTTTAGTTATGATGAACAATTGGTCAATTCTTTTTTTCATAATATCATATTTTGATTATATTTTGGTATGTTTGTTTCAATTCTTGGACTCTTTTATTTCCTTTTTTTTTCCTGAGCCTATATATGAGTGTGATTGATGATTGAACTGATTACTCCCCATCGTCCTGGGGAGGGGTATGGGGAAGGGGTCTATATGGGAGTGACCCCATCCCTTTGGGAAACTGGTGCATATAAAGAGTCAACTATATGAAAATGGTGCACAATTTGATTAATAGATTTAAATTGAATTTATCTCCAGGAAATATTCTTTTCATTCATATTTTTTCATGTTTCTTAGCAATATAATCATTTTTAGACAGTTTATTTGAGTAATTCAAAACGATGATGTGAGTAGTCGGTGCATGGTATGCTATTCCCACACTTCTGACCCCTGTGTCATCGCAATATCAATGTAGAATACATCCTAATAGAATGGTAGAGCAGGGCTTTCCAAGCATGACTATATGCAGACACCCTATACTGAGAATCTGTCCAACGCTAGTAGCTACCACATCAGAGACATTACGGCTATCGATTCATACATTGATGTATATTACCTCGGAGTAGCCTTAATGATGGTAACATTCCTTTTGGAGTGTTATAATCTTTTAATAACATACATCTTCCATGAGCTTCATGTAGTTTGGGGGAGGTTACTTCACTTCTTATTCCAGATGAGTGTTTGTCGGCTCAGTGGTTGAATGTAGCCCCCCCCCCCCCTTCACTGTACTGATCATAAACAACAGCGGACACATTCGCTGATGAGAATGGACAAATTTTCTGTGGAACGCGAGTCATGCACGCATGCCCCATAACGCTAAATGACACAAAATTTGTATAAGTATGTTGCATGAAAACACGAAAAATACATTGGAATGCCTAGCAATAGTTGCCTAAAAAAATTACACAAATTTCCCTAATTTTTTTTCTTTACTTGAGGAAGACATGTTTCCTTTATCCTTGTAGTAAGGGGGCTATTTTAAAGATTTAGCTGATTTGCAGAAAGTATCTTGTTTAGAAAATATCAGCAAATCACTTTCAGCTATTAATAATGAACTTAAGGTTGTGTCGGTTAAAAGCCATGAAATTCTTCCTAAAAATGAGTCAGCCATGAGATTAAATTACAGTTTACATGACTCACTGTTATCCAATCTATTCTTCTGAAATAGACCGTTCGTGTATTGTAAAGAAAAGATCTAACATTAAATCAC
Organism: Stichopus chloronotus; assembly: GCA_021234535.1. Lineage (NCBI taxonomy): Eukaryota > Metazoa > Echinodermata > Holothuroidea > Aspidochirotida > Stichopodidae > Stichopus > Stichopus chloronotus. The sequence continues at coordinate 36,951,872 of CM037833.1, read as the reverse complement.
ATTGATCATCTGCTTTTCTAATATTATTAAGTTGTTTAAGGATCTCAAATTTCTTTCAGCTTTCAACATGTATTGCTATGAAATCGTAATCCTTACACTAAAAGTTATGAATAATCTGTTACCCATGACATTTTGTATTCGTTTTTAACTGAATTCTATCATATACATAATATTACAATACAAAGGGACATAACAAAGATCGCGAAAGTCGGACCAACACAGCTTTTTCTTTTCAAAAACAAATGTTTTCATGATAATTATCTGCTTCGAAAAATATTACCGTAAATCGTTAGAATGACATCCCAAACATTTAAACCAACATTTTACCTGACTAGTAAACATTCATCACTTTCCTATGTCAACTCTTGTTCAAGCTTCATGTTACCCAGACACCCTCCATATTTTTTTTTTGTTCAGCGGGGCTCGAGGAAGGAGGGGTGCGTTGTTTGCTCTTGTCTTCCTTTATTTGCTGTATTTTATTGTTCGTAATTGTTTTTGTAACTGTGGATTGTCTATTCATATGTTACAGTTGATGATCAAATGATGAGATGATGATGATAATGAGAATAATGATGATGAAATGATGATTATAATGATAGTAATAATATAATGATGTGATGATGATGATGATCATCATCATCATCATGATGATGATGATGATAATGATGATGATGAAGTGATGTTGTGGAGATGATATGATGCTGCTGATGATGATGATGATGATGATGCTGAAGATGATAATGATATGATGATGATGATGCTGGTGATGCTGCTGATGATAATGTTGATTATATGATGATGACGATGGTGAGAATGATGATGATGATGATGATGATGATGATGATGATGATGATGATGATGATGATGATGATGATGATGATGATGATGACGATGATGATGATGATAATGGTGATGATGATGATGATGATAATTATAGTAATGGTATGATGATGTGGTGGTGGTGGTGGTGATGATGATGATGATGATGATGATATGATGATGATGATGATGATGATGCTGCTGCTGATGATGATAATAATGATGATGATCATCATGAGGATCATGATGATAATGATAATGGTGATATGATGATATGATGGCGCTGATGTTATGTGATGCTACTGATGATAATGCTGATGATATGATTTTGATGATGATGACGACGACGACGACGACGACGGTAATGACGATGATGATGATGATGATGAGGCTGATGATAATAATGATGATGGTCATCATGAGGATCATGATGATGATAATGATAATGATGATATGATGGTGCTGATGTTATGTGATGCTGCTGATGATAATGCTGATGATATGATTTTGATGATGATGATGATGATGATGATGATGATGATGATGATGATGATGATGATGATGATGATGATGATGATGATGATGATGATGATGATGATCATGATGATGATCATGATCATGATGATGATCATGATCATGATGATGATCATGATCATGATCATGATCATGATGATCATGATGATCCTGATGATCATGATCATGATCATGATGATGATGATCATGATGATCATGATCATGATCATGATGATCATGATCATGATGATGATGATCATGATCATGATGATCATGATCATGATCATGATGATCATGATGATCATGATCATGATGATGATGATGGTGATGATGATATGGATGATAAAATATTAATACTGTTATGTTGGTATTGATGATGAAGTGGAAGATAATGATGATGATGAGGAGGAGGAGGAGGAGGAGGACTAGGAACAGAACACTTTGATCCGAATGATGATCGCGAAGATGATGTGATGATGGTGATGATGTTGTATAAAATAATGATGTGGACGATGCTGTGGATGATAAAATATTAGTAACTGTTATGTTGGTATTGATGATGAAAATGAAGTGGAAGATAATACTGATGGTGATGATGATGATTATTATGGTGGTGATGATGCTATTTATCATGGTTTGTAACAGTGCAATTATTAGAAGTCCTTTAGACTAACGCGTATCTCCTTTCTCTATCCGCCGACGCCTGCATTTTACGCACTATTGCACGGTGATATGTTTGCCAGATGCTAAATTTAAACGCAGAGGTTGTTTTGATTCTTGGAACGTCGAATTTTTCAATTTTTACACAGCCTTTACCCGAAACATGGAGTCATGCAGATTCCGAAAACTAGACAAAGGTCTGTGGCAGGAGTCAGTATAGATGTGGAGGAGTTAAAGAGAGAATAAGATACGTATACTTTTTTCGGTGTAACTGTATGTCGAACTGCTTATGGCGATTGTTAATGTGCGACATGCACACAAATGACATTTGCTACGACTTCAGTGCAAATGGTCTTCCCTTGACTTTGACCTGAAGAGAGTGCTTGCTATGACCTAATTCCACCTAGCTCCAGAAGGTTGCTCTGTGTAAAGACTGTCATATCTGTCCTACATAAAAAAAACTAACCAGATTCAAATGAAAGAGCTAGAGCACGAATCCAATAAAACGGTAGTTGACCAGTATTGAGATGTAGTGTGAAAAAGACAAGTGGACTTGGACAAATTTTAAGGAAGGCCTACATAAAACTCACATATTCCTTGCACTTCTATAAAAGCAAGTCAACGTCAAACTTTGATTTGTCCGTTTTAAGCCAATGTAATTGACGCAACTAAGACACTCAAACGTATCAAAGATTTGCCCTTGGAAAGTTTTTTTTTTTTTCATTATGATAATGTACTTTCGAAATAGCGCCCTCTTTTCTGTCATAACTTGTAACCGGCGCCAAGAATGAAATTTCCTGCATATATCCGTATGCGCAGTAAACAGCTAGTTCAGGCCTGGTTACGTACGTACGTGCATTGACAATTTACTAGGTACGGTATACAGTATAGTATAATTTACCGTTAGCAAACAGACATATTAGGGAGCTTTAGATTTCACGACGCGTGCACCTGCGACGCGGCAGTTAACCGGACAGCTTATGTCGTAGCGCCAACTTGTCGTCCTGCTGAATATGTGCTTTAGATTTGTACAACGCAGAAAAAGTTAGTCATGTGTCCAGTCACATGATGATACACGTATACACGATTATTGTTTGTACAAGCACAGCGGTCAATTAAGACGTCATATTTTACTCTAGGTTGTCGTCTGCAGTAGAACGTGAAAGATCGAAACACCCGGTGTAGAATATCAGGCAAAACGAGTGGGTGAAGTAGTGCCTTGCGCAGAACATTGAACGTGACGTCACTACGTCGTAGTGTTGTCCGCGTCGTGAAATCTCAAGCTGCTTATTACTGACAAGCTCGGACGTGAAAAGTTGGCTGGAAAGTTCAGTATTTTGTATTGTGTGGTATTAGCTACCGTGAGTCGTGAGGTAAGGTAAACGTAAACGTTAGGCGTCGGTATCAGAAGGCTAAATTCTTTGCAGTTTAATGGTTCTTTCTTCAAGAAAATCTTACTGCAGGAAAAAAGGGAAAATGATATATGGTTGCCGAATGGTCGAAAACTTTAAGTGAGCACAATTTACCATTATCGTCAGCTTATGCCGAAGTTAGGCTAACAGTAACAAGTGACACTAACGTACTGACGTAACAGCATTCGTATTTTTTGGGCTGAAACATTCGTATTTTTTTAAACGTTATAGGGTCTAACTGTAGGGCTTTCAGGAATGTATAGACCTAATTTTCAGCTCCGGTAGTGACCGCTCTAAAACAAAAAAGGGGTGGAAAGTGAAACTACCGACTCGGAAACCAAGTTAACGCATTAATCCCTAGATTTATGCCAAGTATATGTTAGGCGTACAGTGGGATAGGCCTAACTGAATAAGGCCTGAGTACGGCTTAATAATATTTGTTTGTTTGTTTAATGCATAGCCTCATTTTGGTCATTGAGGCAATGAGCTATCGACCGGGCACTTAATTGACCATAACAATATTAAAACATTTACCAAAATCAATACAATTTTCACTAATTGTTTTGTTATGTGTCTCCCCCATAGAACATGTTGGTATTGTCGGGATTAAGCAATGCAATATGAATGGCAGTAAACTGGTAAACAACACAAATGTCTTTGCAGGAATCATCAGTCCATTATTACTTAGGCCTAACACTTACCTAAATCTTAAAAGCAGTATTAAATTAGTCTACCGCTTTTGAGGATAATAAACAAACAGTCCTTTCCTTAAATTTTACTGAAAACTGTTTAGAGAAGACATAACTGTAACCACTTATTTAGGTTATGTTTGTAGGTTGTTTTTTTTTTTATTTAAACCTAGTATTGGGTATTATATACATAACAGTTAGACTTAGGCTAGGACCTAGCCTACATGTGGAAACTGAAAAATTTGACTGTTCGTGTTACTGTCAAATTCGCTTTAAACACCAAAATGAAGAGGTAAATAGGTTTAATTATATTTTTCTTTGGTTGTTGTTTGAAGAATACAGGTTGCAGACCATTCTGCACAATTTAATATACACCACCTACGGGTGAGTACGGGTACATGCTGCAGTCGCGTACAGAACGCTGTGATCGACGTAAGTTAGGCATCAGCTGTAACGTTAAGCTGTAGCCGTCTCAAACCGGCAAAACAGTAAGAGTCAACAACCAACATGATTAAAGTGTATTTGATTTCGTAGTGTTTGAATTCGCTGGTTTATTGTAGCCGAAGAGATTTGTTAATGATTTATCACTTCATCACATTAACAACAACATGCCGTAGGCTTAGGCCGACATATTTAGAATCATAAGTCAGGCCAGGTACAAAAAGCTAGTTTCTCGTCAACGCCTTTCGAAAAATTGGGTTTGATGACCCCTTTTCTCTTTTTTTTTTACACGTTAGGGAACCCCAAAGGCCTTTTGGCAGCATAGCAAACCGTATTTTTTTCCTCATCACTGTAATTTGTGTAAAGTGCTAGGCCTAGCCTATGTTGCAAAACATTGTTAAAGACTTTTTTCCGTGGTCGGGACATGACATTTTCAGGTAAAAGTCCTACTTTATGGCAAAAAAAAAAAAATCGTGTGGGAGAAAAGAAATATCACGCGGGTTGAGAAGAGAAACTATTTTTCTTTTTTACTTGGCCCTAGATTAAATGGAAGATGTCATTTTCCTGTAAATCTGTAAATGGAAATGAAGGGTGTGAAGCGTTACAAAAGTTGTTGAAATAAACATGATGACTAAACATTCGTAGAAGAAGGCTTAGAAGTCAATTTGAATTACAGACAAACGGTTACATCCATAATTAGACCCTGGCCAACATTTGATATAGTCTATAGCTTAAAACTACATTTCAAACACAGTGCGTAGCCATACCAGACGATGTCCCTGTAAAGAACGGGCTAGGGCTCCCGGTAAATCCCCACTGCACCTATCTTGTAATGGGCCGGTGCTTTTGATCAGTAGGAATAAAATCTCCAGTTGCAGGTGTGGTAGTAATCTAGTACTGAGTAGCACTGCATTAGTTATTATAAAGTTACTGGCTGATAAGTTGAAAGATAACGATGTTGACGTAAATATTCACAGGACGGTAATAATACTGCCATTAGTTCATTTGTTTGTTTAGTTCTCAATTTTTTTAAATTTCTGTTTGTAGTATACATACATTATCCTTAAGCCTGTAAGCTGATAGAAGTGTCTGATGCAATACATTTCAGTCTTATGATTCAATTCCCTTGATGAAGGGAACAAGGAGGTGCAATTGATAACAATTTGGTTGTTTTGTTTTTTTATCAGAGAGGTGCAAATGAGAATTGCACCTACCTGTTTTCAGTAAAATATTTTGTTTAGCGAACGTTAACATACCGTACAAAGATCGGTGTCAAGCTGTTTTGAATTGATTAAATATTCACAGTAGTAATAGTATTGTTACTGTTTTTGTCTTCGTGTTGTTGTCTTTATGTGGTAATGACTTGGTTGGTCAACATTATTTGATACACTAAATTGGTAATTAGCCTGATTTGGTAATCTATTTGAATTTACAATATCTCAAATCTTACATAATGATGTAACTAGTAGCCTATGCGAAGAATTTTGTATCACAATTTGCCTAAATTTATCCCTTTATTAGTCATTAGGTGTGCAGGCCTCTTCTAACATACGAGAGCATTTACTGATTAATTTCATTTATTTCGTCTTTTTGATTTATTATGTAGAGGTAATTACGTGGAATAACAACAAATAAGCAGAGAAAAAAGAAATGAAAAAGCAGCACAAAGTAAAGGCCTTAATATAAAGGAAGCTTCACAACACAGAGAAAGAATGCTCAAAATCCGTGATATGTTCACTTAACTTTATTAATTACATGACATTAAATATTAACCATGATAATCGTTTTTTTTTTTCTGATCTATCTTTCCTATTTCTTCAGATACCGATATCTAAGCTATTCCTGATGTGGTCCTTCAGAGGGTTCGACGGTGATAACATCAGACTTGAGTCCGGTCTTTGTATATCCAGCCTATCATCGGTGGAGAAGATATCCATTACTGGAGATAACACACTCAATAGTGAAGGAAGTCACCAACAACTCAGCAAGGGAGAAGTAACCGGATTATTAAACTTTGGACTAAAATCAAGAAGATTCAAAGAACTTTGGTGAGAAAAAATAAAAACTTAAGCAACCACTGTAGAAAGATGTTTAAAATAGAAGTAGCTGGCACGAATTGTTACGTGAAAGTGAAAAGAATCTTATGAAATGCAATTTGTATTCTTTTAGATGGAACACATCTGAGTAAGTTTTGAGATGTCTAGTTAAAGTCATCTCAATGCTCCTTGTGTGTGTAAGGTCACTATGTAGTAAGATGTGAAATAATCTTTAACAAATATATTGCTAAGTGTTAGATTTTGATATAATTTGATTTTAAAACAAGTGCGCTACAGTAGCATCCAAAAGCATCTCAGAAATTATTTAATAAACAACAATGGCAAAACAAGAAAAGCTCCTAAGTAAGCAGAAACCTTGAAAGACGTCTGCTATAACTACGATACACTAATATTGTACTAAAATGAAAGTTAATAGTAATAAAATATTACACCAATAAAATGATGGTATGATTATCAAAATATGACTAGTATTAAATAAAAATTAAAAACAATATACAAATAATTATAATCAACTGTTTGTTTGAAGGATATACACCTATTAGACGATTTACTCTTTAATCTGCTCTGGAGAGGGTTGTATGGGACTGCAGTAATATGTATATATATTGGTCTGTTACCGATAATGTCTGGTGATGATGTGCTAAAAAAAGAGAAAACAGAGAAAACAGTTGCTATTCAAAAATACTGCCACTCAATGACTGCATTATTATTTGCTAACAGAACGCCAGCATAAATTAAACCAGTTAATGACTGTGTTCATTAAATGGCCTCTCTCAGGGATCACCAATTATGTACACATCACAGTAAGGCACCTTAAAAGGTATGATAGCGAACGTGGGTAAAGATTACTCTAGGTGTAGTTTAAATCCATACACACATATTTAAAAGATAATTGTTTCTGTATGTATTTTAAGGTTTCACAACTGTAAACTGCCGCCATCCATTAATCCAGCCTCTATTCCAGAAGAAGCTAAATTGAGGAACCTGAAAGGTATGTTATGTTGTAAACATTTATTAACACTACAATACATACCCTAGTTTAAATTAATAATACATTGATTTCCTATAGTGTGCGATTATGGTTTAAATTCCTTATTACTGTGAGTAGTTCAGGGATGTATGCATATTGTCGGGAGTTAAAGTTACCTGTCAGGCCAAGAGTTTAGCAGTAATGGCTCTCTGGTATGTGATTTATTCAAATTTACCAGAACAATATATGTCATGTACTATAACATTGAATGTCAAAGTCAGCCATCATTATAAAACAGCAGCACATTAACTCTGATAAATAAGTAGGAGCAGCAGACATACGAAAAGAAAAAGGCCCGCAGAAAAAAACAAGTAAAGAAACCAGGGAAGCAAAGCTGCGGCCATAAAACAACAAACAAAAAACAAGAAACATACTCCACCCCTTGTATGATAATGTAGTAAACCTGATATTATGATTAGCCAATCACGTTGGAGTTATCCCCTCAATGGATGTACGATGAAGCTATTTATAGAATATTTATATCAACCATGGAAGGGGGGTCAAATTTTCTCTACAAGTAAGTTTCAAGTACGTAATATCACAGGATGTTATCATTGTACAAGAGATGTACTGTAATTATTGTAAATGATAAAAGTATTCCAACATATAATGACATATGTAATATTTAATTATATTATACATTCTCATTTTTCCAGTTTTTTCATCAAATGAAGCGCTTTCTTTTAATCTGGAATCTGGAGAATGGACAAAGGTTGGTCTGTAATTAAGTTATTAAAATGAGTTTAACCATCAGGACACATTGACTAAAATGCCCCTGGAAACTGCCTGTTGTAAATATGTGGACAAATTGGTATCAAAAACTGCCTTTTGTCTTTGTGTGACATCATTCAATGTAATGTTATCAAAGCGTTTAATTGCAAAGATGGAAATTCGTTGCCTCTTCTTTTTAAAGGCAATGTCCGCATATGAGCTGAGACCCGACCACAATTGTTTTAAATACCTACCTCTAATCCGGCAAAGATTTTAAGTTTGCCTAAATATTTTGAAAAAAAATTCCACATGTAGGGACTTTATTTCTATAAATGCATCATTGGGTGAGGTAAATGATGACGAAGGAGGAAGGAGGGCAAGAGGTTAAGAGGTCAATCCAAGAAACAGTGGAGGGGGAGGAGGGATATGAGTGAGGTGAATGAGAGGTAAAGAAAGATGGAGAAGATATGGAAAAGAAATAGGGAAGAAGTGATAGATTGAGGGTGTGGAAGGGATAAGGGGGATAGAGCAGGACTAGGGTGGGGGGTAGAAGGTATAAGGGTGATGGACACTTGAATAGGGGCGGGGGGCAATAGTATTGGGCTAATCAGAATAACAATGAATATATAAAAAAGAGATGACCATGCATATTATCGGATGAAATATATATTCTTAATGTTGTTAATGCATGTAACTAGTTTAGGCCTATCTTGTGTGTTGTTAAAATTTAATATTTTTCTACTTTATGTTTACATTTGTTTAATCTTAATTTTTTTTCTAAGAGTTTTATAGATACTCCTTAAATGAACGCAACTTCATTTCTTCCATCAGCCTGAAGACATCGAGACTATTACAACGATGTGTTCTGGTAGTTTGGTCATCGATAATAGAACCAGTAAGTCAGTACAGAGATCAGTGATAGAGCTCCTGGTGAAAGCAACCAATCATGACGTAAGTAACACCTTAAACTAACCTGGATATATTGATTAAATGCATCAATCAATAACAGGTAAACTCATTGATAATAACAGCAGTGAGTCAGTACAGAGATTAGTGATAGAGCTCCTGGTGAAAGCAACCAATCATGACGTAAGTAACACCTTAAACTAACCTGGATATATTGATTAAATACATCAATCAATAACAGTTAAACTCATTGATAGTAACAGCAGTGAGTCAGTACAGAGATCAGTGATAGAGCTCCTGGTGATAGCAACCAATCATGACGTAAGTAACACCTTAAACTAACCTGGATATATTGATTAAATACATCAATCAATAACAGTTAAACTCATTGATAGTAACAGCAGTGAGTCAGTACAGAGATCAGTGATAGAGCTCCTGGTGATAGCAACCAATCATGACGTAAGTAACACCTTAAACTAACCTGGATATATTGATTAAATACATCAATAAGTAACAGTTAAACTCATTGATAATAACAGCAGTGAGTCAGTACAGAGATCAGTGACAGAGCTCCTGGTGATAGCAACCAATCATGACGTAAGTAACACCTTAAACTAACCTGGATATATATTGATTAAATACATCAATCAATAACAGTTAAACTCATTGATAATAACAGCAGTGAGTCAGTACAGAGATCAGTGATAGAGCTCCTGGTGATAGCAACCAATCATGACGTAAGTAACACCTTAAACTAACCTGGATATATTGATTAAATACATCAATCAGTAACAGTTAAACTCATTGATAATAACAGCAGTGAATCAGTACAGAGATCAGTGATAGAGCTCCTGGTGAAAGCAACCAATCATAACGTAAGTAACACCTTAAACTAACCTGGATATATTGATTAAATACATCAATCAATAACAGTTAAACTCATTGATAATAACAGCAGTGAGTCAGTACAGAGATCAGTGATAGAGCTCCTGGTGATAGCAACCAATCATAACGTAAGTAACACCTTAAACTAACCTGGATATATTGATTAAATACATCAATCAATAACAGTTAAACTCATTGATAATAACAGCAGTGAGTCAGTACAGAGATCAGTGATAGAGCTCCTGGTGATAGCAACCAATCATGACGTAAGTAACACCTTAAACTAACCTGGATATATTGATTAAATACATCAATCAGTAACAGTTAAACTCATTGATAATAACAGCAGTGAATCAGTACAGAGATCAGTGATAGAGCTCCTGGTGAAAGCAACCAATCATAACGTAAGTAACACCTTAAACTAACCTGGATATATTGATTAAATACATCAATCAATAACAGTTAAACTCATTGATAATAACAGCAGTGAGTCAGTACAGAGATCAGTGATAGAGCTCCTGGTGATAGCAACCAATCATAACGTAAGTAACACCTTAAACTAACCTGGATATATTGATTAAATACATCAATAAGTAACAGTTAAACTCATTGATAATAACAGCAGTGAGTCAGTACAGAGATCAGTTATAGAGCTCCTGGTGAAAGCAACCAATCATGACGAAAGTAACACCTTAAACTAACCTGGATATATTGATTAAATACATCAATAAGTAACAGTTAAACTCATTGATAATAACAGCAGTGAGTCAGTACAGAGATCAGTTATAGAGCTCCTGGTGATAGCAACCAATCATGACGTAAGTAACACCTTAAACTAACCTGGATATATTGATTAAATACATCAATAAGTAACAGTTAAACTCATTGATAATAACAGCAGTGAGTCAGTACAGAGATCAGTTATAGAGCTCCTGGTGAAAGCAACCAATCATGACGAAAGTAACACCTTAAACTAACCTGGATATATTGATTAAATACATCAATAAGTAACAGTTAAACTCATTGATAATAACAGCAGTGAGTCAGTACAGAGATCAGTGACAGAGCTCCTGGTGATAGCAACCAATCATGACGTAAGTAACACCTTAAACTAACCTGGATATATATTGATTAAATACATCAATCAATAACAGTTAAACTCATTGATAATAACAGCAGTGAGTCAGTACAGAGATCAGTGATAGAGCTCCTGGTGATAGCAACCAATCATGACGTAAGTAACACCTTAAACTAACCTGGATATATTGATTAAATACATCAATCAGTAACAGTTAAACTCATTGATAATAACAGCAGTGAATCAGTACAGAGATCAGTGATAGAGCTCCTGGTGAAAGCAACCAATCATAACGTAAGTAACACCTTAAACTAACCTGGATATATTGATTAAATACATCAATCAATAACAGTTAAACTCATTGATAATAACAGCAGTGAGTCAGTACAGAGATCAGTGATAGAGCTCCTGGTGATAGCAACCAATCATAACGTAAGTAACACCTTAAACTAACCTGGATATATTGATTAAATACATCAATCAATAACAGTTAAACTCATTGATAATAACAGCAGTGAGTCAGTACAGAGATCAGTGATAGAGCTCCTGGTGATAGCAACCAATCATGACGTAAGTAACACCTTAAACTAACCTGGATATATTGATTAAATACATCAATAAGTAACAGTTAAACTCATTGATAATAACAGCAGTGAGTCAGTACAGAGATCAGTTATAGAGCTCCTGGTGAAAGCAACCAATCATGACGAAAGTAACACCTTAAACTAACCTGGATATATTGATTAAATACATCAATAAGTAACAGTTAAACTCATTGATAATAACAGCAGTGAGTCAGTACAGAGATCAGTGACAGAGCTCCTGGTGATAGCAACCAATCATGACGTAAGTAACACCTTAAACTAACCTGGATATATATTGATTAAATACATCAATCAATAACAGTTAAACTCATTGATAATAACAGCAGTGAGTCAGTACAGAGATCAGTGATAGAGCTCCTGGTGATAGCAACCAATCATGACGTAAGTAACACCTTAAACTAACCTGGATATATTGATTAAATACATCAATCAGTAACAGTTAAACTCATTGATAATAACAGCAGTGAATCAGTACAGAGATCAGTGATAGAGCTCCTGGTGAAAGCAACCAATCATAACGTAAGTAACACCTTAAACTAACCTGGATATATTGATTAAATACATCAATCAATAACAGTTAAACTCATTGATAATAACAGCAGTGAGTCAGTACAGAGATCAGTGATAGAGCTCCTGGTGATAGCAACCAATCATAACGTAAGTAACACCTTAAACTAACCTGGATATATTGATTAAATACATCAATCAATAACAGTTAAACTCATTGATAATAACAGCAGTGAGTCAGTACAGAGATCAGTGATAGAGCTCCTGGTGATAGCAACCAATCATGACGTAAGTAACACCTTAAACTAACCTGGATATATTGATTAAATACATCAATCAGTAACAGTTAAACTCATTGATAATAACAGCAGTGAATCAGTACAGAGATCAGTGATAGAGCTCCTGGTGAAAGCAACCAATCATAACGTAAGTAACACCTTAAACTAACCTGGATATATTGATTAAATACATCAATCAATAACAGTTAAACTCATTGATAATAACAGCAGTGAGTCAGTACAGAGATCAGTGATAGAGCTCCTGGTGATAGCAACCAATCATAACGTAAGTAACACCTTAAACTAACCTGGATATATTGATTAAATACATCAATAAGTAACAGTTAAACTCATTGATAATAACAGCAGTGAGTCAGTACAGAGATCAGTTATAGAGCTCCTGGTGAAAGCAACCAATCATGACGAAAGTAACACCTTAAACTAACCTGGATATATTGATTAAATACATCAATAAGTAACAGTTAAACTCATTGATAATAACAGCAGTGAGTCAGTACAGAGATCAGTTATAGAGCTCCTGGTGATAGCAACCAATCATGACGTAAGTAACACCTTAAACTAACCTGGATATATTGATTAAATACATCAATAAGTAACAGTTAAACTCATTGATAATAACAGCAGTGAGTCAGTACAGAGATCAGTTATAGAGCTCCTGGTGAAAGCAACCAATCATGACGAAAGTAACACCTTAAACTAACCTGGATATATTGATTAAATACATCAATAAGTAACAGTTAAACTCATTGATAATAACAGCAGTGAGTCAGTACAGAGATCAGTGATAGAGCTCCTGGTGAAAGCAACCAATCATGACGTAAGTAACACCTTAAACTAACCTGGATATATTGATTAAATACATCAATAAGTAACAGTTAAACTCATTGATAATAACAGCAGTGAGTCAGTACAGAGATCAGTGATAGAGCTCCTGGTGAAAGCAACCAATCATAACGTAAGTAACACCTTAAACTAACCTGGATATATTGATTAAATACATCAATCAATAACAGTTAAACTCATTGATAATAACAGCAGTGAGTCAGTACAGAGATCAGTTATAGAGCTCCTGGTGATAGCAACCAATCATGACGTAAGTAACACCTTAAACTAACCTGGATATATTGATTAAATACATCAATAAGTAACAGTTAAACTCATTGATAATAACAGCAGTGAGTCAGTACAGAGATCAGTTATAGAGCTCCTGGTGATAGCAACCAATCATGACGTAAGTAACACCTTAAACTAACCTGGATATATTGATTAAATACATCAATCAATAACAGTTAAACTCATTGATAATAATGACAGTGAGTTCTTTTTCCTTACAATCTAATAACATCATTGTCTTGTGTTTATCTGTTACATTAATAAACCTTAAATATTACCAATAATAATATTTATTCTACTCACTACTTCCTTTCTGACTTAACCAATGAATTCCTCCCTCCTTAGCAAAAAAATAAACCAAAAAAAAAATCAACTTGATTCAAAACCAATATCCTCCCACCACAAAGATGAAAATATAAAGAAAAGTATTTCCAGCATCAACCTGATTAAAAATATTAAAATTACTCCAAATAAACACAATCACTAACATACTAACATATAAATATTAAAATTAAAATATTGTAAAAACACAAGTACTAAAATGGGATATAAATGTACTTATTTTTCCTCATTACAACTAAAAAAAGAATGAAGAAGGAACATGAAAAAAGAAAAATCTCATATTTAGAGAAAAAAATTCTTGAATTCCAAAATAAAACACAAATAATGTTAAAATATGATAAAAATAAATCAAATTTCACCCTTTGTGTATAAAATTAAAATAAATATCTTATTTCTATCCTAATTAATATTTTATATTGTTTTTATCATTATTGTTTCCTTTGTTACCATATTGTGATATATTAATGTTATTGTTTATTATTCTGTTTATTTCCTTCAGATTCCAATATCTGAGGTGGGTCTAATCAAGTCCTTTGATAAGATTGATGAAGATGGTCTTAATATTATCCTCAAGTCTGGTTTATTATTTCCAAACATCTCATCAATGGAGAGGATGATGATACAGACAGAGGAAGGAAGAGAAATGAAAGAAGAAGAAGTTAATGAAATATTAAACTATCTACAACAGAATAAAAGATTAAAGGAACTGATGTAAGTATAATTAATGAATATAATGTAAATAATATTAATAATAAAAACAAAAGATAATATATTAATAACAACAGAAACATAGGAATGATGGATATAAGGAAAGTAGAATGTGTTCAATTAAAACTAAATCATTACATTAAAATAACTGAAAATTGATAGGAAAATAATGATTAGATATAAAAATAGAAAAGATATGAGAAAAAGAATTGAGACTAAACAATACAAAAATAAAAACAAAATACTGTTAAGAAAATGTGTATTGTATGAATAAATTATAATAAAAATACATTAGTTTTTAATAAAAATTGGTAAAAATTAAAATATAATGAAACGAGTGAAAGGTAAGAAATATAATCAAGACAGGGTATAATTACAGATAAATAAATATTTAATAATTATTGTCAGATCGTATGAAAATATCTTAACAAAAATAAAGGTCAAAATTATAGGAAAACTTTAAATTTACGAAGAAAGATATAGAAAGGCATGCAAAATTCTTAAAACTGATAAAATAAGTTCACTTTTTATTAGTATTCAATGGCAACATTTATTACTTTACAATTAACAATTAATCCTTTAACAAGTAATAGTTTAATTCCTGTATTTACTCACAAAAGATCCTTTCAAAATTAATAACTGAATGCTTCCTTAAATAACTTTGCGTAAAAGGTATGCGAAAAATCACAACCTGTTAATATTCTCAAATCTCCTTCACCCCTCCCCCACACCTCATCCAGCGGTGGTGGTGTCATCCTAACACACCTCACAACCTAACCCCATCCATCTATCAAACACCACCCCAAGACAACTAATACAATAACACAAGACCCTCCCTGTACCCCTTCAACCCCCCTCACCCCATTACATATCTCATCATACCCCTGCCTATGTGCCCCTAACCCCCTCACCCCTTTACTGTACCTCTTGACATACTTTATCATAGATACCCTTCACACCAATCCTATTACACCAAACCAGATACCATCACCTTTATTGTCCACCCCCCGACACACCTCATACCATTAATGTCAACTCTACAACCACCCAACCTCACATACCCACCCCTCTACATGTCTTTTACCTGGTCCTCCCCCTGACACCCCCCTCAACATGATACCCTGTTTACTAACACAAACACAGATTACATCCTTTCATTGTATCTTTAGTGTTGTACAGCAGCAGCATTCCTGCAGTATTGTGTAACCTTTGTGACTATATTGATGTAAATAACCTCTAAAATGATGAGACACATTCACATCTAATGCATTGATTTATACAACTATTTAAAGTAACAGACATTATTCATTCTATGTCAATATCATTAACTCTTCACCCTCCTCCCATCCACCCATCCCCCTCCTTTGACCTCTCCTGTCCCCTCCCATCACCCTCTCATCATCCTCTCAGGGGTTAAATCCATCCTCTCACATCTGCTCCATATTACCCCGTTACTGATATTTACCAATAACAGACTATACAATGATAACACGTACCGTACGTACTGTACTACTATGACATTATTACACCTGAAAATAAACCAAATTAAATCAGATATCAGTTTAGTGTGTAAATTTATTCTTGTTAAACTGAACGCACTGACAGCTAAAAAAAAAGGAACAGTTGAAAATATAAAGAAAAACATAAACATACTAGTCAAAGAAAAATACTAAAAATAAAACACAGAAAAACAAACAGTTGAATAGACATTAGAAACTAACATAAGAAAAAAAAAGGATGTAAACACAAAAGACACGAGCGTCCGACAGTGAAAAGAAATACTTGATGAATAAGACGCGCACGCGGAGCAGTGAAAAGAAATACTTGATAAGTAAGACGCGCACGCGGAGCAGTGAAAAGAAATACTTGATAAATAAGACGCGCACGCGGAGCAGTTCAATGAACTTTGAGAGAGACAGACTGATACATTCTGTTTGTAGGAGGTAGTGAGATATTTGGGTTAAAAACCGTTTTTCAGTTTGATAGTTGCATTTATTTTATGTAAAGTTAAAAAATGTAGAATAAATATACAGTTGAATTTATCCAACATAGCCTTCCATCAGTATTAGATTCGTTTCTAATTATATTCACATAGATTATTGTCAATATTAATGTTTTTTACCTGTCTATTGAATAAGATGATCTGTCTAGAAAGTGTGTCAGGTAGAAAAAAAAGAAAGTCAATTACCTTTCTATGCTGTTGAATAATACTTGAAGTGTACATAAAGCTAGTTTTGTTCACTACTTTTATTTTCAGATCTGTTTGTCTTTATAGTACTTTGTGTTTTTCTGAATGTGTGTCATTTTCTGTGTTTCACGTTTATAGCACCTACAATAAGAAAACATAACTGGTAGTAAAGTGTGTCCTTTGATTGTGGGCTGTGACGTGTGCCAATCGCTAGCAACATATCTTGACACACAATACACAGAATGCATACAATGTTAGGGAATTTCAGTGCGACATATTAATGTTACAAGCGACGAAATGCAAACTGGTCATAAACTTGAATTTTAATTCTTAGGTAACTAAATATATCAGTAACTCTTTATTGTTTCTGTGAATTATGATATAAATGACTAATTAATCACACCTTGTCAATTATTTGTTTAAATAAGCATGTTATTTACATCATTCTTTACTATGTAAATGATCTCTGGCTTTGACCGATAGGAATAAAGTTACTTGGGTAATGTTACTATGTATGATATGAACATACCTCTAAGTTCTGTTAATTTTTAGCTAACCATCATTAATGTTGCACATGGTGTGCTTCCATAAAATAATGAATAAAAAACCCACAAAGAACGGTCAGCTAGTAGGACTACACTGTACATCTCTCGGTCTCCCCACTTTTCTTGGTTTGATGTTTTATATTATCATGTACAGGGATGATCCTTAAGCAACTGAAAATTTGGTTGTCCTCCCAAAAATTTGGTCGTCCTACACAAAAGACATAGAAAAGCAAGAAATGTGCAAAATGTGTATTTTGCACATTCAAGACCATGTTTTTATTTGTCTTTCTTACACAGGTTGAAACTTTCCACAGCTAAATTATACTACTGACTTGTAACTGTAATTCTCAGGGTTTCTCCAGAGTGAAGGGAGGGAAAGGGGGGGGGGGATTTCCAGAAGAAGGCCGGTAAAATTCCACCTTTTCACATTGATAATAAAAAAATGTCAACATCTAGAGTCACTGATGCTGTAAAGTATATATCATATAGAAGAAAATCTCTGTATATTGTATTATTTGTTTCAAATCAAAATATGATGCATTACTAATCTTGAATGGTACTGTTACTATTTAGAAAATTCATTCTTTTTGAATCAAAATCTGACAGTCGTACACATGAAGTGTCTATTGAACACTCACCATCTGAGCAGTGTTGCCACTCAGTGAAAACAAGAAAACCCAGATTTTAGTATCAAAAAAACCCCAGATAGCCAAATAAAAACCCAGATCACTTGAAATGAATTTCGACCACTCTAGTACACGTTTCAAGTAAATATAGGCTAATGATAATTTTAGATGGTACTATTGTGGATGTTTTTAATTTAAATTTTATACCTCTTCTAACACATGTAGTACATGTGAGTGATCATCAGACAAAATGTAGGCGCTAAAGTGCTGAGCGTATCGTTAACCTTTGAGAATCTGTGCCTCCCCAGCCCAGGCATGATTAAGGCCTAGTTATTTCAGATTTTTCTCACTCTGGTCTAGTGAAATGAATTTTGCACTAACACAGAAAGAATTAATTTTTCTCGGAGAAAACTACGAATACGGAGGTGCTTGGCTGCAGGGCTCAGCCATTCGTCAGCTCTCACTCGAGTTGTTTAATAGGCTATATTTATAGCTTGTAATTTAAAAGACTAGATTATAGTCTGTCTAGATCAACTGAATTTGTCATGCAGGATGAAATACGTGAAGCAAAATGAAATGAGTTTTGACTGGAAACTTAAAAAAAACCCAGATTTGAACCTTTCTGAGAAAAATAAACCCAGAAACCCAGATGAAGCTAAAAAAACATAGATCTAGTGGAAAAAAACATAGGAGTGGCAACACTGCATGTGAGTGGCTTTGCTTCAACTGTCAACTCATTCCACTCTCCTTTCCAAAGATTTTTTTTCGCGCCCGCGCGAGAACAAAACCCTGGAGAATCAAACAGGTTCTAAAATATTTTTCACCCCTCTGTTGGAACAATCCATTTTGTTAATCTCAAATACACTGTAGGCTAGCGGGAAAGTTCTGCACTGTGATTGGTTGAATTAAGTACTTCTTGGACTAGCCCAAATATGGGGGCTTAAAAACTCCAAGAAACTCTACAATATATGTACCAGCTCTCCTTGCACGTGGCACATAACATTGCGCAGTATTTCAGTAAGAAAAATGGCCGAATTCTGGTACTGCGAGTCATCTATCTGGTGCTTGCTGTGTACAGTATCTGCATGTTCGTTACAGTAAAATCAGTTGAAACATGATCGTACACTGAGGCTGTTTGTTTGGCGTTTTACGTACCGTGGATTTCAGATTGTTTTGGTGTTTTTTTTTTTGTGAATGACAACAGATGTGTGTTGGAATGGAGTTCATGCAGGTTAGATATTTTGGTTGCGTCTCAGTGTTGGGTTGTACTGAGGCATTGTGTCACAATATAATGACCGGGGGTAAAATTTGGTCGTCCAAAGGACAACCTGAGGTAGTAACTTTGGTCGTCTCGGACGACCGCTATATTTCATCCCTGATGTATGTGGTGTACACAGTCTTCGTCAGAGTTTAATTTGGACAGTTTGTGGCGTAGAAATCAAGTAGCGATAATTAAAATGGAAAATATCTTGTTAATTTCTGTAAAGTCACACAAGAGAGATAATGTTCCTTCTTTTACATTTTCTTAGCTGGGTGCAGAAAATTTTATCCAAGGGTAAAATGAAAATGTTAGCAATATCCTCCACACTTTGCATAAAATTTACAGAAAAAGTTTGAATCCGAGTAATTCTTTTAGAGTATATAAATACATTCAAGACCGTCGATTTTGAATTCTAATTATAAATACAAAGTTGGCTTTGATAGGACAGATACATTATTGTCATTTACGTTGTGTTACATTTTGTTATGGTCTGTTTTATTACTTTTGTTCTGTTACTCTTTGATGATAACAACTTTCAACGCTACACAGAAATTTCATGGTTCCATTCTAGATTTAGTTTGTGTGTGTTTTTTATTATGATCACTGTTTTTTGTATGGTGGTAAATCACTACATTACCATATCATTGTAGTATTATACTGAGTGTATTGTTTTTATTATTAGTATATAACACGTTAATCTATCTTCAGCGGAACGGCGTTTCTTTCTTTTTGTCTCTGATATTGTAGTCTAATGGATTGTGTGCTGCCATCACGGATACGTCTAGGACCAGCTGCTGACACTCTGAGGTCCCGTAATGTGAACGGTAAGATAGTAAAGAGTTACCATGGTAACTGATTCATATTCTTTCTTTATGTATTTAATGTGATGGCATCACAGGGGAAAAAGAAGCATTTACTAACTGATATTATGTTATTATGTC
Source organism: Stichopus chloronotus (assembly GCA_021234535.1). Taxonomy (NCBI): domain Eukaryota; kingdom Metazoa; phylum Echinodermata; class Holothuroidea; order Aspidochirotida; family Stichopodidae; genus Stichopus; species Stichopus chloronotus. The sequence goes on along the minus strand of CM037833.1, from coordinate 36,931,536 downwards.
ATGTGCCCGGTAGAAAATTTTGTCTTCACTAAAAGATCAACTGTTTAAGATACTTTTCATGTTATTTATCGTGTAATTATTTTAATTTAATTTATGTTCTTTCTTTTAGTTTTCTGGACTCCTGATGGCAATAAGGACCATCAGTATTACCATCTTGATCTCACGACAGGTCACTTGAAGGTAACTTAACTGTGATCACGTGATATATTACCATAATAATTAGAGATGGGATTGTACTGTTAAATGAGAATACTGTTAGAGCAGGATTTACTTACTCAGTGCTAGTGTAATACGAGCTTGTCGATAAAGTTACTCGTGTATGGGAGACCGAGAGGAGTAACCTGTACTATCTCTCCCGAATATAACTGTACAAACAATAATGAGAACTAATTTGACTCTACAGTGATGTATTGGTTGATAAAATGAACAGCCATTGATTAATACCTGTAGTAACTATAGGTGATGATATTTCTGTCTCTCTCTCTCTGTATGAGAGATAGGAGATAACTTATGATGCTGAGTGTTAACAGTAAACCAAAACTAGGATTGATAAACTATATATCGACTTATAAAGTAGCACAGTAGCATCTAGTCTGTCTTGTCATGTCGATAAGTTTTTTTTTTTTTTTTTTTTCTCGGGCTTCTCTTGTGTAATTGCCCTTCTTTTTTCGTTCAACGGTATTTCTATTAATTATGGATCCATCAGTTATTTGGGAGTTTTTTTTTTTCCTAACTACAGGAAGGATTTCTTTGAACTCATTTTTTTCCCCAAATTATCCAGATTAAAAATCTCTCCTCGTTACCTGGTCATTGAGAGATATTATTGGCATCGGCTGCAATATTATTACAAAATCCTTTGGCCTCTCTCAGCTTGTGTTCTTCTTTCTTGTCTCACCAACCCCTCCACCCACTTTTATCAAAGAAGTTGAAAGGTCTGTTATTATGGTGTGGCCGAACTGAAAAAGTTAAACGTTCTACAATGATTAATAATTACTTTATTGGTGGTCTGAAGGTGATACTTATAGAGACTTTTATCAAATCTTAAAATGCTCCCCTTGGGTACGGAGATTTCTTAAAGATTATGTAATTTCTGGGAAAATTTTCTTCAACAAGATCCTTAATAATCTTTCGGTTCTTACGTTTACCTGAAGGACTGGGTGTTGTTTCCCAAGGAATTGAAGTCTTGTGTGAAGTTTCTTACACAATTCCTGATGAAAATTTTTGAACCAGATAATTTGGAACACTTCGCATATCACGATTAAAGGAAAAGTTCTTTTTCATGGAATTTTTTGTAATCAATATCGTTGGAGTGAAGGACCTTTTTGATAATAATAACAAGCCTCTCCTCTTTTAATGTTTTCATTCATTCACTGTTGGGAAATAACTAAAGCGATACCCAGGCGTTGAAAACTTTCACTTCTTTCCTGTTATACATGACTCGGTAACACTGAATAAAGATGAAAATTCCCCATCAGATTCGGAGGGGTCCTTCAAATGCTGATAACATTGATGATGGATATGATGGTGGTGATGATGATGATGATGATGATGATGATGTGATGATGATGATGATGATGATGATGATGATGATGATGATGATGATGATGATGATGATGATGATGATGATGATGATGATGATGATGATGATGATGATGATGATGATGATGATGATGATGATGATGATGATGATGATGATGATGATGATGATGATGATGATGATGATGATGATGATGATGATGATAGTAATAACGATAAAATGGTAATGGTCATGATAGTGATAATGATGGTATTGATGATTAATGGTGATTGTGGTGATGATGATTATGATGAAGGTGATGATGATGTAGTGGTGATGATGATGAATGTGATCATGATGTTGAAGGTGATGATGATGATGATGTAGTGGTGATGAAGGTGATGATGGGAATGAAAATGTGGTATTGTCGGTGTGGTAATGGTACTAGGGATCATATTCATGATAATGGTAGTTTACTAGTGGTAACGACAATGACAGTTGTAGTAATGGTGATACTGAAATTGTTGATGATGATGGTGCTAGTATAGATGGTGATGCTGATTGCTTTAATGGTGACAATGATAATGATTATAATGGTTGTAGTGGTAATGATAACAATGGTAACGATGATAGCAGTGATGATGATAATTGTAGTGATGATTAATGGTGGTTGTGGTGATGATGATGATGATGATGATGATGATGATGATGATGATGATGATGAATATAATATTAATGCTGGTGTTGATGAAAAGTGTTGATGAAAATGATGATGCTGGTAGTGGTTATAACATTGAAATGATAGTTGTTAAAATAATGATAGTAGTGATGATGAAGATGATGATGATATCGATGATGGTGCTACTGATGTCATTGATTCTGACAAAGAAGAGCAAGGGGTATTTGTTCCCCTTCCAAGATGAAGGGGGCTTTTACTTCCATAAAAGTGTAACATTCAATAAACTTGGTTTAGTTGTTATTTAGAAGAGGAAACGTTGCAGAGATAATTGACATGGGATCACTAAATAGCCATCAAAGCAGATAAAATTGAACTTTACACGGGCCTTGAGACAAAGTTGTGCCCCTTTAAACCTACTTGTAATTTTCGCCAAGGACATTATCGATTCGGAATCATAGTTTAGCAGTAATTACCAGCCCTCTCATCTTTTTGAGCTTTTGGCAGAATCTCTGCATGGATGCTGATGATGAAGATGGTGCTGAGCTTGTGGTAATAAAGATTATGATGAACCTTGCGAAAATGGTTGCGAAGATGATTGTGATGATGATAATGATAATGGTAATTATGATGATAAAAATCATAGTAATGGCAATGACAAAACATGGCAATGGAGCCTAATACCGTATTAAATATGATGATGGTGTTAAAGATAAATGACGGTTAACGATAATCTTGTTTACGTTAATGATGATGATGATGATGATGATGATGATGATGATGATGATGATGATGATGATGATGATGATGATGATGATGGTGATGGTGATGATGATGATGTTGACGGTGATGATGATGATGTCGACGGTGATGATGAAGATGATGTTGATGGTGATGATGATGGTAACCTTTTTGGTAAAAGGCGGCAATGAAGATTATGGTAATGATGATGTTTTGGGCATTTAAATTTACTCCGGCACAAATAATGATTTCTTAAAAATAATCGAAAAAACCCTTTTTTCCTTTTACTCATCTTTAGCACACTGACAAACTTGAATCCATATTTGTAGAAATATACCAAACGAAACCGATTTAAAATTAGTGACATGAAAAAATACAAGATTTAGTCTATAAGTAAGTTTAATTTCGATTTGATGTTAAAATATCACAAATAAGAAAAAATATCTAAGCTTTGCATTTATAATGGAGAAGACTGACTAGTGGTGATATAATGAAAATTAGGCTTGTTCCTTTACAAACGAACAGAGAGAAAATCAACATCGAATGGTACTCCACGTATTTTCCACTGAAAAGTACACAATTCAGATTTAATCAGGAACCAGCAGGGTACGTGATTATGGGCCTCCACAAAATAGGTGTTTCCCCAGCAACAAGTTAACATTATTTTATGTTTCATAGAGTGGTGCGTTAATTTTGATTTGTAGGCTTGCTTCTACTTAAAAAGAAGCCGGTGTTGTTTGTATCACATGTAAGGTCTAGGAGTGAAGTTGTCCGCAAACTGTAACCTCCTCGCTGGGCTTTAAAACCACTATAGTGTTAAGAGAATTAAAGTAAGAATAAGAATGCCGTATTAGGTTGCATTCACCTCCTAGTAGATCCGGTCATAAAAGTGCCTGCTAGTTTCTTTACAGATCACCTTATCCAAAGTTTAATTTGCATCGTGTTACAATAATACCCTGAATGTAGCTCATACAAAAAACTGAGTCAAATAGCAATAAGGTAAAAGAACTGTGACAACACACAGTGGACCAACAAGATTCATTTTAAAATGTAAATGAGGAACTTATGTTGAGATTTTGTTTTGTTATATAAACATGCAGTAATGTTTTACTATTTTGATTCATAATTTAAGACCGGTGAATATTGATCTTGTCTATTTACATTCATATAATGCTGATTTTTCTCTCTTTTCTTCATAATGTAGAAAGAAGGATCCTGGTAGATAACATCATCCGGACGAAAAGACACCACACAAAGGAAAATAACAGTAACAAAAATGTCATTGAAAGGAGATGCCTTCAATCCTGCCTCTTCAAATGCCTCCTTAAACATGATGATACGAGTGGAGAAGAAGATAAAACACTAAGCCAAGTGACCTTATTTAAAGATAAACATCATAATGAAGTCATACATTCAAACTAGTCAAGGAGACAAAGATGGTATTAATCCGTGAAAATATCAAGAAACACACCCATTAAAGGTGAACATCAGTGATAATGACGTCACACTCTACAAGACATTGAATACAGCAACTTTAGTGACACTACCGTGACATTATGGGACTCACTTATTAAAAATGAATACCAGTGACAATGACGTCATACTGAACGATTTTGAACATCCTCTAGATACGTTAATTGTTGTTGTTTTTTTTTCACATCACATCAAAGAACTTGAGCTGTATCAATATTTTTACTTGGGAATGATGCCTTATATCAGCAAATGGTTTTTGTACTCTACTTGTTCTTTGTATGTCTACTGTCAGAGAACGCTGACGTAAAAAGAAATCAAATTGAACGTCTACCCAAGAAGACAAAAAATAAAACAGCAGGAATGAGAGTCTCAAGGTGATGTAATATCCCATTCAAACTTTACATTTTTTTTTCTAGAATAATTTAGATTTTTTTTTAAATTATAATGTCTAAATGATTTCTTGATTATGAAGTTCATTGAACTAAATTTGGCATAACGATTAAACGCGGTGACAAAACTACAAGGGCGGTGATGGTAAATGGTGGCAAACTCTGTACGGCACTTCTGTCTAGGGTTTTTCAATGACAATACTGTATCTGGCAAGTATGGCTTAGGTATTTTGGAAGAAGTTCAACGAAGTATAAACGTCTTGTATTTCCTGCATTGTTGACTAGACAGTCCAGAACAATATGAACAACTCACAATATATTAAATGACTTTTACCGACTTAGAATATTAATTTTGAAATGTTTGATCACTTGACGCTCAGTCTAGTGTAAATAATACAACAGCTTTTCACTTTTGTTTTAAGAGGTTCTTAACCACTCTAGCAGTGCATCATTTTCAACAATTTACAATTGGTATCGACCACTGTCTTGATATCAAGAAGACTGCTGTAACTTTACTTCATTTTTGTTTCTAATCCCGTTAATAAAGCAACAGAGGATATCATTTATTTGTTTAGTCAACTCTATTGTCACTGTGTTGAGAGCTACGTATGTTAGGGGATTACTTTCAATATCACTGCAATGTGTTTGAATCTTAACAAAAAAACAAAAAAACAAGAAGAACAATAAAGAAGATGATAGCAGTTTCAAAGTCAAAGCGGTAAAGAAGTCAAACAATGGCTAGCTCATGTCCTGTCAAAAACATTGACTTCATCTGTATGTTTAATTACTATCGAGCATTCCTATTGGATGTTTACGGTCACATGATTCTTTAAAAATAATTGACATCATCAATTAGATTCTTTCATAATATGTGTTGATAATATATTACCAGAATGTACCATTTTCCGAGGGTGCAAAACTATCGCTGTTTATGTTACGAAATCTTATTTAACTTTATTAATATTCGCATCAATATAACAGAAAGTCAATAGTAAGAGAACAAATCTGCAATTGATACGTTGCATCCACAAGTTTAAGGGAAAGTTGTAATTTCATAGTTGAATCTCTTTTGATTTGTGGAAGATATTTTTTCAATGAAATGTTTTCCTCTCAAACCCAGACTCTTCTTCAGCTTCGGTATATATGCTCTTGTGACCCGGGGGTGGGGGGGGGGCATTCCTTTTATGCATATAGTATGCACGATACGAAGATGTTGTAAATGTATATCGAAGTTGCTGACAAATTGCGGCTAAATAACCTCAAATTGAAATACTTCATTTCTTTTTTCCTTTGTTTTCGTTTTCGTTTTTTTTTTATTTTTTGACAACACGCATAGTAATCTGGAAAACAAGATACAACTTAGCATGGCTGAATATGGTTTATTCAATACAGTAATTTGGATAATACCCCAGTCCAATAAGTCTTGCAACCCTGTTTTCAACAGTGCGTATATATGCAAACTACCCGCCTCCCAAGCCCTCCCTCCCATGGCCGTAGCCAGGGCTGGGCGTTTTTTTTTTTTTTGGGGGGGGGGCACAGCGGGTTAGTGATCCGTGTCCTGGGGAGGGGTCTAAGGGGAGGGGGTGTCCCCCCATTTGGAAAATTTTTGCCTGTCTGAGAGGGCTAAGATGCAAAATGGTGGACTTTCTGACATAAATTCACTGTTAAGTGAAAGCCATTTTTTGTCCTAAAACAGTGAAATTTTCATAGTCATTGATGTCCGGTAAGCTGCCTTTTCTTGACTGTCGCATTTGTGTAGTATTATTTCAGCACAATAATTGTACAACTGGTAGGTACATCCTTCCACACTTTGATTGTAAACCCTTTAGCTTTACAATATATGAATCGGGTATCATGTCACATGATACATGCGAATCTACAGTCAAGAGAGAGTATTCGATCTTACTGAGTGGGTATTGTTGAAATTTCAACCCATACTTTGAAAACTTTTGGGAGGGCACATGCCCCCCCCCCCCGGCTACGGGCCTGCTCCCTCCACTCCTCCTCAGCCCATCTACCCTCTCTAGACCGTTTTGTAGATATCGATATCAAACGCAAACTCTGAGCATACGGATGGCATAAACGCAGGTTAAGTGCGCCGTCAAACTGAACTTCCGGAACCCACAGAGGTTTATCATTGCAGGAATTAATCCATTTGTAGTTATTGACAAAGGTAAGGTGCTTCAGATGATCGCTTTGTTCTTTCTAGAACGTGACAAAACATCAGGAAAAAAAACATACAAATTTGAACAGAATTTTGTAAAGAGAAAATTTTGTGTTGAGGAGAAATGTTTTCCATCAGAGAAAACACTGACGTATAACATTTTCAGCTGATATTTACCCGAGGAAGGATCGTGCACTTTAAACATTTTGGATAAAGCGCTGCGTCCACAGATTATGGCGCTACGCTAATTTTCAGTTCCGCCAAAGTCCTGGGTACACAATTGTATTGGAGACATATTGTATTTAAGTATATCACACTGTAAATCGGTATGTAAGGATCCAACCGCCTTGATTGTTTGTTGAGGCCCTCTCCTTCGTGTGTTAACCCCCATCGCAATGATTTCTGTTCTTACAAGTGGAATGAAAGGTATTGGGCGGAGATCAGTATGGAAATGCCCTTTATAGTCTGACGTAATCTGATAAAATCATTTTAACAACGTCACACCAGAGATCATCTTTAACAAAATATTGGGTCCCTTCCTGGAAAATGCTAAACTTGTGGGAAGTAATGTACTTGAGTTTCTACCCCTGGACCCTGCACCAAGTCTCTGCCCCTGGACCTTGACAAGGGTCCGTCATTGACCCCTGGATATCATATCTCCAAGCAGCACAAAAGCATCCCCAACCAAACTTTCGAATTCGCTAGGAGGCCGATGATCAACGGAAGTAGTTCATCTTAAAAAAGAAAAAAAAATCAAATCATGAGCCACGGAGCTTGACGATTAGGTTTTCAGTCATTATTAATAATTTCTCCACTTGTACTTAAAGGGTAGGCAGCCTATTAAAGTACAGATTATTTAAACATTTGACGATTGAACTAGACTTAAAATTGTTTTAAATAATCAGCTGTTTTTTTTTTTTGAGCTGGGAAAGCAGGTATCCAGGGTTTAGATTAGAGCAAAGGGTCAGAAAGGACAAAGCCCTCACAAAGACCCAGAAAGTGACAACCCTTGGAAAAAAAAAAAAAAAACGGTCCGCAAAATCTGTTTCCAGAACCAGTCCAGGGTGGGCAATTCCAGGGTTCGGAAGAGGGGGGAACAGCTCAGTAATTTTTAACCTTTTCATAGCTGAAAATCTGCGGTCAGGCGTTCGGGCGAACCGCCTACCCCGCAATCAAGAACTGGGATTCCGCTCAGCCTATCATAGTAGACGTTAGCAACATATATGATGAGTTTTGTTTAGTCGGTCATAACTGTCAGGTAAAGTGTTCCACTACGTGCTAAAATCGAATCCCCTGCTGACAATGTAGCATACGGGTCTGATGGTTAATGTACAGAAGGTTGTTAGCTCTTTTACATAAGGATGGGTAATCCTTACATGATTTACCTTGCATGCACGGGGGACCAGCGGATCACGATAAGTTTTTGAAAAAGATGGAGACAAGCTACCTTCGAAATTTCAAACTAAAAAAACTTCTCTTTTGTGGGACTAACATATGCCCCATTTCAGGCGAACCATTTCAAAACATGTACATTCAAAAATTTGACATTATTATCCTACGTATTTACAAATCTCTTGCCAAACTTAATTTTTAAAAATGAGGGCGACATTCGAAAATTAATATTCGCAACGTGGAAATAATCACATAGCAACTTTCTGTAACAAATAACTAGCAGTTTAATGTGTATGTCGCTAACTTCAACTTATCAAGATGGCAGCGCCGTCGACACACTCCGTGTTGTTGAATTTTACAGTGGAATCGGAGGAATGCATTATGCTGTAACACGTAGGACTGTGATTCTAAATCACCTAACATTATAGAAACTGTTTAATAGGACTGCTGCAGTTTTTTAACTGCTTTTCTTAGGCCAGTTTCTAATCGTTTTGTTCACGACAAAGTCGATACTACCTATCGTTAGGCCTAACCATAACATTACCTGGTTACGGGTATGGCGTCCTAGCACTGTAGTGTAGCGGTAGGCCTATACCTTACTCCTTAGTTAGGCCCACTTTCATTTTCACGCGAATTTCATAACAGATAATGTAGTGGCGAACTGATCCAGTTTAACTTACAGCTTAGGCTAGTTTGTAATACAGAACTTGAAGAGTGGATGTATACAGTACCCCGTAGCTGGCGCGCCCCCGAGATTGGCGCTTTCTTGAAAAATTACTCGCTGTCACTGTGGCAACGTTACGGAAGTGAGCCTAACCTTCTTGAATCTAACCACAATTTCGTAGTTCACGGTTATGAACCCATTTCAGGTACGTTTCTTCTAAATAAGGGCTCATTTGTGACATTTAAAATATCCGCGATGGATTCCTTAAGTGCGCCAATTATGGGGTACTGTACGTACTAATTACACCAATACAGGGTTGCTTTGTTAAGTAAGTTGTTGTTAGTTTATGAAGCTGAAGGACTGTGAATACAGAAGGGCATACATGTACTCAGTGTACCAGAATGTACATGAAAATAGGCCTACATGGGCAACTTGTGCTGTGTTTGGGTAATGATTCTCTCAGTGGCACTATTTTGGGGTTGAAAATAACTACAGTAGTCTCCCTATTTTTGTACTAATCTCATGATGCTCTGGCTCTGGGAAATGTAAATCCCCCTATTTTTTTGGTGAGACAGATTGGCAGGTCTGTCAATGTTACTGATTAAGAACTGCCAACCTGTCTGATCTAAAAATAGAGAGATTCACAGTTTCAAGAGCCAAAAATGGGGGGGTTGTAAAAACATGGAGAATTATACAGTAATTTTCAATTCAGGAAACAGCCAGGGAGAGATCACACATTCATGCATAGTTCAAGTTGCACATACAGTAATGTACAGTATGGCTTATTTCCACATGTGCTGTTCGCTGCAGCCTACTTTCAAAGCAACCCTGATGTTGTATTGACTATTGGTGTAATTAGAATTAATCTACTGTACCATGACAGTTGAAAATTTTTTATCAACAACAGTCTGATGACTTTCAATGTACTAGGCATATACATAGTTTATTAATAGCCAATTACTCAAATAAATAATGTGCTCCAGGTGACTGTTAGCTTTTTTCAGAAATGCTGCGAATGGACTTAACAGGGGAAAAAAGTCAGATTATAACATGAAACTGGGACGGCGGGAGATCTGATGAACAAAAACCGGAAGTCTCCTGGTAAAATCAGGAGGTTTGACAGGTCTGCTGACTAACAAATTAAATTTGGGTCACAGATAGGCCTTGTGTACTAATGAGTGAGTTGGTACACCTACTGTATCTTCTTGTTACTGTACACTTGATAATTCACTTTGTGCTGTGACAGCTGTTGCTACAGTATAGGAATCAAAGTAAATAATAAATAGGTAATCAAAATAATTTTGATTACCTAGGCTGATTGACTGTTAAAGCAGGTGGCAAGTTAATTGATAAGTTTTTTTGATAATATTGGAAGTTGTCATCTGAGTGATAATCTTGAATTCTCTAATGATATGTGAATGAAGCTTATCTCTTTTGTTTTTCTTGTTTGATAGGGGCCTTATCTTGGACTGCTGACATGCAAAATTTATGCAGATTCAGTACAGTAAATCAAGATTTTTGTGTGTAATAATCTTGGGTTCTAGATGGATGATGTTGGGTTTTTGTCTTATGTAGTAATCTTTGATTATTTGTTGACAATGAGATTGTCAGTTGATAGTCCTAGATTTTTGACTGATTATCTTGGATATTTTTTTTTAAATCTAAGGGTATCAATTGAGAATTAATGATGATCCAAGTTTATGTAATATTCTCTTAAATTAGTTTATTAATCCAAAATTATTGACTGATCCCACTGAAGTAATTTGATAATCTCGTATTATTGGTTGATAATCCAATCTACCGTATTTTGATAATCATATCTTGAGATGAACCTGACTTAGCTATTAGATAATCTTGGATTATCAAAATATCAACTGATTTTTGAATCAAACTTGTAGACTGAGATTTCAAGAATATCATTAATTTGCTTGTCATGAAAATTGAGTACGTACAGTAGACTTAAGTATTGCTGCTTGTTGCATGATTAAGCTAAAGGCACAGACTATGTGTACATCAATTCAGAATGAAGCAAAGCTGTCGGTGTAGAAGGCAGCACTGCATGTATAGTCATGCAGGGTTAGAAAACAGAATAAAAAAAAAACACGAAAATGAAAAAGAAACAAAAGCAGAAAGAAAAGTGGATAAATTAGCAAAAGAATTTGTGGTTAAGTTGGAACTGGAAAATTGTAACTGCACTACAGAATATTGCAGACTTGCCTACTAGACAGTTAATGGAAATGTTTAAAAAGTTCTTCAGTGATAGTATTTAATAGCACCACTGTATGGCTTGAAGTACATGCTACAGTGCTATAGAAGGAATGGTATTGAAATCAAACCTACAGTGATGATAATAGTAAATGCCATTATTGATCGGTAGAAGTTTGTAACAAGCCTGCATTTTACAGTTTGTGACAAGAAAGGTTAGAGAGCTACTGTACATGTATGCAACATGGTCTGATTTGCTCTCTCACCCACTGTACTGTATGTGTACTGTATATATCTCACAATATAAGCTATAGTATCAGTACATGGCTACTATGTTATGTTTTCTTGTATCTCTTACTCTTGGTGAGACGTACTGTAGAGGTAATGTTTAGTCCTCCTTTACTGTCATCATGAAGTATGCTAACAGTCTTTTCTTTTGGTTGCAAAATCGTGGGTGACATGCTCCATGAATATCTATCCACTTCAGTCCACTATGGTTTGTGTAATTCACATGATTTGTATGTGTATACGTATTGTATATACTTATATATGTTGGTTATTAGTGCTTCTTTAAGTGTTCTTAGTAATATAAAATTTGATACAACAAATGAATGTGTATTTTTTCTAGAATTACATTATTGCCACAGCTTAACTTATTTTTTATTTTGTTTATCAGTCAGCAGGATTCCATCAACAGTTGTAGCTGCAGTTGACATCAATGATGTTGCAAACAAAGTCTACAAGTATAACTTCCCAGATTTAAATTTACTTCAACGTAATATTCAGGTATGTATTGTCTGTACACTGCCTACAGTTTAGCAAAATGCTGCAAACATCCTGTTTATGGATAGTTTGATGATTAATACTTTTGTTGATTTTATTTGGTGACTTACATACAATATGACAAATTGCTTGCTTTCTGTTCTAAATTTGAATGCTAGTTCCTCATCAATATTATCGATGAAATACCCAAATAAGTTACACTTTCTCCACTAAAAGGTATTAAAGACAACCTAAAACTGAGAACAAATTGAGAAAATCTGAAACTGGAGTCAATCAAGTCCAAACTGATCATCCGGTGGTTCTGACATTGAAAAACCGATGCACACCTTGCTATTCTGAGTCATATTTTTGTGTTCTTGATTCCTTGCTGAAGGCAGAAGGAATCTATGCAATAGTGATGTCGTGTGTGTGTGCTCGTGTGTGTGTGTATGCGTGTTTGTGACACTTTTGTAAACACAATATCTCCAGAATGGTAACAAAAACTGATGTCATATTTGGTGTGTGGGTTGGTCATATTAAGTAGATGATCCCTATTGTTTTTGGTAGACGTCAAAGTCATCTGAGGTCACCAGAGGCCAAAATGTGAAAACCTTGTAAACACGATATCTCAAGAATGGTAACTGTGACTAATGTTATAGTTAGTGTGTTGATTGGGCATATTTAGTGGGTATGATTCCTATTGTTTTTGGTGGAGGTCAAAGGTCATCTGAGGTCACCATACATCAAACTGTAAAAACCCTGTAAACACAATATCTCCAGGAGGGTAACTGTGACGGATGTCATACTTGGTGTGTTAGTTGGCCATATTATGTTGATGATTTCTGTTGTTTTTATTGAGCTCAAAGGTCATGTTAGGTCATTAGAGGTAAAACTGTAAAAACATTTTAAACACAGTATCTCCAGAAGTACTGTGACTGATGTCATAGTTGGTATGTGGATTGTATATAGTGAGTAGAACAATCTTTTTGATTTTTGGTTGAAGTGAAAGGTCATTTGAGGTCAACAGAAGTGAAATTGTAAAAACCTTGTAAACACAGTATCTCCAGAAGGGTAACTATGACTGATGTCATACTTAGTGTGTTGTGTGGTCATACTGAGCGAATGATCCCTATTATTTTTTGTGAGGGGCAAAGTTCATTTGAGGTGTATGGTGTTTGGGTTGGTAATAATGAGTGGAAGATCTCTCTTGTTTTTGATTGAGATCAAGGGTCATTTGAGGTCACCGGAGGTCAAGCTGTAAAAATGTGTAAACACAATATCTTCAGGAGTCCAACCTTGACTGACGTCATACTTAACGTGTGGATTGTATACAGGTATACAAAGTATATATACTATCCTTGATGCAATGATAATACTGTACAAGCAGGTCGTGTAATTGGTATAAGTCAGCCATCCATGGGCACATCCTACAAAGAACTTCTTGGGGACAAACTTGACAATATTCTGCGTAACGATGAACACCCTCTACATACATACCTTGATAGGGCAGTGATACCCCGAAGTGGTAGGATGAGGTTGCCTTTGGCTAATACAAATAGACACCCCTCATCATTTATACCACAATGCATTAAACTTCACAATTTGAATTTGTAAACGTTCCTAAAGCTTGCCAATGTTGTCTGTTTTATATGTTTTTGCTGCTTTATGTTTTTAATTTTTTGCGAGCACTCAGTTACCCCTGTGGGGTTCAGTAAAGTTTGTTTTTGTTGGGAGTCAAAGGTCATTTGAGGTCACCAGAGTACAAACTTTTTTAACTAATTATCTCCAGAAGGGTAATGTTGACTGATGTCCTACTTGATGTGTGGCGTTGTCCATACCGGGCAGGTAATCCTATTGCTTTTGGTGGACATCAAATGTCATTTGAGGTCACCAAAATAAAGGTTATTTTGGGTGAAAGGCTTATTGATGTGGTGTTTCAAGACTAATAACTGCAGTTGATCTCGTACTTGTCATGTGGATAATTCATGTTTGTAATTTAACCATCTCGCAAGGAATCACAAAGCCTTTTGGCTTTCTGGTTTTAGATCTATCTCTCTGTCCTTCCGTTCTATGCACATTCATTTCTTTAAACTGTTCCCCTGATTAACTTAATTATCTGAGTTTTTATTTATGCTGGATGGTGAACTTTGCAAGATGTTTAAACAAAGGTTGTTTTGACATTTGCCATGCACTCATTATTATCTTAAATTTTAATAATTGATATCTTTTGCTTTTTCTAGTCTGTGTCTTTGAATGATTTAAGCAAGTGGAATGGGGATGTGTTCCTGATGAGTCCACCTTGCCAACCATTTACAAGGTACCATGTTAACAGTAGCTGAGAAATAACAATAACGTAAATGCAGTAGTAAAAACTAAATCTCAATCATTAAACTTTTAATCTCAATTGCTGTATCATTAGTACTTCAATCTAAAATATAACTAAAGTCAATGGAGTCAGTCTCTGACATTAGTGTACTTTAGTCAATATTTTAGCAGGATAAGCATCACTATGTACAGTATTTACAAACTTTACATACAGCTATTTAGTTACTTATCTGTGACCCACAGATCATGGAACCAGTATTTGTTGGATACCAGAAAAATTATCAAAGTAATTTAAAGTTTCTGGTTATTACCAACAGATGAAACTTTTTTGTTGTGCATGATTAGTGCTGTCTTATGGGAATGCTTCCTTCAGAGTGTATACACACTTGGGGGGGGGGGGGGGGGGGATGATATCATTCTTTAGCGGCCTGCTACTTACATTATGTGAATTATGTTATAGTCTGCTTTTCACCTTTTATGTTTCCTTCCCTGCTACCTCCAGTGTATGAATTTTCATACCCTGCTACCCACATTGTATGAACTGTTTTCTAGCCTGCTACCAACATTGTAGAAACTGTTTCCTAGCCTGCTACGCTCACTGAATGACCTGTTTCCTAGCCTGCTACCAGATCGTATGAACTGTTTTCTAGCCTGCTACTCCCACTGTGTGAAAGTTTCCTAGCCTGCTACTCTCTTCGAATGAACTGTTTTCCAGCCTGCTACCAACACTGTATGAACTATTTCCTAGCTTGCTACTCCCATTGTATGAACTGTTTCCTAGTTTGTTACCCTCATTGTATGTGCTATTTCCTAGCATTCTTCCTACTTGTGAAATTGTTCCCTTTCCTGTCAGCCAAACTGACTGAATTTCTCCTTGGCTATTACCTTTTTCAGGGACGTTTGTTTTTTGTTCTGCTGTTTGGGGAGCTACTCATGATGCTAGAATTGAACCTCTAAGTTCAGCCAGTCTCTGTTTCATTAAATAGTTTACACATTTGCTTTAACTTGATAGTGCTTATTATATTTGTTATTTCTTTCATTGTGAATGTAAGGAATTGGTTATTGAGTTTTCCTTTCTTCTCCCTACATAGAGTGGGCCTTAAAGGAGATAAAACTGACCCTCGGACTTCCAGTTTCCTTCATTTGCTAGAAACAATTCCAAAGTGAGTTATTGACATACAGTAATTTGCATATTCCTTTCTTTTCATCTAACTAACCAGCACCACTCCTGACAAGGACGAAACTTCGTGTCCTGTTAAACTCCATACTATTTTTATAAACAAAATACAGTATAATGAAACAAAAGCTGAACAAATGTGAAGGGTAAACAAACAGTCAAAAAATTATATTCCGATTATTTCACCACAAGAGTCATATTAACTATACTTTTAGCTTGATTATTGTCAAGTGTACCATAAAATTGAATATGGTTCTGTGTTTAGTACAGAATTGTTTTCCTTCCATCAACTCAAACTATACTTGGAGTCAAAATCAAAATATCAAAAACGAAAGTTACTGTTGAAAATTTGAGTAATTCCTATCTGCTTGTATATTTATGAATAGTGTTCACAAATGCTAATGTGTACTTCATTCTTACAGTATATTTTACCTGCACTACAGTAGGTATTGTTGGCTTCAACCTGTTCGAAATAACATCTTTCCTAATTAAAGATCACACGATGAGTTCCTGTTTCAAAGTTGAATTTCATTGTGTTCCTTTTTTATACAGACTGACCAAAAAGCCTGATTATATCCTGGTAGAGAATGTAAAAGGATTTGAAACTTCAAACACAAGGTAACCTTATCTATGATAATGAGATGAAATATCCAGGTTAGTAAAGGCAGTAACTTATCATCCCAAGCTATATTTTGACTTCCAGATAGCAGAACACCTACTGCTTTTACTCTTTGACAGAATATTCAAAATATGCAGAGTAGCTTGTATCACACAGCGTACACAGGGATCCATTGTTTCGATTACACATATGGAGGAATTTTAGACAGGCTGTGGGAGCAGGGAGGTGTTATCAGATGGAGATCTATCGAAAACTCTTTCTTTGCAGCCTACAGTACTAGTTGCCGACAGTAATCTCCTTTGTGTGTTGATCTTGATGATTCAATAGTCTTAAGAGGTGTTAAGAACTAAGTACAAGTGGGAGATGTCGTCTGCTACATCTCGATGAGCAGCTCGCTGAATTTTCCCCTTGCCTTAACATTGCCAGTCGCTTAAGCTGTCAATTAATTTGAGGGTTTCGACGCGTTTTGACGCTACGTACAACATACTTGTCTAGTACCCTACAACTTGCTCAAAATGCGGGTGTCTTCTAGATCATGCGAGCGAATGCGAAAATAAGTCAAAAACCGACGGCAAAGTTTAGTCTTATACTTCTTTTGCTCATTTGCATAGATCATGAGCATTAGTTTATAGCCAGCATCATTAGGTTTCTTGGCAATAAACAGTCGTTTGAAATGTCAGAACAGTGTTTCATACTTGACTGTCGGCAACTAGATAGACATTAAGCATTCCTTTAATTGATCCTTTTTGTTGGGGTCGCTGTAGGTATGAATGAGCAGATGAGGTTGCCTAGATATTAGGCAAAGGTTTTTCAATGCCCTTTAGTTCAATAATCTCCTAATTAAAGGATTAAGTCTCTACTCTGAGGTCAATCTAATTTGATTAGCATAATTTAAGTTTTAGATGGATCTCCATCTAATAACACCTCCCTGGTGGGAGGGACTAGATATAAGTGATTAGGAGAATTGAAACTGTCTGGGGCGATGAGTTTTGTCTTTAATTAGAAAGAGAATTAGAGGATGGCTGACTATATTGACTTGTAAAGGAGTACAATTAAAAATAAATAACAATCACATAAAATGAGGGGAAGTTTACTCTATCCATTTGAGAGGAATATATCACAAGGGTATATTCTTTGTGTAAGTTATGTATCTATCTTAAATGCAATTTTACTGTAGTGGCTTCCATTATGATGTCATAACAAACTAACTAATGAAACAGTGTCTTTATAATTATAACTGGCATAAAATAAATAGTAAGAGATTAATGCTTTGGTGGCCTCCATTTTCACATTACTTAGAGTTCAAAATGTAGTAAACCTCACATAAATTTCACTGATGTCAAATCGGTAATATTAAGTTCTTAATTTAATTCAAGTATTTTGTGTATAGAGATGGTGTATTATGATTTCTGAAAGAGCGCCATCTTCTGTGAGACTACTACATGGTCTGCTCGGCAGGCTAACTATTTTTTCCAATAAATTGTGTAATATAACATTTTGCTAAACCTGGAAGTGACTGGATATCTCTTTTGATTGGAGCTCTTTTTCTTCACACAGCAATATCATGAGTTTTAAATAAGATAATGGGCTTGAGTTTGAAATGGTTTTCATTAACAAAAACAAAAGATGTGTCAGTCAGTGCTCTTTGAATCTGAAAGTAATGCTGAATCTGTTAAATATTTGATTAATCTTTAGAATATTTTACTCACATTTGTACAGTTTCTTTGAGTGAATGTATCATATTAGTCCTTATTTGCATTACCATGAATAATTGAC
Organism: Stichopus chloronotus; assembly: GCA_021234535.1. Taxonomy (NCBI): domain Eukaryota; kingdom Metazoa; phylum Echinodermata; class Holothuroidea; order Aspidochirotida; family Stichopodidae; genus Stichopus; species Stichopus chloronotus. Next base: position 36,913,657 of record CM037833.1, on the reverse strand, counting down.
AATAGATCCCTTACTGAGTTTATCCTGAATTATTCATATTTTGTTTCTAAATACTTATCTGCATGCCCTAGTCATTGCACTTGTGTTTACTCAATTTCACATGTTGTACTGTATTTTAGTCTCTCTTGTTTGTATGTTTTTAACTAATACATTTTCAATGTAATGTAAGGCACCCTTGAATACTGTTTCACTAATAGGCGCTGTATAAATGAAATGTGATAGTGATAATATTCCATCTACATAAATGATAAAGGTAGACATATAAATCTATTTTACAATCTGCAGCATTCTGCAGGCATTATCAATGACATGCATTTATGATATTTGAATTCATTAATGTTTAATGATGTAGCAGGCCACTGTATTTCTTGAAGACTTAACAGTTATTATCAAAAGTGTAGATGTTCTTGATTTGATGTGCGACACACAATAGTACAAATGCAAGTAGACATCTTTTTTAATATGTATGCTTGTTTGTTTCTCTTCCTCCTTAACAGAGATGAACTGGTTGGAGTTCTAAAGAAGTGTCATTACAAGTTCAAGGTGAGTTTTTATTTTCTATTAAGTAGGTTAATGACATCTTCATTGCTTGAAATGTACTAAATTGGGCATTTTCATTACAGCATGCTATCTAGTGTATTATTTCTACAAAATGTAAATTTTATTGCTCATCTCAGATTCAGGAGATAGCTTCTGAAGATTTACACACTAGTACCCTACATTGATCATTGAAACGTGAGTGCCTACTTGCAAATTAATACATAAAAAGTTTCTTTTGGTGGTTCTCTTCAAATTTTCCATTTTTTTTCTTCTCAGGAGTTCTTGGTTTCTCCTACAGATGTTGGTGTTCCCAATCAGAGGTTGCGATATTTCTTGCTCGCTAAATTATCCCCTCTTGTCTTTAAGGAGTCGCATCTCTCAGATACAGAGCAGTGCCTACTCAACCATGAGATGATATGCAATACAACCTGTTGCCATAGTTACCAAGAAAGCGTTGATAAATGTAGTGAGGGCAGCATTTCCCTCAGGATAGAGAAAAACAAAACAGAGATTTCACTAATGTCTAAGGACAGTCTAACTGACAAATCTGCCAGCAACGAGTCTCAAGTAACACATGAACCAAACATTAAAGGTAGTACCAGTTTTTCAATGTCAGAGAACACTGTAGTTTACCAAAGTAATAATATAAGTGATTACTTAGAGTCACTTTCACCAGAAACATTCCACGATTACTCTGTTCCAGACAAATTGTTGTTAAGGTTTGGAAAAGTAATGGATATTGTTCGAGCTGAAGATGCAAGGACGTGCTGTTTTACAAAAGCGTAAGTTTAAAGTAAATATATTGTTTTCTTAGAACACTTTTTTTTTTTATTTTTTTAAAGCTAAATGTAGTATAGTTACTTTATGTGCAACATCTATCCAATACATCAGAAAATAATGAATCTTAAAATAGAAACAAACTGAAATCCTGCTAAACAGTATTCCAGAAGAGTGCTCCAACTATGACATTTTTTACATCAATCTATTGTCAGTTTAGGCCATTGTATTTTCATCTGAATCTTATCATTTGTCTTTAATGTTTTCAACACTAACATAGTGTCGTATTTTTCTCTTTTTTATCACTTTAGTTGCCTTGAGTTGTATGCTGGACATCTTGTACTTTATTGTTGTTTTAAATTTCTTTCAATTATTGCAATTTTGACCCTTGATATTTTGAATTTCTCTTTCAAGTTTTGATTTTCTTTGTCTAGGTATGGACATTATGTTGAAGGAACGGGCTCTTTCCTTCAAACCAACAACTCAGAGACTGTAAGTATTGTTGGATCAAAAGACAACACTTTTAGCTGTTGTATTACATACTATTTTCTGAATTAAAATAAGAGTGAAAAGCATTTTTCATTAACATGGTAAAATGTTTTGATATCATAACTGCATCTCAGCATGATGTTACTATTGTCACAATGTGTCAAAGGGTATCACACCAGTGTCAAATTAGAATGACTTTGATAAGATGTGATCAAATTTCTTTCAACTTGGTTGATTGTCCTTACATCCTGTTACCCGAATGTCTACTTCATTGTTTCTATACCCTATCACTTCAATACTTGATTGTATTTACATCTTTTTAGTTCTAGTTTTAATCAATTGTCTCTACATCCTCCCACAGCTGCAATCGAGTGATTGTCTTTGCATTCTTTTTCTTCTATATTTTATCCACTTTGTCAGTATTTTACTTTCAATCAATTTTCTTAAAGGAGTAAGAAAATCTGTACTTTTGACAACATTATATGAGAGACTAAGGTATAGTGAACGCCATGAAATTACATTTAAATATGTTGTTTACTTTCCAAAATAATGCAATTTGAATGTTCAAAAAAACTAATCAGGAAGCTGCCATTCCAAGATTGTAATTAAATTACCTGACCACATGTGATTGAAAAACTTTTGTTTTTCTTTATACTTTCAATTTTCAATATATTTTTAACAGTTATCGATAGACTCAAATCTGCATATCAATAATTTGATTATTGCATGATACACCTCAGTAATTCAACACCATATGTGTACAAGTGTGTTAGAATTTATGGAAATTATAGGTAGATAAAAGTAAATACATTGGAATTCCTTCTGTCAGTGGTTATGTAACATCATAATTCGACTTACTCAAGTGGGTTTACATTCAATTTAGGCAAAAAATGGCAGCACCCTTTTCTGAAGTTCAAAGTATGTAGCTTTGATTGGAAGCAGTTTTTTTCTGAAACTTTGGTAAGATGTTTGTCAAACTCTTCTCTTGAATTTTCATGAATATATTCCCTGGGTTTTCATGTTCTTTAACATTCAGGATGTTATTGCTTTATTTTTATATTGATTTTCCTGTTGCTTCTATATTTTTGAATGTCATTGTATCATGTCACATTTAATCTTATGTCTTTACATTGTGTTTACTTTTATATTTCATCAAATGTCTTTATATATACAATCATTCTTATTGTCTTTACATTCTGCTTCTTCCACCTGTGCTCCTTTGGTCTGATTACTCTCTCTGTCTAGATACAATGGGCTTTCCAGGACAATCTTGACTCCACGCAGACCCTTAACCGTCTTAAAGAGCTTGGTGTCAGATATTTCACACCAAGAGAAGTTGCAAATTTCCATCATTTCCCCAGAGAATTTGGTAAGTACTGTATTTATCACCGGCCTTTATCACTTCTTACTAATTCATTTCTGAGTTTTCATACTTCACATGAATTTATTGGTTGCTTGGTTTAATGCAACGAATTTGTACCATTTAAATTTGCATACATAATTTACCTGATGGATATTTAATTTGCAAAGTTTAAAAAAAAATAGCTAGTGGTGATATGTTGACTTCAGTTGTTGAGTGAATTTCTTTGTCACATAATGATATTTAACTGATGAAAGATTCAAGGTGAGATTTTATGGCATAACACTTCTCCGGTCATAATACACATCAATAGGTCTATTAATTATAAATAATTAATATATTATATATATAATTTGCATTTGTGTCTCATTCATTCTGGCAGATTCAAGGTTGGAGTCAGTTGGGGCCATGAACACCCCTCCCCACTCTCCTTCAAAGTGGGCAAGAAAAAATGTTTCAGAAAAATTACTGAATAATTAAGAAATGTACTCCATCCCTACCCTAAGCAAGGGTGTCTAACCTTGGAAGGTAATTACCACTGACCAAGGCATCTTTTTTAATCCCAAAATTATCTGACTCCCTATTTAGGCTCCTCTCCATCTGGTGGTGGAGAGGAGCCTTCATTGTCTGCTGGCAGAGCTAGCTCATAAGTTGAGCACCACTTAGGACTGGACCCCCCTCACAAATCCACAAATATCTGAGGGCATTCTCTTGGAGAAAAACTTTTCCAAAGTGGTGGAGATACCCCCCTGGGATCCCTCTCCCATATCACTATATCACCAGTTTGGCCCCTACCCCCCCCAGAAAAGTCCTTGATCTGCTGGTGTGTCAGTATTCTTTGAATCAAATGTAAACTCTTTACCAGTAGCATGTCTGTATTACAGGCTTAATTAATTAACTACATTAGTTCATTCTTTGCATTATTATTCTCTTCTAATTTTGATTTTTTTTTTTTTTTCAGATTTCCCCCCTGAAATCAGCAGAAAGCAGCAATATGGAGCGCTTGGAAATAGTTTGAATGCATTTTTAGTATCTCTTTTATTAAATTATCTTGTGAAATGAAAGACTTAAAAGCGGAAATAGGGCGTTTAGAATACACGGACATGACTTGCAAAAGAAAATAGAGGTAATCATTGTTAAACCTTCCAGTCTCATTAATAAACATCTACCAAAGCTTAATCTTCTCAAAACATTATGCATGTGATGAGTAATGGAAGATGCATCATCTGAATTTCTATTTGTGAGAAGCTTGTTTCTTGAAAAGAAGGCTACTGTCCTTTCATATTTGGAATAATCTATCATTTTACGTCCACAAACTTGCATTGGTTTCAAAAGTGTGGATGTTTTCTCTAAACCAAATGCCCTTTTTCCCTTTAAATGTCTGAAATAACTTAATCAAGATTATACTGTAGATTAGCCAGGTGACATATCAGCTGATCACCCTACAATCTTGGACAAAATTGTTGGGACACTTTGTCATACTTTCTGACTTTATTCCAAAATTTTTCTTCACTGGATAACATGAAACCCCGCGCCCCTTTTCAATGTTGCGCTAAAGGAGTGAATGTACCCTGTGACCAGTTTTTCTGCAGCCAACATTGAAAGGGGGAGCGGGGTGTCCCAAGGAATTTTGTCCAAGATTGTCTAAGTTTTTTGGGGGCTATTTACGAGCAGAAAATGAAGGAAAAATTGGTCATGTTGCACAAGGATTCCTTGAGTAAAGATTGCAATTGTGGGCTGAATATTTAAATGTAGTTGAATTGAAATTGTAGCTGAGGCTTTTTATTTTCTTATTTCTTTATTTTTGCTGGGATTTTTTTTTTCCTGGAAGGAGTGTTCATAATTGGTTAATAGATGTTAAACAACATGCGTGCTTGTAACAGATAGATTGTTTGCGACGTTTGAAGTAAATGTCGGGCGAAGGTGTTTATGTTCCTTTCAAAGCAGCTTTTGTTAGGAATTGCTTGTGCCTTCAACAAGATGTACGTGGATTATAGGTCTTCTGAAATGTTAAGCCGGAAATAGGAACAAGTAAGATAGAAGAGATTGATCAAGTAGAGAATTGGACGCTACTGGACACTCTGTCAATGTTATTTAGTTAACAATCTTCAACGGCGGAGTACATATCAGAGTAGGAGCGATCCTTCTGCAATATAAGTACATTTAATATGGTGTTCTCGAAAGTCATCGATTCCGAATTAAGAGCATATGTGCGACTTTTAAGGGAAGAAAGACTATCAGTACGGGAAATATCTAGAAGAACTAATGTATCCCGAAGTTGTGTTCATAGAATTTGTAATTCTCCAGTCGCCAACATCTCGAAAAATCGAAACAAGAGGGGTCGTAAGCTAAGCCTTACATATCGCCAAGAACGAACTTTAATTCGGAATGTCAAGAAACTCCGAGAAGTGGAAGGTCGATTTTCTTCTAAACGTTTGATGGAAGTCAGTGGACTAAATTTATTGAACTTGTCAAACAGAACTGTACGACGCTGCCTTAACAGAAATGGCTATCATTTTCTACAAGCTCGAAAGAAAGGACTGCTTCTTAATTGCGATTTAAAGAAAAGGGTTGCGTTTGCGCAAAACATTCGACGTCGATATGCAAGAAATGTGTTTACGCACCAAATTGCATTTTATTTGGATGGAACATCGTTCACGTACAAGACCAATCCTTTGGATCAAGCAGGGGCCCCAAGTGGAAGGGTATGGAGTAAACGTTCTGAAGGATTACTCTCAGGATGCACTGCAAAGGGCAGTAAAGTCGGAACAGGAGGGAAAGTCGTCAAGTTAATGGTAGCAATAACTTACGCTGAAGGTGTCATTGCATGTGAACCCTATAAGGAGATGAATGGGGCGTATTTCGCGGACTTTGTGCGTCGAAAATTTGAGGACATGTTTTCGAAAGCGGACAAAAATGGGAGTCGTTTGTTTATTCAGGATGGAGATCCAAGTCAGAATTCGAAAGCAGCTCGTGAGGCCATGCGAGAGGTTAATGCCGAACTTGTGCCAATTCCTCCTAGAAGTCCCGATTTAAATCCAATTGAAAACATATTTAAACTTGTAGGGGACAATCTGAGGGCCAATGCCTTGCGGTATCAAATAAGGAGCGAAACTTTTGAAGCTTTTCAGGCCAGGGTAATCTCTACCATCCGTTCAATTCCGATAGATACTATAAACAAGACCATTTCATCCATGGACAGAAGAATTTCACTCCTTTTGCAGAATGGAGGTAAGAAGACGAGGTATTAAGTAAAAGATCTTCTTTCAAATTTATTCTACCATTTAGTGTAATAGTATTTACATCAAGAGTTAATAGCGCCACGTTCTACCTGTTTTACGGTAAAGTCAGAACTGTCAACTCAACTTGATACTATAATTTGGTAGAACGTTAGGGTAGGGTGATTTGTTACACTTTATTAACGAAATTCGGCGTATCATGATGCATTTTGTCACGGTACCTTAAACTTGTAACATAACGTATATAATTTCTTAAGACGGAAGCTATATTTCCATCACTTGGTTGATAAATTCCTTGGAACAGAAATGGTAGAACGCTTGCTTAGGTTTTACCTTCCGCATGATTTTCTGTGAAGTTAGCATTGTTTGGCATATTCTGCGTATACAATTTCGGTTACTCCAATCAAAGTTGCTGATAGAAGATACATGATTTACTTGTTATTTCTTAGTTATTATAAGTGAAGGATGGTCTATTGCTAAATTTACTTGCATCTCTATATGCCGAATTGATAAAACGTATGTTATTGTGTTTATTTAACTGGAAACGTAAAATGTGTTTTTCGTTCTTTTGAATATGCATGAGCTGTATCTTTGATATCCCATCAACGACTAGGTAGAAACATTGGGGTGTTTACATTTAATACTGTTCGCTGATTGTATTATTGCCGGTAAAAAAGCAACAAAGATGTATGCGAATAAACTTCACTTACCTGTAGTAGGTAAGATTATTGGCGCATTCAACAAACTTAAACCATCAGGTGTTCCGTTCACTATGAAAGTAATGTACTGCACAGTTGGCTACATTATTTGTTAGCTGAACTTTGTGACGTGTAACTACTGGTGTTTGTATTGCAAGGGCAATCATTTGGTTACCGGGGCGTTACACAATGAATATCCACGTAGTGTGGAATTTCAGTCAGGTAGCTTACTTGTAAGTCAAAGTTCGCACCCTCAATATCTCCACAGCTATTAATGGAGGTTTGTTTTTTTGTTTAATAAGTATAAATAAAGTTAGTGTGGGTGAATTAAATTTAAATGTAATGTGTATTTATTTATATTTCATTATATTTCATATTCTTCTTATCTTCTTTTTTACTATTATCTTTATATTATTATTTTCTTTATATTCCCTTTTTTCGGTATATGTTTTCTTTTAATGTTTTGATGTATGTTTTCTTTTCATTTTCTTTTTTATCATGCCATGATCATATGGAATAATAAGCACTGATGTTAATATTTCTAATTACATGCAACCGCATTTTCGAAAATTAAATTAGCAAAACAAGTAGGACAAGGAGCAATAGTTTTTTGATCATTAGGAGGGATCTGATAGAAAAATTGAAATACTTTCCATCTAACGGCCATCATTTCGGTTTCCCTTTCATCCACTTCACCCCCAAGAACGTACACAAGTTGATGCTTGCCTGTAGCGAACATTGGAGTATCATTTTCAAAACAAATGTCGTTTGAGAAATGCGTTTTGGGGGCGGGGAGGTGAACTAAGCTCCCCTCTAACAGTAGCAACAAATCATGCCAGGGAATAATTTCCTTGCTCCAACGAAAATCATTTAAAAATAAGACTTCGGCATTTTCGGCCCCCACCCACACAAAACTACCTGTAGCCGGATTAGAGAAGGCTTTAAATATTTTTGTTAACGGACTCAGTATGAACGTTTTGCCACAATTAGCAGGACCGATAATCATAACATTCCTATATTTGCCTCTCCCCTTCTCTAGCAACGTAAATACTGATGTGGCAAATAAATTAGCACATATTTTGTTTTGAATCAAAATGTCGTCAGCACACGTCCTCCACAGACCGGCGCAAACACACTCTTCTTGAGCTTTTTTAAGGATGTCAATCCGAGAGAGCTGACTTCTTCTCAATTGAGCCTCTGCTTCTTCCATCTCCCATCCTGCCTGCAAAGAAAAGTATGATAAGTGTCATGTAATACAAATTAACTTAGTTCAATTTTGTATTTAATTTTATTCATAATTACATTCATGATATTCACCTCAATCGCTTCATTGACCACACGTTTGCCTCTATTGATGATGAATTCGGCCAAATCAGTTTTTCCTTCCGCTTTCTGTTGATTGGCTAGAGCAAGTAGGGCAAGGCGCGTTTTGATTCCCCTTGAAACGGCTATTTGGGAGACATCATAACATGAGAGGCGGGCCTTTTTTCGCGAATTTGGACCACTTGATTTTTTCTTCATGTTATGGTGCGCTTTTGATGCGCTAGTGGTGTTTCCTGACGGGCCATCTCCCAAATCCGGGTGATCTGGTGATTTGATTGCGTCACCGTCCTCTTTGGTCACGTACTTCCAAGCGCTATAGTAATTGTAGTGACTGTCTGAAAAGTGCACATTTATTCCATTGGTGTTTGCTAAGTGCCGTCGAACCTTTAACCACCGGTGACACTTACTTAATTTAATAGCAAAATGGTAGTGAATACCACCATCTTCGTGGTATTCCCGACTACAAACCCAGTGAAGCACTTTTGCGCCCGTCAATGATTCCTCAAACGCAGCTAACACCATCGAAGAAAAGTGTTCACGTGACGTAACTACTGTAAATCTTCGTTAGCTTGGCTGTATGTAATTAAATAAACTTGGCGAACTTGTCTATCACCTAACTCGTTGTCGGAACCCGCCATTTTACACAAGCCGTTATTACTTAAGAGGCATACACTAATACAGTGACTCCACTTAATGTTGATTTGTATCTGAATGTGGAACATATTGCGCATACCACATACTTCACACATTACGTAATAATGTGAATGTATATGCAAATTAATGTGTATCTGTAATTAATCGGTATCTGTAAACATGCATATATATTTTTACCTGCCTGCACTAATTTCATAAATATATTTGTTATGTGATTCTAAAAATATTTCGCAAATATAAACACTTCTGATATGTACTCCGCCGTTTAAGTTTCTTAACTCAAGAATTAAAATATCGCATCTTCCTAGCTAATGAATTTGTAATTTATGACCAACGTCACAATGCCACAATGCATGAATATTTATTACCGATACATGTGACGCACTTATTCGTCACAAAATACACGTAATGAGGAGAGATAGACAAGTATGGCATCATGTGATGATTGACTGTGTGATAAATGCGCACGTACATTTCTCATTTTATTTCGCCATATATATTAATGTATACCTACAAATGAAGTTTAATATTCATTCTTATGTAATTACTTGGAGGGAGCGTGAACGTTTCAATTGAAAATAAATTGCAATAAATTAATATACACATCTTTTCAATGTAGTTTATCCGCCGTATGTGTCTCAATTGTTTCTTCTTTTTTTTTGTGGGGGTTGGTTTTTGCAATCGAGAGGCCGCCTTCAGTTAATAAGCCTCATCAATTATTGTGTCAATTGTCACTCCTTAATTGCTGTCACATAATCAACTACAGCATAACATTAAACCCACGTGAACATATCTCCAAATATGCCCATTATACCCTCATATGTTCTAATGTTAAAAAAACACAACCCCCGTTGTTTGTGACTAACCCCATGCAAAATAACTCATTTTCCCGCGTTCCCGGGACTGCTTCTAAACACGCAAAATTCTCAGACAATCTTGGACAAAATTGTTGGGACACTTTGTCATACTTTCTGACTTTATTCCAAAATCTTTCTTCACTGGATAACATGAAACCCCGCGCCCCTTTTCAATGTTGCGCTAAAGGAGTGAATGTACCCTGTGACCAGTTTTTCTGCAGCCAACACTGAAAGGGGGAGCGGGGTGTCCCAAGGAATTTTGTCCAAGATTGTAGCAACAAACCATTCATAGGTCAGGCACACGGTACGGTGTGTTTACATATCACTGTGACGACATGTATCATACTGCATACCTTTCGGACCCCTTGTATCAAGATCTTTAGATTATAATGATCTGTTTAACTGGTCATTACCACAACAAAGATTATTAAATGTTTCTTTGTTTTATCAATCCAGACAAAATATTTCAAAGATTACATAACTGCTGACAATCAGCTAGCTGAGGTTTGTAGTCACATGATCAGTCTATGTTTACAAAGATTTCTAATTCATTTCTAATTCAACCACCACAGAGACCTCAGAGTGTGATATACATAGTAACATCAAATCACCGTAGATGATGGAGTGTAAGAGGATAAACTGGATACATCATGAAACAAAGCCTATTGTTTTACATTACATTAAATAAAGCGAAACATTGCCAGTGTTTAAGTTTCTCTGCTTCATTGAATTCTCAAATAATCTATGTGGTTTCCATAGATATTACAGGTCATTCCTGTGGATACAGCTACTGATATCTTTTAAAGTGATTCAGTATTTTATTGTTTTTGATGAAAAGAGAAACCTATGAGTTCATAATTGCGTGTGGATGGGTGTGTGTTTGTGACGCCCATCTCGTTATCCCTATATCTCAAGAAGACAAAAATATCATGTGAGGGTCACCAGAGGTCAAGCACTGAAAAATCTTATCATGATATTTAGGAAGGGAAACTGACAGTTCTCAAACTTGGTACATAGATGCCCAATATTAAGAGGAACAACCCTATCATTTTTGTTGGACATCAAAGGTCATCTCAGGTCACCAGAGGTCAAACATTGAAAATCTTGTTAAGACAATATCTCAATAAAGGAATGATGGCTACTTCCCTTACTTAGTATGTGGGTTGGTCATATCAAGAGAAAAAAACTGCTGCTTTTTGGTGGAGGTCAAATGTCATGAAATCAGTGGAGGTCAAACACTGAAAATCTTGGTATCATGATACAAAAGAAGGGAAACTCTGACAGTTCTCAAACTTTGTACATAGATGCCCCATACCGAAAGGAAAAAAACTTATTGTTTTTTGTGGAGGTCAAAGGTCTCATCTGTTGTCACCAGAAGTCAAATACTGAAAATCTTGTTGACACAATATCTCACGATAGGAATGATGGATGTTTCTCATACTTAATATGTGGGTTGGTAATATTGGGAAGAACAAAGTTATGGTTTTTGTAAAGGTCATGTGAGGTCACCAAAGGTCAAATACGATAAATCATGTTAACACAATATCTCAAGATAGGAATGAGGGATACTTCTCATACTTAGGTAAAAGATCATTTGGGGCTAACATATCCTCACTTTTTTCCAATATATCATGTTCAAAACATAATTAAACCATCAAAACTACAATGCTTTCTGACTTTCTATTTAAAGAGACTCATTAAGTTGATATCGTTTATTTTCAGATTAGTTTGAGGAAGCCATAGCATGCCAGTACTTCTAATTAGCCTATTAGCCATGATTTGATTCAGTTACTGAAAATGTGAGTTTCATGACCTTATGTTGCCAATGGTTAACAGGCCATGGCAAAATGTGTCTGGTCACATATTTCCAATAAGAGGTTTTAATCATTAATTACCTATTATTATTGCCTCAGTTGTGTGTCAGATGCTCCAGATCTCTTAGTTTGATCATTTACCATCAACATACTGAACAGGTTTGACAAAATATCCTAAATTTTGTGAGCCAACCCAATGAGACCCTTTAATGTCAGATGTGAGGTCAGTCTGTTCTGGGTGTTCTCTGCAGATGTTTCTAGTTGATGGTTTACGCTCTGCACGTACTGGTACACAAAGATAAATACTGTTAATTAAAGTGGTACAATACACGCACAAGCTACTGATATTTCATTGCTATGATGAGTGATAGCAAGCTATAGTGACATTTGCCGAGAGTCTTCAAACAGAGGCTGACGTCACATGAAATATGAATAAGACAACCAATCACCTTTAAGTCTCCTTTCATGTTTTATTTGAAATCTTAGGTGAATTGACATCATCATTTATCACTTTGTAGTAGTGTCAGGTGTCGCATAATATATTTGATCCTTCTTTGTCAATTTTTGTGTTTATTGTATTAAACACTGGATTCTCTGCACGCAGTCATAGGTTATTACACTTCATGTCTTTGAATCTTTACCCGTGGGTAAACAAAAAACAGACTCAGACTAGAATCTTGTCAGTTATATGAAAAACCATAAGGTTGACTGAATGCGTTAAGAAGTTTGCTGCCGGGTTTGGACTGGCGAAGACTAGTTATCATGCACTTCATTTTCAGTTTTTATGTTGGATCAAATTAAGCGGCAAAAAATGCTTGAAATTGTGGTATTGGATGCTTAACTGTTGTGGTGGTATTGATGAATTCTGAAAGTGTACATTTTGTTTAAATTAGTCAACTATTATGGCTGGTATTCATGAGACGTCATAGATTTCCCATAATGCATTAGAAGTAACACAAAGAAAAAGACAGCTTTAAATGTCGTGTGACATTTTCGAGTATTGGGTGCATTCAGCGGCATTGAAAATATTACAAATAGCCATCAAAATCCATCAAAGATTGATCAATTTACAGGCGGATTAGTGTCTCATAGCTGTAACATGAATAAACATTGGTTAAGTATGCAAATTTGTAACGTCAAAAGATGAACTATGATATGTCTTTACATTAGTCCTTTGTTTATATGTAACCTTCATTTCAAGGACATTTGAGAATTTTATATACCCGGAGTGTTTTATTCGAAAGCATGTATTTTCTTCAAATAATCAATATCAATTACCAATATGAAACTCAATAATTAAGAGGCAAAATATAGGCTTAACAAAAGATATAATGACACTGTACAACACTCCATGTCATCTCTTTTGCATTTTTCTCAAAAAGGTCATATCTCAAAAATGGTAAAAGATATTAACAAAATTTCAACAGATTTTCACTCAGAGTTTTACTTTGCATCTTTCTGAATGACAGGTGCTAGAAGCGTCTCACACAACCTTTACCGTTCGGCAGTGGGTAAACATGAATAGAACGTATTTGTGCCTCCTATGCCATTGAGATGGCATATGGGCGCCTATACAGGGTTTTCAGCAGGAAGTGTCGTGGGGTCTGGGTTACGCTTGGCTTGTAAGCGTAACCTTTCGTGCAGACCTCGCGGGCATGACTATAAACAAAGCGATATAATCGGTGGGTTCGGAACGTCCAAAAAAGGTTTTTTGATTTTACACCCCCCCCCCCCCCCACGCTCCTCCCAGATGACCGGAAACCTTATTTCTCATGTCCTGGGCTGAATGTACCCAGTATTGAAATAGGCATTTCATGTCTGTAAGTTTCACAGCTAATAAGAAAAAACAACATTCTTTGGGAAAATTGTAAGACTGTGGATTGCATATTAGGCTATTATTAATATTTATCCTATGGTCAATTGAAGGAAAGTTAATACAATGGTGTTTATTTTCTAACGATAGAATTTTATTTTCTTTTTGAGACATGTCCAACTGCTAGGTAACCTTCAACAAAATCTGGAGCAATATTTTGCTTACATAGCAGTCAGATGTATCCTGAGAAATTATAGTTAAAGTTACTTCCATATTTTTTTATCTCTCTGGTGGTTATAGTTTTTAAACTTTTTTTTGTAAATGATAGCCACCTTAAGGAGAAAAAATAGTATTTTGATAGCAAGGGAAAGCGCGACATGAGGGATGGTTGAAGGAGGAGATGGGAAATATTTTTTCACCTGCCAGATAACCCTAGATGGAATATAGTGCAATATTTGGGGTCTTTGGAGTTATGGAATGTGATAGACCGAGAAAATTCCAACTGGTACTTCTGATTTCCAGACTATCGTCGCGTCTAATTAAAATATGAGAAACGCAAATGATATTTCATATTTATTGAGAAATTTTCAATTGCTACTGCAGGTAACCTTAGATATAATCTGGTGCAATATTTGACGTCTTTTTATGTCATAACTTGTGCTAGACTGAGATATGAAGGTATTTCAATTTTTTCCGACTTCTAGTTAATTGACTATAGGAGAAAGTCAATTTATATTTCAAATTAATTGATGACGTTTTCGATTACCAGTTATCCTTAAACACAATCGGATGCAATGGTGGGTATCTTTTTGTTTCGAGAGTGACTAGACTGCTTGAGATTTGAAAAGTTCTAAATGCTATTTTTGATTTTCCGACTATCTACCTTCCGGAATGAACAATGAGAAATTCAAATTGTATTTCAAATTAAAAATTGTTTAGTGACAAGCTTAGGATAACCTAAGACACAATGTAGTTCAATACTTGTTACTATTTTTTTGTCATAAAATGTTCTAGATTGAGATATGACAAACTCCGTGTGGTATTCCAGATATTCGGGTAAAGTCTCTCTGCCACTCTTTTTTTTTTTGGTTGGTTGGTTGGTTGGTTGGTTGGTTGGTTGGTTGGTTGGTTGGTTGGTTGGTTGGTTGGTTGGTTGGTTGGTTGGTGGGTGGGTTGGTTGGTTGGTGGGTTGGTGGGTGGGTGGGTGGGTTGGGTTGGTTGGTTGGGGTGGTCTGACATTAACAAGCAAATTTCCCTTTTGGAAAGCAAGTTTCTTTTTTTCATTTGTTGTTGTGGTTTGTTTTTCTTTAATATCTTTAAGGTAGCAATGTCGTCAAAGTCGTGAATAGCGAGTTGAGCTTATACAAAATGACCGATTGATACTAAGCTTAAAAGAAAATCATGTCAATCATTGGAAACAAAACAGACAAAGTGAAACCTCTATATCTTACCAAACTGAGCAACAAACTTTCTCATTGGAAATGATTATTTTTACTCAGCAAAAGTTCAAGTAATAACACATTGAGATGACTAAAATTTACCATTATAGTATCGGCGTTATAACTCCCCGATTAGTCAGTTACAATCCTCTGTCAGTATTTATGAGCTTGGTCAACGCAGCCAAGTTGGTAAAATACCATTGACGTTGATTTCGGGTGTTTTTTTAATTTTTGTTCTACCGCGTGGCCTTTGTAACACGCAATGGAAGGTTTTCACTTCCTGTTTTAACAGAAATAGTATCAACAAAATTATCGATAATAAAACATTTTGCTAACCGTTAATCCTAAAAATGCCTCAATGCTTATTTTTTTCAACGGCATTTGTAGGACCGAATTCGAGTAAATTCATAGTATCCTTAATAACACACATTCGTGACAATTTGAACTGTCAACCACATGTAAAAAGAGCATCTTATTGGCATTAACAAAGCAGTTTAATCATCATATCATGAAATCGTTGGAGAATATTTTTTTTTTTTTTTGTGGATACCGACAACTGCATGCACTTTTTGGTAATGAGAGAAAAGTGATTGCACCCAGCAATTGTGTTTGCATGTGTAGAACCCAACAATGGAAAGTGGGGATGAGAAGACAGCAGAGCTACAGTGTGGGGGACCAAAAAATTTACGAAATTGATCTATTGTGCCTTTAGTAGTGGACAACTCACAGTTTCTCTTCTTATTACTTTCTGGTGTGAAGAGCATCATGTAGACCCTACAGATAGAAGACACTCTCCCACAATGCGCGAACTTAGTGCACATCCTTCAAAAAATAAAACTAATCCTGGCTCGACTAGTGGAAGGGGGGGGATCTGTGGAAAGGTAAAATGTTTGTAAAAAGGGGAAAAATAAATTGTCATGTACGACTTTATTTGGTAGGACTGGGAGTGAAGAGGGAGGAAAACAGAGAAACACATTTTTGTTCCTGCCTGTTCCAATTATCATAACAGTGAAATTGAGTTGACACGGCGATTTTAGCCAGGGGAGATGGGCTTAGATTTGTCAAAATGGACGAGGGTAAAAGAAGAGCCTAGGCGAAGAACGAAATATTCTTTCTATGCGTACTGTATATGTGTAAATGTGTTTTACGTCATTGAGACCATTACACACTTCAAGTAGTATCACACTTTCTTTTACTGACACTTTTTTTTTACACCACCTAGGTATACACACACGGACAAAAATTTTAAAATACCGACAAATTCTCTACTTAAAAGATCCCGGCAGGACACGTAAGAAATCCTTCTTACCGGACAATTCATAAACCGACAATCGTCTTACGGACACAATTTGGACATGTCCGTGAGACAGCTATACATTATGTCCTGTCACAATGGTTCCCTAATTAGTCTTCTGTAAGTCGTTTTTAATGATTCTCATTCATTAACTATCACTTCATGAATCACTGGTATTTTGACCACCCACGACACTTTCAATCGTCAGCATCTTACGTGTTAAGATTTTGAGCCGCAGCTGGCTGAGCCAAAAGAAAGAAAAAAAAAAACTTGAAAATTCTTACACACTTTTCTTTTTCTCCTACCGACCTTGAAACTTTAAACCAATCACCTACATTTACACACTCAATACACCAACCTCCAGTTTTGAATTTTTAATATCTAAAGAGATCAACATTTATTGACCAAAACCGAACACCAATCACATGAGGAGAAATCGGCCGTTAATCTCCAAACTGCTATAAAGGATATGTCATCTACATATCGTTACAGTCCTTTTCTCCCGACTTCCCTATATGTTCCGACACCCAGGTGTTCCGACATACATGTCCCTACCATACGTTCCGACATCTATTTTCCAACACTCCGCCTTTTTCGGACACATTTATTCCGTCCCGATTCAATTTTGTTCCGACTCTATATATTCCGACACCCCTATGTTGCATTAATCATATCCTGTGAGCTTATTTGAAAGTTTCAACACAGGAATTACACACCAATTACCAACATGAACTATAGCAGCATTAAGAACCATACGATATATGTTTTATGTGGAAATATGAAGGAGAGAGAGTTTATGTAAATGGAATTGTGATAGCAGCTATTCATAATCCCGTGCTTCGTGTCAATGGTGTCTGGGGGGTGTTACTACCCCCATGGAGTTGCTTGCTTCGCCCCACCGTAGGAATTATAAGGGTGTCTCAACAAAAAAAAGTGTCTGACATGGGTGACGATTCGGAGGGGGGAGGACATGTTTCCTCCACCTTTGGAGAGGAAGGGACACTAACACATTTGTCCCCCACTCTTTGCAATCAGAAATTAAAAAAAAAAATTCTTGGAGGAATTTTAAATTTGCTAAACTATGTTCTAAGAAATAACCAAAGTATAGCAGAAATTAGCAAGGAAAGAGAGACTGAGAAGTCACATATCCTGGAATTTGAGAGGATTTATTATCTTTTTTCTTTTCGATCCGCCTCGCAAGTCTGTGGAGGAAATATACAACCTTAATGGAATTATCACTTCCCCTATTTTAATAGTTTGCTCAAAAACTGCTTACACTTGTGGCAGGAGAACAGCTCGGAGTCTCGGGCTTAGGCTATAGCTGCAGTTAATGTAGTTCTTTCTTTTTGACAAAACTGAACCCTAACCTCAGTTATGGGCTAATTAGCAAAATATGGGAGGTTTGCCCCTACGAATTGTGGATATAACTAATGGGCACAAGTCGTACATACATTCTTTTATTATTATATTATTTTTGTGACGAATGCAAGCGGAGGGCAAGCGTTTGGGTTAGCCTAGTAGTGCCTGTGCAGCTGCACCTAAGCCTGTTTTACATTTTGATATGCAAGGGACTGCAAATCACCCTGGAGATTCCCACTTTGCCCCCGTAAGATGCTCTACAGCTTACCCCAGTCGGAATCCTAATCAGGACCCCGGACACAACCAAGATTTGCTCTCGGCACGATTCCAGGGCTCATTACAGGGTACACAAACGCTGGCGATAAACAGAAGAAATTTGAACAAGGTTGTACAACATTGTTGGGAGGAGAAGAGAATGTTTCAGCTGCAACATTTGCCAAGTGGTCAAAAGTAAAATAAGATGCATTATTCAATTATATGACTTTGTATGACATAATTTCAAGCCATCTGATGTATATTTTAGATGAAATTTTCTTCTGAGAAATGGCAGACATAAGATCCCTATTTAAAGGCTGGAATCACGCAGTTTGGAACGCACGGGACTCCCATGTGTTCTAAGCTGCGTGAATCCAGCTTTTAACGGCACTAGTACTTGAAATACAGTTTCACGCCATATACATCTGGAGGGGGGGGGGGGATGCACAGCCCAAAATTTTCTTGCACTATGCTCCAGGTCCAATGATGGCGCTCCGCTTAGATGGTAGCGACGTCACCGTCACCCTTATTGTTTTTCGCTCCACTGATTACGCCATGGGCGGAGTCACAAAGAAATATAAAATATGCCAGATGTCTCCCCCACACTGTTCAGAATCAAATCGACGCCAGTGGTGTCGGAATATATGCCGGTGTCCTGGTATTGGGGGGTCGAACCTTCAGACCATAGAGGCGCCGGAATACAAGGCATTCATTCTTCGATGGCCATGTCATTTGATTGCCCGCACAACGGGTCTGTATTGCTCATGCACGGTGGGCAGCATTAGTTTGTTACTAAAGTTCATGAATTATTTCTCCGCAGACCTGCACTTCGTCGGTGTACTGAAACTAAGGCTCTGATGATTCAATTAAAGCCAAATCTATTACGTCCCTAAATGAGAGTACCGAACGAGAATGTCGTCTGATATCCTCCCTTTTACAACAACAACGAAACGAAAATATGTCTCAATTTAGTGAGTCTCAGGTTTCACATTGTCTTTATGTCAATAAAAGTGGGGGGTCAATTATCCCAAATAAATACTTGGTAGATTATATATGTATCATAATCTTTGCGCTATCTCTTAGAACGAAAGGTGTGGTACTCGTTAGCAACGACCACTTTAACTTCATTTCAAGTTTTAACAACATTAAAATTTACATTATTGTTTACTACCTATACCCTCTAGCTATTATCTTATTGACAGCTCATTTCAGTGTGCTTATATTTTTATGGATCAGACTTCTTGTGATCCTTTATGGAGTCCCTTAAACTAGTTACATATAATGCTAGAGGTTTAAGACAGTCCTCAAAACGTAGACAGGTTTTTGCCTTTCTTCACGCTCAAAAATTTGACGTCATCCTGTTACAAGAAACCCATAGTGCCATGGGAGATGAAAATTACTGGCGAAGCGAGTGGGGTGGGAAAATTTTCTTTTCCCATGGTTCTGTGCGTAGCAAAGGTGTTTGCATTCTTTTTAAACCCACTTTAAATGTTCACGTTATTAAAGTTGACTGTCATGTGGATGGCCGTTACACAATTCTTGATGTAGATATTGCAGAATGCATTCTAACTTTGGTGTGCCTTTACGGACCCAACGTAGATCAGCCGATCTTTTTCCAAAATTTCATTCGCCTATTGGATACCTTTACTGGTGAGAATATTGTCTTTGGGGGGGATTTTAATTTTGTTTTGAATTTAGACTTAGATAAGAAACTAGGGAATCGTCGTACTAATTACAAAGCCCGTGAGGAATGTTTTAGACTTATGGATTACTATGATTTGATCGACATTTGGCGTGAGTGTAACCCCTTTTTAAAGAAATTTACGTGGAAATCGAATATTTTTCCCGGTCTTTTCTGCCGTCTCGATTTTTTTCTTATTTATAGACACTTAAAATTGAATGTACGCTCAGATGGGCTTATTCCAGGTTTTCGATCTGATCATTCTTTTGTTTTATTGGTTTTGGGTATTGGCACAGTTAAGAGAGGCCCAGGGTTTTGGAAGATTAATAATTCTCTATTAAGTGACGATAATTATTTGCATTTATTAAATACGGTATTAACCAGAGAATTAGCAACCACTCGGAATCTTAATCCTTCATCTAGATAGGATTTTATTAAATATATTGTACGTACGGAAACTTTGCCTTATAGTAAAAATTTAGCGGCAGATAGGAGAAGGTATGAAAAACAGCTTATTTCCTATATCTCTGCGTTGGAAAACGATTTGTATTCTTATTGGTCAGATGAAGCAAATTCCTCCTTATTGGAGGCACAAAATAAACTTCATCAATTGTATGACTATAAATTAAAGGGTATTCTTGTGCGTTCAAGAGCTCGATGGGTTGAGTCGGGGGAAAAAAGTACTAAATATTTTTTGAACTTAGAAAATCGTAACAGGAACTCTACTTTAATCCAAAAAATTCGTCAGGAAGATGGTACAACTTTGACAAAAGAAAAAGACATTTTGACTGCTTTGGAATCTTTTTACAGGTCTCTTTATTCTGCGGGTGATCACAATTCAGATGTCTTTTTTAATACCTTACAACTTGACAAAACATTAGATGATGAGCATTCTCGCCTTTGTGACGGCCCTCTTACTCTTGAAGAATGTAAAGCTGCCCTCGATAGTATGCCGCTAGACAAATCTCCGGGTAGTGATGGTTTTAGTGTTAATTTCTATAAACATTTCTGGCATCTGGTTGGTCAATCTTTGGTTGATTCCCTTAATTTTTCGTTCTTTACTGGAGAACTTTCCCCCGAGCAGAGACGTGGTGTAATTACTCTTAAACCCAAACCTGGTAAGGATCCATCCATGCTGAAAAATCTTAGACCTATTTCATTACTTAATTCTGATTACAAAATTGGTGCTAAGGCTCTTGCTAATCGCATGAAGCTTGTCTTGCCTTCCCTTATTGGTCATCAACAAACTGGTTTCCTTAAAAGTAGGTTTATAGGTGAAAATATTAGATTTACCCTTGATCTTATTGAGCATTGTTCTACTTTTGATAAAGCTGGTTTCATTTTTCTCTTAGATTTAGAGAAAGCTTTTGAAAAAATTGACTGGAACTTTTTGTATAATACTTTACATGCTTTTAAGTTTGGTAATAATTTTATTCGTTGGATCAAGACTTTTCACCACAAAAGCTACAGCCGAGTTTTCAATAATGGGTATTCTTCGGGTGACTTTATCTTAGGAAGGGGGGTACGTCAGGGTTGCCCACTTAGCCCCTACCTTTTCTTACTTTGTGCTGAGGTTTTGGCTCAGGTTATTTTTCATAACAATGTTATCAGAGGTCTTAGCATTTTTAATAATGAAGTAAAACTTTTACAGTATGCCGATGATACGACATTGTTTTTGGATGATACCGCCGATTCTCTCAAAGAAGTTATTCGTACACTTGAAAATTTTTACGTCGTTTCTGGTTTAAAGATTAACTATGATAAGTCGATTTTGTTCCCGTTAGGTCCCTATGTTAACTGTAAACCAGCATTTATTAATGATCTTCCAGTGACTTGGTCAAAAGGTCCGGTTACTTTGTTAGGGGTTTCTTTTTCTACTAATCGCGAGGACCTTTTTACTCTTAATTTTCCACCCAAGCTCTCTCGGATAAAACAGTCACTTAACCTTTGGTCTATGAGGGACCTTACTCCTGTTGGTAGAAGTATCCTTATTAAAACGTTCGGTCTTTCTCAACTTGTTTTCCTTTTCCTTGTTCTTCCAAATCCTCCAAAGACTTTTATTCGTAAGCTTAATCAAATAATTTTTAATTTTATTTGGGGTAACAAACAAGAAAAAATTAGTCGGCTGACTATCACTAATCCCATTAGGCGAAGGGGCATGAATGTAATCCATCTAGACTTCTTTCTTGCAGGTTTAAAATGCACATGGGTTCATCGTTATATTAATGACAGACCAGGTTACTGGAAGCTGTTTTTTGATTATTTTCTCTCTCGATATGGTAAAAGTTTTCTTTTCAATTGTAACTGTAAGAATGGGGACGTTATGATTAAAAATCAGTTCATTGCTGATGACGTTAAATCATGGCAAGGTGTGTCGTTTAAAGTTCCAGACACTCAATTTGATAATCAAATTATTTGGAATAATTCTTGTATTAAAGTCAATAATAACATTATTTTCTATCGTTTTTTGTTTGAAAAGGGAATTATTTACATACGTGATCTTTTAAATCGTGATGGTAAGGCAATTTGTTATAATGGTTTTATAAATAAATATAATTTACTGCGGTGTCCTTTTACGCTATATTGGGGTATTATAAAGGCGATACCGGTTCATTGGAAAGTTGCGTATAATTTAGATGCTGATATCATTGACAATTACAACGAACATCTCTTACATACGTTTAGGGTCACTTTACGTGCTTCAAAATTCATCTATGATAATTACATTTTAAACTTAGGGTGCAATTTAAAGGCAGTCTCAAAATGGAATAACTTTTTTCAATATGACGAAAAAACGTGGGAATCGATTTTTCGCTGCCCCTGGTATTCTGTTCGTGAAGTTAAAATTCAGTTTTTCCAGTATCGTTTTATTCACCGTATTCTTGGTAGGAACAGATTATTATTTCTTATGAACTTAATTGAAAGTCCCCTTTGTACCTTTTGTAAAAGAGAAGAAGAAACATTAGATCATTTGTTTTGGAGCTGCCACATAGTATCTTCTTTTATTTTAGACGTAGAACATTGGTTTTTGAATCGTCAATTTACTTTGTCAAAAGAAGATATTTTCTTTGGTTATTGTAGATATATTAAACATCCTTTCAATTTTCTTATTTTGCATTTAAAGTATTACATATTCCAATGCAACCAAAAAGGCGAAATTCCTAATATTAACGAATTTTCGTATAAACTAAAATTTCTATTAGAGGTTGAAAAGCAGATATCTAAAAGAAGCAAAAGTAAACATTTCTTTCATTATGATATTTTATGTAGGTCGTTTAATGTACAACTTACTTAATGTACAATCATTTCGATTGGACGTTGCTTGATACTTGTATGAACATTTGGATGCTCATGTAAATATTTGCTATTGAAAAACACTTTAGAAACGATGATCAATAAACGTAGGTGAAAAAAAAAAAAATATCCCAAATAAAGGACGCTATCCTATTTCTTGGAAAATGCCGGTTAATAGTGACGGACCGCCTCCATTTACCAGGTCAAAGGTCACTCAATTTACGGTCTTGTGAGCAAATACGATGTTGTAATATTTCACTGGAAGTGCTGTATTTTAGTATCTAATATGGTGAGACTTATTTCCTTATGATACATCAGATTTTTAAAATTTCCTTAGTTTGATATCAGTATTGTAGCATTGTAGTAGAAGAACTCAGAAGCCAGCTATGTTGCACATGATCTGTGTTGGACTTGACAGTTCAAATCATAAAGTGATTTTTGGTGAGACATTAGTCACCATGTCTTGTGAATGGACGTAGATTTTTCTTTTAATTTTACAATACTGGCCTAGAGTTAAACGATGACAAATTATTTTAACACTTGAAGTTACAATTTGTGTCAACATCACATCAAATAACATCAAACTAATCAACAATTATATTAAAAATTTCACATTATGTACGGTAATACAAGGCCCCATTTGGTTTTAACATCTATACGGATGCGTAATTACAATCACACCGCAGGTAAGCAGTAACAGTGACTTATAGTTTTTCGGAGGTATAATCAAACACCAGTAATTTCACATCCTTGCCTGACAATAAGCTTCAATAAATCGGTAAATAAATGGAAATTGTTTTCCAATGTTTTCTGAATTTTAATAACAAATAATGACATTGAGAATCATCGTAAGGATTGCTATAAAGGCTTTTCTAAATGAAAATGTGAGATAAATCATAAAACAAATAAGAAAAAAAAAGACTTTACAGTTAGCAGTTGTTGCTACCTCAACAGGTTAATGCATATTTAGAATACATTGCATTTCATGTTAACTTGCCCTTAGATATGGAAAAGGTGATACCTTACTGAATAAGTTCATTCAGTATTGTTGTTTAATACCAGGCGGTCAAGTTATCAGTTTGATTCCTAAAACAGTACTTATTAATGCATACCCATATGTATTGATGTTGAATATACCAAATTACTATACATATTCATAGTTGTTACAACCTTACTGTACTCCGCGTAGTGATAATTACAAGTATAACCTTTGAGACCAAACAAATCTACAGCATGAAAGACGCCATGTTAGAAACTAACCTTTGCAACAACTACCACTGTGAGCATACAGAATATGTAATATGTCGTGAAGGTAACTGACGATGTGTGTAAATTCTTCATGTGGTGAATATGTTTTGTTAAACTTTCATGCGGTGAGTATGATTTCTTCTTCTTAAACTTCTTATTTCTCTCTTGATTGTTAAAATTCATTCCTGTAGCAGGCTATACTGTAAACAATTCAAAATGATATAAGCTTACACGTGTTACCTGGATAAAGTAACTAAAAGTGTTGGTAAGGGAACATTGAATTCCATTAATTTATGAAGCACCACGTATGGCAAAAAGGAATTTCAAAATATTGTGTAATTCTCCATCATTACATGGCGGGCTACCCTTTTAAACGTAACAGTTTGGTGCCGCTATTTTTGTTTTGAGGGTGATTGTTTTTGTTGATCTTGAGATGCATGCAAAGAAAAGTTATGTAGTTATTTATGAGGCGGGCGACACTGGAGGAGGGGACACTAGGGAGCACAAACCACCACTACCACCACTTTATTGTAAGATGTAGTAAGTGCAGCTCCCCCGGGGTTATAAATTCCTTGGATGTTCCTTTTGAAATTTTCAAACGGGATTCAGCAATCACTGTAGGTTGCTTTTTTAACACACCAAGCAATTGACAAGGATGATTGTAACTCTCACCAAAGCATTTTTCTATTTTCTTCTTTTCTTCTTCTTTGGGGGTGGTGCCATATTAGGAGCAGGAGGTTATTCAAAATTATTCCAAGAGATTACTTTATTTCAAGAAAGAGCCATAAGTACGCATTTACAGTTTTCAATTTGATATAAGGAAGACTATATGTTAACAGTCATGTCATACTTCTAGGTTGAATTTAGGATGTTAGAAGGGATGGGCAGCATATACTCCAAACCGTCATTTTCATTGCCATGAGGGTCCAAGTAAACATCTTCTTAAGGTTCTTTAGAATGCTGGGCAAAGTTAATATGTTACAGACGGTGTATTCGTTGTGATCATATGCCTCCATTAGCCACGACTAGCTATATACCATAGTACATTTTCGCCCTGATGAGTTTATTTCGTCAGGATTTCAAAGTGAAAATTTCAATATCTAGACTGGGAAAAGGTGAAGGTAAAATCATCACAAAAGGAATGTGCAGAACACCTTTTACTTTTATTTCAACAAATTACTTTGTGGTCCAGAGACAGCAAATACAAACAGGGGACTTTATTTTTCCATGGAGAAAGACAAAGACAATTATATTGCAAACGAGAAGGTAAAGTGCACTGGGCTGGGCTCAATGCCAATGGTGCGATCAAAGTGGCTTTTCTCAGTGGCGCATGCGCTACCCGATCTCAATGGTGTAATCGAGTCACTAAAGTTCTAGTCTCGAGTCGAGTCTCTCACTAGTCGAGTATTAGTCGAGTCAGAGTCTTTCAGTAGTCATGTCGAGTCGAGTCATCAACTGAAGTCGAGTCCAGTCCCCGACCACACTCGAGTCCAGTCGAGTCACTCTGTCTATTCGAGTCATCTCGAGTCACGTGAGAATATTGACCTACAATTGACCTATAGAGCAGACATGCAAGTTATGTGCTCAATTGGTAAACATGCTGACTTGCTCACTCCAGATCCAGAAACTGTTGCTGGAGCGAGAATTATGCCTCCTTCTTTCATCTGTATGTCAACGAGTATCGAAATAAGTAGAATTATATCATTACAGATTTTTGAACTGTTTTACCTTGCACAGCTCACGTAGAATCTCCATGTCACTTTAATTAGTCATCTCGTTTTTTCTCTCTCTTTTCTTTTTTTAAGAATTACAAACATCCTACTTTCACAAGCATTGAAACACAACTGTAACGCTACTGTAAGTATAATACCAACGTACAGAATCTATGTCTTACACGCTGATTGAAGCCGTAAGTGTACAAATACAATCGACAGAGAATCTAGACAAATTTTGATTACAACGGGTCAGCTGATTCTATTTCCGTTTCAAATTAATCCACTGGTAGAGCATTTCCTGAAATGTACACCAAAACAGTATTTAATATCATATTGTTTGCTGATAGGTTGACTCTAGACATTGTGAAAAGACAAGAGTCAAGTAGTGTTACCCAGTATAGTGACTCGAGTGGAGTGGAGTCCCTTACACATACTGACTCGAGTCGAGTCTTTGCACTTTCTCAAACTTCTGACTTGAATCGAGCCAAAACTTCAAAAATGGTGACTCGACTCCAGTCAAGTCAGTGACTCGAGTCATTACAACACTGCTAGACATCTGAGCTACCCCCCCCCCACCTCAGCAGTTCTAGTCAATGCAATCTGATAAATACCCCATATAGGCTTCGTACCCTGTTCATCTTCGGGGGGTGTTGCCTCTCGACTCCATATAAACCTTAATTGCACTTTGTCGCCAATTATACGACAAGAAAGAGGACAAACTAAAAAAAAAATTAATGGTGTCCTTTGGATGTTATCCCCGGCCTCTCTCCCTGCATTGCAGACATGTTGTTTCACTCCTAGATTTGTTGAATTGTATACTTCATGACTTAAATAACAACATGACGTCACTCCGTGTGTAAAAAAAAAACTAATAAAACTAAAACATAAATTGTTGGATCATGCTTGCATCATGAAAGCCATCTCACTGTTTCTCAACAATTGTCTGCATGTAGTAATAACCAACTGTCCTGGTTGTTTTCTCAAGCCGTTTACATTACCAGCGATGAAGATATAACATGAAACAGATAAGCAGTTCAACCGTTCGTGAAATATTAAAATATTTGTACTCATTTGAGAGACACAAAATGTTTGTGATAGCGCTAAACGTAAGCAGGTCTATATTTTATAATACAATGTACTTCAACACCAAGAATCGAAACTAAACCAGGTTTGTATGGATGTTATTCCTCATCGTATCTGTTAATATTTAATTAAAGTATTTATGGATCTCTGAATTGAAGGCTCTTAGGGTCAAAGTTGGACTGATCATTGATGTACAGAGACAAAAGACAAACAATAAAACGAAACTGGAATATAAAAAGATATATCAAACAACTGGAGTTACTGAATGCAGTTATGTTTAGAAACAGCCAGTTTAATTGTAGGGGGAAGTATATGTTGACGTGTGAAAGAGAAACTCATGGGTGTGCATGCAGCATCTGCATACATTATTCCAAATGTGGGTGTGAACAATGTAAAGCTCTTAATAGACTAATGATTCACGTACAAATGAAATTTCTTAAACTTTTCAATTTAATTCGTTCATTCAATCCCTGCAAAAATTTAAATTAACAAAAAAAAAATAGTATTGTTCCAAAAGCTCCAAAAACAAGAAAAATAAGCAAATGTAACAAAATATGTTCAGCTATGCCAAATTATATGTAGAATCAAAGTAAAAATCGATGAAACTGTAAAAATAGTTACAATAATACCTAACTACAGACAGAAATCGATCCAGGTGAGTTAACAATTTCACAGCCGCTAACGAAGAAAATGATTTAATGTCAAGAAATGAACATAGCATTAACTGGGTGGCTCGGATCTTTTATAATTTTGTCAATTCTCTGTCGCGGTCAGAAAAAATATGAAGTTAAAAGAAAAACTCCTTTAACGATAGCGTAGTGTACTTGCATGTGATTGATTTCCAAGATAAAGTCTTGTACTATGTACCATTAGATACATAATGCATATAGCATCAAACAATACTATACTCTGTTTCTGTTCTATCTAACGGATATGTATACAGTACAACAAATTGATATAATTGGGTTACAAATTTTGCTTGAAAAATTGCGCCACAAGCAGTTGACACTGAATTTTAAATTCTGAAAATTTGAAAGGATGTCACCTAAAATAAAGACTTCCAAACTCAAGGAATATACCACCGATTGGAGACTCTAAGCATTAAATACCTAAATCATGTGTTTTAACAAGAATGGTTTTATCTCACAGGAGATGAACTAGATATCAATCAATCAATGGTAGTTTATTTTCTTAGTCGTTGATGTATACCTCGCTGGAATCACCGCTCTTACCATTACAACTACTGTAAATGATCTCTTTTTCCTATTCCTTCCATGGTATGTGCAGTGTTGTGATGGCAAATTAGAAAGGTTACCAGGCTGTTACAATATGGGATGATTTAATTAATTGGTATAATCTCAAAAGGCATTCGTCAAGATTTCATGGGATGTCCTTCGACAAATTTCTTACTTGTGAACAAAAAAAAATAGATCACATGACTGTCCATTATCAAATATTACAACCTGACGTCAGATCAGATTATCAGATTATGTGGCAAAACTAATGTGAATATCATAATATAGGAATGCGTTCAACTAATTGTTCGACTTACGCAAACATTACGCATAAACCAAATGTATAAAGTAAGTACTATGTTTTGCAACTTTTGAGTGTTTATTTAACGATCAGAATGAAACTTTTTTTCAATTTAGAATGTGAGAGATTAAGAAGGCAGTGAAAAATCATTGTTTTTTTTTTCCTTCTCAAAATAAATTTGGTAATTTTAACCCTCTGATGAGTCCTTTTTTTTCTCAAGTTCCATTCAATGATTTGATTATTACCAATATCATATATCTACTTTTAATAATTCTGGCAGTGTGACCATATTGTCTTAACCAACCACTGAATTTATTAGAGACTTTATAGAATATCAGGTTCACAACATCCCATCTTTAGTATAGTACGTATGGAAATAACAATAATAAAAAAACGATAAACATATACGAATTCCTTACCGTATGTATAGTATGTGGCATTCAATTGCTCTTCAGGAAAGTACGTCAAGGGACTGGTTTTGCATGCGATATATCCAGTGTCTTTGATTTTGTGGACATAAAATGATACTTGTGTGGTAAAATAGATATTATTTTGTCTTGCATTATTTCTTGAAGAGATATCGAACATAACTTCATCGTCTATTGTAACTGTTATATTAACAGCTGCTGGTCTACTGCTGCTAGTAGCGGAACACCAAACAAGCATAGATTGATTGAAAGGAATGTATATAACATCTCCATTCTCGTACCCTATATCTTCATCAACGCTGAGTCTTAGTGTTGGTGGAACTGAAAGAAGGAACAGTAAATCTTATCATTACTGAGTGAAAGATCAATGTCACTGTAAGCATCAAGCAACTTAAGCAAGTAGTCAAGGTAAGACATTTCAATTAGTGTCAAATGGTCTTGTCTGCATTACAAATAATATCCTTACATGTTTTACAACGTAAAGCACAAAAAGAGGAAAAAATATCAAATAATGGAAGAACCAAATAACTCCATTGACGACTTTCGTAGCCGACAAGAAAACTAAAAAGAGATGATTTTGTTTAATCCTTGAACTCCTACGAACCTTCTACTTCTATAATGTAGGTTGCACAAGATTTGTTGTTCTTAACGCATTCGTATTTCCCAGCATGAAATGAAGATATTGATATGATGTGAAGTGAAGAATTTTGAAGCAAGATAACACTCGAAGATAAATCACTACGCATTATAAACTCATCCATAAATAGAATCCTGTCTTGGAATTTCCAATAAATTTGACCTTCTCCGTTTGTTTGACATCCTGAAAGAAGAATAGAACCGTTAACGGGGACTGTAAAGATTGGAATATTTCCAGCGATTGTAAAACTTGTCGAGACTGTGTCAAGGAAAATTAAGCCCCATAAAAGGCAACACGTAATTAATGACATCTTTAGTAAGACTATACGTTAGTGTCTACACCTTTATGCAAAGCTTGAAAGTATTACATGTAAATAACTTTAATCATATACCCTACGTTCAGCTACTAACCGAAATTAAATTATAGACCTACGGATGCTTATACTTCACTGCAAGCATCAACAGCTTCAAACACAAACTTGCTAACGTATAAACTCAAAGTGTTTAGAATTATGATATTAATTGCATGTACAAGGTATCTGTAATTATTTCATTTTTACTTTCATATTTTTACAGAAAAAGAAGCCTAATCATCTGGAAATGAAGACTCGGATATCTGCAATCCTGACAGTAATATCACTATTAATAGCAGAAACTTCTGGTGAGTAAATGAATCGTAGCAATAAATAGATTAGTCCAATACGGCAGAGACAACAGAACCAATTAAAAAATCTTCACGATCCCGTTATGCCTTGATCACATTTAACCTGCCCGCCAATCGGCGACACAAAAATCCTCCGATAACACTTACACTGTCACATTGAAACTTGGCCTTTATGGGGTCTAGGAAGTGGCCGATCGGTGTTCGTCCGATTTTCTTGGATATATCCCCAGTTTCATGAAAGATACTTCACCTGTTTCCGGCTGGTATTTATCCGACACTCGGCCGAATCTCATCCGATGCCCCTGTTGCATTCGTCTCTAGTACTTCTACCGATTCTTAAAGACCAGGCGGTGTTCAGTCGCGTATCCGTAAGGCGCCTGATGATCAGGCAAACAACAATCGGAATCCAGTGGGCATGGGTCTGGTTGTGAATATGAAACATAATGACATGATAGAACGCGACTCCAGTTGAGAACGTTTGGCCGATTCCATAAAACCTCTGGAAATTGCCGTGCAAACAACTGCCTCTTGCTCGCATCGATTAATTTGTAACAGGAATTGTTACTGATCCCGCGACAGAAGAATGGAGGTATGCCACAAAAAAGACCCAAGTCCAGAAGAAACCACGTAGATGATGAGGCAACCCTTAAGAAGAACCGATAACTATACCCTAACGGAAAGAGATTTCGTGTGTACTTCAAACAAGCGAGCAAGCAACCAAATGGTAGGCGTTGACTTTCCCATGTCCGACGAAAACTTGCCGACGAAAGTGACCCGATATCCTTCTGGAGATCTGGAGGCGCCTTGTCGATAGTCCCTAGAAATACATCAGAAATAGTCATAAACCGATCGGGACTTAAATGTGACTGGGGTATTAGAAGAACATTATTACTGGTTTAAGTCATTTTTGTCTATTTTGTTGATAATTAACTCCAATTAGCTTGTCCGAGTTAAAATAATTTAACTTATTATTTTATTTAAGGAAGTTGAGGATATTAAATGGAATTTTCCTTATTTTTTCATTCATAGAGATTTTATCTGCAACCCCTGAATGTTCTCCTGTTCAATATATTGAAGTCGGTCACAGAGGACTCATACTGTGTTCCTTTGATGAAAGTCTGCTAGCCATATCTTGGTACGACGTTAAAAAAGGACGCCCTCTATTACTATACAAAGACGGTTTAAAGAGCGGTGACGGTTTCAACTCCGGAGAATTCGACGTTTATCTAAATGGATCGTTAGTTGTAAAGAATGTTACAGTAGACCATGAATCTGTCTATAGAGTAACAAAGGCAATAACAAGTACAGAACCAATCGTACCGTATATTATTAATGTATACACGACTAGTAAGTAAACCTTTACGTTTCTTTAGCAACAAAGTATTGATTTACTTCAATCACATTCATATCAAACGACATATTCAGTGGTAACGTTCTTATAGCAGGATGTTGCAACTTTGTACAGCGTTGCTGTAAACGTATTGCTTGGTCGGATACTTGATACTTGGCTTAAGCGAAGGTGCCACTGACAGTGTGTACAAATCATATTTGCAGTCATTGAGTTTGTCTTCTATGTAAACTTCAAGACACGCTTCAGGAAAGAAGTCCATCTGTCTTCATGGTATTAATTCCAGGGGTAAATAGTCTCCCTAATAACTTCAATAATTATTCAGAGCAGGGTTGAAGTCGGGTCAGGGCAGGCCGAGGTCGAGGGCGGCCTTGAACCGAGGCTTGTAACCAGTGGCGGCGGTAAGGAGGGGGGGATGAGGGGGCATTTGCCCCTCCAGATTGCTTCGTTCCCCCCCCCCGTTGCTTCGCCCCCTTTACCCCTACCGGGGCTTTGCCCATGGACCCTTCCAGGGGCCCTAAGGCGGACCCCTGGACCCCACTCACAAGACCTCGCGCTTCGCGCTCAGTTTCGCGCTGGGCGGGAAAATCTTTGCCCCCCAACATTTGTCTCTGCCCTCAGTTCCCCCCCCCCAAGTCTGACATTCTGGCGCCGCCACTGCTTGTAACACTATATGTATGGCGTATTCCAGCATTCGAGGCCGCTCGGTCGGAGAAAGTCAAAACCGAGAGGGGCTCGACTACAACCCTGCCTCGGAGTAATAACATTGGTATTTTCAGTAAACGTGTTTAGTAACATAACAATAATGATATGCAACATGGGTATGGCAGGTGAGCTTCTGAAACGGAGATTAAAACAGTAATGAAACAGTATTAAAGTTACAAGAGAAAAATCGGAAATAAGTAGCGTAATCCCATTTAGCGCACTGGATACGTTTATGAACGTGTTGAAAGTCATTTGGCCGCATTGCGATATGTAATCCTTACCATTAGATTCACCTAAAAGTCGTATAAAATCTTACTCAACATGTTTGAAATAAATTGAGCATAGGACAATACTTAAAGATCGTGTTTAATTACATTTGGTATGTTTAAGAGGAACAGCTCCAACATCAAGTTTACAACGAAAATATAATTGTTAAATAAGATGCTTAGAATATCTTTTTCCCCGTTTGATTTCATTTTACTTTCAGTTGATACCTTCAATTACTTCTCTCGACAGTTAAACCGGCAAGTATTATTCCTGTCATAGAGGAGTGTATACAGACCTACGACAATGTGTGCTATACATCCAGCAAAGTATACTTCGGGGTGGGCTGCTTCGTGAGAGACAGTCGTCCAGCAGTTAACTTAACGTGGATGCAAAGAACAGTTAAAGGAGATTATGGGCTATCAACCAACTTAATAACAACCACAGACAATAATGTCACTTATATGTCACGTGCAGAGACCAAGTTCTCTTTTGAGAAGTCATCACTATTAGCACTTCTAGTTTGCCAAGTATCTAGTATACCATTGCAAGTGATAAATGTAGAAAGCATTATCCTAGTTGAGAATTCAGCAGGTTACAATATTTTGCCAAATCCGATTACGTCAAATGTAAAAGTAGGATCACCACTGAATTTAGTTTGTGCGGATCCTAAATTGAATCTCATTGTTTGGAAAAGATCCGTTGATAGATCAGAAATATTTGATAATTTGATAATCAGCATATTTCACGAAATTAATAGTACAGCTGATGAATACAAGGAATATGACCTTAAAGATGATGGCAGTCTTTATGTACAGAGAACAGCAGTAAAACATGATGGACGTTACATTTGTGTTTTCGATGACGGCTTTACCGGTGGCGCTATCGTGTATGACGTATTCATAATTGGTAATGACCACATTACCTTAACTTAGTGATTCATATTTTCATATTTTTACATTGTTTATGTCATAAAGTATAATTGCTTTAAATTTCAGTAATTGACAAAACATGACACATAGGTTTTTGTTTATCTGGAACACTATAATTAGTACTATTTTGTTAATATGCAAAAAGTTCAACAAGTTTGTCAGTCTGTCATCTCTACCTTTGCTCACATTCTGAATAACACTCTCCAACTAGTTCTTAAACGGCAAATTTATAAACCAATAACTTATCACAACTTCATATAAACAGTGAAAACAGTAACATGGTGGTGAGACAAGGATTTTCTTTTCTCTCTTTGTTCATCTGCAGTTGATCCAATCCCAGCATTTCCTTTGGTTGAAGGCTGCAATCACCAGCAGTATTGTGTCCTGGAGAAACAAGCAAAAGATATGTTAACTTGTTCCGTGCTGGGAATAAGACCAAACATAGAGCTAGAGTGGAAGCCATTTAGAGATGATTCATCAATTATATTCACAGAGCAACAACTACAAGTAACACAAAGGGGTGACGTGTATGACGTCACTTTGACCTCAAGTTTTGATTTGAAATCTGAACAAGCGCAGACGACTGTAGAGTGTCACGCTGTGGGAGCGAACGCTAAACTATTCAGTCTTTCTACGAAAATTGATCTCCTATTTGTTCACGGTGAGTATTGTTTAGATCTTAATTGTTCACGGTGAGTATTGTTTAGATGTTAATTAAAGAGTATTCCTGATCAAAGTCACTCTCTGTGGAGGAGGTTGTTTCTCTTTCAATTTCATTCAACATTTTTCATTTTATTTGACAGCCATTGAACCTGAGCAAACAACAAACAAAGGAACAATACCAATTATAATAACAACAGCTACAGTGATAGTGCCGCTGGTCATAATAACTGTCTTATTTATTATATTCAAGAAGAGGAAAGGTATGAAACATTTTCAAAGAATTATTAAGTATGATTAAGGGATTTATTTCTCCTTCATTCTTCATTACGACAGCCATCAACAGATGAACGAATCAACATTAACATATATATTCCCAGTGTACCTCCATTCTCATTCTTATCATTGCCATCTTCACTGTTATCATGATTGTTAGTGTTTTCATGGTTAACCTGAGTGACATTACTAAAGAGATTCAAAATTAGCAACGGGTTTCGCCATAAAGTGAAAGA
The DNA here is from genome assembly GCA_021234535.1 of Stichopus chloronotus. Lineage (NCBI taxonomy): Eukaryota > Metazoa > Echinodermata > Holothuroidea > Aspidochirotida > Stichopodidae > Stichopus > Stichopus chloronotus. Next base: position 36,879,040 of record CM037833.1, on the reverse strand, counting down.
CCACGCATCCGGTGTGTAAACATATTGTGTCAAATTGCTAAATTTAGCCTCATTATTTTACGCATTAGTCACTTTAAAACGTGTGTGCAGGCTGGTGTGTAGTGCACTTGTAAGATCCCTTCACACAATGCGATGTACTGTATAAATGCCAATGTACAGACGACTTTTGCTCTCGCACTCGGGGTATTCGGCAGACAGGAGAGGAAATTGCCTGTCTCCGAATTTAATATTAATCGATGGAAACACTTATTATACTTTTCATCAAATTTTTATCTTCATCAACAACTTCATCATTGAGGTCATCACCGATAATGCTGTTGTCCTCACCTACCGTCATCACAGACGCCACTTTCAGTCTCATCACCAGCAGTAACATAATCATTATCACCACTGTTATCATCATTATCATTATCCTTCCCATTATCAGTGTTATCACCTTCATCATCATCATCATCATCATCATCATCATCATTAACATCATCATTATTGTAATCACCTCTTCTTATAGTGTCGTCATATTACGTCATCACAGACGTCGTTCTCAATCTCATCACCAGCATCCCTTCATCATTACCATCAGTACATCTCCACCATCTCCATCATTAGTGTTATTATTGTTATCACGGTCACCATATTCACCGCTATTAGTATTATTGTCATCATCATTATTGTCGTTACCACCCTTACGATCATTAACATCAATATCATCATCGTTATCGTTGGTATCATCATTATAATTCTCGTCATTATCACCATCATCAACATTATTTTCATCGCCATCATTAATAACTTGTAATCCATCGCCATTGACGTTGTAATGGTTACTACCATTATTACCGTTATCGTCCTACACGTTTTTGTGTTGTTAAATTTAAAATAATGATACGTTGCAACGTTGGTCGTTACTGACCGTTTGCCACAAAACTGTTTCAGATAAAGTATACCGATCCACATTCGATACATTTTAAATTTCAGCAAGGTTGCGAAGACCGAAAAGGAAGTTCAAAGATGAAGAAAAAGACGAAGAGGTAAATTTAGTGAATTTCTTCGATTTTGAGTAAATAAACAGTGATTTGAATATATAAAGAGTGAGATTTGCATTTTGAAGGATGGGAAATGAAATTTCATGACACCATGAATTCCAAGAAAGAAGTGATTATTTCCGTTTTTCTATTTTTTTTTGTCAGTTGTGTGAAGGCAAAATTGCTTGAAGGGAAATGTCTCCCTGTTAGGGAATTGACAAAGAAGTTGCTTGACAGTGTTTCGCTTTTCGCAATTTATCATCTATTACTGTGGGCAAACCATATCCAAATGAGATGTTACAAAGAAACATGTTTTTAATTAAATGAGTTCTCAAAGTAATCATGATACGTGTATACTCTGTAACAAACACAAGCCCACTGAAAATATTTTGCATTACTATGGATATTTCGATATCTATCACAAGATAACAAATTTTCTATGATACTTCCTTGCCAATGACGTAGATGTGCTCAATGATACCCGTTGCAGTCGTGAGAGAATAACTCGAAAACTTGTTAAAAGTTTTTAGTTTTCTTAGTTTTCTTCACATTATAATTGTAGCTTAACGTCTATTCAAAGAGTTTTGGACGATGATTCGTGCAAGATCTTTGCTTTTTATTATTGTTTTAAAGTATTTGAAAACCTACGAAGAAAAAAACTCAAAACGTAAGATTGTCCAGTTATGAGTATATTCTTCTTAATTTTGATAGGAGACGCCGATGATAGTACAGGCAACAGGTAAATATCGTAAAAACAAATGTTAGTGTACATTTAATCCTGTTAAAACGTGAAATTTGATAACATAGCCTATATTTCCAGTCCCTTTTAAGTAAAATACAGTGTTTGGTATGTTATGTCTTAGTACGGATAATGAAGTATACATCTTTTTTTATTCAGTGTTTACCTTAAGGAAAAACGTCTCATCAGTTATAATTAGATACAATTTCCACAGATGGAATGAAAACTAAAATCTAGACATAAACCAATTAAGCCCTATTTGGGGGATATTGTAATTTTGACATTTTCATGTGCAACATATCCTTTTGTTTATAGAAGATAGTAAGAGTCACGACTTTGTGTTTCTCTGTATTGTTACAGACTACTCAGAAAAGACGAGACTATTTATCAAGCAGTTAAATACAAAGTACCAGGTACTGTGTGACGCTGTTCAACCAGTTCCATACATGAAAGGCTCAACGTATAACGTGGACAGGATGTTTGTGGAAAGCGAAATGGAATTTATGACAAACGATCTTGCAGACGAATCCCAGACTCCCTGCAAGAAAGTATTCTCATATCAGGAGCTATTAAATGAAAATGCATTACAAACAAAGAGACAAATGATCATAGGAGAACCTGGCTATGGTAAATCAATAATGATTCTGCAAATAGTTAATGATTGGTGTAAATCTGTTTCTACGTCACCAGTTGTGGAATTTAATGCTGTCATTTATCTTCGCCTTAGACAACTAGGCGGAATTACATCTATTTACAAAGCAATTAGACGATTTATCCTACCAAGGGATTCTGACATAAATGAAGAAGATATTAAACAAATTTTGAACAAAATGAACAAAGTATTAGTTTTGTTGGATGGGTTTGATGAATATCCAGACCGAGAATGTGCAAGTACGGATATTTACCACATTCTTACCAAAAATATGTTTCAAGATTTTGTCGTCATACTCACAACAAGACCATCATATCTCCCAAAAGACATTGAGTCAATCGCGAAAGGTGTTCGACTTACAGGTTTTGGTGAAGAAGCTCGTATGAAGTACGTCAAAAAAATTGTTAAAAACAATGACGAAAATGAAGCGGAGCAAGTAATGAGAAAGTTGAAAACAAATCCTGTGGCCGATGACTTTTGTCAAGTTCCACTATTTTTCGTTATGTTTGTTCATATGACACACGAAAATGAACATTTAATAACATTTAATTCTGTCACCAGTTTCTTTCGTCATATGATATCATGTTTTCATAGTCACATGAAAAATAAAATGAAGGATGACAATGTCAAAAACTTTGAGCTACGAGAAAACAATCACAAAGAACTGGATAAATTAGCCTTTGAAGCTGTGAGCGGAAAAGTAAAGAAAATAGTTTGGGACACCAGCGAACTTTGTTGCAAAGTTGGAAGCGAGTTCTATGAGCAGTATACTCGTATTGGAATTTTAATTGAAGAAGAAATATTGGAAATTGGTAATAAATTTAACACAGAAAGCCACATCAATTACAAGAAAGAAGTACGGTTCTACCACAAACTATTCTGTGAATGGTACGCCGCTTATTACGTAGCAGAAAGAATCTCTGACGGAAACACTGATTTACATTTCTTTCAGTGGTTAGATCCTCTCGATCTACAGTATGTCTATCGATTTGCATGTGGACTTAATAAAGTTGCCTCGAGTAATATTATTCAGTTCCTGCGTCACGATACTGGTACCAAAAAGTTGGCGATACTATGTATGCTTGAACAGGAAGATAAAAGTGGTACATATATCAGAGATGTATCTGACTTGCTTTCGTCTGGCCTTACATCGATAAGTAATAATGAAAGCAAACTACTACAGAGATCTACAGTTCAAATATTGGAGTTTGCTGCCACTAATCAGGTAGGTATACCAAGCACCAGCCAATTATTGTCGCATGTGACACAAAAAATAATGGCTAAATTCATTGTCAGTATTAACTTACCATGGATATATTCGTCCTGTGGTGACAATGATATGTAAAATATAATGCTATAAGTGATATCACAATTATTCATAGTCATGACAATCCTATAATATAAAATGAAAATATGTTATCTTGTAAGATTCTTTGTCGGTTCTAATCGGTAAGCAAGTCACTTCCATCTCTAGCTAATAATTTTAACTTATTCGTGAAACTTTCTTTGTTTTGAAATGTCAATCCATCATTTGTTTGGAAACTTCGCAAAATTGAAATGAGGGAAAAATCGCAATAATACAAAGGCTATTTCGTATCTCAATTAATTGTCAGTAATAGGTAAAACCTATCCAATGGATCTTCAAAAGGACAGTTTACCAGGTAAACCAGTAAACCAGTTTACCAGGTAAAATAATCTGGAAAAAGATATGTAATGGTTGTTGTGCTACTTCCCAAATTTAAACAAAACTGCCTTGTTTTCGATTTGCATTAACAATGGAATGAATATGTGTATGAAAGTATGTGGTGCTATCTAAAATATATTATTGTCATTATTGATTGATTGATTGTCCATATCATGAGTAAATACCAAGCTACTTACATTGCTTTTTCGTTTAATATATTTATCATTTACAATCATCAAAAAAATGAAAAGTATTGACACACATAATTATTATTGTTGACTGATTTAGATAAAGATATGGAGTTTACTTCTGAGTGATTGCTTCCTAGCAGTAGATGCGTCTAGCAGTATCTTAGTCCTTAGGTCTGGCCTTCAGTTACCAGCACTATCTACTCTAAATGAGCTTCATATCACACAAACTGGAAAAGAATTTAACTCGGATGAGCTCACTGATATATTTATCTATATCAGTAAAAGCACGGAGATGAAGACCATCAAGTAAGACGTGATCAAACAATAGTTAATTGTTTGAGTAATATATGAATTAATTATTTCAATAGTAAAACGTAATTATTCACATTATATAAGAGATTTGATTCTTGTTTTTCTGTTTAGTACTTTACAAGTCTAAAATTTATTACCTATGAAACATTTAAGAAGATACTAAGCAAGATACTATAAAATGGTTCAGGTAAACAGTACACTCAGAGAATTATTTACTTAAATTATGTAAAATAAGAACTCCATAAATTTTATGTAAAATTAATGTAAGCAGTATTTGTAAATTTTTTGGTAAATTTTACTACATTTTAGTAAAATTGTTATATCATAATGTAAGACTTACATTAACTGTGTGTAAAATTTTACCAAAAAGTTATGGAGTTCTTATTTTACTTTACGTTTTTGTGAGTGTACTGATGTCTGAATAACACCTGAAACATTAACTTGCATGGAAACATTAAAATTTAAATTACTAGGTTAAAAGAAGTGTAGAACTATAAACAATATAGTTATACTCATCCATCGTAATGTTTTCAACAGGTTCACAGACTGTATGTTACCATTTGTCTATCAAGAAAACGGCCATATGGAGAAGCTTTCCGAAGGAGGAATCAACGGTAAATAATTATGAAGATATTTTTTTTATTCAAAGTGAATCTTTTTACTCTTCTTGCCTACATTAACAATGTATTGCTGACTTTCTTATGGAACGAAGAGACGAATTATTTTTTTCCTTTTTTTCAGTGTTATGGTTCCCCTTGATGAAGTGGTATCGTCTTAACTTACAATCTGGTTGTTGGCAGGTGAGAAATTAGCCCATGAGAACAGTTAGTCAGGGAGCTAACAGAAACGTAATTCAAACCTCAAGCACCAAAGATTTAATTGCATAAATGAAAAGGGGGTGGTGCCAGAACGCATGGATGTGTTTTTAAGTTTTGAAAATGGGGCGTCTAGGGACGAGGGAAGGTTAACTGACCCCCCCCCCCCAAAAAATATATGTACATTTCAATTAAATCTTTGAATACATACGGGAAAATAGTCTTGTCAATTTCATGGTCATGATTGCAGATCTGATGTTCTTAAGTGCACAATATGGCACAAAAGGCACTAAAGAACGTCCTCAATAGGCTTGGTTTTCTTATTTAAATCACATATCGAGTACATCGATGAAACAGTGCAAGTACTTGTTTTGAATGTGTGTGTGTGTGTGTGTGTTTTTTTTTTTTGCATGCCCCTGATAACAGGTGAGTAATTCTTAAGAGCCCAAATCGGTGCAAAAGGCACTTAAAAAAACCGAAAGAGGGCGCTGTTTTTGGCACATTTAAATCACATATTGAGTACATCAATGAAACTTTGCAAATACATTTTGTCATGCCCCCGACAACAGATCAACAATTGCTAAGGGCTCTAATTGGTGCAAAAGGCAGTAAAAAACACAGGAAGAAGGGCGCTGTTTTTGCACATTTAAAGTATGTATTGAATACATATCTAAAACTTCGCAGGTACATTCCTTACATGCTACTGATATTAGATCTGCATTTCTAAAGTGTTCAGATCGATTCAAAAACTCTTTAAGAACTTGTGAAAGAGGACGTTGTTTAAGCACAATTTTAGCCCACATAGAGTGCATAGATGAAACTTCACACATACATTACTTTGAAGTCCCTGATAATATATCACCTTTTCTTAAGTGTTCAAATAAGTGAGCAATATACTCAAGGAAGCCAAAATTGGTGCTGCTTTTTGCACATGCAGAGAACATACAGAGGACGATATACCTTGTCGACAACGTCCCCCTGTCGATATAAGGCCGAAAAACAGGATCCACTCAGAGGAGGGAAACTACAAAGAGCAAGAGACAACTGGATAAAGACCTGATAGTTATTGCCGGAAAGGTGAAATAGAAATGTTGTGAAATTTTCACCTCCATTGAAGACCCAATGAAATAGATGAGAATACGCTTATTCATACAAGATAAAAAAGCAAACATGATACAGTTAATTGGGGGTTTGGCTTCCATCTACTTGGTCATCTTAATTGACCTTCAACAAAAATGTAGCGGACTATCTAGAAGCAACACAGGTAGAAATGGCTGATGTTTCTATCCGTGATGTAAAAAGCAATGTTAATAGACTTGTTTGCATTACGCAGACTAAAAACGACATCTTTGCCGTACATAAAACTGTTTGATAAAGGTATTGACATTGCAGTACTCAATCACACTCAATTATATTAGTATCAAGACTGGAGGTGATTCCTTGATTCATTGAGTTTGATGGTTAGATATTGACAGGGATTTTCGAAAGAAATGCGTTAGTTGCCAAACCTATTCTTTATCATCCGAACCAATTCTCCGCCTAAAAAATGGCCCCGAATATAAAAGATTTCATTTCTTAAATCAAGATTTCAAAGTGAGGAGGAATCGTGTGACAGTCAGGACTGTCAGGACTAAGCTCTGTTAGATGCGCTCGTAGCTGCACTCTGAGCTTACAGTCGTTTACGTGCGCCACAGAACACGCATTCTCTAACAAGAAAAATATCATGATATATATGCCAAATACACAAAATTTAAATAAGTCGTGACGTCACACATGCACCTGTACATGTCACGTAGTATTGCCATTGCATGTAACACGTCATACATTTCCAAAATGGCGATATGCTTTACAACAACGGCGCGAAGTTTGAAGTTTTATTTGGAGAGTTCTTTCGAAAATAAAACCAATACTGTCGTGACTGTTTGTAAATATATGTGTAATAAGTGTAGGTTGAAATTGAAACACCCACTACGGTTCCTCTTTCAGGAGCTCTGAAGTTCCTTTGGCACCAATTTGGAAACTGATGACCTATTATCAGGGGCATGCAAAGACTGTACTTGCAGAGGTTTATCGATGTACTCAACATGTGCTTTAAATGTCCAAAACAACGCCCGCTTTCAGGTTTTCTCAGTGCCTTTGGCACCAATTTGAGCACTTAAGAATTGCTGATCTGTTATAAGGGGAGAGTAAAAACTGTACATGCAAAGTTTCGTGGACGTACGTAATGTATGCTTCAAAGGAAAATAGGACCTTTGTTTTAGAGAGGACATCCATACTTTTAAAACCAATGTTTGTGGATGCAGAATGATAGATTATTTAAAATAAGGAAGGACAGTAGCTTTCTCTTCAAGAAATAAGCTCCTCATACACAGAAATGCAGTTATTTGTTGCTCAACAGTAATTTGTTCACCTAAACATTTGGAAATTCAAATGATGCATCTTCCACAACTCACCACATGCACACTGTTTTGAGGAGATGAAGTTTTGGTAGAGGTTTATTGATGAGACTGAGTGGTGTAAGTATTATTACCGCTATTTTCTTTATTGTGCCATGTTGGTGTATTCTAAATGCCCTTTTTCCTTTAAATATTCCGAAACAACCCTCTCTTTTGGGTTTTCTTAAGTGCCTGGTTGCACGACTTTGGATATTGACAAATTGTTGATCTGTTATCAGGGACATTCACAGAATATCCCTGCAAAATTTCATCGATGTACATCGATGTGTGATTTAAATGTGAATACGCCCTTTGGGGACGTTGTTAAGTACCTTTTGCACCATGTTGTGCGCTTAAGAACATCAGATCTGCAATCGGTGAAAGTGACCTATTTTCATTCATGTACACAAAGATGTAATTTAAACGTAATTTTGGAGGTCATTCAACCCTCAATCATCCCCAGACGCACCATTTTGAAAACTTCCGAATGCTCATTCCGAATGTCCCCACATCACCCCCTTTCCAGTCATGTAATCAAACCTTTTGTCTCGAGTTGTGAATTAAATCGCCGCTAGCACCTGGAATAAACTATTCAAATAGAGAATTTTGAATTTCCTTATGAAATCGATGAATTTTCCGCACTTTGACAAATTCGTTCCATTTTGTTTAGCTGTCACCAACACAACCATGTTATGTTTACCTGCTTTGCATGAGAAAGATTAAAATCATTTAACAGTTCCTTGACTCAGCAAAGAAGAAAGGTAAAAGCTCCAAGAAATAAAGGTTGAATGAAAGAAAGTAAGATAATTTTACAGAATATTAAGATTATTGAAAAACATCAGATACCTTAAACAACATAAAATATCAATATTTATATTTAACCAATATCTTAATTATAATTAATAGTATAATTGCATATATGCTTCCGATTTATCTTTCTTCTACAATATAGGCAACGATTGGATCTTTCATTCTAGGAGAAGAACACTTTAAGCGAATGGTACGTTTGATAGTCCACAGAATCAAGCTGAATTATGACGAAAGTTATGTACATATTTAAAACTAAAACCTTGGTTGCATTAGGATTACGAGGAAGAAAAGTCTGTAATACAAATACATTGTATACGGCCTAGAATGACCAGTGTAATTATCCTAATTTCTAATGAATTCAGACAGAATGGTTTTGAATAGCTTTATTAAATACTACTTTAAAAAAATGTCAAAATGCAGCAGAACAAACTTAACATAGTGTTTGCAACTATTTTCGCATAAAGCCATATTTCCTCTAACCCTCTGTTGAGCAAAAGTTGTGGTTTCATTTATCTTGTTCCAATAATTGTTGACAATATGAATACAAGATATTTACTCTGCCTAAAATTGTTTTGTACTCTTCCTTTATACCTATGTTTATCAGGTTGAAGCCTTCAGAGAAATGTATAAAAAGGTAATTTAAAGTTGTCTTTATCATTAAATAATTATATTCGTCAAGCTTAGACAATAACTTCTGAAATCACGTTACAAGAATACCAATATCAAAAGTAAGATATTACTTATAAACATGTATGATACAAAAATATTAAAATAAATATGTTGCTTATCAAAAAAATCACTGCAGTGAGGCAATTAAAAACCTAATGATTAGCTATTAGAAAAAAATCAATAACATAATCATTTTTTAATTATTGCGACGGAAACACCTTCCTTACAAGTGAGATGGATAGCCTTACTAGCAATACGATTTTATGTAACCATAAAACCACAGCCATATGAATATAAAAATGTATATGTTAATAGTGATGTGAGCAGCAGTGAAGTCATCCTTTTTTTCTTGCTGGGCAAATTCTCAAATTAAACAAAATAAATACATATACCTAACGATTTTAACGCTATTGCATCACAATTTATAATGCCATCACTCTTCAAATGATTTATTCTATCTTGATTCTTTGTTTAGGTGTAAACGATGAAAGCGTTGCAACGAAACTTTTGTGCAGTCAGTTTTTAAACGGCGCAGCTCTGTCCTTGAGAATTAATGACTATTGCTTAATTAAAGGGGTTTATTGAGTTCATATCGTTTCTTTTGCAACTATTTAAAAGAAACCATTTTATGCTCCTGCTACTATGCTATCCACATAAATCATGTATCAACTACAGTTAGTGAAAATGTGAGAAACAGCTGCATTTTAGGAATATAAGTTCGCAAAGGTTTATAACTTATTTGAAAAGGAAATGTCTGATCAAAGTTTAAGAATAAGTGCTATGGATCGTTAAGCAGTTATTGTTCATTCATCCTCGTGCCAGATGTTCAGAATCTCTTAGTTTGATCATTTATCATCAACACATGAGTAATACTCAACAGGTGTGACGAAATAAAATCAATTTCGAGAACCATCTCAATGGGTTCTTTTAAAATGGTATAACGCAAACTATTCTGTGTTTATTAAAAAAGCATTATCTTTTCTAATCACTCTATGATATTAGAGTTGATTACTGAAATGACAGCTGTATTAAGTCATTAATGTTGTGACCAATATGACTTAAATGGCTTTCTCTCTCTACGCAGCACCTGCGCTATAGTCCTTGTTTGAGACTGCTCAAGGAGGACACGTAATTGCGATGTAGCAGTTAATTACTATTTGGATTGTCAAATTTGAATTTAGAAGAAAAAAACACACATTGCAAAGTACGAGTGATGCTTCAGCTAAAACGTTGACTAATATTACCTTAAATAAACTAAAACGCATATCATTATTTTTTATATTTTAGTTCAGATTGGATAAGGTATTCCACACTGTTTCTGAACGTTCAGCCTAGTTATACTGATGATTTTTGCATTTGTTGTTCATTTGACAAAATGTTGAAAGTACAAAATTACATGCATGTCAATAGGTCACTTTAAAGCTCGTGTGACATAAAATGACACTTTATAGTATTGGGAGCAGTAAGCCTCAAAAATATTGAAAATTTGCCACAAATGCTGTCTAAATCCATCAAAGATTGACAAATTTAGAGGCACATTAGTGTCTCACAGTTGTCTCATGAATAAACATTGGCTAAGTATGCACATTTGTGACGTCGTAGATGGAGTAACTCTATATGTCGTATGTTAATAATTTGTTTATGTAATCTTTATATCAAGGGCATTTGAGAATATTGTATGCCCAGAGGGTTTCATTTTGGAAGCATGTATTTTTTCCTTCAAGAATATCGATATCACTTCCCAAAGTGAAACTCAGTAATGAAGTAATTAAGAGACAAAATATGTAGGGTTAACAAATAAAAAAACTAACAGTTTGTGCAACACTCCACGTCATCTTTCTTGCATATTTTTTTGTATGAAGGGTGCTCTTTTGTAGACAAATCTTTCAAATTATTGAAAAGTGTTTTTTGGTTACTTGAATAATGGCAGAGTGAACTGTTTTTCTTTCAAATGACATGATATTGACGGTTGAGGAAAAACTTTATTATAAAGTAAGTCGAATAACCGTTGCATGAAGTTTCCTATTCGTCTTTTAAATCCAGTTACTTTATACCTTTTAACTATGAAATTTGTGAAGAAAAATAAAAAGCATCGCATCACATAGCTTCGATTTATTTTCTCCTTAAATTTGCAAAATGCAAGGTTGCTCAAAGTTTGCTCTAATATTTTTCAGTCTTTTATGAACTAAACTGTCCTGGTTATTTGTCAATGATGACATGTTATGTTTATGGTTTCCTGCTACTTACTGCATTTACATTTTGTATATTTTATATTTTTAAATCAGTGTGCATTTAAAGTGCATATAAATCATTCATTTGCCATTTATTTCAATGTAAAGTCAAGTTAATATACCTTGTTGCGCACATTTCAATGATACAATATAATTCACTATGACAGGCTTTCTTCCGTGTTTTCTAGAGGAATATTAGAAAATAATTTAGTTTTGAAAACCATTAGCATCCCAACTGCATTGTTTTTCTTTATATAAGGCTGTTTAAAGCCACTCTTGTGATTTATCTGCGATTCATAATGTTATATCTAAGATATGATTGTAATATTTGGCAACTGGGGTGCAATAAAAAAAATCAACACACTATTTGGTATTGTATTATGTGTTTGAAGCTTTTGTGTTCTAATCAGCACCACACCATCAATAAACACGTTGTTGGAAATGAGCTGTTACGTCTGTCTCCTTGATATTAAACAATCAAACATAAGATTTATATTTAATTTGTTCATGATTTATTAAAGTGAGTCACAAAATATCAAAGATGATCAAAAATATCTTACTTTCACTTAACCTTCGCTAGCTAAAGGTTACAATGTAAAAATTTAAACCTTTTCAGCTCCAATATTTCATCCCATAGTATACTCATCACTAGTATCACCACATAGAAGTACCATACAGTAATCTGCAAATCGCCCTTCATACTTGACCCTGATAATACTTGAGGTGCTTTGTTAATAAGTTACTAGTGCTACCTGTCCTTTGTACTTTGCACATATATCATAATAATTTGCACGCTTTTGTCAATAGAAGATAAGATCTACTCTAATACTGAAAGAAAACGTGTCTCTGTGTAATGTTTGCAGACTTTAACCTTCAAACGAGTGTTAACGGTAAAGCCACGAATTATTACTCAAAGTTATCTGTCTGGCCGACCTCATAAATTGGTACGTTGCAATGAATTCATATGCCGGCAATGTAACTAGGAGCTTGAAATAAATGGACTTTGCGCACAATACAAGTATTTAGTTCTGTAACATCTGCTTGTTTAATTTTCTATCAACATGCAACCAATTAACAGCATATCAGTGACTGAGAATTGTGCAGGATTTTTTCTGTAACGGTAAAAGCTGGAATGCATGTTGCTCAAACGTTTACTTATATATCATGTCGGCATTTGTATTACTTGTGTGTATTTTATATTTGTATTACATAAATGTGCAAATTAGCAACAAGTAGTAATAGGGATACAAACTATTCACCGGTGTAATTTGAATGGGGATTTCTGCTTCTAGAAGATTAATTTTGCTTTTTGGTGACCTTAACACCCCCCCCCCCACACACACACACACACATCATTTAAATTAATATCAACAGACCAGTACATGAAAATGACTTTAATCGTTGTTTAAAACATTTGTGAAGATTTCCTACACAAGTGATCAGAAGCAAATATTATTTTGCATTTACATTATGAATATATTGCATTTTTACATTATATCTCCTTATGTCATTTACCTCTAGAGCAAAGGAATTACCACTGCACATGTGATGTTATAGATTTCTTTTTCAAGGGATATGCATGCATGTTGGATACTAAAAGAAATGCCCCCTGCATGATGAAGTTGATAGTTTCAGTTGATAGTTGATAGTTTCATTGGTAGAAATGGTACCAAGTAATCAATTCACTCTTCAAAGTAATCTTCTGAAATGGGTCTTACTTTGGCAATTAAGTTTCTGTTGATGAATATTTCTGAAGTACATGCTTTTAAGGCATTATCATTGGAAGCAAACAGATGGTTAATATACATGCCCATGGATTTTATTGTAGTTGATTAGAAGTTAAACGCAGATGAGTAACTACAGACATTTCAACTAGTAGTTAAGCCTCTTAATATAAGGAGTAGTAGCAACAGAAACAACACTATCCCGATATTACTTTAACAACCTCCCAATGAAGAAATGGTTATGATGTTTGTATGATTAGGCTGTTAATCTTTTCTCTCATTCTTTCTCATGTTTTCCCAAGATTTCTAATTACTATCATACGGCAGACAAAAGCATCCTTCATATACGACTTTAATATATGAATATCTCCAAATGCAAAAGAAATACATGAAAGTGTTCTCCTTAGAACTCAATAATCATAGAATTTAAAGCTCACAACAAACAACAGATATATGGAAATGTAATCAAAGAAATATAAACTATATCTCGACAATAAGAGCGTGAAAGAGGCATATGAAATAGTCGACACATCAGTAGAATAAAAACGAAACAAAGAGCTACTGGACATAACCAGAGAAGGAGTAAAGCAAAACATAATTCACATGTTTATTTGAGATCAGACTTAAGGGAAAAGACAAAAACAAAACTATGAGGTATAGGCCTACATGAATTATATACATTAAAAAAAAGGAAAGGAAATATGCCTATATAAAATCACACGTATTTTCATATGTATCATGAAGGCAAGGAGATTTGGTAGTTTAGTTTACACACTGTTTAGCATTATAGCCACTTGGAATGCATAGGCTACTCCAAAAGCATACATATATCACCTTCTATGTGTTCATAGACCACAACCAAGTCAACACATTCTAATGACATTTACTGGGATTTTGCCAGTTTGATTGGTCTAAATTGGGCTTACACTACAGTTGGGTTAGGCCTTTGGATTTGAGCCATTTGTACCGTCATAATTTATGTTGCACTCCACAATCATGTAAGACGGATTTATTTTAAAAGTTAATAACAATTTCCATTCTGTGAATACATACTACAATACATAACAAGATTCAAAGAAAGGTGATGAATATCTTGCTCTTCCGTGCCCAAATCGGATCTTCACTGAGGCAATAATGTAATTTATATTTTACTCTTCTGGATTATAACAGGTCCAAATGATAGGCGTTTCACCTGCAAGAAATCCCGTATGTAAGCTATTTTTTTCTCTTTTTTTAAGAAATGTTCCCATCTCAAGTCACAAGTTTAGACTTTTCACGATTTCAATGTCACCATAACCATTAAACAGTATTTGACAGCCACTGGTTATTTATCGTTTATTGCGTTCAAACTTTGGGAAATAAGTACCAAGCTGACTGCAGCAGTACCCATTGCCGACTAATATAAATTACATGATCTTGATTCCGATCCATGCTGCAAAGTAAATGGCCTTTACATTCCACTACAGAGCATTCAATAACTGATCCAAACAAACGTTGCCCGCGAGAAGAGTTTAATAAATCCTTAAAAAAGATCAATTCTTATCTATTTCTCAGAGTTAATTAGTTTAGCGATGTGAAAATACATTTTACCAATATGAAAGATTTCTCAACAGTCACAAGATATTATACCAATTATGCATATGACTATCCTCCAATCTTCTCATTTCATTTATATAGAGGCAGATAAGGTAACAAAGAAGTAACCCATTTGTTTAGCATGAACAATTACGTTCATATTTAAGTGATAATTTGTCAAAATCAAAAGGTAATGTTAATTAAAGAAAAAAAGGTGGAAAATATAAAAAAGAGAGCGCAGTACCCAGCAAACGCGAATATCTGGGACCCAGATAGTGCACCAGATGGGTGTAACTGGGCTGATATATGGGACCCATGCAGATGGGTAACCCACATGGAGCCCAGATGGAATAACTGGAACCCACATTGTACATATGGGACCCAGCTATCGTTTCCACTATTATTAAAAAGGATCACAATCCATTGAATTATTAACCAACGCTAACGATATTAGAATGAAACCCATGCGCACATATCAGGTGCATAAACCGCGTGCAATTCGTTCAATTAACTAAAACCGTAAGACTTAATTACCCTGCAATTAAGGATTTATTACATTTATTCCTGTAAATCGGATGGAGTGACATATATCAATTTGAATATTAATGAGTATTCATGGTACAGCTTTATAGACTCTAAACTGTGCTAAGTACACATCAGATTGAGTCTAGTGCAGAATTTGTATGTTATGACATGCTTGGAGTGGAACAAAAGACCAAAATTAAGCGTAATGAAAATTGTAACCAAAGTTAAAGTGTCCACTGAGCCCAGATGAACTTCATCTGGGTCCCATATGGGTAAAATGGTACTAACGTAGCTCGTATAGCCCACATGACTACCCATCTGGGACCCATGTGGTACAGATTGTCACCACCTTTCCCAGATGAGTCCCAGATTCTCTGCTAGCTGGGTAGATATCAGAATGCATGTTTCACCGTATATAGAGGTGACTGCTTTGGAACATAAGATATGCCAATGGGAGATCAAACAATCAAACAATATACTGTTAGAAAGAAACGAAACTTGGTATAATCGAAATAGATGACTGCATATCAATAATATATTACACAGGCGGGTTTGCTTTAGCTTAATTATATGAATGTGTTCCATCCAGGGTCTTTCTCTTCACAATATCGTCATTGTAAACATGAACTTCGAGACCAATTATCAGCCAGTCATCACATGATATCATACATGTTTACCGTATGCTTTATTGAGAGGAATATACCCTAACCTATTATGGTATAACTGGATATTACGTCATGTTCTATCATGCAGAGAAGGTTTCTCGAGACATGATTTTAGCATATTAAGTGTATTGTGAGGAACTGGTGACCAATTATTACTTTGATCTACATAGACTACCCTCCATACAATATAAATTTTAAAGAGCAGTTGGAAATGTAAGATTGGCCAATGGGTAACCTCCGACAATATGACCTTTGGAATAAAGACATGCTAGTAAAATTGGAACAGATAACATGACCTTATGTCAGTAATATATTACAAAGAAAGGATTAGTCACTCTGATATTTATCATAAATGTATTCCATCCAGGGTGATCTGCTTCACGATATAAGCAATGTAAACATGAACTTTGAGACTTTGAGACGGAAAACGAAAGAACACAAAATGCCAGACGCCATCTTTGTGTGATCTCCTCTCTAGAATTCACTTTTTTTCAAACTATATGCTTGTCAGGAGAGAAAAATAATTGAACTTATCATTTGGATTTCTTGCTCCAACGATTTTACGGTAAGTCCTTTAATCAGTTTGAAAGTAAATTTCAACTTGCATTACGCTTGAAGGACAGATGTCTACACAACTGTAAAATTCTGATGTAAAGACAAGTATAACAAACTGACAATATTGTATCCCTGTTTCGTTTCCGTTTAGTTATCTTCAGTGTATTTTTATTAAACACGCAGCAGGGCTTTGAAGTCAAGCGAAATGGGCATTAAATTTATTTTAGAAGCAGAATTTAAAGACTGTTTGCATTTCTTACCTCTTGATTGTCTGTTAAACTTTCGTAGCTACTTTTGCATTGCCGATTTTTATTACTACCAGACGGTTCCAGAAGGAGACGCATCCCGCGAACTCCCCCTCTTTTTTCTATGACCAACAATTTCTTTTTGTACAGTAGAAATATATATTTAATAGAATATAAACCCATCAAAGCAAATCTAGAAGTCAAATCTTCCCCACCATGGCTTCGCGCCTTCGACGATCGCTAGTCGGTACGTGTGCCCCCTCTTTCTCAAAATCCTGGATCCGGGTCTGGCTACTTAATATGTCATTCTGGCCATGAAATTCTTAATATTTATCAGTAGACATTCAACATGTGACCCTGTATTCTTAAGTTTTTTTTTTTAACTTGATGACAAAGAGGAATTTGACCTAAGTGATCCTCTGCGGTAGTGCCTGCCGATGATCTTAACAAAGGTTTGCATCAAGACCTGAGTTGATTGTCCAACAAGATGTTCACAATATCTTAAGAATACTCATATGCGAATTCGTTGGCCTTTGTCTTTAATAATGCTACACTCAGCTAGTCAATTTCAACATGCAGCAATGTTGATTTAATTGATTCCTCCAGTCCACATGAAAAATACCAACCAAAAGGCATATTTCATATGCAATTATTTGTACATGTAAGAAATTTTGTAATCATGTCAATATGACTTTAACATCTTTGCCAATTCATAAATGTGACACGTGATTTTAAGCCTATCCCAGCCTCGTTTTGGACTGAGTAATCATGTCTGGTAGCAATGTAATTTTCCAGGCGTAAGTACCATAACTAACTCAGTATATGTTTACAGCGTATATGTCTACTACACAGTTGTTCAGCTGCTTACGCACTGTAAAGATAATACTGAAGCACGCACAACGCACTTTCAGAGCATTCGAAACATCCAGCGAGACGGGGTGTAGGGATCTGAGGAATACTTTGACACGGGCACATTTCTATGAATATTTTTGATGCACGCTCGATTTCTACGCACATGTCTACGCGCATGCAGGTATTTGTGCAGTCTGACGCATGTGCAGTGTACTTCAGTACTAGCTCCCTAAGCTAAGTAACTTGAATATACAGCACTTCTATCCACAACGGGTGATCTGAATCCCTGATAAGAATAATGTACACCTCATGGCACTCCGGAAGTTCACTAAATGATGTATGAATGACTAAGCAAAATGATAGGGTTGAGATTTGCAACTCCATGGATTGCCTACTTGTTATAGTTGTACAACACATACTGTTGAATATATGGAGTAGAAAATGCAACTTTATCATGAGCGCTACTCAGCGCACGCTGCAGGGCACCAAGGTTCTCCTTCACTTCTTCATTTACTTGCTTTAACTTGTAGTGCCATCCATACCCGTCCAGACGTCCTGAGTGCTATAGTGGTAAAATGGGAAAATTAGGGCAATTTGCAAAATTTTCAGGGCAAACACTCTCCTCCGCCACTTGTGAAATTCTTCCTGTACACTTATGTGGGCTACCATTTAAGTGTCATGTATGGCAAGCCAAATGCCCAATAATTTTAAAAATCTGTATTATAGGTTGATAAACCAGGTTTATCAACCTATAAACCCCATTTCTCGACCGATGAACCAAATTTAACGGCGCCAAATATCCAGTAATTCGAAAAAAAACTTGGTTATCAATTGATAAAGCAGGGGTATTGAGTTATTGAGTATTGAGTGCCAGTAAGAGAAGAAAATAATACTTCAATTTCACTGCATTTGGTCATTAAAAAGAATGTTGATCATTTGAAATTGAAGGAACACACAAAGACACACGGCATAGTAGTAGTGTGTTACCAGCGATCGTGAACCTAGTTCTAATATTGCATATCTTATGCATCAAAACATAGGTAGTGACGTCAATGACAACATATTTAATTTAGTCTCTTCTACTTATCAAAAAGATCTCAATGACATTGTATAAAATCCCACTCCGCCACCATGTACTTGTTTAGACTCTCTTACCAGCAATCGTAATGACATTTTTTTCTGACTAGCTACTCCTTGTCACCTTTTGGTAAGTTAATTTGGTTAATATGTTCCTTGTTTTCGCTCGGGGATATCCCACATTAAATACACATTGATTGCATGACAGTATAACAAAGTCTTGTTTGTGTGATATATATGTGTGCTCCATATATTTGCATACCCGGCTGCTGCAGCCTCATTTGGCATTACATTGACATCAATTTAACATAAGTCGATGGAATATCCAATATTTATTTATTTATTTATTTATTTATTTAAACAGAATATTTCTTATATTTTCATAATGTAAAGGTAATCCTAGAAAGTTTTCTTGGTCCAGGTATTTTCCTTTGCATTAAAAAAAAAATTCCATCAAAATCATTGAATTTTTATGTCTCAGTTTGTAAAGAAAAGATTCAATCATATTTAGCACAAGAATAAATACTTCTCCATATTTCTCCATTTAGAACAGCTCTAAAATAAGACATAGGCATTATGGGTAATCGCAGCAGTAAGTCGAAAAGAACTGAGGCAGACCAGCGTGGAAATTCAGTTCAACGTAGTTCGACAAAGGGCCAGTTGTCACCCACAGGTTCAAGTTTAAATATTACTGGTAAGTACTGAAACCTTGACCTGACTTTTCTATGAGAAAATTTGGCCCTTACAGTTTTGATTTGTCTGCCAAATTGCCAATTTACACAATAAGGCAAGTCTAGAAAGAAGTTGCACTTCTCCGTATCCAAGCAATTGTAGGTAAAAGTTTGAGGATATATACTAAATCCACTCTAATATCGTATAAAACAAAAGACAGTATCAAACTTCGATATATTAACACAAACATAATGAGAGGAACTTTCAATATCAGAAAATACCCTCAAATCACTGCAGAACATTTATGAGGAACTGTCTTTCAATAACTGCACTGACAGTACTCCATTATGTTTTAGTTTGTTTATCTGTTTAACTTTATATCTGTTGTAGAAATGAAGCAAATTTTCACAGACGCTCTGAAGAAGACCTATAAAGAACAATACGCTGCTGTACAACCAATCCCTTACATAAAGGATAGACTCTATTGTGTAGATAGGGTATTTGTCGAGGGCGGTCTTCAACAATTACTAAATGGTTACTCCTGGGAGCGTCTGGACTCCTATAAAAATATATTTACTGACTCTCAGAATACACCAAACAGACGGATAATAGAGGGCGAACCTGGATACGGTAAATCAACGCTGACCTTACAGTTAGCCTACGATTGGTGTAATGGTATTACAGATTCACCACTGTATGGTGTGGAAAATCTTATATTACTTAAACTAAGACAGATGGGTAACATCAAGACTATTGACAGGGCCATTAAAATGTTTCTATTGCCAAACGAACCTCGAATCCAAGAAAGTGATATTAATAACATCATGAGACAATTTATGTCAACTGAAATCCTATTGGACGGTTACGACGAGTACCCGGATAGAGACAAAGATGCGGGAAATGAAGTAGGACAGATTATCCGGTATCAGACAATGAAAGACATTGATGTTACCTTGACGACCAGGTATCTTCCAAAGGAGTACGACAAATCAGAGACTCAAAGAATAAAACTGACAGGATTTGATGAGATCGCTCGAGATGAGTACATCCGAAAGGCTGTGACTGGACCAGGAAATGAAAAGGCAGTCAATAAAATCAAAGGAGGTTTAAAGGGCAACCCCATCCTAGATGACCTCTGTCAGGTTCCTCTCTTCTTTGTTATGTTTGCTCACGTGACTCACGAAAAGAAAAGTTTCCAAAAATTTAAAAGCGTGACAGAATTCTTTACGTATATGATCAAATGTTTTCATGAACACCAGAAGAACAAGTCAGGTTGTAACACAAGTCCGTACAACATAACCTTTGAGACAGAATTCGAAGATCTCTGTAAGGTAGCTTTCGAAGGACTCAATAAAGAAAATCAACAATTACTGTGGATTAAAGAAGAAATGTGTAAGCGACTAGGTCAGTGGTTCTATCAATATTACACTGCAATCGGTGTGTTAGTAGAGGAAAGAGTCTATAACGAAGATGGACAGGTCGTTACCATGGTGAGGTTCTATCATAAATTATTTCAAGAATGGTATGCTTCATATATCTTGATAGATGTCGTAGCTGGAGCCACAGATTCATCTGAACTAACCAAAACTCTTAGATTCTTGGATCCGTTTGATCTTCAGTATCTTTATCGATTCGCTTGTGGAATCGAACCATCAGTAGCAAATAGAATCATTGAGTACTTAAAGGAAACAAGGGAGGGAGAAAAGTTCGCCATCCTTTGCCTATTGGAGAAATCCGGCACGGTTGATGACATCAAGCAGACCGTTAAGGAGCTCTGCGCTGAACGTGTCGAAATCAACAAAGGTGACAGCAAGTTACTACAGAGATCTACCATACAGCTACTACAGATAGCATCAAGTCATGATGTAAGTAACAGCAAATCGAGCATTTAAGCCGGAATATGAGTTGAAAAAGCGAAAGTCAGATTCACGGTATATGTCATAGCCACAACAAGCCCTGTTTTTGCATTGATTAATATTCATATCCATTCCCAGTTATTTCGTTTGATTTCAAGTAACCGGCGGTGATTGACTGCCATGATTCTTAGAGAGTCTGAGTTTTGTAGGACCAAACAGACAACTTCATATTCAAATATCTGGAAGATGTGTGCATATAGATTCTCTTTCAGGTTCTGTGAAATGTAGATCTTTTCATTTATTTTCTCTTCTCTGAAACCAGTACAACTCATATTCCAGATTTAAGTATCATTGCCTAAAAATCAAACATCATTTAACTATTTACAAAATCAACTGACATAGAATGAAAATCACATACGAGAACTATTTCTTGTTCTGTGTAAGACAATTTCCTAATTTCCTGTTACCTTCTTCGTACAGGAGAAAAATGTCAATGGTCACAATTTGAGCATATTATTTCGAAGGAAAAATATTTCTGCAACTAATTAAACATGGGCAATGCATGTTCATATGTGCCCATGTTGTACATAAAACACTTAAAGTGATTGGGTGTGTACTGTAAAACCAAAAAGATACGATTGTGTTTGATCTTAACTTTTCTTTATTTTTAAATGTACACGCGAGGTTGTACATAAACGGACTAAGTCTTTCAATGAAGGAAAATGACAGTAACTACTTCGAAAAGCAACGGGATTGATATAAAAACAGTAAAAAACAAATCATATTTGAAAATTAACGGTTCTTACTATAACCGGCTACATAATGAATATACAACAGTACAGGTCTCACTAGTTTATCAAAAACATATTACTCAAGTCGTCGCTCCCTGGTAGGTATGGGGAATGTAGTATTTGG
The DNA here is from genome assembly GCA_021234535.1 of Stichopus chloronotus. Classification (NCBI taxonomy): domain Eukaryota; kingdom Metazoa; phylum Echinodermata; class Holothuroidea; order Aspidochirotida; family Stichopodidae; genus Stichopus; species Stichopus chloronotus. The sequence goes on along the minus strand of CM037833.1, from coordinate 36,856,819 downwards.
TGTAAGGAAACACTGTATTTATAAATAACCAACGAACTGAACACAACCTTGCACGCGGCGTCAGTGATCCTGAGTTGTTAACTGAATATTCAATACTAGTATACTTCCCATTGGCTTGCTCAAAGAAGCACACCGTTGATTTGAATGAAAACTGTCCACCACTACATTATCGTATTCTACACTTTTTGTCGTTATGTTACGAGAATTTGAAATCATATAGCAAAATTAACCAACTGAAGCCTATTTATTTTCCCAGATTGTCTAAATGGTGTAATTAAAAGCCTTACCAAACTTTTGGAGATGAAATTTCAATGTTTGTACTTTTTGCCTACGCACGTAATCACTTGAAAGTCTCAATTTTGCCATATATGAACTTTGTTTGTAACTAAGTTCGTATGCTGATGCCCAAGGTAGGTGGCAGTGATTTGTTTTCAAACTTCTACGTTGCCTCCATCCCGAGCTCCAGAACATTGAAATTACTGCAAATATAGGGATCACATAAAACATTTTATTTTACAATGTTCAAGAAGATCAGAGACGCAAGTGTTTTCTCCTGTGTAGATATTAGTCAAGTAAGTCCAATTTCTAAAGTATTGCACAGTAGTTGGTCCGTATGAATAAGAGAGTTTACACAGTTTTCAAAATACAGCTGTTGCTAGCTGGAAAGGAGAGCTGTAAAAATACCATTGCTAATGTTGAAGAAAACAGATAATTATTGATATTTACATACATGAATTGATGCCACATTATTTGCCACATTGTCGATGTTTAATAACATACTTATCCAGCATTTTAGAAAACAAAATAATAAGGACATAATTGTTGGAAGAACCATCCACTGAAAATATTACACCATGATTACACAGTCTGTAATGTATATAATATCCCAAATCGATACTGTGGCTAATAGCATCACACTTTGACATCATAAATACTTCAACAACAAATTATTCATTGTTTATATTATCTATGAAGGAAGCACGAAGCAATGAGCTTTCAATACAGTGTGTGTTTAAAGTAATACTGTAACGTTAGTTCGATGAACAGCACAATTAGACATTTTGATTCAGCTATTGCTATTTTCTGGATTAAATTTCCTTTGACTTTTAAAGGTATATACTCAGAGTTGATATTAAGACACTCAAGACTGGAAATGTAATACATATAACATAACATGTGTGACATGGTCACAACCTAGCTTGATGTGCAGCCATGATTATCTCAGCGCTTTACAGTTTATACGATTGCCTGCAATAGCTACTTGTATTTACAAGCAGATGATCTAGGTAATACGATGGCAGTTTGTTTAATGGAATATCATGACATGGTCACGCAGTACCCAGTACTATCATTATTACCCGGGGAGTGATAGTAACTTTTTCGCTACCCATAGCTCGATGTGTATAATTAGGCATTTGAAGGGTGAAATTACAGAAGTTCACTAGCTGTCAGTAGCATTACTGTGATGGGAGCGTTGTCACAGTTCTGTGTTATTTTTATATTAATCCTAAGGACCAGCTTGAAGAGGTAACCTTTTCTACACAATATACCTTATTGCTTATCTAAAAAGATGACGTATAAGCAAACAAAAAAGCAAGCAAACAAACAAATGCTAGCAACCATTAGACCCTGGCTGTGCTATGGTAATTTCTGTTAACATTCTATTGACATTGATCGTCTGCCTAAGCAAAAAAGAAAGTTTTATTCATTTTTATTTTGAAATTTTGAAGAACTCTCCAAGAGACTTTTTTCTGTAAATTCCCATGTATGTATTTTTCACCGACGAGTTACATCATTGTAGTCCTCTGCTTACATAGTTATCCCGCTCATTAATTGGTGACAAACACATTCGAGCAAAAATCTCCCCCCCCCCCCCCCAGAAAAAAGGAATCCAGGAGTCCGTACGCCTATGTGCTCAGCCCCCAATATTTGCAAGTACTCAAAGAAAATGAAAGAGGATGCGTAATTCATTATGATTCTAATATCACCTAGTTCTCCATCTAACATGCATTTACCGCACATTTTTTCATAGATTTGGATTTTTTCGATGAATTGAGGAATTGCAGACTTGTCCCTATTTCAATGCTGGTTATATGCAGCTTAGGACGGAAAAGCCATTTCCGGCATCTGTGAAGTTTGAAAAGCCTAACATTTTCTTGTGACTCTTGTAACGCTTGTTACCCTCCGTGACATTGATGCTGGCGCTCAGCTTAGATAGTCCTGTCATACATGTCCTCAGGTCTGGCTCCGTCCCGGTCAATTCCCTTGGACACGTGCCCCTGAATTGTCCTTTTATAGACTTTGACAATATATGTGCCTTCAATCACTAGCCCCTGGCGGTCCCGCCTGTCAATCATCAAATTGATCATTTGTTCAAACATAGGCCTATGCAATGTCTGACAAGTTCTGTCCTTTCAGTACCATTGCAGGGTCCTATGAAGAGACAGAATACTTCATTCAAATGCACTCAATTCTGCAAATACCTCATGGTTTCCTGGCCTTTTCTTCTGATCACTTTAATGAACGTTAGCCCAGACCCCCACGGGAAATATATTTGACCTGTCCAATATACCCAAACCATCATCAAAAAGTGCAGTGCGTAAACCCCTGCGTGGGCAGCTTTAATCAGTCAAACGTGTCAGTCAACTAAAAAATGTCCCGTTTACCAATCTTCACTTTTGTTATTTATATATAAAGCTTTATTGTTGTGGCTTTTACTGACAGAAAACAGACATAAAATATTTGATAGAACGTGAGGTACAACACAGATAATTATTTCATAGCCCTCTGTTATTGCTCATACCTATAAAAGTCCTTTAGCTGTGATTATACTGATCTTCTCACAGATATTGTACATTCCTTCACATTTCCAACGGAGAGATATCACAGGATATCAGGAGATCTTCAAGCAGAGATAAACATACCTCAAAGTGCATATCTTATCTTATCTGTAGTCTGTAAAGAAACCTACTGTGAAAATAACAAGAAACAGACACTTAGTGGGAATCCATGTGAACCTCTGTTCTATAAGGTTTAAAAAGAGAAGTAAATTTTCCTGCTTCATGTCGAAAATATAAAGAAATATAAGTGTGGCAAAAGCAAACAGGGCACTAAGTATCGTAGTGATGAAATATTCGAAAATATGACTTCATAAATTGACTAATGTAAGTTAAGAAGTTATTTGCTGATTTTAGGATACTTTACTTTGTTTATTAAGAGGCGAACCTTCACACCATCAGTGTAACTTATATATTGAATATAATAATTTTGGAAACATTCTTAGATTGTTTCCAACAGTAAGAGCTGATTCAGATGTTTTCCTCCCCATGTGGTTACATCACTCACAGAGATAAACATAAAATTGACAAAATGCATAGATGAAAAAATATATCAACTGCCCGTTATTTATGTAATTATTTCATGTTAAAGGTGTGATATGCAGCGAGGGGCTGTTAGTGGAAAAATTCCCTTTAACACCATTGAAAATAAGTTGATTGTCAGCGGGTTATTGAACAACTTGAGAAAACCTAGTGTACATACTTCGTCAAGAATGAGACTAGGGCATTAACTCTAAATTACCATAAAACCAAATCGAAATAATCAAAGAAAATATCCTCTCGTAAAATATTTATTGAAAACAGTCATGACTTAAATTACGAGATATGGCTACATATATGTTACAGTGCTGAGTTTTACGTAACGTAACTGAGTCATGTAACTATACTTCCATTCGAAATATAACTGCGTGAGCAACTGATTACAATTCAGTGCGATTATAAGTACTTGCAACAGCGTAATATTTTAGTCCCGTTTTCTTCCTAGTTACAAGCAAGCACAGAGAACACAAAGTACCTTTATTTTTCAAGGATAAAACACAGAACAGAACACATAAAACACAGTAACACAGAAAACAAAAGGTAATGTGAGTTGTATAAGAAGGAAATAACAAAATATTGCTCGATCAGAGACGGCACTCCCGGGAAGCTATTTGAGCTGCATGTTTCTAGTGGTTTACATGCAAAAAGAAACCCAATGAACCCAATGAAAACTCTCTTCTGTTTTCTCTTCTTTTTTAAGTCAAACGTTTTACCAAAATGCATAACCAGGAAATGGTTAATAATTCTCCAGATTTTATTGTTAGTTCAAAGCAAGTAATAAAGAAAGCCAAAGAAAAAGATAGAGTTTATTCAGAAAAAAGAAAATCAGATAAAGTCAAGGTGGCCAATATATTTTTTAGACTTTATCGTGGAATTAGAAGCACACACACACACATAGGCATATACGTTTACTTCAAATATATACAGGCTATACTGGTGCCGTTGGATAAGTGTACTCATACCGTGCATGCAATTTGACACCTCCACTTGACTGTGCTGTGATATCGAATCTGCAAATGCAAATTGGCCACCAGTTTTATGTAATCACAACTTTCAACCTACGTCGGATTGAACTCATTCGGGGTTCAAAGGGGATAGAGATTATAACCAAATAACAAAAAAAGGCTACTAAAAAAAATCAGAAAAATGCCAAAGATGGGTTACCCCCCCCCCCCCCCCCCCCCTACAGAATCTGACACTGACCTGCTGTTATGAGATCTTAGTTTAGTAAACGTACACAGTTTCCGAAGTTGGCACTGGAAGTTTAACATGGCAATAACACCTCCTGAGGAAACCTGTATTTATGGTAAAATAAGTTACGAAATATGACCTAGGCTTATATTGTTCACGCAGTCATATCAATGATCTTCCTCAATATCTACCAAGGTCTACCTAATATAAAATTGTAATAGTAAAGTCCGTATTTTGAAAAGCCCGTATCAAGTAATGCATGCAGTTCTCGATACATCTCGATGCTTAAATTTGCATTTAATATTTCTTACTTCAAACTCTTCCCTAGAGGAAGACTAGCAGGCCTCATCGTGGGTGATGCTTCAAGGTTTTGAGTGTTCTTGTCACTGACGTAGAGAATTGACGGCCACACGAAAAGTAAATTATTGTATGCTACGAAGTACCCTCCTCCCCCCCCCCCTCAAATAAAAAAACACACACACACACACAGTGTTGTAACTAGTGTGGGACTCGGCCGCCCCTTCTCCTTTCAGACCAACTCCTCAAGAATTTTCAAAAGATACTGACTTTGTATATCACTGATCTGGGGCATCATAAATTCGCATACATATCGTATATATGTCGTATGTTCAACTCGATATCAAAATCTTATCAACCTTAGTAAAATCTTCATAACAAAATTAATCAGTTCCACTTATGAATTTTTAAATGTCTTAAAAAAACCTTTTTTTTCTCTAGGTGCAACCTTTTCAATCACTGCAGGTACAAATCACATGAAAAGGGAACATTGAAGGTTTACACTAGTACTAATATTTTTAGGGACTCGTCGTTATTCGGTTAGTGGAACAGAACCTCCAGGCACACATAGCGCAAATACGCTCCCCTTAGCCTTCTGCCAATGTACAACAGCTCGCAACAGAAATATTTTCTTCAAAGACCATTCTAACCTCGTGCATGCATCGCATTGAGGTGCCTCTATGCAGTTCAAGTCTTTTACCAAGGGAAAAAAATAATCCACCTGTTACTTTTTTAGTCGTTTTGTACACATTAAATGTGATTTGAGGTTGTGAAATGCTCTCATATTTCCACTTATGAATTGTTTCTGGATCCCCCCTTAGAATTTGCTATCCAAATACCATTCAGGTAATGCCCATGCATGTACCCTGCTCTTGGAGTCCAAGATGACTCGTCCGCTGAATACAATAACTTCCTTTAGGAGAGCGTATACGGTGCATTCTGCGCCGTTGTTCGGTCAACTCACATTTCCCCTTACTACATTCTAAGCAAAGAGTGGCCTTCTTGGCGTCATTTTCGCCCCTCTCACCAACAAGCCAATTAGTTACACCTACTGTACCCTGTCGATAGATGTATTCAAACTAAGGCGACTTGTTACTTTTCGAGTTGTAATATATTTACTTATCAGACAAAAGTAAACGTAACGATTGACAACTTTAGGGTATCAGTGAAGATATACAGAAATGTATGCCTCTCACAGCTGAGCACCCAGGACTTTTGAGGGTGAGGGGAGAAATGTCCTAAGTAGACCGAAACTATAAGATGGTAGGCCATATGGATAAAGCGAAAACACTAGAGCTAACCAGAAATCAGACAATCAAGGCCGAACAAGAAAATTCATGCAAGTGCAATAGGACGTCAATTATTTTCTTAGCTGCATGTCTGATTTGCTAGTATGAATCCTTCATCTTACCTAAATCCCCTAAGTTCCCCTGCCCCCAAATCGTTACCTTATATATGCCACCATCGAAAAGGCTTTTTCTTATATATATATTTTTTTATTTCTAGAAATGTATGCACCATCTCATATGTCTTACCAGAACCACTGTTAGTTCAAACATTGTAGGATGCTGCAACCATATAGCAGCATGCATCCTACTCCAGTACGGTAAATCTTACACCACTGCAAAGGAACCTATACTAATGTCTTGTAGCAGTTATGTACGAGCTATACCAATCACTCGGAAACTGACGTATTGACCGTTCATTACGGGTCTTCTATATTTTCAGAGTTGGGTTTTGATCTTAGTAGAAGGCTCAAAGTACTAATCTTCCTTTGTAGCTTTCGTAGAATGTCATTTATCTCCAAACCTGTCAGTCCCTATTTATAACACTTCAAACACTCTTATATGCTTACGGTACAGAGATGTATGAACTCAATGGGAATTTTCCTGCAAAGAAATATCAATCACCATTGGGCAGCATATATTTTTTTGTCGAAGGTAATGCACCATAATTTGACTTTTACAATGAATGAAGAATAGAATATAATGTGACAAAACTGCGAAAAGTTAGGTCACGAGGTAGACGTTGAATATACCTCAATAAAGCAGGGAATCTCATCTTCAAAGAAATAAATTGTATCGAAGTGTAACATAGGAATATAGTGACGATGTTTATAGTTTAAAATAGACAGCAGGCTCGTATAGCCAGACTGACCAATAAGGGCTGGTTGGTTGCTCATTGATGTTGGAGTTTTGCAGACGTGGGGGTGGGGTCCAAGGTTATTTGGTTTTTCCTCCTCTTTGAAAAAAATGCCTTTGTTAAGGGTAATAGGAGCAAAATGATGAAAGCATTCCAAAACAATAGAGGACATTTTGCTTGGGAGGGGCTCCTCGCTATTTCCCTATAACAGGCAGTGATCATGGTGGGGTTTGAACCGATGGATTATTTCATTAACTATTTCTAAATGTGTAAAAATTTAAAGGGATTGCGTGAATGGGTACAAACCACATAAAAATAATTGATGTAGGAGAAGTGTTGTGAATTTGGAGCCTACAAAAGTTCAAACTGAACAAAATGAGACCAGAAATTTCTTCTGTTTTCATTTTCTGTTGACAATTGTAACTTTGATGGATAAGCTAAATCTATTGAAAAGCTTAAATGTACACACATTCCCCCTTCTTGTTCTCATGATGCGACTTGTTTGGATGTTTGCTTTCTCTTCATGTACAGGTGTACAGGTGTATATGTTATTCAGAAATTAGCCTTAAAACTTATGTTGTTACACCTAGTTGTGTCCCATGCATGGTCTATCCTCTTATTTCGACAAATTTATCGATCTGGCAGCAAATTTCACGTTTCAGTGTGACAATTGTAAGGTTAAAGATAGTTATATGCCTTTACAATCCTATCCAAGTCATGACCATTAACACAAAGCATAAAATTGACTTGAATCGCCGAAGTAGCTAGCTTTTATTGAATAGGCCTGCATGGCCCCAAATTCTGGGATTCCCACCTAGAAGCAATAATAAACACACAAACATTTGAACTATTTAAGAGCAAATTATAACTTCACGTATTTACGTATAACTAATCCATTGGTCTGATTTAAGTTTTCTTAATGTCTGTACCTTGTATGACTCTTAAAGTTATTTTGTGTTCTTATGTTCTAATTGCAATGTTTCCTATCGGTTCATATGTAATCTCCATAGATCTTTTTTTGATACCACTTTAACCATGTAAGAGTCGGGTTGTTTTCAAGTCTTATTTCACACAGTTTTCTTATTCGCATTACTCTCAGTCCTAACTAATATTTAGTTGGCATACTTTAGTATGCACTGACCAATAGGTTACTAACAGATATTCCATTTGCGCCAAGATTAATTCGAATCATTTTAATCAACTAACCAGTGCATCGCAGCATTTTATGTACTACCTTGATGTGTGAAAAAATGTAAATCGATGGGTCGAACACATGTACCAGCACACCAATTGTCCGTCATTTGCAATGAACGCAACATAACGGCCTCACCCTAACATTAAATTCATGAAAGTAACTTTAGCATGTTGGCACTTTTCAATCGCAGATAACATCGTGATTCAAATTAATCTTAAACAACTATATAGTGACAACAAGTAATGAAACACTGCTAATGCAATTGATAAACTGCAAGCGTCACAAAAGAGGTAACGTTGAGTGATGTCTTGTCAACGCCTTCTTATAAAAAAGAAATATAGTTTTTTAAATAGCGCCCCCAATATGCAATCTGTTGGAATTTTTTCCTTATACTGACGGCAGCCAGTTGAAGTCTCCCAAGTCCGGTCCGCCATTCACCTTTTCTGTAAGTTCATTGACATTGCACGTACGTAGGTTCTAAGACGCTTACTTATGTTAGTTTTAATACAGAGATAGAAATAAGAATTTACCTTCTCAGCACCTCCGTGGTCCAGTCGTGTAAGTGCAGTCTCACGTTTACTGTATGTCACTCACTATGTGTGCGAATACTAGGTATTCAAATAATTTAGTAACTCCTGGGAAATGCTCTCAATTCGAATTACTTGAATCTGTTACCGAATGATTTCTGTTGTGCTGGCATGATAGGGCAAGATAAGAATTAAGATAACCAAAGTTTTACAAATTTAATATCAACCTAGCCTAACTTAATATTGTCGTATGACTTTTTTATTAAGTCTAACCTAGGCCTATGGCCTAAGTACTGTATAGCCTACTGTAGTATAAAAACTTGTTCCCTTCAATTTTTATGTAGGCCGAGGCTAACCTAGGTTAAAACTGAACGAATAAGCAGTTTTCGGGTGTTTAGTAATGTAGGTCTAGCCTATCAAATGTTTTATATTTTGCTAATATTAAGCTTGACGCTGTTTCCATCAGTTCGAATATCACTAGACTATACAATGAGAATGTTGATGTTATTGAGCTATGGGACACATTTAAAACCTCCATTCAGCAGTCTGTACTGATAAACATGTCCCTTCTAAGAGCAGTAGACCACGCTATCATCTACCGTGACTGGACGGTAATATTAAAAGATTACTACGGCACAAACAAAAACTCTATAACAAAGCCAAATTAACAAACATTTGGTCATTGTATAGAACACATCAGAAGTATTGTAAGGACAGTATCAAAAGAGCTGAGCAGACTTATATTAACAACATTATCATAGATGGGATAAAAAACAAAAATAATAGACCTTTCTGGAGATATATCAAATCCAAGGAAAATGATAATTTGGGTACATTTCCCCTTAAGCAGGACGGAGAGCTAATCTGTGACGCCACCAGAAAGGGTGAGATTCTACTAAACCAAGTTAAGTCTGTCTTTACACCGAAATCTGACTTAGGTGATTCTCTACCAGGTTATCAGAAAGAAACATCTCGTCTCCCTCCACTTGTAATAACAAGTGATGGGGTTCCCAACCTGCTTAATAACATTAACACCTCTAAAGCAAGTGTCCCTGACAATCTGCCAAATATTTATCTAAAAACGCGTGCTCAACAATTAGCACCAGCGCTTTCACTAATATTTACTAAATCCTTAAGGCTTAATCACAGGGTATGCCCAGAGGATTTGAGAAATGCAAATGTTGGACCCATCTTTAAAAAAGGCAACATTCACTTGGCTGAAAATTACCGTCCGGTCTCTCTCACCTCTGTGACCTCTAAATTGCTGGAGCATATCATTTGTAAACACCTCTTGGACCATTTAGGTCGTAACAAAATCCTTACTGATCTAAATCATGGCTTTCGGAAAGGTTTCTCCTGCGAGACTCAATTGATGGTAACTATGGATGACCTTGTCAAACAGTATTATAAAAATGTTCAAACAGACATAATCATACTGGACTTTTCCAAAGCCTTTGACACTGTCCCACATAATAAATTTTTGTATAAACTTGAAGCTCATGGTATTGACAAAAATGTGTTGAACTGGATAAGAACCTTCCTTACACAACGTAAGATGAGAGTCGTTGTCGATGGTGAATTTTGTGAATATGCTTCCGTTGAGTCAGGAGTCCCCAAGGGGACAGTTCTTGGGCCGCTTTTGTTCTTGTGTTATATCAATGACCTACCTGATTGCGTTTCATCCCAGGTGAGGTTGTTTGCTGATGACTGTCTCCTGTATAGGCCCATGAGGAATCAAAGTGACCACATTGCCCTACAACAAGATCTACACAGCCGAACTTCTTGGGCTAATACATGGGGAATGAGCTTCAACCCAAAGAAATGCTATTTACTGAGGACCCGACCAAAGTCATCTTTTCAATACACCATAAAAGATAGCATACGTCAGCAGTTAAAGAACAGTCCCTATTTGGGTGTCACCATCTCAGACGATTTGAAATGGTCAACCCATATAAAAATTACAACTAAAGCAGGCGCCATGTTAGGTCTTTTAAAAAGAAACCTCAGACACTGCACGGTGGAATGTAAAAAACTAGGGTACGTTTCCTTCGTTCGAAGCAACCTCGAATATGCTGCTGCCATATGGGACCCCCACCAACAAGGGGATATAGACCGCCTGGAAAAAGTCCAACGAAGGGCCGCAAGATTCATTAGTGGTAATTATATCTCCAGAGAGGAAGGTTTTATGACCTTGAAAAACTGAAACTTCCTCCATTAAAGAACCGAAGGAAAATCGATAGACTTAGTTACATGTATAAAATATACTTAACGATCATGAAGTTACCAGCAGTCCCAAAGGATCAGTATCTCACTTTCATTCCAGTAAGGCATGGAGGATTAGACCTACCCAATTTCGTGATTCTACCTTCCTTAACATCACTGAAAATCAGGTCACTAATAATACCAAAGCCCTGAAGTATATAAATTGTAAAACCCCCCAGTATAAGTCGTCCTTTTTTCCATCAACTATCCTCGATTGGAACAAACTACCCAATGAAATAGTCAATTTACAGAACCTGGACACTTTCAGGTGCCACCTGGCGTCTTGCTGACAGAGAGAGCCGTTGCGTTTTTGCCATTTGGGAGTATGCAACGTATTCCAGAAGAAGAAGAACCCAAGGCCTAATTAGGCCTACAGTAGTTTGAGCCTAGGCTAGGGCCTATATGGTTTCTGATTTTCCTGTAGTATTTCACAACAGATGAAAGACACTTTAGTAAATGTTCGCTAACAAACAGCTAGGCTAGCTGTAGTGACTGAGCTACAGTGTTAGGCGTAACTGTTAGTGTTAGCCTAAGTTACTGCTTTGTGACCTCCGGGGAAAGGAAGTCAATTTTAGTCGACTTCTCAATCTCAGGCAAGATAGCCTGTAGTTGTTGAACAGCTCAGACCGGCGGGAAGGTTGTTTGGTAGGCCTATTTGCTGTAAGGGGCGTAGCCTTAGCCCTATAATCTGTTGACATTAAATTCTCACTCAATTATGATCTCGTTTCTACATTTATTTTTGAAACTCTTGGCTAAATTGATCTTCTTGTGTTTCTGTGTTGATTCTGATGTCAGTAAATAGGTAGCCGTTGCATGGTAGTAAATCATCACATCACATCACCTTCGGTTTGGTTGGCCAAACGGCAATTTCATCGCACCAGACAATAAAAAAGAAGAAAAGAACGAACAAACATTATGAGTCAATGTACCATACAATTAAAAACATAGTTAGGGGGCAAAGTGATCTGTCTGCTTGAAGAGTTTAAAATTGTTCATAGCCTAGGCTTAAGATTTTCTGTTGATAGGTCTAACTTTAGGCCTATCCTTAGTTAGTTTTCAGTTATTCTTTAAACTCGAAAGATGCGCTGGCCTGAGTTTGTAGAGATGTCTGTTAAATTATTATATCTGTTAATGCCTTTATTAACTTTAAGAATAAACTTGACTAAATTATACCTATAGTAATTGCTTGGGACTTTCGGATTTCTCTTTAATTGGGCGGTTGAGGGTTTATGGTTGTGTGATCTTTGAAGGTCTTTTATCAAGGCATTGTAATTCCTGATCTTTTTCTATCTAAACTGTGTAGGCCTAGTCCTAAACAACTTGTTAAACAATGCTCTAAAAGTCAGGTACCCAACTGAATAAATTGGATTAGGCTCTGAAAACGTAGACTAATGTTAGACCTAAGTAAGGACTAAGCTATGTAAAGCATTTTACATCACGACAATGATTGCATTGAAATGCAGACTGGTCTGGGCTATATGCTGTTATTTGTTCCGCGGTATTTCTGTAATGAAATATTGCTAAAGAATTTTTTGTCTTAAAACTAAACTGTAATTAAGGACATACAGGTTGGTTTGCACAATTAAGTGAGTGCACCACAAAATGACAAACTATCACAAGACTCCAGTGTCAATCATTGTTTTTAAATTCCTTCTGAAACATACCTTTTCAGAAGATATGTTTACTGTACAAGGCGTCTTAGTACATTCTTTTATTTTTCATGTTTTACATCTTTTCAGTTTAGGTTAGGTAATTTTGTCATAAGGCCTACATTCCTGGAACAGGTCGTCCTAAGATGAAATTCCAATTAACTCAATTACACACGTTAATTACCGGCAGAACTTATTCCGTGATACTTTCGTCTGACGTTTTTGTCGTGCACCAAATTCTCCAGGGCTGTAAATTTTTCAGAATGGAATAAATGTCGTAAAGGCCTACTTCAAAATAATAAATGAATAAGACATATCTAATGGAATAAAGAACAAATTTAAAGGTGAAATAGGGCGTCTGTATTACACAAAACATCCATATTATTAAAGCCAATGTTTGTAGAAGCAGAATGATAGATTGTTCAAAATAAGGAAGGGCAGTAGCCTTCTTTTCAAGAAATATTTTCTCACAGATAGAGACTCAGTTATTTGTTGCTCAACACTAATTTGTTCACCCAAACTTTTCAAAATTCAAATGATGCATCTTCCGTTACTCGTCACATGCATAATGTTTTCAGGAAACGAAGCTTTGGCAGATGTTTATTGATGAGACTGAATGGTTTAACATAACAATGACTAAAGCTATTTCTTTTGCATGTCATGTTAGGTGTATTCTAAACACCCTATTTCCCTTTAAGCCTACAGGTCCTACTTTTGGAGTAGGCTAAATTTTTAAGGATGTCACTTTCCCCGTAGCGTGTTGTCTCTTAATTACTGTTCAAGTTTATCTTGCAACTGTTTTAATTTTACTATAATGCTTCTTACACTTTTGTTCCGTTGCATTGCATGTTTTACATCTTTTCAAGTTTTTGTTCCAAGCATGTCATCACTTCTGTATCTTTTAAACACCCATCTGCTTTTGTTTGTTTTGTTTTTGTTAATCATAACCGTTTTCTGATCTATCTTTCCCATTTCTTCAGATACCGATATCTAAGCTATCCCTGAAGTGGTCCTTCAGAGGGTTCGACGGTGATAACATCAGACTTGAGTCCGGTCTTTGTATATCCAGCCTATCATCGGTGGAGAAGATAGACATTAATGGAGGAGGTGACCAACAACTCAGCGAGGAAGAATTAACCGGATTATTAAACTTTGGACTAAAATCTAAAAGATTCACAGATCTGTGGTAAGGAAAAATAAAAACTTAAGCAACCATTGTAGAAAGATGTTCAAAATAGAAGTAGCTGGCACGAATTGTTACGTGAAAGTGAAAAGAATCTTATGAAATGCAATTTGTATTCTTTTAGATGGAACACATCTGAGTAAGTTTTGAGATGTCTAGTTAAAGTCATCTCCATGCTCCTTGTGTGTGTAAGGTCACTATGTAGTAATATGTGAAATAATCTTTGACATATATATTGTTAAGTGTTAGATTTTGATGTAATTTGATTTTCAAGACAAGTGCGCTACAGTAGCATCCAAAAGCATCTCAGAAATTATTAATGAACAACAATGGCAAAACAAGAAAAGCTCCTATGTAAGCAGAAACCCTTGAAACACGTCTGCTATAATTACGAGAAATCAATATCGTACTGAAATGAAAGTTAATAGTAATAAAATATTACACCAATAAAATGATGGAGTGATTATTAAGATATGACTAATATTAAATACAAATTAAAGACAATATACAAATAATTATAATCAACTGTTTGTTTGAAGGATATTACTAATAGATATACACCTACAAGACGATTTACTCTTTAATCTACACTGGAGAGGGTTGTATGGGACTGCAGTAATATGTATATATTGGTCTGTTACCGATAATGGTTTAATACATGTCTGGTGATGATGTACTAAAAAAAAGAGAAAACAGTTGATATTCAAAAAGACTGCCACTCAATGACTGTATTATTATTATTTGCTAACAGAACGCCAGCATAAATTAAACCAGTTAATGACTGTGTTCATTAAATGGCCTCTCTCAGGGATCACCAATTATGTACACATCACAGTAAGGAACCTTAAAAGGTATGATAGCGAACGTGGGTAAAGATTACTCTGGGTGTAGTTTAAATCCATACACACATATTTAAAAGATAATTGTTTCTGTATGTATTTTAAGGTTTCACAACTGTAAACTGCCGCCATCCATCAATCCTGCCTCTATTCCAGAAGAAGCTAAATCGAGGAATGTCAAAGGTATGTTACGTTGTAAACATTTATTAACACTACAATACATACCCTAGGTTTAAATTAATAATACATTGATTTCCTATTGTGTGCGATTATGGTTTTAAATTCCTAATTACTGTGAGTAGTTCAGGGATGTATGTTAAGCTACCTGTCAGGTCAAGAGTGTAGCAGTAATGGCTCTCTGGTAAGTGATTTATTCAAATTTACCAGAATAATACTATGTCATGTACTATAACATTGAATGTCAAAGTCAGCCATCATTATAAAACAGCAGCACATTAACTCTGATAAATAAGTAGGAGCAGCAGACATACGAAAAGAAAATAAAGGCCCGCAGAATTAAAAAAAACAAGTAAAGAAACCAGGGAAGCAAACCTGCAGCCATAAAACAACAAACAAAAACAAGAAACATACTCCACCCCTTGTATGATGATGTAGTAAACCTGATATTATGATTAGCCAATCACGTTGGAGTTATCCCCGCAATGGATGTACGATGAAGCTATTTATAGAATATTTATATCAACCATGGAAGGGGGGTCAAATTCTTCCTACAACAAAGATTCAAGTACGTAATATCACAGGATGTTATCATTGTACAAGAGATGTACTGTAATTATTGTAAATGATAAAAGTATTCCAACATATCATGACATGTATAATATGTAATTATATTATACATTCTCATTTTTCCAGTGTTTTCATCAAATGAAGCGCTTTCTTTTAATCTGGAATCTGGAGAATGGACAAAGGTTGGTCTGTAATTAAGTTATTAAAATGAGTTTAACCATCAGGACACATTGACTAAAATGCCCCTGGAAACTGCCTGTTGTAAATATGTGGACAAATTGGTATAAAAAACTGCCTTTTGTCTTTGTGTGAAATCATTCAATGTAATGTTATCAAAGCTTTTAATTTCAAAGATGGAAATTTGTTGCTTCTTCTTTTGAAAGGCAATGTCCGCATATGAGCTGAGACCTGACCACAATTGTTTAAAATACCTACCTCTAATCCGGGAAAGATTTTAAGTTTGTCAAAATATTTTGAAAAAAAAATTCCACAGGGATTTTATTTCTATAAATGCATCATTGTGTGAGGTAAATGATGACGAAGGAGGAAGGAGGGCAAGAGGATAAGAGGTCAATCCAAGAGACAGTGGAGGGGGAGGAGGGATATGAGTGAGGTGAATGAGAGGTAAAGAAAGATGGAGAAGATAAGGAAAAGAAATAGGGAAGAAGTGATAGATTGAGGGTCTTGAAGGGGTACGGGGGATAGAGCAGGACTGAAGGGGGGTTGAAGGTATAAGGGTGATGGACACTTGAATAGGGCCAGGGGGGGGGCAATAGTATTGGGCTAATCAGAATAACAATGAATATATAAAAAAGAGATGACCATGCATATTATCGAATGAAATATATATTCTTAATGTTGTTAATGCATGTAACTAGTTTAGGCCTATCTTGTGTGTTGTTAAAATTTAATATTTTTCTACTTTATGTTTACATTTGTTTAATCTTAATTATTTTTCTAAGAGTTTTATAGATACTCCTTAAATGAACGCAACTTCATTTCTTCCATCAGCCTGAAGACATCGAGACTATTACAACGATGTGTTCTGGTAGTTTGGTCATCGATAATAGAACGAGTACGTCAGTACAGAGATCAGTGATAGAGCTCCTGGTGAAAGCAACCAATCATGACGTAAGTAACACCTTAAACTAACCTGGATATATTGATTAAATACATCAATCAATAACAGTTAAACTCATTGATAATGACAGCAGTGAGTCAGTACAGAGATCAGTGATAGAGCTCCTGGTGAAAGCAACCAATCATGACGTAAGTAACACTTTAAACTAACCTGGATATATTGATTAAATACATCAGTCAATAACAGTTAAACTCATTGATAATAACTGCAGTAAGTTCTTTTTCCTTACAATCTAATAACATTATTGTCTTGTGTTTATCTGTTACATTAATAAACCTTAAATATTACCAATAACAATATTTATTCTACTCACTACCTCCTTTCTGACTTAACCAATGAATTCCTCCCTCCTTAGCAAAAAAATAAACCAAAAAGAAATCAACTTGATTCAAAACCAATATCCTCCCACCACAAAGATGAAAATACAAAGAAAAGTATTTCCAGCTTCAACCTGATTAAAAATATTAAAATTACTCCAAATAAACACAAACACTAACATACTAACATAAAAATATTAAAATTAAAATATTGTAAAAACACAAGTACTAAAATGGGATATAAATGTACTTATTTTTCCTCATTACAACTAAAAAAAGAATGAAGAAGGAACATGAAAAAAGAAAAATCTCATATTTAGAGAAAAAAAATCTTGAATTCCAAAATAAAACACAAATAATGTGAAAATATAATGAAAATAAATCAAATTTCACCCTTTGTGTATAAAATGAAAATAAATATCTTATTTGTATCCTAATTAATATTTTATATTATTTTTATTATTATTGTTTTCTTTATTATCAGATTGTGATATATTAATGTTATTGTTTATTATTTTGTTTATTTCCTTCAGATTCCAATATCTCAGGTGGGTCTAATCAAGTCCTTTGATAAGATTGATGAAGATGGTCTTAATATTATCCTCAAGTCTGGTTTATTATTACCAAACATCTCATCAATGGAGAGGATGGCGATACAGACAGAGAAAGGAAGAGAGAAATGAAAGAAGAAGAAGTTAATAAAAACATTAAACTATCTACAACAGAATAAAAGATTAAAGGCACTGAAGTAAGTATAATTAATGAATATAATGTAAATAATATTAATAATAAAAACACAAGATAATATATTAATAAAAACAGAAACATAGGAATGATGGATGTAAGGAAAGTAGAATGTGTTCAATTAAAACTAAATCATTATATTAAAATAACTGAAAATTGATAGGAAAATAATGATTAGATATAAAATAGAAAAGATATGAGAAAAAGAATTGAGACTAAACAATACAAAAATAAAAACAAAATCCTGTTGGGAAAAATGTGTATTGTATGAATAAATTACAGTAAAAATACATTAGTTTTAAGTAAAAACTAGTAACAATTAAAATATAATGAAATGAGTGAAAGGTTAGAAATATAATCAAGACAGAGTATAATTACAGATAAATAAATATTCAATAATTATTGTGAGATTGTAAGAAGATATCTTAAAGAAAATAAAAGTAAAAAAATATGGGAAAGCTTTAAATTTATGATAGAAGATTAAAAATGAAATGCAAAATGATAATGATAAAATATATTCATTTTACATCAATATTTGATGGCAACATTTATTATTTTACATTTACAATGAATACTTTTATAAGTAATAGTTTATTTTCTGTATTTATTTACAAAAAACCTGTCAAAATTAATAACACAATACTTCCTTAATTAATAACTTTGCTTACAACTGATGTAAAAGTTATGCGAAAAATCACAACCTGTTAATATTCTCAAATCTCTTTCACCCCTCCCCCACACCTCATCCAGGGGTGGTGGTGTCATCCTAACACACCTCACAACCTAACCCCATCCATCTATCAAACACCTCACCAAGACAACTAATAGAATTACACAAGACCCTCCCTGTACCCCCTTCAACCCCCCACCTCACCCCATTACACATCTCATCATACCCTGCCTATGTACCCCTGTGTAACCCGCACGCACCTCTACTGTACCTCTTACTCTATCATATATACCCTTCACATCAATCCTATTACACCAAACCAGATACCATCACCTTTATTGTTACCCTCCTACACACACCTCATACCATTAATGTCAATCCTACAACCACCCCCCTCACATACCCATCCCTCTACATGTCTTTTACCTGGTCCTCCCCCTGACACCCCCCCTCAACATGATACCCTGTTTACTAACACAAACACACATTACATCCTTTCATTGTATCTTTACAGTGTTGTACAGCAGCAGCATTCCTACAGTTTTGTGTAATCTTTGTGACTATATTGATTTAAATAACCTCTAAAATGATGAGACACATTCACATCTAATGCATTGATTTATACAACTATTTACCCTAACAGACATTATTCATTCTATGTCAATATTATTAACTCTTCACCCTCCTCCCATCCCCCTCCTTTGACCTCCCCTGTCCCCTCCCATCACCCTTTCATCATCCTCTCAGGGGTTAAATCCATCCTCTCATATCTGCTCCATATTATCCTGTTACTGATATTCACCAATAACAGACTATACAATGATAACACGTACCGTACGTACTGTACTACTATGACATTATTACACCTGAAAATAAACCAAATTAAATCAGATATCAGTTTAGTGTGTAAATTTATTCTTGTTAAACTGAACGCACTCACAGCTAAAAAAAAAAGGAACAGTTGAAAATATAAAGAAAAACATAAACATACGAGTCAAAGAAAGATACAATAAAAATACTAAAAATAAAACACAGAATAACAAACAGTTGAATAGAGATTAGCAATTAACATAACATAAGAAAAGAATGTAAACACAAAAGACGCGAGCGTCCGAACAATGAAAAGAAATACTTGATAAATAAGACGCGCACGCGGAGCAGTGAAAAGAAATACCGGTTAAGTAAAACGCGCACTCGGAGCAGTTCAATAAACTTTGAGAGAGACAGACTGCTACATTCTGTTTTAGGTAGTGCTGAGATCTTTGGGTTAAAAATTGCTTTTCAGTTTGATAGTGGCATCCATTTTATGAAAAGTTAGATAATGTAAAATCAATTAACAGTTGAATATATCCAACATAGCCTTCCATCAGTATTAAATTTGTTTCTAATTATATTCACATAGATTATTCTCAATATTAATATTTTTACCTGTCTATTGAATAAGATGATCTGTCTAGAAAGTGTGTCAGGTAAAAAAAAGGAAAGTCAATTAACTTTCTATGCAGCTGAATAATACTTGACGTGTACAAAAAGTTGAACTACTTTTATTTTCAGACATATTTGTCTTTTTATTTTGTGTGTGTTACTGAATGTGTGTTATTTTCTTCTTAATTCTTTTTTTTTTTACGTTTATAGCACCTAGCATGTGTATACATCATTTGTTCTATAGTTTCCTTTGACTGTAAACTTAGTAAAGACTCCCTTGATTGTGGGCTGTGACTTGTGGGGATCGCTGGCAACATATCTTGACACACAATACACAGAATGCATACAATGTTAGGGAATTTCAGTGCGGCATATTAATGTTACAAGCGATGAAATGCAAACTAGTCATAAACTTGAATTTTAATTCTTAGGTAACTAAATATATCAGTAACTCTTTATTGTCTCCGTGAATTATGATGTAAATGACTAATTAATCACACCCTGTCAATTGTTTGTTTAAATAGTCATGTTATTTACATGATCATTCTTTACTATGTAAATGATCTCTGGCTTTGACCGATAGGAATAAAGTTACTTGGGTAATGTTACTATGTATGATATCAACATATACCTCCGTTAGTTCTGTTTATTTTTAGCTAACCATCATTAATGTTGTACATGGTGTGCTTCCATAAAATAACGAATAAAAAACCCACAAAGAACGGTCAGCTAGTAGGACTTCACTGTACATCTCTCGGTCACCCCACTTTTCTTGGTTTGATATTTTAAATTATCATGCACAGGGATGATCCTTAGGCAACTGAAAATTTGGTTGTCCTCCCAAAAATTTGGTCGTCTACACAAAAGACATATAAAAGCAAGAAATCTGCAAAATGTGTATTTTGCACATTCAAGACCATGTTTTTATTTGTCTTTCTTACACATGTTGAAACTTTCCACAGCTAAATTATACTACTGACTTGTAACTGTAATGCTCAGGGTTTCTCCAGAGTGAAGGGAGGGAAGGGGGGGGGGATTTCCAGAAGAAGGCCGGTAAAATTCCACCTTTTCACATTGATAATAAAAAAATGTCAACATCTAGAATCACTGATGCTGTAAAGTATATATCAATTCAGGGATGAAATTTAGCGGTCGTCCGGTCGTCCGAGACGACCAAAATTTCTGTAGGACGACCAAAGTTACTACCTCAGGTTGTCCTTTGGACGACCAAATGTTACCCCTGGTCATTTATATTGTGACAACTCAACACTGAGATGCATCTCAAACATTTAACACGCATGAACTCCATTCCAAAACATCTGTTTTCTTTCACAAAAAAAAACACCAAAACAACCCGAAATCCACGGTACGTAAAACGCCAAACAAACAGCCTCAGTGTACGCTGATGTTTCAACTGATTTTACTGTACCAGACATGCACATACTGTACACAGCAACTACCAGATACATAACTCGCAGTCAAAGAATTCGGCCATTTGTGCCAGGTGCAAGGAGAGCTGGTACATTATATTCATGGAGTTTTTAAACCCCCATAATGTGGGCTAGTCCAAGTAGTACGTAATTCATCCAATCACAGTGCAGAATTTTCCTACTGGCCTACAGTGTATTTGAGATTAACAAAATGGATTGTTCCAACATAGGGGTGAAAAATATTTTAGAACTGTTTGATTCCCCGGGATTATGTTCTCACGCAGGCGTGAAAAAAAAAATCCTTGGAAAGGAGAGGAATGAGTTGACAGTTGAAGCAAATTCAGATAAGCCACTCAGATGGTGTGTTTTCAATGGACACTTCATGCGTACTGTCAGATTTTGATTCAAAAGGAATGAATTTTCTAAATAGTGATAGTACCGTTCAAGATTAGTAATGTATCATATTTTGATTTGAAAGAAACATTATATTATACAGAGATTTTCTTCTATATGATGTATACTTTACAGCATCAGTGATTCTAGATAATGACATTTTTTTTTATTATTGAAGTGAAAAGGTGGAATTTTACCAGCCTCCTTCTGGAAATCCCCCCCCCCCTTCCCTTTGGAGAAACCCTGAGCATTACTTTTAAGTTACAAGTCAGTAGTACAATTTAGCTGTGGAAAGTTTCAAACCTGTATAGGAAAGACAAATAAAAACATGGTCTTGACTCTGCAAAATACACATTTGGACATTTCTTGTTTTTATATGTCCATTGTGGAGGACGACCAAATTTTTGGCAGGACAACCAAATTTTTGCAGCTGGTTGTCCTTCGGACAACCATTTTCAGTTGCTTAAGGATCATCCCTGATCATATAAAAGAAAATCTCTGTATAATGTATTGTTTGTTTCAAATCAAAATATGATGCATTACTAATCTTGACGGTACTATCACTATTTAGAAAATTCATTCCTTTTGAATCAAAATCTGACAGTCGTAGGCATGAAGTGTCTATTGAACACACACCATCTGAGTGGCTTATATGAATCCAATTTGCTTCAACTGTCAACTCATTACACTCTCCTTTCAAAGGATTTTTTCTTTTTCTTTTTTTTTTTCGCGCCCGAGCGAGAACAAAATCCGGGAGAATAAAACAGGTTGTAAAATATTTTTCACCCCTCTGTTGGAACAATCCATTTTGCCAATCTCAAATACACTGTAGGCTAGCAGGAAGGTTCTGCACTGTGATTGGTCGAATTAAGTACTTCTTGGACTAGCCTAAATATAGGGGCTTAAAAACTCCAAGAAACTCTACAATATGTGTACCAGCTCTCCTCGCACGTGGCACATATCATTGCACAGTATTTCAGTAAGAAAAATGGCCGAATTCTGGGACTGCGAGTCATCTATCTGGTGCTTGCTGTGTACAGTATCTGCATGTTCGGTACAGTAAAATCAGTTGAAACATGATCGTACACTGAGACTGTTTGTTTGGCGTTTTACGTACCGTGGATTTCAGGTTGTTTTGGTGGTTTTTTGTGGATGACAACAGATGTGTTTTGGAATGGAGTTCATGCAGGTTAAATATTTTGGTTGCATCTCAGTGTTGGGTTGTAGGCATTGTGTCACAATATAATGACCGGGGGTAAAATTTGGTCGTCCAAAGGACAACCTGAGGTTGTTACTTTGGTCGTCTCGGACGACCGCTATATTTCATCCCTGATGTATGTGGTGTACACAGTCTTCGTCAGATTTTAATTAGGACAGTTTGTGGCGTAGAAATCAAGTAGCGATAATTAAAATGGAAAATCTCTTGTTAATTTGTGTAAAGTCACACAAGAGAGATAATGTTCCTTCTATTACACACACATAGGCCTATTGCCTATTTTCTTAGCTGGGTGCAGAAAATTTTATCCAAGGGTAAAATGAAAATGTTAGCAATATCCTCCACACTTTGCATAAAATTTACAGAAAAAGTTTGAATCCGAGTAATTCTTTTAGAGTTTATAAATACATTCAAGACCGTCGATTTCGAATTCTAATTTATAAATACAAAGTTGACTTTGATAGGACAGATACATTTTGTTATGGTCTGTTTTATTACTTTTGTTCTGTTACTCTTTGATGATAACAACTTTCAATGCTGCACAGAAATTTCATGGTTCCATTCTAGATTTAGTTTGTGTGTGTTTTTCTTATGATTACTGTTTTTTTTTTTTTTTTTGTATGGTTGTAAATCACTACATTACCATATCATTGTAGTATTATACTGAGTGTATTGTTTTTATTATTAGTATACAACACGTTAATCTATCATCAGCCGAATGGCGTTTCTTTCTTTTTGTCTCTGATATTGTAGTCTAATGAGTTGTGTGCTGCCATCACGGATACGTCTAGGACCAGCTGCTGACACTCTGAGATCCCGTAGCGTGAAAGGTAAGATAGTAAAGAGTTACCATGGTAACTGATTCATATTCTTTCTTTATCTATTTAATGTAAATGGCACATGCACAGGGGAAAAAGAAACATTTACTAATTGATATTATATTGTGTGCACGTTAGAAGATTTTGTCTTCACTAAAGATCAACTGCTTACGATACCTTTCATGTTATTTATCGTGTAATTATTTTAATTTAATTTATGTTCTTTCTTTTAGTTTTCTGGACTCCTGATGGCAATAAGAGCCATCAGTATTACCGTCTGGATCTCACGACAGGTCACTTGAAGGTAACTAGTATATACTGTGATCACGTGATATATTACAGTAATAATTAGAGATGGGATTGTACTGTTAAATGAGAATACTGTTAGAGCAGGATTAACTTACTACAGTGCTAGTGTAAATACGAGCTTGTCGATTAAGTTACTCGTGTATGGGGGACCGAGAGGAGTAACCTGTACTATCTCTCCAGAATAAAACTGTACAAACCATAATGACAACTTTGACTCTACAGTGATGTATTGGTTGATAAAATGAACAGCCATTGATTAATACCTGTAGTAACTATAGGTGATGATATTTCTGTCTCTCTCTCTGTATGAGAGACAGAAGATAATTTATGATGCTAGCGTTAACAGTAAACCAAAACTAGGATTGATCCTATAGAATACTATAAACCTGAATATTAATTATATTGACTTATAAAGTAGAAAAGTAGCATCTAGTTTGTGTTGTCATGTCGATAAGTTTTTTTTTCCCCTCTCGGGCTTCCCGTACGTAATTGTCCTTCTTTTTTCGTTCAACGGTATTTCTGTTAATTATGGATCCATTAGTTATTTGCGAGGGTTTTTTTCCTAACGACAGGAAGGATTTCTTTGAACTCAATTTTTTCCCTCAATTATCCAGATTAAAAAATCTCCCCTCGTTACCTGGTCATTGAGAGATATTACTCCCATCGGCCGCAATATTATTACAAAATCCTTTGGCCTCTCTCAGCTTGTGTTCCTGTTTCTTGTCTCACCAAGCCAGCCACCCACTTTTATCAAAGAAGTTGAAAGGCTCTATTAATAATTTTATTTGGTGTGGCCGAACTGAAAAAGTTAAACGTTCTGCAATGATTAATAATTACCTTGGTGGGGATCTGAAGGTGATACATATAGAGACTTTTATTAAATCCTTTAAAATGCTCCTTGGGTGCAGAGATAACTTTAAGATTATGTAATTTCTGGGAAAATTCTCTTCAACAAGATCCTTAAAAATCTTTCGGTTCTTACGTTTACCTGAAGGACTGGGTGTTTTTATTTCTCAAGGGATTGAAGTCTGGTGTGAAGTTTCTTACACAATTCCTGATGACAATTTTGGGAACCAGATAATTTGGAACACTTTGCACATCACGGTTAATGGAAATGTTGTTTTTTATGAAAAATTTTATAATCAATATCGTTGGAGTGAAGAACCTTTTTGATAACAATAACAAGCCTCTCCTCTGTTAATAATTTTCAGTTCATTCACTATTGAGAAATAACTAAAGCGATACCCAGGCGTTGAAACCTTTCATTTCTTTCCTGTTATACATGACTCGGTGACTCTGAATAAAGATGGCAATTCCTCTACGGATCAGATAAGGAGGGTCTCCTTCAAATGCTGATAACATTGATGATGGATATGGTTGTGGTGATGCTGAATGCATTAATGGTAAAAATAATGATGATGATTATGATGATGATGTGATGATGATGATGATGATGATGATGATAATGATGATGATGAGAGTAATAATGATAACAATGGTAATGATGATAACAGTGATAATGATGGTATTGATGATTAAAGGTGATTGTGGTGATGATGATTATGATGAAGGTGATGATGATGTAGTGGTGATGATGATGAATATGATGATGATGAAGGTGATGATTATTGATTTAATAGTGATGATGGTACTTAATGGTGATAATGGGAATGAAGATTTGTTATTGTCGGTGTGGTAATGGTACTAGGGATCATATTCATGATAATGGTCATGGACAAGTGGTGATGATAATGATAGTTTTAGCAATGGTGATACTGAAATTGTTGATTATGATGGTGCTAGTGTAGATGGATATGGTGGTGGTTATACTGATTGCATTATTGGTTGTAGTAGTAATGACAACAATGCTAATGATGATAGCAGTGATGATGATGATGATGATGATGATGATGATGATGATGATGATGATGATGATGATGATGATGATGGTAGTGATGATTAATGGTGGTTGTAATGATGAGATGATTGAACGATGATAGTGCTACGTTGTCATGGATGCAGAGGTTATGGGTGATGTGTTCCCGTGATGAGGGGGGCTTAACTTCATAAAAGTGTAATTAATATAAATGGTTGTGTTGTTATGAAGAGGAACGTTGGAAGATGAACTGACATGGATCACTAAGAGCCATCAATACAGTAGTGAATTTACACGGCCTTTGACAAGTTGTGCCTCTCTGAACCTACTTGTAATTTTCGCAAGGACCATTATCAATTCGGAATCATAGTTTAGCGGTAATTACCAGCCCTCTCATCTTTTTGAGCTTTTGGCAGAATCTCTGCATGGATGCTGACGATGAAGATGGTGTTGAGCTAGTGGTAATAAAGGTTATGATGAACCTTGCGAAGATGGTTGTGAAGATGATTATGATGATAATGATAATTATGATGATAAAAATCATAGTAATGCAATGACAAAACATGGCAATGGAGCCTAATACCATATTGAATATGATGATGGTGTTGAAGTTAAATGACGGTTAACGATAATCTTGTTTGTGTTAATGATGATGATGATGATGATGATGATGATGATGATGATGATGATGATGATGATGACGACGACGATGATGATGATGATGATGATAATGATGATGTTGGCGGTGATGAATGATGATGTTGACGGTGATGATAATGGTAACCTTTTTGGTAAAAGGCGGCAATGAAGATTATGGGTATGATGATGTTTTGGGCATTTAAATATACTCTGGCACAAATAATGATTTCTTTAAAAAAATCGAAAAAACTCTTTTTTCCTCTCACTCATCTTTAGCACACTGACAAACTTGAATAAATATTTGTAGAAAATATACCAAACGAAACCGATTTGACATTAGTGACATTAAAAAATACAAGATTTAGGCTACTTTAAGTAACTTTAGTTTCGATTGGATATTAAAATATCACAAATAATAAAAAATAACTCAGTTTTGCATTTATAATGGAGAAGATTGATAGTGGTGATATAATGAAAATTAGGCTTGTTCCTTTACAAACAAACAAAGAGAAAATCAGCATCCAATGGTACTCCAGGTATTTTCCACTGAAAAGTACACAATTCAGACCAGCACGGTACGTGACTATGGGACTCCACAAAAGAGGTGTTTCACCAGCAACAAGTTAACATTATTTTATGTTTCATACAGTGTTGAGCTAATTTTTTATTTGTAGGCTTACTTGAACTACTTAAGAAGTAGCCCATGTTGTTACTGTCATATATGTAAGGTCCAGGAGTGAAATTGTCCATAAACTGTAACCTCCTTTCTGGGCTTTAAACCACTAAAGTGTTGTGAGAATTAAAGTAAGAATAAGAATGCCGCATTAGGTTACGTTCACCTCCTAGTAATTCCGGCCATAAAATGGCCCATTAGTTCCTTCATAAATCACCTTATCCAAAGTTTAGTATGCATCGTGGCATAATTATACCCTGAACGTAGCTCATACAAAAACTGAGTCATTAACAATAAGGTAAAAGAACTATGACAACACACAGTGGACGATCAAGATTCATTTTAAAAATAATGTTAAGTAGGAACAGATGCTGTGGTTTTGTTTTGTTATATCAACATTCAGTAATGTTTTACTATTTTGATTCATAATTTAAGACCGGTGAATATTGATCTTGTCTATTTACATTCATATAATGCTGATTTTTTTTTTTTTTCGTTTCTCCAAAATGCAGAAAGAAGGATCCTGGTAGATGACATCATCAGGACGAAAAGATACATCGCAAAGAAAAATAACAGTAACAACAATGTCATTAGATGAAGATGCCTTCAGTCCTGTCTTTTGAAATGCCTCCTTAAACATAATGATAACAAGTGTACACGAGTGGAGAAGAAGATAAAACACTAAGCCAAAGTGACTTGATTTAAAGAAGAGCAGCACAATGATGTCATACATTCAAACCAGTCAAGGAGACAAAGATGGTATTATTCAGTAAAAATGTCAACAAACACATCCATTGAAAGTGACCATCAGTGATGATGACGTCACACTCTACAAGATATTGAATACAGCCAAGAGACTAAGACAGTCATCAGTGAAGGTATCTTATCATCAACAAACACACCCATTGAAGGTGAACATCAGTGATAATGACGTCACACTCTACAAGACATTGAATACAGCCACTATAGTGACACCATCTTGAAATTATGGGACTCACTTATGAGAAATGAATACCAGTGACAATGACGTCATACTGAACGATTTTGAACATCCTCTAGATACGTTAATTGTTGTTGTTTTTTTTCACATCACATCGAAGAACTTGAGCTGTGTCAATATTTTTACTTGGGAACGATGCCTTATATCAGCAATTTGTTTTTGTACTCTACTTGTTCTTTGTATGTCTACTGTCAGAGAACGGTGACGTAAAAAGAAATAGAATTGAACGTCTACCCAAGTAGACAAAAAATAAAACAGCAAGAATAAGAGTCTCAAGGTGATGTAATATCCCATTCAAACTTTACATTTTTTTTTCTAGAATAATTTAGACCTTTTCTAAATTATAATGTCTAAATGATTTCTTGATTATGAAGTTCATTTAACTAAATTTGGCATAACGATTAAACGCGGTGACAAAACTAAAAGGGCGGTGCCTGGTAAATGGTCGCAAACTCTGTACGGCACTTCTGTCTAGGATTTTTCGATGAGATTACTGTATCAGGCTAGTATGGCTTAGATATTTTGGAAGAAGTTCAACGAAGTATAAACGTCTTATATTTCCTGCATTGTTGACTAGACACTCCAGAACAATATGAACAACTCACAATACATTAAATGACTTTTACCGACTTAGAATATTAATTTTGAAATGTTTGATCACGTGAGGCTCAGTCTAGTGTAAATAATGCAACAGCTTTACACTTTTGTTTTAAGAGTTTCTTAACCACTCGAGCAGTGTATCATTTTCAACAATTTACAATTGGTATCGACCACTGTCTTGATATCAAGAAGACTGCTGTAACTTTACTTCTTTTTTGTTTCTAATCCCGTAAATAGAGCCACAGCGAATATCATTTATTTGTTTAGTCAACTGTATTGTCACTGTGTTGAGAGCTACATATGTTAGGGAATTACTTTCAATATCACTGCAATGTTTTTGAATCTTAACATAAAAACAAGAAGAACAATAAAGAAGATGATAGCAGTTTCAAAGTCAAAGCGGTAAAGAAGTCAAACAGTGGCTAGCTCATGTCCTGTCAAAAACATTGACTTCATCTGTATGTTTAATTACTAACGAGCATTCCTATTGGATGTTTACGGTCACCTGATTCTTTAAAAATAATTGACATCATCAATTGGATTCTTTCATAATATGTGTTGATAATATATTACCAGACTGTACCATTTTTAGAGGGAGCAAAACCATCGTTGTTCACGTTACGATTAATATTCGCATCAATACGACAGGAAGTCAATAATAAGACTCTGCAATTGTTTCGTTTTATCCAAGTTCAATCGAAAGTTGTGATCACATAACTGAATGTCCTTTGATTTGTGGAAGATATCTTTTCAATGAGATGTTTTCCCTGCAAACCCGGACTCTTCTTCCCCTTTCCCCTTTATATTCCTATGACCCCCCCCCCCCCCACCACCACCGTTAGATAATCCTGGCTACGCCAGTGGAAACGTGGCATTTGTTTTTCGTGTACCTGCAGGCAGCACACAGCTGTTTTGTCAACAGTGATGGTATTGTAAAGAATACTATCAGTCCGACCAACTTCAGTTTATCCTGAACTATTCAGGATGGTGCCTCTACTGACAAATTTGATTGAGTATAGTACAAAATTAGTCTGTGGAATAGTCGGTGGTCACAAAGTAGTCAGTGGATTAAGTCTGTTTTATCCCAGCTAATCAAATCAGGCTGGTTTATCAATTTTATCCTAGTCATTCAAATTTGTCAGTAGCGCCACCATCATGACTAATCTAAGTTTTCTGTGGTTCACTGATGGCCCACAACAGTATGCTCTCAGTTAGTTATTGATCATTAGTCATGTTTTGACTGAAATGTACTGATATCTTTCATCAGTCGATTGTTCTTACTTAAAGAGGTGCAGGCTAAGAGGCGAATATAAATTAACCCCCTCAGTCTTGTATTTGCTCTCAGTTAGTTGTACTGACGAAAAGACTCAATGAGTCCGTTGAAGTTAACATGACACGATACTGCATCAGCATGGGCCTCGAGGGGGGGGGGGACTTTCCTTTTATGCATATAGTATGCACGATACGAAGATTTTGTAAATGTATATCGAAGTTGCTAACAAATTGCGGCTAAATAACCTCAAATTGAAATACTTCATTTCTTTTTTCTTTGCTTTCCTTTGTTTTCGTTTTCTTTTTTTGACAACACGCATAGTAACCTGAAAAACAAGATACAACTTAGCATGGCTGAATATGGTTTATTTCATACAGTAATTTGGATAATACCCCAGTGCAATAAGTCTTGCAACTCTGTTTTCAACTGTGTATATATGCAAACTACCCGCCTCCCAAGCCCTCCACACCCCCCCCCCCCCCCTCCTCAGACCACCTACCCTCTCTAGACCGTTTTGTAGATATCGATATCAATCGCAAACTCTGAGCACACGCATGGCATGAACGCAAGTTAAGTGCGTCGTCAAACTGAACTTCCGGAACCTATAAGGGTGGTGGCCATTGTTTGTTTTTTATCATTGCAGGAATTAATTAATTCGTAGTTATTGACACAAGTAAGGTGCTTCAGATCGCTTTGTTCTTTCTAGAACGTGACCAAACATCAGAAAATAAAATACAAATTTGAACAGAATTTTGTATAGAGAAAAATTTTGTGTTGAGGAGAAATGTTTTCCATCCAAGAAAACACCGACGTATAACATTTTCAGCTGATATTTACCTGAGAAAGGATCGTGCATTTTAAACATTTGGGATAAAGCGCTGCGTCCACTGATGATGGCCCTCCGCTAATTTTCAGTTCCGCCAAAGTCCTGGGTACACAATTGTATTGGAGACATATTGTATTTAAGTATATCACACTGTAGATCGTTATGTAATGGTCCAACCGCCTTGATTGCTTGTTGAGGCCCTCTCCTTCGTGAGTTAACCGCCATCGCAATGATTTCTGTTCTTACAAGTGAAGTGAAAGGTATTGGGCAGAGATCAGTGTGGAAATGCCCTTTACAGTCTGACATAATCTGATAAAATCATTTTAACAACGTCACACCAGAGATCATCTTTAACAAAATATTGGGTCCCTTCCTGGAAAATGCTAAACTTGTGGGAAGTAATGTACTTGAGCTTCAACCCCGGGACCCCACCGAGTCTCTGCCCCTGGACCTTGACAGGGGTCCGTCATAGACCCCTGGAAATCATATCTCCAAGCAGCACAAAAGCATCCCCAACCAAACTTTCAAATTCGCTAGGAGGCCGGTGATCAACGGAGTAGCTCATCTTAAAAAAAAAAATCAAATCATGAGCCACGGAGATTGACGATTAGGTTTTCAGTCATTATTACTAATTTCTCCACTTGAACGTTAAAGAGTAGGCAGCCTATTAAAGTGCAGATTATTTAAACATTCGACGATTGAACTAGATTTAAAATTACTTTAAACAATCAGCTGGGAAAGCAGGTATCCAGGGTTTAGATTAGAGCAAAGGGTCAGAAAGGACAAAGCCCTCACAAAAAGACCCAGAAAGTGACATCCCTGAAAAAAAAAAAAAACGGTCCGCAAAATCTGTTTCCAGAACCAGTCCAGGGTGGACAATTCCAGGATTCGGAAGAGGGGGGAACAACTCTGTAATTTTTAACCTTTCCATAGTTGAAAATCTGCGGTCAGGCGTTCGGGCGAAACGCCTACCCCGCAATCAAGAACTGGGATTCCGCTCAGCCTATCATAGTAGACGTTAGCAACATATATGATGAGTTTTGTTTTGTCAGTCATAACTGTCAGGTAAAATGTTCCACTAAGTGGTAAAATCGAACCCCCAGCTGACAAAGTAGCATACGGGTCTGATGGTTAATGTAAAACTAAACCATTTGAAAAACCATTTAAAAACATGTACATTCCAAAATTTGACATTATTATCCTACGTATTTACAAATTTCTTGCCAGACTTAATTTTTGAAAAAGAGGGAGACATTCGAAAATTAATATTCGCAACGTAGAAATAATCACATAGCAACTTTCTGTAACAAATAACTAGCTTTAATGTGTATGTCGCTAACTTCAACTTATCAAGATGGCAGCGCCCGTTGACACACTCCGTGTTGTCGAATTTTACAGTGGAATCGGAGGAATGCATTATGCTTTAACACGTAGGACTTTGATTCTAAATCACCTAACATTAGAGAAACTGTTTAGTAGGACTGCTGAAGTTTTTAACTGCTTTTCTTAGGCCAGTTTCTGATTGTTTTGTTCACGACAAAGTCGATACTACCTATCGTTAGGCCTAACAATAACATTACCTGTACCTGGTTACGGGTATGGCGTCCTAGCAGTAGCACTAGTCTGTAGTGTAGCGGTGGGCCTATACCTTACTCCTTAATTAGGCCCACTTTCATTTTCACGCGAATTTCATAACAGATAATGTAGTGGAGAACTGATCCAGTTTAACTTACAGCTTAGGCTAGTTTGTAATACAACCTGAAGAGTGGATGTATACAGTACCCCGTAGCTGGCGCGCCCCCGAGATTGGCGCTTCCTTGAAAAATTACTCGCTATCACTGTGGCAACATTACAGAAGTGAGCCTAACCTTCTTGAATCTAACCACAATTTCGTAGTTTACGATTATGAACCCATTTCTTACGTTTCTTCTAAATAAGGGCTTATTTGTGACATTTAAACTATCCGCGATGGGTGATGATTCTCTCAGTGGCACTATTTTGGGGTTGAAAATAACTACAGTAGTCTCCCTATTTTTGTACTAATCTCCTGATGCTCTGGCTCTGGAAAATGTAAATCCCCCTATTTTTTTGGTGAGACAGATTGGCAGGTCTGTCAATGTTACTGATTAAGAACTGCCAACCTGTCTGATCTAAAAATAGAGAGATTCACAGTTTCAAGAGCCAGGAATGGGGAGGGGGGGTTGTAAAAACATGGAGAATTATACAGTAATTTTCAATTCAGGAAACAGCCAGGGAGAGATCACACATACATGCATAGCTCAAGTTGCACATACAGTACTGCACAGTATGGCTTATTTCCACATGCGCTGTTCGCTGCAGCCTACTTTCAAAGCAACCCTGATGTTGTATTGACTATTGGTGTAATTAGAATTAATCTACTATACCATGGCAGTTGAAAATTTTTATCAACAACAGTCTGATGCCTTTAATGTACTAGGGGTATACATAGTTTATTAATAGCCAATTACTCAAATAAATAATGCCCTCCAGGTGACTGTTAGCTTTTTTCAGAAATGCTGCAAATGGACTTAACAGAGAAAAAAAGCCAGATTATAACATGAAACTGGGACGGCGGGAGAGCTGATGAACAAAAACCGGAAGTCTCCTGGTAAAATCAGGAGGTTTGACAGGTCTGCTGACTAACAAATTAAATTTGGATTACAGATAGGCCTTGTGTACTAATGAGTGAGTTGGTACACCTACTGTATCTTCTTGTTACTGTACACTTGATAATTCACTTCGTGCTGTGACAGCTGTTGCTACAGTACAGTATACATAGGAATCAAAATAAATAAGAAATAGGTAATCAAAATAATTTTGATTACCTAGGCTTATTGACTGTTAAAGCAGGTGGCAAGTGAATTGATAAGTTTTTTTGGTAATGTTGGAAGTTGTCTCATCTGAGTGATAATCTTGAATTCTCTAATGATATGTAAATTAAGCTTATCTCTTTTGTTTTTCTTGTTTGATAGGGGCCTTATCTTGGACTGCTGACATGCAAAATTTATGCAGATTCAGTACAGTAAATCAAGATTTTTGTGTGTAGTAATCTTGGGTTCTAGATGGATGATGTTGGGTTTTTGTCTTATGTAGTAATCATTGATTATTTGTTGACAATGAGGTTGTCAGTTGATAGTCCTAAATTTTTGACTGATTATCTTGGATCTTTTTTTTTAAATCTAAGGGTATCAATTGAGAATTAATGATGGTCCAAGTTAATGTAATATTCTCTTAACTTAGTTTATTAATCCAAAATTATTGACTGATCCCACTTAAGTAATTTGATAATCTCGTATTATTGGTTGATAATCCAATCTACCGTATTTTGAAAATCATATCTTGAGATGAACCTGACTGAGCTATTAGATAATCTTGGATTATCAAAATATCAACTGATTTTTTAATCAAACTTGTAGACTGAGATTTCAAGAATATCATAAATTTGCTTGTCATGAAAATTGAGTACGTACAGTAGACTTAAGTATTGCTGCTTGTTGCATGATTAAGCTAAAGGCACAGACTATGTGTACATCAATTCAGAATGAAGCAAAGCTGTCGGTGTAGAAGGCAGCACTGTATGTATAGTCATTCAGGGTTAGAAAACAGAATAAAAAAAAAACACGAAAATGAAAAAAGAAACAAAAGCAGAAAGAAAAGAGGATAAATTAGCAAAAGAATTTGTGATTAAGTTGGAACTGGAAAATTGTAACTGCACTACAGAATATTGCAGACTTGCCTACTAGACAGTTAATGGAAATGTTTAAAAAGTTCTTCAGTGATAGTATTTAATAGCACCACTGAATGGCTTGAAGTACATCCTACGGTGCTATAGAAGGAATGGTAGTGAAATCAAACCTACAGTGATGATAATAGTAAATGCCATTATTGATCTGTAGAAGTTTGTAACAAGCCTGCATTTTACAGTTTGTGACAAGAAAGGTTAGAGAGCTACTGTACATTACATGCAACATGGTCTGATTTGCTCTCTCACCTACTGTACTGTATGTGTACTATATATATCTCACAATATAGGCTATAGTATTAGTACATGACTACTATGTTTATGTTTTCTTGTATCTCTTACTCTTGGTGAGACATAGAGGTAATCTTTAGTCCTCATTCACTATCATCATGAAGTATGCTAACAGTCTTTTCTTTTGGTTGCAAAATCAGTGGGTGACATGCTCCGTGAATACCAATCCACTTCAGTCCACTATGGTTTGTGTAATTCACATGATTTCTATGTGTATACGTATTGTATGTACTTATATATGTTGGTTATTAGTGCTTCTTTAAGTGTTCTTAATAATATAAAATTTGATGCAACAAATGAATGTGTATTTTTCCTAGAATTACATTATTGCCACAGTTTAACTTATTTTTTATTTTGTTTATCAGTCAGCAGGATTCCATCAACAGTTGTAGCTGCAGTTGACATCAATGATGTTGCAAACAAAGTCTACAAGTACAACTTCCCAGATTTAAATTTACTTCAACGTAATATTCAGGTATATATATACTGTAGTCTGTACACTGCCTACAGTTTATCAAAATGCTACTAACATCCTGTTTATGGATAGTTTGATGATTAATACTTTTGTTGATTTTATTTGGTGACTTAGGTACAATATGACAAATTGCTTGCTTTCTGTTCTAAATTTGAATGCTAGTTCCTCATCAATGTTATGGATCAAATACCAAAATAAGTTATACTTTCTCTACTAAAAGGTATTAAAGACAACCTAAAACTGAGATCAAACTGAGAAAATCTGAAACTGGAGTCAATCAAGTCCAAACTGATCATCCGGTGGTTCTGACATTGAAAAACCGATGCACACCTTGCTATTCTGAGTCATATTTTCGTGTTCTTGATTCCTTGCTGAAGGTAGAAGGAATGTATGTGATAGTGATGTCATGTGTGTATGTGCGCGTGTGTGCGTGTATGCGTGTTTGTGACACTTTTGTAAACACAATATCTCCAGAAGGGTAACAATAACAGATGTCATATTTGGTGTGTGGGTTGGTCATATTAAGTAGATGATCCCTATTGTTTCTGGTGGAGGTCAAAGTCATCTGAGGTCACCAGAGGCCAAAATGTAAAAACCTTGTAAACACAATATCTGCAGAAGTATAAATATGACTGATGTTATACTTAGTGTGTTGCGTGGTCATACTCAGCAAATGATCCCTATTATTTTTTGTGAGGGGCAAAGTTCATTTGAGGTGTGTGGTGTGTGGGTTGGTAATAATTAGCGGAAGATCTCTCTTGTTTTTGATCAAGATCAAGGGTCATTTGAGGTCACTTGAGGTCAAGCTGTAAAAATGTGTAAACACAATATCTTCAGGAGTCCAACCTTGACTGATGTCATACTTAATGTGTGGATTGTATGTACTAAGTAGAAGACTCCCTTTGTTTTTGTTGAAGGTCAAAGGTCATTGGAGGTCACCAGGGAACAAACTTTTTTAGGTAATTTTCCCCAGAAGGGTAATGTTGATTGATGTCAAACTTGATGTGTGGGTTGGCCATACCGGGTAGGCGATCCTATTCCTTTTGGTGGACATCAAATGTCTTTTGAAGTCATTAAAATAAAGGTTATTTTGGGTGAAAGGCTTATTGATGCGGTGTTTTAAGACTAATAACTTCAGTTGATCGCATACTTGTCATGTGGATAATTCATGTTTGTAATTTAACCATCTTGCAAGGAATCACAAAGCCTTTTGGCTTTCTGGTTTTAGATCTATCTCTCTGTCCTTCTGTTCTATGTACATTCATTTCTTTAAACTGTTCCTCTGATTAACTTAATTATCTGAGTTTTTATTTATGCAGGATGGTGAACTTTGCAAGATGTTTAAAAAAAGGTTGTTTTGACATTTGCCATGCACTCATTATTATCTTAAATTTTAATAATTGATATCTTTTTCTTTTTCTAGTCTGTGTCTTTGAATGATTTAAGCAAGTGGAATGCTGATGTGTTCCTGATGAGTCCACCTTGCCAACCATTTACAAGGTACCATGTTAACAGTAGCTGAGAAATAACAATAACATAAATGCAGTAGTAAGAACTAAATCTCAATCATTAAACTGTTAATCTCAATTGCTGTATCATTAGTACTTCAATCTTAAATATAACTAAAGTCAGTGGAGTCAGTCTCTGACATTAGTGTACTTCAGTCAATATTTTAGCAGGATTAGGACTATGTACAGTATTTACATACAGCTGTATAGTTACTTATCTGTAATCCACAAATCATGGAACCAGTATTTGTTGGATACCAGAAGAATGATCGAAGTAATTTAAAGTTTCTGGTTATTACCATCAGTTGGAACGTATCTGTTATGCATGATTAGTGCTGTCTCATGGGAATGTTTACTCCATAGTGTATACACTCTGGGGGGGTGATATCATTCTTTAGCCTGCTACTTACATTATGTGAATTGTGTTATAGCCTGCTTTTCACCTTGCATGTTTCCTTCCCTGCTACCTCCAGTGTATGAATTTTGATACCCTGCTACCCACATTGTATGAACTGTTTTCTAGCTTGCTACCAACCTTGTATGAACTGTATTCTAGGCTGCTACTACTCCCATTTCATGAATTGTTACCTAGCCTGCTAAACTATCAACATTGTATGAACTGTTTCCTAATATGCTACTCCTACTGTATGAACTGTTTCCTAGCCTGCTATCCACATCGTATGAACTGTTTCCTAGCCTGCTACGCTCACTGAATGACCTGTTTTCTAGCCTGCTACCAGATCGTTTGAACTGTTTTCTAGCCTGCTACTTCCACTGTGTGAATGTTTCCTAGCCTGCTACTCTCACTGAATGAACTGTTTTCTAGCCTGTTACCACACTGTAGGAACTGTTTTCCAGCCTGCTACCCTCATTGTATGTGCTATTTCCTAGCATTTTTCCTACATGTGAAATTGTTCCCTTTCCTGTCAGCCAAGCTGACTGAATTTCTCCTTGGCTATTACCTTTTTCAGGGACGTTTGTTTTTTGTTCTGCTGTTTGGGGAGTTACTCATGATGCTAGAATTGAACCTCTAAGTTCAGCCAGTCTCTGTTTCATTAAATAGTTTACACATTTGCTTTAACTTGATAGTGCTTATTATATTTGTTGTTTCTGTGATTGTCAGTGTAAGGAATTGGTTATTGAGTTTTCCTTTCTTCTCCCTACTTAGAGTTGGCCTAAAAGGAGATAACACTGACCCTCGGACTTCCAGTTTCCTTCATTTGCTAGAAACAATTCCAAAGTGAGTTATTGACACACAATAATTTGCATATTCCTTTCTTTTCATCTAACTAACCAGCACCACTCCTGACAAGGATGAAACTTTGTGTCCTGTTAAACTCCATATTATTTTTATAAACAAAATACAGTATAATGAAACAAAAGCTGAACAAATGTGAAGGGTAAACAAACAGTCAAAAAATTGTATTCCGATTATTTCACTACAAGAGTCACATTAACTATACTTTTAGCTTGATTATTGTCAAGTGTACCATAAAATTGAATATGGTTCTGTGTTTAGTACAGAATTGTTTTCCTTCCATCAACTCAAACTATACTTGGAGTCAAAATCAAAATATCAAAAACGAAAGTTACTGTTGAAAATTTGAATAATTCCTATCTGCTTGTATATTTATGAATAGTGTTAACAAATGGTATATGT
The DNA here is from genome assembly GCA_021234535.1 of Stichopus chloronotus. Taxonomy (NCBI): domain Eukaryota; kingdom Metazoa; phylum Echinodermata; class Holothuroidea; order Aspidochirotida; family Stichopodidae; genus Stichopus; species Stichopus chloronotus. Next base: position 36,818,363 of record CM037833.1, on the reverse strand, counting down.
GTACTTGATTCTTACAGTATATTTTACCTGCACTACAGTAGGTATTGTTGACTTCAACCTGTTCGAAGTAACATCTTAGTTTCCTTATGAAAGGTTATACAATGGATTCCTGTTTCAAAATTGCATTCATCTTGTTTCTTCTGTGTGATCTAGACTGACCATCAAGCCTGATTATATCCTGGTAGAGAATGTGAAAGGATTTGAAACTTCAAACACAAGGTAACCTTATCTATGATAATGAGATGAAATATCCAGGTTATTAAAGGCAGTAACTCATCACTTCAAGCAACTGTATATTTTAACTTCCAGATTGCAGAGCTCCCACTGTAGCTGGTTTTACGCTTTGATTGACAGAATATTCGAAATATGCATAGTAGCCTGTATTACACAGCGTACACAGGGATCCATTGTTTTGATTACACATATGGAGGAATTTTAGACAGGCTGTGGGAGGGACTAGATATAAGTGATTAGGAAAATTAAAACTGTCTGGGGTGATGAGTTTTTGTCTTTAATTAGAAAGAGAATTAGAGGATTGTTGACTATATTGACTTGTAAAGGAGTACAATTAAAAATAAATAACAATCACATAAACTGAGGGGAAGTTAACTCTATCCATTTGAGAGGAATATATCTCAAGAGTATATTCTTTGTGTAAGTTATGTATCTATCTTGAATGCAATTTTACTGTAGTGGCTTGCATTATGATGTCATAACAAACTAACTAATGAAACAGTTTCTTTATAATTATAACTGGCATAAAATAAATAGTAAGAGATTAATGCTTTAGTGGCCTTCATTTTCACATTACTTAGAGTTCAAAATATAGTAAACCTCACATAAATTTCACTGATGTCAAATTGGTAATATTAAGTTCTTAATTTAATTCAAGTATTTTGTGTATAGAGATGGTGTATTATGATTTCTGAAAGAGCGCCATCTTCTGTGAGACTACTACATGGTCTGCTCGGCAGGCTAACTATTTTTTCCAGTAAATTGTGTAATATAACATTTTGCTCAGCCTGGAAGTGACTGGATATCTCTTTTGATTGGAGCTCTTTTTCTTCACACAGCAATATCATGAGTTTTAAGTAAGATAATGGGTTTGAGTTTGAAATGGCTTACTTAACAAAAACAAAACATGTGTCACTCAATGCTCTTTGAATTTGGAAGTAATGCTGAATCTGTTAAATATTTGATTAATCTTTAGAATATTTTACTCACATTTATACAGTTTCTTTGAGTGAATGTATCATATTAGTCCTTATTTGCATTACCATGAGTAATTGACAATCTATCCCTTACTGAGTTTATCCTGAATTATTCATATTTTGTTTCTAAATACTTATCTGTAGGCCCTAGTCATTGCACTTGTGTTTACTCAATTTCACATGTTGTATTGTATTTTAGTCTCTCTTGTTTGTATGTTTTTAACTAGTACATTTTTCAATGTAATTTAAAGCACCCTTGAATACTGTTTCACTGATGAGCGCTGTATAAATGAAATGCAATAGTAATAATATTCCATCTACATAAATGATAAAGGTAGACATATGAATATATTTTACAATCTGCAGCATTCTGCAGACATTATCAATGACATGCATTTATGATATTTGAATTCATTAATGTTTAATGATGTAGCAGGCTGATGTATTTCTTGAAGACTTAACAGTTATTATCAAAAGTGTAGATGTTCTTGATTTGATGTGCGACACACAATAGTACAAATGCAAGTAGACATCTTTTTTAATATGTATGCTTGTTTGTTTCTCTTCCTCCTTAACAGAGATGAACTGGTTGGAGTTCTAAAGAATTGTCATTACAAGTTCAAGGTGAGTCATTATTTTCTATTAAGTAGGTTAATGACATCTTCATTGCTTAAAATGTACTAAATTGGTCATTTTCATTACAGTATGCTATCTAGTGTATTATTTCTACAAAATCTAAATGTTATTGCTCATCTCAGAGTCAGGAGATAGCTTCTGAAGATTTACACGCTAGTACCATACATTGATCACTGAAACGTGAGTGCCTACTTGCAAATTAAGACATAAAAAGTTTCTTTTATTGGTTCTCTTCAAATTTTCCATTTTTTTTTTTCTCAGGAGTTCTTGGTTTCTCCTACAGATGTTGGTGTTCCCAATCAGCGGTTGCGATATTTCTTGCTCGCTAAATTATCCCCTCTCGTCTTTAAGGAATTGCATCTCTCAGATATAGAGCAGTGCCTACTCAACCATGAGATGATATGCAATACAACCTGTTGCCATAGTTACCAAGAAAGCGTTGATAAGTGTAGTGAGGGCAGCATTTCCCTCAGGATAGAGAAAAACAAAACAGAGATTTCACTAATGTCTAAGGACAGTCTAACTGACAAATCTGCCAGCAACGAGTCTCAAGTAACACATGAACCAAACATTAAAGGTAGTACCAGGTTTTCAATGTCAGAGAACACTGTAGTTTACCAAAGTAATAATATAAGTGATTACTTAGAGTCACTTTCACCAGAAACATTCCAGGATTACTCTGTTCCAGACAAATTGTTGTTAAGGTTTGGAAAAGTAATGGATATTGTTCGAGCTGAAGATGCAAGGACGTGCTGTTTTACAAAAGCGTAAGTTTAAAGTAAATATATTGTTTTTTTAGAACACTTTTTTTTTTAAATTTTTTTTAAAGCTAAATGTAGTATAGTTACTTTATGTGCAACATCTATCCAGTACATCAGAAAATAATGAATCGTAAAATAGAAACAAACTGAAATCCTGCTAAACAGTATTCCAGAAGAGTGCTCCAACTATGACATTTTTTACATCAATCTATTGTCAGTTTAAGCCACTGTAGTTTCATCTGAATCTTATCATTTGTCTTTAATGTTTTCAACACTAACATAGTGTCTTATTTTTCTCTTTTTTATCTCTTTAGTTGCCTTGAGTTGTATGCTGGACAATTCTTTTAATTATTGCAATTTTGACCCTTGATATTTTCAATTTCTCTTTCAAGTTTTGATTTTCTTTGTCTAGGTATGGACATTATGTTGAAGGAACGGGCTCTTTCCTTCAAACCAACAACTCAGTGACTGTAAGTATTGTTGGATTAAAAGACAACACTTTTAGCTGTTGTATTACATACTATTTTCTGAATTAAAATAAGAGTGAAAAGCATTTTCCATTAACATGGTAAAATGTTTTGATATCATAACTGCATCTCAGCATGATGTTACTAATGTCACAGTGTGTCAAAGGGTATCACACCAGTGTCAAATTAGAATGACTTTGATAAGATGTGATCAAATTGTCTTTCAACTTGATTGATTGTCCTTACATCCTGTTACCCGAATGCCTACTTCATTGTTTTTACATCCTATCACTCCAATTCTTGATTGTATTTACGTCTTTTTACTTCTAGTTTTAATCAATTGTCTCTACATCCTCCCACAGCTGCAATCGAGTGATTGCCTTTGCATTCTTTTTCTTCTATATTTTATCCACTTTGTCAGTATTTTACTTTCAATCAATTTTCTTAAAGGAGTAAGAAAATCTGTACTTTTGACAATGTTATATGAGAGACTAAGGTATGGTGAACGTCATGAAATTACATTAAATATGTCGTTTACTTTCCAAAATAATGCAATTTGAATGTTCAAAAAAAACTAATCAGTAGGCTGCCATTCCAAGATTGTAATTAAAATACCTGACCACATGTAATTAAAAAACTTTTGTTTTTCTTTATACTTTAAATTTTCAATATTTTTTTAACAGTTATCGATAGACTCAAATCAGAGTATTAATGATTTGATTATTGCATGATACACCTCATATGTGTACAAGTGTGGTAGAATTTATGGAAATTATAGGTAGATAAAAGTAAATACATTGGAATTCCTGCTATCAGTGGTTATGTAACATCATAATTCGACTTACTCAAGTGGGTTTACATTCAATTTAGGCAAAAAATGGCAACACCCTTTTCTGAAGTTCAAAAGTGTGTAACTTTGATTGGAAACAGTTTTTTTTCTTAAACTTTGGTAAGATGTTTGTCAAACTCTTCTCTTGAATTGTCATAAATATATTTCCTGGGTTTTCATGTTCTTTAACATTCAGGATGTTATTGCTTTATTTTTATATTGATTTTCCTGTTGCTTCTATATTTTGAATGTCATTGTATCTTGTCACATTTAATCTGATGTCTTTACATTGTGTTTACTTTTATATTTCATCAAATGTCTTTATATATACAATCACTCTTATATCTTATTTATTGTCTTTACATCCTGCTTCTTCTACCTGTGCTCCTTTGGTTTGATTATTCTCTCTGTCTAGATACAATGGGCTTTCCAGGAAAACCTTGACTCCACGCAGACCCTTATCCGTCTTAAAGAGCTTGGTCTCAGATATTTCACGCCAAGAGAAGTTGCAAATTTTCATCATTTCCCCAAAGAATTTGGTAAGTATTGTCTTTATCACCGGCCTTTATCACATCTTACTTATTCATTTCTGAGTTTTCATACTTTACAGTAATTTATTGGTTGCTTGGTTTAATGCAACAAATATGCACCATTTAAATTTGCATACATAATTTACCTGATGGATATTTAACTTGCAAAGTTAAAAAAAAATAGCCAGTGGTGACTTCAGTTGTTGAGTGAATTTCTTTGTCACATAATAATATTTAACTGATGAAAGATTCAAGGTGAGATTTTATGGCATAACACTTCTCTGGTCATAATACACATTAATGGGTCTAATTTGAATGTATTATATATATTATTATATATATAATTTGAATTTGCAGCTCATTCATTCTGGCAGATTCAAGGTTGGAGTCAGTTGGAGCCATGAACACCCCTCCCCTCTCTCCTTCAAACTGGGCAAGAAAAAATGTTTCAGAAAAATTACTGAATAATTAAGAAATGTACTACATCCCTACACCAAGCAAGGGTGTCTAGACTTGGAAGGTGATTACCACTGACGAAGGCTTCTTTTTTAATCCCAAAATTATCTGGCCTCTATTAAGGCTCCTCTCCATTTGGTGGTGGAGAGTAGCCTTCATCGTCTTCAGACAGAGCTAGCTCATAAGTTGAGCACCACATAGGACTGGACCCCTTCACCAATCCACCAATATCTGAGGGCACTCTGTTGGAGAAAAACTTTTCCAAAGTGGTGGAGATACCCCCCTGGGATCCCTCCCCCATATCACTATATCACCAGTTTGGCCCCTTCCACCCAAAAAAGTCCTTGATCTGCTGTTGTGTCAGTATTCTTTGAATCAAATGTAAACTCTTTACCAGTAGCATGTCTGTATTACAGGCTTAATTAACTACATAAGTTCATTCTTTGCATTATTATTCTCTTCTAATTTTGATTTTGTGGTTTTTTTTTTCAGATTTCCCACCTGAAATCAGCAGAAAACAGCAATATCGAGTGCTTGGAAATAGTTTGAATGCATTTTTAGTATCTCTTTTATTAAATTATCTTGTGAAATGAAAGACTTAAAAGCGGAAATAGGGCGTTTAGAATACACGGACATGACTTGGAAAAGAAGATAGTGGTAACCGTTGTTAAACCATCCAGTCTCATCAATAAACATCAACCAAAGCTTAATCTTCTCAAAACATTATGCATGTGATGAGTAATGGAAGATGCATCATTTGAATTTTGAAAAGTTTGGGTAAAAAAAATTATTGTTGAGTAACAAATAATTGAATTTCTTTTTCTGAGGAGCTTATTTCTTGAAAAGAAGGCTACTGTCCTTTCTTATTTTGAATAATCTATCATTCTACGTCCACAAACTTGCATTGGTTTAAAAAATGTGGATGTTTTCTCTAAACCAAATGCCGTTTTTCCCTTTAAATGACTGAAATAACTTAATCAAGATTATACTGTAGATTAGTCAGGTGACATATCAGCTGAGTACCCTGGCAACGAACCATTCATAGAGTCAGGCACACGGTACGGTGTGTTTACATATCACTGTGACGACATGTACCATACTGCATACCTTTCGGACCCCTTGTATAAAGATCTTTAGATTATAATGATCTGTTTAACTGGTCAGTAGCACAACAAAGATTATTAAATGTTGCTTTGTTTTATCAATCCAGACAAAATATTTCAAAGATTACATAACTGCTGACAATCAGCTAGCTGAGGTTTGTAGTCACATGATCAGTCTATGTTTACTAAGATTTCTAATTCATTTCTAATTCAACCACCACAGAGACCTCTGAGTGTGATATACATAGTAACATCAAATCATCGTAGATGATGGAGTGTAAGAGGATAAACTGGATACATGATGAAACAAAGCCTATTGTTTTACATTACATTAAATATAGTGAAACATTGCCAGTTTATAAGTTTCTCTGCTTCATTGAATTCTCAAATAATCTGTGTGGTTTCCATGGATATTACAGGTCATCCCTGTGGATACAGCTACTGATATCTTTTAAAGTGATTCAGCATTTTATTGTTTTTGATGAAAAGAGAAACCTATGAGGTCATAATTGCGTGTGGATGGGTGTGTGTTTGTGACGCCCAGCTCGTTATCGCTATATCTCAAGAAGGCAAAAATGTCATCTGAGGGTCACCAGAGGTCAAGCACTGAAAATTTTGTTATCATGATATTTCAGGTGGGGAAACTGACAGTTCTCAAACTTGGTACATAGATGCCCGATATTAAGAGGAACAACCCTTTCATTTTTGTTGGACATCAAAGGTCATCTCAGGTCACCAGAGGTCAAACATTGAAAATCTTGTTAAGACAATATCTCAATAAAGGAATGATGGATACTTCCCTTACTTAGTATGTGGGTTGGTCATATCAAGAGAAAAAACTGCTGTTTTTTGGTGGAGGTCAAATGTCATGAAATCAGTGGAGGTCAAACACTGAAAATCTTGATATCATGATACAAAAGAAGGGAAACTCTGACAGCTCTCAAACTTGGTACATAGATGCCCCATATTGAAAGGAAAAAAAACTTATTGTTTTTTGTGGAGGTCAAAGGTCTCATCTGTTATCACCAGAGGTCAAATACTGAAAATCTTGTTGACACAATATCTCAAGATAGGAATGGTGGATGCTTCTCATACTTAATGCGTGGGTTGGTAATATTGGGAAGAATAAAGTTATGGTTTTTGTAAAGGTCATGTGAGGTCACCAAAGGTCAAATGCGATAAATCATGTTAACACAATATCTCAAGATAGGAATGAGGGATACTTCTCATACTTAGGTAGAAGATCATTTGGGGCTAACACATCCTCACTTTTTCCAATATATCATATTCAAAACATAATTAAACCATCAAAACTACAATGCTTTCTGACTTTCTGGTTAAAGAGACTCATTAAGTTGATATCATTTATTTTCAGATTAGTTTGAGGAAGCCATAGCATGCCAATACTTCTAATTAGCCTATTAGCCATCATTTGATTCAGTTTCTGAAAATGTGAGTTTCATGACCATATGTTGCCAATGGTTAACAGGCCATGGCAAAATGTGTCTGGTCACAGATTTCCAATAAGTGGTTTTAATCATTAATTACCTATTATTATTGCCTCAGTTGTGTGTCAGATGCTCCAGATCTCTTAGTTTGATCATTTACCATCAACATACTTAACAGGTTTGACAAAATATCCTAAATTTTGTGATCCAACCCAATGAGACCCTTTAATGTCAGATGTGAGGTCAGTCTGTTCTCGGTGTTCTCTGCAGATGTTTCTAGTTTATGGTTTACGCTCTGCACCTACTGGTACAAAAAGATAACTACTGTTAATTAAAGTGGTACAACACACACAGAAGCTACTGATATTTCATTGCTATGATCGAAGAGTGATAGCAAGCTATAGTGACATTTGCTGAGAGTCTTCAAACAGAGGCTGACGTCACATGAAATATGAATAAGACAACCAATCACCTTTAAGTCTCCTTGGATGTTGTCTTTGAAATCTTTTGTAAATTTACATCATCATTTATCACTTTGTAGTGATGTCAGGCTTCACATGATATATTTGATCTTTGTATGTAAATTTGTGTATTTATTGTATTAAACACTGGATTCTCTACACGCAGTCATAGTTTACTGTACTTCATGTCTTTGAATCTCTACCGTGGGTAAAAAAAAGAAAAGACGCAGACTAGAATCTTGTCAGTTATATGAAAAACCATAAGGTTGACTGTATGCGTTAAGAAGTTTGCTGCCGGGTTTGGACTGGTGAAGGCTAGTAGCGATCATGCACTGTATTTTCTTTCTTGAGTGGCACAAGTTGCTTGAAATTGTGGTATTGGGATGCTTAACTTTTCTGGTGGTATTGATGAATTCTGAAAGTGTACAATCAGGTCAACTAGTATGGTTCGTATCCTTGAGAAGTCATTGATTTCCCATAATGCATTAGAAGTGCTACTGAAAAAAAGACACCTTTAAAGGTCGTGTGACATTTTGAAAAAATGACATTTGCATTGAAAATATTAAAAATAGCCACAAGTTTCATCAAAATCCTTGAAAGATTGATCAATTTACAGGCAAATTAGTGTCTCACAGCTGTATCATGAATAAATAATTTGGCTAATTATGCAAATTTGTGACGTCAAGAGATGAATTCCTATGCTGTTTTTATGTTAATCCTTTGTTTACATAACCTTCATTTCAAGGACATTTGAGAATTGTTTATGCCCGGAGGATTTTATTTTGGAAACATGTATTTTCTTCAAAGTATCGATATTACTCACCAATGTGCAAAATACATAGGCTTAACGAAAGAAATACTGACACGGTGCAACATTTCACGTCATCTAGTTTTGCATTTTTCTCAAACTTTGAAAAGTCATATCTCAAGAACGATGCAAGATATAAACAAAATTCCAGCAGATTTTCAGCCAGGGTTTAACATTGCAGCTTCTGAATGAAGGGTGCTCTTTTCTAGAAGTGTGTCACAGCTTTTACGGTTAGGCAGAGGGTTAACATAAATAGAATGTATTAGCGCCTCATGTGCCATTGAGATGGCATGTGGGCGTCTATTCAGGGTTTTCAGCATGAAATGGGGGGGGGGGGTGTCTGGCTTGACGGTGTAACCATTTCGTGGAGACCACACGGGCAGAACTCGAAACGCTATAATCGGTTGGCCCCTAGCGTGCCAAGAAAAGTCTCTGACTTTACAACTCCACCCCAGATGACCGGAAACGGGGCATCTCATGTGTCCTGGGCTGCATGTACCCAGCATTGAAATATTCATTTCATGTCTGCAGTTTCTCAATTAATGAGAGAAACAGCATTGTATGGGAAAATTGTAGAAATTTGGGTTGCACTTGTCTAGAATATTTATTGCTATTGTTAATTCCAGGAAAATTAATGCAATATTTTTTACTTACTAACGATAAAAGTTTTTTTTTTTTCTTAGGAAATATTCAACAACCAGGTAACCTTAAACATACTCTGGTGCAATGTTTTGCTTATATTGCATTTGAACGTTTCCTGAGAATCTATAGTTAAATAAAATGTATTCCCACAATTTTTACCCTCTGGTGGTTACTGTTTTTGAACCTTTTTTTGTAGGTGATAGCCTCGTTGATGAGACAATAGTATTTTCATAGCACAGAGGAAAAGCGTAGGATGAATGATGGTTGGCATGGGAGAGCGTTGTAAGGAGGGAGGTAACCCGAGTCCCATTTTGGGAAATATTTTTCTCACCTGCCAGGTAACCTTAGATGCAGTATGGTGCAATATTTGGCGTCTTTGGAGTTACAAAATATGATAGACTGCCGAAAAATTCCAATGATACCTTAGTTTTTCAGACTGAAAGGTTCACCATAGTATAGCTGCGTTACTCCCCGATCAAGTCAGTTACAATCCTCTGTCAGTAGCTTATGAGCTCTAATGCGGTCAAGTTGGTAAATAGGCTACCATTGATGTTGTTTTCGCCTTCTTGTTTTTTAATATTGTTCTATAGCGTTTCTTTTGTAACCCATAGTCGAAGATTTTCACTCCCACGATAACAGAAACATTATCAACAAAATTATCATTAATTTAAAACATTTCGCTAACCATTAATCTAGTAGTGACTCAATGCTTATGTAAATATTTCCTATCAGGCATTTTTAGGGACCAAATATGGGATATACTCATGCATATCGATAAATGGTATATAACACATACTTCGTGTCAATTTAAACTGTCAAACGCATATAAAAGAGCATTTTGTTGGCTGTATGAAAGCAGTTTAATCGTCAAAGCGGTGTCACTGTAAGAAATTGTTGAAGAAATCTGAAGTTTTCCCATTCTTTTTAGTGGATAACGAGAGTTACACGCACTTTATGATAATGAGAGTAAAGTGATTGCACTCAAAAATTTTGCTTGAGGTATGTTTATAACCCAATAGTGGAAAGTGTGGAGGAGAAGACAGCACGGGAGGGGGGGGGCGGTGGACGGTGTTGGCACCCCAAAATTTACAGAATTGATTTTTGTGCCTTAAGTTACATATCGTGGACAACTCACCGTTGCTCTTCCCATCGTTGCTCTTCCCTGTTCGGTGTAAAGAATAACATGTAGACCCTACAGATGGAAGTCACTTTCACACAGTGCGGCAATTTAGTGCACCCCCCCCCCCCAAAAAAAAAAAATCTTAGGAAAAATCCTGGATCGAATAGTGGAAGGGGGATCTTTGGAAAGGTAAAATGTTTGTAAAAAGGGAAAAAAATAATTTGTCATCTGCCACTTTATTTGGTAGGACTGGGAGTGAAGAGGGAGGAAAACCGTGAAACATAATTTTGTTTCTGCTTGTTCCAGTTATCCTAGTAGTGAAATTGAGTTGACACAGCGATCTTAGCCTGTGGAGATGACGTAAGTTATTTTAGTCAATGAAGATGGACGAGGGTCAAAGAAGACTAGCACAGGTTAGAACCAAGAGATATATGCGTAGTACATTAGCCATGTGTAAGTGTGTAAACGTCATTGCACTAGCTCTTCTAGCAGGGAAGTGTTTAGGTGACTAAAGCTACAACTTACTCAGTGACATGATGTTATGCTGACTTTTAGCACAATGTGCTTCAATGCCATGACATGTTTTGCACGCCTATATGTGACAGAATTCACTAGACACAGACAAATTCCCAAGATCCCTACACGGTTGAGCCGGACATGAAATTTTACCTGACAAATCATAATCCTATAATTGTCTTGCGGACACAGTTTTCCGTGGACATATCGGTGAGACACCTGTACATTATCTCCTGTCACACTGGTCTTCTAATTAGTCTTCTATAAGTCTTCTTAATGATCGTCATACATGAACCACCACTTTATAAAAAGCTATCCTTTTGACCATCTGCGACTCTTTCAATCTTTAGTACCTTACGTGATTAGATTTTGGGCTAGAGCTGGCAGAGCAAAAAAAAAAAAAAGAAAGACACAAGCTTAAAAAAAAACCGCTTGGAGCTCCCAGGGCCCTAAGACGGACCCCCTGGACGGACAATGGATCCCAGTCGAAGTAGGGAGGTGCTAGAGCCCAGCAGCTCCCTGGTCGAAGACACTACATGCTTCCCAATGAATTGCTATCAGAAGGCTCAGTCACTCAATCGGGTATATATCTGCGAAAGAGCTTCGTCTAAAAAAATGCGAAGTCGGATTGAACATGGATGGCGCATCTATAGGATACGTATTTGGAAAATTTTGTTTACCCTTTCCGATGTTCACAGGTCGGGAATTTAGAAGTGTACGTCTTTCTGAGTTTCATGGCATGCCTTGTAATCTTCGAGGACTCGCCCCCCCCCCCCCCCAACACATCCTAGCCGTGTTCAGCATGAAAAACGCGTTGTTCGTTTTTGTATATCCTTTCTACTTTGGTGTACTACTTTATAGCATAGCCCAACTGTCAATTCTTTCGCATTCTATTCAAATAGCTGATCACGGGTCGCCATGTTGTACCACATGGTTATATCCACTCCTTAAAACGCTGCTCTGTTGCTAGTTACACCTCCCCGGTGATGTGGTCCCCTGGAAACCGATACGGCGGAAAGCCTCTGGAAAAAGTTAATATTACTACGCAACTACTACAAACTCGGTAGTAATTTCATCAACTACCAGAGAATGTGTTCTTTAAAGACTATGAATACATCGTCTGAACGAAGGAGCCGATGTGAACGTGCCATTGTCAAAGAGCAAATAACAGATTCACTTTCACTTGGTAAAATGTAGTAAATACGTCACAGCACATAACGATCTCTGTACAGCAGTAACGTGAACATAAGTTTTATTCAAAGGTTTTGAGGCCAGAAGATACTCTAGTGGGGTAAGATAGATTCGGATGAGAGTCACGTACATATGTAACGTTTGCGTGGCGTTGTGTCTTAATTCAGTGAACTTTGAGGGTTCGAAATATTGGTTGGAGAGCTTTGACAAAGCAGGGAGGTATTATTAGTATCGAAAACTCTCTCTTTGAAACCTACCATATAGCAGTTGCCGACAGTAATCTCTTTTGTGTGTTGTTCTTGATGATTCAATAGTGTTAAGAGGTGTTAAGAACTAAGTACAAGTGGGAGATGTCGTCTGCTACATCTCGATGAGCAGCTCACTATATTTTCCCCTTGCCTTAACATTGCCAGTCACTTAATTTGTAAATTCATTTGAGGGTTTCGACGCGTTTCGACGCTATTTACAACATACTTGTCTAGTACCCTACAACTTGCTCAATATGAGGGTGTTTTCAATCATGCGAGCAAATGCGAAAATAAGTCAAAAACCGACGGCAAAGTTTAGTGTTATACTTCTTTTGCTCATTTGCATAGATCAGCATTGGTGTATAGCCAGCATCATTAGGTTTCTTGGCAATAACAGTCGTTTGGGATGTCAGAACAGTGTTTCGTACTTGACTGTCGGCAACTAGTTAGACATTAAAGCATTCCTTTAAATAATCCTTTTTGTTGTGGTCACTGTAGGTATGAATGAGCAGATGAGGTTGCCTAGATCTTAGAGAAAGGTTTTCAATGCCCTTTAGTTCAATAATCCCCAATTAAAGGATTAAGTCTCTACTCTGATGTCAATCTGATTCGATTAGCATAAAGTTTTCGATGGATCTCCATCTAATAACATCTCTAGGCTGGAAAAAGGCTATTGGTAGCATAAATCGTCAATCTAATGATTAAAATTGAAAGAAAAGTATAACGTTTTTGTAACTTTGCATGTTCTGTATGTAAGATCATTCATTCATTTATTGATTCCATAAGCCGTACAATCTAATTCAAACAAAATATGTACAGGACACTGAATTAATCGAGCTACAGTGACCATGCTGAAAAAAAATAATACGAAAAAAACAAAAGCAACAACAAAAATACAAAAGAGAAAAGAAAAAAAAGAAGAATATGCTGTCAAGTTAATCAATCACTATATATAGCCTACTGCATGATTATTTTAGCTTTCCTTGAAAGTAGCATTAGATTTACAATTTCTATTAGGAGAAGACTCCAAACTTTATTACAACTTAATTATTTGAGGTTAATAGTTATTTATTGTTTTGTATGGTTTAGTGTAATATTTGAGGATCAGAAAGTGTTCATACGCATAAAGAAGGATCCTATTCCATGTTGATCGTGGATGAACACCGGCAAATTTCTCCTACTCTTTTCGTATAGTGGTCAGAGGGTATATACCGAGGCAGGGGGGGGGGGGGGAACTGACAATCCCAGCATACAAAGCTGACCTCCCGGGACCCCCTTTAAACATCCTGGCCCATCATCCAAAGGACGGACGTGTATTCTTCCAGTCTCTAGCCATAGGCCGACCATGCCCAGCTCAGCAGCTTATTAGCAACCTGAAACGGACAACAAGAATCCCGATTGAAATCATCAGTAACCCCACAGCACCGTTAAGTGTAAAATGCTTTGCTGAACAAGTACTTTTGAGTCACCGGAAAATTTCCAGGTGGTTTTCCCCCTGGGACCTAGTGATTGCAAGACGGACACTTTAACTTCCAGCAAGCTAACACTTCACCCTATGTTTTAGCAGGCTGGTGAAAATAGAACATTAGTCTACTTCTGGGTGGTCGATCGAACATCTGTGGAAAAGCCATGCATGGGGTTGACCGAAAGTATGAGGAAGCCAGAGTATTATTGATACGTTTATAAATAATGAAACGCATTTTAAGTAGGTTATCCTTGATCGTGAGGATATGGAGGACTCCGTGCAATGTGTAGCCTATATGTATTGTAGTGACAATCTTTGAATGTGACACATTTTAAGTAAGATTCTGTTTTGGGTAGGTTTAGCCATGCCATAAAATATGCGTATGTGTGGGAGTTTGTACGCGTGTATGCAAGTTTGGTTTCTCGTTCGTATTGGGAAATAAATGAGTCCTTTTCGGCAAGCTCCAGGCCTCCGGATATAACACTGATGTCGGAAAAACTCTGCCAGTCCCCTGCCCCTCCCCTCCTCCTTTAGCCTAGTCCAAAAATCAATCACGTCGCTGAATGAATACCAAACGGGAATGCCGTCTGATATTCTCAAGAAAAACACCAAGAAACACCAAGTTATCCATTCATTTGGACTGAGCGAAACGCAATGAATATTCGCGTCCCGGTTGTGACAGTGTCCCTAGCCCTGTGTCAGAAGACTAATTATCTGCAGGCTGTTTTTAAAATAGAGGACGCTATCCTACTTCTTGGTCAGTGCCGGTTAATAGTGACGGACCGCCTCCCATTTACCAGGTCAAAGGTCGCTCAATGCACGGTCTTGTGAGCATATCGAAATTGGCAAGTTAGGCTGCCTCTGAACGATGCTGTAGTATTTCACTGGAAGTGCTGTATTTTAGTATCTAATATGGTGAGACTTATTTTTCTCATGATACATCAGATTTTTAAATTTTGCTTAGTTTGATATCAGTATTGTAGCATTGTAGTAGAAGAACATAGATTGCTAGCAATGTTATACTTAGCCTATGGTATAGCCTAGGCTGCATAGTACTAGCACTAGTAGTAGTGTACGTACCTTACTCCTTAGTGAGGCTACTCGACTGTTGTGCACAGGCAGTAAGTAGTCTACCGTGGTCAACCTAGTTACTCTGTGAGTGAGGCCCTGTCTCCAAGTTAGGCCAGGCAGTGGCCCATTTTTCTCCAACCAGTTGTTGATGGGTTTGAGTTGTGTAGGCTAGGTGACTATGTAGGCTAGGCCATACAGCCCCAGTGAACTGTGAAAACTGGATCAAATGAGTGGCACTGACAGTCATTCTGCGCCGACTTACTGTAGCCAAAATGGTTTAGCATAGGCCTGGTCTTACTTTTACTTCTCAGGCTACCCTAGGGGCCTAAATTATCCAATGAACAGAGCTGCGCATATGCGGTTGCGTGGCCTAAACTCATCACAATTTACACTCCACATCACAGCCCATGCATCTCTAACACAAATTTTTATCTCATATTACCTGACCCTTCCCAGGGTCATTGCTCATTACCAGTCTTATGTTTACAATATACTAGGCTATAGTCCTGCTTTCCTACCAAAGTGCAAAGTCTCTAGCACTGCATCCACCATTCTGCATAAGCTTTTTAAAAACTGAACGTAACACTGCGTCAGTGCGCGGCTGTATGTCATATTTGTGAGCCTTCATGCGAGTGAATGACGTTGAATTTTGCTATTTTAAGCTTCCAATGGTCACCGAAAACAGTTTTATGGGTAATCTTGTAGTTAAGGTTTATTTACAGTATCATTTACTAGCAAGTAATGAAAGTAATGTTTGAATCTCTTGCCGATTTGAGGGCATTTTGTAGCAAACTTAAATGGTTTAAAAATTTTTGTTACCTCTTTGATGTGGAGTTTAATGTAACACACACTCCTGTGCAAGGGTTAGCCTAAACTAACTACATGAGACTAGTCCTATAGCAGTCTGGACCTACACTAACTTTAAGGATTGGATTTGGTATTGATTCTACACTTATTGTACAGTAGCCCTAACTTATTTAGAATACATCTCCATTTCTAAGCCAATGAAGGTGTAATCTACTCACATGTCCTCTGACTCCAGGATCTTCCCTGATTCTCCTCACATCAGCTCAAGTCAAAACTGCCAATGGCACCGGAATTATCGTTCCTGTTACAACTTGCCGAAAAATACTGTAAATAGCAAACAAATAATCGTGGGTTTGCATTTTGACTTTTTACAGCTAGTTTTTTTTTTTTTTTTTAATTACAGTACTCGTCAGTCAGGTGTGACATAGTAAATGCAGTAGTACATAGTACTGTACAGTGTTCTATTTTTACGGTAGTCCGTGAGGACTGGAAAATCTCTTGAAATACCAAATCTTTGCAAAAACAAGCTTGGAGGTTGTCCGACAGACCACCAAATTTTGTGAGGCTGTGCAGCTTTTTAGAGACTTTGTGAATAACAAATACACAGGCCTACTGTACACAGTTGATAAAGAGGACTGTACAATTAGACTTCAATTATTTATGATTCATTTCCTCATTCATTTTGGACCTACAGTACGGGCCCAAGCAATATCTAGGGGCCTGTTATTTCTATCCCAGGATAAGAAAGCCTGTTGTGTGATGTAAATAAATTCTGTTCACTGTGGCAAATCTGAGGTTCCTTCTTGTTTTTCAATAGAGTGCAATTTCAATTTTTCCAATGCAGGACTACCATTTTTTCAGCAGGACAACCAAATTTCAGTAAATGGTTGTCCATTTCTTAATATCGAACACTGCTGTATGTCCTACAAATTGCAAACAAAATGTGCTAAACGTCCTGGGCATTTTAGTACTTTAGTATAGAAAACGTTAACACTTAATAAATGAATGACCTGTTTCTGAACACTAAGGCCAAGTACTGTAAAAAAGAACTTAAAGACAGTTGGTGAGATATTCGATCCCCCTTCCTACCTCTTTTTTGCTGCCACAACAATTTTGTTTCATTTTTATTTCTAAATAACTCCAGTAATTTTATCATTTTTTCAGAAATTTAAAAATAATAAATTGCTGTACAAAATACGTCGGGTTCTGTCAATTTCTTGAGCAAGAATTCAAAGTTGATTTTCAAGATCATTTCAGTCTCGTCACTCACTACTGTACATAAATGCACAGAAGACAGCAGTACGTCCATGCTGTGTGCATGGAAGTAGACATACAATACACACATGTACTGTACTGTAGCCCTGTGTGTGAATGATGAGGTAACCAAAGGTGCTTCCCTTCGTACAGTAGTCTTGTTGATGATGTCTTGTCTTCGGCTTGTTTTTGATGGAGGTCAAATGTCATATGAGGTCAAGAAGGTTCAAATTGTGAAAAATTTGTTAACACTATATCTCAAGAAGGGAAGCTTGGACAAATATCATGTGTGGTATGTAAGTGTACCACATTGATTGCAAGATCACTTTTGTCTTTGGTGGAGGTCAAAAGTCGTTTGGGGTCAACAAGGGTCAAATTGTGAAAGCCTTGTAAACATTATCTCAAGAAAGGAAGCTTGGACAGACCTCAAATTTAGTACATAGCTTTTACCACATTAGGTAGAAAAAGCCTGTCGTTTTTTTGTGGAGGTCAAAGGTCATTTTGGAAAATCCCCTCCCCCCTCACAGTAGAGAGAGACATCAGAATAGAAAAATCCATAAAGAGAGATCCAATTTGATGTGATTGATCAGACTAGTTCCATTTATATTTTGGTTGGACTCGTACACAGAAATTATATGGAATTAATTTGACAGTGGTGACTGAGAAGTTATATGAAGTTGACAAAAGGCCAAGACGAAATGATAACACAGGCCCACATACCGTATGAGGAAGAGGAAGAAGGAACAAGCTCGTTTCTCGTTGGTTTCCGGAGTGAATCTGCTGAGGCCTAGTGGTTGTCAATGCTTCTGGGGTTGAAAGTCATGAGGTCTACGATGACGTAAAGTTCATCAACCAATCAGAATGATATAATTGTATACTGCATTGTACAGTATGTGAATTGTTGCTCCCTATGAATTGACCAATCATGTAATATTGCAAGATCTTTCCAAATAAATCTGCTTGCCCTTTCCATTTATTTTTCTGACTTACAGAAGGGAATAAAGAGAAAGTTAATAATCTTGGGTAAACACCAGAAACTTAACTTTGTATGACCTCTGAGTATGGTAGAGAGTATGTACCATTCACCATATACAACACTTAGACAGATCTTCCATTTTGAATGTAGGTGTAGCTCATTGAATATACTGTACTAGAATTATGTTGTCTTTGGTGAGGTTCAAAGGTCATTTGAGGTCAACATGGCACATTATGAAGTTCTTGTAAACGTCATATACATGTACCTCAAGAAGGGAAGCTTTGACAAATATCATATTCAGTATGTAGCTGTATCTCATTCAGCACTTGAATGGAGGTCAAAGGTCATTCAGTGTCAGCAAGGGTCAAATTGTGAAAGCCTTGTACACATAATCTCAAGAGAGGAAGCTTGTATAGATCCCATATTTGATATACTGTGCTGTAAAGCATAGGCAGCCTTTGCCACATACTAAAGTATGCTATAATGTCAGATTCAAACAAAAAATCTCATACTGTACAGGTAGTCAGCTCATCGAAAGTGAGATAATTACAAGACAAAAGTTAACAGCAGTGCACAATGTATTGTGGTTAACTATTGTCTTGCTGATCTTTTGACTTGTTCCCCTGTTCTCTCTTTTGTTTTGTTCCTCTTGTTTTCTCTTACCCTTTGTGTTGTTTCTCTCGTTTTCTTTTATCTGTTTCCTTGTTCCCCTGTTCCTTCTTTAGTCTTGTTCCTCTCGATACTCTTATCCTTTGTGTTGTTTCTCTCGTTTTCTCTTATCCTTTGTGTTGTTTCTCTCGTTTTCTCTTATCTTGTGACTTGTTCCCCTGCTCTCTCTCATGTCTTGTTCCTTTTGTTTTCTCTTACCCTTTGTGTTGTTTCTCTCGTTTTCTTTTATCTGTTGCCTTGTTCCCCTGTTGTTTCTTTAGTCTTGTTCCTCTCGATACTCTTATCCTTTGTGTTGTTTCTCTCGTTTTCTCTTATCCTTTGTTTTGTTTCTCTCGTTTTCTCTTATCTTGTGACTTGTTCCCCTGCTCTCTCTTATGTCTTGTTCCTTTTGTTTTCTCTTACCCTTTGTGTTGTTTCTCTCGTTTTCTCTTATCTGTTGCCTTGTTCCCCTTTTGTTTCTTTAGTCTTGTTCCTCTCGATACTCTTATCCTTTGTGTTGTTTCTCTCGTTTTCTCTTATCTTGTGACTTGTTCCCCTACTCTCCTTCATGTCTTGTTCCTTTTGTTTTCTCTTATCCTTTTTGTTGTTTCTCTCGTTTTCTCTTTCAGAGTTTTCTTGGGTTTGGTCAGGGAGCAGATATTGACATTGTGTTGGATGATGCCAGCACAAGGAAACAAGCAGAAATAAAAACAGAAGATGGAAGGAAGGAAAAATTATACTTGTTTTATGATGGAGAGAGCATCACAGGAAAGGTACAATCTCAGACATTTGATGAATAGTACAGTACATCCAATTGCTCTGGCTTTGATTCATAGACATTTGATGAATAGTACAGTGCATCCAATTGCTTTGGCTTTGTTCACTTAAACTGTACAGTATATACTATAGTATATGACTATGGCATCTACTGTAGTCCTGTAACTTTCAGCAATGTTCCAACCTTGCAGGCTTTGTGCAGTTCCATTTGAAATGTTTCCTTCCACTGAAATGAATACTGTACAGTAGTTGATTAAACTGCATTGAATTGAAGAATGTAGTTTGTCTGATCGTCGATAAGTGAATTGAGTATCTTGATATAATGTACTCAGATACTTGCTTTTGATTGCTACCAGGGGCAGAAGATTAAGAAAATTGCAATTTGCATCTTGCAAATCACTACAGTATTCTGCAATTGGTCAGACTGGTGGTGTCTATTTTTACAGTACTTTGAAACTGTGCCAATGGAGATGTTAGCATTCTTTATTTAATCACTTTTAGCAACAGTACTGTAGCCATGTTGTTTTCAGTGATTTACTGTAGTATTGTTTAACTGCGTAGTCAAGAAAAAAGACAAAAATGAGAAGACCTAGATTCATTAGCATAACAATGGTTAGTTGAATCAAAAGTCTTTGTTTGCACACTTGCTGTCACAAGTACTCTTCTGTGGTCTAAATTCACATATTATTTACAGCTCTCCAGTACTGCACTGTATATTACTCACCTAATGCATCGTGAATTGTGTTTTTGATTTAACTTTATGGTAGTGTAATATCACATGTTGTCCAATGTATTAGAGACTGTGCATCTGTGCATTAAAGAAGATGCTGTCATACTGTACAGTACTTTACATACAGCTTGCGTTGTTTTTAGCTGTGATGAGTTCATGGTTCATATTACTGTACATGGTAACCTATAATGTGAGGGGTTCATAACAAAACATGCGTATTATGATAAATGATTTAGAAAGTATCAGGTGGGAGAGTGTGGTATCATAAGACCCATTGTCATATTAAAAATCATCCTTGTTGTTCACCCGTACCTGTAGTAGGTTTACAGGTATGTGTAGGCTATACTGTAATCTGCATAGTCTTTACCTGTACTGTACATCCCAAGGATCTGCTGTACTTGAAGCCTCTTTACTGATTGTGCTTTAGTTTCGAAAATCAAGTCAAAAGTTTTTATTTGTCTGTCAACTAACCTGTATTCAATTCTTCCAATAGGTCAATGTTACTCTCAAAGGCAAGAAACTGGAACATCAAGGCATCCGTATAGAATTTGTCGGTCAAATAGGTAAGTCAAAATTGGGACGGTTTTTTCTCATCAGTCTGAGTCTACATTCCCTCAGTTGTGATTGAAAAATACTGAGCCATCATTCTACTCTATTGTTAGATTATGCAGGCCAAGGATGCATCTCCTAAAAACATTTCTTACAAATCTGAAGGAAGGTAAATAAAAAATGAAGAATTGTCGCCAGTCCCAGTGTAAAGTTTTGTTGAACTACAAAATCTGAAGACCTTACAACTCTTTCATTTTTCTTTGTGATTAAAGAAATGGTTGCTCTCATACTGTACATACAAGTGACATTACTGTACGTACATTGGCACTTTGGAAAGCCTTAAAATACTGGCTGTGTATAGAATATTTCACTCTTTTCAGACTAACTGCTATAGAATACAGAACGTTTTCACCTACCATCATGAAAACTACCTATTTCATCTGAACATGGTGTTATGTAAGCAGTGGCCGTACATCGATATTACCGGTATTAGTTGGTATTCCCACAATACCCATACTGTCGATATGCATTTTCGACTGTATCAACTGTAAAAGTTGATATATGACAGAAATATCTAAAATATTGATATTATACTACATAGTAGCATACCGGGTCAACTGTTGATATCGACAGTGAGTAGCAGTGACTAAGTATCGACTAAATGACACAGATTGATAACCCTCCGTCTCATGTTACAAGGACACTTACGTTCAACTCGTGTCTCTGACCTCCATAACAAAAGCGGCCCTAATAGCAGTGGCTACGCACATGTATGCACTTCGATCTCTGCACACGTGTATACATGGACTTTGATCGTGCAGAAGCTGTTGTCGACGATAGGTACAGGGGTTACAATGTCAAGTACACACATAGTGTACAGGGTTCAAAGCAGCAAGTTCAGACAGTGCGGAGTATGAACGTTAGCGACACAGCGTTGTCACGTGGCCATTTGCGCGGGACAACGATCACAATTTGTCATCCCTATGGAAAGTTTCAGTTCCTGTAACAACTACATCACGATGTGCAAAAGAAAAGACCAAAGTAAAAGGGCTGGATCAACTGCATTTCAAAAACGGGTGTGGAGTAAAACTGTCACTTTTTTTCTGTTGAAGATTTTGTTTGTATTGATAAAATATCAGTTGGTATGTTAGATATTTAGGGATATTTTTGGGGCAGGCTAAAGCTTGTTGATTAATACTGACAGTGACAGGCGAGTTCAGCTGTACAATAAGGGAAACAAGTTCAGTAAAACCCCTTATTTACAGGTTTGCAGAGAGTATATAGCAGTGTAAGGTCCAATTGCAAGTTATTTCACTCAGGAATTAGGGGCTTTTCATCCGTTTAGGTGTAGTTTCAGATCAGATAATTAACCTGCAATTTTCTGAAAACGTTAGCTTGTACAGTGATGTGAGATGTTCTCCAATGTCAAAGACAAGGGACTGCCTAGTTCAGTTAAATTACTTCTTTTATACATCCAATACGAAGAAAATCTGGAGCAAGGTATCAGTGTATATCTTGCCCATAGTAGATGTGCACAGCAAAGGTGCTGTGAGAAATTTGTGACTTAAGTGATTAGTTTGTGATAGGGCCTCAGTCCTTTTTGTTTATGATTGCTACTCAGATTGGGTGTGCTATTCTATCAATCAAGTGAATTTGAAGAAAAAATAGACAGTTTTGTGGCCCCCAATTTTGCGTGATTGAGAAAGAAAAACCGAATTGAACTTTACTACGGAAACAGAATTTACCAATTTTGGAGAAGTTTCTAAACTATACATTTTGATTAAAAAAGTTAATTAACTAAATGCACAAGGTTTACAGCTGTTTTAAGTTTCCTTTAAGTTTTACAATCGTTATCAAACCCGCAAACATTTACTTGTAACACTGCAGTACGTAGTACGCAAGTCAACCCCAGCAGATCAGCTGCAGTGGGCCAAAACACCTGTTTGAATCTACTGAGCATTCCCCATGAGCAGCTAGCACTGACTACGGTATGTCTAGGCCCCCGAAAAAGAGGAGGTAACTTCTTAAACAAACGTATTTGCTGCTGTAGCGCCACAATATATCACAACTCATCGAAGTTCTCTTTTTCTACCAATGCAAGATTGAATCTCAATGTTGAAAACAGTAGAATACATTTCTTTAAATAATATTTATAACTCTGTAGCTAACAAACCGTCGACTGTTCTTTCACAGGGAATGAAATACTGTAGGCCTAAGTACAAATTTCCGAGGTGGATAGGCTATTCGGCAACATACCTAATTATGTTAGGATATAATTAGTGTAAATTTATAGAAGGCTTTTGCACGATCTTTTGTACATTTTTAATGAAAGTCTTTGGTACATACATTTAAAGCTTAACAATACATGTAGTATAGTTTGGTTTACATGAACTACAGGTATGCAACATTTTGTGCACCACTTAAGTTTTGAAGCAGTATCGAATGATTTCTTTCGATCAAAATTGTGTTACCCTGCTGGAGTGGTTTTCGGCCTAACACTAAATTGTTCAAGCGTAACAAAAGATCGCAAAGACATGTAATTTCCGTTTATGTCTGAAACAGAAATTCACAGAAATTGGAAAGTTAAAAAAAAAGAAAAAAACTGGAGGAATCTGAGAAGTGAAAAATGGTATATCCCACTTTGTGACGCAGACAATCGGAAAGGGGGGGGGCTGTCCACCAATTTTACTTGGAGTTGACAAGTATTTATGATTAGACTTACTATAAAAAAGCAGACAAACAGAAAACGGCATAAGACAGCAAAAGATTTGATAGGCCTATTTTACGATTAGTACAGTACATTTACAGTACTGTAGCTCTTGATCATTCATAGTCAAGTCCTACACAAAGTATACCATTTAAAGCACATTTACTGTGTGTACCTGTTCCACGAAAATATCAATATTATCGGTACAGTATTTTGAAGTTGGTATATCGATATTTTTATTTCGGAATACTGACCCACCTTCGTGTTATGTACCTGTAATCCTTTTAAAAATGTGTGTTTTTTTCATACTACAGTAGGTATGGCAAACCCAGTTTGTTTATATCTCACATGCATCCCACCATTCATTTTGTGAATTGAAATTGCCAAAGAAGCTACTTACAGTATTAAAACTTAGGTTGCCATAAATGTTGAACTTAGGACAAATGTTCATCACTGCCATGGTAGGTTTATTTCAATGAATGTGTACTGTAGAGAATAATCTTAAAATGGTAAACAAACGATGTAATGAACTTGGACATGTACTGTACTTAGGTTTTCAAGTCCAATGTGTTTGGTCCTGTATCACTATTTATTCAAGTAAGCACCATTGCAGCAATATTGTTCTCAGCAGGGGACACCCTACCACTCCTAGAAAAAATTACCACCCCCCTGACATAGTGACAACCCATAGTAGAGGAACTGCCTACCTATAAAGGCTCTGTGGGGCCAAAGATAATTGAGCAGTAAGCTTCTGCCATAGAGCAAGGAAATGTCCTGAAGTGGCACCAGTTTGTATCCAAATTATCAAGAATTTCTGCGGCGGGGTAGGTTGAACCTTTCCTGTCCCCTCTCAGAGAGTAAATGTAAAAACTTAAAAAGTAGGACTTCTGTTGTAGTTGATTGAGATGACCTCAGATGAAAAGTATTTTAAGACCTGTTTGACCAAAGTTGTTTCGAGGCCTTCACTACTTCACCCAGGTGTAGTCAGTACTAATCCACGGTAGTAGTTCCAAGGTGTCTTCAACTCCATGGTGACAGTGGTAATCAGAATTGGACGTCAATCTGTTGTCCAGGAGGTTCCAGTAACTATGGTGATCAGTGACTTTACTATGTTCATGTGGTATGACTAGCAATCCCTCACTGTCCTGTACATACTGGATATCCTGTACATACTGTATGTACTATGCTGTGTATCCTGTTCATGTGTTTTCTTTATATCCTGTGCATAGATCCTGGACAATCTGAGGTACAGTAGATGCATACATTAAAATGCATTCATGTGCATTGAAATGTGTTTCTCACCTTTCTGTTCGATTCCTAACATCGGTGGTCTCCCTTGCTATGTATTTTGTTTGTTTGTTTTTTCATTGCCTCTTCGTTTGGCTTTTTGCATGGTTAGGAAGAAAATTCGAAAAGGCATAAGACTGTAACAATTCAATTACAGTACCTCCTAAGAACAAACTTGCCTTTGTCATATTTTACCCAAATACAAGGATATTTCTGTGTTTGCTCAACATGTATACTTCAAAAGTTTTGATGGTCATCGGTGAGCTTGACAATAGTCAGTATTTTGTCATTTTCTAGAACTTTACTATGACCGTGGCAATCACCATGAGTTCACATCGCTGATCAAAGAGCTGGCCAGACCAGGAGAACTAACGCAGTCAACAAGTTTCCCATTTGAATTCATGAATGTGGAGAAACCTTATGAATCCTACACAGGAGCTAATGTTAAATTAAGGTAAGGTATCACTGGCAGTCAATCACCACAGGAAAGGGTTTGAACCTTAAGTAATCACTTATAAGTACTTAAGGTGATTGCATGCATAGGCAAAACATTGGAATTTCATCTCCAAAATTTTGGTAAGGCTTTTAATTACACTATTCAGTCAATCTAGGAAAATAAATAGGTTTCAGTTGGTTAATTTTGCAATATGATTTCAAATCCATCTAACATAACTACGTAGAGTGTAGAATACGATAATGTAGTGGTTGACAGTTTTCAGTTCAAATCAACAGTGTGCTTCTTTGAGAAAGCCAATGGGAAGTATACTAGTATTGAATATTCAGTTACCAACTCAGGATCACTGACCCCAAGGGCAAGGATTGTGTTCAGTTCGTAGGTTATTTATAATACAGTGTTTCCTTTCTCCAAATACTACAAGTCCCGATACCTATCAAGGAGCGAAGACTTGAGTGGTATGTTTTTGATACACTAGTGAGACCTGTACTGTTGCGTATTCATTATGTAGGCGGTTACAGCAAGAACCGTTAATTTTCAAACGTGATTTCTGTTTTTACTGTTTTTATGCCAATCCCGTTGCTTTTTCGAAGTACTGTAGGTACTGTCATTTTCCTTCATTGACAGACATAGTCCGTTCATTTACAACATCGCGTGTGCATTTAAAAATAAAGAAAAAAGTTCAGATCAAACATAATCTTATCTTTTTGGTTTTTCAGTACTCATGCAATCACTTTAAATAATACTATGATGCAATTGCAAAACTTTGAGGTAATTTGTAGACTTTGAAAACAAATCAAACAGTTTTGTAGAACATTGTGAAGTCAAGGTCAATGGGATAGCCTGCACCCATCGAAGAAATTTTTGCCCTTTTGATCCATCCTCCGCACCAGAAAATTCTCTTCCCTCCCAAAAAAGTTAACAGTAGACTACTGCTATTTAATTGGAGAATGAAATCATCTTTAAGTTGCAACATGTTGCTTCATTAAACCTCTCAAGTTATCAAGAATTTCAGCCCTTCTTCCCTCCAGCCCTCTAATGATGATTGCGCTGGAAGCAGTTTGTTTGTGGCCACACCCTTCCCCGTCTGTCTTGTGATATTTGCAGTAAATAATGTTAATGAATTGCATAAACAGCCAAGACTGGAACTTATAGAAACCTACACATACTGTCCGGTAACACAACTACTGTATGTACTGTATGATAAACTTAATCTTTGTTTAATTTCAGTCTGAGATCAACTTAATCAATCTGCTTCTTTATGGAGATTTTTTTTTTGAGGGAGGGGGGATTTTTAAGGGTGATTGTCACTCATCTCAAGACACTGTTTTTTTTTTTTTTTTTTTCTTGTCATTCAGGTATTTTTTGAGGGTGATAATCACGAAGCGTCTGACGGACACCACCAGGGAGATGGACATATTGGTTCATACTTTGTCTCAATATCCATGAGACAAACTCATCCATTAAGATGGAAGTCGGCATAGAAGACTGCCTGCATATAGAATTTGAATACAACAAATCAAAGTAAGTAAATGGACAGAAAATAAAGTAATTAAACAAACAAACAACAAATAGATAATCACAACAGTATCACAGTACTTAAGAGAGAGATAATTAGAAAAATGGAAACAAAAGAGAGAGCACCTGAGGTTTGACAGCAATGATTGTTTCAGTGTGGCCTTCCAGTACAGTTACTGTATGGCTGAACAACACTGCAATGTACAAAGACAGTAACTATGCTTTGAGTATTGGCTTGATGTACTGTAGGCCTTATGATGAAATGGCTGTATGGTACTGTTGGTGTGATATCGTGATATCAGCAAATGAGGATGTTAAGACTTAGCTCCTGATATCGTTATGAATGATGCAAACAGTATCGTCTGCACACTTCAGGAAAACAGTCAATGTTAGAACAGATTTGTATCACACACTAAATAATGTGCCTCGCATTAAACTTAAAGGAGTGGATTGATTTACATGAAAACAAAGTATCGTGACAGAAGGTTAGGATTTGACTGCACAATGTGACTCTTATACTCACTCCATTGTTTTTTTTATTCATGTGTACTCCCATTTGGTTCCAACTTTCCCCTATGATATTGTGGTATTGTTTTTGCAATATGAGGGAAAAGTGCTCGCGATGTTTTGGGGAAATTTCGTATTGCAATGACACCAATGTGCAGCTGATGGAAATCATAGAGTACACATGCTGCATGTGATAACATTAACTACAGCTCCCTCTATAAACAGTGTTACTACTGACCAACAAATGTCAGTGTTTTGTTACTCTGAGGGAGAGATGGCATCATCTGTGTAAATCCTAAAGACATATTTTGATTAAAGCAACATGTTGCATTGGACTCTTTTTATTTTTCACAATTTCTCCATGTCCATGCAATTTGCAGGGTAATGTTGACTGCCTATGAAAATATCAAAGACACTCTTCACACTTCAGACATTTTTTCCCATTAACAAATGTTAACTACTGAGTAAGTAAGGTATATACGTGATTCTCAAGTATCTTATGTCCGCCACATGTAATGTTTATTCATGAGCAACAGTAAAAATAGAGTCATTAAACCTCCTGTATGTTGCATCAGTATAACACACATGAATGCAGAGCGCTTGTGTGTGCATACAAGCAAAACAGGCACGTAGCCAGGCTAAGCTGGTCCTGTGATTCATATTCAGTAAACTGTTTTAAATCGAATATGAACACATTTTATTGCACCTTAAGTATTTTCTAGGAATGCAAAACAGAATGTGTCAGTTGTTGAACTTTTATTTCACTGTTCAAATACCAATTGACTAGATTAGCATATAATGTCTGCAATATTTTGCAATCATTACCATTGGTACTGTAAACTCGCTATGAAAGATTGCTATGCTTTCAAGCATGTATATGTAGTACAGCTATCTGCTGTATGTACGTATTAATATTACAGTGTAGATTCACTAGAGTACCTTAAGTTGTATCATTTGCATCTACAGTGAGTTTCACTGCAGAAAGCGTACTCTGAAAATGTTAAACTATGGCCTTCAACTAATGAGCAGTAGCTTTAAGACAGGGTTCACTTGTTTCGATTTGGTAGGATGAGGACTGCTGTCACATAGAACTTGATTAAATTCAGTTATACTTAACAAAAAACATTGATCAATTAACTTGAGCAATATGAAGAAATAGAGCAGTTTATCATTGAATTAGGAGAATGAGTTAGATAGACCTAAGGAGTAAGTGACAGAAGAGCTATGAATTATCATTTTTGGATCATATACTGTATTTGTTGTGTCGTTAATTCTGGCTGATTTGATTTACATGATCGACTCTCACTTTTGTGATTACATGATTTGTTCCCTACTAGTGCAATAACTCTTCCTTCTGGTATTATTACTTAATTACATTACACTGACATGAATCCATGATACACTCCATGTCAGGAGTGTTTTAGGCATTCTCTCTGATCTCGTAAAGTTGCTGTTATTTTTCTTTGAAGTTAGCCATTTTCATCCAATCTGAACTACAGTAAACCCCGCTTATCCGAACCCCGTTTATCCGAACTCCCTGTTTATCCGAACTTGCCGTTCGGTTTCGCAAAACTGGCATCGTACACAAGCAATGTAAACTTTCAGTCTAGATGTGACAACATTTTACCTCTCTGTTTAACTTTTTCGATCCTCGAAGATCTTTATTGTAGTTAAACCAGCTTATGTTAATGTTTATCTCTACTACCAACTTAAACCGCCAAGCCGGAGGATGAATACATGATTCAGAAATACCCGGCTAATTCTCCATGTGTTTTCTTTCTTTGTTGTTGGCGTAGAATCACGATAGCGTCACTAAGTCCATACTGACAATAGCCTATCGAAGTGTACAAAACTAAGGCTTTTCATGCAAAGCCCGCGCTAGCATTAGCGCTGCCCAACAGTTTTTCTTTTCACACCTAACAATACAGTGATTGGAATTAACACGCGTGTGGGATGTCAATCAGACTTAAAACTGGGTGCAATAGGTGAGAACAAAGTGAATTGATGGCCCCAGATGAGAAAATTAACAAGCTTTGAATTTTGAAATTCAAAACAAATAAATCCCGTCTTGGAAAATCTTTCGGCAATATCTTTGAATTTATTCATGCAATGTGGCAAGGGAACCGATAGCTCCATTAACACTTAGGCCTAATGAGCTTGTAAAAGATAGCAAACTTCTAAAACCTAGTTAAACTTCGGAAACGATTAAGCCATTTTGATAAAGTCAATCAAACTTTTCAAATCTCCTGAATATCCAATGAAGATGATACAACAAACGATTCAAACAAATAAAATGAGCGGTAGGCCTACTCAAGACATATGGGCGAATTATCCCTTGCCACGTTTGATTCCAATCATTGTTTAAAAAATTAAGTAGAGCACGTTATTTTTCTACTACCGAGACTCCGGCATTTTGATAGGCCTAGCTTTCAAACAGTACCAGGCAAGTAACCGTGCTGTTACTGCTAATGTTAATGTTGTAGCTAGCGTACCGCCCGAATTCACAAGTAGCGGTAATAGCGGTAATAGCGGTTAGACTGTCGGGTTTTTTAAGTGGCATGCTTCTCACTTTACATCTCCCTTTTCCATGTCGGCAAGTGTTTATACCGTTTGTAGAGGTAAAATTTATATGCATGTTCGTTATTTTAGCGCATTTTTTGAAAATGTAGGCTACTGTTGCTTTTGGTTTATAATGTTAGGATTCCGTGTGTAGGCCATGTGTTATCCTGCCGCCGAGCAAAGTGTCGCAACCCAGACGGACATCCATTGCCCTCATTCAATTTATCCTCCTTGGAAGTTCAATCTAAGAAGAACACACAAAACACTTTGAATTTTCAAGCAAATGTTTATTTTTTAATACGAAACCAAAGAAATAACACGGAGACAACCTAACAATGGTTAATTTCACTTTATTGATAAGTGCATGCTTCACTCGGGGTAGCATATTAACGATAAACATGTAACCCTGTTTATCCAAACTTTTCTGTTATCCGATCAACGTCTGGCCCCGACATGTTCGGATAAACGGGGTTGTACTGTATTACATGGTTAATTGTTATGTTATTCTTATAAATTTTTACAGATATCATCTGAAGGATGTTATTGTCGGTAAAATTTATTTCCTCTTGGTCCGGATCAAAATAAAGCATATGGAGCTTGCCATCATTAAGAGAGAAACGACTGGATCTGGTAAGTTAAAAACACACTTTACAGAAGGCCACTTTGGACAGAAATGGACACACTTCTTGGAAGGCCAATATGGACAGAAACTGACACACTTCATGGAAGGCCAATATGGGCAGAAACTGACACACGTCATAGAAGGCCAATTTGGACAGAAACTGACACACGTCATAGAAGGCCAATTTGGACAGAAACTGACACATGTCATATAAGGCCAATTTGGACAGAAACTGAAACACTTCATGGAAGGCCCATATGGACAGAAACTGACACACGTCATAGAAGGCCAATTTGGACAGAAACTTATGTATGCAGCTGAGCGTTGAGAGATAGAATGATGGTCTATTGGCACAGTGGCTCTGTTATGTAAGTGACTGAGATCAGGTCTGAAGGAAAGTTATCATCAATTCATTCTGTTGTAGATGACATAAAGGTCAGAAACTGTTCTGCACTAAATAAAACACACTGTTAGTTCCTTAGATCATTCTTCTGTATACCAATGGAGTAGTGGCATGATGTCGTAGTAACATGTTATTGTCATAGTAACATGTTAGGTAAGATGAACCAATCAGCACCTATCTAGGGAGTGTCACTTTAGTAGTATGTACACATGATCGTAGATCTTGCTCTTGAAGGAAAAAGTTAAAAAAAAAAAATCATTGCATTTGTTTCAAACCCTTTTTAAAGGCTTCCATAACAATGAATTTTGCTTTTTCCTGTCATCTAACTTGCCCTTCCCAATTGTTGTGGTATTCTTTTACATATCTTCACTCTATGTTAGCTGCATCATGTCCTGTCTTCACTCAGCTGTGGTTTTCTTTATATAGCTCACTCTAGGTTAGCTGCATATGGCTGGATATATCCATCATATCCCAACTTAAGTGCTTAACATATCTTGTTCTAGGTTCGCAATATGGTGGATATGTATGCACTGTATATCTTATCTCTTACTCTGCTGTTTTATTCTTTTACATATATTGCTCTAGGTTGGCTGGATATGGTGGATATATCCGTCATATCCCAACTTAAGTGCTTAACATATCCTTGTTCTAGGTTTGCAATATGGTGGATATATGCACCGTATATCTTGTCTCTTACTCTGCTGTTTTATTCTTTTACATATCTTGCTCTAGGTTGGCTGCATCTGGTGGATATATCCGTCATGTCCTAACTTTCCACTCTGCTGGTATCCTCTCTCTCTAGGTTGGCTTTCTGTTTAGAGGATGCTATAGCTTTTTGAGGAACCTCTCTAGCTATTGAAAGATATTATCTTGTAATCTTCATTCACCTGAGAGTCATCTAGCTACGAAGTCTTTCCTTCTCTCCATCTAGATGTGTTAGTGGAGCTTTATGTGAAAACAGTTAACTATCTATGATCAGTTTCTTCACCTAGTCCTCACAAAATGCACATACTGTAATGTGCTAAAATCATGTCTGGAGAAGACCCTGTCTGCATAATAGAAGATGACATGATATCCAGATATGCTGTAATGGTCAGGGCATGTTCTTCTCGAGAAGGCATAAATATGTATGATTCTTGTGAGTGTTTGCTGAGGATTGACTGGTCTCTTTGATTTTCTGATGCATATTCAAATATTCATTAAACTGTCATGAGTATTCATGAATCTACAACTGAATGCCAGCCAGTGCTCACATGATATCATACATGATAAGGTTTCATCGAAGGAACAAACCCTAACCATGATGGTATGACTCGATATCACCTCATGTTCTATCATGCAGAAAACGGTTTTCTCGAGACATGATTTTAGCACATTATGGAAATACTGTGTGGACTAGGTGTTGAGTGCTTTTGATGGTAATGTATGTACAGTTGTGACTTAACTACGCTCATTTTCTCATTTTTCCGTCCAGGTCCGAACACTTTCAACGAGAATGAAACCATTGCCAAGTATGAAATAATGGACGGTGCTCCTGTGAGGGGTGAGTTAAACTGAATGGTTTACATCTCTGAATCAGTGAGGTAATTAGCATTACTAGATGATCCACTAATTGGTCCTGCCAATATTGTGTTACTCTCAGATAATGTGAAACCGATTGTTAAGATGGGACCCTCTTTGCCTCTGAAAGTGATGAATTATTAAATCTTTATGTGTCATTGGCTGGATCTAAAATACTTTATATCCAATCTGTGACTCGCAGGTACTTTGTTTTATTTGTCATGAAGCAAGCTTTCTTGGTATTCCAACAAAGGATAACTGGGTATAATGATCAAATGCCTCATAATCGTACTTCACAGT
Source organism: Stichopus chloronotus (assembly GCA_021234535.1). NCBI lineage: Eukaryota > Metazoa > Echinodermata > Holothuroidea > Aspidochirotida > Stichopodidae > Stichopus > Stichopus chloronotus. The sequence continues at coordinate 36,785,742 of CM037833.1, read as the reverse complement.
CTTAAGTGGGTTCTTGCCCACACATGTTACAGAAGTAACTCGACATACTGTAGGTTCTACATGTCCGCGAGGCCCATTTGCAGATAAGTGCTACTCTTACAACAAAGGTTCAGTTCCCTTTGAATTGAGCTTATATTTGTGAAAACATTTCACTTTCAACATTTCAGGGTTATTTTAAGTATTTTGTGCTTATCTTTCATTTATACCATGCTACTGAATTTTTTTTTTATTTTTCTTCAATGCAATAATCAGACCAAATACAAATTAAGTCATTGCCAGTTTTTAACTGGTTTTGTGTAAGCTTATTGTCAAGCAAATTTGACATTTGTCACTTGTAGGAAGGATTCAACAGTTGACCTTCTGTTGTACATTACTGGTATACCAGTAGCCCATCAAACCTCTGTATCATGAGCAGGCATTGTAACAACTGATTCCTGACTGCATTCGTCTTCCAACATCATTATCTCTGAGCTACTGTAGGCTTTTGTTTGTTCCTTCATTAAACTTAAAAGCAAACAATCCTGTCTTCTTTCACTTCACAGCAATTACTTTATTGGTGATATGCAAATTAGATAAAATATGCAAGTTCATATTTCCCACCATCTTCTGTACTTGTAATGTTTCTTATTTCCATTTCTTTGATTCTTTTTTCTTTTTTTCTTCTTTAGGAGAATCTATTCCAATCCGGCTCTTCCTCTCGGGGTACGAGCTCACACCGACGATGAGGGACGTTAACAAGAAATTTTCAGTACGGTATTACCTTAACCTGGTGTTAGTCGACGAAGAGGAACGAAGATATTTTAAGCAACAAGTGAGTCCATTGACAACCTCATAAGTTGATTAGAGGAATCTTGTAGAATAAAAAGGTCTAGTTGTCTGTTTCAGTTTAAACATAAGTGAACGTAAGAGAGTTGAAAAGATTAAAATCTTCCATCAAGAAAATGAGATAATTTGAATCAAAGTTTACGACAACGTTCTATGAATAGTCCACCCACTATGAATAATATAAATATAACAGTTAGGTTATCATATCATGTGGAGTAATTTGTTTGTTTTCATCGCTCAAGAATTCATCTAGCTTTAATTGTCTCCCAGGATAAGAACCTTTCTTCTTGGTCTCTGTTTGTCATTGCAGGAAATCACCGTTTGGAGGAAACCAGACAGAGCAAAGAAGCCGGTGATATTTCAACAACTTGAAGTAAAGAAACAGCCTGAGACAGAGGCTGGTGTTTAGGTAATCATTCTCTTTGGAATTATTATGTAAAGTATCCTGATCTCACGTCAAGAGATGAAAAATTATCCTCGTATATCTGTCATCAAAGATGAAGAAACTAGGCAAACGAACCGGACGAAAGAATCCCAGCTATCGATAAAATTGGAGGAAGTTATGGATGTTGTCATCAGCTGTTTAATAATCTCAAGATCATGTCATTGAAACAGTTACCTGTTGTCATGACAACAAACTAGTTGCTAGCTGTCAGGGTTTCACACCAGATGCTGGCTGTCTTGACCAAATCTCAGTTTCCTTTTGTGATGGAGCAGATGCTACTCACCATTGCAGAGAAGCTAAGAAAGACATTACCTGCGAATTGAAGGTGGTGGCGTGGTTGCTGTTTCATTTCATATTGAAGAATGTTTTCTTTTTCATAGATAGAATCCTTTTGTGTGTCCAAAATGTCACCTGTAGGAGTCTACTTTGGCAAATAGTTCAAGTAATACAGATCATATCAGTTTTTCAGGGTGCACTAAATTGTTAAGCTCAAAGTTGTAGGTTTTTAAGCAGCCCAGTAAACCCTCAGTGAGAAGTTAGTACAGTTTATGTTTTTTTCTTTAAGTAAAAAATTCTTTTCATTTTGAAGGATTGGTTGAAGAATGTGTACACTTTATTCAGATTTTAATTCACAAATGTGTTAGTAATTGTTACACTTATTCAGAAAGAACATATATATGAAAAGGGGTAATATTTCTTCACCTTCCAGTCTGATATTGTCAAACAGTTTAGTGAGCTTTCCTTTACTGGTAGGAGCAGGAATAAATTGAATGACAAACAACTTTTTCCTTGTAAAAATGAATGGTACATTCCAGTCTGAAATAAAGGTTGCTTACAAGTTGCTGGACTTGAGGTTGAAATACATTTTAGCAGCTCAAAAATGTTTCATGGATAGTTTTCCCTTGCAGTTACTAGTGACACCATTCCTCACAGTTCAGAATTGAAATGATATATGTACATGTACACAGTTTGTTTTCCTGCCAAGTAACCTGCAGGCCCATGATACCATTGATTTGATTTAAGTGGGTGATGTGTGGCATGCATCAGGAGGCCTGCAGTATTTTATCATTTCTCTTGTAGCATCTATCTCAAAGTTTCTGGTGTTCAGTCCAAAATAGGACTGCTTGAATGTGCCATCTATGACAAAATTATCAGGCTACTGTACATAGTGGGTTGTCTGGGGTTGGTACTTGGTAGGCTGATCTTGTAGTAGAAACCCTTAATAGTTCTCTCACAATGAATTATGTGTTGTTGTTTTTTTCATCAGTTACAATTACAGGGATATATCCTTATATGTCAGTTGAAAGTTTATCCAAACGGTTACCAAGAAATGGCAATGTATCCAATGATGTGTTATAAATAGTATGTTTTCAAATGGTATAGATATGGATTTGTAAAGAGGGTCTTATGTAATTTGCACAATGAAATAAATCAGCCTTGTTAAACGATGTCGTGTTTATAAATCCATTCTCTTAACATCTTTGAAAAATTCATATCTTTGCAAAATTCTACAAGTATTCATAGTAAAAGTGTCATTTCATCAAACAGCCGACATTGATGATTCTCTTTTTTCTAAAGGAAAACATTGCATGCATTGCCATTACTACAAACTCACTTGATGCTCTACCTAAAAGGAAACTTATTCTCCCGTAGACCTGTCGATTTTTGAAGGAAACTGCAAAATGGGGTTGGAAAATCATCTAATTTTGATTTAAGGACATACTGATTTACCCAGATTGTTCAATAATCTCGCAACTAGTCTACTGCTAGCCCCATCCAGGACTGTCTTAGCCTCTCCTTGTTCAGACCTGAACCTATTTTATTGCCTGAGAGTCTACTCCCTGCACATGGTGTTTTATGGGGTACAATACTAACCTTAATATTTTGAATTTTATAACTTTGGTGGCAATCAAAGAGCAGTCTCGAATAGAAAATTACATTTCCCCAAAGTAAAAAATAATGGGGGGGGGGGGGGGGGGAGTGATGAGTATTTGTCTTCAAAGAGTTGACCCATTTAAGTACTTGATTGTGTAATAAACTGAGTAACCATGTATATGTGGGTTCTTTTTTGTCTTTAAAGAAATAAAGGGTGTGAATCAATGATTGATAGTAATGGCTAATACAAGTGATATTAGTCCAGACAACATTCACAGGTGCCGTCATCTAAAGCATAATTAATGAATATGCATGTGATATGTTGGTGATGATAATACCCCTTGTTTTTTTAAAATAGTGCTATGCACTACCAGCTCTTTGTAAACAATATTTCAATTAAGCCACAGGCAATGGGCCCATTTCAGTAGGAATTATCTTGTTTACCCTGCTAGTAAGCTATTCTTACAACATTAATGTGAGATTTTATTAAGGTTGTTTACTCATTGTTGCCATGGTAATCCATCTCTGTAAGATTGATTAACCAACTATAACATTCTTTTGTATACACACCTGAGTTTCTGTCATTTTATGTTTGTTAGCATCTTACTCTCCAGTATCACAGAATGCAAAATTAGAATTAAAAAAGCAGACTTAAGCAAAACTTAGCAAAGAATTATTTTTTCTTTTCAGAGAGGTAGTAGGTTATGAATGTTTTTGTGATCCAAGGTATTGTACATATTTCTCAATTCTTTAGAGCAAATTGCCTAGGCTGTTGAGCGGCATATATATTTTATATGTGATGGTATTTTAAACATGATTACCAGACTGTCTGAATTAAAAATCAAGTGTTTGATCCTGATTGTAATCCACATCAACATCTTACAATATGTTGAAAACAGTAAATGAGATCAATGATAGTTGTTTCTTTTCTAATCTCTGTGAAACACAGGAACATCAAACTCTGAAAATAAGGTACAGGTATCTATGTTACATGGCTTAATTTATATCCCAACCTGTCATGTTAAATGAGCCTTTCTGTTTACATGTATACATTTAGCTTATTGTTTATAAGATCAAAATGTTTGTCAGTGTTGACTAAAGGTGGCCGTTCATCTGTCTTTCTATCAGACTGTTTCGTTTTTGCACCTCGTTGTCCTTTTAGTTTTACATAGCATTGGATAATAAATATTTGTCCATTCTGAAAATTCTAATGTAATCCTTTGCTGTGTGTTGTTATTGGGAAGGTTACAAAATCTAGGCAGGGATTCGGATGTTATTTTATTTTCAGCCGAAACATCTCAATTGTATGATTCTAATCATGCTTACAACATGGGGGTAAGTGCCATTTCAGGCCATTTGTGAAGTTTGTGAGGCCAAATATTTCCTTGTATGTTATGTGCCAACTCATAGAAGTGCTCAGCTTTAATTGATAGCAGGTACAGTAGGGTTGTCTATATCATCAGGGAGTAGCCACCCTGGTAATGACCAACAACTATATGAATCTGATAATAGCATTGTCTTCATGAAGACTCTACAGTAATTTGCATAACGACCATTGCAGATAAAGGGGAGGGGGGTGGGGGAGAGGCAGGGAGATCGTTACCTATCAAGCTGTAATGTTGCTCTCATTTATGTCCTCGCTCAGTTTCAGACAGCAATGTGGAGAATAACCACCTTGATGAAAACAATGTTCCAAGTCAAATCCTGCAACCTTTGGAGATGGGAGTCATTTTAATACTGTTCTTCGCTAGAGGAATTATTTCATTATGTGATGTTACAATGTGAATCTGCTTGTACACTAAGAGCTGATTACAAGTATCATTAAGATAATACATGTATAGATGATAATCTGGTGAAATAAATCATAAACTCAGCTCCATCATTTTCATTGTTTGTTAATTCATTTTGTCTATCCACAATGGTGTGTCTATCTACAGTGGTGTGTCTGTCCACAGTGGTGTGTGTCTGTCCACAATGGTGTGTATCTTTCATGTATCTCAGAATGAAATCATCCCAAATCATATCAAAATTAACGACTGTGGAGTATTAGGCCTCCGTGCACTTAAAATATCATTCTTATTTGGATTTGAATTGGTTGCAAGGTGACTTTCTTTGCCTCTGATGTGCAGGCATAAAGGGTGAATCTTGATACAGATATCATATCTGCCTTTGAAACAATTGATTTCATTACACTCATTAAGTCTGATACTGAGATTAAAGGGTGTAGCTTGCTTCCTGATCTCAGACCAATCCAATTACTGATCCTTTGCAGAAACAACCATACTCTAAATCAGCTAAGGTTAACCGCATGTAACAAACCAATCAGTAGCCAGTTCAGTGGAGCAATTTGATCATTATTAAATAAGATGACATTAAACCAACTTACAGCTCTGTAGTAGTTTGATTGTGATCTTGTTTTCAAAATAGTTTACACTGTATGACCTACCATACCATTATTAGTACCAAATTTCTCACCGCTCATGATCTGATGTTCTCATCAAGTTTGTATTCACTGAAACAAGAAACATTTGAACTGAATCCTAGACAAACAGCTGCAGCGAGTGAAAGAATACTCCACTAGGGCTTGCCGCTTTGAGCTGTATCCAATGTAATAGCTTTACTTAACTTGTGAATGTTACATACTGTACGGAAAATCCATTTATTGCTCATCCTCTATCAATTATAGTGGGGGAAATGAATAGGTGCAAGAGATGCCAGTGACATGAAAGGAATTCTCCAGTGGCTACATTAAAAAAAAAAAAAAAAAAGATGCAGTAGACTTAATTCCTGGTTAAATAAATGGTCAACCACAAGGTCTGTGGACTCAGAGGCTTTGTTGTAATAACCCAATTGTTATGACCCATCCAAGTGTACCCTCCACTATTCAAAACTGTGCCTCTTATCTGATCACTGTGAATGCACAGGGAATGATCATTGGAAAGATAGAGGTAACCAACTGGTGCCAAGTGCCCTGGAGAAAAAAAGAACCTCCCCTGATCTGCCACTGGCTGACCTGGGAAGACTTGTTAATGGGCATTTCCTCTGATGCTCTCAGTTGAATAGAAGATTGTTTGAAATTATAAGGCCACATGCTCCTCAATGTATTTCACTTATTCAGTTCACCAATATGTTAGTTGGCAACAACTTTAACTCCGGGGTAGAGTTCCACTAAAGAGAGAGTTGCATTGAGTTTTTTACCCCATTTTGTTTCCATTTGCCTCTCTGGCATCTCACATGCTGAATGTGTCAGTTGCGCCATTTTGCTTTCATGTTTTGAACAGGATTGGCGTGACTGTCTCTCTATAAAAATAACTCTAGTTCAGAACTACTACATATCAGGTTTTTAGAATGCCGATTTATCTTGATGAGTCACTGAGTGATTTAAAGTGTCTCATCCCATACCCTCCCACTTTAGAGTAACATTTGTTGCTCAAGGTCAACATCTGACCTGTGGTTACTAATGCAAGGATACCAAGTTTGATAAACTGTTGACAAATGTTGCCCTTATTTAAAAGTTGAGAAAGTTCTTTATTTTTCCTGGAAATCGATCCCAGTGAAATTGAAACCCAACACCTGAAGCATTTTCCTTTTGTGGAAACACCTGGGATTCACACTGGACTAGGAATGACAGAGAGGGGCGATGAACTAGGGATGATAGAGAGGGGCAAAATCCTGAAACCATACCTCACCATCAAGCCAGTACCGTAATGGTTGGTATCTAAGATCAATGTGGCAAAAATAAGGCATCTTAAAGCAGGATGTGCTGTTTTTCCTGCAATGCCAAAAGCGCACCAAAAGACTGGATATATTTCGTATAGTTGTAAAAAGCTGTACAAACTACCGCAGCATGGCAAATTTGTCCAGAAGAAGCCTAATTTCCTGCAGTAATGTGTTTGTTGTGGGGTATTCACACGGAGAAGCCGCACATTTACGACAGGGCTTGGTTCTGCTAACTTTTTACCCGGAATAAAATGAATCACTCTTCTTTCTGCCGCAATTAACAATCTAATGAATGAAATTTCTCCTGAAAGAAACATATCATAGATGGTATCTTCCAGTTTGGTATCGAATGGAAGAGAATGATGGAGAATAGACAATGAAGGCTATTTTTGCTCCTTCAAACAGCATATCCTGCTTTAAGTGATATGTTGCATCACCACATAGCCTGGCTAACCTTGCAAAGTCATTCTATTACCAGGACAGATGACTGTGGTAATAGAAGAACTTTGAGGGTTACTGCGAGTGTACATTAGGACCAATACAGCAAAGCTCCTATGGTTTCTGTGGTGTTGCCATAACGATTCTGTTGCTTGGTATAAGCTCTAGTAATGTGCTGTGACACTATCCCAAACACCCTCAGTCACTTTCTGTTTCATCATGCTATTCATGGTTGCGCATGTTGACTGAATTTTAAGTTCCCAAACCTCAGGGTAAAAATCCTCACACTATTGTTGTTATGATAACATGTTCCTTTGGATTGAGATATCTCTGTTGAGATTGTACTTTAAGAAATAATTTTCATTTGGCTAAAATTTCACTGAGGCTTGATTTATCGAACGAGACTTTTTGGATACTTTGTTTAAATGCATTTTAATTGACTTGTTAGAGATTTGTCTGTAGGGCTGACAAATCTTCATCATGCGCATCTATGGCCAAGGCACTCCCATCATCTCCATGGTAACTTGTAATGATAAAAAGTGTGAAAATAGTAATCTGTCTTAGGTTCCAACTCCTTCACATATCTATGTATTCTGTCACAGTTGACAAAGGGGAGGGGACTAACAGAAGATGCACTCCACCACAGCAGAAAACAAATTCACTTCTTGTAAGAATTCCTTTGAGTTTTAATTCACATGCAAAAGTAAAACCAGTGAAGATATGACAAAAATATGACATTGTAAATCACAGTGAACATTAACATAATTACATCGGGGACTAGTCTTTTGCTTTGACTGTCAAGATTATGAAACTGGAAATTATCATATGACAGTAGTGATCCTGTGACATTAGATCATGAATGGAAAAGTGACAGCTACTACTGTGACAATCACTAAAATGGATGTCACACTGGAATGACATTAGATATGAGCTCACATGTATGAATGGGTTGGAGACCTATTGACAGTATATTGAACACACTCAGACATATGGAAGCTGTCCAGCAAACTCAAAGTAGTCAAGTGATATTTGATGATACACCACCTGGCAATGAGTGTTGGAAATCAGTCAAAACTGGAAAGGCTACCATTCACTTTGCAGAGGTATGTCACTTTCAATGAATGAGTTACTACTTTACAAAGTGTATCCAATAATTAACCACATCTCCTGATAAAGACAAGTTTCACTGCAACCAGATACAATCAGTACGAGCAATTCTTTTGAATCTTCATCATGGCTGCTGAAATGGTTCTATAACAAATGCTCTCATCTGAGAGAAATCAGGCATGCTAACTTGAAATAGTAGCTAAGTGTCCTATTGTGATGTGATATAACTTCGCATGCTGGGATTACCCCATGTTATAAATATTCATGAAGTGATGATAGACCTCCAGCCAATCCCCTCACGATATCATACACATTTACGCCTTCTCCAGAGGAACATACCCTACCGTTATGGCAAATCATACATGTCCATGACTTCTGGAGAAAGGCAATAATGCACAGTACCTGCCTTCTCACCACGCTGCGTGTGACCATTCAGGAAAAGCATTCCTTATGACATGGCCTTGGAAAAAACAGCTTTGTTGAAAATGTCGCAGACCTCCGTTCTTGAAAGAGCGGAGAATGTTCAACATTCTCAAACTTTAATTGGATTTCTTGTCTGTGAGCTCAGCCAGTAAAGATTGGATCCTGATTGATGAAATGTCAATCGTTAAAAAAAAACAGTTCAATTTCCGAGCATCTCTTGAAGTAACAAGTTGCCACAAGGACAAAGAAAGGAAACAGTTTCATGGTTTGGGAGCATAAAACAACTCCAAAGGCTTGGCTACTTTCCAGTGATTTTCATTGACTTGTTCAAGAGTAGTACTTCCAGGTAGTTCCTTGAAGAAAAAGAAAGGGAAAAAAAAAATTAAAGGGTAAGACAGAAGATTAAAGAGAAGAATGCACTGAGTACAGCTGTGCAGAGCCTTGGGTAGGTGAGATGGTGGTGGTGGGTGCAGGGTTACAGTAGGCAATGTGGGGTGGGTATCAGAAGAGAATGACATGGTGGGGGGCACAGGGGTATGTGCAGTGGGTAGCGAGTTCCATGTTGGTTGTTTCAAGCCAATAACAAAGATGACTTTGCAAACAGCTGTTAATGGTTCATTATGAAAGTTATTGTTAAGAGTAGAACCAGAGCAGTTGTTGCTATAATTCACATATTTTACCCATATATTGTGAATCCATTCCTTGTTTATTCCACATGATATCAATTCAGAAAAAATTTAACAGTCTAACCAGTGTATCACCACATATATTTGACATTCACATGGCTAACACTCACAGAGTGGGATCACTGAAGTTTTGCACACAAAATGCTGAATACTAGCCACAACAGCAGAGTCAATCCGCAACATCGTACTAGTCAAATCAACAATGATGGTAAAGGAACCACAGTCCTACCACTTCAAAGGTAAACATTCGAAAATTTATAAAGACAACCTGTCGTCTTCTTCAAATCAACATGCAAGTTGTTTGATTCTTTACATTTTAAATGACACTCACCATAAACTGTCCTCCTTGTGTTGCGACAAAGATGTTAAAATCTGAGGACCCTTCAACAGATCTGTGACTGCTACCACTGGCAGAGGAAGCATTAGCTGTGAAAAAAAAACAAAACAACATATACAAACCACATGGGACTTTAACTTCTACAGTATATCATGCATTAATGTACACCAAATGATATCAAATACCATACTAACCATATGAGTCTTAAACTTCTACATTATAACATGTATTAATGATGATATCATATACCATACTAACCATATGGGTCTTCTACATTATACCATGCATTAATGATGATATCAAATACCATACTAACCATATGAGTCTTAAACTTCTACATTATACCATGTATTAATGATGATATCATATACCATACTAACCATATGGGTCTTCTACATTATACCATGCATTAATGATGATATCATATACCATACTAACCATATGGGTCTTCTACATTATACCATGTATTAATGATGATATCATATACCATACTAACCATATGGGTCTTCTACATTATACCATGTATTAATGATATCATATACCATACTAACCATATGGGTCTTCTACATTATACCATGTATTAATGATATCATATACCATACTAACCATATGGGTCTTTTACAGTATACCATGTATTAATGATGATATCATATACCATACTAACCATATGGGTCTTCTACATTATACCATGTATTAATGATGATATCATATACCATACTAACCATATGGGTCTTCTACATTATACCATGTATTAATGATATCATATACCATACTAACCATATGGGTCTTCTACATTATACCATGTATTAATGATGATATCATATACCATACTAACCATATGGGTCTTCTACATTATACCATGTATTAATGATATCATATACCATACTAACCATATGGGTCTTCTACAGCATACCATGTATTAATGATGATATCATATACCATACTAACCATATGGGTCTTCTACATTATACCATGTATTAATGATATCATATACCATACTAACCATATGGGCCTTCTACAGTATACCATGTATTAATGATATCATATACCATACTAACCATATGGGTCTTCTACAGCATACCATGTATTAATGATGATATCATATACCATACTAACCATATGGGTCTTCTACATTATACCATGTATTAATGATGATATCATATACCATACTAACCATATGGGTCTTCTACATTATACCATGTATTAATGATATCATATACCATACTAACCATATGGGCCTTCTACAGTATACCATGTACTGATGATGATATCATATACCATACTAACCATATGGGTCTTCTACATTATACCATGTATTAATGATATCATATACCATACTAACCATATGGGTCTTCTACAGCATACCATGTATTAATGATGATATCATATACCATACTAACCATATGGGTCTTTTACAGTATACCATGTATTAATGATGATATCATATACCATACTAACCATATGGGTCTTTTACAGTATACCATGTATTAATGATGATATCATATACCATACTAACCATATGGGTCTTCTACAGTATACCATGTATTAATGATATCATATACCATACTAACCATATGGGTCTTTTACAGCATACCATGTATTAGTCATGTTCATCAAATGATTTCACATCCACATGGCTGCATCAAATGACCCCTTCTATCAAATTCAGTTTGGGCGGAGCAAATAAGATATCCACGTAGCAAACTTTGCAAACAATCACACATTACAATTTGAATTCGAGGGACCTTTCACCAGGCTGTTCAGACTGTAGTTTGAAGACAATTAGATTATCAACTTACTATCAACTACAACACAATAAATTTTGGTAATATATGAAATTCAAACTACAAATTCTTTGAACTTAATGCAGTGTAATGTTAGAATATAATATCTCAAATATGTCAAAAAATTTTAATTATCAAGATGTAAAATAAAGCACAATCTTCCAACTTATTAAAGTTTTTCCAGATTTAAATGTAACGTTGTGCTTGCCATATGACTGGGATTAACTTAATGAAGAGAACAATAATAATAAAAATGTTGTTATAATCCATTCTCTTTCACAACTCTTGTCAACAATAAATTTAAAATGATCCAACCTTTGAATCAGTGATTTACTCATAAATATGAAAACAAGGAAATTATGTCTACAGAATTGCAGAAAATGCTAAAAGACAATAATGAGATAGTGGTTTGCTGAAACAGGCTAGTTGAGAGACGCTCAGACTGATGAAACTTTCCTCACCAGTGGCTTCAAGTGATCTTCTCATGGCAAGATACTTTGCTAGATGGTCAATCCAGGCGTGAGTTGGCGTCTTGAGGTATCGTACAGGCAGGTGAGATGTGTCGGGTTGAGCAGGATGAGGCCGGAAAACAAGTTCGATCTCCTAAAACAAAAATGTTTAAAATGATAATGAAGGTGAGAGGAATATAGAGAAAGTTGACAAGTGGGGGAAGAAAAAGATGTCAGACTGAAAACATGATAGGAGAGAGACTAATGAAGGGATGAGGGAGGAGAGAAATGGTTTGGGGAAGGAAAAATAGTTTAAAGGAGAATGAAACCCTGGGAATATCTTTCTAAAATATGAAGCAGAAGTGTTTGACAAAACACTTGTCAAAGTTTCATTAAAAAATATTCGTCCCTTCCCAAGTTATGCACTTTTGAAATCTAGAGAAGGGTGTTGCCATTTTTGTCTCAGTTGAATGTGAACAGACATGAGTAAGTCAAACTATGATGTCACATAACCCCTGATGGCAGGAGTTTAATGTATTTCTTTGTTTTCATTTCTCATAATTTCTATGAATTCATATACACTGTACACAACTTTGTGTTGAATTACTGAGGTGTATCATGCAATGATCAAATTATTCATACTTTGATTGTAATAGATGCATAACTGTTAAAACTATTTGTCAATAAATTATAAAGAAAAACAAAAGCTTTTCAATAACAAGTGGTCAGGTTATAACATCACAATCTCATCATGGCAGCATCCTGATTGATTTTTATGAACTTTCAAATTGCAATATCTTGAAAAGTAAACAACATATGCACATGGAATTTGGTGACGGTGATCACCACATGTTAGTCTTTCATTTGACAGTGATGTTTTATTGTAAAACGTTCTGACTTTCATTCTCCTTTAAAGAGATGGTTGAAACTTGGGAATACGGTGGTAGGAAGAGGATTAATCCTAATGTGACAATTAGAAATTGTAATACCAAAAAAAAATATGCAGTCTACAGAAAAGGAAGACCAAGTTTAGTCAGTTAAAATCATACAGGGAATAAAATAATGCATATGAAAGTACTGGACGGAAGAGTAAACAGAGTGAGATGTTGGATTTGAACACAAAAAGAAGGAAGAAGAGACCCAAACTGATGTGTAAAGAAGTCAATAATAACTACAGCCAGTACATGTTCTGTTGTATCTTTATGATTATTTTACACGTTGGCATTCAGAAAAGAAAAACAATGGATGGACTCAGGTCACCACAAAGGAATTGACCAACAAAACAAATATCATTAATCCATAACTATGACATGGAGATGATGAAACCTTTAGAGTTGGATCTAATTTTTCACCATTTGGTCATTAATTTGACTGAATCTTACGCTGGGTATTTCCATGTTATCGGATGGTTCCGATGGTTCTCCTAGCTGAGGTCCCGGTCCACCAGCTGCATCTGAACTACTTGATTCACCACCTGGTAAGGATCTTGATCTCTTTGGTTCTGGTCTCGACGGTCCCACCTCGTTGGTACCTGCCGGCATCTCTGGGATGGGTGCAGTTGGTAATTCTGGAGGAGGATGGTCATCCATAGCAGCCTCTGTTTCTTGGGATGGATCTGTTGGCACTGGATGGTGTTTTCTCTGATTAATGAAGAAAGAGTCAAGAAGCAGATAATGCGAGCAGTACGACTACATCATAGCATCTCATATGTACAGTAGTCGTCTTACAAAAAAAAAAACATTAAAAAAAGTAGGAAGTCTACCGTATTTCCTCACCATTGACCCAAACGCCCTATGTAAGACCTCTCCATTTATTGGCATGAAATGGCATCTACTGCAACATCAACATGGTTTTGGTTTTCATTACCTCTTTCTTTAAATTCCTTTTACTACTTCAATGGTTTATTGAAGGGATGATTACTGTCATGTTCTACCTACCTCGTACTTGTAGCATGGGCAGAAGTGAAAGAACACGTAACGAGAAAAATTATGAGATGAGCTTCTATTTTATTCCCACCTTAGATGATCCTGATTTATCTGTAAGAACTTTTATGTGCCAACATTACTGCAAGGAATCTATGATGAGACTAACTCAAAGAAGTTAAACGAGGGAGACTTGTTTGGACCTCTAACCAATCACAACCAACGATCCAGACGTGTACCAACCACCCAATCATTCCCTCTATTGTACACCCTGTTCCTCAAAATTAGTGTTCAGATACATAAAGTCAATTTCAATACTTCTGTCCACCCTGTGATACACCCCCCCAAACCCTGAAATATATTCCTTAACACTCTCAGTTTCCCCCCCCCCACCAATGCTACACCCTCTCCCACCCTGTCACCTATTCCTCACCACTCTCTGCTGGCGGCTCAGAGCCTGTTGTTTCATCCCTTCTTCTATGCTATTGGCCAATGCCTGTGTTGAGTGATGCTTGGCTAATTTCTCCAATACTCGCTCCTGTAAGGTAGAAAATGAAATATTAACATGTCATATTCATCTCAATCAGTCTGATGGTACTTAATGGCACTTAATACTTGATATTGATAATGAATGTACTGTTGTATACATTGTACACTACAAATTCATGTACTATAGGTCATTGATCCGGCTGAAAAAAATCAAAGAATGTAGACTCACAAAGGCAGACCTGATGGGGGCAAATTTGAGAGAACAGTTCCCAACACAATAGAGAGACATCAGAGCTATGAATGAGGTTCACATTTGCTCTCATGATTAAAAATGGATTTGCTGATAGTGTCATTACAAATCCACCACATATGAGAGCACACCACATGGACAACAAAGCAGACCACCAGCTACCATCTCAATACTGAATCAAGACTCACAATACCGAGACTAACTTAATGTTTATACTCTTTGTTAACCATCCTGGTTTAACTTGACTTCAGATTACAATCAAGGTGAAGTTTTTTGCAAATTCTTCAGATGTTTGAAATGTTTCTTTTGTAACTTGATTAGGAATAACATCTACTGTATGAAGTCTGACAAGCCTTAGCCTAAGTCGCATTTAACAATCATTACTGCGGAATTATTTCCAAAGCGGTCAAATTTCCAAATACAGAGTACCATTGTACCAATTTCCTGTCTTCTTATGAAAATCTCACAGACTGTTGCAGTTAGGCAAGAACTACAGCACTACAGTGCAGTACAACCATGCTATGTTGTTAGATTTAATCTTTTGGTGTAATCCAGTCCATTATGAATGATAGATGTTATCTCGTTTATTTGGTACTGTCTGTTCCATATCATAGTGCTGTCCAGTTTGCCTTCATTTGTTGCCACACTTGATGAGATGTACAGAAGTGAATCTGACACTTTGAATTCATGTAAGCACAATGTTGCTGTTTACTGACAGAGGGATTGTAGTCCTCTAGGACAAAGTATTTTATACTGTGGTCATGCATTAAAAGATAATGCTACTAATTCTGATGATGATATTGATTAATTCTGATGATGGTATTGATTAATTCTCCTAATATTGTTGATTAATCCTGATCAAGACATTGATTGGTTAATTACTTCCAATAACATTACCTGATGGGCCTCATACTCATCCCTGCTTGGGTAAATTTTGGAAATAAGAGCATCAAAATTTGGGTCTGGCCTCAGAGAACGCTTGGATACGAGCTTTTTTCTGCATGTTGGACATTCTTGTTTCTGCAAAGATAAAATTTTGACGTAGTAAAACACTTTATACAGTCGTAACAAACCTATTTGATGACCTTCATTTCATCAATAAGTTGAGCTATAGTATGTACATTACATACAGTTGGTAAAAGGTGAAATGCTGAAAATCCAAGGCTGATGCAGGAGAAAAAAAATAAGAGAAAAAGACAAAACAATGATGTTCAATGAGACAGCGACAAGTCTATTTAACTTTTCCGAATGAAAATGGGATAGTATTGAATATTGGGGAATAATAGAGTTTACTCCCTGAACACATGGTGTTGTGCCACACACTACAAGGAACTGTATCAAAACTTTTGATGGAAGCTCAGGGAATAACACTGAGAATACTGTTTGATACTTAATCAGTTCCGAATCTTGGCGCTACATTTGATACTCACCTTAATTTTAACACATGTTGACAATATATGTAAATCTGGCAACTGGAAATTAAGATGCATTTGCCTCATGAGAAAGTACCTAGATCACACATAGTGTGCAATTCTCATAGACGCTTTTGTTACTTCTAAACTGGATTACTGGATACTGTATTACTCTCTTCTGGTTGGCCTTCCTGATTCTCAGATCAAGAAAATCCAAAAGGTACAAAATAGGGCAGCATGGATGTTAAAAGATAAAGGAAGCAATGGCACATCACTCCACTATTAAAGGACCTTCACTGGTTACCTATCTACTAGCGTACAAAATTTTAATTTCTTTTACTTACATTTCATGCATACCAGCTCTCACTGCCAGCATATCTAGTAAGAACTTGTTTCTAGTCATGATCCTTCTTGGGCTCTTCATGCTCCTAATAAATTTTGACTATCCATTCTGAAACCAACTTCAAAATCTCATGAATATCGTAGTTTTCCTGGTTCTGCTGCCAGCCTTTGGAACCAATACCAGACTATCAGGACTTCCTCAAATATTTCCACCTTTAAGAGCTCTTTTAGATTCACTTCTATCATTGCATTTCACCTGTTAATTCTCTCTTTTTGTTTGTGAAGCACCATACGCAGTTGCTTCTGGCATTGTGCTATATAAATCTACTTTATTATTATTAATCACTTGTTACAATGATTCACACACTGCACAATTAGACAGTAATATCAGTAGAGTTTCACCGGAGAGGGTATCTAATCGCAGAAGTTGATTAAAAGAATCAGCTTGTAAACTCACTGGATAAAATAATAAATCAAGAAGAGAACACTCAAACACTGACCCACTTCTGAGAGCCGTGATGATACATTCTTGACAGAACCGATGAAGACATTCCTTAGTCGTGTATGTTATCTTCAACATATCTAAACAAATCGGACACATTAGCTCGCTATGGAGGCTTCGAGGGGACACCGCTATCTCTGTGTCATCTGTGATGGCCTCCTGAGGCGTTCGATGGAGCTCGTACAAACTCAGCTCTGATAGGACAGAGAAAAAGTGAAAAAGAAAACAATAAATTAACCACTTTCAGATCAAACTGGATGTCACTGAACGTACTGTAGTCAAGCCCCTGCAGTGCAGTAAGTACAAACCAATAATTCCATGGTAAACACTGTACTGTATATGTACCAGCAGGCATTACTGTACAATTACAGTAGCTACATGAAGTGTGTCTAAAATCATTGTCAGGGATTTGACCCAGATAGCACTGAACAAATACTAAACAGCATCATAAGTGTACAGTAGTATAAGCACGTATGTACTCTACAATAGTTTCATGAATTCAATCTGTACCTGTCAAAAATATCATGGTACAGTAACTATCAACTCATTCATAAACTACAGGGGTATATTGGATTGAAATTAGACGCAGTCTGGCAGGACAGGCATCCCTATAACTTGTGCAAATATTTGGTTCTTCATATAGCAAGCTATGTACAGTTTAGCCACAATTTTTCTGCTTTGAAAAGAAGCAAATTTCTCCTAAAAATTGTTATTCCCATTTTGTATCATGTTAAAGGGTCCTTCACATACTACATAGGTGATAAGATCTGTCAAATAGTTGTTGCTTTTGTGGAAAACAAATGCTGTCAGTGCCACAGGTTGTTCTGATTCTTGTGAGGAAACTCATATATTTAGTCATATATTTCTGCCTCTTGGTCCTTCTTTACTATTTTGTTTTTCTTAATCAACCTACAGCACTAAAGATGCCCTGGGCTGGCAGCTAGGCTGGTCTTATTTCTCCAAAGCCCTTGAGAAATCAAGCTGCAGATATCAGTTTAAAGCTCACTTTCCATGTTGGTTGAAACATCTTGGATATACCTGAGAAGCTGGCATTAATGTGATCTTTCATTTCACAAACTGTGTTGGTACCACAGGACATGCATATGATACTAACTGTACATGAACATGTGAACTAAATGTACATAAACATTTCCTCATACCCCTGGGGCCCAACCAAAATGCCAGTTAAATTGTTAACACCAGCATTTCCACAGTACCATACTGCACATTACATTTACTGTATGTAGACAAATCTTGCCAGTCTATCACTGTAACAAACATATACACCTACTCATTAACAGGGAAACAGATTTTTCCTGAGAAAAAGAAGAAAAATTTCCTTTTTGAACCACAGTACTCGGTGTCTAGAGTAGCCGGAATTTAAATTCAAATTTACAAGTCATTGCACCAAAAGAGCATCATATGTACTGTAGCAGCTTAGCAAAGACACTGGTCCCACATGGTTTGGTCATACACAAATTACAGTAAGGGTAATTGCTGACAATGTGGCACAACTGATTCCATACAATCTCAATGAACTTGCTATGTACAGTAGCTTCAACTTGATTAGACATGCATACAGTACACTGTTGCATCCAATGTTTGATGATGAGGAGTTATAACAATTCATTACAGCATACTGATACTGCATACTGTAGGCCTGATTCCCTGAAGAATGTACAGTAAATGATATCCCCTGACATTCTGGAATACAGACGGCTAGCGTTCACCAGGAGACTATAACATATGATTCAAGCCTACTGTATGGCGCATCCAAGACTTGAAACCTATCGGCCTATGGCGGAATGTCCTGGCAGAGAGAGTATATAAATACAGTATGTGAGGGATGTTAGTGTCATCTGAGGGTATTTGAATAGGGTATTTGACTCTTAGGATATAGATAAAATAATGCAACTCGGTACTTGGTTTGAAAGGTAGCAGAACAGGTGAGACGTTACAACGGAAAATGCACCATGTCCAGTGTAATTGCCTTGTGTATAGAGTTGCATGATAAAGTATTGTAATGGAAGCAGGTGTGCGTGTTCTTCAACATTAATGAACAATGGTTTTTACCTGGACTTTATCTGAATGGGCTGACCCCAACATAACCTGCTGTATAATGACTAAGCTTCCACCTTGAAGTCACAGTTACACACATTCTACCCATATTTAGGCAGGAAATAATCATACTTTGTGTTGGACTACATTAAGTAAAAACAGACTACGACAGAAACTTTTGGACTTAGAAGCTGTTTGCGGTGCAAATGTAATGTGATTAGGCTAGACCTTGCAAGTTGTACCCCAAGGTTGATTTTTGGTGCACGCCGTCACGCTACGATAAAAATTTCGAGGCAATTACACCAGGAAAGAGACGGCCGAAGAAATTCACATTGAAGTGCATGGAATGCAGACTGACTGGCCTAGAATGAATTAAAATTTATAATGATCAGCAATGCATGATCAGCATTGGGAAAGTAGGAAAATTCCTGCACTGAGCAGGTGCATGCACACAGGACGAGCAGCCTACTGTAGGCTATTAGGGCAAGCCTAGCCTTGGCCAATGAAATTGAAAGTGTGATGATGAGGCTTGTACATCGCAATACAATTAGCAAAGTACTGTAGGCTTTCCATGAAACAGTACATTACATTTGCACTTACGGCGATAGTGTAAATTTGCACTACTGTCGTCTAGCCTAACTAGTAGTGTTGTTATGTAACATTAGGCCAAGGACCTGCACAGTGCACTGATGCCTGTCTGTAGACTACTGTAGCCTAAACTCCTCGAGAAAGGAAAATCAAAACGATACAACGGCCTGTAATTAAGTCAGGCCAGACCTGACAAGTGTCAACACTTAACAACGGTACACTGACGCATACTTTGCAACAATTAGACTAGAAGCGCGGCTTAACGTTAGGCTAAGTACCAACGCTAGCGTAAGGTAACTAACTTAATGGGCTAACGTTAGGCTAGGCTATGGGGATGCAACATAGGCTACATGCAACAGCTCAACTTACCCCATGTTTTACTTGGTTGCGCGTTCCCTCCAGACTAAAAAATGAGAAGAAAACATAGGAAATAATTTGAGTCGTACTAAAATACTAACTTTATCAACTGCAATTAAAGAGAGAGAAGTAACAATGATACAAACCTGGACGGCTGCCATAGTTAATTGTTGTCGAAGTAGCCTACCGTAGCCTATGTACACAGTACAGTAACTTGTTAGTATTTTAGTAAGTATTGTTGAAGTTGAAGTTATTCCCTAGTGCCTAGCCTGTAGACTCAGAAGCCTATCAATAAGTGACTAGCGCCCCACAGAACCCTTTGCCAAAACTGAGCTGAAAACCCCAATGGGACTTGTGTGTAGTAAAAAATCTTTGCTATATATGAAACAGAAATGATAGAGCATCACAAATTTTACAAAGGGGTGTATGGTACGCAATGGAAACTTTTAAATCTTCTTTCATATTGGTTTATATATTATGTAGGAAAAACTTTTCTTAGTTTTCCTTCCAATTGAACTTCGTAGCTAGCTAGCCTACTTTTTTTTCTCTATTTTTCACTTGTATATTTGCGCATTCTATGTTTGTTTGTTTGTTTGTTAAGACAGCGTGGTCACCAAAGACATTTTTTTTCAAAGGAATCATGAGTAACCTGTCGTAGGCTTCTAGCCTAATTTCATTTCATTTATTCCCTTTACACATACATGTATACATACATGTATGTAAAGAAGAGTGCAGTAGTGCATGTGGAATTACCAAGGCGATAGAGAGAGAGAAGAGAAAAGTAAAATGTTTATCTCAGCTAGCTACAGTAAAATGTTTATCTCAGCTAAGGACTTTATGGGAAAACAGAAAATAAGAAGAAAAAAACACAAACACACACACACACAAAAAACAAGAAGAAGAATTAAGCAAAGAAAATCAAAGAAATCCAAGGCTCACATTACGTTATCGTTAAGTTATCACACGACTTACAGAGCTTTGCATCATTCAAGGCATCACTCCAAATCTTAAGGCAATATTTAGTCAAGAGAATCAAAGAGTGCGCAAAGAGTAAAGAGTGCGTTTCTTCCTGTATGGTTGGTCATCATGATGGCTTTCGATTCTGGGTTTACATGTTTCGCACTCGGTCATGTGGTACAGTTAACATCTAAGGTACAAATCTTGAGGATGTGAATAGCCATAGATTATAAGAACCCCGAGGTAACCGGAGTTCTCACTTTGAGGGAGCTGAATTGGGATTTTTCATGTTTTGAATTTCATTATTTGTGGTAGTGTGTACTACCGCGAAAGCTGCCTTGGATCCAACCTTGTTAGCAATTACAGAAAAATAACCATTGGAAGGATCTACAATTCCAATGTTATCATTTATGGTTGCTTTGTTGATACTACAGGGATAGACTGCAATTATATTAATATGATGTGAAAAATCTGGTGAATTTAGTTAAACTATTTCTATACCTGGACAAGAAAGCACGTCTTTAAGGATAGATAGTTTGTCAATTTTTCGAAAAAGTTAAGATTCTGAAAATAGACTTTATAATTGATCCTCACCATTAATTGTTGACATCAAAATGGTGACTTAGAAGTTGCATTTTCTTAAACAGTTAATCTAATTTATTTATGTTTCTGCATTGGAGTATGATCCATAAGTGCGGCGGTGTGGAAAACATGTTTGGGGTGGCTGAATGTCGGCAGGACTACTAATTTAAAGGTACCAGAAATTGTTTGGGCTCCACGGGTTAAACCCGCCCAAATGACTTGGTAACACATTATACAATTGTTCTTAGCTCAACTTGGGCATGGTTTTGTATGCAATTGAAATATAAAACCTTTTTCATTTATTCTTCGAGCACTTGCCAAGTATTGCATGGCGGACTAAACATACCTTTAGTCCGTCATATTTTATGGGAGGTGCTGAGGACTCCAAAACCCCATCCCACTGGAGGTTTCCACCACCGAGCATAGCGGTGACAGTGTTTGTACGGTACTTATTTTCCTTCATTTAGTCATAAATAACCACTTCTCGCCAGGAGATCATTTATATTTGGATAAAAACTCCAGACTAATATTTACTGTTGAGGAATTCGTAATTACAGTCAATGGAATTATACATCACGCACCGATAGGCTAATGTGAGGGACCTGCCCAGCTCAGCAGTCCCCATTAGCTGTACCGAGCAATATGAAGCGGATAAAACCTAAATCAGACAACAAAGAACCCCAATTGAAATCACCTTACAACCCCTCAGCACCACTTCAGACAGCCTTACTGAACAAGTAATTTTGAGTCCTCGGCAAATTTCCAAGTGGTTCCATCACGATTTGATCCTGTGACCGAGTGATTGCAAGACGAACACTCTAACCACCGAGTTAACCCCTCGCAGTTAGAAGCTTGAATATCTCCAGGTAGGAAAATATAAATTGCAACATTGGAAAATACCTCAATATTATAACTAAAACAGTAATAATAAATAATGTCTGCTGCCATCTATTTGGTTTCTATATTTTAATATTCCAATGAATCTAAGACGTGATTACCTCAGGTTTTGTAATCACCGATGACATCATGAAGGTATAATAAAAGTTTAGTTCCAATGATCGAGAACATGGAACTTCTTTGAAATTATAACATCTACGACTTCGGGACTGAATGTGTCCTTCTACACCGTCACGTTGACAGGTAAAATAAGTCTACGCCACGTCCGGGGTTCAACTGGACAAGTCGGTACCCATATGTACTACGTACACACGGATCAGTATAGGAGTTTGCCAGAAGTCTATCATGGGGACTAGCTGGGTAACTATTGATGTACTGTACCCATAAGATACACATCTGTTGCTCCATTTGTGCTATCAGAGTAATAATATCTCATAGTTGGGACCTCTACATTGTTGCAGTGCTGAAGTACCGTACACTGTAAAAAAATGTCTGTAAATTTACAGAAAATAAAACAAAGAAATAAATAAGAATTACAGAAATTGTCTGGAATCTAATTACCAGAACATTTCTGTATTCCTTTTGTATTTCTTTATTTTATTTTCTGTAAATTTACATTTTCATATTTTTAACAGTGGTGCTTCGAATGGTTCTTTCGTCTGTTTTATAATGATGTGCCTTACAGTACCAGCCCCTATAGATCAGTTAAAAGACTTAGTAGTTGACATCTGAACTGGGTTCTAATGGGCTAGAAGTAACCGTACCATCTTGACCTGATTTATCTAGATTCAGCTAAGTAGGGACTGTAAATTTATTGGAATAGGGAGCTAGGGTTAGACAACCCCGGGGGGGGGGGGAGGGAGGCAATGGTCGAGGGGAGGGACTGTCCCGGGAACCAGCAAATGCAGCACTCATATACTATCACAAAGGACAGTGACATAGCCAGACTTTTTCATGGGGGGGGGGGCTGAGGGGGAAGGGCTGAAGTGGGGGCAAGCAGTAATGACAATATCTAAGCGGAGCGCCATCATTGCTTGGCACGTAGAGTACAGAGAAAATTTTTGGATAAAAATGCCTCTCAGATTGCAGGAAATGGCACTTCCCATCATGCCAGTGCAGTCTCTCTTGCGTTGTGAGTTCCAGCTAACATTTCCTTTACACTAAACGCAGTTTGCACCCTGGTGCATGGTAGTACTACCTTGGAGGTAAATTGTTCCAAGCCATATAGTCCATGCTAAGGACTTTCGGATAAGTAGACTTCTGCGTTGTACGTTTGTGAAGGTTTCAAAACTTCTGTAACATATTTCAAAACATTTCTATTGTCAGTTTGAACCCTTTTTTTCATGCAAATGCTAAAAGTCCGTACTTTCAATGAAAGTTTAGGAAGTTCTTGTCTTGTAAAAAGTTTGGCCTATATCTTTTTACCTTCGAATTTCATTTGAGGGGGGGGGGGGGCAAGTGGGGGGCAAGACATTTGACAGGGGCTCCGGCGGCCCTGCCTCCCCCATTCCCCCCGCTGGTTACGCCACTGACAAAGGACTAGCCAGGAGATGTCATTCAAATACAACAGAGTTATTGTCAAGCTGAGGTTGTCAATGTAAACCTACCTAAATGCATAGAATCCTGACGACAGCAAAAGCTAGTTTCCTACAGTTCTAAACCATGGCTCAAGATAACCCTACTCAAAGTAAGTTTGTATAAGCTCAGTAACAAGATATATAGTTATAACGTCAATTTAAGTTCTTGCTATAAATTCAAAGATATTGCATTTGATGAAAAAGTACCCCCAGGGTAGTGCCAACATCATTTTAATAATGACATGACATTGAGTGTCATTATCATGTTCACATTCGAGCCTCAACGACTCACTGCTACTGTTATTACTCGCTGAAGGTAAAGACAAATTGATTGGAAGTCACAAGACCAGAGAGAATTCGGAGGGGCCATTTCCGGCAATTTGAGAGATTTTTGCGTAAAAATTTCTCGATACAAGCAGTAGCGATCAGTGATGGCGCACTACTATGATGGAATTTATATGTAGAGACAAAAGCATACGACGCTGATGACTTCTTTACTCCCCCCCCCCCCCTCCAAATTTCAATCCATTGCTTAAAGTCTATTTACGCTAGTGACGGCAGAACCTTTCCGAGGAGGGAGGGGGGTGTCTGTATATTTACCCCCCTCCCCATATTTGTCTTGTGCCACAGAAATAAATGAAAGAGGAGAGATAATTTAATGAGGATTCTTGTATCATCTCAACTCATCTGATATGTATTACTACTTTATATAAATTGCCTTTTTTCTCATTATTGCGAAATTGCAAATATGAGATCCAAATTTAAAGAAGCTCATTGACCTGTTTAGTTAAATCCATTAAAATTTCAAAAAAAAAAAAATGTCAAATTTCCCTAACATACGAATGACATATGATCAAACTAAGACGATCCCAATGTTTCACATACAATGTAACATGTGTTGCTCCCCCTTGATGCTATGGGCACTCTCTCCCTATATATATATTTTTTTTTTTTGTTCCTCTGCGCCTCCCTAACGGGGCGTTTAAATAAGAAATCTTCAGCCAGATGCCCGTCCCCTCCATTTTTAATAATAAATCGACGCCCATAGTAGTGGGGAATGTCAACATTTCATTTTTTAATAACATGGGCTCTGATCATGACCACGAAAGACTTCCAATGGCCTTAACATATAACAGCGGCAAATTATTGTAAGAAGTCTTTGATGTTCGCTAAAACTGAAGCCCTTACCTGCTTTCACACACAAATTATAACGGAGAAGCATGAGACATGCCGATATCTTTTTGATTTTGATAGTGTGTGAGAGGAGGACAGCCGACATATATACTCCTCTTCTACGAGTGACATAACCAGGTTTTTCCCCGGGAAAAGAAAAAAGGTTGAAGTGAGTCGGTTTCAAGTACTCTAAGCGGATTCGACATTATCAGTTAGAGAGTAATGATCGGGAGTTTTTCGGTTTTTCAATAAAAATTCCTAACAGATTATGCAGCTATTACAGAGAGTACACTATAAATAAGAACTTGATACATCAAAGAGTTTGCGCGTAGAGTTTGTGACATGTTTAACAATCTTTCCAGTAGAGACCGATTTAGTCAAAGAGTCTGCTTCATTTAAGTAAATTGTAAGATACTTTAACCTATCTAGTACTGTTTGCTTCGTCATTCCTCCCACAAGTAGACCGCCCATACATTGTTGGTAATTGTTTGTTTTTTAGTAAGAACAAACAAAAATGAGAGACTGTCACTTTTATCACTTTGAGATATTATACGGTAAGTTATGGTAGCCGTTCAAGAGCTACTGCAGTGAACTATATACTGGCCGGGGGAATAGCACGCTACGACAAGTAAAAAAAAAAAAAAAATGAATAATGGTCTCGTGACAATCTGGGGCAGATTTCTGATAATTACTATGTACTTGTGTTCCTCCATTTTGGTTTAAGTTGAGATTGTGGTTACTTCCTAAATATATATCAATTAAATGGGGAAGAAGTAGTGCAACGTTGAGGATTACGTCACTGAACTGTGAGTTGTATAGACGTAGAGATGGGACCATTCTCACTGTTTGTTTATGCTAATTTGGTCTTAGTAATGACCAAGAATCAAGGTAAGTCACATTTAATTGTTTCATATATTATCTGCCCATCACGCCACTCATATATACTAAACCGCCACTAAACCTATCTTGATCACGTGTTTTGTGAGTTTTGTATAAACTTTCACTGACATGTTTAAAATGTACTTTGATTTGCAAACCACGATCTCTGAATTTTAGCTGATTTTAAGTAAAGGTGTAATGCGAAAATAAAGGATTACGTTACGCACAGTACCTTTGTCGATTTCTTCAAAAATTCATAAGCCCTTATAACCTAGAAATATCAGAAAAATAGAAAGTTCTTCGTTGCTTGACATTCGCATACAATTTGTCTTTTGCGTTCAAGAGGTAAGTATATATACAGTAAAACATAAAAAAGTGTTAACGTTTGTTTCCTGCCAGGTAATTTCTCAGTTTTTTTTTTCTTTAGTGTCTAATTATTGTATTTGCAAGATTCATGTATAACGCGCTACAGCACACAAGAACTACAGATTGGACGTCTGTTCCTTATTACTTTGTCTGATGTATGTTATAAAACATAGTCAACACCGTTACTGTATTTTTTTTTTTTTTTTTTTTGCATTTGCATTTGCATTCATCTGCGAAATCAATTGGAAGTCCTAGTTATGTTTCTGATGCCACGTAATAGACAAGTCGTATTAACCTCAATGTCAAATGATGAACTAACTTATATTAAGTCATGTAGACCTATTCCTACATTGATATAGGCCAATGTAGCTAACAAAGTTTATGCTATGTGCCTCCACGTTTTTCGTCCTAGTGATAATCTATTTAAGACAACTTTACAAGCTTTGTCCGAATTCAGGTTGTAATATCTCTACTGTCTCAGTTTAGTATACAATGTATGGACCGCACTACTAGCCCTACACCGTACCGCGCTCTGAGACGATACTCCCATGTGCCTGTCAAAAAGTAGGTTATGAACAATGGCCGGCGAGTATTAACAGTAGTAACGTCACTGTTTGCACCTTTCCTGACACGATCAAATATTATTTAGATGCCACCTTTGTGTTTTTTACAATGTGTTTCTAAAAGTGCAGTTTTCATGAAACAACTGTTAAGTCTTGTCATGGGCCATGCACACATTTGTAGTAGAGGACACAAGGGTTCGCAACTTCATAAACAATATGTCTTGTCATATGTCCAATTACAATGAAGTACTGAACTTTTATCCAATGGTTATGGATAATGCCAACATTCTGTGGCCCAAATAATGCCCTGTGAACAATTTTGAATGCCGCATTCAACTAGAAAATTTTTTAAGTTGTCAGGGAAAAGTGGATCGAGATTTAAGCAAAATTACTTTTTTCAAAACTTGAATTAAAATCAGAAATATATGAAGGAAACCTATATACTAAACAATGATTACAAAGTTTGCACTGTCCTTAGAAACACACGATCACAAGACATTACAAGATATAAATAAATGCTCTGTGCTCTTAATCAGATTAACGTCAATTATGAAATCGAGGAAAATGATTATATAAACTTTCATTTCGAATGAGTAACTTTTTTCGTCTTGTTATAATTAAACATGTAAATAAGAAGTTACATTTTTCAAATTTATTCTTAATACATTGACAACTCATAATCATAAAATTGTTCTTTTGCAGATGATATATCTTACGAAGTCACTGCAATCACAGAAACTACATTGGTGTTAACATGGATGCATGTACCCGACACCGGTATCACTAGATACATTGTAACCGTCACAGATCCAGTATCATCAGTAACATTGATGATCACTAGATCTGTTGCTGGTAGTAATCGGATGACCTTCACCGGGACATTCCAAGGACTTCTCCCGGCGACTGAGTACTATTTACAAATAGAAGCAGTGGACGGAGACGGTAACCAGTTGAATAGAGTCCGAAGGCACGGTTTATACTCGTAAGTTTCATGTCAAATTTATTCATATTTAATTCCTTTGTAGTTTGTTGTGGCAAGCGATGACCTACAGTACATGGGGAAATGATATTAAAAAAAAAAAAAATCGGGATACACATATAAATATGTTAACATGAGGTAAACATGGTAACAAGGGATAGAATTGTAAGTTAACGTTGATGTTAATGTGTATGGCAATATAGCAGCCTAACTAACAGAGAATTACCAAGTGTGTATAGTCACCGGCGAGAGATCTAAAACACCAACTGAAATCACAAATGGACAAGGATCACTCCATGATGACTACCATTCAAAATGAAATCAGAAAAAAGCACGAGATGCCACTACCTAAGCAACATAACGTACAGAGGTTACATTTACTTATTTGCATTATATAAATGAAGTTGAATGATCTCAAATCAAAGAGAATACCGTTTTAATGCAAATGTGTTCATCAAGGTGGTATTTATGAAATTTACAACTTTGTAACTGTGATGCTATATAATAAATGAACAAGGTCAATATAAGCAGGCATTGTTTGCGATGTATGTTACAAAGTTAAACGAGCATGAACAGGCAGGCATTGCCTCATCGATTTGTATTACACAGCTGTGATCTTTATTAAAACTGCTGGTAGCGTATGTTACAAGACATCTCTTCTTCTCAGTAATGTTTCCTATAAATCCACGAGAAGTGTCTTTATTTGACAAATCTTAGAATATTTCATGTCCTTTAGCCTCACAGCTAGGTGGTAGAATCCTATAGGATCTATCATGTACATGTTTTACAATGAAATTCTTCAAGATATATCTTTATGATAGTCATTATGATTTTTTTGCTTTTCCTCCTTCAGTTCCATATCCTCCTGATGAGGTCATTATTACACAGGTTGATATCGATGGAGTCCGATTTGATTGGATTCCTCCTTCATTGGGTTACTTTGATGGCTTTGTGATTGACATTAATAATGATTTACACACCTACCTTGATTGGAACCTAACATATTACTATACTGATGCACTGCTACCAGAGATTCCACACGACTTACGTCTCTACACATATGTTGGTCCCAGGGGTCACAGTTCGGTATGGAGTAAGTTAGGACCAACAGAGTTTGTTCCTTTGGGTAAGAAAAATATTATGCACGTACGATGAAGTGAATAAAGTTCCATTAACAGATCATATACATTGACACATGTTAGTTCACACGTTGTAAATCACATCCCAGATAAATGTAATATATAGAGGTGACTTTTTGTCCCCCCCCCCCCACCAAATCTATGATAGAAATCTGACCAGCGTATACATTTTTCTTGTGTTTATTCATTTATCTGAAAGGTACCATTCATCGATAAATTGAAATTGTGTTGATTGAAAGTGAGCAATATATGGACCTGTTTTTCCTGTCGAAGAATTTGTGTAAGGCGCACACAGATTGACCCTGTATGTAGTTACGAATAATACATGCTTTTGTGGATTCTGGGTTTGGGTGAGAAGATTAATTTTCTAGAAGAATACGACCCTTCGTAACATCGTTTCATTCTTAAAACATTTTATAGTTCCAATTTACGTCTTGAATGTATCCACCTGGTGGAACATTTTAATTTTCGAAAAAAAAACCTTTTAAAGAAGAATTTTTTACTGAAATAATATTTTCGTGTAATCAATTTCTTCGATTCCGGAAACATCGGCAATAATACTGTAACACTTACATGTTTATGGGGCATCAGTCTAAGCAAATTTAAAACGAACTACACATTGGCTTAATCGTACAATTTTCTTATTTTGTTTCTTTTTTCTCTCTTACTTTTGTTGTTATTTTACATGCAGCTTCAGCTGATGGTTATGTTCGCATCATGAACTGTTTCATCATTTAGCTTGACTGTTCTATGGGACGCCGTCGAAAACGCTGAGAGGTATTCGATAACTCTGGTGGATGAAAATCATCAAGTCGTTGATACAATATCGCTCGATGATTTATCTACGCATCAACTGGTTTCAGGTCTTTTCCCCGATACTCTTTACGAAGTCAGAGTAGAAGTTACTATCGATCAAACTACGTACTACGTAGGAGATGATACCGCCCTTACAGGTAATGTGGAAATTGCGACACTAGAGTGAAGCATTTTAACGGTTGATTCAATAATTACTTTTTGATAGTATGAGAGGCTTTTTAAAAGCTTACTTCACTTCAAAATAAATTAAATTATCATATTATTATATATGTAAGTATACACCATAACCTTCAGTAATTGATTGGTAAGTGAAATTGTTACGGTATTCATCCTATCATTACCTATTCGTTCTAATACTGATACTGTAGTTCCATTGAATCTTATTTCCGGAACAACTAACTTGAAATAGACCTTCCCCTAGCTCTCCCCCCCCCCGGGGGGGGGGGTGGGAAAACGAAGTCCTTATGTCAGGTAATGTGTATCAATTAAATACATTGTCATAACGTAATGGGGTTTTTGGCTATTTTGACTGATATTGTGACATTTAGAAGTTTTCACTTCAATACTATTCCTTCCTGGAGAAGTCTGCTCCAGCCGATGAGTCTACTTATCAACGTAATCATTTGCAAAGCTCAGTGCACTAGATCAGCCAAGATCTTCTTTAAGCATAACCTGACATGCACTGTATGCAAAGGCAATAGAAAACTGGAGGAAGTATTTCATTGTGTAAATACAATCGATTATAATTATTATATACAAGGATTGACAATTTTAAGCAAATGCCTTACGTTTATCTTATCACATTGTGCTGGTCTCATTCAAATTCACAAAAATGGGCTTGACTCTATGAACTCGTGCTGACGTCAGAAGATATGAATATTTTTTTTTCTCAACGATGTAGTTATCATGAATTGATGTTATTAATATTTATTCCACTGGAACTGCTTTGCTTTCAAATTTTCTATTTACAGTATCACTTGATGGAAATGTACATATCATCAAGGTATCATCATTTAGCTTGACTGTACTATGGGACGCCGTCGACAACGCTTTTGGTTACCGTGTGACTCTTGCAGATGAAAACAATGAAGTCGTGAATGAAGTAACTGCTAGTGATACATCTAGGAGAGAAGCATTTTTAGGTCTTTTTCCAGATACGTTCTACGAAATCAGAGTAGAAGTCATCATTAAAAAGCAAACATTCTTCATTGGATGTGACAGCGCCCTGACAGGTAAAGTGACCTGCATAGAGATGAAATATATCATTTTTTAAAGGGTTGCTAGAGGGAAATAAGGCCTTTGTTTTGCAGAAAATAATGATATCTTTGAAACCAAAGTATGTAGACATAGAACGATAGATTAGTCAAAATAAGAATGGATTGTGACTCTCGTTTCAAGAAATGAGTTTCTCACAGATAGAAATTCAGTTATTTGTTGCTTAAGAATAATTTGGTCACCCAAACTTTCAACCATTTAAATGATGCATTTTTCGTAACTGATCTTACGCATAATGGTTTCAAGGTATGAAACTATTGCTGATGTTTATTCGTGAGGTTAACTGGTATAAAGATGGTGCAAGCATTTTTTCTTTGTATGTCATATTGGTGCCTTGGAAACATATCATGTCTTGCAAATTTTAAGCATTATATTGTATATCAGAATTCAGAGTTCATGTTAGTTATGTGTGATTTGCGAAAATTTGTCAGAACTTTGTATCTTCATTAATGTACAAATGAGGGTACCTCTCATTTCGGGTTAGGGTCTTCTGTTATATGTATGAGTTAATGCTTGATATAATACCTGCTGTCAAATCAATAGAAATGTTCGAACGTTCTGCACGTTAGCCATTATGTTTACTACCAAATGCACTTTACCAAATGGTTAATAAACCCCGACCGGCGGGAAATTTTGATTGGGCTGGTTTGCTGACATAATTAATTGTTGTTTTTTAATTGGTACATTACGTCCATGAAAAGCTTCATGTCATTGTAAGTGGCATGAAAAAAAACTGCCTCATGCAAGTCAGACATTTTTTTTCCACAATAATTTAACTTATTACATGATACTCTATCTAAAATCAATATCCGAGTCAAAGAAAAGGAATGTCTTGTTTCATGCCGAATTGACAGTATTGGGCATTTTGTAAGTTCTAGGTGAGCTCTTTCTCTGTTAATGCGGTTGCTCAATTGTAAAATTAATGACCACTAGGGTGTCCCCTGATTAGGAAAAAAAGTGACGTCATTGCTGCAGTTTGAGAGCCCGAATGTTAGATCTATTCTCGAGGCTGATCTCTCAAAAGCAGTGGTTCTGATATCTGTTTTACCTCTGTTGTTAATAACTTCACCACATCTGATCTTCTCTCATACAATCTGCAGCAGTTCCAATATGTGAGTCAAATTACGAAAAAATGGAACTGGGGTGACTTCCCCCATCAACATTAAGGCAGAGAGTATTTCAATATCGGATAGTTCCGACAGAAACCTCTCCGAAACAAATATATTTGACATGGTGGTCAATCCAAACAAGTCACATACAACACTGAGTTTCAATTGAAGTTTCCAATTTCATAATATCTTAAGTTACTAATACACCTGATTTCTGGGACTAGTGCATTAAAGGCCTTCTATTGAAAGAGTATATTGAAAGACGTTTTAATAGTACCTACAAAACTATATATGATAGCAACAAATCCTCTTTCCATCTTGTCTCCTGACTTTTGTTCACAAATGTATTAAATTTGTTTTTCATAGATCCTTTGGAGTTTTCAATCACAGAATGCCCCTTGTCACCGATGCCTCTCAGTTCATGTGGTGGTGCTGCTGTGGCCTACTTTTGGTCAATCCCTCTCGAATTTTCCCAGCTGCAAGAATCTGGTATCACGTTCCAACCTACGATAACTCCTGGAAGTAAATTTCCAATCGGAGTAACTGAGGTAGCCTACAGGTTCTTCAATAACATCACATTATTGGGTAGCTGCACTTTCCTCGTGACAGTGAAGGACAATTGTGCCTTTGAGACGCCAAATAATACTACACTGCTAATAACCATCACCGTCGTCTCCAGTAGTATGTGTTTATTCCTCTTGGCAATTTTACTGGCTATGTGCTGGAAGCGTAAAAGTATTCTCTTCTACCAAGGTTCCAGAAGAATCACAGAGTTGGGTTCTAATTCTGTACACTACAATAGAAGAATATACAATTCAAATCAACCAAATGATACAAACGATCCAACAGACAATTGTAGCACTAACACAGAGAGTACATCAGCATATTACGTAACAATTACCGAATAAAGAAACATCATGAGTTCAGTAACATCATTTCCAATTTTGCTACTTTTATTTTGTGATTGGTTTATGGCTTTTTATTCATCCGAAGAGATCCACAGCAGTTTTGTTTTTCAATTTTTACATTTTAAAAAAATGTTAAATGTTAACTCACACTCCTTTACAAGACCTCGATGATCATTTATATGTAATTCATTCAACACACGAATCACTCTTCGAATACATTTGGCTAAATTAGAATTCGGAAAACTTGGATAACTGTAAAACGTCAGAGCTCATATGCTAATGACAAACTAATGATGTTCAACTACTGTTGAACTAACTTTTTTTTTTTTTACTTCCTTAGCCTTCCTTTCTGGTACTCTTTTCATTCTGGTGAATCCATTGTGATGTATTGTATACGTATGTACTGGAAATCAACTGTTGTCATTGTAAATGTAACATTGAGGATATCAATAATCGATGGAGCCATTATAGTGCCACCACCTGTAACATTGACAATGTCATTAAATGATGTCGCGATAACATAAGTATTACATAATGTAGCAGTCAGGATATCATTAAATGATGTCATGGATAGTATTACATCATGTAATATTGAGGATATCACTAAATGATATCGTGATAACATTAGTAATATATCTGTAACGTTAAATATGTCACTAAGTGATACTTTGATGACATTGGTATCACATCATGTAACATTAAAGATATCACTAAATTATGCAGCGATAACATTAGTATTACATTATATAATATTAGGGATATCACTAAATGATGTCGTGATAACATTAGTAGTATATTAAGTAACGTTAAATATGTCACTAAGTGATACTTTGATGACATTGGTATCACATCATGTAACATTAAGGATATCACTAAATTATGCCACGATAACATTAGTAATACATTATATAATATTAGGGGTATCACTAAATGATGTCATGGATATTATTACATCATGTAATATTGAGGATATCACTAAATGATATCGTGATAACATTAGTAGTATATTATGTAACGTTAAATATGTCACTAAGTGATACTTTGATGACATTGGTATCACATCATGTCACATTAAAGATATCACTAAATTATGCCGCGATAACATTAGTATTACGTTATATAATATTAGGGATATCACTAAATGATGTCGTGATAACATTAGTAGTATATTAAGTAACGTTAAATATGTCACTAAGTGATACTTTGATGACATTGGTATCACATCATGTAACATTAAGGATATCACTAAATGTTGTTGCGACCACATTGTTGATAGATATGTAACGTTAATGATATCACTAAATGATGCCTCGATGACATTGATATTACATCATGTAACATTAAGGATATCACTAAATGTTGCTGCCTTAACATTATTGTTACATTAGGTACCGTTCAGCATATCACCTATGATGATGTGATTTGTTAATCCTTTAAATAACCAAACAATATCACCCAGTACATGATGTCCCTACGTGACAGGATTGGGCCGAACGATGATAATAGGCCTACCGAAACTCATACTTTGCGTTAGAACAAGTTTTGTTATCTAAATAACTGATAAAAAAAATAAAGGCTTGACTAGTATTTAAACTAAATCTAAACTAATACAAAATCAGTGGCTTTTTTTTCGAAGAGCTTCTAAACAAGATCTTCAAATGTAATGTATCTTCAATGTGTGTCTTTGCGAGTCTTCAACCCCCTTTACCGCGTACATTACATTGGTTAAATTAAGCAGACTAATGACCCCTTGGCTATAATACTGAATACATTTAGTCACCATTTTTTTTTCTGGGATTTAATATGACGGAGGGGAACAAGAATTTGGAAATAAATAGCTTTCCATTGCATATGTCTAACAATGTTAATGATTGCGTCACGAGCGCTTTTGGTAAACTTCATTACTAGTATCCAGAGACGGCACGTGCTGATATTGTGGGGTTAATCATGGGGTTTGATGTATTAGTATGCTCGGTGAGTATCCGATGACTATTCTTTGCTTAAATGTTTGCATGCGCATGTGCGGAAGAGAGAGAGAAATATTCGATAAATAAAGACCAGTAACCATTAAAATAACTCCCTAATATTACGGTTCCTTACAAAGATCAACAAAAACATGTAACAGTAAATCCATTCTCAACCATAATGTGGTGCTTTGTCGTGTTTCACCAGCTTTGATCCCTTCCCAACTACCTTCATAGTCCTTAGAATTTTACTCATAGACAATAATGAGACTAGTAACGGGATGGTTTCTGTCGTTGATCTAACAAAAGCACACATTTTTTTTTTATTTAATGAGACTAATAAGACTATTAACGGGATCATTTGTTTGATAAGAGACAGTATGTAGGGTAAATCCACTTAATTTACCAAAGGCTATTCAAAGAATTCATTGGCTATGAAGCTTACAATTTTGTAACGAAACCGGAACTGGAAGTAGCGACATTACAGCATCATTTGATAGAGAAGAATCTTCAATATGAAATGCCATCAAGGGGTTTTGTGATGGTAATTCATCTTGAACTTTCTTAAAAACGTGATGGATTTATCGTATTTCTGGAGTGACAGATCCATAAAACAAAACGGATTTCTTTATGCAGAGAAATGGATTTTAAGAAGAAATTTTCAACATTGAGAGGCATCAATTATCATCACTGTCTCTTTCACAGGAATCCTTGAAAAAATATCTGTGCGTCATCAATCACATCATAATGTAAAGTAAAAGGGAATTTATTGATAACATACATTCCACTGAAAACATTATACGCACGAGTCTTTGCTCATTAATCAAATCAAATTGTTCTTTCACGTGAATAGTCGTTGATTTAACGAATTTGTCAAAGCAAATACTTTTGTCATTTCAACACTTTTGATGTAAATACATTTGAACATGGATGTCCTCCATGATTAAATTAAGTACAATCTAAGAAGATGGTCCAACAAGAAACAATAGAACACAATGTGATCAATTTTACTTTCAGAAATCAACCATATCATCCCTCCAACTTTGTTTTCTTATCTAATGAACTTACAATTTCACTTCTTCTTATTCAAGATTATTATTCCCAATAATTAAAAAAAAATCCCTGGGACCTTAACTAAATCAAGATATTTGAAAACATGTTTTGAAAAAAAAGACTCTAAAATCCACGTCAGCCACAACTTTTTTTTTTATTTTCAGGAACTAGTTGTGCAACAAGTTAATTCATAGATTTAGGTTCATCTTTGTTCAACTGTAGAGTGAGGGGGTTTCACCACTTCATTAGAGATACCTTTTAGTACTTGTCATGGTGACAAAGGGAACTTCCAATTTTCTCTTCTTTGATGTAGATATGGTGCATAGATAGGTGTTAAAGGTAAGAGCCTACACAAACACTGAAAGTAACTTTGACAATTGATGACACAATGAACGCTTGACTGATTTTTACCCTAGTCAAGGGAATTGAAACAAGAATGTCGTTGAATGACTGACAAAGGATTAGGTTATAAATGGTTTCATATTTTTTTTTCAGTTGGTACGTAGATATTATACAGGAGTAAAGTTGCTATGGTAAATAATATTTATTGTATTGTTTGTTGGTCTCTTACCGCGTAAACAAATGATCCACTACTTTAAAATTGATAAACAGGCAAACAATAATTACAAATAGGTACTGGAAAAACCCCCAAATAAGCATTAAACTTTGTTCAACGAATTCTGCTGTGTTTTAAATCTTAGACACATCTACTCAGTTTCGACAAAAAAAAAACAAAAAAAAAACATACAAATCAATGTTATACCCATGAACTTCGTTAATAAAAAAGTGGAATGGGAGTAGCATATGGCTTAGTTACCTTTAGTTAATTCTTGAAACTTTTTGTTTCCATAATATCCATAGCGTCATAATACAGCGACAGCTGACAAACAGCCGGCGGCTCATTTGCATACGACATTTACCTAATTTCCGTTATGATTGTTGTTAAATTAGTTCAAAATACTTATGGGTTGTACCTGGTTGTGATAGACGTATCATACACACATCTCTACAAGCGTGAGATGGCTTCTTAGTTGTAAACCTCGTCGACACCTTACAGTATGTCCCTCGACCAACCACATCCTTGATGATATCAAGATGATAGTCATAACCAGCCAGATACAGCTAGGGTCTCTTATACCAGTAGCAATACTGTCAAATTGATGCTTTTTAGTTTACTGTTACTGTTACTCAGTGATATTTTCTTTACTTGTATAAACGTCAAACACATTCGGACTACATGTTAATGGTATCCCTTATCCAATTTAATTAATGGTTTTGTACACTTGCGGTAATTTATAAAATAAAGAGTTCATTTGGCAGCTAGGGCTGATTTAATGGATCACCCGTTGGCATACAGTTGATATTAAGAATGCTTTCGGTTTATTTTCGGATTGCTAATTTATAGCAGTATAATCTTTTTACTGCGTTGACGCCAAGACCGCAAAGGATGCTTCTCTCCACAACAACACATAAGCCACTACCCCCCACCCCAGTTCAGCTTCCCCTTCATCGTTGCAAAAGTAAGCTTAAAGATCTTGGAAAACATATATCAGATAAAAAGGGTAGACAGTATATCCTGTATCGCCTCACTGCATTTTAGTCAACATATACCGAAACTAATTGAATTCAAAATCTTTTACAACATTACTTCCTTCTCTGTTTTTTTTTTTTTTCGTGTGTGTTTCTGTTCTAGTCTTATCTGGTTGAACTGACACAAACGTGTACACAATTAAATATCACATCTAGCTGTGAGAGTAAATTCATAAATCAGTTAATCGTAAAATACGTGTTAATTGCAGTACCTGCACCTGCTTACTTTAAAGGATAAAATATATTTGGCATATCGGATAAACAGAGACGGTGATCACTGACAGGCAATGGGGAGCCTAGCCTCAACATACAAGGTTCTACTCGTCTGTTGTGTTTATATTTTTCGGATTGCGAGTGTTGCATGTGAGTAAATTACTTTTTACGGAATAGTGGTAACTATAATTCTTCTTTGCAGAAAAAAATTCCCGTTGAAATTTTTCCTTGATCTATTCCTTTGCGTTTTGTTACTTGTCAATTATTATATTACGTCTTTATTTTATTACTATACTAGTTTTCACTGAGTAGTTACAGAGTTCTGAATTTATGTATCTGAAGGGAACAATGAAGATTATTTACTTCATTAGAGGTTAATTTTTGGCTTTCATTTTCACTGACATGAAATAAAGAAAATTATTAAAATGGCCGCGACCATTACAATAACAGTGGAATCATTATCAGTAGCACTATTGAGCAAAGTCAATATGTTTTAATTGTTGATTTCATTAATATTAATTTTTTTTTAATGAGATTCATTTGTTAACACTTGTGTCACACTGCATACTACTTAATATATATATTGACTTGTATTACTTAATTAAGGGTGCTGATGATATTATGATGATTTGATTACTGATGCAGTTATAATACTGTCTTTTATATGTAACTTTAGTTATGAAATGTTGAGTTTTCTAACTACTACAATAAAGTTACGCATATGTAGGAATATAGGAGCAGTTAGTAGTACCTTGAAAGTTAACCATACAGCAACCAAAAAATGGAAATGTAGAGAAGGAGATTGGTAGAAGTGTAAACAAGTTCCAGACTAAACATTTCTAATAAATCAATGCAACAACTTTTCTTTTTCTCAGCGTATGGTCAGATTCGTCTGGTTGGGGGTACATCACTTCAAGAAGGTAGAGTTGAGATATATTACAATGGTGAATGGGGAACTGTTTGTGATGACAGCTGGTCAATAGAAGATGCCAAGGTAGTTTGTCGTCAACTTGGGTTTGGTGAAGCTGTTGATGCTCTGCAAAATGCTGCATTTGGTCAAGGAACTGGACAGATATGGTTGGATGATGTAAGCTGTAATGGTACAGAGAGTCGTCTTGAGGATTGTTTGAGTAGCAACTGGGGAATCCATAATTGTGGACATGGTGAAGATGCTGGTGTCATTTGTGTTCCAGGTAAAGTCAAGTTAGATACTAAGTAAACCTTGCCGTTGTGATATTGCGCAGATGTGTATTGACGCCCTCTCGAGCATCCTATTATTGTCGAGGATTCATACAGGATAGATTTCATGATTCTTCTTGAAATAAATAATTGCAATGGTGTTGGAACATCAAAGAAATTAGCTTTTAATGGTGTTTTTAAAACTGTTAAGTGCTGGTGCAACAACGTGGGAACTACAATAACATTTGCTTTAATGTTGTACTACGCAAATGACAACTGAATCCCATAGGTGCAATCTTGGTTCAAGTATATATTCCATCTGGGCCACATTTGAGTTACTCATATGGGTTTCATGTGCCAGCCGGAACTTATACCCACCTGGGTTCAAAATATTTTGTTGCTGAATTGCACTGCCAGCTTCCTCCAATCAGTATCCTGGCATGATCCATAATTTGTTATTTCTTAACACCAGTTCGAAATAATGAACCAGAGGACCTTAGAATGATGAAGGCCTAATTGATCAGTTCAAACTGTTGATCCATGGTTGCTTTAAATCTGTGGGAAGTATTTAACAACTTTACATGGGACACATTCAGCAAATGAAAGATTTGATAACGATGATGGAAACGGTTACGCTACAGGTGTTGACTTTCATGATCATACTTGTTATCATGAAAAACATGGCGCATATGAAAATGGAAATAATCCATCTCTTGTAGTGCAATCATTTTCATGCTTGTCAAGACAAACAGAGTCGATGAGACATTTTTTTCTTACTTGAACACCCCTGCTGTTCCCAGAATGATGATGTATGCTTGTAGTTTACTCCTGGATGTCCGAGGTATATCTATGTATATATCTGGTCATCACCTACCATCACAATAATACACGTTATGATATACGAAAGCCGTCGATTTATGAGGCAAGTAGGTAACCCTAAAGCAGTGATAGATAAAAAATGACATATCCAAGCGACATACAGTGTAAAAAAGTTCCAGATTTAAAATCCGAATAATTTATTGTAACACGTTTTCTCTCCCAGTAAATGGTCAGATACGCCTCATTGGAGGCATGTCACCCAGAGGAGGTAGAGTTGAGATATATTACAATGATGAATGGGGCACTGTTTGTGATGACAGCTGGTCAATAGAGGATGCTAACGTCGTTTGTCGTCAACTTGGGTTTGGTGAAGCTGTTGATGCTCTACAAAATGCTGCATTTGGTCAAGGAACTGGACAGATATGGTTGGATGATGTAAGCTGTAATGGTACAGAGAGTCGTCTTGAGGATTGTTTGAGTAGCAACTGGGGAATCCATAATTGTGGACATGGTGAAGATGCTGGTGTCATTTGTGTTCCAGGTAAAGTCAGTATGTCAGTATTGGTTTTATAGTGCGCAAGGTTAAGGTAACTCTTCCTGCATTTCATTTCAGATGAGTTTTTCTGCAGTTTATTTGCCTTGAGGTCTCCTAAAGAAATAGACACTATTGTTGGAAGATCAGGAAACCAAGATGTATTGCCTTCTGTAGAAATGAAATGAGTTCATGTGCAAGACAGTAGATATTGTGCTTTGCGTTTTTGCTTCAGTACCAAAGTGGTCGAAATACCATATGCATTAAGAATACAAATTTCTAGTTAAGTTATGTATACCCAGATGTAATATTGGAAGCATCTGGGTTATTTAGTGATCCTTGGTCACTACTCATGGATGGTCTTCTACAGTAACTTTAACAGAAGTTAAAGTTTATTGATTCTTATTCGTGTGTACTGACTCTAGATAAATAAACTTTCTAAATGATTCAGTCAGCTTTAAATGAGGTGTTCTTTTTCTCAAGACGATGAAAAGTCTTATCTGAAAATGTGATACATAGACTTGCGTCACGATAATGAAAAATTACTTCAAATGTTTGTGTGATTTGCTAAAGAAGAAGGTCATGTAGTAACTTTTTATAAAATAACCAAAAGTAAAGCACATTGTGAATTTGATATCTCAAGACATAAAAGTTGCCGTAACTTGAATTTCAGTGGTATAGATAGTGTAGTAATCATTTGAGGTAGCCATTACACTTCTTTGTCACCAAAGTTAATGTCACTTGAGGTTACGAAATGCCAAAACCTTGTAATGGATTTGGAGCACCTTTTAAAATATTACCGCTTTCAATAGGGAGTAAGTCGTGGTGTAGGAAACTTCAACCTTGGTGTGAGCAGTGATAACTGCCAGCTCATCGCCACTGATTTGTAAAAGTCAAATTTAAACTAGGATAAAGTGGAAAACAAAGGTGTCATCACGAATAAAGTACTGTGATTAATTTTGTTTCACATTGGACAGTCAGCCCCCATTAATCAGTATAAGAATCTGGAGGTCTCTTCAGGACGTGTTATTTCTAATCCCATTTCGGAATGATACGAAACCTAATAGGATCAAGGACTTTAAGAATGACCGGTTATGCGCATTCCAAAATTCCATGAGATTGTGATTCTTCATCTAAGGAGAGATTTTAGATCTCTTACAACATTGAACGTGGTCACAGACAGTGAATGACAGCGTTGATAACGAAGTTGGAAATGCCAATGTTATGCGCTTGACTTTCGATAACGCTTATAATGGTGAAGAAACGACCCATGTTGTGGTACGCTGATTGTAATTGATACGTGCTTTCTGTTTGTGACAGTTGTAGCTGTCAACATATGCAGAGATTATGTAGACATACAGTGCATTACTCTGTTACTTATCCTAGGCTGGTAGGGCTTATGCAGTTCATTAAATACTAATTTATAATCATCTGACCTCAACAATTTACGCATTTATGACATGCGTAAAGTATGGATTTATGGTGACAAGTTTTCTCTTTCGGTAAACGGTGAGATTCGTCTGGTTGGGGGTACATCACTTCAAGAAGGTAGAGTTGAGATATATTACAATGGTGAATGGGGAACTGTTTGTGATGACAGCTGGTCAATAGAAGATGCGAAGGTAGTTTGTCGTCAACTTGGGTTTGGTGAAGCTGTTGATGCTCTGCAAAATGCTGCATTTGGTCAAGGAACTGGACAGATATGGTTGGATGATGTAAGCTGTAATGGTACAGAGAGTCGTCTTGAGGATTGTTTGAGTAGCAACTGGGGAATCCATAATTGTGGACATGGTGAAGATGCTGGTGTCATTTGTGTTTCAGGTAAAAATCAGTTTAGAAACTTTGTAAACTTCACCGTTTTGTTGTATCGCAAAATTAATGAAGATTCTGTATAAATCTCACCATTGTGTTATTGGTAGGGAGTCTACTGTGTTCTGAAGCATCTCACAATAGCAAAGCATTTGAGCTGGTGAAAAGTTCTTGAAATATCTTGAAATAAAATACAACATAGTTGAAAGTTAAAAGAAACCGGCATGCATTGATGTTTTGTAGAAATGACTCGTGCTTGAACAAGAAGGTTGATGCTGTAGTATAATATTAAGAACTTTCCTGTTTCATCATCAAAATGGTTTCAGTACGTACCCTCAACTGAGAAGTGCAATTCTACCTATTTCTAGTTACGTTTTACCTACTGCAATGTACTAAGGGTAATACTTAGATAAGTTACTTATCCCTTTTTCTTACCATTGACTTCCAGATTTATCTACAGTAAGATCAACAGAAGGCACAGTGCTACAATTCGTATTAATGTATTCATTCATTCATTCATATGCACTGCATATGAGGAAGCAAGATTGGTTAACAAACTGTAGATTCGTATGCAATTTTGAATGATAACAGGACAATCTGTTTATAATTAAAACAAATAAATAAGTTGTCTGTTCAGAAGGTCATATGACGTCAAGAGTGACCAAGAATTCGCAGACCGATTACATAAGAAAAGTTTGCCTAAACCTCTCATACAAGTAGTCTTTTGGAAGCAATTAATTTTTGACATGTAATAGCATTGGTCACAAAATAAAATTTAAGACGCAGTTTTACATCACAAGAATCAAGAAGCTGCTTAAACTTCAAGTTCGTTTTTAAGCTAGGACAAAGGATATTTAACTTTGTTGAATTTCTAGTGATGCTCAATATACCTTTAGGTCAACAGGCTAGAGATTCTAAGGACAATTCGAAATTGGTATCTAAACTAATAAAAATTGCCGTAACATCAATTTGAGTATCACACTAATTGCAGTCAAAATTTGTAGGTATCTGTTTAGGTATATATCTCACAAACATGATGTCATTTGAAGTAAAGAGATACGTAATCCTTAAAATATATGAAACACCCGTTATGTAGCAAGCACGTTCGTTGAGAGTATCTTACTTAGGGTTTAAATTTGGAGTGAATTGTGAAGATAACAAGATCATCGCAAATGATACCTGTATAGAAAATTTAAATACCATCATAGGTAAATTTTAATGCACAAGTTTGATCACCAATGATGTACTGCAAGGGTTTTGTCAATCTTCTACTACAGTGCATCTATAGATCAGTATTGGGACATCCTACCATGACGTTTTATTAATGTTCAGTAATTTAGAATGATAGACAACCGAGTAGCATAATGAAGCTTAGAGTGGCAGTGAATGGATCAGTACGTAAATTTTGATTCCATGATTATTTTACGTCTAAGTGGAGAGTTAGATCTCTTACAACATTGAAATTGATCGCAGTCAGTGATGGCAGCGTTAGTAACGATGTAGGAAACCTCATTGCCATCATCTTGACTATTTTTTGAGAATCGATTATTATAATAACCCTCATCATAGTAAAAAAATGGACCTATCCTGTGGTACATAGATTGTGATAGATTTACTAGTTTAGATGAAGGCTTGGAATAGAACACCTCTACATGTTCATAGAGTAATGATGAGGGATTACGGTGCACTTTTGCCTATACTGTATCATAAGCTAGTAAGTCGTACAATGATTTCTAAATAACAAGGGGTTATTATTTACTAGACCGCTATGCATTATTGGGACAATGTAAATAAATGGTTTTGCAGTATGTCAATTGATTTTGACCATATAACATAATAACATTTATTCAACGGCGACGTGATAACGAATCAACTTTTAAACATACAGATTAGTTAATAGGAACAAGTTTTCTCTTTCAGTAAATAGTCAGATTCGTCTGGTTGGGGGTACATCACTTCAAGAAGGTAGAGTTGAGATATATTACAATGGTGAATGGGGAACTGTTTGTGATGACAGCTGGTCAATAGAAGATGCCAAGGTAGTTT
Organism: Stichopus chloronotus; assembly: GCA_021234535.1. NCBI lineage: Eukaryota > Metazoa > Echinodermata > Holothuroidea > Aspidochirotida > Stichopodidae > Stichopus > Stichopus chloronotus. The sequence goes on along the minus strand of CM037833.1, from coordinate 36,741,308 downwards.
GTCGTCAACTTGGGTTTGGTGAAGCTGTTGATGCTCTGCAAAATGCTGCATTTGGTCAAGGAACTGGACAGATATGGTTGGATGATGTAAGCTGTAATGGTACAGAGACTCGTCTAGATCATTGTTTGAGTAGCAACTGGGGAATCCATAATTGTGGACATGGTGAAGATGCTGGTGTCATTTGTGTTCCAGGTAAAGTTAGTTTAGAGATTTTTGTAAACTTCACCGTTTGGTTGTATTGCAAAAGTCTAATGTAGATTCCGCATGTTCATTATTACCAAGGAGTAGTTACGCGAGCATATTTGTCAATGAGTCATCTTGGAATAAATTTGAAAATTTGTACCGTGTAGGTTTAGTTACAGAAATGAGAGGTGTTGGCAAAAAGCAGTTGATAATGTAGTGTAATTAATATCACTATAGGTTCACCACCAGAGTGGTGTGATTACCATAAAACAAGAAGAAACTGTTATTTTAATTTCATACGCCTTGTATTTGCTTTGGGTATCCCTGAGGTGCGTATTACTAACCTCAACATTTTCCATGAGCTTGGCAAATGATTATGGTAACATCTTTAATTGTAATCTGTTTAACGTTTTGTTCAGTCACATATTTCTCAAAAGGATAGCTCAACCACAAAACGTAGCTTTGATATTTCGAAGAGTAAAGTAATCTCATCATTCAGGTAAAACTTCCATTCAGCCCCATGCGCGGTTTACGAGATATTATCAGTTTAAGTTACCCCATTTGCTAACAATTTTAAGCTTGAAGCAAGCAGGAATGACATATCTCCTCACAATGATAAAAAGTCTTTTATTTTCTTTCTTGATTATCGAATTTATTACTACCTTGAAATCAATATGTGACCATTAAAAGTACTGGTTATGTAAAGGTTGCAAACCTCTCATAACCGTTACACTCACATTACTAGAGCACTAAATATTACAGAATTAAATCTGGAATAAATTTCAAGAAACACGTGAAATACTGTATAAAACGTGAGGAGATGATATCACTCCTGCTTGCTTTCAAGTTAACTTTTGGTGACAAATGTAGTTAATTTAACTGCTCATTTCTCGGGAACCACACATGCGAATTGAATGAAAGTTTCATTGTAATGGTAAGATTTACGAAGTCTTCAATATATCGAAACTATGCTTTTAGCTATACCATCCTTTCAAGGTCGCCAGGGACTTTACGTACAGTTTAATGTACAGTGTGACCATGATATCTCAAGTATGAAAGATAGCTACAACTTCAAACTAAGTACTGCTGTAGAAATCCGCACTGTGTAATGATGGAAAACATGGTAGCATGGAAAGCGTAAGAGTGACAAACTGAAAATTAAATAGTTGGAATAATTTATAACAACAAATTTTGTCTTTTAGTGAGCGGTCAGATTCGTCTCCTTGGAGGTTCATCGCTGCAAGAAGGTACAGTTGAGATATATTACAATGGTGAATGGGGAACTGTTTGTGATGACAGCTGGTCAATAGAGGATGCTAACGTCGTTTGTCGTCAACTTGGGATTGGTGAAGCTGTTGATGCTCTGCAAAATGCTGCATTTGGTCAAGGAACTGGACAGATATGGTTGGATGATGTAAGCTGTAATGGTACAGAGACTCGTCTAGATCATTGTTTGAGTAGCAACTGGGGAATCCATAATTGTGGACATGGTGAAGATGCTGGTGTCATTTGCGTTTCAGGTAAAGTCAATTAAGGCCTCACCGTGCATGTTGTTGTGCTGAAGTCTAACGTGAAGCATTTAAGTGTTCACGAGTCTTTAGGCAAGTGATTCGTCCTTTATCATGATTCATCATGAAATAAATTAAAAAAGAAATGAAATTCTAACATAAAAGAAACAGGTATTGCACGTTGTGGTAATAATGATGGCCTATGACTAAAATCGATTATGTTATAAATTAGCCTAGTTTACTGCTTCACCACTACAATAGTTTGAGTACCATACAGGAAGGAGGATCATATTTTGTTTAACATATACATAATGTAATGTGCTGTGGGCAGCACTTAGGTTAGTTAATAATCGATGTTCTTTTTCGTTGAGTTTAATGTGTCAAAGTGTAAAATTCTTATATATATGCACTGCATATGAGGTGGTAAAGTTTCCTGTAGTAACTTGAAGTTTAATTCAAGTATAAATGAGTAATAGATTCTTAACGTCATGGTGATGAAAATTCACCAGACGTCTTACACTGAAATGTGACACATAGGCATCACAAGAAGCAAAGGTCGCCCAGGCTTCAAACCTTTCTTGTGATTTCTAAAATAATTGCTAACCGGATCAGGATTAACTTTCGTGCAGTCGATATCTTTTGAGGTCTAAAAATATCGTTCTAAGCGCATTTTGAACTTGGCATTCCAAGTAATAAAAAATAATTAAAACAGGTAGCTCTGTGAATATATTTGCTATTTGGTATTGCAAATTGGACAGACGATGTCTGCTTTCTTAAAGTATTTTGAGTAGCTAAATTACACATTGTTATTTTGGTGGAACCATTCTTAAACTCAGAGGTCAGGGAATCTTACGTACTGAGGTATTCGTATCACATAAACCTGTATCCACCACGGGACCATTGTTCATGAGACCTTTTGTTATTTCAAGTATCTGTCGATTTGGTCGTTGTTTGTTTGAGTGATTTTCCAACAATAAGAACTGACGTATCGCACATAAGTCTATAGGCATGTAAAAGGACCAGTTACTGTCGTGGGTGTTCTAAGATAAATTTTACATAGCAACTTAAAGCTCATGTATCTTTTAATTGTTTGATCACCTCAAAGATAATTTGTTGTTTAAGAGGAAGTATTTTGTCTTCTTGGCAACCACTATAAACTACATTACTGATACCTTCCATCTGGGAAGTATCGATGAATAGGTGTTTCATAATATATAGGTGGTACCTTGCTTTGTTAAAATGATTGTATCTTGCCTACGGAGAGTGACACGAAAATTATTACTTCAGCAAGCTCTTATATACGACTCTTGTTAAAATGTAATGTTGAAGTCGATTTCTTCACTTATTATAAAGAAATTACTTTAGAAGGAACGATTATAAATTAAGAAGTCGTTTAAAGGGGCTCCTTGAGTTAATATCGATAAGTATCGATAAGTGCATTGCATATGAATATATAATCATAATCAGTCAAATTTCATATCCAATAGTTACGGAGAACTGTCAAAAGTTTTGGATTTTTGACCTTGACTTGTACTGGCTGTGATCGTTCATTACTCACTCATTAATGTTCCTCTGTAAGTGACTCATGGAGATCCTCTTAGTTTGACTATTTGTCATTAGTAACTGAAGGAAACTTGGTAGGTTTAGGAAAATTTAGTGAATCTCACAAAACAACTCAATGAGCCCCTTTAATTTCCTCGTTACCATTATCTCACATAACACAACGACATATTGTCCGTTATTATTGAACCTGCACACCCTCTTACCATTTATGAAGTTTAAGCTGCTGAAAACCTAAAACTTCAAAAACATTACAGTATAGGTAATTCCTCTTTGGTTTTTCTTCGTATTCATTCCGATAATAGTTACAGATATTGTTAATGTTACGGCTTAATGCACTTGTGAAAGACGTTAGTGAAGTCGACATATACGCAGTGTACATTTCAAAAGAGGAAATGTATATGTCAGAGTTAAATCAGTCATACAGACATTAATACGTAACACTCAAGTTATGTGTTAGTTTCTTTAAGACAGAATAACCCCATTCAACTCATAATAAACGCCACGTTTCTACTCATACGTGCCAACTTTGACATTTGATTTAATTGAGAAAATAACTTCCCTCTTGAAACTTTGCTCTCTTGCCCAAAGCAGTTTGTTAAAAAGTAAGAACACCTGTACGTAAAGGAGGAACGCAAATTAATTTATGACAATGTTGTCAACGTTGTATCTCTTAAGATCAAGATAATGATGGTTAGTTGGGTTGGTGATATTTAGTGTGTAGTATTATTGAAGAAAGATAGTCGGATATCCTGAATATGAGACAGACAGATGTTAGTTTTTAGGTATTCTTTGTCAGTGCTGAAATATAGTATCAAGAAAACTTAAATATTTTGATTTCAGTTAAACGTACTTCACGAATACTAAACTTAGTTAATGGCCTTTTTACACATTGACATGTCAAACATTGTGTTGTGTCCAGCAACGTTATCTACATTTGTTTTCAGGGGACAAAGCCGCCCCTGTCATCAACTGCCCTGGATCTCAGTTTAGGAATGCTGATATAAACAGTCTTGGAGTAAATGTAAACTTCACTGAACCAAAAGCAACAGATAATTCGGGAACTGCAATACTAATAAACCAGAGCGCTGAACCTGGTGATGCCTTCAAGATAGGATCTACTTCAGTGACATACACATACGGGGATCCAACTGGAAATACTGCGTCTTGTACCTTTCAAGTTGTGGTTACTGGCCGTGAGTGAAATGAATAATACTTCATATCATGTAAGCCCGAATCAAATCGAATGGCATTAATCACAAGTGAACTTGAACTGAACTGTGTGTAAACCCTGAAGTAAGGGAGCCCGCAACGTTCATCATATTCGTGACTAAAATGAATTCATGACCAATATAGTAAAGTTAGTCCAACAGTACTCTCTCTCTCTCTGCATCATTTCTTCACTAAAACGTTTATTACTCCATCCGCGACACGTTTTGATTTGAATTAATGATTTGGAATTGACTTGTCAATGGCGCACACTTCTTATTACAACCAATTTGTTCCGATCGCTTTCTTTTGAAAGATTGTTACTTAAAGATTCAAATTTCCTAGACCAATGCTTATACATAGGAATCATGCATTATTCTGTATGCATCTCAATACTCTATTCCACATACAGTATCTTGTCCTATGAGGCCATTTATCTTTCCGGCAACCGGACCACTCACTGCAGTTGAATTGCCGGATTCTTTATCTGGTGGACAGAATAATTTGGTAGACGCCTTTGGGAATAACATACCTATTGACAAGTTTAAAATAGGAACAACCAGATTAATGGTTGGAAACAGCAAGACACGGTGCCGACAAAGCATTGTAATCCTCGGTAAGAACCGTAATTGTGAAAGTGATGTAAATCTGACCAAATATTGATTATGTTTTATTATCATTAGTATGAAACATTATTGCCATTACTATTATCTACAAATTTATTCAAATGGCAGCAACTGACATGTTGAATCAATTGCTTAAACAGTACCGTTAAAACACACACATAACACATAAAAAAGAAGACACAATAAAGAACTAGAAACATGGTTACACGTCGCAACTACCTTTTTGTGAGATTATTGCAGTGTTGCTTTATGTTGGAAATATGAGTCTAATAGAAATGAAGATATTTTTTATGTATCTGATAGTTGACGAAATCGCACTTTGCAATATCGCTTGTAATTGATTCCAACGAACAAAAATGAATAAATAAGCGACTATTGGAAAAATGTCTAGAACTATAGGCCTCTTATACCGGAACATTTATCAAGTTGTATGTCACGAACTATCGCATTGTTAGCATTCACAGTGATTACAGATAAGGTACTTACCCTCTGCATAGATAATACGAATTTTGCAAATAAAAGTATTTCGCTTTTTTCCGGATAAACGATACCATTAAAGGAAGTCCCCGTTTTCTACAAAAATAGAACCCATGACTTTATGGCATTCGTTTCTAAGAACAAAGAAGATTTCTCTAAAATTACGATTAATTCTGACCATAATTTTTAAATTGACACGATTTAGTGGCGGAGTAATCAATTGTGATAATCAATTGTTTCTTTTTCATCAACAGATAATACTCCACCAGATGTGAAGTTTTGCCCTAGTGACATTTATAAAGAGCTGGATGCTGATATTAATATTTCAGTTCACTGGAATGTACCAACAGCTGTCGATGCTGAAGGTGGCACAGTAACAACTGTGTCAACACATAACCCGGGAGATGTATTTGTGGAGGGAGTTACTACTGTGACGTATACATTTTGTGATAACAGCAATAACATTGCGATTTGTTCGTTTAGGGTCAATGTTTCGGGTGAGTTAAAAATATTCTTTGTGATTGGCCCCATGGATTTACACAATTTGGTAAAAGAGAACCAATTGTATATTCCATTATAAGAGATTATTACAGGCATGTCCTAATATGAAACAATTACGTTTAATTTAATTTAATCTAATGCACAATTTCAGTTATTTTTGTAGTAGGCCTATGTACAGCCGAAGTTAATGGAATAAAACAAAGTTTTGACATTTTTTCTTGTATATATATTCATATCATAGTGCCATTTAGAGTACTTGTCTACTTCATAAATGATTTCACTGTATAATTGCAATGTCAAAGCATTTTGATAGTGAGATAAACCACCATAAAGTTTTGAAAATACCTTCAATTATGATATTATGAAGGACTTTAAAGGGTCATTTAGTGACGGATTGCGTGCCGTAATATTTTTACATCAAAAATATTTAATAATGTATATTTAACACTGCAAAACCGAGAAAAATGTCAACTGTCAATGCCAATAACACGTGCTATAGAGCAAGTAATGTTTAAACCTAAAAAATACGGCATGTTTCGAAATTGATCTCATTCACCACAGGGAATACGAAACAACAACTCGAAGGCGTAGTTAAAGAACCAGACATAAGGAGCTGTCACAATTCTACTCAGATTGTTGAAGTTAATGAACGAATGAGGGATTACAGTGTTATGTTAAACACTCCATCATCTCCAGCAGATACATCTTTTTCTGCTAATAATAGTCAGTTCTTCGCGATATTACTGCTTGGACTCAATGAATTTCTGTACAATTTTACAACCGCTGATGGTGAAAGACTCACTTGTCTATTCCGAGTATTAGTTACAGGTAAGAATTTGTGGTCAGACAAACAAACAAAAAAGATTGAGAACATTAACATTAAAAAGGGAAACATATTTTGGGATGACAAGACTGCTTGTAATACTCGATTTACTCACCACATAAATTATCCACTTAGTGAGCCCCTTTAATAATACAATGAAAAAGTTGTAACAGTATTATGTCATGTCCTTATGCTATAAAAAAGGAATCTTTATTGACGTACTGTTACAATCAAGTTCATTTCTAATTTACTGCTCTAAAGATTGGAGCAAATTATCGTAATAACTTACACAAAATAACTCTTGACTGATTAGAATAGATCATACAATCTTAATTCATAGAATAAACCAAAGATATTACATGGACACGTATAGACTACCATGGCTTTGTATAGCTTTTAGTGGATATCACTGTTAAAGATTCAACTAAAAAAAATGTATCTGACAAATTAATATGAACGAATAGTGTGGCAGTGTAATGTGTAGAAAATGTGACCATATAGTAACAATGCATATATACCATATGTACTTTATTAGTAGAACAACAGGCTGTTTGTCTACTTCTAGAATTAATTATACTTTGACTGAGACATTGGGCATCATGCATCCAATTCATCTTTTGTAATGATCTGAAGTACACATTTATATTCATATTAATAACCAGAAAAAATGAAATGACCTAATTCGATTTGTATACCTCGTAACAAAAACTACAAGCAAGAAGTAAAGCATATGACACACTTTTTCATGTATATTATGTAATCTATAATGCCTATCAGTGGCTAGTTCTTACAATTATATTGATTGTAGATATGGACACTCTTCTATCTGAATCGTAAGAAGCATAATAGGCTATTCTTGTTCCCTAAGAGACTTCACGACTGCAAACTGAAAACAAGAAAAACGACCCCAACAAATAAAGTTTGATAACCTATCTATTGAATTGTAAATATTAAAGTCTAGGCGTTTTCCCATGATATTACAATTTTCGTTTCCTCTATTTAGTTGCAAATACCACCGAAGTGGCGGGAACGTTTGATTCATGTCCAGATGACGTCACTGCAAATGATACGCACATACCCCTACCTGTGCAATGGAGGGAACCTACTGTAAACACTTCTGACGTAGTAATCAGTTCATCTCATAGACCAGGTGACTCATTCAAACTTGGAAAGACCATTGTGATGTACACAGCAGAAATAAATGGCACTGTGACAGATAAATGCGAATTTACAATCAACATAAAAGGTATCATTGTCCATCCAACCTCATTCCAGCATAACCAGTAAACTGACTGAACCTTCCTCTGTTTTCCTCAATTCCATCTATCTTTCTTAAATGATTATCTTTGTATTTTATTAGTTTTCATGCTTTAATTCGAGTTTGTCGTGTAAAATTAGCTAGGTTAGTTACTCGAATATTTTCTTCATGCACAGAAGGTATGTAATGACTTAAAATAGTAATGATAATAAAGACAATAGTACATGTGTTATTGTTACTATTTGTTCTTATACAACGAATAACAGGGATTCCACACAAGGATGTCAACAAGATGATTCTGTAAAGTTAATATTGTGTACTTTGTGTAACCGTTGTGCCAATTACAGTCCTATTTCATTTGTACCTCTTTTGTTGAAAGTGATAAAAAATAGTGAAGTCAAAGGTGTCCAAAAGGTAATATGTACTGTTTAACATGATATATTCTACCAGGGAGGTGTTGATTGTACAATGACTGGTTCAGAGAATTGTCTGTTTCATTGTCATAGAATACAATTCACTGTTCAGTAAAGCCGATATTTATTATCTGATTATTTCCTGTTACTCGACAGATATGACGCCCCCGACAGTATTCAGGTGTCCAGTGGAGGTAAAAGCTTCGTTATGTCGTGGTACCAGGACTGTTCATTGGTTCGAGCCTTACGCCATCGACAACTCCATGAAATCGATCAAAATCTCACAGAGTCACTTCCCTAACAATTCAACCTTTAGATTGGGAACTACGAGAGTAACCTACTTCTTCCAAGATGAGTCTGGTTTCATAGTAACCTGTTTCTTTAATGTCAGTGTTCATCAGGAGACGAAATGTGTCCCTTTGTCTCGAGATTTGCTATTGTACATCATTGCCGCTCAAATCATCACTTTATTATCATTCGTTCCCTTATGCAGCATGTGTTTTCACAAACTGATGGCACCTAGATATTTGAAAGGAAATTTCCGAATTAAATTCATAACTTAAACACTGTAATTGATGATGATGATGATGATGATGATGATGATGATGATGATGATGATGATGATGATGATGATGATGATAATAAGAAACTTCTCATGAATAAATCTTTCGTGCACCTAGTTAAAGTCTGCTCTGGAAATATATTGACAGTCTGTTGTGTTGATAAAACAAAGCAATAATGCTTTCACACAGTGACATCAAGATGAGACGAATGCACATTTTGTAAAAAATAATAAGATCATTAAAAAAATAAATAAATTTTTGGTGGATTTTGAGATCAGAATGTGACTCAGTATATGAAAACTGCGAATTTTTGGGCCATTTAAAAACCCAAATTAAGCCAACGATAACTTTAAATTTGTCACACTAGGTCAAAGATTATATTATTTTAATTACATTGTAATTATCTGAACTATTGGTCCACAGGGTGAATAAATACTTATTTTGATGCACATGACGTTACAACCGTGCTTTCATGCCTGATTACACATGTATTACCTATGGACATAACACCTAATAGCCCTTGAGGGCAGCTCAAGAAAGGTTAGACATTGGATTGATACACCTGAATTACTTTAGGAGAACGATATTTAATTGACCATGTAGATTATCACAGTTTGTGGTGATAAAACTGACCTAAAGCGATGAACATTTGCAAGAAGTTCAACCTCAGTAGAACAAAAGAAGAGTGAGGTTGAAGTGAATCTCATTTTAACGTACAAGTAACGTCATGCAGAGCTAAATGAATCACAATAAACATAGATAAGCTCTATCGTTAGACAATTTATTATATTCATTTCGACTTTTTAGTATCATTAGAAAGTTAAGAATGCATTCAAGTTTTTGAATACTTTGAACAACTTCAAGAATTTCCTTGGTGTAGTAATGTGAAAACCATAAACGTCATCCAGAATCAAAGGCAAATGTTTTTGAATGTTCAAACTTTGAAATGTTTGATAAGATGTGAACACTCTGTTTATGACGTTTCAATATTTGTATCCCAGATAGTTCATAGGTTTTTGCATTATTGTTCGATTAGTTGATTTACAATGATGTTAGATGCACAACCGTTTCCAAAAATCACTTGATTAATTTTAAAGCCCACTGGTAATGATAATGAAGGCTCGTCTGTGAGAGTTGGTCTTGTCCCCTGCACTCCTTTTACGATCTCCAGTCTTCTTCATAACTTCCATTCGGTGACAGGTTCCTGTCGCTCTTCAAAAGTCTATCTTCTCTTTTTCTCCTTACTCATTCCTCAGCATTAAAGTTTGTCATTTTTACATTTCTCTCCCGTTATCATAAATGATTTTAAATTTCATCCCCTTTTCTTGAACATTCTTTCGTATATTTCCTACATCTACACCCGAAGCCAACTAGATATTAAGTTTGGTTTTCATATCGCTCTCATGTGTTCGTAAAGAGGGAGAAATTATTGCGAATGTGCGAGCAATAAGCTCTGTAGATCCCCAAGAAGACATTCCCGGTTTTATTCTATTACCTTCTGGAATAAATGACGTTTTGTGTGTGTGTGTGTGTGTGTTTAATGCCGCAAAGAATCCTTCCAGTGGATACTGCATGCGGGAAGCAACCCATATTTCAAAACATTTTCAGATTTGTGTGACTTAAACTGAGATTCGTTGTCCGAAACGAGTTCATTTGGAAGACTCTCTCGATTAATACTTCGTTTCACAAAACCTAACTATTCTTTTTTGGGGGTTATTTTCTGTAATAGTGTACCCATACTTATTAATCACTGCTGGATTAAACGAACCCACAATATGAATTGCTACTTTCTAACTGATTGGGAATTGTACTTTCTTCAACTTTGAAAAAAAAACAGTAATGGCAATTTCGTCATTGAAGAGACAGACCGAAAAAATAACAAGTTCCTCAATTTGAGATAAATCGAGAGCAATCGATATAGCTCCCTTAACATTTACATAATGCTTGGATGAGTCTCATTTGCAAATGCCAGAACACACTGAGTAAATATGAGAAATGCTTTCCCCTGTTGCAACACATTATTGATTATAGACGCAATTTATCCTTAACTAATAAAGAGAACGGTTTGCACAGGAATTTACTTGGTTAAATCTTGTGCCACAATATATGCAGTAAACCTCGCATCTTGGGAGGTAAAAAAGTGCGAAGTGCGATTAGTTGGATTTTTTTTTTTTTTTTTGCTGAATTGGAATAAAACATTCATGTTTATTACTTGATGGCCATATGAGGTCATTTTCCTTGCTCAATCGTGCTTTCAATGGTTCGACCAATTGTGCAAAACTAAAAGTAAGTAAAATAAGTAGAAAAATAACCTGCCAACCCTAAAGATAATCGAAGTAACTTTGGATCCTGAGACGCTGAGGTATTGTAATTACATGATACCTGTCGTCTGCTTCCTTGCCTTCGTTACTAACAACATGACCCAGAAATTTGATGCTTGTGAAATTGAACATACATTAACATTTATCATTAAGCCTCACTCGGCATGAACCTTTCCTTTTTGAAAGTGTCTGTAGATTTTGATTGTGCTTTTATAACAGTAAAACAAACATTCTTATATCAAAATGAGCCATCGCGTGTATTGAAATCAATTGAAGATAGAAAACCAGGCCTATGGTTGTGTAAGTGCTGGTTTGAAAGCAGACGCAAAGTCTGATTGATAATAAACCCTAACATTCCTCTGTTCTCCTAGCTACCATCAATTCTGGGTAGTGAAAATTAATAAGAATAATTGCAGCTTCAATTGATTCTCTCAAATCCAGGCAAATTTTGACTTCCAGATTTTTATGTAATGCAAAGATAGGTTACACAGATTCTGATGAAACTATTGTCCCATTTTTACACGCTCAAGTGTCATCAGAATGTGAGCTTAAAGTCATTACTATTGCGGGGACATACTCATAAAGTTTGCATTTTCTTTGTAAGACTTAGGCCAAATTAACATGTAATACTCCAAAAGAAAGTACCACGGGTGTGAGAAATGTATTGCTTTAGCTTCACAACACAAAATAACAAACACGTGTATTGTGATGCAACCAGCTTTTGAACTGTCCATTGATAAACTCATGTAGCTGGTTATCTAGTCATCTATCTTAGTGATGAAAAAGAAGGAAATTCGGTTTACAAAACGAAAGAAAAGAAATATATTAAAAGGGGTCATCTTACCGAAAATGTAGATTTTAACAAGATATACTTCAAATGGGTTCTGTACTCTTTAAATCCTCAAGAGATTAGGGCCGGAATGGCCTCAAATTAAGGGTGATTATTCGCTTTCAGAAGAATGACTGAAAAGAGCAACAACTGTCTGCATCAAGGTGAATATTCTCTCTTAGTTTGTGAGCTATCCCTAATCTGCCCCTTGGGATTAGGGGAGTACGCTTGATTCCAAGAGACGATGGTGACTTGTAGCATGATGCACTGGGGTGAATGGTGGTTAATATAGCATCCTACACTGAGTGAATGGTGGTTAATATAGCATCATGCACTGGGGTGAATGGTGGTTAATATAGCATCCTACACTGGGTGAATGGTGGTCTATATAGCATCATACACTGGGGTGAATGGTGGTTTATATAGCATCATACACTGGGTGAATGGTGGTTAATATAGCATCATACACTGGGTTGAATGGTGGTCTATATAGCATCATACACTGGGGTGAATGGTGGTCTATATAGCATCATACACTGGGTGAATGGTGGTTAATATAGCATCCTACACTGGGTTGAATGGTGGTCTATATAGCATCATACACTGGGTTGAATGGTGGTCTATATAGCATCATACACTGGGTGAATGGTGGTTAATATAGCATCCTACACTGGGTTGAATGGTGGTCTATATAGCATCATACACTGGGGTGAATGGTGGTCTATATAGCATCATACACTGGGTGAATGGTGGTTAATATAGCATCCTACACTGGGTTGAATGGTGGTCTATATAGCATCATACACTGGGGTGAATGGTGGTTTATATAGCATCATACACTGGGTGAATGGTGGTTAATATAGCATCCTACACTGGGTTGAATGGTGGTCTATATAGCATCATACACTGGGGTGAATGGTGGTTTATATAGCATCATACACTGGGTGAATGGTGGTTTATATAGCATCCTACACTTTCAAAGACTGGAACGTTCCTCTAAAAGGCGACAGAATCGGTAGAGAGGAATTAGTGTATGGAAGATTATAAGAGTCCAGTGAAGAATTTGGGAGGGGCTAAATGTATGTTCATCTTCCACTACAATATTTTTCAAGTGTTCCAAGAAACGGGAACAGCGAAAAGAATTTCGATGCTGGGGCTGAACATATTCTTGGTCGCTCCAGTGCACAATGTGAGATGTAAAAAGGGCCCCACCATGAAAAAAAAAAAACTGTCACTAGGGCCACCCGCAATCGTGAGTCAACACTGTCCCTGTGTGCGGTCCCATTCGCTCATTAACTTGTCTTAATTGACGTTTTAGTTCTACGTCCTCACAAGCTTTGAGTAGCTTCCTAGTTGAACTCCTGAACTGTAACTTTTAACCTTATTATTATGTTTATCTTCTCATGTAATTGAATATATTAAGCCCTGATATGCCTCTAATAGTTTTCTGAAATGAAATGAAAAAAAATGTATCTACTAGATACTAACAATAAGATTCATCAGCAGCTCTACTTCACGAGAGGTCCTGCATGGACGTAACGATGAATTATGTGTGACATAGAATGCTATACTAGAAGTAGAATAATATGTGTGATGTATGAAGTTGTTTCCTCAGTTTGTGAGGGAAACCTATGTGTTAACGATTAGCCATTAAATTGAGCATTGTCTACAACCAAACTGCAGCAAAGAAACTATGGCGATTCCACTGGATATAATGGATGGAGGCCTGAAAGGAATGCGGTTTAAAGAGAGATGTAGTGGTTCGGGTACTGAATGATTTAGCATATTTTGGGAAGTTCGCCGTTGGTATTTTATACGGAATTCTACTACAACCGAGTCCTGTAAGACTGTCCGTGTAACGAGTGGTCAACAAATTGTATGAGTTGTCAGCATTGAGGACATGAGACGTACCACTGTAAACAGGGATTTTAAGAGCAAGTTGGTATGTGGATATGTAGTTGTATGAAATATTTAGATGTATTTTATTGGCGTCAGAAATATTGAGTGAAGTATCGGACGGAATTTTTGATTTACATCTTGAGGAACATATAGAACGGAAAATCGTGGATATAAAGTGTGGCAATAGACATACTCAGTTGAGTCCAGCAAACATCTGTATTGCTAGTGTATTAACGTTTGAGAGTAATTTGTTGTCAAACGTCACATCAAAGAAAGTTGCACAGGGAGAGATGCTAATAGAAGCATTAAAAATATTTTGGAGGCATTTGTATAGTGTTTAACATTTAGGAAAAAAAGTTGATCAAAGTATATTTAGAAGGATCAACTTTGACACGTCCTTTGCATGGAACATCAGTTTTCAAGGTAAGACATTGCTTTGTTTTGTTTTTTTTTGTTTAGTCGCTGGTTCGAAAAATGTCGATTTCATCGGCTCACTGACTGAAGTTGCAGTTGTTGATAGGAGTACATGCAGGCGATGGAGTGTAAAGAATGTTGATGATTGTTGCCCATGCCTGCGTTGAGATTAATGACCTTTTGACGTCTCAAGCCTTCCTGCTGGAGGGATGATCTTGTTTCTTTTCTTTTGACAATTACAGCAGTAGTAGATAGGATGAGGTAGGACGATAGCCACAGACCGTCTTGTGTTAACAATGAACTTCATCAGTTCTTAAATATATAACATGGCTATCATGGTTAGAGAGCGCTCAGATAATTACAATTATTCTTTAGATTTCCAGCAAACGTAAAAACCTTGGTGTATTTTGGCCCGTATTTATTCCTGCTGATAAAATTCAAGTTGATACGCAAGAGATTTCCAATTGCCCCAATCTCCTCCTTCACCTCTCTCTTCATGTCCTTCCGCTCTTAAACCCCAACTCTCTCTCTCTCTCTGAGTCTCTCTCTCTCTCTTTCCATCTCTCTCTCTCTCTCTCTCTCAGTCTCTCTCTCTCTCCCTCTTGGGTGTCTTATCAATCTGTGTAAGCTGTACTCGAACAGGAGGAACATGTTACTATGATATATAAAATAATGATGCCACGTCACTGAAAGTCAGTCAGTATTAAATTTCAAACATAAACCTGAAGCATTGTTATCCTTACTAATACCTCAGCTCTGGTAGGCTACTGTAACACTCAAGAAGGATGTAATCTTGATGAAGTACTGTTATATCTATTTATTCCCAACCCTTTGGATACTGTACGCCCTCTGAGAGGAAGAAAACCTGAGATACTGTTAACCGTACTCATTCCCCCAAACTCTGGTGTGCACACTCTGAGAGACCTCACACCTTTGGGGGTCCGAAGACTCCAGCTTTAAAATCACTCAACTACATCACCTTACTTTCTTGCGTGCATTGAATTGTTTTTTACATTCATACCAAAAGATAGGTTGTGCCTATTTAAGTCATCTAATATGCTTACCTTCAGGATAAACTTGTCTCTACGTTAAACGTGCTGCATTTTTTCCAATAATATTAAAAAGACTGTCGCCTTAGAAAATGTGGCTTTGAATTGAAATACATCATTACCTCTATCCCACCTGCCTTTACTAGTAATGAACGAAATCGAACTTTGAATGCTGAAGAAGCAGACCCTAAATTTTGCAAATTGCAAAATAGGCAAGTAGCAAGGTTGACAATATTGTTAGAAGAACATGAGAGCTTATCTTTAAAAGGATAGTCCAACCACAACTTTAGCTTGGATATGTTTAAAACTAACTTAATCTCACCATTTAGGTGAAACTCCCATCCACTTTTCATGTGTGGTTCTTCAGATATTACCAATTGAATTTACCCTGTTTGGTACCAACTGTGAACTTGAAGAAAGCAGGAGTGATATCAATAGGTGGTCAGCTTACTGCTGGATATGGGAAGGTAACAGAACTCCTCATACATTCACGAGTATCAAATTTGGTGTAAAGTTTAAAGAAAAACATGAAGAACTTTATCAATGTGGGGAGATGACATCACTTCTGCTTGCTTCAAGTTAACTTTCAATGACAAATGTGGCAACTTCAACTGCTCATATCTCGGCAGCCACACATGGGAACTGAATGGAAGTTTCAGGCTATAATGGTCAGATTTAAGTACTCTGCAACACATCAAAGCTATATTTGTGGCTAGACCATCTTTTTATAACGTATCTTGTACCAGTAGTTGAACTGATGACATATTCGACGTCTTGTTGTGTCTCTTTGATAAAGTTGTCATGTTTAAATTAAATATGAATTCTTAAAGATTCTTCCTGAGAGTTTTGTGCCATAACATCGAGGACGTTCAAATCTGCCACATGTGGCCATTTTATTCTACAACCCCCCTTGGTTTTATGATTTCATGAATTAATTTTATTGTTTCAAGCAGCAGAGGACATACACAAAGGTCATTTATTGTTTCTGGGGGTTATTAAAGTTTGTACAGAAGGACCAAAAAGATGTCCTCTAAAATTACATCACAACGTATTATATAAAAAATGAGGGCGCCAGAAAGAAAAATGTCGTCTTGCAAGGGCAGAATTTCTGAGAAGTGGTTACAGCGCTTACTGAAGTTGAATCCCTAAAGAATGTTATGGCAAGTAACAGCTCCATGAGAGGTGCCCACTTTACCCTCAAATATCACAAAATGTATCCAGGGAATAGTCCCTTTTGTTCATTAAGTCTTAAAGGGGTTATATACGAAAATGTCGACACAATATTTGTCGGGTCAAATCGGTCGATAAGAGATGCGCACGGACCCCATAGACATACTAACTTTGCTAATTTTAGCCCCATCGGAGAAACTCATTTGTCTGGAATTCGTTTCTGTGACATCAGGAAACTGAAGACTAATATGCACCATATTGTAGTGGAGACCGCTATGTCCCACGTGGCACTGACCTATTTAATTTAACTAACATCCACCGAGCTGATCGGTCTTGTTTTGCATTTAGGGTCAAACCGGATGTGACTGTTGATGTGATGTTTTACTTTGTACTGATTTCCTCCCGTAATGTTTATGTATTTATGTAGACAGAGTAGCGAGCAGGGATGAGATAGGATATCATTGGTCGTAACTCACTATACGCGTTCAATACTTGTGATTGATTGAGACCTTACTGCAGGTTGTGGTGTGCCGATAATAGCAACTTGAACAATAAGTGTGGTTGAAAACATCATAAAAACTAATCACACTAAGACAGATATCCCATAAATGAACTTGAAACGAAGGTATTTTTGATAAATGATATGATGAATTTTACGTCTTTATTCGTTTGTTTAACTGTGAACGGTCTAGTGATAAATAGTTTAGTTACCAGAGGCCTATGAAGAATCTCGTAGTTGCGAAGATACTTCACTCACAGCACGAGCATTGCGCCCAAGTGTCGTGCGAGAAGATTGCCCAGTTGTAAGAAAACAAGCTCAACCACAAGTCTCTGACTTATCTCTGATAAGTGAAGCGAGGCTGTATAGCAGTGAACATCTATTGAAGAGAAGACGCATTCTCAAATCTAACACATCGGTAACATATTTTTCGAAACGTCGATGGTGGTGTAACCACACATGGGTAAGTTCCCCAAACGAATGGGTAATGGTCCAATGACCCAGATGGAAACATTCGATCGTAACAATGTGGACAAGTGGTTGAAGGGGGAAGAAGATGAAAGGGCACATCATACAATCATGTGTGTTCCACCGCGACCTCAAGTCGGTTAACAGCGATATGATATGCCTCGGTGTTCGATATACGGTACAACACCGCTGTGTTACAGGAGTATAGTGCATCCGGATTTTCAGAAGCAACTTAAGATACTTTTGGTTTTCGTTCTTCTTTTTTACTTAGATTTGGCAGGAACCTTAAAGATTGGGAGGGGGGAATTTAATCACGTCAGATTGTTCAGAACAGTTGGGGAAATGTCAAGAGTTTTATGTGTGTGGGAGTATTATTAGTATCCTCTTTTCGCATTTTTTTGAACATGATTTTACTTCACTTGCAAAATGTGGTACCAAAACTTGGTACTGTAGGCAATGTTATGGATATTTCATTTTTATTTTTTTATACTATCAGATTATGGTTAAACCTCTAGAAACGGGTCTAAACTGAACCACGGGATCTCTTTTTCGTCATGATTTTAGTTATCATTTACTATTATTTACTAGGAAGCTGAAGAGCACCAGCAAACGTAGAGATAATGAGAATTTTAGAAACACCGAAAGAGATTGAGATTGTTTTAGAAAATCGAAGTTTTTGTTCTGATATTTCGGTCCTGGAGCATTCATGTCAAGAGGCCTTGAGCATGTTTCAAAACTTTCACCCCTTGTAGCTCAAAATTTGAATCGTCGACAAAGGAAGATTTTAAAATACCATGACAGGTTAGGCCATTACCAATCACATGAAATGTAGGGAAATTCTGATATGACTTCCCTTGCAAGCACTAGCGGTAATTGAAGGTCGGTATTTGAGTGTGTAATTTAATGGGAGAGTTTAATGGTGGTACGGGACATAAGACTTTGCCATTTTGTGACAACTGGCTGGCTCTTCCCCTAAGCGGCTCTTCCCCGAAGCTTAAATGCTTAGTCGTTCACGGCTCTCCATCCCCACAAAAAGGGGCAACGACTAAAGTGATGCACCGGCCACATGACACCTCTTTGTACGGAACGGTGAGCTCTTTACTAGAAAGAAAGAAGTCAATACTAGACAAGATAATCTACCTACAACATTATTCAAATTTTACAAATAGTATTGATCTGTAATTCTTCATGAAGTATTTCAACATTAAAACATAATTGTCAAATGGAAACAATATGTACATTGTCATTTACAAATTCTACACCAAAATATTGCATAAGTCCTGCAACAAAACCTTGGAATTTGGAACTTCTGATAGTGAGACATTTTTGTTCACTAGAAGTCTCACCCCTCTCTGCCTAATCGTCTCGCCGCTACATGAATGCATGCTCTTAGCCGGACCTGACCGTGGATACTGTGTCTCTTGCCGGGATTTAAGGTGGACTCGGCCGGTTAATGGGACGTTTCTCTACTGTTGTTTCCATCAGATCTTTCGCTTGATACTGTTTGTGACTTCTTTCAAAGTTCAATGTGTGTGTGTGTGTGTGTAGGATGCCCAAGTTTAATGTGCACACTAGTCAGCTTCACCATTGTATGAAGTTGTAAACACAGGCAATTACTGCTGACATCGATAAGTTTTGAAAGGTTTAGCATGGATTGTTCTTTACTAAAGTTGTCATTGAGTTCCTCAGAGATTATAATATATTGTCTCTCGGCAAAAATGGTAAATATGTTCAAAATGTTAAGTGTTAAATGTTAATTGCAGTTCATACATGTGCTTAGTTTGGTCGGCTGTCATTTACAAAGTTATAGGCGCAATAGAAACTCGGCTTTGTTATGGTATCATTAAAAATATTCAGCACAAAGTAAAGTATTATTGTTAAATTAAAGGAAACTAGGATTTCTGGGGAAAACATACAACTTCAAAATGTACAAAACACTACACCAGATTGCATCTAACACTGGTTACCTGATATAGCTGGGCTATTTCTCCCCATTCGCCAAGTAACCTTACAACTTTCCATTTTTTAACACTGCCTTTAGAGTATTCCACTTTAATAATCATCGCAGGAGGGTATCTGTTTTAGCTAGATAAAAAGTTATATTAGGAAAAATACATGCCGAAAGAATCATATCACCGAAAATTAAAATTGTAACACAAAACATTTCGAAATTAGGATGCCTTAAATTTAATCTCAATGCGCGGGACATGCGTTTACCGCCGTTCTGAACTGTACTTTAACAAAAAGAATTTACGCACGCCACGCCCCATCTGATAGTGGCTCTCGGTTTAATTAGTGTCGTGCAGTTTATAGATTTTTATCTGCTTCTCCAGATAGTTGGCAAGATCTCTTGTACGGGTCTAGTGAAAATATTACCCTTATACGAAATCCTCGCGAGATTCTCTCCAATAAATTTTCATGAAATTCTTGTAAGACTTTTGAGACATGAGAAATTCCTTAAGCCATTCTTATGAGATGTGGTAATTAAAGTGTTTCTGGTGGCATTGATTCCGATATTGGACAGCCGGCCTGGGATGCAGCTGGTGTTATTCTGATCAATTTGATTCCTTACTCAGCTGGTTTTCTGTCTCTTAACTAACGGGTACTCCGACCGAACTAGTTAAAGTGCTCAGTTCTCCTCAAAAAAGAAGCAAATGTTTAGAGATATGAAAAAAAAAAACATTTTGTGATATATATATTAGTTCTTATGAACCTTTAATATGGCAACAAATGTCATTAACATCTGTAGAATATTGGACGAGTTACAAACACAGAATTCCTGTCTTATAACTACATCGTGAATGAGCATTGGCTAAGTATGCAAATATATTACGTCAACTCAAGTCTCTTGTTATCTCTTATATCAAGTACATTCTGTGTGTGTGTGTTTTGCTTTGTCTTGTCGTGGTAGCATGTGATTTCGTCTTTACATACTATTGATATCATTTGCAAAATATGAAACCTTTGTAAAATATGAAAATGTTAACTATAAAGAAATACTGACGCTTCGAACTACCCCATGCCATTATCATATTTTTTCATCATACTTTGAAGAAGGGTATGTCAAAAACGGTAACAGATATCAGCACAATTTCAAACGGATTTTTGTTTTGAGTTTCACTATGAAATTTTGAATAAAGCTAGCTCTTTTCTAGATGCATATCAGATGGACTTTAAAAACAGGGGACGTATAGCTGGATACATATGTATAATGATAAAGATGCACCCCTGATTACCCTCACCAAGGGCTTAGCAAGGGAGTGTCGATGAGCTCGTGTAACATTTTTTTCCCTTTATTCTCTTCTTAAGGCAAAACTATCCATTGGCAACAATGGAATAGCCATGCATTCAAACGAGGATTTTCGACACTCACACTGTATTCTTTAAAGAAGCTGTAACATTTCATTAAAAGATAATGGAAGTGAGACGAGAAAGGAATGCAGATTAAGGGGAGAGAATATTCTTTCGCATAATTAGGATGTTTTGGGTAATGCAGTGTAGTGGCTTGGTATTTTAGCAGCTGGCGTTCAGATATACTACCTACAACGGAGTTGTTGTTATCCTTGTAAAGTTTCAAGTGTTAAAGTCTATGAAAGAATAAAAAAGCGTATGGTGCGTTGTCAGGATTGAGGGTATAAGGCCAATGTAACCAGAGATTTAAGGAGCTAGACGATATGGGTTGCAACTTGTACGAATTCTATTCAGAATTTGCTCATTGGCGTCAGCTCTAGTGGTAAGAGAAATTCTCCCATTGCAAAGGACGGGACTGATTTTTTTTGTCAATCATGACGAGAATATTGGACGGAAAATCAGCCTAGAGTTATCAGAGAGGCAATGGAGATATTCCAGATCCAGTCCATCCAGGAACGGGATGGCAGACTTATTGCATTGACGTTTAAAGTTAAAGTTTGTTTCCAAAAGTGACACCAAGGAACGCTGCAATGGGAGGAGAGGCTGTAATAACAGCATTATTGAGATTTTAAAGACAAATGCACGGAGTTTTTTTTTTTTAACATTTAAAAAAGAAAGACTGTATAAAGAAAGAGTATATCATAAATGAAGAAAGAGTATATTAAGAAAAATCCATTTCGAGACGTCAGTTTAATGAAGCACCAGTTTCAAGGTAAGAAATTGTTTCTTTACGTACGTTTCGTTTTAGTGTTTTTTTGTGTGTGTGCATTATATGTCATTACTATCGGCATACTGACTGAATTTGCAGTTTGTAGCCCGGAGAATATTCAAGTTACTTAAAGGGATGCTCAGTTTTGATCAGTCCAGTGCGAATTCCGGAGAGCCAAAAAGTCTGATTTATGTTGGATTTACCTTGCTGAAAAAGGTTTTGTTTTGTTTTGTTCCAAATGGGTCCTTGTATGATTGTCGATTATTCTTTCGATTTTTTCTTTAGTAGAGGTGGGGTAGACTGTTAGAAGTCGTGTTGTTTAGTACGCTCTTTACTGACTTACTGATTTGAATTAATACCATTTTGGCAGTATTCTTGAAAGGCGGTTTGGAAATAATTTATAATCTATGAAGTTCATTAAAAAGTAAGGATATGGGGAGACGGGGGTAAATTTCAGGCATTTGATATATAGTATTACGTCAAGGGTAGATGGAGGTCACAAATTTACATATGTCAGCTTTCAACTCGTTTAAATATAGTAAAATATTTTCATTTAAATCTTAACAATGGAAACGAAAAGGCTTCATCTTTGAAGCATTCATCTGTACATTGTCACTGTTAAGGTTATGGATAGGGTTTATGAGGGCTTTCAACTTTTTCCAAAATATTTTGAGATCTATCTTCGTTAATATTTCATGAGCAATTATTTTTATGCAGGTAATGTCGCTGGTTCGAATTTATTTTTCTCTTATTTTCAAGGTGGTTATCACATCCCTTTACGTAGTATAATAGAGAGGAGATCCTTGACACTTAAATGGTTGATCACCTTACCGTGGCCTCTTAAGCATTTAACTAAATCCAAATGGCGTTGGAGGGTTTCCTTAGGATGCACAAATGCAATGGATCAGGATTACCGATTGTGGTGAGGTGGCGGGAAGGGGTTTAGATGTGTGCGTGTGTCTGCATGTGTGTGTGCTTGCGTGAGTGCACGGTATGTACCTACGTATACCATCTCCTCGTACAGACGGTAAGTCGGATGAACTTGATAGGTAGATACCCGAACAAAGGATATAATGTCCCTCGGACCGATGATTTCAAAGGTCAAGGGTCACCATTATTACAACAGATAATACAGTGCGTCATAGCTGCTGTTAGTACAAGATGTCAACATGACTTTAAATCTTTTAATTTCCATGACTGTCACAAAGTATTTCAACCTATGTAGCCATGCTTTTAGTTGAGATATTGAACATTGCGTGGTAACAATGTAATTTTCATGTGTTGGTGTATGTTAGTGCACACCTCCGTGTTGCATATGGGAGGAGTTGAAACGTTGACATATTTGTAGGGAATAAACTGAATGATGTGAGACGCACTTTTCAGAGACCGTTAAAAAACGCCAACAGTGTCGCACGTGCCGATATGTTGATTTCTTTTTCCGGGAATACTTTCGACGCGCACTGTATGCAATTTTAACCCACACTGACTTACAAGAATTTGTGTCGAATTTGAGGGGCACATCAGACCATTAAATAAGTTGGAATATTAATCATGCTTTTCTACCCATAGCTTCTGAATGTGAATCATGTGTATACTTTTAAGCACTGTGGGAGACAGTACAGTATGATGGGTATCCACTAATGATGGGAAAGGATATTGGGAATGTTCTTCGAAAGACAAAGTCCAGATGATAATATGACATCACTGATTTCATGACAAACATCAGTATATTTATAATGTACACAAAGATTATAAAGAAAACACTAAGCGTCTGGGAAAGTCAACTCCCAACGTCAGGCTTTGAAGACTAAATAAGACGAAGTGAACGACTACCAATTGGTGAGTAGTGGGAAAAACATTTAGGAGAAGTAACACTTAGTTGAATAGAGGAAAAAATGGGGATTCCGATTGTTTTGTTTAGATTATGCAGATTCCAGTTAATATGAAGGCTTTCCTTGATCTTAAACTGCAAAAAAGGCGATATTCATGAGAAGACTTATATTGATGAGGATTTCAACTACTCTGTGGATTGTATTCTAGTTGCTTTGATGGAGGGATCACAAGAGACCATTTACAGTCTGTGAATGAGGCTTCCTAGTTTACAGTATTTGCCATACGTTTACCCCCTGCTTTTGTTTTAAGGAGTAGTGACTTTTGAAGTACTAAAGAAAGGTTCGGTACCCTGCTCTTAATTAAATCAAATTGGTTATTTTGGTGAGGGGGCCTAAGTTCCTTGGTACAGGCTTGGTTTGGTTAGATATTCGATCTGTTTTAAGTATTATTAATTCAATTCTTTATTTTTGTGAGCTTCAGTATCATGCTCCTAGGCTAACTAGAAGAGAAAATTGTAACTGAGTAGCCAACTTAACCAAAAAAAAACTTTATTTTTACCCTTTCAAATGACATCATAGATTAAGATTTTAAGACATTAAAGGGAAATAAGGCGTTCGTTTTAGAGAAAACAACCATATTTCTAAAACCAATATTTGTGGATGTAGAATGATAGATTTTCCAAAATAAGGAAGGACAGTAGCCTTCTTTTCAAGGAATAAGATTCTCACAGACAGAATTTCAGTTATTTGTTTCTCAACAATCATTTGTTCACCCAAACTTTGCAAAATTCAAGTGATGCATCTTCCGTTACTCATCACGTGCATAACGTTTTGAGGCGATGGAAGCTTTAGCAGATGTTTATTGATGAGATTGAATGGTTTAACAATGGTTAAAGCTATTTTCTTTGTACGCCATGGTGGTTTGTTCTCAACGTGTAAATTCCCTTTGAAGACATACTTGTTAGATTTCCAATAAGTATGGTGTGTTGTAAAAGTCGCGTACTTCAACCACCCAACCCCTTAATTGTTGCAGCCTTTTTTACATATTCTAACACACCGATCTCTAAACGAAGTGACTGGTAAATGCATATTCAAGTTTTCGCTACTGGTAGGAATTGCTATCAACACAACTCGCAAAATAGCTGAATTGAATATGAATGTCACTTGAATGTTACCATAGCCTGACAATAAATTCTTCAGTTTAGTTGCAAGAGGTCAATTGTGTTTCCTTATTTAGGCTACTATTTCTTTTTGTGATCATTTCTATAAACTCTTAAATCACGTCACAAGAAGTTATTCCAGGCAAGTGCTGACACAAAATATTTTAAAACTTGAATATCGCAACTTTACACGTTTTTATCAACGTTTTCTTACTTTACATGACCAAGACGACTAAACCCCACCCCCTTAAACGAAGTAATTTTTTCATGACTCCAGTTTGTGCTTTTAAAATGAATAGTTTCCTGACCAAATACACGATCAAACCGTTTCTATATTTCATGTAATCATCATTTGATAGAAAAGACTTAAGTCTACGAGGCTTCTGTTTTATTGAAACCGAATTCATCTATCTTTAAAATGAAACATTTGTTTTGAGAGGAGAAGCAGTTTCCAATGAATATTCACGAGTTTTTTTTTTGTTTCTCTAACAAGTTTTTTCTTCAGTTGAGAATGTACAATAAGCCTTTAAAAGGGGGGGGGGGGGGATTATTAGTCAAGAACAATATATGACTACTGTCCTCTTTTCACGATGAACTGATTGTTAAAGGATGACCGAATGAATAGACGCTGGCGAACAATAACAGTACACAGTAACGGTGGCCTTTTAGGTAGCATTGAATTCAGACAGACAGAAAACTACAAATACTGTTCTGTAAACATTTTTTAATTCTGAGTAATAATTTTCGCCTTGAATGACGTAAAAGGAAAAAACATATTCAATAGGCTTGATGAAAAGTCCACGTAGCTCAAAGGTTTAACGAACATGGTGCACGTCACTATAAGAAAGGCGTTAGAGTTGCACTTGTTAGCTTTCCAATAAGCATAGTGTGTTGTACAGGTCGTGTACTTCAACCATCAAACCCCTTAGTTGTTGGAAAATATTTAACATATTCAACACCCGTATTTCTGAAGTAAGTAATTCTCCAATCCATATTTAAGGTTTCACTAGGCACTCGTAGAAAATGCAATCACCAACACTCACGATAAAGCCGAATTGAGTTGACTTTATGTCACTTCCAAGTTACCATACCCTGACTATGAATTCTTCAGATTCGTTCCAAGAGATCAATTATTTGTTCCCTTATTTACTATTTGTTTTTCTAATCATGTCCTTCTATAAAATCCCAAGTCAGTGCACAAGACCTTATTGCACTCAAAGGCTAACTCAAAATATTTCAGAATGGTGAAAATCGAAAGTTTCCACGTTTTTATCAACGTTTTCTTACTTTACATGACTCGAAAATCGAAAAGCTTATCTCGACTCGCGGTTCTGGATTCTTATAAGCGGTTTTAAGTTTGTTTTTCATATTTGAGTGTGTTAGCTATATAAGTTCTGAAAGTCACTTTGGTCTCCGTTACCACGCATTGAGAAGTGTAAATAGTGAGTGGAAGTTTCAATTTTTAGCCTACGTTGTCTACTAGCAATAGTACGCGAATGTTGTGGCTCAGTAACTATTGACTGTGCACGGAACGTACACGCAATTGCAACACTTTTTTCCTCTGGAAGTAATTATATCAAATGTTTCAAAAGAATTTTTCAGAAAGATAGTTACAGATTTTTGGAACGTTCATTGTCAGAAAATCTTGGACGTAACTTGTTTGATGTCTCTCCATCTCATCCCTGACAGCAGCAGCAGTAACGTTGCATATTATGAGGGCTTAGCCCGTAAACGTATGATTTGACTTTACTGACGATCTTGGCCGTTGAACAAAGCTCTAGTAATTGAATTTAGCTAACTCAGGTACCTACAAATAGCCAATGTCCAAGTCAGTTTCATTACCGGTTGCTTCCATGAGTTACGAGGATTAGAAATTGTCTTGTCGGTCAATTTTTAGTTGCTTGATGACATTTGAAATTTAAAAGAGGTAAGAAGAATTACCAATGACATTATCCCTTTGTCAGCTTTACATATATTCATTCATAACTTATATTTACGTCAATTCTTAGTTCATTTTTGTTAGTAGTCCCTGGGCAAGACCCTAGCGCTGAGTAGACATTATAGGGAAAGTGTCATGACGTAAAGAAATTTATAACACTTGGACCCATTTAGCGGTAGACGAATGTTTAAAATTTTCATCTTTTTTTAATGAAGAGTTCTTAGTTATTTCTCAAATTCCTTCCTTGACCTACATGGTCAAGGTATTCCTCTGCATGACTTGCAAATTTAGAGGTATATTCCTCCTTCCAAATCGTGTGTTATTTAACCTTCAGCCCTTATATTGTATAAACATTGTCCATTTGAAGTTTTATCGTATTCATCCGCCAGTGATTTTTGTCCAAAATTGACCGTGTATTACCCGCTGGATATTGGCAGCTGAAATGGGCCAAAAGGAGTTGAGGACTCCTCCCAATTACGTGTAAGTGATTTTTTTTAAAGATTTCGACAAGGATTCAACAACCACAAAAGCAGCGTAAGAAAGAATATTCCTGGAGTCTCAGTTTCCGAACACTTAAATCTCAAAAATCACAGATTATCCAACCTTAGAGACTTTAATTCTTTTTGGTAATTTCAAAACAGCGCAGGACCTGCGTAAATGTGAAATAAAAAACTATCCTTAAACTAAGTACACAAAAATGGTCTGAACAGGGACTTCATGACCAGCAGCCGTGTAAAAGAAAAAAACTAACTGGCATGTAACCAGTTTTCCCCATTCACAACTGAAGAAGAGCTGTTCTGTAGAGTTTTTGTATGCATATAAACTGTAGTTGAAGGATACAGTATATTCTAAGTTCGGGACTAGTAAGAAAGTTTTTTTTTTTTTTGTCGGGGGGTTAACATTACTTAAGGTATAAACGTTCATAATATATAAGGTTTGTTGCAAACTTTACTAAGAAGGGTCTTGCAGAAGAGGTACATTAATTGAAATACTATTCATGAAGTGGTTGTTCACACAAAACTCCGGTGAATCACATGATTCACCGTATACTTTGTCGATTTTGCCCTAAGGATGACGCCATAACTATGCAAATGTATACTTTGTATACATAATATCATTGTACTTCAATACGATATTAGTTGATCCCTTCATTTATTGTTTATTTCATGCTTTTTCATGGTGAACAAATAAAATTGTTATGTTGCTTTGTATTAGATCTGTTTCTCAAATAAGTCCGTTGAACCGTCAGTTCTATTGAAAGAGTGCGTATTTTAACGGTGGAACGTCGTCAAACCATATATAAACCGTCAAATAAGGTATTGCTCTATCAAACAATTTCACTGAGAGGCTTTACAAGTAACCTTAACCTGTTTTTCCTGAATACAGTGTATTCTTTATAAGGGTTGGTAGTATGATATGTTATTGGCAACATGATGTAACATGAAATATTATAAGTATTACTAAGACTTTATGATATTCATTTTGCTTCTCTTGTAGTAAGTGTCAAATTAGCAAAGCAAGCACTAAATGGTATAATCAAATTCCTTCATTTTCATTGCTTTTTCCGTTCCAGCTCATAAGCGGATGACGTGTAAAATAATAGAAATTATAGCTCTTATGTTATAATTACAATAATGCAATCAAATTACTTTATCTTAACTTTCTTCCTTTCCCCAAACTTAAGAATGCTTATATCTTTTAAGTACTTCACCTCCAATTTCCAATCAGGGCCCTCAAAATTTCCCCACAACGTCAAAACGCTTCTGTACACTCTAATTGGTTCCCTGCAATACATGTGTACAGCAGCTCAGACAATCCTCTACAAAAGGATAGGACACTTGTACACGAATGTAGCAATATTGGAGAAAATTCGAAATCTTTCACAATCCCATCCACCTAGATTAATATTGTCGCAACCAAAAAATTTCCCAAATTTCACTATTGAATGGAGGAGTGGGGGAAGTTGTCTCATATAAACACTTTTCCTTACTTACCCTTTATTTTATGAGCCATGTCCCACCATGCTGGTATTAATCAGATTAAAAGAGAATATTACAAGGAAGTGCTGACAATAAATATTTGAAAACATACGTATTCTTAATAAACGATTTAAAAACGTTTTTCTACTTCACATCGTTACATCGTCTAAGCGCCACCCCTTCCAATATGTATTTTTTTCAATAAATTTTGTACTGAATATTTTCCCATTTTATTATGAAACCATTTCTAAATTTCATGTAGGCTAATTAGCACTTGATGCCAAAGGTATGAACAAAAGTCACCGAGGTTTCTGTTTTTATCGAAACTAAACTACCTTTCCTTAGCAGTTCTTGTTGTAAGTGGAACACATCTGTGAATGAATATTCAATTTTTTTTTTAGTTTTCAAAAAGATTGAATGTTTTCTTTTGTTTGGAGGGTATGATTTAAGCTGCTTAAGGGGAGTGGTTAATAGTTTCGAACAATAGGTAGTGACTATTTTTCGTGTTTCGTGGTGAGCTGATAGTTGAGGAATGACAGTAAGATGCAGCTGATCACAACAATGTTTAGACGTTGGTGAACAGTAGCAACGTACAGCAACAGTGGACGTTTAAGACGAAAATTAACATCAAATAGGGATGGACATAGAAATATCCTTCTGTAAATTTATTCTTTTACGAAGTTTATGTTTGATGAATAAAGTACATGAGTAAAAATTTACATCAGGCCTTATGAAAAGTCCTCGTAAGTCCAAAATGTCAAAAACTTAGATACACAATTTTAAATCATGGAACATGCATTACAGACATACAGATGAGATTTCCTGTTAGGGTAGTGTGTTGTACACGTATCGCACACCTATATCTTACATTAAAAGGGATCTGAAATGTTCATAATGTTAAGAAATCAGTATGCTACCTAACAATATGTTGTAAATTGTATCATTGTTTATTTTTTATTATAAGTCATTTGAATCTTTTGCCTTAATTACCTTTGTAACTGGAGCAACACCTGTGACCTTAAGATTATCGAGTACAAAACTACTGAATGTAAAAAGGAGACGTAACGGAGGAGCAATAATTTGACTTACATGTAGCCTCACTAATTTTACCACTCCTGTGCATGATTATAATGTGTTTTGGCTGCTAGTTCTTAATATCTGTCGGCCCTACATTCAGTTACTTTAGCTTATCTGTCGGATAAAGCATGAACTGTAGATTTAAATTGATCAAATAAGCCTAAAAATTAATATGTGGTAGCCTGATAATTAAAATTAATATGTGGTGTAGTAGGTAATAATGTTGAACCAATAGTAACAAAATAAATATCAAACCTATTAGAACATTCCGGTCATGTTCCATACAGAACTGGCCATAAACATTTATATTTCTTAGACAACAACTAATTTCTGGAAGTCTCGGGGAAAAAATTTCAAAGTTCTGATCGATTGCAATAACACTCACCAATACAAACTTTCGAAATCACAATTTTGCTGAAATATTTAAAAGTTACCTTAAAGTTTACCATCTCCGAAATATGCTTCTTCACCGAAGCAAACCAGTTCATGAGTAAAGTGGATCAAAAAGCGGTATTTGAAAGTAAAGGATATTTGGAATAGTTCCTATAGATGTATGTTGGGCAAAATTCCCCCACTTATAATGTCCGTCACTTTTACTATTTTTATGAACACATGTTTGACATTTGTTTTCCATTATGTATAGCTCTTAAGAATGACAAAGACAAGGATATGAACGATAATTATCCAAGAGGTAAAAACTGAAGCGTAGTGAATGAGGTCTGGTTATAATACCTCCAGTAACGAAGAAAGATTGCTATTTAGTACAAAGTGGACAGAAGATTTCTTCTGTCTTAAATTATTTTAGCATCTAAATTACTCATTGTTATTAGGGTGGAACCATAAGAAAACTAAGATGGCAGAATAGCATGGGTTTATTCGTATTACTTAAACCCCTGCCTATCATGTAAAAGTTACTTTTCCTAATACACAACTTGATTACTAGTGCACAGTAATCCAAGAAAAATGACCAGCTAATGTTGTGGGTGTCCAAATTTAAATACTTACGCAAACTGAGGCTCATAAATCGCTAAGTTGTTCGATCACCTCAAAGGATAATTTGTTTTGGAAGAAATAATTTGGCTTTTTGGTAACCAGTGTAAACCGCATTTTTGATACTTTCCACCTGGGTGGAATCGATGGACAGGTGTTTCATAATATGTAGGTGGTACCTTGCTTTGGTAAAATGGTTGTATTGCTACTACGAAGAATGACATAAAAAAGTGTTTACTTCAGCAGCTGTATTAGACGACTCTTTGTTACATGAATTGTTTCAATCTGATTTTTTAACGAGTAAACTGGTTCAGAAGGAGCGACTATCAATTGCATAGGCATTTAATACCCTCTTTCCCTATATATCACATTACACAATGACATATTTTCCTTTGGTATTGCGTGTACACAGTGTGTGAAGTTAAAACTACTGAAAAACTAAAACTTTACAGAAGGGCTTAATTGCTCTGCTGCTTTGTATTCATTCCAATAACAGTTATCGATCTTGTTTGTTACCATTTAGTGCGCCTGCAAAGACACCAGTGTTATCAAACATAAACGCGGTGTAGTGTTTAAGAGAGAGAATGTGCATGTCAGCGCTAAAGCATCAACTAGAAAATCAATATGAATACACTCACGTTTTGTGCTTATTTCATTAAAACAAGGTAGCCATGTCGAGCACGTAATAATCTGCTAGTTTCCTTTAATACGTTCCAACCTTTCATTTGATTATTTTCTATAAAATAATATACTCACTCTTTAATTGTAATGTTGGCTTTCCTGTTAGCAGTTTGTTAAATAATGAGAACTCATGTATGTAAAGTAAGGAAGATGAATTCAAGTCGATGAGAAGAACGTCGTTTGTTTGTAGATTAAGATTAAAAAAAAAAATTGGGTTGTGAATGTTTATTGTGTGTGATTATTCCAAACGTCCGCTTACCCTTTGTTGAAAGAATATACCAGCAGTCAGTCAGTTACTTAATTATAGCTGAAGTGATCCTTCCTCAGTGCTGTGCACTTAAAAGCAAATATAATTCCAAGGAGATGTGACACGTGATCGCTTAACTTTGCTAATTACTACATTACTCTAATTTTGTTTTGTGTCCAGAAACATCTATAATTGCATAGAGGACAACACAGTGTGGTGGTCATGACTTACCACTGGTGAACTTTATTTGCATTGGTGAACTTATTAGTTAACTACCCCCTCTATTTTGCTTCCAGCCAGATGAACTTCCTTCACATGGTTGAAGCACTCATTAATTTAAGGTCACCAGTGCTGTTTGAAGAGAGGCCACATGCTTTTCTTTTCTACTATACAGCTTCACTCAGAGCAGATAATACCCTTATACTTACACTACCGTACCACGTGTAGCTTTTGCCTCCTTACCTTGTAAGGCAGTTCTGCCTTGTCCTTATGTAGATAATTAAAGTGTTTATTGGACAAGCTGGGTTTTTTTTTTACATTCATATTTGTATTGCCTGTATTGTTCAGGGTTATTGCATGACCGTATTACATAGGTGGCTTAGTATTTTATCAGGTAGATCTGGTGCACTCTGCCAAAACCGCAACACAGCCGTTGAGCATACACCTACCCACACATAGTTGGACTCCTCGATAATTAGGACTATTCAGGCAATTTGCAACATTAGTGAGATAATCGAAGGGGCGATTTGATTGCCGGAGGATCATTACGAACAAAATTGGTGAAAGTAAGTTTACCGATATTTGTTTCTCTTCTGCAGCCCCTGTCATCGACTGCCCGGATCTCATTTTGAGAATACTGAACTACACAGTCCTTGAGTAATTGTAAACGATACTGAACCAACTTTAACAGATAATTCACGAACTGTCACTCTTACAATTTCACTCTCACTAACCAAAGCGCTACACCCGAAACTGCCTTAAAGTTAGGATCTACTTCACTGACATACACATTCAGGATCCCACTGGAACTACCGCGTCTTGTACTTTCCAAGTTGTGATTACTAACGGTGAGTGAAATGAATAATATTTCGTATTGTTTGAGTAATACCTCATATTTCAATTCATAAATGAATCTACCTGGACTACTCCCTTCGGTGTATACTTCATGTAAGTCAACCTCAAACTCAGGTGAATAGACATCAGAAAGGAAATGAATAAACTGAGCAGCCTCTACTATATAGGATTAGGAGGCTTCTATCCAAGTCAGTTTGAGGTTGTCTTACATGAAGTATAAACCCTCCCTTCATTTAATGATTCATATCCAGACAATTTAGACTAAAGAAACACCATGACAAGAGCTCACATTCGAAAGTCTTTTTGGGGGAACCTCTGCCTTTTTCTCTTGACCTCCACGATTATTTATCATTACTAACAACTTCGATCACACTTCTACCAAGACCGTTGAGAATGAATAACCTTCTAGAAGGACTCATCGACAAAGAAATTACTAATGTAATATCAAAATATAATTGAAGGTTAATCAACACTAGAGGATAATGCGTGATCCGGGTGTAAGCTAAAAGATGCACGAGGGCGAAGTCCCAATGCGTCCAGGGATACAATTAATCCTCTACACGCATCGTCCTCAGTTAATGCACAATCCTGATTAATCTTGCTCATGCATGCAAATCGAGATTTTGATGAAAAAAAATCAGAAACGAAATTTAAAGAAAATTTGAGTTTGTGAATGATATTTTACGACGAACACCAACAAATGGTAAAGACCATGAACGACATCAAAAAAGACATAGTCAACATTGATTATGTACCACCATTGTTTTGGGTGAGATAG
Source organism: Stichopus chloronotus (assembly GCA_021234535.1). NCBI lineage: Eukaryota > Metazoa > Echinodermata > Holothuroidea > Aspidochirotida > Stichopodidae > Stichopus > Stichopus chloronotus. Next base: position 36,707,661 of record CM037833.1, on the reverse strand, counting down.
CAGAAGGGAAAAAAACCCGGTTGGAAAAACACATCGTGAAAATTGTAGTTGAAAACTATCACAACGGCCTTAGATGTGGGTTAGTTTTAGGGAGCGAACTGGTAGGTATTTGGGAGCGAATGACTTTAATTTGAAGGCGAACTTGCAAGGGAGCGAAATGACGGGTAACCTAACGATCTACTATACTGTTTTCGTCCGCTTGTGAATTAACTCTAAAATTGACCATGCCTTATTCTAGAATAATGTATGGTCATCTGAGTGTAATGGGCCAATAGGAGGTGAGGATTCCTACCAAGTATCGAATGTTTGTTAATATCATGTGTAATCTGTCTACAGCATAACAGGCTATTTCTCTACAAGTAATCGTGTTCTGCGAGAATAAATGATACTTTGAATGTGAAATTGAACATGATGCACGTAGGGCTAATTCACACTTTTGGAAATAGGTTTTGTAAAGTCATTTTAAATGACGAAACAAAATTGAAGAGGATAAACTCGTATCCAACTCTACGCAAAGAAGGGCACCTTGAACGTTTTCCAAGAAAGCTGAAAGGATCACAGTTTTTCACGGAGGAACAATATTCAAATATTTATCCTACGGGCTCCTATCCGGCCAGAATCTACGGACTACCTAAACTTCACAAATGCAACAAAGACAATTCTATACCTCCATTTCGGCCTATTGTTTCCAGCATTGGTACTTACAATCATCATTTAGCTAAATTTCTAAGTGAACTTATTTCACCTCATATCAATGTAAAATACTGGACCCAGGACTCTTTCTCATTCGTCCAGGAAATCACAGCCATGGACATGTCTAATGAATACATGGTATCTTATGCTATCAGTATGTCTACCAATATTCCATTACATGACAAAAAACTCCTACAGCGTCCCCGGACTCTGCAGATGCAAAAGTCCTTACACGCACGTGATCAGTCAGTCATGTCATTATCTTATTGAGCTATCACTATATGTTATATGTTTGTAACTAATGCACAGTAAGTGACACCGAGGTCAATTATTTGTTGTGGATTTTTATTGTTATCAGCAGGCTACATGGGAAGAGTACTAGTAATGACGTGTTAACTATTAAACTCAACTTAAATGTTTACTTTGTAACTTTTCTTCAGGGGCTGTCCTATGCCTTTATCATTTCCTTCAAATCTGGTGAGGGATTAATACAAGGGTAAACTCAGTGGACCCATTGTCGTTGTCGTTACTTGGTTGACGTGTACTAAAGGACGCGCTCCATTTCCAGATGTGCGACGTTCCCCATCGCTACAGTAATTATGAACTGACAGAGAGTTAGAAATGACATAGTTAGTCAGGAGAAAGTATTGTGCACCCACTTGATCAATTTGCCATGATACTATTAATCGTTCATCTAGTTATATCCATATACGTTAATCAGTGCTATTTAAATTTAGCCATGAGTTCTGACCAGTACACTACTTAACCAGACATTACTCAAAGTCAATTTGGTCCAGGCCAATTATTGCATTTGTGTTTGTTATTCCTTATTCTCTTTTAGACCATTGCTGTAAGGGGTCACTGAACAAGTGAAGAGCACTGCATACACCTGCCATCATGACACAGGATTATATCCTTTTGTCGTGACTCAATGAGTATCATAATTGAATTAAAAAAAGAACTGTACAATAACGGAGGTATTCATTGTTACATAGAACTCTATAATGCGAGGCTTAATGTACCATGAAGTCATGCACATATGTCATAGAAAATAATGATTCCACAAAGGTCCCCCCAAGTCGAAAAGTATTCCCTCCACATGAAAAGGTTTGAAAGGAAATGCTCTAGTGAGTCCTTTCATCAACCCAAATAGCTATTCATTAAATAAGGAAGTATGAATACTTCCTTATGAATTAGACAAGACATGCCTCTTAATCGCCACTAGTCTGAACCGAAAAAAATTTACATTACTTTGTTTGGCGAGCCAGAAATTACGCAGACAAATGAGTTACCATATATATATATATTCTTTCCGCAGACTACATACATTTTATCTTGATAGATGTCTGAGAACTTGCACGTTCATGTAAATCTATAAAGGTGATATCGATCTACGAGAGGTGATATAAAGTGAACTGGGAACTACGACTATATATCAATCTGAGAGCGATACATTTTATAGTGTACAATTAGTAAACAAACAAAGGTAGATTCTCTTACTTTTTCGAAATATAATTGTACAAATTTACAATTTCTTCCAGTCATTACTTTTAGTTACTTTATCATCTCAATGTTTAAAAAAGAAAAATATCGATATCTTTAAAGCTCCATTGACTAAGGTGTGAATCTTCACAGTGAATGAAAAAGATTAATTGCCAAGTTGACAACTGTAGATACATAACTTAACTTTGGAAACGTTTGTTTGACACTAGTCCTGTCGAAATAATGTAATCACTTGTCTGTTCTTTGTTTCCCTTTTTCACTCTTTTCACTTGTCTTCAATCCCTGTTACATTTGTAACAGTAACTGCTATTCAATTGATGTTTGTAACTCAGCAGGCTATAGTTTAATGTTTTCTTACACTTAAACGGCATGATAACAAAATTGGAATTCAAATTAGAAAAGTGACAGAGAACTTCATTTCTTCTTTTCTCATTGAATATTTTTTACTCTGTGATTTCTCATCTTCTGTTTCTTTCCCAGAGAAGGTCATGAAAATAGAGTTATCCTTAATGCTGCTTTACGCAGCAGTAAAGCTAACTTGCTCCACGTGCCGTAAGTATTTCTGTTTAAACATTTTTCCGTTCTTTATGTCTGCAAGGTGTGTGGAGGAGCAGGGTGGCACTGGATGTTAGCATAGCCGTTTCCTGCCGTCTAATTAGTTGATTTCAGGAGGATACTTGGTCGAAATCAAGGCAAGGATTCCCGTTTATTGACGCATTACAATGATTGGCCAACCCTTTATCTTCATTGATTTGATTGATATCACCGTTGTCAGCGGAATCCCGAGTTAAACAGTCATAGTACAAAAAAGTCTCCACCAGGGGATAAAATGGCTTACACATTACGTAGTACGTTTGTCATTGTGCCCCCCCCCCCCCCCCGGGCAAGCTTTTACAACACACCACTAAATCCGTAACCTGCAATAAAAATCTGGTAACACTTGCAGCATTGTGACTAGAGATTAGTTTTGTGGGGAAATTCTCTTGCTGCTGAACAATAGCGAGCAATATCGTTAATGATGATAATGATAATCATAAGGTTAATAAAATATTATGCAACTCAGTATAATACAAGCTGTAATAGATTATGATTAGGTTATGACAGAAATTATGAAAATAATAAAATCAAACACAAGTAATAATGAATTTTTATTATCTACCGGAGAATGCATGCCTGCAGCACTCAGTGTAAAGACATCGAGACAGAATATTGCAGAAAAGTGTTATCAGAAAATATAAAAACTGTTACATTATCAGTTTTAATTGACGTATACCACCATTATAATCTACAGCAAACGTAGAAATTTGAGTCCATCTCTCCAACATTCACTTCTTCTCAATGCTGTTTCCTCAATAACACCAATAGAAAACAGTTTTATGTTGTGAAGTCATCCAAACCGCAAATAAATGTGACGTGACTGGCATCCTCTATAAATATCAAATAGTGAATCGTTTTGGTCTCAGAGTACTCATGCGTCTTTTGGCAATTATTTTATTTCATGTGCCATATTGTTTACCTGTTTTGCCGTTTGGGGGTTGAAGCAACCGCAACGGTCCAATGGAATTACTTCGATCTCCATGGCAATGAAGGGGACACCGTAACTTTAAACTTTGACTTGGGATGTGCTGTCTCCGAAAGTATTTTTACCATTGGTAAGCTCTATTTTAAACTCATTCCGAAGCCTCAAAAGACGTCAAAGAGTGAACTATGTGTGTGCTCCCACGAAGTTGTCAAGGACTGTGTGTGATTTTGATACCGGCGGGGGGAATGTTGTTTTCACCGCTCAAATTTGTAATCATTGCAACATGATTTAATAGAAAGTTGCCCCTCAACTGTAATTTTGTCAGAATTACTGAGGTAATTTATTACAATAAATTGAAATACTTCACTTTCATAAAGTTATACGTCCCTTTGTGATGCAGGTGATACGTTTTCTTTCTACTCTTCTGTATTCACATTAGACTTGGCTTATATTGACCTAGATGCGACAGCTGCTGATGACTTTACAGGCCCCAGTACCGTGGATATCCCCGTGGGAGTTTCCAGTTTCTCCACAGTTATCTCCCTAATAGATGACAACGTTGTGGAAGATTATGAAACATTTTTCGTGAGGATAACCAACATTGGAACTACTTCACCGCCTGCAACTGACAGTGCTTTTCTGGGTGCACCCTTAAGTTCAACAGTTATCATTGAGGATAATGATTCAGGTAATGTACTGCTACCAAACATCCCGACCTCTCTTCTCACTTTGATTTACCTCAGATTTTCCCGATCATGTATATAAATCTGGCTAATTGCAGATCTTCAATCAGACTCTGGTTATAAATCCCACTATGACTCAACTTCCAATTTTGTCAAAATCTCAGTCACTGTAACCGGTCCGATTACATACCGGTATCCCACAATGGTACAACCCTTGTCAACTTCTTTTTCACGCTGATTGTAAGTCCCAGTATATCCCATTGCTCGTCCATTTGCTCTTCGATATCTTATCATTTCTCATCTTTGATCTGATAGGAACCTCTGATGCAAGATCAACAAGATCAACTAAAATCAATTGCTAAAATTTATAGTGCAATTTTGTTTCGGAACGTCTATGAATAGAGTCCTTTACACGCTTCTAGGGATCAGGCGGATTCAACAAAGTATTTTATTATGAAAACAAATAAAAAACATCAATAAAATCGAATTACTACAAGAAGTAAATTATTACGTGTTGTGGATCTTTCATGACCAGATAAGTAAGATGTAAGAATGTAAGAATCCCCGAAATGTAAGAATCTCACAGGACACTACGTGCAGAATCAACTAATCTCAACTAACCTTAAGCTAATCTTACTAGTGAAATGTGTACTTTTTAGTTCATAATAAGATGAATAATAAACTACAGGAACACTATGAAAATGTCAACACTACTGTATGCCGATACGGAATGTCCACATATTTCAATAGAAAACCGCCAATGTTCATTGTTTTATGGGATATCAGAAAATGCATCTGACTATGTTTACTAGAACTATCACTTATCCAACTTATTGAAACCTATGCACCCAAACAAGATGTTTCTTCACCACAAATTTAAATGAAGCTGTGTATTAGCTCCCTGAATTTGAACTTTTTCCTAGATGGACGCAATTGGAACTGACCGTAAGATTTTGCACCTCAGGTCAGTCTTTTGCAGACAGTTCTCCCGCTACCATCATCTTTCAACATTTCCAGTTTCCACCTCATTTGCATGAACAGGCACATGAGCAGACACGACATCTATATACTATACAACAGTCAACATTCACTAGGATGCAAGTGGGAATCGTAACAAACATTGACCCAGTAAGGCCAGTCTCCCAGATCAGTCTCCCCTGTTTGATTTAAATTTAGTTTAGTTTAAAATTAAGTTTATTAATTTAAAAATTTTCAACAAACACATTTACTTTATGTGGTGGTCTGTACACGGAACCTACTTTACTTGTTTTAGTATTGCATATACAAACGTCAACGAACAAATCTTAAAGCGAAGAGTTGAAGTCGCTTGACTTGCAAAGGGCATACGTAAAGCAAATGTTAATATACAGCGTCACCCCTCCCCAGAATTGTTGATACGATCTTTATGAACAAATGTGTGGCCAGGAAAATCATACATATTGTTGTACGAAATCGTTATGCCGAATTCAAGTTTCAGTTCAAGTTATAATTGAAAAATATAATTGGATGACTTAATAAGCTGCATTTAGGCATCAAATCTTTGTATCTAATACTTTTTACGTTAGCATGCAACAAAGATAAGTTATTCTTATTTGTTATCAAAATAATTTTCAGGTTTGTAATAGCTGGGGGAGATGTTTGAGTACTCTCCAGAGAAAACTGAATAATTATCACTTCCATCACAGAGATCGGTCGGTAGGTGTATAATTTTGAGCAGAGACGTACAACTGTATAATGCAATTCTTTTGAAGCGCAACTGTTTTTGATCATCCTTATTCTTGTTTACATGTGATTTTGCAACTCCAGGGGCTCCTACTCTTCCAAACAGTCTCTTATCCAGGTAGAGGTAAACTTCTGCTATCTCTTAGCAATCTAGCACTTCCTGCTAGATCACCGTTTTGCATTCTTCATATTTTTTTTTAATTTTCCTGTTGGCTAATCTGAGGATTATGTTGTCTGGAAGATTTGAAGCCGGTCTAGATTTTAGTGTATGTTACGCTGACACATCTTCGGGTCTAATGTTAAGTACTATTTTCTGGTTGATGAATTGTAGAATCTGTCGTTCAAGGGACTTTAAATCTTTTACAGGGGTATTGTCATCTCTTCCAGATTCATCCTTCATGCTGTCCTCAACACTCCGTGTCCATATGTGGGCTGTTTTTAGTCCTGAGATTATGACAATCTCTTTTTTCGTTTACTGCTCAAGCTCTATTCTATCTTCAAAACTCTTGCTTTGATCTTTTTTTGGTATTTTTTGGGGGTGGGGGTTCATTTCATCTTGAAATCCTTTTACTGTATGCTTTCATGACTTGCTCCATTCATCCACTTGTCACTGAAAAGTCCATCTTAGATCTTTTCATATAACTGTCCTCCTCACTTGTAACCGAAACTGGCAAAGTATGAGAGTCGTACATGGATTTTTTCCCCATATTTCCAGGCAAATGATTTTGATCATGAGCTTTACCAAGAAAGCCTCCATCACTTTCATCCAATTGTGGAGTCCATTATACAGCTGCTCTTCCAGTGCATGCTCCTCTTCTCAACTTCTCACTGAACTGTTGTAAGTAGAAACTGACCTTTTTGGCATTGTTTTGCATTGGTCTTGATGAAACCAACCCTCAATATTCGACTGGGACCATTCGTTAACCTTGTCAGGTATTTGGGGTAGGTCCTTATGTATTTCTCAAAATATGCTTACACTGTTGTGCATCACGTAGGATGAGCAACCCACCCTTAACTCACATCTTTACAAATATTCATTCCCATATCATGTACTGCAAGTCTGAAATAGGGCGAAAAGGTTTTAATTCTTATTTGCTGCCTCGGGTTGGCAAATGGAAATTTGGGAAAAATGGTCTAACATGCCATCCTTAGTGCAGTCCTGGTAGAGGAAACATAACTGGATTCTTTAAATGAAATGAATGTATGTAAAATGGTACATAATCTCACTTCATTTTCTGTCTTGTCACACAAGTAATTCCCCGGGCGTCACACAAGCAATTTCACCCAGTCACACCGGGAATTCCTTCCCGTCACGGTAAGATTCCCTCCTGTCATGGGCTTTTCTATCCCTTGTAAAAATTTAAGGAAGCGAACCAAGTAGAGGAGCTAAATGTGTGGTTCTTCTCATAAACAACTGATGGTCTTAACAAGTATTTCTCATCTCGCCTCTTTTGCTTTCCTTTTCCTTTTCTTTTTGCCCATATATTAAAAAAAATGTCCCAAAATGTGACTGGACGGACCTTTGATTAAGAAAATTATTTCATGCAATTTTATTATGCTCCTAACATGGTAGCTTGATGAAGATAATGTCATTTCGTCACACTAAAATAACAAATTTCAAACTTTATCTCCTTATTTCATATCAAATACTGCAAATCGAGGATTTTTCAATTATGCAAAAATGAGCCTCAATATGTGTTCTACGAAGTCATCTAAGGGTTCCAACTGATAATTCAAGTTGACTTTTACGCACTGAAGGTGACCACTGTGAGATTTGACCGAGAGCTAAAAATAGATATAGAGAAGACAATATATACCCAGTATATATATACCCAGTCCTGAAATATCAATATCTTGTTTGCAATTTTGCATTTCATAAGAACAAACATGAGTGTATAAAAGGTGGTAAAGTGAGATGGATTGAGATGATACAAGAACCATAATGACTAATGCATCCTCTGATCCACTTGAAAAACGTGAGGGCTAAACTGTTTTAAGAATGAACCCCAGTTGCACAATCATTGTGCAAAATTGACCTTTTTGACACCTGTGCCCATGAACATAAAATAAAGGTTACGAAATGAAAAACACTGATAGAAGGGGCTAAGTACCAGCAGGTCTATCTAAGCGGAGTGCCACCATCAGTAGGCGCAGAGAGTACAAGATAATTTCTGGCGTTCCAAACCATCCAGATAGCCTCCAACGGGACTTCCGGGGTGTTCCAATCTACATGTACCCAGCCTTGAAATAGGGATCTCATGGCCGCCATATCGCAATTATTGAGATAAAAATCAATGTGTAAAAAATGGCATTACATATCACATGGGTTGAGGTGATACAAGAATTTGTTATGTATTTATGCATTCTCTTTCACTAATTCTTGAAATAGTTGGCAAAGAGTAGTCGGGGGTGCCTTTGAACATACCTTTAGACCCCACATTTTATTGGCTAATAACGCGCCATTATAAGCTTGAAAACAAAAATAAAAGTTTGGGAAGGCGTTTAAACATTATCTAAGGCAATGAAGGAACGCAGAATCTGATTAGGAATATTTTAGGGTAAACGCCATGGCAAAACATGAGTTTGTTGCAAGTACGCATAGTGAAACATGTAAAAAGAAAAGATGAAAATGACGTACTTTCAAGTTGTAGAATTTACGTACTTTTAACTTGTAATATGACAGAGTATTGGTTTGTGTGGGCACTGAGCAATAGCCTTAGTTGGCATGCACCCAATACATTGGTGGTAACTGTTTATTTTGTTCTTTCCAATTGAGCGCTAGGGTTGGAAAAAATATAGGAATATTGTTTCCAGAATCTATGACATTAATTTTCAAGGTTTTTATTGACTGCTCGGGGATGCGTATTGCCAATGCGCGTCCTGCGTGAAGCAAATAATATGTCGAACCTTCTGCTGCCTATTTCACCCTGAGCAGCATACTCACCTTTCACACCTTTATGAACACCATGTCCTTTCTGCTGTGTCGTTAATCTGTTTCGTTTTAGTTTTCAATGTCACAAAAGGCCACATTTATGAAGCCACTTTCCCAATCACCCCCAACCCTCCGTCTCTCTATCTCCGTCAACTTATTATCATCCTCCTCTCGTCGTTTTTACTTTTTTTCTCTCCTTTTTATTTCAGCATCATACATCTCGTCCCCAAGATATCTTTGCGGGCACACTTTCCCCTGCCCGCGCAGACTACGCCAGTGATTTTACCCTCAGATGAAAATTTATTTCACAATTGCTAGATTGAAAGCAAAACCAGACCGACTAGTTTGAAATAAACTCTATTTCCACAAACACCACTTCTTCGTAAAGATCCTCACCTTTAACAGGACCAAAGTCTATAAAAGAGTTTACTTATGAAATAAGGTTTCTTAAAAGGATAATAGTTCAAGAACGAAGATTCTCACGAAGTCACTTTAATGCACTAATAGTCGCATTCGTCACTGGTGCGCTATTAAGATTGTCATTAAAGCATGAGACACCCACGCCACAAATATAAAATATTTAAAGGCATGCTCTTGATGACCTTCCTACTTTTGAGAGCAGAAACCGGTCTAGTTTGGTCATTATAACATTTCTTGTCACACGAATACATCGAAGTTCGATTTATTTCACCTAAAAGGTGAAACTACTTTTACGAGGAACATACAATAAGTCCATATATACCTCGGGTATCCCCTTAAAAAATCTTATCCAGTCCTTGACCGTATCGTTGCGTTAGAAAGTGTACCAGCGCCCACCCCCACTTTCATTTTCATTCCTTGAAGACAGTTGATTTACTTTTTCTAAAGGAATCATAAATTATTTTCGATAATTGATTTTATTATCCGTTATAGCTGCCTCAGCCTTTTGGGTTTCATCATTGTAATATGTAACTTGATATTTGTAGTTCTAAGACTAATTTGTGCCCGTCACTGATCGTACGTTACAATTTGCTTTCCGCCCATATAAATAGATTCAGTGTGTTTAACACATTTGGAGTGCTTTGAAAGACATGCGAGTTAGGCAGTGTCATTTAAAGCTTGCGTTCGTGCAAAAGTATTATTTACAATGACTGTCAGTTAAAGCTAAAAGCAGTTTTAGTTTGAGCACTCAGAGAACACTCAGAGAACATGAAAAGAGTGAATTGAATAGTTTTGGAAATGAGCTACAAAAAACAGGAAACAAGACGAAAGAATAAATTGTGTAGAAAAAGTAAACAGTCTTTTGACAATGTTTAAGGAAGCGTCGCCATCCGTTGGCGTGTGGAATGCCAGCGTTGTTATAACACCAATACCACATAACGAGGAAATGCAGACCCATTTGACCCGTAACAGATTACATTCAAAAGGATGTTCATGGTGGCAGAACTGGTAGGCTATTTAAGCTGTTAGGAAGAAACACATATGACACTATGTAAAGAAGCTATAAATTGGGTTCTTTCAACAACAAAAAAAAGCCAAGAAATCATAAAAAATATGCACTCTCTTTCATTTGGTCTTGGAGCACTTGGCAAATATTGTGAGAATGGAACAATTTCAAAAATTGCATCGAAGACTGATATTAAGACTTCCCTTGCTCTAGTTTTGTCGCCAGAAATGTAAACAGTCATTAAAGATATGGAAGAAATATGCTTTCAGGAAAACGTAATGTTATTTGTATGACATTACAATTTAATTTTTTTCAGACGGGGAACTAAAACTGAATTTTAGGCGTAATTTATGTGAAACTTATTTTTCGGCAGTTGTGGCTTGTCGTGTCTTGGTGAATTTCCGAAAAATGACGTTAGAAGTGTATAACAACGAACCAGACGATTAATATAGCACTTCACGCTGCAGACAACAGTATGCAGTACCAACTACTACACTGCATCGCCTACACAAGTGAACGTGTACGGCGACTGTGCTTGTACTAGTCTGTAATATTAGCCGCGTTAGTTTTGTACTCAGGTCATGCCAAAAAGCATACATTATAGCTTGCTTCATCCGCCTACTCACAGCATTTCTTGAAAAATGACCAAATGAAAGCGTGTTGTTGTTTGTGACTGTAGCATCTTGAATATGACCGTGGTATAGTTTGTATTCTCGATCTCATTCCCAGTGACAAAACAAAACTCTTTAATACCTCTAAAAAATCGCTATCTGTTCGAGGGGAGTTTTGAAACACTGTCTTCTGCTCAAAGTCAGACCACCGTTCGAAAGGTGACTGTCACAAAGTTCCACTGTAAGCAGAACTTCTAGGGTTTAGCCGATGGTCAGCCATTAATAAAAACAGTAATGAAACTAGAAGAATTGAACTTGCAGGCAAGTACATCGAAGCCCATTGGAACTGTGGAGATGTACGCTGCATCTTTGATTGCAGATCAGCTCTGTAACACGTACGACTTAGGCTACGAGCTACATTGAGATCGATAAACTGTAGCACAAGTAGGCCTGACCTACAATCTTGGACAAAATACCTTGGGACACCCCGCGCCGCCGTTCAATGTTGTCTATAGGATTGCTGTTCAAAGGGTACATTCACTTCTATAGCGCAACATTGGAAAGGGGCGCGGGGTTTCATGTTATCCTCTCACCTAAAATTCAGTATTATATTTGCAACGTACGACAAAGTGTCCCAACAATTTTGTCCAAGATTGTCTGAGAATTTCGATGGGTTAGAAGCATGGGCAGGGCACAGGAAAAATCGTCAATTTGAAATAAGTTAAACGGCAAAATGGGGGGTGATATTCCTTGCAACAAGAAACATCAGCAGTGCATATTCGGCATGTTTGGGACCTATATTGAAGTTGGTTTACTGTACTAATATTATTGTGTGAATGTTGTCAATGTTATTACGGAGTAAAGGGAGGAATAAGTCAGTCAAATCCATGTATTTGCACTAAAGGTGCTGAATAAAATGCGGTCATTGGGGAGGTACCATCATAACTCCAATGCATCTTGTCGACCAGGAAACTACTTTAAAACATTTTGTATGATACAAATGGCGTACTTTCGGCTCAAACTCTGATATTGAGACAGGTACCGAAAAAAAAACTAAAAACACCCCCCCCCCCCAAAAAAAACTAACATGTTAGTGGTCCGTTGAAGAAGATCGATGTTTATGTGTTATTTATTCAAATTGTTCACAGTGATGACGTGGTGTCTGGTATTAAAGTAACTACACTTAATGACTGTTATGACTGACTTGCAGGTTAATCTGGGTAAAAAAGTGTACTATCATTATACAAAATAAACCCCTAAAATGCAAATTTAATAAATGTGACGTTTGCTCATATTCACATAACAGTGACATCGTGGCACCCATTCTATTGTACCGTACATGGTGCACTGTAATATGTCAGTCATTGTAAGCAGTTTCAACGGACTTCAGAGTACATATTTGTTGTTAGAGCTATATCATTATATTAATATACATATACATATATTACGTTATGTCATATATGAATGAATGAAAAATGAGAAGTTGACAAACATTTGAGTTTATAAATGGATAATTGAGCAGTGAAAAACACAATGGTCATGCCGTGAATCGAACCCCGGCCTCCCCGTCCAAGCTGACTTAGACCAGGGAGGTGTTATTACCACCTCCCTGCTTAGACCTAACAACAGCGTCCGACAGTATAGGTTAATGAAACCCACGTTCTACCAAATGTTTTGACAGGAAAATTTAAGCAACCCGTGGAAAAATTGCGTAGATTACAAGACTGAAGATTACATATGTTACCAGCTTCATGCAATGTAAAAATTGCAGTCACAAATCTTGATTTAGCGGCCGAAAAGGTAAAAAACCAGCCTTTACTAACGTTCTATCATTTATTTTAATATTAAGCTGAATCCACAGTTCTGACTTAAACGCAGTGCAACAGCTGCCCATCAATGTTATTTCTAAACTCAACTATTTCTGTCCGCATACAAAACCATGAAACAATATATTCATTCATGATCACTCCTTTCCAATATACAAATAAACCCCCAAAATTAAAATTAAACTTGTTATGTTCATACTAGTGGAAATTCAGAATACTTTCATTTGAAAATCCCCAGACCCTTAGACCCCGATAATTAATGTTTATGATGCACCTTATCCAAAAATGTTCAATTTTCTTTCAGAATTTCGCTCCAAAATTGCTCCCAAAAAACTCAGACAATCTTGGACAAAATACCTTGGGACACCCCTCGCCTCCGTTCAATGTTGTCTATAGGATTGCTGTTCAAAGGGTACATTCACTTCTTGAGCGCAACATTGGAAAGGGGCGCGGGGTTTCATGTTATCCTCTCACCTAAAATTCAGTATTATATTTGCAACGTACGACAAAGTGTCCCAACAATTTTGTCCAAGATTGTAGATGGTACAACGGCAAGCACGTACAGTCACGTGTACATGGCTCCACAACTCCACGAAACACCACTACAATGGAAGAAAACTCACACATGCCAAGTAATGCTTGCATTAAAATTAACCTACAAACTCGTTTAAAACTGTAGTGGAAGTAATGCTAAGCCTAATATACTCCGCAAGCAACGATTCTGTGAGTAAAGATAGGACTATTTCTTCAAGTAGTGAAGGGAACAGAGGGGAGACCACGATAACACTTGTCGTGGTGTGGTTTTACGGTATACATATGCGATATTTACAACAGTACCTACGACTACCAGGCTAATTGTGCTGACTGTCAGTACCGGTTTGAAGCTAGCATGGACAGAGTGATTCTAGGTAGGTGGAAACGACTTAGAACAATCAAATCAAATCCCCTTTTTTTCCCTGAGTGAAAGTCGGTAAAATGTAGAAAGGTACTCGGTGTTACACACTATGATAAAATTCAAAGGGTCTTGCAAGCAGGCTAAAATGGCGATTAGCACTTAATAAAGCAACAGAAGTGCCTGCGTCACTGTTCACATTCACGGTGAATCTGCGTTTCACATGTGTGCACGATAACGTATAACGGAACTATTTGTACGCAGCAACGCAGATAAAAATGATAAAAAAGAAAACACAACGGGTTGAGTAAATCCAAGAATCGAAACTATGGGCTTCGTTTAATTATTCGACTAGTCGAGCGTTAAATTACCACAAAATTGTGTTTTATTGAAACAGCTTTTGTCGAGATATATTCGTGTGAATACATGTACAGAAGGCCAGCCTTAGGCCTAACATATGTACCGAACATTAGGTCAATGCAAACACTGTACATTGTACGGTTGATTTCAGTAAAACATGTAAAGCAGATCCAAAAAGATACCTCACCATGAAGACTTTCTGACATTACCTACAGCTGCTATACTAAAGGCTAGAGGATTTGCGGTTCTATAGCCTAAGTCACATTTAACCTGGAGCCCGGCCGCTTTGTCGGATTTTTAGGCATCGGACAGTGTTTACAGGTCGGGGAAAATTCAGCCAATAACACTTTCACGGTAACGTTAAAATGGGACCTGCACAGGGTCTGGGCGTTGACCGGTCAGTAATCGGCCGATTTTTCTCCCCAATTTTATAATCCATCCTCGGCCGGTAGGTGCCCGACACTCGACCGACTCTCTTACGATGCCCTTACGGTATCCGCCAGGGTACCAATTAATTCTTGAAGACCAGACGGTATCCAGACGGGCATCCGTGAGTCGGCGGGCGATTAACGGGAGAGCAACAACCGGACCCGCTTCTCAAACAGCTCCAAGAGATGAAGCGAGAGGAAAATAGCACCCGTTCCTCTAAAAGCCCTGGGAAAATTCTCTGAAAAACTATTGGCTCTTGCTGGCATCGAGTACTTCGTGAAAGGTATTACAACTACTTTGGTGAGAGCAGGAGAGACAGGCGCAAAAAAAGACCCAGTTACAGCAGAAGATGGCAGGTACTGATGAGGAGGCCCTTGAGAAGAGCGGAGAACCAGGCACAAATCTAAAGGAAGAAAATAGCTTCGTGCATAACAAGTCCAAACAGTGATAATGACAGTGTTCAACCAGGCAACCGCGAGAAATGCTGTAAAATTCTGCCATTGCATTGTATATGTTGTACGTGTTAAAAGTAAAAGATGTTGACAATGACGATGTTCTTCTAAAGTTTGATGGAATAACTAAAAGAAGCTTATGGAATGTCTATTATAAAAGTTAATACAATACAGCCTTTCGTATGTGCGGGTCGCAAAGAGTGGGTGCTCTTGTACACAGTGCCTTACTGTGACGTGCACAAGACTGACACATGCCTACCGTAACACATTTCCTTACCGGGACATTGTGTATGTGTGTATGTGACGCTTCTTGTAAACACGATATCTCAAGAAGGATAACCGTAACTGATATCATACTTGGTATGTGGGTTGGTGATATTGAGTAAATTATTGTTATTTATTGTTGGAGGTCAAAGGTAATTTGCGGTCACCAGATGACAAAATGTAAAAAACTTCTTAACACAATATCTAAAGAACGGTACCAATGGCTTATTTTATATTTGGTATGTAAGTTGGTCTATTGTTTTTGGTGTAGGCCAAAGCTCATATGAGATCACCAGAGGTCAAACTGTAAAAACCTTGTAAAGACAGTATCTCCAGAAGGGTAAATGTGACTGATGTCATACTTGATTTGTTGAGTACATATACTGTGTAGAAGACTTTTTGTATATGGTGGAGGTCACCAGAGGTCAAACTTGGAAAACCTTGTAAACACTTTATTTTGCAAAGGGTATCAGTGAGTCATCTCATACATAGGCATTGACCCGGTAGATGTGCTAGGTGTCCGGCTGGACTTCGTTAGGACGTCAGCTGATCTTTTTGGCGATGACTTTCCGACACGAGGACTGATATTAACTCTAAATTAAAATGAATCCGACGCCCGTCCGATTCACGACAATGATCCTATACTCGCCAGGAGATTGTCAGACGCTAGGCCGCAACTGTCTAAGAATACGTCGGGAACTAATCGTAAACTTATTGGGACTGAAATGTGACTGAGGTATTACTTATGCTGATAGTCACAAATAATCTTCGGTCGATAAACTTAGTATCAGAACAGCACTGAGGGCAGACTAGAAGCTCGTGACCGATACTTATCAGCGCATGTTTACCGCTGGCTTGTACATAATTATAAGGCACTATTGCACCTACTTGGCATATAAGTCCTCCTCATGGACGGTACAACTTGCTCCATCGGTATCTCCTTCACATTTTAGAACCTAACATCCCCTCCTGGCTGACACTGTATCATTTTTATATGGATCGATCTTTTCCTGCGACTTGTGAAATTGTAACGACAGAGAGCGCGACATATATTTTTTTTCGTGACAGCAATAAGAACATATATGAGTAGGTTATGTACAGGAAACATTTACAGTACAGTAGGCTGGCGCTTTGAAAGTGAAGATCCGAACCTCACGTCACGATGTACTTCGAAAATGTGATCGCTTTGGAATGCAACATCGGGACGATTCGAAACGTCTCGGATATTTCAGAAATTCGTCTTGCTTTCTCTTTAGTTTTTGAAGAATTTTGACCTATTAGGAATTGCACGTTTGAGATGTAGAATGTTCTTTTTACTGATGATAACTGGCGGCATAAAATGAAATTCCTAATACTTTATCTCTAAAATATCCACGGCAAGAGATATTCAATGTTATATAGGTGCGTGTTTGGAACGAGGTTTAATGTCAATATGTTCCAATTGAGTAGCTATTGTAGCATCTATTCGAGATTCTAAAGTTCGCTAAGATTTCGTAAGTTTTTGAATATGCATCGAAGTGCCAGCTTACGTAAATTTTGGCAAAATAAAAAATGAATAAAAGCAATGTTGCTTGATTTCCAAATTCTTCCGTATTTATAAATGATCGTTATTGAATGACAACAGAAAAAGATGTAAATAAATATATACCTAAGCAGAATAAAGATGGAAAGAGAGTGTTATTTTAAGTTTCACTTACGTCTATTTCTTGTGTAGACTGCATTTTTAGAGAGCTTCAGATTACAACTGCAAAGTATTTATTGATAAAGTTTAAATAATTATATATTCAATTACATAAAACCTCACAGTTAACAAACTACAAGTGTAATACCTGATTAGCTAGAAAGTTGCCACAGCTTTGGACTAACTTTCAACTTCAGCTCCGATTGCCGAATGGGGCTATAGTAACACTGTAGTTGAAAATAACGCAAAGTAAGAATGATAATAATACAAGTAGATATATAGCACAATTCCAGAAAAAAAATGTTCGTTGTTCTTCACAGACGGAGAAGAAAAGATTTACAGGTAACATGGCGACGAACGAAGTGAATATTTAAAGACCTATTGAATGTGGATAGGAAAGGTTTGAAAATGTGTATCGGGTTTCCTTTGAACAAAATATAATTTCACGATATACGATATATCTGACTATAAGCTAAGGAACTGTGGAAATATGCCAATGGTAACAAGAGGTCTATCGTTCTTTCAGATGTTCGACTGGCTGGAGTCAGAATTTTTCCATGTTCCGGTAATAAATGTAATTTTTTAAGGTTCATGGCATTATTTTTCATTTGTTTTTGCAGTCACGGTCAGCATAACCCCACCATCACAAGGAGTACTCGAAGGCGATGCTCCTCCAAATCCCACAGCAACCGTCACCCTTGAGTGGTCTGGCGTTGTTAATGTTCCGGGATTCGTTGTTGGTAAGAAAATAATTCATGGCGTTGTTCAGAATATATGTTTTGTCCAGGGACACCTGTCTGAAAGGGTGGAAATGGTAATGCATGGCCATAGTAGTGGACTGCTCGATGGGTACAGCAGAAAACAAAAGTAAAAGATATGTATAGTAGAAGATGAAAGAGAACCTCAATTGGAAGATGAACTCTTGTTGCAGTTTGCGTCACAGAAGAAATCATCTCCGAACAGAGGCAGACCCCATTTAGCATCTTCAAATAATACCTCAATTAAGGAGTCTCACTCTTCTGATGATGATACGGTAATCAATAACTAATCCAAGTTATGACCTTGTTTTGGTAGGTTTGTCCTATGATTTGGCGACCGGTGGTCTGGAATTTGCCGATTTGACGACCGGTGCTTTGATGTACACGCTGAACGTCGGCTCTGACAATTCTATTGAAATACCGATTGTAATAGGCGCGGACACGATTGTAGAAGAAAATGAGTTTCTAACTATCTCGTTAGTCAGTTCCTATCTGCCCACTACCTTTGCCAGAAATGATGGTATTTTTATCCACACTTCGTATTCTGAGGCTGTTATTACCATTTGGAATGATGACACGTGTAAGTTTACAGTTACCTATATTCCAATTTTTTAAATCAACAAAAATGAAATTTGGTAATACTACTCTATGAGTTACACCTCAAATTTAGAAACAAGATATCTCAAAGAGGCAATTAAAAGTCTGATCTTGAATGTTTTTCGTAACCTTTAATAAGAAAATAATCACTAGTGTGCTTTGTGGAGTTATATAGGTAATCAGGTAATACTGTTTTATTAAGTTAAGTTATATTGCTTTTATAAAATTCAAGCACAGTCAGGACAGTAACAAAGCTACCCCGCGCCCATGAAATCAGAGCGACGATAGTAGGAAAATCTGAACCGGCAGTTGGATTTTTTCATATCCCAGTTTAATACATTTTATGGCATAAAAAGAAGACACGATTCTTCAAGAGATTCAAAGTATGCCGTCATCAGTGTAGTTAGATTTCTTGCTCAGCATTGGATATGGATAAGGGGACATCAACCAGTGTGTGTAACCGATATACACTAATGCCCCTGTTGCATTGGGGTATCTAGAAATTTTGATTAGATGTGAACCGAGAATTGCTTCAAGACTATCTGAGAGGAGCTGAAGCATCGTTTCTGGCGGACCCTACCAGAGCAGAAATGCATCAAAATCCCCTTAGATTGCCTGAAATTACTAGCAAGTAATCTCCAGAAAAAGGTATTGTCAGTAGTATTTTGAGTTTTCCACACTAGTAGTTTCATTAAAGTTGTACAGTTCACGGTGAAACTAGCTAAATGAGTGACTTTAACATCAAATTGAACAATAATGCAAAATTCGCTGTAATTGTACTTTCATGTTTAGAATACCTTGTAAGAAATCCTTGTAGAACTTTAGGTAAAGGTTTACGAATACGTTTTAACCTTATTTTTTTGTTATTTTAAGAAAAGTACTTGACATTAGCCTTGAAGTTTGGTTCAGCAGTTCGTTAAATGGGAAGAAAATGAAAACGAAGAGAGCAAATGCATTAATACTACAAGTCATGTTAGTCAATGTAGGTAAAATTTGAAAAATCGATAAAAGACTGTGATCTGAAGGATGCATTCAGACGAAGGTTACTATTTACAATTAAAAGAGTTCCCGGCTCACATATGTTGCTTAAGGCGTATGTTTGTTTGTGAGATTTCTAAGCAGCTAAGTTAATTCATAAAAATCCTTGGTCGCGAAAGGGCTTCTGCTAGGTCCATATTGATTGTGAGCTGTTGGGGGGGGGGGGTGTGGGGAGACGCACACTGACCCTCCACCGTTGCATTTATTCGCATGCATCATATTAACAATAGACATATGCATGTTCGCTTTGAACTACATACTAATTGTACAGTTAATGGCTAATGTATGTCCAACGTCGCAATGTATTTTTGTATGCGTAATCACATAAAATATATTATCGTAGGTTATGTATGGTGTATATGTCAATAACGATTATTGTAAATCCTCAAAGAAAGAACGCCCTTGTATATTGCTCTTTGTGTTTCCTTATCGGTAATGTTGAAGTCAACTCGGAAGAAGTGACAGATGACACACAAACCACGGTGGAACTTGTTACCGGTACATTGCGTGGTATGTAATTTGAATACATGGAAGTTTCAAATTCACAAGTTAGATAAGAAATCTATGAATGTACACCGAAACGTGCTTCTAAACACCTGCCGACTGACAAAACTGACATGAAAAACCTTTTCTAGGTTCTGACGGTTCCCATATTTTTATTATTACAGTTTTAATTAGAACGGCCTTTGTCATAAACTTCAAAAGATTTAGGATTAAAACACATTTGAAGCTTTTGTTGGCCAAACACGATCAACATCAGAACAAAATGAAACTCAAAAGTTACAGTATCCTGAACTATGCTTGTTTACTGTAACATTGGCCAATACCTGCCAAAGGAAATCAAGTCGTTAAAAATACACGACCTAAAATACGTGACATACATAGTAAAAAGCTTTTCATCATTCCTAAACCATTCAGTCTCACCGATAAACAGGTACAAAAACTTCATCTCGTCATGACAGTTTGCATTCAGATAAGTTCTGGATGATGTATCATTTGAACTTTTGAAAGTCTTGTTGGAAATTTATTCCTGAACAACAAATAACCGAATGTCTATCTGTGAAAAACTTTTTCCTTGAAAAGATCGCTACCGTCCTTCCAAATTTTGAATAATATATCATTCTGTACCCAAAAATTAATGGTATTCAAAATATCCCTTCTCTGTAAGCTAAACAATTTATTTCCGTTTACATTCACCAGCAGATAAAATTAATCATTTCGAAACAGATTTTTATGAAATAATCAAAGTTTTTGATATTTCTTTCGCTTAAGCCAGATGATATTCACTAGCTTAGAAATTCACTTTGATCTTGGAAGATTGTTGTTCCAATAGTTTTGATTTTAAAGAGTTGTCTATTGTAATACGTTTTTCGTTTTTTCGTTTTTACTACTATCGAGATGATTTTACACCCCCTGTGATTGACTGTACTGAAGACCAAGATATTACCTCTGATGTAAATACTCCAGGAGTAGCGGTAATGTACCCTGAACCATCTGCTACAGATGATTCTGGAATTGTGATACTTGTCAATCAAAGTTCAATACCTGGAGATATGTTCCCAATAGGATCAACACCAGTTACGTACATCTTTCAGGATCCGAGTGGAAACCAAGACTCTTGTACGTTTGTGATCACGGTTGTCGGAGGTTAGTTACAAAGAAATGTTGGCTTTAAAGAAATACAAAGATTAATTATGCCCTTACATTTGTGACACAAATCTGTTGTGTTATTTGAAATGCACAGCATACATTCATGTCATATTTGTCTTTTGAACTTCTAGAGAGGAACTTTTCCAGTTAATAGTTTTATATAACCAAACTTACTCCTTTCATATTCTAACTAGCAAACTCTTCTGACTACTTCATTCAACGAACTCTTTCCAGTTAGTCCAAAGTCAAACTTCCTATGCATTTAAACCCCAACAAATACAATCTAAACTGTCCAACCAACAACCACCACTTAGGTGCTTCAACCCACAAGCTACTTCTACGTAGTCCAACCTACAAATTCATGCTACGTAGTCGAACCAAATAATTCCCTGTATATGTTTCAACCAAGAAACTCCTGCAATGTATTTCAACCAACAAAGTTATTCTACTTGTAATTAGTCTTACCAACAACTCCAAATAAATAGTCAAACCAAAAACTTGATCCCTTTAGACCAACCACTAATCTCTTGAAAGTACTAACAGTTAACTTGGCCAGACCATCATTCCTCTTACTTTGTTTCATCGCTTATAACGTAAACCGCATGAAACATAAAATAGGCTGTGAGTATTCCTCCGACCAAAACTCCACACTGCTGATGTGTGACATACCTACCATTGTTACAGTTTTATAAATCGAGAGCTAAGATTAATTTATTCATCTTAGTACGTAAGTCAAATGTCGTTACTAATTATTGGTATAATATAATCATCAGAGCCTCGTTTAATTTCGAACAAATATATTCTTATACATATCATTAAGCTGATGGCAATCGGTAACAATTGAAGACTATATTGTTTTCAGTTGAAAGGTAAGTTACAAAAGTATGTTCCTTTAAAGTTAATACAAGAAACTTCTGTTGCTATTGTCACGTGTTTGTGACATACAGCAATTCTTTTTATTTGAAATACAAAGCATAAATTGATGTCATATTCCTATGTTGTACTCTTACATACATCTCTCTAATAACTGAACATCATTTTGCATAGTCAAACAAGCTCTGTCCATATGGTCCGACGCCCCACCCAAGGAAAAAATAATAATAATCCAAGTTCAACAATCGAAATGCTTTTGTCGGATCAATCTTACATACTCATTCTACAAAGACCATTGATAAACTCCCTTCATACAGTCCAACCAACAAACCTCTTCTTCTTGGATATACCAAGACAGTTCATCTATATAGACGAACTACCAACGAACTCATTCTACGTAGTCCATCCAACAACCTCATTTTGTGTACTAAAAAAAAAACTTTCTTTACGTGTTCAAAAACAGAATCATTGTACGTATACCTCGCTTACGTATAATCCAACCAACAAACCCCCTCTACATAGTCAGACCAACAAGCTCATTCTACGCAGTCCAGAGAAAAGTGTTCATTTATGTCACAACCCGAACAACCACAATTCTAAGTTGGTACTCCAACCAACAACCTCCATTGAGGTATTTCACAAACTTTCTATTAATCCTAGTGTTCCTTTATAGAGAGGGTTATAGGCATGGTAATTTGACAACACTTTGCATCCAAATGCTTGAGTATCGTACGTATGTGCAATGTGCCTGTGCTTATTCACTGAGAACAAACATGCGTAACTGCGATTTTATTAGTAACATGCCTCACATAATTGGCTAATAAAAGGGTTGATAAAAGGCCCAGACTGGGATAATTAATGTTAGGCTTCATATGCGATTTAAATTTGGACCAATGAAAATTAAAACACATAAATTACAAAGGAGTAGCATAACTAAAAAGTTACTAGCGTACATATAACCTTCTGTTCCCATCGCACCCCATGTCCCTCTCAAATTGCCGATCTAAAAAAATGAAAATTCTCATAATCCCATAGCATGATCTTATCGGAAAACATTCATAGTTAAGCAAATCGTGCTGGCATAGATAGCACAGGTCATACTGTTTTTGTTGTTGTTGTTGTTGTTTTTGTTTCTTTGAGCAAGCTTTTTGTAAGCACCCAAGCTGGCTTCCAATTGCAAACCAACCCGGAATCCAGGGGTAGCCATTATGAATAAAAAAGAGAGTAGAATTCTTGTCGACCTTACAAATTTTGATGAGGTGGACTGAATTTTACTCTTACTCTTGACAAGGCTTTTTATGAAAACAAGACTCTTTAAGTAAAAATAGCACCTAATTATAATTAAATAGCCAAAAGGTAATGCACAAGTAGCCACAATGCTTCGCTGTGAGAAATTGCATTAGTAGGCTTTTGACAGAGTGTAGGCAAGACACATGAGAATTTAAAGTGCAAACTTGAATGGTTTGTTGGAAAAGGAACTCAATTAGTAAAATACATTTTACAGACTTTTTTTTTTCTTTTTACCATGAGTGGATTTTTTACACCATATTGAAAACATTGCGTGAGAAGTCGATGCTTTATCGTGAGATGTCGCCCAGATGCCTGACTCTTTTCACGTGAGAAGTGACAGCCCTAAAAGTTTTAGGAACAGAAGTTATCTATCGATAGTAGATTACAGTAAAAAAGTGTTTAAGCACACATTTGTATTTTCCTATCATTGTTGCTTCAGTTGTGTGTCAAATGTTCAGAATCTCTTAGATTGACCGTCTGCCATTGACACATAAGTAGACTATACTCAACAGGTGTATCAAAATGTCACGAAATCTGTGAACCAAATCACTGAAATCCTTGAAGAAATAGGGTACTTCAATGCACTTTAAATACTGACAGTCTTTTACTTTCTAAATTTTTATTACTGGTGTCGAGTTTGATATTTCATATTGTAAAGAAAATATAGTTCGAGGAAGATGGCTCAAAATTGGTTCAAGTTAGACTTATCTTTTTTTCTTATCTTCTGTCTTCACTTCTTGTCAAAATAGACAAATTTTTACAATATCAACCGTAGGAGTTTGTCGTTGGTATTAGATTACTACAACAATTATTTAGGAACGATAATAAATTATTTATATACCCTCTGAGTAAAACAGTTGTCCAATAGCACTAACGCGATTTGTTGGTCATGTAGTCACCTCAGTGACCTTGGGTCTATTGGGCGTTAGACAAAGCAACACCACTGTTTTGTAGATACCAGACGACAAAACACTGTCGATCTACGCTTTTATTGTATTCATCATTAATTTCAGTCTTAAAATAGCAGTGTTTTATCTGTAGGATAATACACGGTCACCCTCTGGAATGGGCCAATAGTAGTTAAGGATTCTTTCCAGGTATAAATGGAAGTCCGTTGTAAAATCTCTGTCTGCTCTGTCTGATAATCTTTCATTGTCTTCATCTGCGAGTTCAAACACCAAAACAATGAAACATTCGTCACAAATTAATCTTCCTCTTTCTGGGTAGACTTTCTTTCTACTTCATGGTGGACAATCATGAGCTAAACGGCCAGGTAGATTGAACCAAAATCCAAACGATCATATTCCACAGTAATGTATCAACTATGCATAATGTATCAAGCAGGACTATACATCAGTGTTACAGTCAGTTTACTAATTCGTTGTGTTTGTAAATGGTGTTTAGTTATTAACTTATTCACCGATAATTTCACCGATAATTGTCTTCTTTTATACAAACCTACAGAAAAATTGCAGTACAATAAAATTCGTGACCTTTATCACTGTTAGGTACAATTATCAAAATTTCAGTGATGTATACCTTTGATTTTTATTCTAACTATCAGTAAATTGAAAAAAGCCCTTACCTGTAGCGTATTTTTAAAGTGACTATTTTCTTTTTTTTATGCCACTTCAGTTATGAGATATACTACGATTGCCTTCTTTTTATAGATTTTAAATTCGAGTTCAAACTTGTTCCAACCTTTAATCTAATTTAAATCTTTACACATATCAGTAATTTGAATATATTTCAACATTCTCTTTCACACATAGTTATGTGTTCTATGAGATCATATATCTTTCCGGCAACTGGACCACTCACTGCAGTTGTATTGTCAGATTCCTTATCTGGTGGCCAGGAGAATTTCTTCGACGCCTCCGGGAGTGTTATATCTACAGACAAGCTCAAAATAGGTACAACCAGACTGATATTTGGGAGCCAGAAGACACGATGTCAGCAAAGTATTGTTGTGCTCGGTAAAGTAATATAACTGAGAAAGTAAAGTTGTGAAAGTATTAGAAGATTGAACAAATGTTGTGAATGAGTCATCAATACCGCATGAATTTTACACGTGTTTTTACTACGAATGTATCTAACCATGATTTGAAACAATCACCTGACGATGTGATCAAATTTAATCATTACTTGTTTGCGGTCTGTGCAGATACTACACCACCAGAAGTGACATCATGTACCAGTGACATTCATAAGAACTTGGATACTGGCAGTAATATTTCAGTTCACTGGAATGTACCAACAGCTGTCGATGCGGTAGACGGCACAGTAAGAACTGAGTCAACTCATAATCCAGGAGATGTATTTGTGGAGGGAGTTACTACTGTGACGTATACATTTTGTGACAGCAGCAATAACATTGCGATTTGTTCGTTTACAGTCAACGTTTTGGGTGAGTTAACAACATTTTGTTTTATTGGCTCCAAGATTAACACGCTTTATCAACATTAACCCAACTTCTGTGTCAATACGTTCTCCAATCTTGTTTTAGGCATGTCCTGGTAGAACCGGAACCTATTGAATTTAATTAAATCTTATCCACATATGTATTTTTTTTTTAAAGAGGAAATAGGGTGTTTGTTTTACAGGGGAATATCCCATTAAAAAAATGTGAGCACAGAATGATAGATGATTCAAAATAAGAAAGGACGGTAACTTCTCAGTGAAATAAGTTTCTCACAGGTAGAAATCCACTTATTTGTTACCTAGGAATAATTCCAGTGATTTTAATTCCAGTGATGCATTTTTCAAATCCCATGCATAATATTTTGAAGAGATGAATGAAGCTCTCGCAGATGTAAATGATGAACCTGAATGGTTCAACAATGATTAAAGCTTTTTCATTCATATGCCTTGTTGATGTAATTTAAACGGAGTATTTCCCTTTAATTCGAGTAATTCAGATCATAGTCTCGAACTCTCAAGGTAACTTCAGAATGTTTTAACGATATTACAGCAAAGTTGATTCATGAAGATTTTGAGATGGAACGTATCAGCCATATAAGCAGGTAATGAATACTTCAACGTGTCGTTAACATAAATACTGTATAACATTTTAAGTGGACATTTCGGTATCATTTAATCTGTATTAATATCAGAGAAAGCTGATGTGAATGTAGAAAATGTTTAACATGCACGTCCTATGAAAATCTGGCAAATATCTTATAAATTCGATATACACGTATATTTCTCCACAGGGGATAAGCAGAAAGAAAATGTGGAAGAAGATGAACCAACCACTGGGAAATGTCACAACTCTACTCAGATTGTAGAAGTAAATGAACAAATGACGGAATACAGTGTTATGTTAAACATCCCATTTGCAGCAGAAGCATCTTTTCCTGGTAATAACAGTGAACTCTTCGTTTTGGTGCTCGGACTCAATGAATTTCTATACAATTATACTGCCTCTGATGGTGTAAGAGCCACTTGTCTGTTCCGAGTATTAGTTACAGGTAAGAATATAAACCCAGATAAATGAAGGCAGAGAGAGACAGATTACAAAGGTAAACAGTGATCTAGATTTTTGAAATAGAATAACCCGCTGAGGAAAATTACACTATGGTACTTTGAATGATCTTATTTAGAGATTTTACACACGTTTTGGGGTTTGCTCTTTCGGCTAACTAAGAGATAAGCACATTTGTCCTATAAATAGCTACTTCCATAGCTAAGATGTTTAGCACGGTCCTCGGACAACCCATCTACACCCCGCCAACTTCTTCCAACTCATCCCAATTACAACAAGGACAATTCTCGGGTGTGACAATTTCCTTTAAGTCAATGTTCTTTCTCGTTAACATAAGTCTTTTCTTGAAGGAATTCGTCGAGGAGCACATTCACGGTTGTCACATTCTGTCCCACGAATAGTCATTGATATAAATGTCGAATGAACAAACCCAAAACGTGTATGATGGTCATGCGAGGAATCATAGTGCTAGGTTCCGCTCTAATGAACTTAAATCAACCTGCTTTATCCTCTCAAAAATACGGATCTGTTTGTAGTTCATGCAGCAATCTCATTACCACAATCTTCAAAGATTCAATCTCATTTTAACATGTATGTTTAACAATATTAGTTGTTACATTTTAAACAATCACAGGTAACAGACAGACACATATAGACACTGTACACAGATATACCAAACAATTGTCGATTAAGGATAATATTAGGAAAAATTATGACATTGTGATGTAACGACGTGATGCAATAACAAACGTAATGTAACAACCAGTAGTTACATCTCTCCAGTACATACTGATTAATAGAAGAAAGTTTTCTTTTTATAAAGATCGAACCAGTACTATACATTAATTAGTCTTGACTAGATACAAAAGTGTACTTTTATGTTTCAGTTTTAATCTAGATTACAGTTACCATTGCATAACTTCACTCTACTATCGTACCTAAAAACTTGTAATTAAGTTGCAGACGACTGCATACTACAAAGAAGAGGAAAGACGCCATGATTTTGATATGAAGTGAATGTAAATTTCTCCTTTGAATTTTCAAACCTGAAATTATTATTTACATTTTCTTTTGTTTAGTCATAAATACCACCGATGTAAATGCAATGTTTACTCTATGTCCGAAAGACGTCACTCGGAATGATACTTCCATACCCCTACTAGTGCAATGGAATGAGCCGTCTGTAAACAGCTCTGAGGTCATAATCCGTTCAACACATCGACCAGGTGACGCATTCTACCTTGGCAAGACCATTGTGACGTACACAGCAGAAATAAACGGCATGGTGACAGATGAATGCAAGTTTACTATCAACATAGAAGGTACTATGACACGATCTACCTCATTCCAGTATTAAGTCTTGTCTATATCGTCATTTAGATGAATCAGTACCATCCATCATTTGAAATATTTATACATCCTTATTTAATACTTATACTGAAACTTTTTTTTTTTGATCAAGGGCCTCGTGTAATGTTATCCTGCTCGTTGGATATCCTTGTTACTGTTACCCTCGAGAGAAAAAAGGAGTGAAAATTAACTGAAAGTAGTAGTAGTCGTAGTAATAATAGTAATAGTATAGTAGTAAAGATAACAATAATTGGAAAAGTCACTGTGCTATTTAGTGGTTGCTCTTGTTAATTACATGAATCGCGTAGGTTTCAACAAAATAAGACGTATATGATTCTAGAATTCGCTGCTAGTATAAACAATTGTGGATTTTATAATTTGTGCCATTGTTCTTAAATCTTGTGTCCCACGTTCCTTGGATACTATTCATTGTTCAGTTGTGCATATATTTATCAACGATTCCTTTCTATTGTCCGACAGATATGACGCCGCCGACAGTATTCAGCTGTCCAGTGGAGGTAAATGCTTCGTTATGTCGTGGTACTAGGACTGTTCATTGGTTCGAGCCCTACGCCATTGACAACTCCATGAAATCAATCAAAATCTCACAAAGTCACTTCCCTCACAATTCAACATTTAAGCTGGGAACTACCAGAGTAAGCTACTTCTTCCAAGATGAGTCTGGTTTAACGTCAACCTGTCTCTTTAATGTGAATGTTCACCAGGAGGAGAGATGTGCCCCTTTGTCTCGATATGTGTTAATGTACATTATTGGGACTGAAATCATCGTTTTATTATTATTCATTCCAATATGTAGCATTTGTCATCACAGAATGATGACCGACAAATAATCTGGAAGGAACTTTTCCAATTAACTTCATAAGTTGAACATAATAATTCCCTTTTGATAAATATCTCGTTTGTTCACCAAAATATGGTCCAATCTGGTCTGGCAATAAAGTAAGAGTGCTTGGTGTAGTTAACTAGATCGATAGAATATTTGTAATTTTTTTCGTGGCATGTGAAGATTTAAGGAACATACATATCTATGCCATATTGGTTTCGGCAGATTTACATTACCGTGTTGCGAATTCTCAAATTTGTATTTTGGAATGGAATATTTTTTGCGTTCTTATACTGAATATGAAGCCTGTAGATTAGAACTCAAAACTCTAGACATGCCGTCAAAACGTTAAAAACTACGCCAAATAAATTTTAAACGGAGAAAGATGACAAATACTTTGGTTAGTTTTTGTGATATCCTAAAAATCCTCTATATGAAAGTCAGATGACAAGCCTTCAAATTGCTACTAAATCTGTTAGTATTAGTGAAGATACTAAACAATAATTGCCTCAAAGTTGACAGCCATGTTGTTGATTTCCATACGTAACAAACAATAGTTTACAAATAGGCAAAACTAACGAAGTCATCACCATTTTGTTTGCTAATGATGACACATTTTACTACTTTCTATAGTATAGCTTTACAGTCCTGTTTTCGTTGAAATTAAATGTAGTTCATGATTGCGACGTAACTTTGAACGATTTTTGACCCTTAAAACTATCCTTACAACAAAGTGCTACTAACATTTTGTATAGATATCATCTTTCTTAAAATGTCTCCTCTCCAAACGTCACAGGTACATGGTTATCACTGTTCTCGGATTATGTCCTATAATTAGAAACCCATATTTATGTTACCTCACATTGATGTTTGGAAGGCTAATGTTCAGCATTAACAGTGTAGAATAGAATTGTTACGTCTCCTGTAAATGTTGTCTTATATTTGCGGGACTCGCTGGGCAAGTACCGCCGGGGTTATCAAGTCTAGTCTGTTATAACTGCTTACATTGTATTGTTTTGCAGTGAATATGCAGAAGAGTCAAGTCACGTTGGGTAGTACGTAACTTTAAATTAACCACCAAGTAAAGCACGATCAAAGTCGCTCGTTACTGTTATAACAAGTCTTTGAGAAATACACAATCTACAACTTCATATTTCTTGATCTACGAGACAAACTTAAACCATGTACAACCAGTCCTGAAAGCGCAATTGAGTGCCTTTCAAATATGAGCCAATGTTATAAGAGCATCAGGTTGATTATGTTCAGTTAACGTATGATGCAGTATGTACAAAGGTTGCTGAAGTAATTTCACAAAGTAGCAGATGACATGAACTTTTATGTTTTGAGTTTCTAATACCCTTCAAAGGTCTTTGTTTTACAGAACCAAATATATTTTTCAACTGATATTTATGGACACAGATTTACATATTAGTCAAAAGAAGGAAGGAAGGATAGTGGTCTTCTTTTCACGAACTAAGTTACAGATAGAAATTCAGTTATTGGTTGCTCAAGAATAATTTTCCTCCACACTTTCCAACAACTCAAATAATGTGTCTTCAATTACTCGTGTTATGCATTATCTTTTGATGAGATGGAAACTTTTGCAGATGTTTATTGTTGAACGTGAATTATTTAACAATAATCGAAGCTATTTTTGAGTATGCTATTTAAATCAGACGTCCAGCAATAAGCTGGGTACAAAGAGAGGCGTTTCGGATAAACTTCCTTCTATTACATCTCGCTGTATCGAAGCAACAATTACTGCCAGTTGTGTTGTGTTGTTAGTCAAATGTATACTAAATGGTATTGATTTCCTTAACAAGGTATTAAATTTTCAAATAATTTCTAACCAATTTCTGACACGTTCAGTGTCACCTACAACTTGAGTCATCATTGTTAAATTGCAGTATCTGATATCAATTAGGCCTAAATTAGCTGAGTAACGTTAACATATGATAAACTCAGAACTAAAATGAATGCCGTAGTACTTTTTTTTACCTTTTTGTATTTTTGATAAGTTAGTATTAATGAACACTCTGTTGTCCTTTACCAATAATATCACTCCTTTCGTGTGTGCGTGTTTTCTAACCGGCACGTACAGTTAGTTTTTACATTTTGTTGTAACCATGTGCATAAATTAGATGAAACATCAAAATATACATAAAGCTTGGCTATATCGAACTGAATTTCATCAGTAGACACGGACACTAGTTGTTCAAGCAGGGAGTTGGTATATGGAGGAGTGACAAAGAAATGGAATCCTTGCACCTGGCCATCTTTGCGGCTAACTTCCGTTATTATCACTTTGTTATTTTCCTTGAGCCTTACATCCAATTGGGGGCATAGCAGTTCCCTCTGTTCGCATCAGACTTTCGCTTCGGTGTTATGATGAATAATCATGAACAAGATTTTCCTGCAAAGGCTACCGTTTTTCTTGGGCAGGTCAGAGTTCGCACTATGCAAAAAGTTACCTAGACTAAAATGTGAAAGTCGCTCGCGTATTTGGTAACGACTTAAAGATACACAGCAACAGTGACACTCAAAAATTAACTTGCCACAAGACTTTCCAAGCAAGAATTTCAGAGATAATTCACTTCTCCTTCTTCTTCTGGATATAGAAATGAATTAAGTTACTTCAGTTTTCTTTTCTTTAAAGGCTGTATTGCATCACCCTAAGCTATATTTTTACCTCCCTGAAAGGAAAATTCTCAACTGGTTCTGATTAGTTACAGTACTCTTAGACTGACAGCAAATTCGAAAGATGCAGAGCAGCTCGTATTACGCAGCGTACACAGGGATCCATTGTTTTGATTAAACATGTGGAGGAATTTAAGACAGGCTGAGGGAGGGACTATAGGTAGGTGGTTGGGAGAATTGAAACTGTCTGGGGTGATGCATTACAGCCTTTAATGATACTATAGTATCAACCGGGCAAATTATGATCACCTGTAATTCACAATATATACTAACAATTTACATGCAGACAATAACAACCAGAAGCAATTCAATTGAGCTACAGGATCTTCTTGGCTGGATGAGCAGGACCTAAATGAAGTCAGTGTACAAACGTCAGTTTACATTTTCGAGAGAGAGAATGTATACATCAAACTTTAAAACGGTCATGAAGGTTGACGGAAAGAATTGTTGTGTTTCTCGATCTTGATACTTTTCTTGTTATTTAATAATTTCTAAAGTAAAGCTTAAGGATTCCGTCGGTGAATCAGAAATTTATAAGACCCACTACAACAGTAGCTTGATCAGTTTGCAGGCTGGTGGAAAACGATTTCACAAATACAGCCAGTGTTTATTTATGATTTTATTACACTCGTCCTGTGAACTGAGATTTTGATGGAGTCCAAACAAACCAACCAATAGACGCCCATTTTGACGAAGGCGCTTGTGAGCTTGAAGATTACTGTAAAACGAGATACAAACGGATTGAATCAAGGCATTGATTAGTATCCATCACTCTGCAAAGGTTGTTTCAGAAAGCTCTTTGGATAGAAATTATTCATTGTAGCGTGAAATTAATTTAAAAAGTTGGATTGAGAGTTCCTGAACTAAACGATAAACTCCCAACACTCACAAAACGTAACGGTAAAATAAGAACTCCATACCTTTTAGGTAAAATTTTACACACATTTAATGTAAGTCTTACATTGTGTATATAACAATTTTACTAAAATGTAGTAAAATTTACCAAAATTGTGTAGAGTTTACATATACTGTTTACATTAATTATATGTAAAATTTATGGAGTTCTTATTTTAAATAATTTAGGTTTACATCACTCAGTGCATAGACTGCCGAACAGCAAACAGCAATAATTTCACCATCATAGATACCGGAAATACAGATTTTGAACTCAAAATCAAAGAAGCCTTACATATCAAAAAACTCAAACCTGTTCTAAATAACCAATTGTTCCAACATGGATCATCCTATACACTCAGCGTTTTCTAAAACCTGTCTGACGTTATATTTCTGATACTACAGAATAAATTGTCGTATGTAATATTGTCTTTCTATTTGTATATTTCACTTACCTGAGGAGGAAGATGTAATATCTTCGAAAACGTTTGTATTAAACTATGACTTTCGTTAACATTTTCGTGTTAATTTGCTCTTTCATCTGGTTCTTCAAATAAACAACTCTTCCTATGCTACTTCTATCACTTCAAAATTAGCACTTTTTTACAATTTTCTGGTCTCGTCCTTTTTTTCTGAACTTTAATGTATCTGGACTATTAGTCCGCTCAGTTTTTTTTTACACCTTTTAGCTTAGCATATTTCCTAACCCTGTAGGGTATCTCAATTTTCTTTACTTTCAAATAAACCTGTAATCCCATCACCTTCATCTTTTATTGTCGTCTGCTTCTGACACGTATGGAGTGCGGTAGGGTCTTATTTGGAGGCATGATTCCCAAGATAGATGTTTACCTGCTAAGATCCCAGTCAAAGATTTTGACTGGCTGAGAAGCTAGCAGAATGAAACCAATGTTTATGTCTCAGTAATTAAACGCTCCTCCACCCTCCTTCCCCTTTCAGCATGGTAAATAAGATCTCAGTCTGGATGAACGATACTCATGTAGTAATGTACAAACCTCCTAAGTTTTCATTTAACAAAGAAATTGAATGTAATTAATTATTTAATAATTATATAATTATAATATACAGCAAGTAACCATGCCAAAGTTATATCGATATTGTATTGTATAGTCGTCACAATCACATTCCAATGGTAATCAAGGTTTCAATTACAAGATTCAGGTAAATTGCTTCGCTGACTGACTACGTATGGCGTTGATTACATCTTCATCTAAAATAATACAACACGTAAACGACCACCCTGTCACTACTATTTACTTAAATTGGAGCTGCGACTGAGCTTGAGAAGTCCTTCAGCCAGCCGTTCCTCCAGTACCTGAAGGGGACTCTCGTTTTCTATCCCATTAGTGTCTCAGATAGTCAAATTCTCTCGGGCCTGACAGTTCAACTGAACTCTGAACAATTTCATCTCATTTTAGGCTATCCTAAAATGAGTCTACTGCCTGTGCTGCAGTGAACACCTCCACCCCACCCCCCCCCCCCCCGCCGCCCCCTTCACTTTAAATTCCACTGACTTTTCCAGTGAGTCCTTCCTAGTACCGGCGTACTGACGACGTACTAGCGGACTGGAACAGCGATGTGAAAAAGCTGTTCCTACAGTTACGTAATGCAACGTCATGCTACACACAAGCTAAACGGTTTCCACATATTCTGTGGTTTCCTATGCATGTATTTAATGTGACAGTGGCTATGTTCATCATGTTCAATGATTAATACAGCCAATACTCCAAAATGTTCTGATAAGATGACACCATCCTTACATTAGAGGAGAGTAACAAAGTCAGTAAGTCATTACAATAGCGACATTGTAACATTGACCCTAGCTCTGCTACATAAGAGACTCATCTGTTCACCAAAGAAAGGTCCATGACGTCATGGCTCTTTGAGCAAGGATACTACTTTTGTTCACCCACATCTCTGTTTGCTCTTCCCTGCTGAGTGCCTTTCGTGACAAACCCAGAGTCGATAAGCTTCAACCTCACTATCTTTAGCATGAATGTTGTTGCTCTTATGTGCGTTTTGACCCATAATTATACAGATATCACAGCAATGAAGGCAGTATCGCAATGTACCGCAATGTACAATGTACAAGCTTTACTGTGTAACAGAGATCAAACCATACAGGTATATAGTAAAGCAGAAATATTTCCATCAAAATTAGTACGAACTTCCTCACTGGAAGAACGCCCTAACTAATCGGTACATAATCCTTTGTATCTTCCAAACCGTTTCATACCGGAGCTAAGAAAATAATACCAAGGAGAGACATATACCAAGGATACAACGACATCTTGATTACATGATGATGGGTATGTAATGTAGTATATGGACACTACTACATTACTATGTTATGGTCTCATTCCGAGCAAAAGGTGAACCCATGGCAGAAGGCGACGGAACATTATATTTGAGTAAAATAGGGATAGTTTTACATGGATTTGAATTTTCTTTTTTTTTTTGTAAGACTTTTAAGAAGAAGATAGCCCAATTTATGCGAATTTACAATTACCACTTTTTTTATAATCACTCCTTAGATTCTCTGGGTGTATCATTCAGAGTCTCATCTCAGTTATTACACTCATATGATGTATATCGATTAAGAACACCTACAACAATAAAGTTAAAGAGGAGATCAGTCATAAACAGGTGATCAGTCACGAACAAGGATCAGTCACCAACAGGTGATCAGTCATAAACAGGGGATCAGTCATAAACAGGTGATCAGTCACGAACAAGGATCAGTCACAAACAGGGGATCTGTCACAAACACATCACTGAGTCACAAAGAAATGATTATAAAGTAATGTGAACATGTGATACGGTTATTCCTTTCTGTCAACGAAAGTTAAAGTTCATTTAACTGACATTACACTGGCAGCTATTTATGTTCAACCTTTGTTACTTTCAGATAAGTTACAATTTCTTCATCTCTTCTTAAGACTTCATCCTGGGACTGCCGTTAAAACACCTCATGAAAAAGATTATGGGTTTATGAAATTTCTGATGAGGTAACTTCACGTGAGAATTTTCCCAAAAACTCTTATGAGAGAAACATCGAATGAAATGTGCTAATTAATCGGTCTATAGTGGCAGTAATTCCCAATTTGGTCATATAAGGATGGGATGTAGCTAATTTTGATCAATGCGATTTGTTATAATCAGTTGTATTGTTTTATCTCCCAGTCTCTCTTGACCCCAAGGGAGGTCTTGCTAGAAAGTAAAGAAATTATATGTGACATAGAAAGTTGCTTCTTTTTTAATCGACTGCTGTATTTTGACAACCGTAGGTTAGCCCCTAAATTGAGCATTGTCTACAATCAAACTGCACAAAAGAAACTATTTGGATTCCACCGGATATAATGGATGGAGACCAGAAAGGAACGCGGGTTAAAGAGAGCTGGATCTAGAGACTCGGGTTCAGTTTGATTGTTTCGGGAAGCTCGTTAGGTATTGTATTAGGAGCTCTACTACAACGGAGCAGTGTATAGGATTATCCTTGTAAAAAGTGGTATAGCCTCATGAGGAGTGTACAGACTGTATGTGTTGCCAGCATTGAGGACATGAGATGTGCCACTGTAACCAGGCATTTTAAAAGCAAGTCCGAATGCGGATATGTAGGTTATGAATTCTGCTCAGATTTCTTTATTGCCGTCAGAAATATTGACAAAGTATCGGACGGAATTTGCGTTTTAAGTCTAGAAGAAAATAGAGAATTGATAATTGTGACTATGGTTGGCAATGGATACATTTCAGTTGAATCCAGTAAATATCTGTGCATTTTGAGGGCGATAACGTTTGAGGGTAATTTTGTTGTCAAAAGTGACACCGAAGGAAGTTGCACTGGGAAAGACGCTAATAACAAGCATAAAAAATATTTTGGAGGCCTTTGTACGGTGTTAAGCATTTCGAAGAGACAATTTGACTAAAGTAAGATCAATTTTGAGACATCCTCTGGATGAAACATCTGCTTTCAAGATAAGAAATTCCTTCTTTTTTTTAAATATCGCTCGTTCGAAAAATGACATTTTCATCGGCGCACTGACTGAAGTTGCGGTTGTAGCTTGTTCATTCAGGCTATGGAGAGTAAAGGACGGGGGTGAGTGTTGCTCATGCCTGCGCCAAGATTAATGAATCTTTTAGTCAATTTGGACTTTGCAGCTCTTTAAAGGACGAGAAGATAGTCCAGTGCAGTTAAAGGGCTGGTCGAATTTGATCAGTTTCTACATGGTATTTGTAGGCCTACGATGCACCAGATGTTATTCAACGCTTTTTCAGCATCCAGAAGATAGTAGTTGTATAGTAATGTTTTGCAGTTCACGTGCGAATTCCGGAGGGACGAAAAAATGAAAGTAATCGTGGATTTAATTTGCAGGAAATTTAAACCAGACTGGAATAGATAAAAGTGGTGTTCTGTCCGAGTGGCCCTTGTACAATTGTTGATATTATTTCCAAGGATCTTTCCTAGAGCAACATGATACAACCTCAACTTAATACTGTATAATCTGATGAGAAGAAGCAATCGATGAACTTTCAAACATTGAGCCCTCCAAGCCTCCGTGGTCACTCACTGATCGCTGATAACCCAAGGATCATTTTCGACAAGTTTTAAGAAATGTATCCACGTTGTTTGAGAGAGCGCAATTCATAGCAATTGTGAACGGATAAAGCTGATGCATAGGGAGCTGAAAGCCGTATTACAACTCACACAATAGGTACACAGTAACAGTCACAAATGTTTAGGTACCTGTTATTTCGAACTTACTATACAGAATCCCAATTGTTCTTAGCAAATTCAGTGATTACATCAGTGGACCATATAAGCATCACAGCATGAAAGAGCGGATAATATTTGACCATTACTTTCGTATATACAGTGTGTTGCAAAAAGATGCAACTTCCCAAGCACTGATAACATACAATGTAGTATAAAAATGTTTAAGGCAAAAGTGTATGGTAGCCCAAGAGTCTTATAATATCACTGGTTAGGGTTGGTTACGTCCTCATCCATTGCCTTTTGCTTTACCTCCACCATAACGAATCAAATTGATCTTCTCCTTATCATACATCCACGGACAAAGTTTAAAATCTGTCCAAGGTTTAAACATTGACATACTGACTTCAAAACTTTTCAGAGTTCTGCCCCAGAAGACCGTTCATCTTTTCGATATGGCAGATTTACAGACCAAGGCTGATTCTGACCCAGCCTTTAATTATTGAGTTGACATGACTGCAGAAGATTCCTTTGCTGACACAAGGACAAAAAAAAATACTACGGTCAGAAATATTAGCAATCTTGGCTACCGTTTGAGACATATATCTTTGACGCCTTGCTCAGTATTGGCAGTGTTCGACTTAGTGATGAGGTTTATTATGAGCGCTTTCAAATTCTTTCAAAAGGTTTGAGGGTTGTTTTTTTTTAATGAATAATTTATGTGCCTTCATTAGGATACAAACAATATTGTCGGTTCGAATTTGTCTTGTTTCATTTTTCATAAAGTGGCTAATTATCTCATCCCATAGGTAAGTATACAAAGGGGAGATTTTGACCTCTGTCAATCTGCTTAAATCCACAAACACACCCCTTTATGGTATTCAGCCGAAACTAGGTGGGTCATTGGTTTTCACTAGGGTGTATATCATGGACATACAAATGACATGGATCGATATGACTGATTTAGATGATGAGGTGAGAAAGGGTGTCCAAATGTGTGCGTGCGTTTGGTTACGAAAAAAGTATGCGCGATATCCCCGTAGCTGTTCCATCAGACGATTTTCAAGATTGGTGAGCCTGGATACGGTATTGTGGTATAGTGTCCGTCCGACCAAAGACTTCATAGGTGGGAGGTCAAACGTTACCGTTATTATAACACTTAATAAAGTGTGTGATAGTTGCATGGTATCTACTTTCTTTTCCATGAATGTAACACGTTTTTCCAACCTAAGCAGCCATGTTTTTAGCCGAGAGATTAGCTACGGTATGTCTGGTAAGAATACCATTTCTGTGGGCTGTATTTCTGTAATTCTGTATGGTGTACCCTCATTCACTGTCTGGTACGAGAGATGTTCCGTATTTGTAGGATATAAATTTAATAACACACCACTTGGTATAGGTGTTTTGTAATACAGTCTTTTGAGAGGGTATATTGCAAAACACTTAGAGCGATGGCGCGTGCGGATCTAAGTAGGGAATAAGTTGTTATATTTAGCAATATTTTTGACAAACACTGTGCACTTTTCCTACGCTCACTTTCAAAATTGTAAATTAAAATGTATGTCTAATTTGAGGCATTCGAGGTGACAGAACATCAGACCATTTAACAGGTTTGAATATTCAACATGCTCTTTTATTTCCACAGCTTCTGAGTGTGAATCATATGAACAACTCAATGCATTTTTGGAGCACAGCATGATGGGTATCGAATAATAATGGAAACATATATTGATGAGAATTGCATACTCCCACGGTATATTGCCTGCTCGATGATTTAATCGAGGGGTCATGCGAGACGATATACAGTATGTGTCGACGCCGAACTAGATACATACGGTACATGATGTAGACGATACAAGATTGACCCATCTGCTTTTCAAACAAGCTTGACAGAGGATACCTTATTTTGATCAATCTGATTGTTCCATTTCTCTTCCATACTACTGTTGAGATGCATAATCAAGTTTGCAAATGTGTGCGAGTTTATATGAGTGTAATTTCTGTATATGGCGAGCAGGAATGAAAAAAAAAACTTATGCTAGTGTAAATTTTCATATTCCTCGGGCAAATACTTGCATCATTGATCTAATGTCTTTTTTTTTTTTTTTTTGAAACATTGAAATAGTCTGTGCTGCGCGAAGGGGATTGTAGTGGTAGTACTCGCAAACGCAAAAAAAAGAAGACTACCCAAGGGTTTCCTTACTGCAGATGATCTTTTATTGCGGTGACCTAAGTAAAAACTCCTTGGAGTCTCTAAGCCACACCCATGGCAACAACGCATAAAACGGATGTAGTGAAGAGTCTGACGGTTGTGTACTCTATAACATAAAGGTTGTGTTGAGTGTTCACCTAGACAGGTGTTAGAGCTGAGTGACCACTGGCCAGAGAATTCCAATACAGGCTTGCCGAACAATGCACTGGAATTCAGCTGGTCCGCATTCGGATCTAAGTTAGCATGTGCTCGGACAAATGAATGTGCAAGTCCATTACACGGATAATATGTCTACTTCGAATTTTCAACAGGACAATTTCATTCAAACAAGATGGTCTATGAGATTTCTTACCACGAGAGTATTGATGAACATGTGAACATGTTTGTTGTTGTTTTGTTCATTTGCATGAGATTCTGAGATAGAAGTTTAATCTACCGTTCTGACAAATCAAATTTTTTTAAATTTGAATTCATATGAGATCTTGCCTAATTCAATTCTCATATGACGAAAAAAAGATATAAAACAAGATAACAATAATCCTGCATATGAAAGACATCAAAAGATTATATTGGTGACCTTAGGAAAACAGTAACAAGAAACAAAGAGTAATACAACACTGAGAGTAGGCCTAAAAAGTACGTTTCTCGTTTTCCGAATTTTGTGCCACAGGCAAAGTAGATTGCATCTATAATCTTTCACGGCCTTACTTCCTGTTTGAATGTTTTCTTTGTACCAAAACTTTCAGGTTGAACTAACGCTCAGGTATACACCTTTTGTATTACTTCTAAAATTGAGATATAGTAGATCAGACAATTCCGTTAAA
Organism: Stichopus chloronotus; assembly: GCA_021234535.1. Lineage (NCBI taxonomy): Eukaryota > Metazoa > Echinodermata > Holothuroidea > Aspidochirotida > Stichopodidae > Stichopus > Stichopus chloronotus. The sequence goes on along the minus strand of CM037833.1, from coordinate 36,667,425 downwards.
GGTTAATTACGTTGTAGCAATATTACATAGCAAATGTAGATTACTTCACAGTTTATACTATCAGCACCGGCACATCGGGGTTTATCACAAGAGAAGAGAATTAGGCCATGGCGAACCTGACCACATTATACAGTATTCCACTGTTCTGCCGTGTAAATACTTTTGTGATTACAAATGGTGCCACTGGAAGTGAGTAGGTTTTTCCTTTCTTACTGCAAAAGGGTGGACCATTATTCTGGGTATTTGCAGAAACCTTGTAAATGTGATTGTTTTGCTTCATTGCTGCAGTGGTCTTGCTGAGCAATATTGCATTACTTTTTTGTAATGATACTGTTTGTTGTATTGTTGATTTGTGGAGTTTCGGACCTGCGTAACACGGTGGTTTTCATCTGGGGGTGGGGATCATGAGTATGACAGTTACTTTATTCTTTCATTTTGTTTTTAGATTTACGCCTAATTTAATCTCTTCATGTCATAGGGAGAGAGACTTAAATGCTAACAGGCACTTGGTTATCTGCAAAAAATTAGAGACAGTTTTTTTGTTTTTTTTTCAAGTGATCGTGAACAGTTTGTGAAATCATTGTCAGTTGTGACGTTAGGCAAAATTTAAATTGAGGTATTAATTCATTTATAAAATATTACACGTTTGAGAGTATCCGTGTAAAAGATCAACGGAATACTAAAATGAATATAAATTCATTTTAGACTTTTAAGTCTACACGCACTACAGTGATTAAACAGCCTGTCTGAAATGAATACCACAATTGCTCTTACTTTTTTTTCATTGAAAAAATTTCTCTATGTACACTTAATCTTTAACTGACAAGTTTCATTAATCTTCATACCCTATGGAAACCAAATTTACTCTCACGTTATTGAAGTATATAAGATGTAGCCATATCAGAAGTAAAGTTGTCTTCAGTAATAGAAGCAAGCTGTATGATAAAGTTATTGACCAATTTTGAGTTTTGAATTTTGAGATTTAGTAGAAACACATGGCAATGCTTAAAAGTAATATTATTAGTGATGTTTCACAACACAGGTTGTAAAGACTCTCAAAGTGTTGAAATTTTGTCCCTGTCTTGACTTTGTACCAACTTGAAATGTGTCGACATGATCACGAATGTAAATACAAGCTGAGTAATTAATTATTCGCTGATGCCTGCTCAATTGTCATAAGTGTGTGAAGGAAACTTTCCAAGTTCAAGTAAATTTATTGAATTTCACGACGCAATTCAATGTGTCCCTTTAAAGACTAAGTCAACTTTTTCTGTAGATTATATATTCTTCTATGACAATCCGCATACCAGTACCTTGTCAATACCTGTACTGTATAGCTTCAGTTTCCTTGTTATGATGCGTCACGAACGTTCGGTAAAGTAATTGTTTTAATGCAAAGAATGGCAGAACAAAAATAAATTGAATGCCTCAGCAAACTGACGACTTTCGCATATAAATGAGCCACGTGGTTTAAGAGGAATGAACGTGAATTAGATAGAAGTTTACAACTCTTGTCACCATTGTCTTAAATTATACAATGATATTACCTGTACACACTGGCTTAATGTTGCTTGAAACTTAAATCATCAAGTAAACAGAACTGAATTGGCTATTTCCTCTTTTGATTTGCTTTCGTATTTATTTCTATAATATTTACCGATTCTGCTTGTGTTATTGTGTACTGAACTGGTATGAAGAACTAAGTACAGTATTGTATATAAAAGCATAAAAATACTAGTACATTTTTGTAGAGAAATTAGTATCGTAGAGCAAAAGACAGTTTTAAAGTAACTGAGTTATGTAGACACACTGCTTTTGAGTTAATGTGATTAGAGTAAAGATGGTCTCGTTGAACTCATAACAAAGGTTACGTTTGTTTCTAATTTAGAAACGTAACCGCTACGTCATGCCGTATTGTCAACCGCAGTAAACACAGTTTTCTTGAACCAAACCATTTGTTTGTCTAAGTGAGGTTAACCGTGTTGCATATAATCGCCTTATAAATAAGTTTAATCGCCTCATACTGTAATAATACACGTGGTCAATTAATCCTCCATATTGCGGTAGAAGTCAATCAAAAAGCTATGCCCTCTTTAGCTGTATGGTAGGGTTTATTATGTGTCCATATATAAAACATATATAATCGAGCATAGAGGAGAGTCTGTTGAATATTTTAGAACAGTCATAACACTTTGTTCTAAGGATTCGTTTTAACCATTAATTCTGGTTTTATTTTCGACATTACATTAACTTCAAAGTTTGTTTTCCTTCCAAAGCGAACTGAGTACCGTAAGCAGTCTGTTAATTTAAAGAAAAACAGAGACCAGGGTAGAGAGCAATGGAATAAATATTAAAATTTAAATAAGTCAATACAGGCAGAAATTACATTAGACAAAAAATTCTTCAAAGTTCCAAATATCAAGATCTCAAAAAAAGAAAGAAAAAGAACAAATCATACCTTTTCCACAGAACTTGTGACAGTTTCACATCTACTAGTGACTAGACTACAAAGCGAGTACCGCATTCAGAGGTCAATAAGTCAAAAGAATCTAAACATCTGCTGTAGGCTAACTTATTTTATGAATATCGTCTGGTCATCAAAGAACGACTGCCAAAGTGATAGCGGTCAGGTGGGAAGGAGTAAAGTGAAGCTTCACCCTTGTGTGTAATCGCATGTAACATATTGGAATAGATATTTATAAGCATCTGATTATTGTGATGCGTATGCGACATAGCAATGACTTTTAGGCAAGCGTAACCATGTAACAGAAATATTACGGCAGGTAAGGTATACTACATGTGTTTCCATGAAAACTGACATAAATTCTCAAAGAGAGAGCGCCCTCGCTAATCGGTATATCGTTCTTGGTTGTTTTTTTTTTAGCCTCTAATATTGGAGCCGAGGTGGAAGACATAACAGATTACTCATATATCACTGGTGAATTCACTACCGATAGCCTCCTAGTGACAATGCGTGGTATGTAATTTGAGTATATGGAAAGTATTACATCACAAGTATTAGGCCTACACCATGCTTTCATGTTCAGTAAAAGCTGATCCCACTGTGGGGGAGGGGCCGACTGATTCCACAAAATGTTTTGTTGAAAGGAGATATATGTACATGAATGTGACATCAATATTGTAATTCGTTACCACGGTTTTATGAATAAAAATGATAATCTAATTTCAATTTGATGTGTATTCGATTACTCCCCGTATTTCAAAGAAAACCATCGTATAGTTGGAAGTAAAAGAATGTGCTTCATTCATTGTTAATGAGAAATTAAACACAGGTTAGTCCCAAAACGTGTTTCACTGCTCTCTCATCTTGCGACGACTGGCCAAAAGAACTTATTTATTCTAGATCTTTGTGACAGGTTTTTATTTAAAATATACTTCATGATAATAGTTGGAATTAGAAAGATTTCATCTTTGTATCAGAATACATTCCAGACCTCGCTGAAAAAACACAGAAATTTGGGTTCGAAGTACATTCTGAAGTTATTTTGTGGGTAAAATACGACAAAAATATTATTACAATAAAAAATGACAGGCTGATGTATCCTGTTAGGTACTGAAAACATGTAATACAAAGAAAAGAATCATTACTTATTGCTAAACCATTTAATCTCGCCAATAAACTTCAGTACAACTTTATCTTCTAACAGTATTGATAAGATTCGTTACAGAAGATGCCTAATTTAAAATACTTTTGATCTACAAATGGCTGAATTTCTATCCGTGTGAAATGTCTTTCTTGGCGAGAAGGTTATCGTCCTCTCTTCTTAGGACTCATCTATCATGATTCTGTGGCCATACATACTGATTTAAAAAATATTTATTCTCTGAAACAAACGTCTTATTTCGCTTTTCTGTTACTAGCAGATTGAATTAATAATTTCAAAACAGATTAGTATAAAGTAATGAAACCTTATCTTTGTCTTCAGATTTAAACTAGATTATATATAGTAGCTTATACAATAGCCAAATCCTTTATTATGATTTTAAGAAGATTGTTGTTACACTACTTTTGATTTCAGATAGCTGTTTATTATGTTACGTTTTTCCATCGTTTTTAATACCATTCAGATGATTTTACACCCCCTGTGATTGACTGTCCTGAAGACAAAGATATTACCTCTGGTATAAATACTCCAGGAGTAGCGGTAATGTACCCTGAACCATCTGCTACAGATGATTCTGGAATTGTGATACTAGTCAATCAAAGTTCAATACCTGGAGATATGTTCCCAATAGGATGGACACCAGTTACGTATATCTTTCATGATCCGAGTGGAAACCAAAACTCTTGTACGTTTGTGATCACGGTTGTCGGAGGTTAGTTACAAAGAAATGTTGGCTTTAAAGAAATAAATAAAAAAAAAAACATTCATTATGATGCCCTTAAACTTGTGACACAGATATGTTGTGTTATTTGAAATACACAGCATAAATTCATGTCATGTTTATCTTTTGAACTTTTAGAGAATAACTTCTCCAGTGAATAGTTTTATATAACCAAACTAACTTCTTTCATATTCCAACCAGCAAACTCTTCTGAATACATCATTCAACAAACTCATTCCAGTTATACGGTTCAAAATCAAACTTGCTATGTATTTAAACCCCAACAAATACAATCTAAATAGTCCAACCAACAACCACCATTTAGGTGCTTCAACCCACAAGCTCCCTCTACATAGTCCAACCCACAAATGCACGATATGTAGTGCAACCAAACAGCTCCCTCTATACGTTTCAAGCGACAAACTGCCGCAATGTATTTCAACCAACAAAGTTGGTTGGAAGTCGTTACTATAATCATCAGAGCCTCGTTTAATTTCGAAAAAATGTACTCTTGTACATATCATTAAACTGATGGCACCTTGCAATCGGTAACAATTGCAGACTATTGTTTCCAGTTGACACAGCCTTTCCTGTTGTCAACTGCCCTGGACCTCAGTTTAAGAGTACAGGTATTAACAGTCCTGAAGTAAATGTAAACTTTATTGAACTATCTGCAGCAGATAATTCAAAAACTGCAATTCTAACAAACCACAGCTCTCAACCTGAGGATACCTGTAAGATCATAAGATAGGATGTACTTCGGCGACATTAACATCTGGGGATCCCACTGGAAATACTGCGTCTTGTACTTTCCAAATAATGATTACTGCCTGTGAGTTGGATATGTCATAATCCACCCTTTAATGGGGTTAATTACCTACCCAGTTATCAGATTATAAAGAAAATCCTGCCAACACTAAGTACTGGATATTTGGTTTAAATGTATTGCTCGACTAACACGAAGACCGTGATCAATGCATGCCTGTACAGTACCTCGATAGTTACTGATGTTCAGTAAGCGTTTCATTGTTCAACAAACAATTAGGACCATACATCAGTATTACAGCCACTTCACTCATTTAAATAACTTTTAGTAATTATGTAGATCACCGTGTTTAGGTGCATGTTGTCTTCTTTACAACGTACTGCAGTCAAATCCACCCTGTCAGAAGGCTATGCTGTGTCACAAAGAATCATGTCTTGTACAATCCTACATGACAATTCCAAGTCAATAAAATGTGTGACTATCACGCTATAGTAGGTTCAATTACCAGAACATCAGTGATATGTTCAGTTGGTTTTATTCTCACACGCAAGAAAGTAAAAAAGCATATTTAAAGGTGTAGCATATTTTTACATTGCTGCTACAACTATTGTCTTTTTTTTTCTTATTTATTATTTGGGGTGGCAACTGATTTAGTTAATATGTTACTACATTGCTTTCTAGTTAAGGGTTGTCAAATTCAAGTTCGAAACTTAACAGACCCATTTCTTTCCATATAAGTAATCTATGTCAATGTTACATTCTACACATAGCTATATGTTCTATGCGGTCATTAATCCTTCCGGCAACTGGACCACTCACTACAGTTGAATTGCCAGATTATTTATCTGGTGGCCAGAATAATTTGGTGGACACATTCGGGAATGTTATACATACGGACAAGTTCAAAGTGGGTACAACCAGATTAATGCTTGGAGACAACGAGATACGATGTCAACAAAGTATAATAATCCTCGGTAAATATAAATTTGTGAAAGGTATAAGGAGGTTTCTAAAAAATATTATATTATTATTATTGAAATGAATGTTATTGCTTTTTGTTGTTATGAATTTTACCTCTCCATGTTTGCCTAAAGATATGAGCAAATTTAATCATTACTTTATCCATTCTGTCCAGATAATGTTCCACCAAATGTAACATTTTGCGCCAGTGACATTCGTCAGGGTTTGGATACTGGCAGTAATATTTCAGTTTACTGGAATGTACCAACAGCTGTCGATGCTGAAGGTGGCACAGTAACAACTGTGTCAACACATAACCCAGGAGATGTATTTGTGGAGGGAGTTACTACTGTGACGTATACATTTTGTGACAGCAGCAATAACATTGCGATTTGTTCGTTTAGGGTCAATGTTTCGGGTGAGTTGATTTGTTAACGACATGCTACACGATTGGTCCAATGATTAACATGGATTGTTTAAAGAAAAACATACAGCAGTACATATCAGAAGCTGTAGTACATACACAGCGAATGAGATTATTACAGGCATATCTTGATGAAATCCAAACCCGTTTGAATTCATCTGGCCTAATTTACAATTTCAGTCTTTATTATAAAGTACTCCCAACAGGAGATGTCCGAATTGAAAAAGGTACCTGCAATTTCTTGGTTTGAATAATTCACCTCGTAGTGCCATGACAGTGGGCGTTCTCTAATGTAACTTCATAATGTTGATGAAAATTTTACTAAATTACAGAAAAGTGAAGTCAATTGCATTTTGACATGAATCGTAGCATGAGAATAGAAGCATGAAAAATACTTCGAATATCGAGGAACGAGGAACACGAGAAAAAGTGTCCTTTACTCAAAACTTGTGTAGCTTTTTTCTTCGACCTCAAGGTATTTTGTAAGTTGTGTTGACATACGAAAACTGGTAGAAATTGTATTGCATGTGCTACTAAAATCTAAAAAGAACAGCATCTTTTCAATTGGACGTACATCACATAATATGATATAATTATTTCACCACAGGGATTAACAAAGAAACTGAAGGAATGGATGACGAACCAATCATCAGAAACTGTCACAGTTCTACTCAGATTGTTGAAGTTACTGAAATTAGGAGGGAGTTCAGTGTTATGTTGTATACCCCATCATCTGCAGCAGACACATCTGTTTCTGGTAATACCAGTAAACCCTTCATAGTAGTGCTTGGACTCAATGAATTTCTGTACAATTTCACTGCCTCTGATGGGAAGAGAATTATCACTTGCCTCTTCCGACTATACGTTACAGGTGAGAATATAAAACCAAGAAAGCAAAACCCCTAAACGCGTAAATCTGAAATTATGTATTTCAAAGATCATAGTATACGGTTCCCCTCTCCTACTCTAATGAACTTACACAAAACTTGCGTTATTCTCCCAAAAGTACAGAGCCGTTTTCAATGTACGGCCCTATCTCATCAACATAATATTTCACTTATTCAATCCCAAGTTTAAGTTTCATTAGCATGTTTATTCGCTTATTAACATGTTAATTCATATAAGCAAACGGGCATGAAAACAATTTAAAATGATATTTTCTGATGTGTTACCAAAGAATCCTAAGCCTGTGCTCAATAACTTATAATTCATTTGAAGTTCATAAACACTCACGTACAATGTAATCCAATGCATACCAGGGGCAATTAATTTATCACAAATATGTTAGTTAACTGATTCTGTGACATACCATACCAAAATCATTACAATAAGCATAATATTACATATCATTAGAGGCAAACGATTGGTTACAACAAGAGGAACGTTTCAAAACTTTTAAATAATTGTAAATTTCACTTTTAAGGTAAAAGTTTCCATCGTGAATTTTCATTGTTTGCTGTTTAGTTACGAATACCACCGAAGTAAATGGAATGGTTTCACTGTGAATGCTACTTCCATACCCCTACCATTGCAATGGTACGAACCTTCTGTGCATGAACACGACGTGATAATCAGTTCAACACATCGACCGGGTGACACGTTCGACCTTGGAAAGACCATTGTGACGTACACAGCAGAAATAAATGGCGTTGTGACAGATAAGTGCCATTTTACAATCAACGTAGAAGCTATAACGATACTCCCAGCTTTCTTAAAGTGTAGAAAAAAGGATAGAATATTCTAGAAGACATGTAACCTCAGAGTCTCAAGGAAGCGTCAATTTACATTTTTGCTCTTGTTTAAACAAAACCATATGTAGTTAAACAAGATGATACAGCTATAATTTTATCTGTAAAATTAATCATATGTATTTTCAACCCTGTTCAGTACTACGTTTCTTAGAAAATAAATCAAAACGTTGTCAAGTCAAGCATTCAAAAAGTATCAGCTATGATGCAACAAGGCAACAAAACTTCTGTTTTACAAGTTTAGGATTCTACATTCTCTGTTCAGTAACATACATTTATTATCCTCCGACAGTTATGACGCCACCGACAGTATTCAGCTGTCCAGTGGAGGTAAATGCTTCGTTATGTCGTGGCACTAGGACTGTTCATTGGTTCGAGCCTTACGCCATCGACAACTCCATGAAATCAATCAACATCTCACAGAGTCACTTTCCTAATAATTCAACCTTTAGATTGGGAACTACAAGAGTAAGCTACTTCTTCCAAGATGAGTCTGGTTTTACGTCAACCTGTCTCTGTAATGTCATTGTTCATCAGGGGGAGAGCTGTACCCCTTTGTCTCGATATGTGTTATTGTACATTATTGGGACTGAAATCATCATCGTATTATTATACCTTTCCATATGTAGGTTTCTTTATCAAAAAATGATAAAGAACAATTCGTAGAAAACAAAGTTTCGGAAATTCTAAGAGAACATTTTATAAGTACCTCTTTTGTGGAGCGATTTTATTAATTCTTGATCTGGCAATTATTGATGGTCTTTGCTATTGCATGTGATTGCACTATGTTATGAAAACAAAACAAATATTGAATCAATTAGTGGTTTTATTACATTCCATGAATTACGATTAAAAGATCATAATATTGTTTACTTGATAATGCTCGAACACCTATTAAAATGCGGCGAACATACACATTTGTGTTTCGGAGTGGATTTTCTGGTGAAAACATTAAAACAGCCGGTTGGACGGCCTTTTGAATTTGATTTTTGTGGTACTGTTATAACAAAGAGAGAGTCTATTCTTCCAGCAATAGAAAGAATTATTAATGATTTAACGTTTTGAAAGTTTTTGACATTTTTGTTTTAGAATAACATACTGTTTACATGAATCAAACCTGTGTTGACGTATAAGAAATGAATACAACTTAATAATGTTAACTGTTTCCTAATATTTCTCATCGTGCTTATGATATTATATTTTCTCACGATGATGTAACTTGAACATGCCAGAGATTAGAATTACATTATCCAATAACTCCTTGACACTTCTAGGGAAGTCACATGTATGTTACTGCACAGTGTTAATCATTTATGATATTACTTAAGCTTAGAGTAAAGTTTTCAGGTAAACATTTTTTGTTTATTATTTTCGTATCACGTTTGAATTTTACACCAAGAGTGGGACCGTGGAGCACAAAGGAACGACGCCTTTGCTTTCTTAGTATATAGGAAGCCTCACGTAAAATGATACATGTATACGACATTAGTTCTTGATGTGTGTCAAGTTTTCTAGCCAATCCCAACAGCGTATTCAAGTCCTTTGGTAGCCCATGTATAACCATGGGAAAGAATCAAGTTTGACTGTATTCATATAACATATTTTACCATTACAGCCATCACAGCTGTTACGATTATGACATTAAAGTGTCCAACGCAATGTTTCATAGTGCATGTCAAGCTATGGTTAGTTTTTGTTAATTAATGTAAATAGGAGACAAAACGATTTGCTTCACGTTATGATTTACGTACAACCTCGTTTCAGAACAAAACAGAACAAAATCACAGCTGCAGGAGCAACCTTTTCTTAACCTCAAACTGAACACTCAATCTAGAAGATTCGTTATATTTTAAGTTATGTCGTAAGAAATATATGTGAGCTGAATTTTAACTAAAATGGAAAACACTCATGATAGGAAATGGAATAGTCAACGTTGGTTAAAATACAGATCTACAATGGGCAATTTTGCCCAGAACTACAGTGAAAATACAAAGAAATCATAAACTTATTGGAGAATGTTCAAAATATAACATCTAAACCCTCCCGTTCAGCAAGAGATCAGAAAGCAAGATTTAGTCATTTTTATCCTCGTTTCTGTGTAACTCATTTCAATCTATCAAAGGTATGCTAATAAATTGGCACCTATATTACATTAAATATAGCATCAATGTCTTGTCTTGTAAACTAATTTGGAGCTATTTCAATGATTGGAGAATGTGTACGGGGATACGTATGTCAAACGTTTATCAATTCCAATTATCATACACAATATATAGATATAGGCCCTACAGATAGGACTGCGAAACAAATCAGTATGATACAAACATGCAAAAGAGATCTGTTCTGCTTCCGTCCTACTGTGCATTTTATCAGTAATGTATAGTCCAGCTAAAGATCAGTATTTGAGGGCAATTTACTGTGATAAATTGTTAAAGGTGCGAGTTTTAAGTTGTACTCACCGCAAGATAAACCTGTTCTTGAGAGTTAGATCAAACGTGATTGGTGGCGAGAATGCAGGATGCTACGATTGAAGTATCCAATGCATTTTTTAACTCTTGTTATCGTTAAAATAAGCGAAACCTGTGGTACTACAGACTAAATTTGAGGTAACCTTAGTTTCAGTAACCAACTTGTCTTTCTAGGAAAAACATATGGTCCATATATGTATATAAATTACTTCACTTTGATTTTTTTTTGTTCTTAAAATAGAACAACTAAGTCTTGACCCCCCCCCCCCCTTCACCCATGCACCCGCTCCACCTACACTCAAACAAACAATGACTTCCCGTCCCTTACGGACAATTGGGTTATATGTTAAAAGCAGAGGGCTTCTGCAGACTACTGATTATCTTACGGCTTGTTTAAGTTCTCTTATCTTTCTGTTTTTGGTCAATGCTTATAACTTGACCCATTATGTTCATCTGATAGCTAAGCGGATGGTACCATTGGTCCTTGGAAAATACTGACAATTTTACGTGGATAATCCAGGGGTGTTAACGTTAAACCCAACACCACCCTGATGTTGCAAGACATGTATGGTTCTTGTCTTTTCTTTGGTTTAATGAGAAGTGTCCAGTGGTGATGAAACGGCCAAGGGAGGGGAGGGGGATTGCCAACTCAGTCAGAATTGAAAAAAAGTTAATTTTTAAAATGTATCACCGTTCTTTTTTTTTTTTCATTAATTGAAAAATAAAAGATGAAACTCCATTTAAATATTCATGGAGAAACTCGACCACCCCCTTCCCTTCTTGGACTCTTTTCATTCTGCACAAGATGCATGATCTACATGAGTGTCTAACCGTGAGACATCATCAAGAGGTGAATATAAGAACCTGCTCCATGAGCATCTCACTTTCACGTCTTAGAATTGATTACTGATGAGGAAGCGTGCGCCCTGCAGTTACATGGGGAAGAAAATGAAAATATCAAAGTATTATACCAGTGGTGAAGCTAGGATTTTTTGTTTCGGGGGACTCTGGGGGCTGACCAAATTTGTGGAGCCTTCATTTACTATCTAAGCATAGCGCCATGGTCTGGAGCAGAACGTGCCAAGAAAATTTGAAGTTTTAAATCACCCCAGATCGCGGGAAATCATACTTTTTCAGGCTTAATAGCAGCCCACAAGATGTGATATCTGGGTTAAATTAAATATAGTTTCATGTTTGTTCCGCAACACACATTTCTGTGATGAGGGATTTCAGCTCATCTGGCGGAATGAGGACTTAATCCTTTACATAATGTACAAACAATGCCCTTGTTCTTGGAACCACAAACTTTTGATCAACTCTCCCCCAACAAATAGATCGGATCGTCTTACCTGCTCACCAAAGCTGTACATCACCTACTGAGGGTTTTGTCAGTGAACATTTTTTTTACATTTCCAAGTACAGTATTCTGAAGCTTAAAGCCTACTAACGACTTAGAGGGGTTTGGAGACTTTTGTGGGGGTGGGGGGTCCCGTTTACTGTCCCAGGCTAAGCGGGGCGCCACCGTTAGTTGGCTAGGAACATACCGAGAAAATGTGAGACCTCAAATCATCTCATATCGTCGGAGATGGCCAGGCTTCCACCCAAGAAAGATGTGCAATTTTGGTAAAAAAAAAATGTAAAAGAAGTGGGGTTCTTCTCATTCTAGTACATAAACAATGCCCTTGTTCTTGCAATCACAAACTTTCTACTAACCTTTATTAAGCATATATCATAGAGTATTATATTCAGGAAATGGTGGCTTTTGTGCCTTGAAACACCAGGTAGCCCACGTCAATCTCATTTCTCAGGAACCGTAGGATATCCTAGTACAGAGATCAGAGGAATAACTAACTCTACGGAGGACTATTCGAAACATAAGTTCGAAATTTAATTACAGTAAACAAATTGCCGAATTTAGAGGGTTGCCAAATTTTTTTCTCACTAAAAGCGACGATTAATGAAAGAATTTTTAAAAGTTTCCTCCGTTCAAATTAGAAAACGCGTTAGGTACTCAGAGTCATATCTGACTGTTCAAACTGTCATGACTGGTAGCTAGTAGTCAGTATAGTTTGCATTTGTGGTTCTGTTCACCCACTCAGGTACGTACGGTAATATTATATTCTGTAGGAGATTATGATTTTTTCGTGTAATATTTTTTTCGTAATAAACACATTAAATTTACGATTGGCAACAGACTCCAGAGTGATAGTATATGGACTTCTATTGAAGTAGTGACCAATTTCAACTCCTTTGAATATCCCTCCTCAGCCTCCTGGGTTATCATTAATCCAGAAATCTTTACCATGGAATGAATCAACAATAAAACTCTAAGATAAGTTTGTCTCAATCTATTCCTAAGACATATAAGTTTGTTTCAATCTATTGGAGTTTCCAAAATAACTCAAAGTGGAACTCTCCCGATAGACTTCATTGGATTTTTAACACTGAGAGATTTTGCTCAGCCAGAGTTTATGAGAGGCAGGGTCAGTAGCCCTGTTCAGTCATTTCTTCTTTTTTGCCCATGCAGATCGTTTACGGGGCGCTTGGGGCCGAGGGGAACGGTTTTGTGGGGGTCCGCTGAGCGACCCTGGAGCGACACAACTGAAAACTACAAAGGAGTTACTACAGATTGTGGTTAACTCATAATTTGATCGACTCCATAGTACAGCCTTCACTGGGCTGAATATACCACCGGGTGTTTCTGGAGGTGTTGATCTGTAAAACGTTTATGGAAACGGCTGAAATATGGAGGCTGCATTTCGCGCAATTTGAAGCCTATCAGTCACAGTATACAGCCGCAAATTCAGTGCAGTGCTAGTGCAGTGTCAAAATACAGCAGCCTAATACTAGTGGTAACGTTAATATTATTACTAGAAACAGAGGTTACCTAGCAGTGATTGCTAGAAATATCTCTCAAATTACCGGGGCTAGGCTAACCTTACAATTACAGTTGGATTAACGAAGATCTAAGTTAGGGCATGTATGATGGAAGCTGAAGAAGAGAAAACAAATGAGGCCAAAGAAGAGAATACCGGCGCTACGTCTGACCAGACTGAGGCCAAATCTACTGTCAGTACTGAAAAGCTCTTCCAGAATGTCCATTATTATCTTATTGGAACAATTTCAGAGGAGGTTTGTATACCTGTGGTTCTTCTCTTGTACTTGTAAGCTACTAGAGCAGTATTTTGTAGATTTTAACTAAGCCTACCTTGCCTTCATTAGTAATTGATTGTCGTTCGACGTTACCTAGCCTAAGTTCCAATCCTACTCTTACTTTCTTAGGCTAGGCTAACTCAACCCTGTATCGTGTTAGGTCGTCGGATGAGATGGCCAAATAGCCTAACCCAGGCAGCTGGTCAGGCGTTAATAGACTTACGCACTATTCCTGCCCGATGGAACTTGTCTAATGTGCCTCTAGGCGTAGTCTAGTCTAAATTATGCCTAGGCTATGCATATGACATAGCTAGAAACCTACATAGGCGTAGAGTCACATAGCGCTTTGACAATCTACTGTACATAGGCCTTTAGCCTAAGCCTTGTGTGCTCTACAATATTTTGCAAATTCCAAACATCAGGCAAGATTAAGGCCATACTGAAAAGTTCCACACTGAAGGTTTATGGGCAATTGTTGAAAATTGTCAGTTGTAGTGGTGTTTGGCATCAACAAAATGTGGACCTGGGGTTGAGGGTCGGCGGTCAGGTCAGATTCGAAAGCTTGCAAAATGCACCGGGATCAGTATGATCCTTTTTGCCCAGCTGTGTAATAATGCTGAAATCTTTGCACAGGTATAAATGCCCCTTGCGTGCATTGCAAACTTTTGAATCTGGATGCCAGGAAGGGGCGTTTTCCTCCTTTGGAAAATTCTTGGCATTGCAAAAGGACTGACAACTCTTGATCTTATGCTCCAAATTTGTGACCTACAATGGGGACTGTATGGTGCTAATCAAGCTTGACAAGAAATTGTTATTGTTCTGCCAGTGTACTGTACAGCATTAGCAAAAGCAAACTAGGCCAAACATAGTCAAGTTATGGTTGTTCTAATGTCTCATTTGTGTGCATGTAGGTCCATACTAGAGTAGTCTAAAAATTGTGTTGCTGTATTTACACATGCAGCTGACTGAGTTATACCATACAGTAATTCTTTAGATAGCCTAATTTGTGTGTACAGGGAGGTGACTGTCACTGAATGATACTGTCCTCAAACTTTTTGTATTTTTGAAAAGCAATTTATCGTTAAACCAAAGCACTGATTTGCACTGATATTTGCATTGTATTTCATAACAACTGTCAAGTTTATTTCTAGCTTCATGCAATTTAAATTGCCATATAAATTTTAACAATCTCAGAAATGAACGGTTTGTCTGTTAACAGGCAGTTGAGATGCTGGAGAAAGGAGGAGCACACGAGGAAAATTACCTCATCAAACAGGTGACTCATGTGATTACGGAGGATGACGACCATCCGGAGATCAGTGAGGCTCAAGATATCTTTGATTTGCCGGTAGTTTCTGTAAGTACAGACCAAGAAATGATGTGTTTCCTTACTGTATGTCGAGAAATGGTATTTGGTGATGGCTGAAGAGTATTTTGATCCAGTTTGTGTCATCATTTACAATTCTGATCGTATTAAACTCTCAATCTATTGAGACAGAGCTCTAGTTACTCCTCTGATTATCAGACTTTGCATTGTTGCATCATTGAGCATCCTTCAGAGATATGACCAGACATCTCTTCGGGGTTATATTGATTGTAGTCTGCAAATGGCAGTCAATTTAAAGAAATTTAAGATGTTCTGTGTGTATCTCATTTGCATTTTACTTGTGGGAGAACTATACACAGATAATTGGGTGTGTGCATGGGTGGGCGGGGGGGGGGGGGGACTGGTGGAGTTTCAATCTTGCCTAAAACTTCTGTCCTACCAGTGGTGTAAAGAGGCTGGAATACTGTAAGAGAGGAGGGCAAGCAGTAATGACTCCATTTAAGCAGAGTGCAACCATCAATTTCTTTCTGCAAAGCAAACAGAAAAAATGTGGATGGAAATGCTTCTCAGATTGTAGGAAATAGCACTTCCCCATCTCTCTGGCCTCGTAAAAGGGTATTTTGATCCTTGAAACCTGGGGGCAGACAAAAGCAACTCTCTCCCTGCATGTCTCTGACTGAGTGACTGCTTCTACCCCCCCCCCCCCACCCCAATGGCCCAGTCACTCCACTTTCTACTCCCTTGCTAGAAAGGGTCCAGGAACTGCAGAGGTACTGTACAGTGCTTGCTTTGTTGAAGCGCTGTAGCACGAAATGTTTATTTTCTTCAAACTCAGGTCATATCTTGAGGAGCATTTCATTAAGATACTGACACCTGTAACTGAACTAGAATTCTAAATTGAAGCCTACTTGAGATTTAATCCTACATTCACAATATGTCATGTGACATCTCGAGAAAAATGAGATTATTTGTAAAGTCACAGGTTGCATGTAAAATAGTATCTTTTCAAGTATGACAGAGTTAACAACATTCCATGCTCTCAGCAAACCTTTGAATAAATAAAACTGGTAACTCTTCATCAAGTTCACTTCATGGTTGCTATAAGTCTCTGCTTCCTGTCTGATATTATGGCTGTGTCATGTTCATTCTGCAACTACCACATTGACCATATTTAACTTGTTCCACATACTGCACAGTATTGCAACCATAAGTTGAAAACATAAATTAATGAGAGTTTCTCATGCATATGCATTATTTTCTTCACCTTTAGCCCAAATGGATTGAGATGTCCCTGAAATGTGGTACATTACTCCCTGCTGCTCCATTTGCTCCTTCTGAAGCTCTATTCAGCCCTATTACTGCATGCTGTACACAGGTAAGTCAGCAGTATACAGTTCATGAATATTCATTAGCTCACAATTCAGTCTTCCTGTTGAATGAGCATGTAGACAGGTCAGTTGGTCAGGATGAGTTAGTGAATATTGCATTTAACTTTGGTCATAGGTCAGTATCCAGTTAGTGAGTATTTAAGATGTTCACATTCAATCTTCTTGAGCAATGCTCTTCACTAGTTAGCAATTCATGGATATTCAATAGTTCACATGCTATCATCCTCTGGCATGATGTTTAGGTAATTTAATATTAGTATCACTCAGAAGTATCCAGAAGCTCAAATGTGATCATGTTGTTTTTCTTAAGCAGTTTGCTGCGCACTTGTCATTTTGGTAAACTCTTAGATATTTTAATGAGAAATTCTGTCTGTTCTTCCTAGGTAACTACATTATAGCCCTGCATTTGTTCTTCATTATTTTTCTTTAAATTCAATTTTAAGGTATCTGCAAAAGATCGCAGTGCATTATGGGCGATGATAACATTCAATGGTGGAAAGTGTGTGTCCAATCTTACCAGCAAGTGTACTCATTTAATTGCAGGGAAACCCATGGGGGTAAGTACTGTAGCCCAGACTACCGTACAGTAACTTAAGGTGATTCCTTTAAAAGTCTGGGCATTGTTGTTCAACAAAATTATTTTGATGCTTTTTGCAAATTGTGAGAAATAAATGTGTTTTAATTTCATGGATGTATCTTTTTGTGGAAGTTGTCAAATAGTTTTACTGGTCCTGTTAACACCAACAGAAAACAGCAATGTCCTCTGCTGTTATCAGTTCTGATAAAGTAAAGGTTAGCTGATTGTCAGTAATGCTTGATGCCGATCAACCTTGCA
Organism: Stichopus chloronotus; assembly: GCA_021234535.1. Classification (NCBI taxonomy): domain Eukaryota; kingdom Metazoa; phylum Echinodermata; class Holothuroidea; order Aspidochirotida; family Stichopodidae; genus Stichopus; species Stichopus chloronotus. The sequence goes on along the minus strand of CM037833.1, from coordinate 36,650,009 downwards.
GTTCTATGAAGCAAGTCTGTTTTTTTTTTTTTTTTTTTTTCTGTTTTAGCAATGATTGCAAGTGTGAGTGTGCATAGATTATTTTTAAAGGAAGACTCAGCCTGGATATCACTAGAATTCAGAGGCAGTGACTCATCACCCCAGACAGTTCCATTTCTCCCAACCACTCACTTCTAGTCCCTCCCACAGCCGGTCTAAAACTCCCCCATGTGTGTAATCAAAACAATTGGTCCCAGTGTATGCCATGAAGTATGAGCTACTCTGCATGGCCTTTCAAATTTGTTGTCAATAAAAGAGCAGAACCAATTGAGAATTTTGCTTACCCCTAGCCAAAACTGTAGCTTGGGGTGGTGATTGACTGCCTTTAATGTAGAACATCATCTATGTTAAATAGTGGTCTTGCTCATATCATATTTTTCTTTTTGCATCATTAAATCAAATCTGCTTAAACTATTATGAATCAATTGCGTCATTGTCTTTTCTATAGGCGAAGTATAAGTGTGCCCTCTATCATGGTGACAGAGTGAAGATAGTCAGCCCTGATTGGATTCATGACTGCATTGAGAACAAAAGGCGATTGGAGGAGGGGCACTACCATCCAAAATACCTCTTGACCCAAGAGGATCTGGAAAGACGAGAGATTGAAAGGCAGAAGGAGTTGGACGCTGCAAAGGAAGAGGGGGAGAAAGATGCAGACAAAGAAGAGGTCAGAGGTCATATTTCATACATATGCAAATTGGCATGAACTGTTTTCAGTCATATACTAACATAAATGAAGAATTAGTGAATCCCAAAATAGTATGAATATGCTGAGGTGATTCCTAGGGGCTTAGATAATGCATTGCTAGAAATATACGACTGCATTTTGAGCAAGGTCAAACAATGCATTAGTTTTAGCCAATAGTAGACTTGTATAGTCTCTACTGAATATTTACACCAATGAGTCACAGGAAGCCTGCATTCGCATGAGTAAATTTTGAGGAGAGCTGTTAGTTCGTATTGCTCCCTCCTGTATTAATGCAGATGCTGGCTCTGTGAAATTTATTTTGTAGTGAGCAATCATTTTGTCTCATTAGTGTTGAAACATATGCAGTGAAAACCAGTGTTCGTGCTAAGACCTGGGATTCTGTGGATCCCATGTTTGTCCCCTGAATCCAGCACAAAGAGAAGTCTTATGTTGGAAATTCTTGCACTTTTCCACAGGTTAGGTTCTAGCTGCCATTTTAACTACACGCAATAAATTGCAACAGAACCTTTACCAAGTGACATCTTCCTACTTGATTTTGAAAGTCCCTCCCAAAGTTGGTGTGTGTGTGTGGATGTATGTGTGTGTGTATATATTCCTGTGTGTGTATTCGTGTGTGTCTGTGACACTTGCTAAGGTACACTCTAACTCAGCAGGGGAAAGTCAGATGAAATTCATGTATGTAGGTCTGCTATGTTGAGAAGGTGTGCCCCATTGTTTTTGGTAGAGGTCAAAGGTCATCTGGGGGCTCTGGGGGTAAAACTGAAAAGCGTATTAACAGGATATCTCAAGTTGTAAAGCTTGGACAAAGGTTTTACTTGGGATATGGATGCATTGTGATAGTGGTGCCCTTTGGGGTATCAAAGATTTTGAGGTCCAAATGGGCCATATGGACCATTTTATGACATTTCGCTAAAATGCCTCTTCTCCTACAGATTGTAAGGTATTAAGCTGAAATTGCTTCACATTTCTACTATGGTAGTGATTCCTTCAGGTTGTTCAGGGTTATTTGGCACATATGGATCATTTCATGAAATCATGCAAAATGTTTCTTTTCTGCATATTTTGTTGTACAATGTGAAATGTTTGTCAACTTAGCATTGTGGTAGTGAAGCCCCGGGTGTTCAAGATTTGGGGCCATGTTACGAAAGCCTGCAAAGTACCTCTTCCTACAGATTGTATGGTATTAAGTCGAAATTGTGTCAAATTACTACTATGGTAGTGGTTCCTTCATGTTGTTCAGGATTATTGGTCCTATCCGGGCCATATCGACCATTTCAAGAAATCATGTAAAATGTTTCTTCTTCTGTTTATTGTGCTTTACAATGTGAAAGGTTTGTTTAATTGGCATGATGGTAGTAGTGGAACTCTTTGCAGTGTTCAGCATTTGTGGATCCAAATTCAAAGGGGGTCATATGGACTGTAAAATATCACAATGTTGTGTTTCACAATATTTTTTTCTACAAATTATACGTTGCAATGTTTAGGGTTTTCATATTAGTACTATATGGTAGTCAGTACCTTTAGCTGATCAGCATTCTTAGGGACAAACGGGGCTACGTTGCCATTTAGTTTTCATGATGTATGTCATGATTCTGAATGGGTATCATTCAATTCCTTTAATTAATTAATTAATTTATTCATCTCACCAGATAGTTAGTTTATCAATATTGGGATGTATTTGCATAAATTTGGAATAAGCAAGCCACCTGCATAGAGTGCTGAACAGCTTGCTATTTAGACATTAACTCAACATTAACCCCTGTTTGAAAATGTAGTCCAACAGAGGGGGAAGGCAGGTTCCAGTTGATGGTCATTTTTTACAGTTTTTAATTGAGATTGTTTCTGCAATAGCCATCATTTCTTTTTTTAGCAGTTTGATAAAGGACATTGCATATAAAAGTACTATGGTAGTGGAGTACATTTGGCTGAGTAGCATTCTTATGGACAAAATGAATTCCAAATCTTTTGGGAATTGATAAATGGCGGATTATCCATAATTAAGACTAAAGGAGTTAAATAGTCACGCAAGGAACCAAAGAGCCCATTGGGGTCTTGAAAAAAGAGCGATTGCCATCCCAGGTTCAATTTTGTAGCGTGAAAATTGGCAAAAACCATTTTTTTTTTCTCTCTTCTTTCTTCGTCTGCTGTTTATTGATACTTTTTTTTCAAGGGTTTACTGCAAGCTAGTTTGGTTAGTTGCTTAGTTTTCCAGCTCAGGCACAAAAGAGAGTAGTATTTAATAGTTAAGTTTCAATGCAGAAAAATAGTTCAAACATAATCTAACAAGTATATGTTGATTATTTGCTCATAAGTAATCATGCAGTAGATGTTTTAGCTTTGCAACCCAATTGATTTGATTCCATACGTATCACAGATTAGGGGTTACTGGTAGTGATTCAATGTTCTCATACTTAAGAATATGAAAAGAAAGTCATGGCAAAGGAAGTATTACAGATGTGATCTATTAAATATCAAGTGAACTAATTAACATATTCAATGATGAAAAACATGAATATTCATCATTTAAGTCATGATGTGAGAAGTATTAACCAAAGAGGATAAATTATCAACATTTGAAGAGAAGACTGTTTTCTTTGTTAGGTTAAGAAACAAATACCTAAAGTCCAATACAAGGTGAAAGTTCCCTGGGCAGAAGACATAACACCAATGCCGGAACTTCCCCCAGAGGAGACTACCGTCCATCCGTCCACACCAGCTTCGGACACCACCTCCACACCAACCTCAAACAAGGCCCAGTCATCGACCTCAACACCAAAGGATGGTGACTCCTCAAAGAAGAAAGACAAAAAACACAAAAAGAAAAAGAAAAAGAAGAAGCACAAAAAGAACAAAGAGAAAGAAAAGAAAAAAGAGAAGAAGAAAGGGCGTGACTCCGGTCACTCGACCCCGAGGTCGGATGTGAGTAGCGTCAACGAAGCAGGATCGGAGAAGGGAAACAGTAACTCCAGATCCATGTTGAGAAACATAACCAACAGCTCTGACTTTATACCAAGCCTATCTGGGGCCGGTGGCAAGCGCCACATCTCCCAGGTCTTGAATGCCATTGCAGGGAAGACTCACCAAAAGTCAAAGAGCAGTGGGCCTCACTTTGGTGTGATCCCCAGCATACCGACCGTCCAGTATTATGGTCACGATCCTTCCTCAAATTGTAAGTTTGATTGATTTACTTGTTTTATTCCCACTTGATGCATTTTATTTTTTATTATCTGTGGCTATCTCATTTTTTGTTTCTTTGATGTTTGTTTTTGTTGTTTGCTTTTTGTTTTTCATAGTGATTAACATCTTTTGTTTTCAAGACTTATTATGATAGTGGACATAGATTTCAATAACTTTTGAGAGGCCTGAAATTGTTCCCCACCTGTCAAGTTTGCTTCACATACACATCAATGACAATCATCAGACTTTGAGGATTCCCAAACAAATGGATCACAGGATCACGTCCTTATTGTTACCATCTATGTAGGACGTGATTCCTGACAGTGAGGACATTTAAAGGACTATAAGATACAGTAATCCAATGTTGCAGGAGTAGTGATGAAATACCTTTATGTTTAATATTGTGTACTTTATGCGTATTGTTTACTTATTGTTTTTTGTTCCATTTTTTTGTTTATTGTTTACTCTAGTGAAACCAGAACAGTGTCTCCTTGGTTGTATCTTCCTTATTATTGAATATCCTCAACTGGTCAGCACTGAATTCATCGACACCTGGACGAAGGTGAGAATGTTGAACGATGATATACAGATTTAAATGCATAGCAACCTACTGTAGACATAAAAGACTTTCTTACACCTGTGCAAGGTCAGAGAATTTAAAAAAAATACTAAACTGTCACCAAGATCAAGTCTTTGATGTTCCTTAATGATGTATGTTGTAATCATACAGTCACCAAAAATTAAAACATCTCTGGTGTTACCATTATGAAGTTGTCTGAATGCAGTGTAACCACAGTGAAGTTGTTTGAATGCGGCGTTTACCATTGTGAAGTTGTTTCCTGTGGTGTTACCATTGTGAAGTTGTTTCTCATGTGGTGTCACCATACTGAAGTTGTTTCTCATGTGGTGTTACCATAGTGAAGTTGATTCATGTTGGGTTACCACAGTACCATTGCTTCAAGAGTCACTTTCCTTTCTATGCATTTGTATACTGCAACAAGTACTGACATGTGAACTTAGTCTCCATAGCAACCAGAATGGAAGAATCATTTGAAATATTTCAGTGTTGATATTGCTTACTTTCACATTGTGATGTTTTATCTTTTTTCTATTATTCAGGTCATTCAGCAGTACGGTGGCATGGTTGATGATTGCTATTCAGATAGGATCACTCACATTCTCTGTGATACTCAAAGAACAGAAGTCTTTCAATTGGTGAGTAAACTCATTTGAACTCCCATTCATGGAGAAAGGTATGATAGCAGTCCAGAAGGGTGGGGCCAAGGACGTTGATCTAAGAGGGTGCATCCAATGTGTCAGTCTGAAAGGGTGAAGCCAACAGGTTGGTGGGTAAGGATGGACTGGGCTCTGAGAAGTTGGTCATTCAAACTATTTGAGTTTCCAGCATCACAGACGAAAATCCCTCAGAAACACCAACATCCATAGTCCCACAGGGAAATTAATTTTGTGCAGGAAAACTTTGCATTGCTTACACAGTAAAAACTGAAATCATGCCCCAAATTTCTTGGATTAGATGAAATCCCACCTCTGATATGGAATCCTGGCACTAACACTTTTGTTGGGCCGAAAGAATAACCAGTAAAATTTATTTCTTTGGGATTATTGGCATAATGAATATTTATAGTGGGATGATTTGCATGTTTGACGCTTTCACAAATTGAATGATTCTTACGATTTGAAATCCATAAGAACTAAAAAAGACAGTGCACAGTTTCTACATCAGTGACAAGGCAGGGAATGCTGAGCAGTGCGTGCTTTCATGGAGTTTCATGTTATCTTCTTCAGTGTTAGCATTTTAAGTGTGTTCGTATTTCGCCCATTGGTGACAGTGTTCTCCACGGGTCAGCAGGAGGGGTTTACAGTTCTCTCCTTCCCCCTGAAATAGTAACTGCCCCCCCCTAAAAGAGAATCTTATCCTCCTACAAAAGATCGATATTGTTGAGAAAGTTTACAATAGGTTACTGCCATTTCAACAAGCAAAGCAAGAAAGTGTGTCCATATTTGGTGCCATTAATCATCTTAATTGTCAAACACATTTAGAGGTGAGGTTGACCTGCACTGTGCCTGGTGATTGCTTTGCCATCGTATTCCAGCTTGATGCATTGCAGCTCCCTCCCCCCCTCTTAAAAGTCTGTTAAAGTACCAGATAGGTATCATAATTGTTTAATTCCTGAACTTTAAATTGATCATTAATTTTCATTTATCTTGCAACTATTTCCCTCCGTATTATCTCATGGCCATCATTGCTGATTAGTTATACATTTCTGTACCTATCATCTAAATTAACAAGAAAAACTTTAATTTACATAGAATCGAAATTTGTTCGTTCTGCTGATTGATTCATGCAATTTCAGAATAACTTCAAACTGAAGTAAAATGTGTCCAGTCTGTTGTGTCTATTATTATTCTTAAAAAAGTGATAGCTGTGCATTAGAAATTGTTTTTTGGGAATTTTTTTTTTATTATTCCAGTAATGACTTCATGATTTTGTCATTACTGAATGTTTTTTTTTCCTTTTCTGTGAACAGGCCAGAAAGGATGGTAAGAGGTGTATCACAGCAAGTTGGCTCAATGACTGCTTGGAGTGTAAAGCGATGAAGCCCCCATGGAGGGCGCTACATTTCCCTCCGTTATGTTTTCCGTTGAACCTTCCGATGTGCAGTGAATATGTGAGTTTTTATTTCCTGCCCTTCATTGTGGTATGGCCATAAAGCCATAAAACTAAATGCAGAAGTGCCATTACTCAAACTCATTTTAAATATTGAATATCTCTGCATGTTTGTGTGATATTTTGAGAGTCATTGCCTCACATGCTGAGCAATTTAGTTTAAGTTAGTCAAAAGCAAATGCAAACAGACATTTCCTTTGTAAATGTAGAACGATTGGCAGATTGTTCTGAATCAGGTTAGCCATAGTGTGAAATGAAATTTGAATCAACTTACTCATTGCAATACCCATCACTAACTCTATTGGAACATGTCATTCCAGCTGAACAGTCGCAACATACACCCATTTACATACTGCAGATGAACATGTGCATGTACTGTACATGAACTGTACATGTTCTTTACATGAACTGTGCATGTACTGCACATGAACTGTGCATGTACTGCAAATGAACTGTGCATGTACTGCACATGAACTGTGCATGTACTGCACCTGTACATGTTCTGCCCTTTTGTAGGAAATGTATTTTGCCACATCACAGTACCTCAAAACAAATATATCATAACCAACAATTTCCTACTCTCAGGCTTCGTGTATTGTAGGAATTTAAAATACAGGGGACTGCACCATAAGCTACAGTTAGAGAATAAATGCAGTTGATTGTTTCAGAAGGACAACCAGTGATGTTTGTACCTCCTATAGCAGCAAGTAATGGACGATTTTGTAAACCTTTGATTCTCCTGTCCCGTTCTCCAAAAAAGGTGAAATATAAAAGTAGTGAGGGGGTACTTCAAGCAATAGTGCTCTCATCGGTAACATTTTGTGCCATCCTCCTAATAAATGGTCATAAGCCATTGCATTGCTGGGCCTAGGCCTGTACTAGCATAACTTAGCCTTAAACAAACCATTCAGTATTCACTCTAATATTCTTTAGCATGTCAGTACATCATCAACAGAACATTCCGTTTTCAATTTTTATTACCTACAGTATCATGTCACAGATTGACCAGAAGATCTTTAGTCTCAGACTGTTTACTCTAGTTTGCTTAATCTAGTTGCAGACTAGTTGTGGAGCTATGAAACAAGACTAAATGAGTAGCATAATATATGCCCTCATTACATTGGTACAAGAGCAACTATTTTGGTTGTGACAAACCACAGTAAAACAGCAACATCTGTTACATTTTGGTTTATCCTTGACTAATATTGGAATGTTTTGGTCACATCCATTTAATTAGGAGGATGATATGACATGTTAAAGTTGAGATCCTTATTTCCTGAAGTACCCTCTCACTCCTTTTGGAATGTCCCTTTCACATGTTTTGGACAAAGAGGACTGACGAATCAATGGTTTACAAGCATTTCGATAACCCCCTCCCACTGCACCTCTCTGCTTCTGTAGTACAGTGTATTGTGGGAAATTACCCTGAGTGTGATTGTTTTCTACTGCCTTGCTTTTGTTATCAGGTCATTGCTGTCACAGGGTTTGAAGGAAACGAAAGGAATGATGTCAAGACCATGATAGAGATGATCGGCGCCACCTATACGGGGTACCTGAGTCGTGGCAACTCGCTGCTAGTATGCCGTAGGTTAGAAGGTTTCAAGTATGAGAAGGCACAAGAGTGGCGGATAACAACCGTCAACATCCGCTGGCTCAGCGACATCATCCTCGGGAAGTACACAGCGTTTCAGAATCCCTCGGATGAACGTTACCAGGTCTATGATGTGGAAGACCCTTTCAAGATAGAATACGATATACCACTGCCATTGATGAGTGAGTACTGCTGTGTAGTTAATGAGTGTGTGTGCTCCTCCTTTACCAGTCTTTAGTAAGTGAGAGCCCTTATGTACCACAAGCGAATGAGTACCCGTGCTTTACCCATCTGGGAGGGAGTACATGTAATGTACCATACCTCTGGTGTACCACCAAGTGTGAGTTACCATTGCCAGTGAACATCTGCTCACTACATCTTTGTGCTTGTCATCATTATTATTGATTTTTACATTAGTAGGAATGTTAGAGATTCATTCATCACAACATGCAGCTACAGCCATGGGAATGAAAGTTGCAGATTTGCGCCCAGACAAATTTAAAAGCTAGTGAGGCATTTTTTCATTTTTCATTATTTCACATTAGTACATTTTAGCATGCATAATACATGGGTATACGGTTGAACTTTAGGGCGCTAGAGCAAGTAGAGAGTTTCTGTCATGCACCTGTCTCCTAGTGTGTAGGTATGTCACTGGGCATGGCAGTAGCATGACAATCTTCCACCTGGGGAAGATTTCCAGGACTTTTTGTCATTAACATTGTGTTAAAACAAAATACTTGAAATAATGAAATTTTTCATGCCATGGCTTTTGGACTTGTTGGTGGTGAACATAAATGTACAGCTCTCATTCCCTTGGTCTAATTACTTCTGTTTTTATGACCAGTATCATTATCATCTTCATCATCATAATTATCATCATCATCATCTCTCTATCATTCATCATCACTGTCTTCCATGTTTTTTTGAATGGTATTATTCCTGTTTGTCTTCTTTTTCTTACAGCACCCTGGACTACTCCTCTCAAGATATCCTCAACTACAAAGAGAGTGAGTTAAATGTAGAATTGTTTAACTTTAGTCCATCTTGTCATCTGTTGGTTAGCTGAGATACATTGATACTCAAATAGATTTTACTGTTATCATCCACCCCCCCCCCCCCCATTTTACATAACCTTGTTACCATACTTCCATACTGGTATTAAATAATAGCAAACATTACATGTTGAGTGGGCACTATGGTAACTGATTGTAATTGCAGATTAAATGGACATTTTAGTTGTTATGCTGTTGTTAATATGAAATTGTCATATCACAACCACATAAAATTACATTTGGAGCAATAGGACAGGTCTAAAATTGTGAAGTATTGCCCGTAATTATACATCCACTCACCCTTCAGTGTTGAAGGTAATTTCTGTCCAAGTGCATGAAATGGTTTGAATGTCAAATTTTCTTTGTCTCACTTCCACGATTTCATGATTTCAAATCTGGATTTCCATAACTAGCTTAATTATTATTCTGTCAGCCTTTTTTGGGGGGCTTTTCTTACATTTTCTTGTTTTGTAACAGAGTTTCATGGCCCAGTTGAGCAGTAAAAGAAAAGCAGAAAACATGAGCCCTGGAGCAGCAAAGAGAGCAAAGTAAGTTTCCAATGTAATAATGATAACTTTATTAGGTGTAGTACAGGTATCAGTAGCACAAGGCAATGTCTTCTATTATTCTGCTTCCTTGACATGTGTAATAACTAAATGAGTTTTTCACAAAGAGGATAGGTTTGTAGTGACTCTCTCCATCATATTGCGGCATAGTGCAGTATGACCATCTACAGTGTGCTGATTATATGTGACTGAACTGTATTTATAGATGGTGCCCGCATCATGAATATTCTTGGACAATCAGAAAATCTCTGTTTCATCAATTTGTGGCAGGAAATATCTCTCCGTAAAGCCCCTTTGCGGAAGCAGCATGAGATTTCTTCTCTCTCATATTGTCTTAGTAATACAATTTAAGCTCAGTTTGATGTAAATGCAGTATTTAATACACCTTAGTTCTGCATATGAGTGTTTTTTTTTTTTTTCTGTGGTACTATGGATCCCGTGTTTATATTTCCTGGGGACCATTAACTCCATTGTGGTGGGCAACAATTTGCTATAGCCTGGATGAAAAAGTTTAGTGGCAGAGAATGGAGAATCATGTAGTAGAAAGAAGAATATTTAATGTAAATGTTTAATTTGTCGAAGGTAAAGTATTGTAGTTCTGCCACATTGGCGATCTTTTTGTTGTAAGATGTGTATAACCTGGACAATTCTGCAGCTCATACTCAGTATACTTCCATCAACATGTGTCCAGGCATGGCTATACATTGCAGAATGTTGGTGTATGAGAACAATTCTGGTGAAAGATTGCACAACTGCTGCTGTAGATTATGGTACCAACTTCCAAGCTACATGAGAAAAATCTCTTCCTTTCCTTCTTATAAAAGCCATGTTTAAAGTTACCTAGTGGTGAAATCCTAGCTTCGTCTCCATGTACATTTTGGCCTACAATAATGTCCTATCTCTATTGTTCTTTTCTTACCCATTAATTCGCCTTCTTAAGCTTTTCTCACTAATCTAAGTCTACTTTATGTGTTTTTCAGTTTTTTCTTTCTCTCATTTCATAGTTTACCAGCCCATGAAACTTTTTGTTTGTTCGAGTATCCTGTCTTCGTTCTATACTGTACCTCTGTTTTTGTATTTGTGAAGACAAAATATATGAAATAAATGAAAACATTTGTGAACTGTGCACTATTTTCTCTATTTTCATCTGATTCTAATCTCCTTCAATGAAATAGAAGATGGTGTGTTGTACGTCAGCACTACCTTGATATTGCCATTCTTGAGGAAATTATTTAGAAAGAAATAATGTTTGAACAAGGGATTTGCACAGAGAACTAACTTGTTCGTGAAACAGTCCTTAAGTTTATTATGAATGTTGTTGTTGTATTAATTTGCATACTAACCCAGGTAGAAAATTACAGTGACTGTAAATAGCTCAAAGTTTCTTCAATCCAAACACAATTCACAATGAGAAGAATTTGTCTGAATCCTCATTGTCTACTTTATGTTGTGAAAACTTCCAGGAAATCTCACTCCATTGAAGATGAAATATGGGATACACCAGTCCAGGTTCTGGAACCTCACAAAATACCGAAGGTGATGTTTACGGGGATTGACGGCCAGTTTATACCGGACCTATCCAAGGTTGGTATAATGTTTTTATGATTCCTGTTTTGTTTTTGCAACAATAGTTGCAGAGGTTAAAGTTCAAATGAGGTCAGTAACAGTTATACCAGTGAGGATTAAAATAGTTCAGAGTCAGAGAAGCTGAAAGAAAACAGTTAAGATTGCTGACTCTAGTCACATAGGAGAATGTGAGAGATAGTAGCTGAGTGGACACAACCAGTTGGGACTATTTAAGGAAAACAGTCAAAGAGGAACCATAGTGGGTGTCTCAATGTCAACCTACACTTACTGCACATCTTTTTACAGACGGTCACGACAGTATTGGTTTTTTTTTTTTCGTAATAAGTTCTTTCCAAATAATACTTGAAACTTCCCGCCATTGTTGTACAGCATATCACCATTTTGGAAATGTATGATGTATCACATGCACCGGCAATACTACGTGACATGTACATGTGCATGTGTGACGTCACGAATCACATAATTTTGCAAGAACATGGCGACTTGCGAGTAAATAAAAGGTATATTCATAAAAACTTAATATTTTCTTGGACGTGAATTTAATGTACTGCCGAATGGTGTCTTATTGTTTGGAAAACTGCTTTTAAAGTATCAGGACCATAAGGGAGGCTGTACTACGGTTTTCCTTTAAGATTGCTCACTCTAGTCACATGGGGGAATATTAGATGTGCTAACTGAGTTGATACAACCAGTTGGCATTATTGGTTCCTTGCGTCAGCAAAGGAACCTATGCAGTCAGGTTGGCGTGTGTGTGTAGGTGCGTGCGTGTGTGTGTATGTGTGCATCTGTGACACTTCCTTAGGTACGCTCTAACTCAATAGGGGAAAGTCAGATGAAAGTCAAACTTGGTATGTAGGTTTGCCATATTGAGAAGGCGTGCCCTATCGTTTTCGGTGGAGGTCAAAGGTCATCTGGGGGAACTGGGGGCAAAGTCTGAAAACCTTCTTATGCTATGGATGCTCATATGTTCCATCAGTCCCCCTCCAGTGCATCATGGAAGTACTGCTAGAGTTGGCAGTTTCTTGATCAAATGAAAAAGAAGCAGTGTTGTTTGCACTACTGTAGGTGGTCACACCAGACAAGTTTTGGATAGACCAGTTTACCTCCTCGTGCCTGAGTGCTAATGTGTGCATTCATGTAAGTGTCTTTTCAATTAGTGAGGTGAGCAGGACACAATGAAAGAAAATAAGTCAGTTGGTGTTCTTACTAGTTTAAACTAGACCCCAGTAGTTCCCTCCAGGGCATTCTATCAGTTTATTGGACTTTAAAGGGGCATAGATGAGATAAGCCATATTGCAATTTGCAGAGCCCCTTCTTTAAATGAGAGATTCACAGCTGTTTGTGTTTTGTAAAATGATTGGGATATTGCTGTATATTGCAGTTCAACATCTGCAATTCATTACATTAATTGAAATGGCATTTTTGATATTTATGAACTCAGGCATATCATTTTACAGTATGTATATTTCAAGTGCAAGGAACCATAGTGCCCATAGGCTGTTGTGAAATCATGCAAAATATTTCTTCTCTTACAGATTGTATGTAACACTGTTGATAGTCGGTCACATTAGCGCTATGGAAGTGGTTCCATGTGGGTACATGTTTGTCATGTTTGGGGTCCAATGTTTGAAACGGGCCATTTTATAAAAGCATGAAATATGTTTCTCTCTCTACAGATTTTATGTAATGCAGTGAGAGTTCATGGTCAGAAATGGGCCATATGGGCTATTGTACAAAATAATGTAATATGCTCCCTTTTACTTCATAATTTACATTATATGCTCTCCATCTGTGCAAGGAACCAGAGTGCCCTTGGGCTCTTGTTTCCTATGCTATTAACCCCTCTACACTCTCCTCCCATCCTGTTCTTCAAAGCACTGAAACTAGCAGCACAAACAGTTCCTTACCTATGTCTGATAGAAATTATATGAATAAACATTTTACACTTCTGGTACTGGTAATGCAAGAGCTACAAAACAGAACATGTAAACACATTGTAGAAAATATTATCCCAACTGCATTGTGGATGAAAAATGTAAACATATGCGCTAATTCTTGATGGTCTCATTTTGCATCAAAGATATTTCACGTTAAAGTCTGGTTGTTCCTTTTTTGTTTTCTGGTATTCTTTCTTCATTTATAAGCCAACTCTGTGAAGGTAGTTAAACTATTGTTGCTTTCAATGTTATCTGAATCCTTTCTGTGATTTTGCTGATGGATGACTGCTCTGGAAACAAAACTCGTCAGTAATGGAAAAAGTTATCATGTGTACAAACTGTGTGGCAAATTGTGTGTAACTATGTACCAAGGAAACATCATTTTTGAAGCTGTGTGTAGCCCTGTTATGTTTAGATTGTGTTAGTTCTTATGTCGGGTGGTTGCTTACTTTTTGTGGGTGATCCATCTCTTTTCTTCCCTGCCAACCTCTTTGTCATCTCATTCAGTAGTTTGGCAGCTTCCTTCTCTCCTAATGACTTCTATCATCGCTGTAAGTTACTCCGTATAATCTTTCCTATGTCCACAGAAACTGGAGAAGCTCGGAGGTCGAGTGGTGAATGATATACAGAAGTGCACCCATTTGGTGACCACCAAGGTGATAAGAACGGTGAAGTTCCTCTGCGGAGTCTGCTGCGCCCGTCACATCATCTCTCCGATGTGGATTGAGGAGAGCTATAAAAGCAGATGGTTCTTGGGTTGGTATTTTAGGAAAATTAACATTTCCCGAAAAAATATGTGCTTGTTAGTCTCAACAGTCTCTTCTGTTAAAGTTTGCAAACACATATTTCTCAATTATGTACCTTTTTGTCCAGAATATTGAATCTATTCAGTTGTAAAACTGTACATCAGTTGGACTAGAACCAAACACCACTTGATACCACCATGATCTTCTCATGTTAATTCAGTCTTGTCATCTGAACACTGATTCATGTTAAACTCAGTCTAGTTACTTCAATGCTGATTTATCTTGATATCTGAACACTGATTCATGTCATTTCAGTGTTGCATTCTGAACACTGATTCATGTTATCTCAGTGTTGCAATCTGAACACTGATCCCTGTTCAACTCAGCTTTGTTATCTGAACTGATTTCCCTTCACTTGATATGTAAACACTGATAAAATGTGTCAGGTCTTATTTTGTAAAAACAGATAAAATGCAACACTGATTCATGTTCTGTCAGTGTTGGTAATATCTGAACACTGACTTCATGTTCAACTCACTTGTAATAAGTAAACACTGTTGAATGTAGACAGTCTGATTACATAATGTTACACTGATTGTTAACTAGTTATTGCCCATTGAGTTAATTAATGCTATGAGTAGTTTGATATACCTACGGTTGCTATGTTACTGTCCATTGAGGTAGTGAATGCTTTGAATAGTTTGGTGCTGTATTTTTGTCCAGCAGACTTATAAACAAATGGATGTAAAAATAGCTTGGATTTATAGTTATTGACTGTGTAGTTTGGTCGTTTCCTAAAAGTAGGTTTTGAGACTCAAAAGATAACACTTCACTTCCTGTTGACAACTTGACGGTGCTGGCTTACCCAACCCTCAGTTAGATTCTCAAAATGTGGAAAGACTCTGAATAAAATTAAAAAAAAAAGGGAAATAAGATAAATGTAGAAAGAGGATGCTAAGGTGTCTCAAAGGATGTTACAGTGAACCTACGTTAAATGTAATCTGGTTTAAGTTTGGAGGAAATACATAGCAATTTGTCATAGTAAATGCAAAAAACGGGAAAAAAATATATACCTAGACAAGAAATTTTGCATTTCTCAGCTGATTCCTGATCTGCTTTAATATTCAATAATATTTCTTTCTTTTTTTTCTGTTTAGATGAAGCAAATTTCAGACTCATGGACCCTGAGACTGAGAATATGTTTTCATTTAAGTTAGATGAATCTTTACAACTTGCCAGGAGGAAGAAGCTCTTCCATGTAAGCAATAAGTTCTCTCTTATGACATCTTGGTGCTGTCACCACTTCATGATGCTGTCACAACACCATATCCCTGTCACAACATGATATCCCTGTCACAATGACATATCCCTGCCATAACACCATATCCCTGGCACAACACCATATCCCTGTCACAACACCATATCCCTGTCAAAATACCATAGCCCTATCAAAACATTATAGCCCTGTCAAAACACTGCAGACCTTTCAAAACACTACAGCCCTATCCATCCCCCTCCACCGACTCTCAACATCGGTACTGTCACTGCATAGTAGCAGTATTAGGCCACTGTACTCCAGCGTTCCCTATCACACCATAGCATTCCTTGTTAGTGACTTTTGTATGCTATGCAATAGTGGTGATGATGTATTAATGGCACTGTCTTGTTCTGCATTCTCTTTTGCTCTGTCATTCAACAGTGTCCCTGTCAGTCCTGCAACTAAGAGGGTGGTATTCTTTGGACACCACCCCCTCCCCCTGTTCCTTGGGCTGCCCTCTGCCCTGGCTGGCATATCCGTGCAATAGCAATAGCTTCTCCATTTAATCTAAACTAAGTGCCCTCTGAGCTTGATCCCATTCTTACTTTCTTGTAAAAAAAGGCAACAGTAATGTCATGTAAAGTGCATTAGCCTTGCCAGATGATGGGGCTATGCAGTAGTCATTGTTTTATCATATCCATAGTATGGTTTAATTTATGATAATTAATTTAAACTCTAGTTGAAGTAGATGTGATTAGTACTTCAGCCAAAGCCATATTGTGTCAAAATCATTATAAATGAATTATTATGATCAGTATTGCTCTAGGGGTAGTTTTATTTTAGTAATTTTTGACCGATGACTGAGTTTTAGTCAAAGTTTTATGATCAGTTTTTGCTGTCGACAGGTTCATACAGTATGAATTATGATTAATTGAATTATGTGTAATTAAACACAGTATCAGTTTGCTTATACTTAAGTGTACTGTAATAGTTTTGACCTTTCCACTGAGATGGTTTAATGGATGTGATCTTGCATTTCATGAGTGAATTGGTTTACTTGTGATGACCCTGTTTGATCTATTCATTGTTTATTTCATTCCTTTCTTTTATCTGATTTCTTTCAAGCCTCTTTACAATGTATCTTTTATTGTATTCAACTGCTATATGTTTGTATTATTTGCATCTTTTTTATTATTTCTATGTCTGTCTTTTTATTCCTCTAGAATATGGTCCTCTACATGACAGCCAATGTTCAACCTCCTTTCCCTATGCTCAAAGAGATAGTTCGGTGCGCCGGGGGAGCCTTGCTGGACAAGCGTCCTTCTCTCACGCAAATCAGGCAAGTCCATTTGGCCGCGGGGAAGCATTCTTTCATCGTGATCAGCTGTGACGTTGATATGCCGCAATGCCGGGAATTTTTCAGAGGCAATATTGGTAAGTTACGTACTGATTCAGCCCAAAATTGGTCAAAGGTCAAGTGAAGATTGTAATGACTTTATGCATGGAATAATTAGCTTCCTTCAGTTCCATCGCTTATTTTACTTCACATGGTTACATAATTTCAAATATTACCTAGGGTTTCTTGAAAGTTTTATGAACATCACAACAACATATTATGAGAATTGAGACAAATTGGACTTTTAAGTGGTTTGACATTATCTGATACAGTAGAGTTTGAACAATGCTGGTGAAATTTAGTATTGTGTCTGGTTTATATTTTGCCTCTTTCTTTAATAGTATGGTACTAAGTGTGAATTAAAGATTGGAAATCTTTACTGTAACATACTGTTTTTTATCTTCTCCCAACAGAAGTACATAATGTAGAGTTTATCCTGACCAGCGTTCTAAGGCAAAAGCTGGACTTCATTTCATATCCTTTTATCAAGGTCAAAGGTCACCATAGGTATTGTTGATAGCTGTTATGTACATTTGGTTGCATCCAACAGATAGATATCACCAACCAGTGTTTAGTATTGCTGGCAATGCCATTTGGATATAACTACGTAGCTACCCTTGTGAAGTATTAAATGTTTATTCATGTCATTTCTGCAGCACAACTAGGATACAACTAGTGAATGTTGAAGTATTGCATGCACTAATTTTGTAGTGAATGTCTGTGGGACTGATTTAAAGACAGTGACTCATCACCACAGACAGTTCCAATTCTCCCAACCACTTTCTAATAGCCCCCCCCCCCCCCCCCCCACAGCCTGTTCGATGCTCCTGCATGTGCAAACACAATCCTTTCGTTCGAGTGCTGCCTATCCTATAGTATACTGGTAAGCATCCAAGCACCACATGTGAAATCCATCACTGTGCCAGTGTATGCTGTCGTAATGTAAGCAGCTCTGCTTCTTTTGAGTTTGCTGTCAATCAAAGAACAGAACCAATTGAGAATTTTGCTTTCCTCCACCCAAATATGTAGCTTGAGGTGATGAGTGACTGCCTTTAAATATTGGTATTTTCACTTAGGCTTAGTACTGTTTACATTATTGCTACCCATGTCTGCATGTGTTATGTCAGTTTTGGGAACGGGTTTTCATAGTGATTAGACATTAAAGTAACCATGATGAGTAGTGCCGTGTCAAGTCCCAAGACCAATGGTATCGTGTTTTCAGTGTATAAACCTCTCTCTGGCCATTAGTGCTCATACGCAAATTGATAAATACTCAGGGTATGGTACTGTATGCAATATTATTTCACATTGTTTATTGTCACTGTTTTATTTCAATATTTAAGCCTTGTAAAACATGTATTGAACCTTACAGTAAGCCCTGCATAATATGATCAGTGCATTATAACTTGGCCGAGTATCATAGCCAGACCTCAAAATGGTGTCTGACATAATGGATGTGTAGTAGCATAGAAGTGTCCTAACATGGGGATATTTGAATATGAAGATGTCAGAACAAGACATACCATACCAATCAGTACTTTGTAGCACAAGTGTATGTATGTCTATCTCTCTGTCTGTACATGTGTGTCTTCTGTCCTATTGTTCATATTCCTTAACACAATAATTACATTTCGATATAACACAGAATGACTGTGCGTCAGTCTGGATGCTGACTTCCCACATGACTGGATCAGATGTTTGGCCTGACAAGAGGTGACCATTTCAAGGCGCTGAAGATATCCAGGACCACAAGGCAGTGGTTGTCAGGACAATATGATAAGATGTCACTTAAAAAGCACGATCTAAATGTGTTAGAGGCCCCAGGACGGTAATGAAATACTGATAGGTTGTATTGGCCTGAAAGATGGCTAGCTATGTAGCTCCTAACAGCTAGGAAAGCATATTAGCTGAATGCACCCAACTTTCAAGCATTACTGTAGCCTTCAACGCGTAGTACTTATGTTGAGGAACACTAAATTGACACAGTGTTCCTTGAATAGGGTTCCTTGAATAAGGTTCATTGTAGTTGCAATGCTCTGTCTCAAAGCAGGAAGAATGTTTTTATGGCTCATAGTGATTGGAAATGCTGCACCAATGTATCTATGCAGTTACTAGGTAACATGGATGGCACTAATGGTGATGTTTACGATATTTGTTTTGTTTACTACTTAGTATTTCAGACAGTGGTACATATTATCTATTGTTAGTTCCCATTTAAAATCTCTACTTTAAATGCCAGTCGTAAATGTGTTTAATCGACCATTCCCCTATTGTTGTCGGTTTGTATCAAGAAAGGGAACATCATAGCCTTACCTATCCACCTCACTTTATCATTTCCGGTCTTTCTTTGCTGTCGTGACAACTGATATCATCACCTGTGAGACGTCCATTTAAGATACTCCATGCGGACTGTCGCCATGGCAACATCATGCAGTAAGATTTTAAATATTACTGGTTAAAGGCAACTCACAGTTGGTTATACTGCTGCAGGAACAATGGTGTCCCCTGAAAAGGTTCATGACCCTCACATTCCTTTTCCCTTGCTCAAAACTCCCAGCTGAGCCACAGTTTCCTTTTCCTCCGAGGAGTATCTGTTGGTACTTTTTACAATCGGGAGAGAAAAAACCCACTTCAGTCCATCTCTACGAATATGGAAGTTATATTTACTATATTAAAATGAAATAAGTTGCCAACTGGTGTACCAAAGTTTTGATTTACCTTTTATAAATACTCATCATCATATTCTCTACAGTACCCTGTGTAACATAAATGTATATTTCACATTTCTGCTCATTGTCTAGTTTTCATTTCTGTGGTCTATTTCAAAGGATGCTGTCCTTTTTCCGAGGCAGCCTTTTCGTTCTTTTTTTTTTTTAAACTTTCGATTTCTCAAACTCAGTTTTGGCAGAGTGGCATCACAGGGTTTCATCATTGTATGCAGTCATAACAGCATTGGTTATTTCTAGTCGGGGAGTCGCGTTGCTGCTGGGCTCTCAAAGTTAATTGTCTTGAAAGCTCAAACCACATTAACAGATTTTGCTAATTAGAAAGTTGATGTACTGAATGTTGCCATGGATGTAATCTTAAAAATTGGCCTCATATATCAGTACAAATGCTTTAAAGGTTTGGTTTTCAAAATGCTTTTTTACATTAAAACTTTTACAGGTTATACCCAGACAGTGAGAAGGAATGCCAGGCAATTGGTCTTTTCAGGTCTCGATATGGAAAGTAGCCTCCTGGGTCACCTCCATTAGAATGTTTCAAAATCTTTATCAAAGGTGAAAGTCATGGTTGGAAATCCTTGCATAAGATGTGAAAACTGAAATCTTTTAACTCAAAGGCATTTTTCATTACTAATTCTGACAATGGTAACGTGGTTAGTCTTTGCTATAGGCCTATTGATCGGATAGTTAATATCATAAGTGGGGTCTCCCTTATGGGTCAAACATACCTAAGGTATTGTGTATTGTGACTACAGTAATAACGCGGAAAACGAACTGTTTTTGATGTCTCACTCGCTTTAACTAAATACCCTCACAGGAACTACTAACAGAGGTCCATAAGTAAACTTCAATCGAAACATAACATGCCTGTATGTATGCTGATCGAGGTAACGTCTGGGTAATAGTTTGAAGGGTGATGTATGCCACATGGAGTTACAAACGTGAGCATACAAGGAACTACAAAAGCCAATAGGTAGTCAAAACTGACACAAAATGATGAGACATGAATCACTGATCACAATAATCCTTTTCTTTTTTATTGGCAAGGTATTTATCCATAACTGAAAAATATGAACAGATCAAAGTAAGTGTATATACTATATATAAGTAAATTCTATGTATGAACTGACTGTCAGTAACAGGGGTCGTTATGTGTCCCTTAAATTTAAGAAAAGAAACTTATTCTATCAATAATTTGACCAGTCCCCTGATCCAGTAAAACACCTTTTATTCTTTTGTCTCTCATGAACTTTGAGCATGCGTTTTATAATCTTTCACAAAATTTGGAGTTCAAATCTTGCATATTTACTTAGTAACCTTACTGAAATCCACTATGACAATTCAAAAATCTATATAATGTTGTGCATTTTTTGACCTGGGTATGTTTCAATACTTCACCGACACATGATATATATTTTTTTCATTCTCTCCTATTGAAGCAACACCATTGTGAGGTAGAGATTTATACCAAACAATTCTACCAACAATGATGTTAAAACAAAACACTACTCGCTACAAAACAGGAAGACACAGCTCCACACATACGGCTGCATGAACACCACCCCAGCCTCCTCCCTCCGCCTCCTCTCAAGACCAATCCACTCGAACATCTAAGAGCAACTTTATTAATGACTGGAAGCCAGGGTTGCAAACTGACGATATAAACGACTGCGTGACAAGATGTTATGCAGGACAAGAGATAAGTTAGATGGCAACAGCACTAGCTAAAGTTAAATGACCCTATCAATTTTATTTGTGCCCCTTCCCCTGACGGATGCAGGATTGTCTTGATACGACTAAAGGCATACATACATTAAACGTCCTCTAGAGGAACACAACCTGACTATAAACAAAAGTACTAGTCAGCCAAAATCACCAACTTCTAGTTTAAGGTCAAATATTATTTAGTATCCTAAAATAACAGGAAGAAAAAGCAACAACCTCTGAATACAAATAAATGGAAAATACCATCAAGTTATCAAGAATCCCCCTCCCCCACAGGAAAGATGGGGGGAAAACAAAGAATAGTGGAATACAAGCCTCTATGTAGTTCAACAGTTCAAATGGAAATGTGCAAAACAGCCGAGTTACCCGCATTACTAAAACTTTCCGACATGAAGCAGATTGTCAGTGGGGAAATCTCTCATTTAGAATTACTCCAAATTTGCGGCTGTACGAGTAACACAAGCTGACACACAATTGTACACGGACAAACACATAGATGTCAAATCATGATCACAGAATGGAGGCATATCTATTAAAGGTCTGGCTGAAATAAAACTTTGAAGCTCAATGTCCACAATACTGACTTGTGAACTATTCCTTATGCAGAGTATTCTTGAGTAGTTGACATAGACACAACCAGAACCAATGAAGGTATTAAATATATGCTAGCATAAAATGTATGCCATACAGTAAATACATGTTAGAATAATCTTACCACCACAGACAGCTCCGTATCTTATCAAAACACCGAAATCAGGGGGGGGGGGGGAGAAGGTGCAAACTGAATCAAAAAGTTTTGATAAGTTTGGTTTAAAACAGATGCAGACAAGTCATTCATTTTAGTACGGAGTATGGAGCTGTTAACTATGTCCTATAGTAGACATAGCAGTGAAGTAATATTTTAGTCATATACAAGTGTTGAACTTGAACATCAGCCAGTTTTAACTAAAAATGAATATAAGTAAACCATGTTTTAGTGTAACCAAAATGAAAACTTACAAAACTGAGGTAAATTAGGAAAACAACAGGAATACCGAAAACATCAATAGGCTAATAGACAACGTCAACAGTGTGACCCGTTTTGTGGAGGAACATTTGTGCGTTGAAAGGACTGTTGGCTTAAACGTTCTTGCAAGTGCCAATATTCTACTAAATTGGTCAAGACTAAGTCTGCTAAAAATCAGAACCATACTTGAAAGAATCAAAAAGATTTTAATTTGATTTACATATGACAAGGCTTTACAGTTCATAAAACATTGGGATATTTATCGTTCAGCCTCACTCATAGAGATGTTACAATGAAACTTTAGTGGAGAGACCATTCATGCATTCTCAAGATTTACCGTAAAGATGAACAAACAGTTTCATGTTCAAGCTCTTTTTATCGACCTGGATGTAACTTTGGAGCTAATTGAGAATTGGAAGCATCAGTAATTAGTGTAATGATAGCTCAATAATCCTAGTTCTTAACCCTCACCTGGGATGGAGATTTGAGACAATTGACCCTGAAGCCGACGCTACTGCCAAATTTCTCTTGTTATTGGCGCAGACACAACTGCTATTATGTATTATCACAATGGGGTTAGGAAGAATTTGAAACAGACTTTAATGTAGATTTAATCACTCATCTCTGTGTTAATATAGAGATCAATGGGATAAATTTGGCTCTCCTCCCTGGCCCAAAATTTCAAACATGTTCTCGCTTACGTTGTGTATTATAGATCTACATACAGGTAAGCGTTTGGTGCTGTGTTATTAGCTCTGGCGTCTAGGGTCAATAGACACACCGGGCTGATAACAGCAGTACAATTTATCCTAGTTAATACATGTAAAACAAGAGACAGGCAAGCAGGAAAACTGATCCTGTGACTTTCATGTTGCTACCAAGACAAAAACTGATTGTCTTCCATGTGTCAACTGCCTCACTCCAGTGTGGAGATGCCTTAACCTCTGTATCGTCTCCCTTAACCCCAGTACTTGAGAGGGTTTAATCAAGTACCACACGCCTTACCCTTGGTGCCACCAGTCTCGCCCCAGTAGAGAGAAACTTAACCCCAATACCAGCTGCCTCACATTAAGAAGACCCTGAGGGTACTGAGCAGAAGCTACATGCATGGTCAGACTTAACACATCGACCAATGATATTCACAGAAGCGACACCAACTTACATCACTGTTCATCGACTTATGCTATCACATGAGCTGCTTTAAAAGCAATGATTACCTTAACTGCAATCAAACAAACTAATTGTTTGTATGCAATGACAGATGTAATTTAGTAATTTAGACATCAAAAATGTAGATTTTGATTAAACAAAGGGGTCAAGTGATGCATTAATATGTGCATTGTGTTGATATTAATTAATAAAATAACTAATCATCTGTAAACGAGTCACAGAAATGACAGTACATCAAATAAAACAAAATTACTTAATGAGGTAAATAAATATAGCTGGCAAAGGAGCCAATAATTTTTTATGTTTAGTACGGCCTTTAATGTATATGGTATACTGGTGGCATTATCTTTTATTACAACACATATTAAACTTCTTTACGGTATTAATACAAACTTAAGGTTAATAATGATTGATATCAACTCCAAGGTGAACCAAGCAACAATAGCCTTGTGCTGTGGAACAAATTTTATAAAATACCAAAACAAGCCAACAAACTGGATACTATTTTTACCTACATACCATTTCTCAAAAATAGTTACAAATATGTTTTTCTTTAAAAAAAAAACAAAATGAATAGCACAAAATTAGTTTTGTAAGTTTTTGTGATGAGTAAACAATGGTCTGATATTAATGGAGTGAATAGAACTACATCTGTTTATGTTTCTTTTGGTACAATGTTAGAAGCAAAATTAAATTTAATTCATTACTTTAGCACTTAACTGTTAGTATTTTCATTTTTTTTTAAAACTTTTTCCTCAATATGTTTAATTTTCCATCCAACCTTTCTAAGCAATACAAATGTGAAAATTAATAATTAAACACAGCTACAAATTTCAAGGTATTAGTGTCTGGTTAACACAGGTGTCCATGGGTAAAATAATTCTCGTATGTACAGAACGGAAAATAGAAGGAAAGAAAACATTGAGCTACTGGTAAAGTATCACGTAAATATTCAAATATTTTGGATGACAAAATATATTACATGAGTAACATAAAATTCACTTTAAAATAATAATAGCAATAACTGTGCAATTACATTTGAACATTTCACCAGATATAACGCAGCCAAAATGTTGTATATAAAGTTCTTTTTTTTATAAAACAAGTGTAAAAAAGATTGCTACATGGAAAGGAAGTATTTTTTTCAGGAAAATGATGAAAACACTCTTGGTTTAGTTTCAGTTCTTTTATTACTTTTTAATGTTAAATTTAAAAAGACACCAAAATTCAACTCCTCCTTAAATTTATTCCAACAAAATCCTTTATTCCAACTCTAAATTAAGCCACTTGGCCTTTCCTAGTTTTCTTCACTCTGAATACAAACTATCAGCGGGAGGAATTTATCCATCCTTCGATAACCCGGGTCAGAAATAAATCCTCTTCGTACTTGTGACTACTTGCCGAGATGATGACAAAGTTGAGTATTCTACATCTATCGCTCTGTCACAAACAGCGGAACTAGAATTGGTGTCCTCCTTTTTTTGCTATTATTTTCACCGGGTACCCAATCAACGATGTCATGTCTCAGTTCTGCAATTGCTACCGAATCAGATTCAATGACTTACATTGTAGTACATGCGACAAAATTCTGAATTTATGATCCACTGAGAACATTTCATTAACGTGCCGGTACGTGCGACACAGTGTTACACTGTGTAAACCTGCCGAAAAAGTCAAACACTTGCGAATGATTACATGGAGAGCAAGCATCTATACTGATATCAAAACTAAGGTAATAATTTAAAGTATCCGTATTTGATAGAGATACTTTAAAGTACATAAAATCTGAGAATGACAATCAAACCTCACAACATCGTGAATACAAAGCTCAATGAAGTTTATTCCAAGTGAAACTGACAACCTCAACAAACTGGTCATATTACTCCCAGTGACTGAAAGTACTTTGTTCATGACCAGTTAACCTTCAACCTTAAGAACTGATAATACAGGGTAGACCACTTCTCTTAACTCTTACAAACATAACCCATGACACAAAGAAACATACATTTGATTTTGTTGTCAGTCTGCAAAAAAGTGTGTGTAGTATCTCTCCCTTTCACCTATTATCCTGCTACTTTATCGAAGGCCTTGTTCACACTTGAGAGCCCACCTGTACGTCAAGTCTACAAGTGCGATTTAATTCTTAGTGTGGACACTTGCATACTTGTACCTCAGGTTTGGGTCCATTAGTAATGACTATCTCCATTTTAGGGTTTCTTCAACCTCCCTTGTGTCCTTATTCAACGTAATTTGAACACTCAACTGACTTAATGCTTATACTTGTTAATTTTACATGCTAAGGTCAATTCTTTGATTGCAGTTCTAGCATCCTTAGGTTATTTGCAAAACAACAGCCAGAATTCAACCTCTTCAACTTTTTTTTCTCCCATTTACAAATTTTTGAGGGTTTGTGAAATGTGTGTCCATTGCGTTAGATAATGGATTTGAATTAGAAAAGACTCACCAAAAAACCACCGGAAGAAACAAAAACCAGAGCAAGCAGAAAAGCTGACCAGTAATTTCTAAAGGTCAGGTGAATTCAACAAAAAGACGCCATCTGCTATTTAGTCAAAGTGTTTCTCACAACAATTCAAAAGGAACTTGTAACTTGAGGTTCATCCACCACGGCCCATTTGTGGAAGAACTGTACCAGGTCATTATGTCAACTGGATCTCCTAATAGTTGTTACATCTGATAGCTGCAACTACTGAAGGTAAACCACATGAGTTCAAAAAGATGTACAAAACTGCTGTTGAGAGGCACTATTACTCACAAATTGTGTCCTGTTTCATGCATTCATTGGTAAAACGTTCCACAGTAAAGCTTATCACCACGGTCTCTTGACTTATTACTAAGGTCTCCTAAAGATCAAACCTTCAAATCAGTGACATCATTCCCTAGTGGTATCACTTTCACCTTCAATCGTCATGACAACTGTACCTGTATATTGCCATAGTTACAACGTTCAATGTTCTGATTTAAATTGGTTTTAACCTTGAGGAATGTTATCATTATAAACATAACTCATACATATTTTGAATACACTTGTGTGCTTTTATCACCAGTCAAGGGACAGTGATTCCTTTTACACATAAAATATTCCTGAACATGTCAAGGCTGCAAAACCAATCATCAAAGATAAAATACAAACAATAGTTTCCTCAGTTACAGCAGGTATTTCAATAACAAAATGTTTGTTCTATCGCCAACCATTACGCCTTCTATTGTATGTTTCTGTTTAAGTTAAAACCTTGTTTGAATTCACTCCGCAGACCTTGACATTTACACATTGTGTGTTAAATCACATCAATTGTAAAAAATTGTGCAAACACTAAGACTTGACTGAACACAGCTGATCGCAGGATTTTATAAACGTTGGTTGTTTGGTCCATACATGACCTGAGAAAGGACCGAAAATACTGAACAGACTAAGAATCTACCAAACCATCGGTCTTGACTAACACAAATCAGGGAGGTTGCAGTCGAAACACCTGTCTAGCGATGTTAAATCCATTTTCTACTGCCAGCTTATTACACTTTACATGTAAACAAACGTTATCTGTGAGACCTTCTGCGCAAACTACTAGCTGTTGAACATATACACAGGTGTGTGGACAGAAATGACAGTACAGTTTCACTTAAAACATCAACACATGTTGAATTTGAAAATGAAAACATCTGACCTAATTTGTTGAATTATACTGTGTTCTGTGTGACACTGTGTTCACAATGTATATAACGAAAATATTGGGCTGTATATTCACTGGCAGTACAGTACATGTTTTACAGCACATGGTACTACATCATATAAAGAAAACATTGCCATGACAACATGTACAGGTAACAATGCTCTCCATACCAAAGTTACATGCATCAACTAAAAGCCTGAATAAACTCTCATGTGCACTCTGGTATTTAAAAAAATAACTGAGCAGCATAAATTACAGATCATCTGAATTCAGTAGCTCTTCAAACCGGAACAAACCACATTGCCCACATACCGGTGCTCAAACCACATTGCTCACACCTTGGTCTGCAAACCACACTAGTCACGCCCTGGCCCTGGTTGTTCAGTACCTCTACCCCACACCAGCCTGACGACCTGAATAAAGACTGGATAGTAGAGATCCTATACATGCAAACCTCAGAGAATTATCTATAACATTTAATGTGGTTGATCTTTTATGAGAGACTATTTTGACCTCTAAGACATTCTTGTTATTCCACCTTTGCAGTCATTCAAGATATCTGAAAGTCAAATGATGCTGCATACCTCTCCTCTCCATTGAGTGAATTGGTGTTTTGGCTTTATTGCCATCCCCAGTAAAAGGAGAGCATCTGCTCATAACACCACCAATATCATCATCATCGTCACCAGCCATCTTCATAAGATACAGATCTTTAACAACTAGGCAGGTGCTTCCAACCGACTGCATCCTTCGATAAAACCAACACTGATCATGTGATCGTTTCTTCTCGGAGCTGCAGTCGTTTCTGGCTGAGGACATCTCCATCCTCCCTCATATGCAGACCGGAATCCTCAGATGAAGCATCGTCAGATGGGTGTCTCCTGGCCCCAACTCTACCCCCACTGATGACGCTATTGTTGGAACCGAATGACGAATTTCCTCCGACACCGTGACCATTTGGCAAGGATCCATTAATGTGTGTGTTTCTTTGTGGTTTTGGTTTCACTGTTGGTGGTGATGGCTGGGGGGGCATGGACACTGGTCTTGTTGGTTTTGGTTTCTTGGCTGTGGGAGGGGGCACTTTGCTTTTGCTTGATTTTCTCTCCAACGTGGTCGTGTCCGTTAATTTTAAATTCTTGATTATATTATGTATGCCTTTCTCTGGCACCTCCTCCCTTATCCCACTGTCATCGCTGGGTAGGTCCTCCAGGATAACATTCTCCGAGGGTAACTCCACCATAGAGTGCCTCACAGGTTTGCGTTTTACACCAGGTGGCTGCTTTGGCTTTGGTTTTGGTGCTGGGGGTGGGGGAACAGATTTACCTTTCTTCTCCAATGTACTTGTTCTCTCTGGTACCGGGGGAGCAGGCCGTGACGAAGACTGCCTCTCGAGTGTTTTCATTTTCCCAGATGTCTGGGGAGCTGTTGATGCTGGTGGAAGTGTTAAAGGGTGGGGTACTGCTCCAACTGATGGAATGTTTGAACTATGAAACACACTTGGCTGTGATCTCTCAATGTCTTGTTCAGTATTTTCTGAGGGTAATATATAATCAATTGGTGGTGGGGGTGGCGCTGGGTTTCGTATTTGTGCAGGAGGTGGTGGTGGGGCTGAGGGTGGTTTGGGGGATGAGGGTTGGGGTGGGGCTGAGGGTAGAGATGGTGGTGGAGCTGAGGGTGGTGGTGGTGGTGGTGGAACTGAGGGTGGTGGTGGGGGTGGTGGAACAGAGGGTGGTGGTGGGGGTGGAGCTGAGAGTGGTGGAGGTGGGACTGAGGGCGGTGGTGAAGGAGGAGCTGGAGGAGAAGATAAAGAAGCTTTCCTCTTTGATGATAAATTTGGCAAGGTGAAAGAATTCCCGACAGTTTGGTCAATGTAAGCTCTCATTTCTGCTGAGTCTTCAGATTTCTTCTGTGAAGTACGCACAAAAGACTTGGAAGCTACTGGAGGGGGAGATCTCTGTGGCGGAGGAGGAGGGGGGACACTCTTTGGTAAGACCTTCCTGCCTGGTGATTCTAGCGTTCTGATATTTCTAGCATCCGAATGCCTGCTACTTTCATGCGTCATTGGTGCAGAAGACTGACGAGCCAAGATGCTGTTTGAAATGAATGAGTTCTTGTCTTCTGGTAAATAAATGCTTTTACTGAATGTATTTGAAGAATTTGGAGAATTGGGAGGTGTTGACTTGGTGCTAGAAATGTCTAAATTGACCCCAGGAAGAGGTTTTGAGAAGTCGTAGTCCTGGGTATTAATTTCCGATTCATCTTGTGGAGTCGGAGAAGCAAATGTCCAATTATTGTCTTCCTCTCTGGGACCTATAACCTCTTCTCCAGTTTCTTCATCCCAAGCCATGCTCTCACTTATAACAGAGTCCAAAAAGTCAATGGTATCTTTTTCCTCTTGAGCTAGACCACTGTCTGGTTCATCCATATAGTCCTCTTCTGGGAGAGGTGGTGGGGAAGGTTTCTGTACTTTCTCAGGAAGAGTATCTGTTTTTTCATCTCCTCTGCTACTCCCTGAGACTCCATGTGCAGATAGAGCTGCCAAGAAATCTTCCTCATTTTCTCTTAACTTTTCTGAGATAGATTCTTTTACCCTCTGCCGGAGGTCTGTAATTGCTTCCTTGACTTCAATATCTCTCAATTCCTGAGCAGTGTCAGCCTGGGGCAGAAGGCTCTGCGGGATTTCATCTTCACTTTCCTTGATCGGATCGGGAGATACATATTCGTGCTCTTGTATCATATGCCAGTATGGATGAAAGTCCACAGAATTCTGGAGATGGGACGGTGGACCAGTGTAGGACATTTCCGGTTTTTCCGTCTTTTCCTCAGGAAACTTTGGCGGTAGAAAGTCAGCAGTCTGGATGGTGCGATTGAAATAGCCCGGGACATCGTGGAGAGAGGTGACAAACTTATCCGATTCCAAAAGAGATGTTTTGTGAATGTCCTCTGAGTGAGAGTTGGTGCAGCCCATTGTGACCTTTGACCTTGGTCCAATCACGAATAATTAGCTTGGTGAACTAGTCACATGGTGTTTTGGTTCCTGCAACAAAGAGGTAAATGATAGACAGTAAATACAGGATACGGCAAAGAGTAGAGTAAAACCTGCTAACTGACAACAATGCATAGCTTTAATACAGTTTCAATGCAACAAGAAGTTGAAACCAGAAAGCCAAAAGGCTTTGTGATTCCTTGCCACATGGTTATATTATAACAAGCATGAATTATTCACATGACAAGTATGAGATCAACTGCAGTTACTGGTCTTGAAACACCACATTAATAAGCCTTTAACCCAAATAACCTTTATTTTGGTGACCTCAAATGACATTTGACGTCCACTAAAAGCAATAGGGATCACCTACCCAGTATGGGGAACCTACACATCAAGTATGACATCAGTCAACATAACTCTTCTGGAGATAATGTGCTAGAAAATTTTCACCTCCGTTGACCTCAAATGACCTTTGACTGCCACTAAAAACAATAGGGATCATCTACTCAATATGAACAACTCACACACCAAGTATGACATCAGTCACAGTTACCGTTCTTGAGATATCGTGTTTACAAGGTTTTCCCATTTTGACCTCTGGTGACCTCAAATGACCTTTGACCTCCACCAAAAGCAATAGGGATCATCTACTTCATATGACCAACCCACACAGTAAGTATGACATCAGTCACAGTTACCCTTCTGGAGATATTATGTTTACAAGGTTTTTCCACTTTGACCTCCGTTGACCTCAAATGACCTTTGACCGCCACTAAAAACAATAGGGATCATCTACTCAATATGACCAACTCACACACCAAGTATGACATCAGATACAGTTACCATTCTTGAGATATCGTGTTTACAAGGTTTTCACATTTTGACCTCTGGTGACCTCAAATGACCTTTGACCTCCACTAAAAACAATAGGGATCATCTACTCAATATGAACAACCCACACACTAAGTATGACATCAGTCACAGTTACCGCTCTTGAGATATCGTGTTTACAAGGTTTTCACATTTTGACCTCTAGTGACCCCAAATGACCTTTGACCTCCACCAAAAACAATAGGGATCATCTACTCAATATGACCAACCCACACACCAAGTATGACATCAGTCATGGTTACCCTTCTTGAGATATCGTGTTTACAAGAAGTGTCACATACACACATACACACACACACATACACACACACACACGACATCACCATCGCATAGATTCCTTTTGCCTTCGGCAAGGAATCAAAAATAATATTGGCTTTAACGCTGCAGAAGTCTTATGATGAGCCAGGATTAAAAGCAAAGGATTAATGGACAATAAACTAACAACAAGAATGCAACAAACAAAACAGAATCAAATATATGAACGGCAAATCACGACTGTTACAAAGGGTCAGAAGCAAATTATGAGGTTTGACCCAACCCAACCTTACTGTAACTTGTAACAAATTCCCCATTAGTCCCCCAAACTATGGTAAGTACTACTGTTATGCATGATCAATGGTCCTATGAGATGAGACAGTGTGCGCTGTCGATTAACGATAACAAAAGAACTCTAATGATACAGTAGCTGCATAATCACACTGTGTGTAAATAATATAATGCAACATCAGGATTAAAAGACACATACATATGGATTAAGTGTTTAAGATATATGTTGGTGTTCATAATCTGTTTAATAGTCAGTCATTTGAACAGCAGGAAACAGAATACACCAGTACTGTACTGTCAGGTAAATGGTCCAGTTATTACAGTAGATAGGATGTGGTATACAATCTGTGGGTTTATGGTCCAATGGTTAGAGATTTTTAATGTCACTGAATTGGGATAATGGGATTTCACTAATTTCTAATGTGTCCGTACACATTTTCTCAAAATAGATTTGTTGACGAATGCTGGACCAGATGAAGAGCATACAGTACATACAACTCACTTTATACGATGTTTTGTTCATATGGCACACACAATTACTGAAAAATTTGATGATAAAGATGCCCATCAAGCCAACCTTTTTTTTTGTCTGGCTAGCTTAAAGTTAGTTGAAGGTCACCACCAGCAGGCCTGGTATGTTTGTACTGTAAGCAAACATGTGGCAATCTGCACAGAGCTGTGAAACAGGTTTAGTTTTGGAACAGTAGATTCTTGCAAATTCTTGCCAGAGCTTAGTCAAAGTTGAAGGCAAAAGTACAATGGCCGGTGTCAATTTCAGTGAACAATAAGACACAGAATGAATGTACTGTATGTCAGGTTGTCCTCCTCGTCACGTAACCGACGGCGACCCATTCAGTGGGTTGTTTCATCTGACAGATTTCAAACAATAGCAGGAGGGAGACAGGGGTGTCTTTGCCACCCTATTCAGAGATAATCAGCCAGCCACTCACAAAACTGAAATAACAAGTTAACACTTCTTCCAACTTGTATGCAGGCTATGAAACAGTTTTCAATAAAGAGAGGACTTAATCTTTTCTTCTTGGTGTAAAACCATGTGGCTCATGCAGTCTCGAATATTGTAAGGTGCAGTTTCAATATACTGTATGAGAGAATTTTTTAATGTAATCTGTCTCAGAGAGCAAACTCTTTTTAAGATCAGGGGCAAATATTTCCATACTTTTGCCAGCAACTGTACAAAACTTATTGGATAAAAAGCTCATGAGATCCACTGTATTAAAATCTGACCATCAACTTCACCAATTTTGGATGTTGTAAGCAAAGATGTACACGACAAAATAGAAATAAGTCTCAAGTTATGAAATGTACACCAAGATGAGTCAACATCCTAACCACACTGTACTGTAAACAGGTCTTATTTTCTTATAGTCATCATGATATGGTACGGTTTAATCTTCCATCCAGCCAATTTACTGTGCAGTAACTAATGCTAGCTTTATCACCCCGGTATTGCTCACTTTACCGATTTTGCTGGCTTCAGCAGAACATTGCCTGCTGTACCACAGTATTGCTCCCTTTAAAACATCTACTGGCTAAGTTTGTAACAGTATTGCTTGCTTTATCACAGCTTTGCTACCTTCCTCAGCAGGGTTCAGCATGGTCTCTTAACCATAGCTTTCAAAACAATAGTGTTTGCTTTATTATAGTAATACTCTCCATATCACAGTTTTGCAACAGAGTAATGCAAACTTCAGCAGAGTATTTTGTTCACTGTACCATGTGAATCACTGCTCGCTTTACAACAGCACTGTTGGTTTTCTCACAGTATTACTCGCTTTACGACAACATGTCAGCTTCAGCACAGTATTGCAAGCTTTATTACATTACTCACTTTGCCATATTATTGTTCGCTTCACCATGTTGCTTGCTTTTATAAAACAGTAATGTACTATGGGATTACTCTACAGATCGTTGTCTGTATAACTGGTCTGTATAACAGATCGTTGTCTGTATAACTACCATATTTTGTACTTAAGTTTCATTATGAGGACCAAGTCACTTCGGTAATATACGAGATGCTCTTTTCCCTTGTACAAAAAGGCTTCTGACACCTCCTTACATCAAAATGTAGTATTACACTAACTTTTCAAGTGCAGTCTTACCCTTTTGACTTCGGTCTGTCCAACCAATAAAGCTACTATGAACAAAAACATCAGCATTTGCATGCATACATGTAGCAACTACATACCTACAGCATCAACTACGTAAATACAGTATTTCTGTACGGTGACTTTAGAGGGGCTCACTGAGTTGACACCTTTTTTTTGTGATTAGTTTGAAGGAAGCCACTGCATGCCACATATACATTACAAAATATCTATCCCTTAAAAGTTACTGAAAATGTGAGAATTTGTAGACTTTAATGAGGAGAGGCTTGCCTTCACAAATTACGGTATAAAGTGTCTGGTCACAGATCTGCAAGTGATTTTGATCATTAATAACAGTATCACTGTTGTTGCTTCAGTTGTCTGTCAGAACCTTTGGTGTCACCATTTATCATTGATTAATACTCAATCATGCATTTTAAAAACCAGCTCAATGAGCTCCTTTTAGTTTATACAGGGAAAAAAAAGGAGAAACTATCAAAATTGATAGTGAGCTAAGCTTTAAACTTAGCCACAAAATGTTTGAATCAAATTATACTATGTAGCATAAGCTTACCTGAGAAAAGACACACAGTCATGAAGAATAATACCGCACTGAACAAATGAAAAAAAGTTATTCCTCAGTGATTTCCATAATTGGACAATATTCCAGTGTAGCTATAGTAGGTCTAGTTAAGCAATACACTACGAACAAGTTTTTCTTCTAAACACACCATGCAAACTCTGGCAAATCCTTGTGGTCAAATCAAGTCAACAACCTAACAGACTACCACAGTGAATGATTGCCTGGTCTGGTAACAACAGATAGGAGACTAAGGAGAGGTTTTGAAACTGCAAGGCATGTGGTCTGTGTATGCAAGACAGATACCGGCTTCTTTATATACAGATTTATTTATGTCTATTTTTTTTTTTTTTGCTTAACAGCCATGACGCACTGTACATTACGTACACAGACGACGTCAGAGTTCCCCCAGCTCATGATCAAAGTACAACCACGCTCAGTAACCACTGGACTAGTCCAACAACGAAGACAGTGATGACAACTGCCTGGTGATGACTCAGACACTAGTCAGGAATTGTTGAGATTTTTGTACACAATTTTATCACCCCTGGCAAATAAAGCAGGGTACATCATGGGATGTACACAGATCTAGCATGACCCCTTGAGATTATCAAGAGTGTACTACAGTCATATCTCAGTAATGTTGGGGTCAAATAAAGTACAATATTGAACTTCCTGTGATGCAGACTTTTAAAGGCAGGGGTGTAATTTTATGGAAATCTATCAAGTCAGATGACTCGTCACTGGAGGGGCCACAATGCACTTTACCTGAGCAGGCACCACCAGCAGACGGTCTACGGACCCACCACGGTGCTACGGATCCATGGCAACACCAGTAAACAGCCCATGCTAAAGTGACTCAAGTCACCCTACAAAGGTATTGCCACAAAAAATGTGACTAACACATGTACAGGTACATGAAATGCTGTGAAATTATGTTACTTCCACCAAGTCCATTCCTCCATTCCTAGAGAACCTGCCATCTATTCCACCTTCCATTGAGCCTCCCTCCCATACACCATACCTCTACCCCCCCCCCCAAATTCCCAAAACACACAACCATTTCCATTCCTATGTGTCATCTACGACAGATTTCCTAACATGTTAAAAACAGAGCCTGTGGGACAACACAACTTTGACAAATTTGTTGAGGAATGTACATACTTCAACACAATATGTGCTTGCAAGGCTACTGTAGGTACTACATGTGAGAGACTACTGCACTTTATATTGCTACAAATATGAAACTTGGCACAGCTGGGTAGATAATATTAACAGTATTACTGGCGGTAATAGTAATTGAGAACAATATTTCTCTTTATTTCCATCTTTTTGTCGATATTACATTATGCATCAAGATTCAATGTACATTATAACATAACGGAGGCTACAGCACAGTTTTGTTGTATCATTTGTGAAGGGCAAAGACTGTTGAAACACTGTATAGAAGAATATTTTCAAAGGATTTCTTGTTTTGCAAACATCTGCCAATCGCTACTGTCACTGAGTCAGTCTCAAAGTTGGTGCAAAATATTTAACACAAGTAAAAAAAAAAAAAAGGATATATTTAGATGATCCTTCAACAAGCCTAGATACTGTACAGTAAACCACAAGCTTGTGATGACTGCACATACTGTGACAATGGCCATTGCATCCCCTGGATAATAACTGCATAATGTACTGTTACACCGAGGCCCTTAAAAAAAAACCCATTTTGGTAATCTGACCCCTTAAAGGCACTTATTTCAAGTTTGAACTAGCAGGATACAACTTATATCATCACTTTTGTGTCTTTGCAAACTGTTCGTTTGGCATCTACAGTAGATCTACTAACCAACTGTATACAGTGTATACAGCAGTCCTGTATGAATAAAGTACATAACCACATCAACCCAATCTCTTACAGCTGTATTCAAATCGACAATTGCGGAGGAAGTTGAAGTACAGGTATTTTTTAACCTCCACACTAAGAAAGACACTGACCTCAATCCACTATAACAAACTGTACACTACAATGACACTTTTTCAAAAATAAACAAACCTTTTTGCACAACTTCTACAAAGGTTTCTTTTCAAATTAACCTTTACTCTCTCTGACTAATATTTCTCCATGTCTGAATGTTTTTGTATTGTTTTCATTGTATTTCTCCGCTTCACAAATATTTCAAATAAATTGACACTAAGACAGTTTGCAGCCCTGACAGTTGCTGTGACATTGCTTGGATTCCTATTAAAGGTGCAATATAAAGATCTTTATAAATTACTGATGAAACTCTGACTTATATGAGGAGAGTAGAGCTTTGTCTATCCTGAATCACAAATGAACCAAACTTATTCAGCCTTTGTAACTTAGAATCTACACCACCATTGTTCTTTAATCAGTGAGTTAATTCCAAACAACAACAAGAATGATACCCAGATTAATTACAAAATGTCTTCAGTCTTTCACACAACTCAGCAAACATTCCTGACATATTGCATTCTCCCGACAATTCTATGTATGGACACATCAATACTGACTTTTGATGCACCTTAAACTAGAACGGCCTACAAAGTCAAGAACGACAAAAATTGTCACTGGTTTTGCCAACTTTTGACAATCATCACATACTGTAGCTTTAAATAACCTCTTACTGCACACTAAGGAACAACTTGTGTTTCACTTGTGCACATGCAATGAGTACAGTTTGTTGTACCGTACAATTATGACCCTAGATCTACACCAACTGTCAGGATCTGGCTTTTATTGCGAATGCATATTTTCAAAACTTGTTCTTGTGATGTCCCACCCAGATCAAAGTCCATCTTTTTCTTTCTACCAGCATGAATAAAATAAATGAAACAGCAAAACTAAAAAGGCAAAGTAACCAAACAAAGCTACGGTTAGCTACAGTACATACATAGTCTTCAAATCATGGAAAATTGATTTATGTGGTCCTAGTTCTATCATAACTAAATGATAAATTAAGGAAAACATTGCGCTAAAATGCAACCAACATGGCATACTGAGAAAACAGTTTTAGTCATTTTAAAAAAGCTCAGATGTACATCAGCAATCCTCTTCTCAAAACATACTGTATAATCCATAAGATAAATTTAAGGAAAGTGGATCATTTGAATTTTTGAAAATTTTGGTGTGAGCAACAAAAATTGAATTTCTAGATCTATGACTATGAGTGACTAAATTTCTTTGAAAGAAAGACCATCCTGCATAATTTTGAATAGTCTGCCATTCTGTGTAAAAAAAAGAAGATTGGGTTTAAAGATAATTACTTTTTTCTGTAAGAAAACAAACACAATGTTTCCCTTTATGCTATACTAGAATACTGTAGGTCACCAGCTGTCTAAATGAAACAAAATTCACCGTGCATACCAACAGTCAGTCATCTCTTTAAACCACACCCATATATCTCACTCAGCTCACAAAAAACAGACCCTACCTACCCACCTTTTCCCCCTCCCTTCCCAGAGCTGCATACTTTTTTTTTTTTTGTTTCTTGTGATATCACCCTTATAGTACTTATTTTCTGTTGCTTGGTTTGGTGATTACCATCCCTATGGGCCTATTGAGTGTTACACAGGCGGCATGTACCACACATTGAATGCAATATTCACTGAAGGCAAATAAAACAACAAAGATTCATGGACCTACTCTGTGCAGTTTGTCAACAGTATTTCGATAACCTCTTTTGACTATTTAGGTTTATACAGTATTTAGACCTCAATGTGTTCTCAGCAGAACAGTACTGAACATTATGTCATATGTAGTACCGATTCCTCGGGGGGTAAGTTCACACTGACCGACAAGACGAAGATGACCAACTATATGAGACCACCATCAGCAGTTTCACTCTTATTTTGCTCATAGTCAAAGATTGTAGATCTCCAACTTCAGTAATCCTAAACCAGAATGTAATCCGCTGAGAGGAATGTCACTATGTTTACCAACAATACACAGAGAGCGGCCTACAAATGACAAACTGTACAATACTGCACTCAATACAATACTAAACACTCCAGAACACTATTTAGGTAAAGAAGATGATGATGTCAGACATAACAAAGTGCTGAACTTGAAAACCAGTTCACCTGGATTCAAAATCAACTCGTCAAACTCAAAATTAATTCCCAAAGCTCATTCTCATGGTTTACAATCATACAAAATCCTCGGATTTTGCCGACATTTCGACTAAATTTGTTTCAAACGCTCTAAATAAGATGGTCAAGGAAATTAAAAAGAAAAAAGCCATCAAAAGGATATCTTTTAGACCAGATCCTGTTGCCCTTCAAGATGATAACAGATCTCACAAAATTTTAACAGATATTTAAGTTAAACTAGTGAAGTTCATACACGGCATCACCAGGAAGGACGCAAAGAGTGTTTCTGTCGATTCCAAAAAATCGGAATTACGGTCATTCCTTCTCATACCTGTTGAGTACCCGTACCATACCACTGGGTGTATCCTTGACATTGGTATTACACAGTATCGTATGTCGCACTTGTGGGAGGGATCTCGCTAGTGAACTACATACACCCCCTCCCCCCGGTGTACCAGTGTACTCACGAATAGGCCCATTTTCCTCCAGAAAAAAAAAAGGGAAAAAATTCATTTTGAATTTGCTGTGTAGGCCCTATAGTAGGCCAAGTTTCCACAATCTGACCCGGTGTGTTAACATCACAGTTACGTCATTCTTCACTTTACTGGACGGATCTACTAATAATTTTTGATCAAGATAATTGAGCACTGTCCTGATACCTGGGTATCTGTGAAAACACTACAGTAGATGTAACTGTACTAACTTCGATGGACTACTAAATGGCCTAAGTAACAACAAAATTAACTGGGAAATAATTAAATACTTTCAGAGGTTAATTAGGTTATGAGGTCAAAGCCCAGATAACCTTGCACTGGTTTCAACTTAATCTCACCACCCAAGAGACCATCAGTACTGTGGTTAAGTCGTACTGCATTCTGTTCTCTCAACAGGCTATCAACACCGATCAGGATATTCACATATTTGAATATTCATAGTGGTAATTAAAACATTAAATTCGTTCAGCAATTACAATTATTATGATCTACCTGTACTTAACATCTTCCAAAATGTAGGAATTGAGTAGCACTGCATGTACG
Source organism: Stichopus chloronotus (assembly GCA_021234535.1). NCBI lineage: Eukaryota > Metazoa > Echinodermata > Holothuroidea > Aspidochirotida > Stichopodidae > Stichopus > Stichopus chloronotus. The sequence continues at coordinate 36,610,703 of CM037833.1, read as the reverse complement.
GGTAACTGCAACACTAAATACATCGGTAACTGCGTAGGAACAAGGGATTCATATAACAACTACTGAGTTTAACAGTAAGTAGCTAGATGCAAGAGAAATACCCACATACTACAAGTTGTATTGTAAAACAGGTGGCAAAAATTAGCATGCATCAATGGATACAGCTTGGCTATTAAATTCAAAGAAATTGTGGAAGTAAAATCCACAGTAGGCCCCAAAACACACCGTACGTCAACACTACAAATATTCAAGGAATTTTTGTGTGTCTGTGAGTGTATGTGTATGTAATTCAGAAAAAAACTGTTCACAGTACACACAGCTGAATGTACTCCACCCAACATGAACAACAGCTGTATCGAGTATGTATCCCCAATGTGGTGATATTAAAATGATACTTGGGTGTTCTGCAAACCAGAAACTCATAACAATATGTTAAGACCCGGTAACTTTGTAACATTAATACAATGTATATATGACAACATACATGTACGTTTATGTCCAGTACTTAGAATAAATCTACACACAATATAAAGCTGCTTCAACAACTCTACTTCACTCCCCATACAGTTACAGAGAGTGTTTGGACAGGTACTGCATAAAACCACTTGTTGTACTTTGCAACACTTGTGAAGTGCACTCTTTGGTATTGGCAAACATGTAAACTTTCTGAATTTTACAATTTTTGAATGCACTGGTACAGTATTTCTTGCAACCAGCAGTTGAGTTTGAGGACCTTGTAAGGAAGATATATCAGTGAGACTGATTTGTTGCAGAAATGATATCCCAAGTAGGGTAAAGTGAGTGAACTTCAAAATTGGTATGTTGGTTATTCAAATTCTTCATCATATTGGCAAGGAATCACAAAGTCCTTTGACTTTCTGGTTTTATTATCAAAGTCCTGACTTAAAAGTCACAACCCAACATAAAAAGTTCTAATACTGGTCCAATACAGTGACCAGCATGCATACATTTTCAGTATAATGACTCCTTAACTTAAGAATACTCAATTCTTAGCAATGCCATGTTTTTCATGTGTTCACACCCACATGACAAATCAAGGATCATGCAGTATCTCTTGGAGAGTGTATATTGTGTTTAATTTCAAGCACTGAACATACAGTGCAGGATCTATTGTACACTTACTGAGTGAGTGATACCACAGCCATCTGTAGGCAGATGATACAGTAGTTATTTTGTGCCCTGACAGACACTGCATACTGTAGTACAGTGGTATGTTGCTGAACTGCCAGCTAATTGTTACATGAAAGACTTGCACCCACCTGCCCTTCTTCCAACCATGTCATCCAGGAAGGCCTATGTCTTGTCCTAATATCAAGTCAGCCTTGTCTCACTTCAGTTCACTTCAGTGCATGTAAATCAGCAGGTATGGTATTAATCCACCTCACCTTACACTGTATAGATAGTGTACATCCTGTTCATCACATACTGTATTCAAATTAATACAATCAGACACAGCTTGAATAAATTCAGTCACAATAACTGAGTGTCTTCCTCATGCCATTATTCTCCCTGAGTGCATCCAGAGAACTCAATGGTGGGATGTGGTCCACCTAAAAGGAGTCTCTTTTTCTCTCTCTCTTTCTCTCTCTACAGGTATTTCGGACAGTGAAGGACATTCTTCATGATGTGGCCATAATCCAGTGCCTTGAAATTGCCAATAAAGTCAATTTATGAAGCTATAATAATTATGACTGTAATTTACTGTAACCTCCTCCTCTTTCTGGGAAGGTACTTTCATGCACACTCATCCAGGGGAACATTATTAAAATTTATCACCGATTATCATGACCCTGTTAGGCACCTGCAGCTGCTGTGGGGACAGCTGACAGACAGGAGACTACATACATACATGCGATACATATAACACACACAGAGGTGTACAATTAGAATCATACAACTAGTCGGACAGCTACAGTACCAGGCACCCTCATCGTAAAGAGGCCAAGGAGAGGTCAAAGATTTAGAAACAATGAGTGAGAGAAACATCAGTTAACAGTCAAATACATCAAAAGAGTCTGTACAATACATACAATTTTACATCTTTAAAGTGCTGGAGTAGAGCTACACAGTAGGTTGTTTGTGAAGGGTGCATTATTGTAAACAGAGCAGTATAGAATGTTATTTACCTGTACAGGCCCAGAACCATGTTTGGCATAGTAAAGAGTGCTCTACAATGTAGATATTGAATCACCATAGCCCCTTCACAGAGCTTGACAGTTAACAATATGAGAGACTAAAACAAAATATTAATTTCAATGTTGTTTCTATTCACCCAAACAAATTTATGTGAACAAAATATTTCATTCACACGAATATTCAGTATCTTATAACCAAGCAGCGATCTTGATTAGGGTTATATTTAGGGGAGGGTTAGGCCCATGAGGATAACAGCTCTTGTGACAATAGCTTCAACTTAATTTCAACAGGAAGAAATGACAGTATTCTATTTACCCCAACATAGCATACTAGACATAGGAAATACTGCAGGTGCACATTGCAATAGACGACTTAGACCAGGGATGTGAATGCCCTCTAAATTGTTGTAAAAGTTAGTACAGAGCCAAATGTTTTTATCAAATCTAAGGCCAGCAATGAATGCTGTGAAAACATTTTGGAGTTAGAAAATAAATCAACAGCACACATGTACAGTATGTAATGATTTCAAAAGGCTCTCACCTGCAAGAGGAAAGAAGTATCCTGCAATTGACACAGATCTATTAAACAAAGTTGTATTGACACCTAAATCAAACTTAACATGTAGTATATACATATGATTCAGTGCTATACTAGGTTAGAGTATGTACAACTGGTATATGCCTACCTGTATATCTCTGCTAAATACTATACTCCAATTGTTAACAGTAGGCTACCACTCTAGAGGTCTATCAAGTCTACGGTGAACCCAGTAGTCCCACCCAGTAGTCATTACCTGTGTACAGTATGTAGAACTTTCCTCTTATTCAAAAGATACCCTACATACAAGGGGAGTAATCACTACTACTGTATGATCTTTTTCACTACATGACAGTACTTCAGCATGTATGGTCTGGCACACTCATGGAGTGTAACAGGAATCATAGATCTGCATGCCTGCACAAATTTGGTAATTTCAATGTAAACAGAAATTTATGGCCCATGCTTGCTTGCTTGGTGTGGTGCTTATGTTGTGCAAACAGCATAAAGCAGTGAATTATTTCCAGTCCTGGTAGTCTACAAGTATGAAAACATAGACAATATGAAGGTTGATATGGTTTCAGTTTTAAGGTCCATCACCGAATATATACTGCCATGTACGTGAATGTTAACCAGTGGCATCTCACTGCATACTGAACAATACTAAGCATGAGATGACAGTTTAAGGCAATGGGACTGGGATCAGTTGATCAGATCTGTGAATTACCAAGTAAACAAAGTGGTACTGTCAACACCAGGTAAACTATAGCCAGTACTGTCAACACCGGGTAAACTATAGCCAGTACTGTCAACACCAGGTAAACTATAGCCAGTACTGTCAACACCGGGTAAACTATAGCCAGCCAGTACTGTCAACACCAGGTAAACTATAGCCAGTACTGTCAACACCAGGTAAACTATAGCCAGTACTGTCAACACCGGGTAAACTATAGCCAGTACTGTCAACACTGGGTAAACTATAGCCAGTACTGTCAACACCAGGTCAACTATAACCAGTAAGTACTGTCAACACCGGGTTAACCATAGCCAACTGGTTCTGTCAATACCAGGTCAACTATAACCAGTTTTGTCAATACCAGGTAAATCCTTAAGGTGCATGAATTTATTTACAGTATCTGCCTTCACTTCAATATTCTGTACTCCAGGGGTACTTGAGGTATGTGGTGTACAGCATGCACTTTAAACTGCACCGAGCAGTAACAATTGCCTATGTGGCATCAGCTCCAGCTAATGATTATGTGAAATGAAACAAAAATGTGTACATTGTAATGTGATCACTTAAACACTTCCAGGATGGATTTTGTATAAACCTAAAAATTATGAATTAAACCATAAACTGCACAAAGAATGATAAATGTGTGGCAATATTTAATGAGGCTACCATTTACTTTTCAATGTAAACTTAAATGATGTACACGGCACTAACTGCACTCACTACAGCATACAGTATATGCAAGCCTGTACACCGGCCACATGATATAAAGTCACCCATAAAGTACTTTTTTAGTACAGTACTTTAAAAACAAACTTAAGTTTCTTTTAGTGGGAAGTGAAACCAAAACTGTAAAATGCAACATCCGATGTAACCACTTTGAGGTGATTTCTTCAAATAAATATCCTGTTTAAAATCTGCTGAACAGATCCAGATTTTGCGAGAAATGGAAAATCACAGATCATCCTTGAGTAACCTTGAGTATCGTTCACTTTAACAGGGAAATATAGTACAATATGTAACATACAGCATCAAGTTGAAAACAAGTTTAAATGTACTGCCAACATACATCAAACATGTACAGCACATTTACAGGGCACTGCAGACATCAAGACAGCATTTGTTATTCAATGAGATCTCATTCATGTAACACTTTTAATATATATCTGTAGAATGTTTGCAATGTTGAGACATTTGTAAGCAACACAGCATTAAAGTATTGCAGATCTCTCAGACTCATCCAAGTGCTGTAACTTTACACTGCTGTACTGCCATAGTAACAAGTTGACAGTACACTAGTAACTGTGTTAATTACAGGTTAACCAATTGATGGTGGACCATGCATTAACAACAGGATCATGCACCATCAGCGATGCACAAGGGCACAGCTGAAATGCTCACATCAATCCCACAGTCGAGCATTATCCTAACTGTAGCATTGATGCACAGGTCTAGAATGTATTAACCTTGATCAGTTATACTTAGTGAGATTGGGAGGAAAAAATGAAAGAGTGTTGGTTTTTAAACACATTTTCATTGAAAATAAACCCCCAAGAAAAGCAACACTCGACTAACAACAACATGTCAACAATGTTCCTGAACAATTGACACAGTACCATCATTGCTATACATGTGTAAGACAGCAGACGAAACACACTGTCGACCTATGGTTTCTTTTTTTATTCATGAATCTGCTGGTGGTTTTACTTCAAAATTGACTGTGCTTTATCCCAGGATAATTCATGGCCACCTGACTGTAATGAGCCAATCGGAGTTGAGAATTCTTGGAAAGTATTTAATTAACATAAATTACTGCTGCAACAACTGCTATTTGGGATTGCTGGAATTATAATGACAGTATGAAACCACCTTCCTGCAAATAACAGCAAGTCACTTTCCTGTGTGAGATTTTTAGGGCCAAGATTATTTAGCTTAATTCATGCAGTAATAAATTTGCCTGATATCACTTTTCCTCTCTAAAATTTCTAAGGCCAAAATTATTTCAAAAGTTACCAAATTTTCTACATTCCATAGGTTCTGTAAGTTTTGTTCAAATCTGAGAGCTCTGTCCCACAGTATGCAGATCATGCTACTACCAGAGACTACAGTATTTCCAACTGCCACAAACTAAAGTCTTCACAGCTACAGTGCTGCAGCAATGCTCTTGAACATTGAATCCGGGTCTACATTACAAACCTTTTAAATATTATGAATTTACCCTTTTCTATAGAAAAATGTCCCCTGAGATTCATCAGTCAACATGTAATTAACTTGAAGTGCTATCAGTAAGTTTCAAATCCTCTACCACAGACCACACCCCCCCCCCCCCCCCAAATCACCCCAACTTAAGTTTCCTTCAAAAGAGAAAGTCTTGGCTGGCTAACTATTCATTGTACTGTATTGTCTGTACCTAATAGCTTTGGAGTGAACTGTCTGATATTTTGATTGCCTTTCCTGTTGAGTGATTGTATGTACACTATCAATGTAAACCTTCATCAGTCCAGATACAGTACTGTATGTGATGTCCATGTAAGTAGGTTAAAGTTAATCAGTGTTTACTGAGTGCATATAATCAGTTCTCGCATGCACGGATATTTACACGAGTGTAAGTGTACAAATGTTACAGTATCTCAATGACATTAAGAGTGTTAAAGACTTCTTTCTTTTAATGAAGCTAACATAAAAAAGGACCAGTAAATCGAGATTGACCAAGCTGGACGTTTGATTGAGTTTGACTCCAAGTTACAACTCAGACCTTAGTAAAATTTGCCATGTTAACGCTAACTAGTGTGTGCACCCAAACTGCTACAGAGTTTCACTGAATCACAATGTCAGTCTGACTAAATAAGTTCACATGGACGATGAACGATACTCACACTCACCAGCCAGCAAACCAATCTGATCATTTAACTGTCCTTGTTATGCTATACTTGTTATGCTGTACTTGGCATGTTGTTACTTTTTCAATTCCACGCCTGTACCATTCAGCAAATCGTTCAAACCGCAGTGAAAAGCATCCAAGTAGTGCTGTATGTATTGTCTCCATACAGTACCAGCAAACTACCAATTTAGTTCAATTACAAAACAGCACTCAGACATGTGAAAGTAAAACATAATTGTGAATCAAATTTCAAACCATAAGGGATGCTGAAATCCTGTTTATCAAGTTGTTTAAAATATGAACTGTATCAATTGGTGTTTACTATATCTCTTATTTACTGCCTCTACAGAAGCCATACAAGTACTGTACAGTAACTACAATAGGCCCTTTAAAATGAATACTGGAGAGGCTCTTAGGAGTGTAAGAGCTTTGGCATTGAACTGAGTGTTAAAATAATTGAACTAAAGCACTACAGTACACTCACCATGTAGGCTCCCTGAAATAAAAACCAAGAGGAAATGCACACAGTGACACCCATATATATATCATAATATGTACAGTATCACATGAATGAGACTACATGTACTATGTATAGTGTGATCAATGAGTGGCTACACATAGTTAAATATTCAAAGTACAACTCAACTGCACCCATTAGCTAGTGAGCATCTGTACATCATTTCACTAAATTTAGACAGTCTAATACACAGACTTACATACTGTTATTGCAGCCTGTATAGCAGGTGAAATACCTAATTCACTGTACAATATCATTGGTTAGAACTCTTATATACTTAGTCCCTGCATGTACTTTTACACCTTACAAAGTTTAGTCACCTCCACTGTAGCGATAACATCACAATTTAAAATAGTCCAGAGACATTTAACTTAAATACCTGACTTGGTATTTCAAACCTGTAAGAGGCATCTACGCCAGCCCTTTGATACACTTTTGAATTATGCAATCTTGAATAACAGCAGGGCCTGCTTTTAATGCCTGCACCCACCTTGTGATATGCTATTGCACGAGTTGCATGCAAAGCCACTATGCAGCACTTAAAACAGTATGTACTGTATACTGTAAAGATTGTATAACCAAGGAGATTCTACAAGGTCCTTGTAGAACTTCCTTGGTATAACAACAGCTGGTTGTTTTTTTATTTCATTACTACTGTACATGTTTTGCATTGCTTCTTGATCTAGTAGACATGTCTTAACATTGAGTATGAAGGAAGTCTAGTTTTCTCAGATACTGTCTGTCCATAGTATTTTGTTGTATACTGTATGTTACGTTAGCCATTGGTGGACCAACTCTTTTCACTGAAATACTCACTGGAACATATCTTTGGTGTTTAAAAGTCCATGATTCCAACTACAAATAAAATTTACTTCCTGTTCTATTGTGAGAAGAATCACTACCAATGTATGAAGTATTAAAGGCCATAACTCATCACCCTAAATTATAGTTTTACTTTCCGGAAAGCAAAACTCTCAACTGGTTCTAAGTTAAGGTACTCTTTGATTGAAGGCAAATTCGAAAGATGCAGGGTAGCTAATATTACATAGCGTACACAGGGATCCATTATTTTGATTGCACATGTGGAGGAATTTCAGACAGGCTGAGGGAGGGACTAGACGTTGGTGGTTGGGAGAATTGAAACTGCCTGGGGTGATGAGTTTTTGTCTTTAAATTCTTCAGTTTTTTTAATGAATTCATTGAATTTCATGAATACTCATGCAATAAATAATACTGTAAGGTGAATAACAATTTCATCAGTTGCATTTAACAGATGACTAGGAACACACTGTAGTCCATAAAAATGTTGCAAACTGTTTGATTTTTGGTAGATGAAATTTTTACCTCCATGTCACACTTTCGCACCCTCTTACTGTAGAAATGCCCGTCATGTATACTGTAAAGATTGTATAACAACAGCTGGCTGTGAGTTCTTTTCATTATTATTGTACATGCTTTGCACTGCTTTTAAATCTACTGAACTAAAGAGTAAAGAGTGGCATTCTTAACATGATGTGGCTGTACTCACTGCACTATAACAGGATTAATATAAATCTACACAGTAGGGTTCAAGCAAATCCAGACTCTAGGAGGTAGCAATGCACATACACTGTAGCGAGTATCCTTTTTGATACAGTTATAGTGTTCACTGTGACTCACTCAACTACACTTCCCAGCTACAAGGTACTGTATTATTGACCACATTCTAAAATGTAGTTCAGGACATCAATCAACCTTGGAAGCTTTGTGCTTTAAATCAGTTTTCTGTTTTCCATCCATCCGTGACTTCTCAGCTTTCCTTATCCCCTGGCAACCTACCCTGCATGGCAACCTAAGCTAGCAACCTACCCTGGCTGTACAGCTGTATCTTAATTCTTTCAGTTCCCCCCCCCCATTCCCCCCACATACCCTACCCTAGAGAAAGTTCAATTTAATCCCAGCTTTCTTCTCTTTATCTCTTCATTCCTACCATGGCTGTACTTCTATTATCTCAGCCCCTCCTCTATCAACTTTGACTGTATTTTCAGTTTTCCTTTCAAACACCTGCCCCTTGCTTATATCTCCCTGACAACTCCCTTATGTCGGCTTTCGCCCTTTTCTTCTTTAACTATCCTCTTGGCTTTACTTCTTCCTTCTTCCATACCTGTCCTATTTACATTATAAATCTCCTTTTTCTCACCTTTTTTTCTCCCCTACCATCCATACCAACAATGTCCTGGTTATCGTGTCTTAGCTTTTTCCACTTTTTCGTTTGCAAGTGGTGCTCTCCACAATACTGTACATGGCACTCCTTTAAAATGATCAACAGTGTCCCCTGTGCCACTGACAAACTCTTATCATTGGCTTTAGTATCTTGGTATAAATGCATCTCTCCTCATGACAGTACAGTACATTGATCAACCAGTGCATATATGAATTCATAGTCAGCATCACTAGGAACTTGCTGCACTCTTCAACGTAGTGAACATTAAAAATTGAATTTTATGCTGAAGCAAACTGCATACAGGTACAGTAATACAATGAACTGAAAGAGAAATTATGATTAAAGTTGTATAATATCTTGCTCATACAGTACTTTTATCTCAATTTTTTTTTTTTTTTTTTTGGGGGGGGCTTTTTTTGCACCTAATAAGCGCTACACCTGCGTTAAGGTTAACTGTACAGCTTTTTCATACATTCACGCGTACAGTTTTTTATGCAGCCAGAAACAAATTTCAACTCAATAGTTGAAACAGCTGAGCCTAAATATTAATTTTAATAGTCATGAGCATGTTGTTTCCTTTTATACAGGTCTCATGTACTTCCTTGCCTCTGTATTGCACACATTTCTTGTAGTGATAGCAATGCATTGATTTAATGTAATCAGTTGAACAAAGCTAGAGGTAAAATCAATAATCTATGTGCTGAGCACTACTGTCAAACACCACAGTATATAATAACAGGAAAGTTGACAGAGAAGAAAACTGCAAATTCAGACAAGTTTCAAAAGAGTGATAAAACTTGATACAAATACCACCTGAGGTATAGTCATCTCAATGCTACTGTAAGTAACTTCCTACCTTCACACACTATCTCTGCTACTGTCACACACATAACTCCCAGTATTCACCATCACCTCCAGCCCACCCTGACCTACAAGTTACTTTGCAAGGTACAATTGGTAGGCAATACTTGATGGTCCACACCCTTGTTTAGAAATAACTCCCTGACCCTGTTTTAGTGTGTGTGTGTGTGTGTGTGCATAATTTCAGAATTTACTGTACAGCCATGCCATCCTACTGCTGGACCATCACAACAGTTTGTGCAAGGTGCACCACTGTACATAGGAATGCATCAGAGCATAACGTCGGTATGGACAAACTAACAAAGAAAGGGTTAGTAACTGACCACATCTGACACAATCCCTATTGTTATTCGACCTCCTCCCTCTAAAACTAAGATTCCTTTCAGAACAAGCTCTTTTAAATCCCTGAAAGATGGACTAGTGAATACTGATTGAAAATACTGTCTGAGACAGGGTTTTTTGTATTTTTTTTTCTTTTTGCAAGAGAGATCAGGGAAGAACATAGAGCTATAACCATTTGACAAGAAACTAAAAGAATAGTCTAGACAAAAAAAATACCCAAAATATTCTTGTATTAAAAATCAATGGCTAATATATGAAACATTATTTCAACAAGTCTTAAGAGGCTTGAGTCTCACTGTTCCTGCATTGACATGGACGGTAAAAAACAGATACATTATTTTGAGATAATTAGGACAACAAAGCCTTTCATAGTCACAGTCAGAAGCAAGAATGAACAAAAACATTGTGGGACTTTCAAATCACCATGTTGTCATTATGAACTGTTCACAAGGCTGTCTCCCCTTTCATAAATTGTGTGACAATTTCAATAATTTTGTGCGTCACCAAGTGGGGGTTACTTCTAATGCCACATCATTACTGCATCTCCATTTCTGGCAGGCAAGAGTTAGGGATTGGCATGAGCAATTTCTTTAAAGGCTGTATTGCATCACCCTAAGCTATATTTTTACCTCCCTGAAAGGAAAATTCTCAACTGGTTCTAAGTTACAGCACTCTTAGACTGCCAGCAAATTCGAAAGATGCAGAGCAGCTCATATTACACAGCGTACACAGGGATCCATTGTTTTGATTACACATGTGGAGGAATGTAAGACAGGCTGAGGGAGGGACTAGAGGTAGGTGGTTGGGAGAATTGGAACTGTCTGGGGTGATGCCTTACAGCCTTTAAGTCCTGAGTCAGTGTCCATTACCACATGTGCAGGTTCAGAAACTGTACCAATGTAATGAATAGTGATTGCATGTGTACAGAAAATCCAGAATGATAAGATTATGTTCGATCCCAAAGGTTTTCTTCAGTGTTCGATACATGTACACACGAGGTTGTTCACAAACAGAATACGTCATTCAATGATTAGTAATGACTTAACCACTTTGAAAAGCAACAGAAACGGCATAAAAGTAAGTAAAAAAACAGAAAAAATATTTGAAATATACAGTTGTCATTACATTAAAGTGCTTCCGTACCAGCAACAGCACAAGTCTCACTGGTAACAAAAACATACAGTACTACTCTAGTCGTCACTCCTTTGAGCGGTATCAGCCTCAGGCATTGTAATGAAATGTCAGGGAAACGTATTCACAAATAAAATGCAAACTGATCACATCATCACAGCATCAGTGATCAGCTGTTTTGACCCGGAACTAAATATTCACTAAACTATTAAAGTACATTCCACTGGCTTGTGCAGAGAAGTGTAGTTTTCAGTGGAATGAAAACTATCAACCATTGCTATTACACTTTCCATCAGAAGAATTTCAAGATTGAATTTATCACCTAAAAGTCTAAAATTGTCAGAAATGGTGTAATTAAATACAGTAACACACAGCCTATTAAACTTTGAGACATAAAATTTTCCTGTTTTTTCCTTTCTGCCTATGCACACGTAGCCTTCTTTTGGACATGACATTTATGTTTTTCCTAAGTGCCTATGCACGCCATCACTTCACTTTTATATACAGACAGTTTACTATTCTGTACATAGTAATTCAAGATACTGCTTAAATACAAAACTACTCTTCTGTGATTTAAATTTACTGGTACTGAAGCAATTGGGCAATCTAATCCAAAAACTGCATTTCCTTGAAGTCATCATGATAAGAGGTCATCAAAATTCTGCAATTCTACAGTATTTGGTTGTCTTGTTAAAAACAATTTTCAACTAAAAATGTAAACTTGCATGGCAAACTCAATCGACCAGACAGAGGCATTAAATGAAAAACTAAACTTGGATAAATCACCCTAATGATTCTTGCCGATAATTCTTAGCATTCCTAGTCCTGGAAACCAACAACCATCTATCCACTTTAGGTAGAGATGTCAAACGAGAAAGGGGACTGTGGTAAAAACTTCCGAAAACCATCAAGTGATAAAGTATGTGAAAGAAAACATCATTCTTTCACAGTATCCGATGGTTTGTGGAAGACGATTGCACGGAAATGATTTTATGGTAATTTTGAAAGTTCTAAAACCCTCAGGAATTCAGAAATATGCTTCATTGTTAAGATCTGTTATATGACTCAAAAGGTCAAGTTTGTTTGCACAGTATTAATTAGCACTTGACCTACTTATGACAGCTAATGACCTTTTGCCATGACTACAACCGCAAACCAATCAAATGACTAATCACATGAACAGTCAAACTTTACAATCAGATGTTCAGGACCAAGTCTCTTATTCACAAAAGATGAAGTAATTTGCATAAGAGTGTGATTACCATTAAATGGAAATCATTCAAACTAGAGTCTGTGGATAACATAAACTATTCTTACCTATCTTTTCAGGTACCATATGTAGGCCTAAGAAAAAAAAATGTCCATTCCAGCAAGACAGGCAAGAGTGCAATACTACTTTACGACATACTGTAACCCACTTGGGACTACTGACTTACCCTGTAGGCCCTAGACTTTTTTCCAATGCTCTAGGCTAGGCCTAGCAGTTGACAAGGTAACATCATTCTTGTTATACAGTATGATGGGCATACAGTACTCTAAATTGGCAGTTAATCGCACAACTTAACACAAGGCTTTAGGTCTAATGCCTGCATATCTTACAACCTTCCACAGAAAATTACTTTCACAGTGATATCCAGTTTTTCAAGGCCTCTGTATGTTCAGGTAATACTGGGTGTACTTTTTGAGAATTATATACAAAAAATGTTAAATTTTAAAAATGGAAGAGGTGGTGGATGTGTAATATTGTCTCTTTTTTTGCAATGTTCTGTGGAAGTGGAAGTGGAAATGGTGGATGGTTGACCTCCTTCTCTCTTAACATTAGGCAGTCATGATCTCACTATCCACTTATTTACAGTTATGGTACATCAGTAATTTTTCTTTCCAGTTTGAATGACAATTGACATGTACATGAAAATTTCAGTGTGAAAAATGCAGAGCCCACTGACGACACATACTAACAGCTACCATAGCTCTTTCATAGGTTCAGCCATTTCACAATTTCTCTTTCTTTAAATGAGTAGGTAATTTAATTGTATTTTTTACATTTGTGCTTGCTTTGACTTTTGCTGTTCATGTTTAGTCAACTTTTACTTTCTCTTTTCTTTTTTTTATCTCTTTTCATGATGTAATTTTGTCTCTTTTTTGCACTGCTCTGTACTTAAATGTCTTATTGCTTTACCACAGATTTCAATTTCCCCTGTAGATTTAATAAATTTGTTTTCTCTTATCTTCTATGAAAGTTATTTAGCCTACTTGGCATAGTCCCACTCATGCATTACAAAATTTGCAAGAATGAAGTAGCATATAACACACCAGCACACATATGCACAGTACATAAAGAAGAAATAGAAAATGAGGTTTAATTTTTTTTTTTAATTCTTCTCTCACTGTCTGGTTGATGTTCAGTATAAAATCAAACACAAATGACAGCTATAGCTAATGTCTACGACTAGCTGGATGCGAAGAATCGACCTACTGTACTGTACCTTGCTTGTAAACGAGTAAGGCCTATGCATCAAACAAAAGCGCAGTGTAAGTTAAGAAAAATTCACTGGAACATATCCAAAAATATTTGAGGCCTTAATAAACTGGTTTTGATAATTCTAGGTGAAACTGTCAATGATATCTCTCTCTGATAAAATGTAGCGCAGTGACCAATAAAGCTATAAAGCAGTCTCTTTGGTTGTGAGCATGGCCATATCTCACTAGCTTCAATAAGCTCTGTCAGATCTGCTACAATTGTATTCGGGATGGATCTCAATGTCTCCATAAACATACTAATAGTTGACAAAAGCATAATAGAAACAGTAAATAATGTACCTTCTTTGGGATGATACCATATATGAAAGAGTTTTTTTTTCTCTTTCAAAGTCATTGAAATATATAATGCAGACTAGACAGGGTTACAAATGACACCAGTCATGAGGACATAATGTGTGCCAACTTTATCAGTATGGTGATAGTAACCCTTATCCAGTCATGCCATATCAATATTGATCCGTGCTCTATCACTAGAAGCATTAATCATTTTCAGTAGGTCAACCTAACCAGACTGCGAATATAATTTTTTTGTAATCTTTTATAAAATTCATAAAACATTCTTCCCTTGCCTGAAATTGTGAGAAGTTTCATTGAACCAGAATCCTGGTTAATGGCTTGATTGCTGATACCTCATACTTGTCTTGGTGCTTTATTCCCTTTGCTCACAAACATCACGGTTATGAAAAATCGAGGAAATTCTGGGGGGGGCAACCTCGGAACTGTACTTGGGATTGTGTACTAATCGGCTGTCAGCACACTGTGTGCTTAAAGGATCTGTTTTTCCGACAAGGGTTTGAATCTTGTGTGACAAATCGCACAAAACCCTAATAAGGATTCTAGAGACTCTGACCTACTCAGTACCATCATGTAAAAAGAGAGTGTGGGTCACATGACAGTGACCATGTGACAGACTGTGACAGCTCTTTCATTGTCAACCATTTGTTGCGACATACATCATTGTTAATTCTAGCTGCACTGGATGAGTTAGTATTAATTATTCTCTACACATAGAGTACTTTTCTGATCTGTAGGCCTACATAGTTGACACGTACCAGATTTAGTTAACTTGACTGTATCGTAATACAGGAAAGTAAACCAACTTGAATGAACAATAGAGAATGCATGTTGAACAAAATACTGTTGCTCAATGAAACAAACATTGTCTAACTTAACTTGATGGTCACTTGATGGTCAGTTTGAACCACTGGTGGTTTAGTCTGATATGATACTGTGTTGAGTGTGTGGTATATGGGCTACTTGGCAAATGCTACCTCAAAAGGAAACATTTACAGTAAGTGGCATACAGTTCCTGCACATAATGTACTGTACTGTACAGTATGTATGAGGAGCTACTGTATCAAAGAAGAAGCTGGGACTTAGTCCATGAAAAACACTTAATCATCATAATACTGCCCACTACAGTATTCATACAGCGTAGTGTACAGGCATACAGTACTGCAGTTGCTTACTATATACTGGTAAGTCAATTGTTACTGATGCTTGTTTGACAGTGCCACGATTTGAACAGAATTATGGCTACCGTACACATCTTGGCAGTAACTGGTACCAAGGTAGTACCATGCGCCTCTTTTATGGTTCTTTGCACTGCCAACAATCCAAACGGGCCAGTTATTGTTACTAGTTTTATTATTGTCACGGTAGTTGAATCAACACCATTTACTTCTTCAAGCAAAGAAAAAGGGTAAGAACGTATTGTTTTAATGCAGTGTTCCAGGCTTGGAAAATTTGTCAACCATTAAAAATATTAGTACCATTGTACTTTTACTTGAAAAACATGTACACTAGTATTAGTAAAATAACTGTGTTCAAACAATATTAGAATCTGAAGCATGAAAACCATAACTGGCATTGGTTTAACTTAAGACTTGGCCAATCAAGTTGCATTGTAAATTATGATGAAATGAGAAAAGACGGACATGTATGGTAGTGTACTGTATATGTCAAGACATTTTCTATCTGAGTAAGGTCTTACTTTTTGGTAAAGTTCATCTTCCTGCCATGTAAATGAAAATGATGTATTTTCTTTTCATGAAATGATCAGAATTGGATAACATGGCTATATTCCCAATGTTGAAACTTAATGGTTTGAATATCATAGAACACAAACAGTGGCACCTGACAGTACTGTAAGTGTTTGGGCTTGTAGTACTAGGGTGTCATAGCTCTGTAACCCAATCAAATTTAGACACTTGCAGACAGCATTGAAGCACAATTTGATGATCTTGATATCAATCCATTTAACAGAACTAACATAGATCACCAAAGTGTCTTAATTGCAAGTTTGTTTCCTGAATTACTTTCTAGTGTTAAGTTGAAATTTGTATTGTGTGAAACTTAATTCTGCAGTGGGATAATTTAAGTCTACAGTTAACTGGTTAATGTTAGTTTCATAAAGCATCATACACAAAACAATGTCACTAAAAGCTATTAATCTACAGTTAGCATTTAAATTGATATACTGTAATTTAGAATTCACAGAGTAATGGGCAAAGAAAGTCCCTCTAACACAGAGACTAAATTAACTGTATAAATGACAAAACAGCCAATGGGCCACGTCATGTTAACAAACTGAGACTATGATATCGGCAAAGGTTACCAATCTTGACATATCATGCAAACAAGGTTTTCACAGTTTGGCCTATAGTGAGGTCAAATGACCTTTGACTTCCACCAAAAACAATAGGGATCATCTTTTCAATATGAACAACCAATATAACAAGTATGAGATACACAATTGTTACCCATCCTGAGATATGGTGTAAACAAGGTTTTCACAGTTAGACCTCTGGTGACCTCAAATGACCTTTGACCTCCACCAAAACCGATAGGGATCATCCACACAGTATGACCAACCCACACACCAAATATGAGATCAGTCACGGTTACCCTTCTTGAGATATTGCATAAACAAACAGTGTCACACACACACATACAGCATCACCATCGCATAGATTCCTTGCCTGCCTTTGGCAAGGAATCAAAAAATGGATCCTCTTCTTGTTTGTATAAGTCCTATTACAAATTTCAGACCATCAACTAACTGCCATAGAATTGCTAGCCACACTGTCCTAATTTGTAAACTTTCAAGACTCCCCCTTGCATTGCACTTATGGGAGCAAAGAAAGTTTACGAATGAATCTCTACAAGAACGAATCACATGTTAGCATTTTAACAGGTGCAAAATGTGCAAATTCCTCTTGCCTTGGACAAGCATCGTATTTGAGCATAATATGGTAACTACATATTCTACTGCAGCTATATATAGTAGCGTACCTTCATTTGACCTGTGGTTGCATCAGGGAGATGCCACCATCTCCCTGGTTGTACGGATAATGCAAAGCTTACACCTTACCTAGATCTATAAGTGATCTGCATTTAGACACAATTTCTCTCTTGACCACAAAAATAGAGACTTTGAAAAATCTTTGTTTTCATCTCATTAAATTTTCATTTCAAATCCCAGCCATTGTCAACTTCAAGTTAGTCTAAGTTTTCTTCTGTTCCCTATCCTTAGGTTAGAGGCCTTTATCTAGTCATCTAAGGAAAACATAACTGAAGAGAAAGGTGCGTGTAGGGCACGAAAAACAATGAACTTTTAGAGAAAAAATACAGAAACCAAATTGTAATCATTATAAAAATTGCCTCCTATTACTTTTTGTTGAATAGTCACCTCTAAGCCACAGTGGGCCACTGTTTACGCGAAGTAAAATTTTTGTCTATGAATTTTCGGTTTTCGATTTTCGATATGGGGGGAACAGTGGTCCACACAGTAAAAAGTAAAAACAAAAGCCCAATTACTCCCTTTGTTGGTGAGGGGAGGAAGTTCTGCATGGAGGCAGGCAAATATCAGGCAATACAAGTTAATGTTTCATGTGTCGTTCCATTGGACAGTATAGCACCTCCGTGTACTCCCACGGCCTGACCCCCTTATGGAAATCTCATCTCTGTTCAATCTTCTGAGCCAGGCAAAAATGATTTTCAGTCTCACACTGGATATAGTAGCCTTACAATTTGCCCTTTCATCTCCTGTTATTGGTTTACCTGGGTAGGTATTTGGGATCATTGATGTTCCATATATTTTTTGCTTTTTTTTTTTTTTTTCAAATCTTTTCATCCCAGTTTCCCCCAAATTTCATAGAAGGTAGTTTGAGGGTCAATACAATATGGTACAAAATCTGACATTTGGGATTTTCCATGAAAAAAGGTAAACATATATCTGTGAGGTTTTAACAATACGCAGTAAAAGCTACCGTAAATGCAACAGGCACTTGATCAGCAATGGGCAAGTAGACTATGTAAATCACTTGAGCACTACGAAAATTTGATCAGAAAAAACACTGATATTTCTTTATTCAAAGTTGACTACTCAATGACATAGTACACATTTCATGTAAATCAAACTATATTTACATATTTTTTAAGTTTTAGATGGAAAAGTGTGTAATGCAAAAGATCATTGACCTTCAAAAAGTTTTCCTCAAGCACATCCTAATGTGGTGATGCATAAAGCAAGTAGCATAACCACCTCGGCAACTATGTAACCTCACATGATTGCCTTTTCACATGACGGTAAGTACCAGATACAGAATGGTTCTTGTTTTCACTCCCTCTTTATATTGGGGTAATGTGTTACATCTGAAATTAAAAATGAACAATATGAGCGAAGATCATAGATTAGACTGAACATTAGGCAGCCTAGGCTAGGCTGCTGTAGACCAGCCTCCTGTGTCTATTGTGTTCAACAGTTTAGTCGCGTAACTACAGAACTATTGTTCACGTGTGCTCTGAGAAATTAATCCTGACGGTTTTAAAGGCCACGGGATGTCTTAGCGGGAAAATTGTCAGCTGTTTGGTGTGCTGACCATCTGTATTTTTCAACCGACACTTGGGACAGTTTCCGACGGTTTTGCCCCTAACATTTTTGTCAACTAGGACTACTGAGTAGCACTACTAAGTAGAAACATGTCATTATGATGCGGACGGAAGGACTTTTGAGGCAAAATACAGCGATTTCAATCAGTACACTAGGCCTTTTCGATCATACATTAAAAAAAGTAAGGCATCATTTCATAGTTTCAAGTGAAACATATCCACTTTAAATTAGGTCATTTTGAAGGAAAATACTTTTGGGTCAGTACAGCAGTAAAAGTAAAACTAAAAGGTCTTCTGCTGGTAACCCTTGCTATGCACATGAAGAGCTTATGACGAATTTCACGAAAAAATGGGATGCATGAAAGTAGGGTAACATACTAGCCTAGGCCTACAGCCTTACACTAATTAGTAGATCACCTTTCAAGATAATTTTGCCAACCACTTCACTGTTGCAACCCTGAGTTGGTGTGGATGCTCCAGCCTTACTCAAGTTCTACTATTCGGGTGTTACTTATACAATGCTTACTTTGAGCACTTACAGTCATGTTAATCAACATAACTTAGTTAAACCCACAACAACTGTACAGTAAGGCTTTCCAGCCTATAGCCTAACGGTATACTGTACAGTGCACTAATTAGTACTGTCAGTGTCAGTGTTCGAATCGTACTCAACTAGTAACTACTACTGTTACCGTGTAAACAAATGCGAATATCACACTATACACTGCAATAGTACTAGTAGAGCACAGAAGCAAATTTATGCTGAATACTTCATCACTTTCCTCCAGCGAAAATATGCTAAATTTCAAATAAAATACCTACCTCTTACAACTTGAACTCAGTTTAAGGCCTCACAGACTTCAACTGTCACAACTATCTCGAATATCTGAGAGTCAAGCCTAATTTTTGGTTAATATGCATCGATTTCATGACGCACGATGACACAATATCTGCTTCGGGCGACAATTCTGCCTGCTGTCGATATATAGTTGGATTTCGAGAAAATTTCTTACGGCCTGGCCATAATTGGCGCAACAAAAGATGCCATGTTCAGTTTTATCGGCCACATCTTGAAAAAAAATAGAAAAATCTCTAGCGCCCTCGAATTATCGCTCCTCTGCTAAATTCTTTGTGACCGATCTTGGATAATTCGTTCGAATATCAAGGTAGCCGTATAACCAAACAGTACTTCATAAATCTTGAAAGGTCGTGTGACATAAAAATGACATTCACCATTAAAAATATTAAAAATAGCCACCAGATAGATAAAAATCCATCAAAGTTTGAACAATTGCAGGCAAATTATTGTCTCACAGTTGTATCATGAAGAAACATTTGCTAAGTATGCAAATTTGTGACGTCAAGAGATAGACTCCTATGATATGTGTTATGTTAATCCTTTGTTTATGTAACCTTTATTTCAAGGACATTTGAGAATTTTATATGCCCTGAAGAGTTTTATTTTGGAAGCATGTATTTCCTTCCTCGAAAATATCGATATCGCTTACCAATGTGAAACTCAGTAATAAGGTAATTAAGAGGCAAAATATACAGGCTTAACAAAAGAAATACTGAAACTGTGTAACACTCCACATTATCCGCTTTGCATTTTTCTCAAACTTTGATAAGCCATACCTCAAAAACCTTGAAAGATGTAAATAAAATTTCAATGGAATTTCACTCAGAGTTTTACTTTGCAGTTTCCGAATGACGGAAGCTTTTTTCTAAAAGCATGTCACACAACCTTTGAATTATTATATTCTTTATTTCAAATTCTAGACATTGTGAATTCCTCCTCTCGTCTCCCCTCCTTTTGTCTGCAGATTTTTATTTATTTATTTATTTTTGTAATAGGAAGGAGGTAGATGTATAACTGTGTTTGCAATAACTGTGGAAATCACGGACTCAAACATACATGCTGTGGACAAGGTCCCTCCCTCCCACCCAAAACACCCCCCCCCCCCCCCCACCTTCATCCCAATGGTTTCCTTGTTGTCATAGACCAAGTAGTGATGGCAGCAAAAGCTTTGAGACCTACAATGGGAGTAACTTTATAAAAGTACTTCTGTTACGTTTGTTCTAATGTAGTATGCATAACAAATTTGGGGTGGCTTTTGGGCAAGGGGGCTATATGCACAATATAAGTAAAATCCCCCAATAAGCTGTGTTTACGTATAACTTCTAGATATATTCAGCAATCTGGTAGCAGTGGCGGAACCGACGAACTTCGAAAATTAAGCATCGTGAAAAAAAATTTGTTAAATGGTTTAAGAATTAATGAAAGAGTATTCATGATTCATTATGATTCTTGTATCATCTCAGCTTGTCCCTGTATGTCAGTCAGTATATCAGTGTATCAATATTTTTCATAGATTGATCTTCTTAATAACGGATAAGTTGCAGACATGAGATCCCTAGCAATTTCAAGGACGGGTAAATGCAGCGTAGAACAACAGGGAAGCCCCGAGATTCTGATCACCCAGGTCAGGGGGAGGGGACTTGCAAAGCTATATTCTTACGCACTCAACACCAACTGATGGTTGAAAGGAACTCCCCGCATCGAGAATTGTAGCAAGAATAAAAATAAAACAACTGTAGTAGCCAGAAAGTATACGGTACCAATTCTTAGAGTCACTCTCCTGGAAACAAAAGGAATTCTCACCGACGAAAACAAATTATTTGAAAAGAAGATTTTTGATCTATGGTTACCTGGTAGTTAACCTCCTTCTCACCTCCACTTTGACCCCTTCCCTATAAGCCAACGATTGAAGCCCATATTATAATAAGCCCCCCCCCCCATGCACCCCCTATCAAAATACCCTGGCGCTACCCCCGTGAACATGGCACCACTCATATTTACCACTACAATTAAGTAGAATATGCAGAGGCCGGCGAACCCGGGAGTGGTGGGGCATTAATAAGTGTCAGCTCTTGTTAAGATTATCGACAAGTGAATGGAAGCAATTAACAATGACCATATTATAGGGTCGGTATTTGTCGATCTTCAGAAAGCTCTCAATTAAGTTAATCACAGTATAGTGCTGCAAAAGTTATCGTTATATGGTTTCTCCAATGATACAATCCAATGGTTCAAGTCTAATCTCACAGGGCGTGAACATTGTGCTTTTATAGACAAAATCTTCTCTTCCCCAATGTATGTTACCTCTGGAGTCCACCAGGGTTCAATCCTTGGGCCGTTACTATTTCTCATTTTTATTATAGATTAGGATTTAATCGATACCATAGTTTTGCCTATAAGTATGCATATGATACAACGTTTTACTTGCACGGTACAAATGTTCTGGTGCTTAATAAAATGCAAGATGGAGATATGGCAAGCATTCATAAACGGCGTAAAGAAAATAAATTGGTATTCAATACAGATGAAACTAAAGCATTAAAGCTTTAGATGGAGCATTCATAAACGGTGTAAAGAAAATAAATTGGTATTCAATACAGATTAAAATAAAACAATGTTGATAGGTTCAAGACAGAGACTGGCTACACTCGGTAATGCAAATGCTCTTCATATAAAAATTGGAAAGAGAACAGAAAGACAAATGCAAAATTACGAAAATAAACAAGGAACAGATATACACATTTGTGTATTTGTCAGGTCACTTCAGCTGAATAGGGGGGTGGGGGAAATTGGAGGAAGGTTGAGTGACTAGATTCCCTCATGATCCCCTCAGTCAGCCCGGCCGCCCCACTTGGTGCCGCTACTGCCTGGCTTCTCTTACTTATGACTCCAAAACATGAAAAGATTTTGTTGGAAAGCATGTGACTTCAAAAGTTGTAAAATATTGCATCAAATTGAGTCAAAGGTTACCTTTCAGTAATTTTTTTTTTCCAAACGGAGTAAGAGACACGCCCTCCCCTTAGTCCTCAGACCAGCAAATACACATTTATACTATTTCAAAATGTTCAGTGCATGGCACTATTTTTTTTTTAACACGTGTTTCTATTTACAACAGTTATGGGTAACATCAGTCAACTGGCTGCTTTCTTTTTTCAAAAGTCTTATGAACCCCCAACCCGTGCGCCAAAGTAGGCCCATGGGTGGTTGTAATGGGTGGATGCAGCGTAGAAACACTTCAAGGAAGCTACGTCATTTGTCTTTGTTGTTGTCATTCATGTTTATACGTGTAAGATACAACAGTCCACTGCTAGAGACCGAGTCATAACCAATAGGCTCTGGCGAATCATATAGACGGCGCTATATAGTAATTAATTGAACTTGAAATTGATTTATTTAATATAGCGCAAATCTGTACAAACATACGTTCTAATACGCTTTACAAAACAACAAAAAGCACGATTAAGAATTAAAATAAAAAAGCAGATATAACTACAGACAACGTTAAATAAGAAAAAACAGAAAGTAGGAAACTATGTAAAAAGTAAAACAATTAGGAGCTATTCCTAAAAAAATAGTTAAATTAAAAAGTTTACTTTAAAAAAAATAATTATATTATTAACAAATATTATTATAAAATTAAATTTAATCAATCCAAGCCCATAGCTTCGACTTTTGTATTTACTCAGCCCGTTGTGTTGTGTGTGTGTGTGTCTTTTTTTTTTTTTTTTCATTTTCATCCGCGTTGGTGCGGCCATGAAATAGTTGCGTTACATGTTCTTGTGCACACACGTAAAGTGCAGATTCACCGTCGAGGTGAACAGTGATGCAGACAAAGTGCTATTAGCCATTTTAACCGGCTTACAAGACCCTTTGAATTTTATCACAGTAACACTGAGTATACCGTTCGAATAATTACCGGCTTTCACTCAGGGAAAATAGGGAATTTTATTGACTGTTCTAAGTCGTTTCCACCGACATAGCAGCACTCTTTTCATGCTAGCTTCAAACTGGTACTGACAGTCAGCTAAAGCACAAGTTCACTGGTAGTCGTATGTAATGTACATATATCGCATATGTATACCATCATACCACGACCAACGACATACTAGTGTTGTAGTAGTGTTCCTTCCGTTCCCTTCGCTTCTTGAAGTATCTTAACCGACAGAATCGTTGCTGACAGAGTATATATATATTGGGGCTTAGCATTACTTCTGCTATGGTTTTAAACGAGTTTGTAGGTTAATTTAAATGCAGGCATTACTTAATTGGCATTACTTGTGTTTTCTTCCACTGTGGTGGTATGTCGTGTGCCATAATATAGGTGGCAATATGTGAGTGCCGTTATACCATCTAGGCCAGGCCTACTGAGGGTACGGTTTATCACTTTCACTTTAGATGCACATATCTCGTAGCCTAAGCCGTAGTGTTATAGCCTGCAGGCTGTAAGCAGACTATTGTGTGTTCGTTTTATTAGTCCAAAAAGAAAGTCCTACTCCATCACTCAAAAATTCTCTTTCCCTTGTTTAAATAGTATCTTACATGGTGTTATGCCTACCTACGGTATATAATAGTGTATAGAAAGGGTGTATTATGATCACTGAGAGAGCGCCATCTACAGAGGGAGGCTGCCTACAGAGTCTTCCCCAAAAGTTATACGTGTTCCCCCTCTGCTCATCTGAAATGAGTGGTAGAGAACATGTCCACAGTCCCAATGGACTTCGATTTACTTGCCTGCAAGTTCAATTCTACTAGTATTGAACTTGGATTTGGGTTGAGCTGCAATTCACACAGAGGTAGTTCAGCTCTGCCAGTGATCACAAAACGAGCAAATTCGTGCAAGGCACTGTCAACCTAATATAGTGTTTGTAAACAGCCTTTATGGGCTACCGTATAAAGTTCTGACCAACCCAGGGCACTTTTGTTTGTAATTTTGCCTCATTGTGGTTAGTACAATGACAAGGTCACATTCTTTACATGCTGTAGTCAATAACAATCTTGTCACAGAATAGCATCACTTTTAAAACATTTGAAGACTGATATTTACTTACGTACTGTAGTTTATATCTAAGTTTAGATCTTTTTTTGCTTTGTTTTCTGGTCACACATGGCGTTTAAGCTTCTGTGGAGGCTCCATAATTATTTTGCAGGTTGCATCCAAACTATGTTATTTTTATTCATACAGAGTGACTACTGTAGAATAATTTTGCCTATGAAGCACTAATAATAAGGTAGAAGAAATTTTTGCGGCTTGATGTTTTTGAAACCAAATTTTGTTTTCATTTTACTGACCATTTTAACCTCAGGGCACAAATGTATCATGGGCTCAAATCTTTACTAAGTCAAACATTATATGCAGATTAGGTAAAGTTATATTGCATGCAATTTTGGTTGCCATACAAAAAATAAAATAACTTTACTTATTTTTTTTTAATTTAAATTTTTCATTAAAGAGGGCAAGACTCGATTAGCCAAAGCTAATCTTTCCCGCGATATCCTCCGTACAATGTGTGAGATATAAATGAAAAATATAAGAAATCGCAAAACAAGTCATAATTTAGGCATATAAATTTAAGCCAGTTATAGAAAAGGAACTTTAAATGAAACGTAAGTAACACTAAAGAAAAAAAAATCAAATATACACAACAGAACGGGACATTGCGAGAGTTTACAGCACACAAAAGTTGATAAAAGGGGCAATCATTTGCATACAATAAGAACCAGCACGTAAAATATAAGAAAGTATCCTTATATTATGGTACACTCGACTAAGCCAATAAACGGTCATTATACAGTAATATCATAACATATCACGACGGCAATGCCCTGCAACACAAAAACAATGCCCCACTACATGTCCTGAAAAAAAAAAACAGTCCCCAGGATACCCCCACCCCCCAAAAAAGAAGAGAAGACGAAACAAACCCAAACCACCGGAACCAAAAACAATAAAATTCAATCCATGTCGTATGATGATTACGTAATCACTTGTATCGTAGTGCAGTAAGTGTCGCTGGCCATGGGTGGCACCATTTTGTTTGACCTCGTCCGATTTGTCATTCGTAATTATTTTTTTGAAGCAATTGATTTTTGATTTTTCCCTTTTATTGCCTATTAGGTAGGTTCCGCTCTAATTTAAATTCCCGATTTGGAAGTCATTTCTAATTTATACGCATCCAGTTGATAGAAATGGAACCAAAATCGATAACATTCAATCCATGTCTTATGACGATTACGTAATCACTTGTGTCGTAGTGCAGTGACCGTCCCTAGCCAATGGGTGGCACTATTTCGTTTGACCTCGTCCGATTTGTCATTCGTAATTATTTTCTTGAAATAATTGATTTTTGATTTTTTTCCTTTTATCGCCGATTAGGTAGGGTCCGCTCCAACAATCTACTGATTTGGACTGGTCATTTGTAATTTATATGCCCCCCCCAGTTGATAGAAATGGAACCAAAAAACGATAACATTCAATCCATGTCGTATAAAGATTACGTAATCACTTGTATCGTAGCGCATTGACCGTCCCCGGCCAAGGGTGGCACCATTTTGTTTGACCGCATCCGATTTGTCATTTGTAATAATTTTTTTGAAATAATTGATTCGTGACTTTTTTCCTTTTATTGCCTATCAGGTAGGGTCCGCTCTAATTTAAATTCCCGATATGGTAGTCATTTGTAATTTATATGCCCCCCCCCCCCAGTTGATAGAAATGGAACCAAAAACGATAACATTCAATCCATGTCGTATAAAGATTACGTAATCACTTGTACTGTAGTGCATTGACCGTCCAAGTCCAATGGTGACGCCATTTTGTTTGACCTCGTCCGATTTGTCATTTGTAATAATTTTTTTTAAATAATTCATTTTTGATTTTTTTTCCTTTTATCGCCGATTAGGTAGGGTCCGCTCCAACAATCTACCGATTTGGACTGGTCATTTGTAATTTATATGCCCCCCAGTTGATAGAAATGGAACCAAAAACGATAACATTCAGTCCATGTCGTATGATGATTACGTAATCACTTGTGTCGTAGTGCAGGGACCATCCCCTTCCAAGGGTGACACCACTTTGTTTGACCTCGTCCGATTTATCATTTGTCATTATTTTTTTTTTCAATAGTTGATTCGTGAATTTTTTCTGGCACGAGGACAACAAGGTTCAATTAAATTTTGCAAGAAGGCTAAAAAAGAGAGGAAAACAATGTCAACGTTCACCTTGAAACAATGTACAGGACTAGACAACGTACCCCCTCGGCTAGACGATAGTTCTATTCACTAACAACTCTATATCAGAGAAGCTAAATTTCCTAATATGGAGTCTACAGAAAAATCATTTGACCAGCATTTTACTATGACGATACTGGAATTTCGTCAGTAAGTCCAAATTTTTGAAAAGCTTCAACTGCATACTATAGTGCACTACTCTTAGATAGAGATTTGAAAACTTCGATTATGTCACCCCTCACCCGCCTAAGGTCAAGTATTGTAAGTCTCCAATAAACTTCAGTCTTTACTGATAAGGGAAATCGAAGTCCTCTGGAATAAGCCTAATGGCACCTTCTTTGTACTTGCGCCATGAGAAACCTATCGTGTTCACTTAAAAGGGACTCTAGGCCTGAACAACATAAGTGAATGACATTTCCCACTGTAGCAAAGGAATCATAGTGTCCTTGGACTCAGTTTTGGACTACTGTATCCATCCATAGGTAATTTTACACTTTAATCGACGGTACTATAGCTTCAGGATTATTGCACGATCACTTGATTAAAAAAAGACCCATAGGAGTACGTTCTTCTCAATTATGTATGAATAGAAATGTAATGAACAAAAAGTCTGGTTGAATGGAGGATAGGGAGTTTGCGAAATACATCTTTCATACCATTTTGCAATTTCTTTCGAGTAGACGGATATCTATTTCACAGATTTGTGGTAAAAATGATCTGCCAATGACACATTTGGTTAGAGAACGCCCCAATAGAGAGACAAACCCGTTAATATTTGAACTGGGTAATTCTTCTTATGTTGTGGCAGGTAAGTAGTATTCATGAGTATGCCGTCTTTTATGCCCTCCCAGCTTGAACACGGAATGTTGTTTGGTCAAAGGTTAACAATGTTAACCTTAACCCTGGACTCTGCAGGTAGACATTGATGGTCTTCAATCAACAAAATTCCTCCGGTAAAGTTAAGAAGAGGCATAAGACACATACTCATGAATATTATCTTGCGGACCACAACATAAGTGACAGCTTAAAAAATAACGTTTTTTTTCCTCTCTACTGGGACTCTCTCCAACAACATCTGATCGGCAGATCCTTTTTTACCACACATCTGTGAAATAGATATACTTCTACTTTATTTGAAGAAAGAAAGAACAAAAAATTATGTAAGATGTATTTTACAACTACCTTTCCTTTAACCAGTATAATTTAACTATTTATGACTTTAACTATGATTTATGGTTGTCGTTTGCGTGCTGAGTGCGCAAGCGAACTTTGGCAAAAGTTACATAAGCTAGGTTCCTTTCGTACAGGCGTCAGCGTAGACTTTGCAAAGTCTTTCTCGGCGAATGAACCCCCCTCCTTTGATACATTCCTCACAATTTGAGCTGTAGCCTACTTATACCCAACCGAGGATATGTACTCATCTAGTAATCGCGTTTTCCTGTGATCGCCGTCCGCCGAATATTTACGTAACTAATCAGTCGTAGGTCCTCTCCCCATCATCAATTCCATCATTTCTCACGATGGCTGTGATTGGCTTCTATCGAATTAGGTAGCGAAAAACAACGGTTTTAGTTAAAAGTTGTGTGCATAATTAAAACGAGTGTCCAGAGTCTGCGAGGGCAGCGATCAATGAGGGGATTAAACACTCTTCCGGAAGAGCAGTACAGTAAATATATCGGGATGTTCCTTCAGTGATGACGGAACCAACATTTGGAACAGAAACTTTCCAGTTCAAGAAGACCCTGCAGAGTCTTGCGTCAGCGCAGCAAGGTGATGAAAATCTAGCTAATATTTTACCTCTCTTTTGGTTACGTAAACGTGTTTTGCTATAATACACGATCACAGAGGATGTGCATAGTGCCGTATATATGTACGGTCCGGTACGGTTACGTGTATCTTGCGCGAGATGACCAGCCCAAAACTATTGTTTTGATTCCTTAACGTACCGAAAATCCCTTTTCGAAAGACCTGGGATGAGCTTTCGTCTGTTTGGATACTTCGAACAAGAATTTTTAAGTTTGGGTGCTTATTCCTCCATCGCTAAGGTCAACAGATATCTGCGGTGGGACATTTTCGTCGTAAACTTTCATTGTCGTAACTGACTAACACTCAACAATACCGGAATATTCCTGTCAACGTTAGGCTATAGCATAATAATGAAGACCTATCCTACTCACCCAGTTTCACGAAGCCTAAGCTAGGCTA
Organism: Stichopus chloronotus; assembly: GCA_021234535.1. Taxonomy (NCBI): domain Eukaryota; kingdom Metazoa; phylum Echinodermata; class Holothuroidea; order Aspidochirotida; family Stichopodidae; genus Stichopus; species Stichopus chloronotus. The sequence continues at coordinate 36,581,616 of CM037833.1, read as the reverse complement.
GGCTACTTACTACTGCAACTAGTTACAGCTTACATTGTTAGAACCGTTTCTCTATGTGTTGTCATGATTTATTATGCATTTAGCTGATTGATTCTTAAAGCTGTATCCCTGTTTGAACTAGTTTTTTTCTTCACGTAATGTGGCCTACACATTATGGGTTGATCTGACGAGGGCAGATTCTATTCAGTACTTGGGGGTGACCATAACCAAGAATCTCAATTGGGGAAATCATATACAGTCTGTTTGTAGTAGGGGAAACAAGGTTCTCAGCCTGTTACGTAGGAACCTCTCATTTTGCTCTAAGGAAGTTAAACTGGCTCCCTATAAAGGTTTACTTAGGCCTTTGTTGGAGTATGCTTGTTCCGTTTTGGATCCTTATCAGGCGTCACTCAAGGATAAACTTGAGGGAGTACAAAGGAGATCTGTTTGGTTTATTGCCAACGAGTACTCCCGTGAAGTTGGTTCGATGACTACCCTTTTGAAAGATCTTGGCACTTTATTTCATCGCCGTAGGCGTTGTAGGCTTCAAATCCTCGTAAAAGGTATCCATGGTCAAGCTAATATCCCTCTGTCTGGCCTTTGTAAACCCACTCGCATTACTGGGAATGTGCATGCCTTGCACTACTGCACCCCCTCTGCTAGGACAAATTCTTCAAATACAGTTTTATCCCAAACACAATTCGGGATTGGAATGATCTCCCTGGCAGTCTTATCGAGAGGGCCATTAGTCACCATAAGCCGGTGGAGTTTATTATTAATTCACTGAAGGTTTGACCGACCTCACGGCGCGTATGTGGTGTACTAATGACCTTGTTTAGATGTCTCACCGTATTGAAAAGAAGAGAAGACGCTAGTATTTACGCCGCCCTAAGTTAGGCTATTTAGTATTCATAAGAGTAGGCCTAGCCTAAGGCTAACATAGGCAGTACACCTAGCCTAGGCTAAGTTACTTGGCCTGAATGAAATCTGGACAGTTAGTACTGTTTTGTTGGGCTAGGAGGCTAAGCCTAGTAGGGGCCTCAACTAGCCTAAACTCTAAAGTTATTCAGCCCAGTTTGAGACCTTATGAGTTAGGCCTAGACTTTAGACTTCATGTATGTGAATGAAACCTGACTTGACTTCCAGTTAATGAATTGTTGAATGGACCTAGGCCTAGGGGAAATTAAGTGACGCTGTACAGACTGTGCAGGAAATGACCATGATATGAAGAAGCAAAGTATACTTTTTTTTTGGAGTACTGTGGCATGTTTTCATTAAGTATTAAGGGGCAGTTCCATGGTAACTGAAGGACATTTTGACAGCCATGTATTCAAGCAGGTGTATCAAAACTATTAATATGAATTAATTTAAGCTGTTATTGTCATTACCTATAACTGAAACCTTCCATTCCCACCAAAATTATTTTGCATGAGCACCGTGTGTTTATTAAAAACCTTTATTGAATCACACCTCAGTGTAAAGCAAAGTAGAAAAAAAAGCACTAGTTATGTATCCGAACTCTTGAAAAATTTGAGTGTGTGGCCGTTTTTTTTCTCATAGCAACTCAAAAGGCCCATTTGCAGCATAGCAGAGTGAGCGATTCATCACTGTATCAATTATGTTGCAAAGAAATCGCTAAAGAGGATTTCCGGAGTCTGGATGACATTTTTGGTCAAAACCCTACTTTTTACATTAAGGAAGATTAACAGGATGATCAAGCCTATATATGTTTTCCATTTTAAGAAACTACTGATTTGGAAATAATGACACTAAAGTGAAATACAGTAACAAATTGATGTTTAATTAATTCAAGAACAAAGAAAAATATTAATCTTCTGTCAATGATATAAATTACTATATATAGTGCAGGATATGCAGCATGTAATTTTCTCTATTTCTTGGAAAGGAATTTCAGACTGGTCTTCCAAGTATAAATGATAGTATTAATGATGTAAATAATTGTCCCTAGGGCCTACATCAAGTTAGTAGAAACCTGATCTTTTCCTTTGTAAAGTGTTTACATACCCAGGAAAGCAATGTGAAAAAATAATGTTCAGTTTTGTCACATCTCCTCATGAAGTCACCACAATATCCAAACAGTGCAATAAAACTTCATCTGAGGTCGTTCTCAAAGTCATTATTGGTGTTGTTGCAGATTGACATTTTGTTAGTTGATACTGCAGGCTTTTTTTCAAAATTGTCCAAATGATAACCCAATATCATATGAGTAAGATGGAGCCAAAGCACATCTGAATAAATGTATTTGAAAAATCATGGATTGTGTAGCCACATTGTGCAGCCCATGTGTAACATTGTGACAAGATACTTTATTTTCATATAAATTTGTTATGCTTACAAATTTAAGGTCTGAATTCTTGATTCCATGTTTGCTATTTGCTACTGTGATAGTATGTGATCCAAATTTGTTTGAAGAAACTTTTTTTCATTAAGTGTACTGACATCATTTGGGTCATTTCACAAACGACGTCAGGGGCAAATCTCTTAGTGATATTAATTGCCGATATCTCAATATCGCAACAACAGTATATACTTACTATTCTTAGAAAGAGTTATGTCCAGTATTTTTTAAAACTAGTTGTACTTGCATCATCTCTAACAAATCCATGAAACATTCCTACAGGAGTACAGTACTGTACATGGTCCAGGCAAAGTTGCAATGAATCATACTAGAAAGTGTCAAGTGATCAGTTGTGAGCTTTGCAATTATTTTCATATCCACATCATGTGTGCCAACTAGTAGTGACATGTACTGTATCTTGTATTCCCCTGTTTTTCATAGATGGCAGTGGTAGCAGCTTATTATTTTCTCCTTTGCGCCCTCTATATATATATATGGCTGATGCTCCACTACTGGAGAGATTCACAGTGGACAAATATATGGAGCACCTACTCAGCCTCTTTAGGGTGGAAGTCTGTAGCTGATGTATTTTTATTGACCTCACCCAGCACAGAGATACATGAGATAACATTACTATCATACTGCCCCTAGTATTTTTCTGAGAGCCGATAATAGTTGAAAAATGGCCAAAAAGTGGACACCAAAACGTGACATAATAATACAATTGTTTTTTAAAAGACTATCAGATACAGAACAAGGGTTAGATCTTCTCATAATGTATGTCCTGTGAAGTGGATCACATCACTTTATTGAATGTGACATAGCATGGGGACAAATATTGCAGGAATTATTTTCTGTGAGCTATTCAAAAAGTGTGTTATGTATGTAACATTTGGTGTCCACCCTGTTAAATACGTAACACAACTCTGAGACCTGAAAACTGCAAGTACTTATCGATTGACTAGAGGTGTGTTTGTCAAGACCTAGGCACCAGTAGTTCGTATCGACATGTGCTTGCACTCAGCTCTTATATGTACAGAAATATAAGGACACAAAAATTTGATTTGTGACATATGTAACATTGGTGGCCACCCACCCAGTTCATATGTCACAAAGCTACTGCAGCCATACAGCCACACAATAAATTTCCAGTTGTATACACAGGTATATCATAAAAGCCTATGAGATTGTCTTTTAGATAAGTATTGCCATTTGTGGCAATGTTCACAAGGAGAGCCACTGTACGTGAATACAGGCTTGGTGTCCACCCCCTTGCTGTCCTGTTACGTACGTCACAAAAAAATTGAACTCCACCAAAATGTCAGTTTGAGGTAGAATATCAGGCTCTCTGTGACACTGATATTATTAACAACTTCAGTAGAATGAGTAATATACATAATATTATTTTTTTACTGAGGAATGAAGGATTTGAAAATTTCAAATTTTGAATGTGGACACCGTTACATACAGTACGTTACAATTTTAGTCAAAACTCTGTACTACAAACACCGGGCTTAGGCTGACTCTTTCCAGACACCTAGAATATTTACTACATCACTTAACCTGTGCAATAATAGTAAGCAGTGTGGGAATACATTCTGGTTCAAACCAGTAAATGCACATTTTCAGTGTTTTAAGAACAAATAGCAGCATTGTGACATACGTAACGGTGTCCACTTTTCTAACGGTGTGTTTTCGATGCCTTTTCATACAATATGACACTTTGTGGGCATAAAAGAAACTCATTTAGGCAAGAAAAATATGATAACACACAAATATCTTTATATGCAATTACAAGCATGCAAGTGGACACCATGTTACATACGTCACACGTGTAAATGAATGACCTACTCTCTGAAATATCTCACTCAGTTATTACTCAACTATCTTCCGATTTGATCCTCAGTTAAAATTTGATATTTGGAAGGTGATAAGCTACTTTTCAAATTTATTTGATGAATTGTAATTTTGGGTATGCATGTCAGCATGTCACACTTTCATTACCCAGTATTGAAGAATGACACATATACTGTAAATTAATCTGTGAGAATCTTTGCAAAAAAATGTTGCCTCAGAGAAGATGGGTCACATATTTTTTCATAAATTTCTTTCATAGCAAGTGCCTCAAATTTGTACAATTTATTGACTTAAGTCAGTCTTACATACAGTACACTACATTTTACAAGGACAAAGCTGCTGTTTAATGTAGGATGTTTATCATTAGACAGCTACGTACAGTACTGTACAATACAGTATGTAGTAGAGGATCCAGCTGATGGTCCACATGATGTGGATGGCTTGCTGCAGAGGTAGGTGCAAGGTTATGAGTTGAGGTTGCAGTGTGAAATGAGTTTTTCTTCTGTATGGTCCCACAACTGTACCATAGGTGTCTAATTTAGCTCTAGATTGTACTAATGAACATTGCCAGGAGCAGCACAATGTACATGTTAAACTCCTAAGCAACACTTAGCAGGTATGCAATGTTATTTATTTCACACTGTTATTATTCCAACTTGGTACTGAATAGGATTGTCCTTCCATTACCAATATGGTAACAGAACATGTATTAAATTATTGAAATGAACAAAAAGATGTGGGTAATAGTGACAATTTCATTTTGTACGTATGCCTAAACTTGCTTTTAATAAAACCTTTCCTTTCATGTGCCCAGCTATTTTTCCTACAACTAGGAAAATCAATGTGTTTTTGGTAACAGAAGGACGTGTAGTTAGGATAAGAAAAAAATAGTGGGACGAGAAACGTCAATCGTCACCACAAACAGTACAGAAAGGGTAGGTTCAGAAGCTACAGTATTGGGTTACATAGTCGTCGATACAGAAATCTGGGCTCCCTCAGTAATGCTCGAACTTTGAGGAGATAATGAACATTCTACAGGTTGGTTGACATTTTGGTTGGTTGACATTTTGGTTGACAAAAAGGGTTAAAACTTTAGTCACCTCCCTATTGAAACTTCAAGTTCATTCATTAAATATGATGTCGTGTAGCGAGTACGATACACACCATGTCACAGTGAAATATCGTACCAAAATATTTAATACTGCTTAGGCTAGATTTTGGTATTACAATACACTAACATACAGTAGTGCATATTGTGTAGCATACATATTTTCAAGCGATATCACGATATCGTTTGGCAAGTTACGGAAAAGTGCTCATGACATCGCTGGCTAAAATCTCATATCGCAACAACACTAATGTAGTAGCTTTCTAGTTCTGTACCACATTGAGTATAAGAGCATATTGACTTTGTTTGAGGTCAAAGGTCATTTGTGGTTAACAGGGGTCAAACTGTAAAAACCTTGTATTAAAATACGATATTTAAAGAAGGGACGCTTGGACAAATGTCATGCTTGGTATGTTGGTGCACCGTTGAGTGCAACATCCATATTGATTTTGATGGATGTCAAGGGTCTTTGAGGTCATAATGGTTTAAACTGTGAAAACCTTGTAAACACTATGAAGGAAAACTTGGACAAATGTCATACTGTTTGTGGTATGTAAGTGTACCACATTGATTACAAGATCGATTTAGACTTTGGTAGAGGTCAAAGGTCGTTTGAGCTCAACAGGGTCACATTCTGAAATTCTTGTGAACATCATATTTCAAGAAGGAAAGATTTGGCAGGTGTCATATTGAGTATGCATTTGTATCTCATAGAGTACAAGGACCATTTGGTCTTTAATAGAGGTCAAAGGTCATTCTTGAAATGTCAGCAAGGGTCAAATTGTGAAAACCATGCACAGGGTACAGTAAATATGTCTCACAAAAGGAAGCTTGTACAGATCTCATATTGTACATGAAGTATAGGTAGTCTTTGACATACTAATGCTATAATTTGCAGATACCATTCAGAAAAAAATGGTATTACGTGATCTGTTCTATTTCTTTTTACAAGACATATTTAAACTTTAAAAATGTATGTATTTATGTAGTTTAGTTAACATGACTTGTGAAATATTTTGTGGAGCATTTACTGTAAGCTTTGAAGTAATATAGATGGCTTTTTTTTTTATCGCAATTTCATCTGTGACTGAACATCACTTTATGCCAACATCAGTGTATGCCAAAAATCAGTGTAGGCTATCATTAGGCTTGGCCTGAAAGTCTTGGTGGGAAAACTTTATGATTTTCAAATTATTCCCAGTAATTTTTTCTTAATGATCATAATGACAAAAAAAAAATCAATATCGCCCAACGTTAGTATCAGTTTTCATGCACCAACAACATTCTGCTGAGCGATGATTAATTTCGAAACATAAAGTTACATGTGTCCTATAAAACTGTATTTGGTAGGAAATAATGAATATTTTGTGTTGGACTTAATATGAATTAAGTGGAAACATTCCGCAGCAGAAAATTTTGCAGCTTCGGTTTTGACAAGGCATTTTTTGTGTAAGCCATCATGCCAGTGTGTAGTAACGGTCACACTACTACTGTATGCTGAGGAATAGTCAGCACTTACACCGAAGATCTTTGCGTTGCAGTGCATGAAATACAGTACTGTACGAACTGGTTGGGCTCGCCTGTCGTTACAAACCCCCCCAAAAAATGAATAAAAAAAAATTGATACAAGGATGATTCCTGTTTCATATATCACAATAAAATGCCGATGAAAATTAACAAAACTAAAATCATGTAAATTGGTGGATGGCTGAGGTACTTATGAATCATTTTGTTATTTCTCAGTTATTCCGACCCCGTTACCCATCATCAATTAATACCATTGAAAAGAATGTCAATGTAACAAACTTGTAAAATGGTTGGCAATCTGCCAGCTGCTCACATGCAGCATTCATAACACTCAGCCAATCACAGTCAATGTTACACACATGCCCCCTGTCCATATTACACAGTGCTTGTGCAGTATGCCAGATGTTATGTTTTCACACATTGCTCTCATATCGTCCTAAAATGCAGCTCATTTTTGGAATGACCTGGGTTGTATTCAGTAGATAGTATGATACTTTAGTGTTTTTGAAAGAATAAGTAACATTGTTTTGTTTGAATGAATCATTGCATGGTTCCTCTATCGTTACAAAATGCAAAAATGAAACATACAGTACCTGCCTTTCTGATGATGCAAGGTTAAAGCTCAAAGGCATATCATTGTAGACCTTTTGTAACTTCAATTAATCACTATTTTCAAGATGAGCTGTTGTGGTTAAAGTCCTGTAAATGTTCAGGTACAGTATTCACAGTTTTACTCTGGTTAAGAATCATCATATCTTAATTCTACATGAAACTGTGAATGAGAACGTTTAATTTACAAACTTGATTAGTACAATTTATTGTGTACAGTACTTATGTTATAATCTTCAAAATCCTGCCAAAGTAAGAGCTATGCTCCTATGCTTCAACTAAGAAGACTATGAACATTTAAATTGTTACGATCAACTACTTTTCTGCAGTAGCTAAGTTTTCACCGTTTTTCAAGTTAAACTGGTATTTGTGTGAGTACTGTACCTTTTTTTTTTTTTCTCCTCCATTTCTGTATTTGAGTTTCAGTTGTACCAGTCAACCGTTCAACGAATGACATAATATACCACGGATCATCGTTACTAAGTCACAGCTGAGAACGGTATCCAACAGTGACACAAAGAAAGTCATTGTTAAAATATGTAATTGAATAAAAATATTACTGAAATACAAATGCCACATAATTGTTTTTGCCTCTTGCCTCTTTTGTTTTTCATTATGTGATTCAAATACCAACATAAAACATTCATTTAATAATTATTTTCCACTATTGCAGTGACAAATTTCTTCCAACTACTGTGCTTTGTAAAACTACGACAGAGGAAATAGCCTCATTGTAGTGTCACTGCCCTAGTGCCCTTTCCTATACATCCTACCATTCAGTTTTCAGATACATGACATTACTTTCACAGCACTGGTGCAACCTGAGACAGCTGATTGCAGAATTTGTTGTGGTTGACTTTACTCCACACTTGACTCCGAAAAGTTTTCAAAATACGCAATGTACCCTGGAGTCGCAAGACTGGCATAATTAAAGCAGGAAGTGAGAGGTCTGATGCTTACCAAAGCTTGTCACACAACTAGTTGATATGTAGATAATTAGTAAGGCCTTGCAAGAAAGAAATGCAAGGCAAGTGACAACCAGTTAAACTCATAACATGTGTATTATGCTGTCAAACATGTCCCCATCATATACTTCAAAAGTGGTGTAAGTGAGCACAACGTCTACCCCTTTGTTGATTATATACTGTTTAGTATTTAATAAAAGTTAAAAGTGGGATAGTACAACATGTTTGTTTCGATTGAATAACAAGTGTGAAATTTGGATGCATTTGGTATAACTTTGCCTGAATGTGACTATTTAGTTGTACATAATGAATTTCACTCATCTAATCCCTATGAGGCAGATATTAAAGAGAATGGAGAGTAATAAGTGCAGATGTTACAAGTGACTGTATGGCATGCGCAATGCTGGTACATACAGTGAGTAGTCACAATAGGCCAACACTGTGATGAAAGTGGTGTGTTTTTACTCCTCTTGATCATGCAGTATTGTGTCGTTTGATTACTCTCACAGCCTTTTCTTTATGGTCACATGACATCGTCTCTCTCTTTAAATCACGGGCATTGTCATTGATTTTTCTTGTAACCCTTGTCTTGACTTCATTTTCATAAGTGAGAAGTTTTTCTCTTTACCTGTTGACCAATGTCTGCGTTTCTTTTAAGTTCAGACAATCGTTTAAAATTTCAACACATTTTCCCCGAGGGCTCTGATCTGATCACACGTGGGCAGGCCTATGCTGTACATATACTGTATACAATAACAAGAACTGTTGTGATTTCTGGTATTAGCTTGATAGAGTCAAGTCATAGCAATTAATTTGTTGCTACAGTGTTTTGTTCAACTGATTCCTTTTGTCACCATCATTGTGTCATTGTTAGCTACCCTTCAAGTGTACCTACAGTAGGTCTGCCACATTGCTTCGTCATGTAGGTTCTGCTCGTCAGTTTTTAATCAGCAGAGGCCAGTTCTAAACTTAGATGCATCTTCTCTCTGCGGCCTCTGTCGAAGGGCTCGTTTATCACATGACTTGTCAAGTGTTCAGCTTCGTGTGGACAGCAGAGGTTTATTGCTTAATTCATCCAGTACAGTTACTACAGTGTACAAGTTACCTTTTTGCATAATGAAGGGAGAGCTCTTGTAAAACTCATCCCAGCTTTGTTCCTTAAACCACAGTATTAAAGGCAGTGTGAAAGATGTGGCATAGATAATAATTTGACCATTGTCAAGATAATGTTTAAACAACTTAGTATTTATGTTTAGACTACATGTAGTGTACAAGGCAGACTTGTGTGCACTTTCAGACACATTGATGTATCATACACAAAATGAGTGTACCTTGGGAAGAAAAGATAGCAAACATTTGATGATGGAAGCTGATGTTGTGCACAAAAGAAAGGGTGTTACTATTGATATGTGGATCATTTGATTCTGGTGTTATCTCAGATGAGTCTGTTATTCCAAGATCGTTGTAAGTTTTGTGGTTTTTCTCCCCACTACTTACACCGTACATATGGCAGTACTTGTGCTCTTTAAGAATCTCCGGGAAGTGAAAATGTACTGTATCTTCTCTCTCATCAAATCTTGTGAACATTGCTGTGTAACAATCCTGCAATTTTAGGGAATATCAGTAAATTAGTAAACACTTTTCAACATCAACATTACCAGGACTGTTTCACAGGGAACAATTGTACTGTAACTGTTTTCTTTGGTGAAAACACATTTCTTAAGCTGAAACTTTTCAAGCTTGTTACATCATTGGATGCTTTTTGGATAAAATGTTTTTTCCTTGTCTGTTGTGGATTTGTAAAAGAACTTGAACGACAGGAGCCTTGACAACAGTGAACTTTATTGTCTGTGAGCTACAGTAAACATGTGTCTGTAAGCATAATTAGCTCTTAACAAAGGTATAGTTGTTTGCCTGTCATCGACCAATTCCTGAGTAATTTACTGCTAGAGGAGGTTGCTTCCTTTGTCTTGGAAATATTGTGTGAAATATTTCATTGCATGAATGAATAATAGTCGTTCCTCAGATACTTAGAAAGATAACGTGGACTATTTCTTGAATGGAAATTTAATTTCACAGTGCTTTGATTTCTCTGTCCTATAATGCAGTGATTGATAATAATTTTCACAGTTAACAGACAAAAATACTGTACTGTAGGTCACAATATGGACATTTTCTCTACGATAGTTTCACCTAACCTGTTTCTGTTTTGGACAGTTTAGATTCTCTTGAGCTGAGTTACTGTGAGCTGTCTCTGATTTCATGTTTTCAGCAGAACTCGTAGCCCAATTGAATCTATTTCTCATACTAGACAGCATTTCCTATGCTTGCCCTTTCATATATATGTTATGGCAAAAAATTATGATGCTTTGCCTCGGTTGGAGAACCTCCCTTGATTTGCTATTTTTAGAAAATGACCTTTATATGAAACCTGTTCTATGGTGTAATGAGACACACACTCCACTGGAGCCTGTTGTTGATATTACATGCATGGAAGTGACTACCCCACGAAGTCCACATCGTAATTAATATTGCATTTGTAACAGTAGTCACTATGGACTGCATTTGTTGCATGTTGCACTGTACTATTGTTCAGCTATAGTAGATGAATTAATCTACAATACAGTACTGCAGCTAGAATGTGCATGTAATCCAAATCCCAGAATACATAGTTGATATGTGTAGCGTGGGTTTGTATTGATGCTAGCAGCTGCAGCGCGCAGTGTATTCCTCAGCACTGTGTTGTTTCTTAGAGATGGATGAAGGAGTAAGAATGAGAGCCAGATGAACGTAAATTCTTCATCAGTGAGACATCGGAGTGACACATCATCATCGCCATCGTCGTCGTCGTTTGGGTGTTCCTCGTAGATTAGAAGCAGAATCCTTGGGATATGAGTTAACTGTTTCTCTCTCTGCTCTCACAGTACCGCTGTAGTAGTAATAATAATAATAATAATATCCACTCTCATGTTGATTATCCGTAACTTGGCAGCTAGGATGCAGGGTAAGTAGCTACTTCACTGATCACATACGTACAGCTATGTCTGGTCTTTGTACTTAATAGGCGCGTGTGTTGCGTTGGTCAAGTTTATGCAACAGCATATCGCTGTGTGTGGTATCAGCAGTGTAGCTTATCATACAGTTTTATGAGCCTGTGTAATTATTAGAGATTGACTGGTTGTACAGAGATTGAAGCTTGCACTAATGTCACAGAAACATGTGTGTCCAGAAACAAGTTTTGATATACAGATGTATAGATGTAGTAAATGCACAGTAATTGACCAAAGTTTTATCAGTGTTGCACAGACTTAAATTTCTCAGATTGCAACAGCATTGTTATGTTGTGTTCTTGTTGTAAAGTGTGTTTAGTATTAGCACTGAGTCTTTGTATAGTTAAACTGCAGGTAAATTGATCCTTCCTAATGTACTTGATAGTGAAGGACACTGACAAGTTGAAATTACAGATGTATGTATAGTATGTGTGTGCAAGCTGTCATTCATTTGAACTTTATGTGTGTGTTGTATAAGGATCAATGTTTGTGTATTAATTTCAACATACTGTGTGCATCAGGTAATGTAAAGACATAGCAGTGTAGAGCAACCGAGTGAACATAACATCCTGAAAGAATACTGTAGTTTTTAAAGAATATCCAAGTTTATTATTTGAACTGAACAGATTCTGGTTTCGGTAAGAAAAATTTCTCTAATAGGTTTTACTTGTGAAAAATTTGTATTATTGAAGATGTTTGAAAAGGACGTTAACCATTAACAGTAGTTTGTACACGTATGATTTAACCTCTAAAACAAATCAGACATACTGAGTACGATAAGAGCTACAGTAACATTATGGTAAGGTCACAGCAAGTTTAATTGACGATGACGTAAAACTGAGATGTAACTGGTGTTACAAAGTCAACTTAAAATGCAGTATACATACAGAAGGATGTCATTTTGTTTATGGTGTTCATTGAATGTAGGTCATAGGGAGAAGTTGAACAGTTAATACATTGTTATTGTATGCATTGAGTCCTTTGATTTTGATATTGTTGCAGTCAATCATGAAGATACTAAGATTTCAATTTTACAGTACTAGTATGTGTACATACTATAGGGTAACCTTCTAAGCAGGTGTTGGTTTGTGCGGCTGTTTAACGTAGGTTCTAAACACCTGCAAATGCTTAGGGATTTGTCTCATCAAAGATCCATGGTCTCAATATTAATGAGTCTTTCTTAATGTCTGATGATTGGCTCAAAAGAGCACGAATAATCAAGAAGTATTGAGTGTTACTGATTGTAATTGATTACATCAGCATACATGACTGTTAACAGCTTACATTCTGTACACACATTCAGTTGGAATCCAAGTGATAGTTGGCAGACGTCGGTATTACGAATGCAGTCAGAGCTGATACATGAGTAATACACATTTGTTGTGCAGGCTAACCCTAGCTACTGTAGGCATTATGTTCTGAGTGGACTGTGGAGTTCAATAAACTGCATATCTGTACAGTAGCCACTAATTGTCAGCGCACAAATTATGTAAAAAAAATAAAAATCATGATAAACATCTTCTTGTATTAATAATGATGTGCCAAGTCAGTAACCATGTATTGTTTGTTTTACTTACTTTATTATCTTATACATTTGTATATGTCGCCTTTCAGTATAACATTATTCAAAAGCTCTTGACAGAAAACTGTTAAAATCGAGATAGGGCCTACTTGTACTAAGCAAGTTAATAGACAGTTGAGACACAATGTGAAGAAAAAGTGTACACAAACAAGTACAAAGACTACAGCACATACAGCAGAACTGACAAAAAAATCTTTAAAAGCAAGAGTCTGTATGTTTTTAAAGGAGGGAGGGTCATTTCATAACCAGGTCCACACACAAAAGGAGTTCTATGATCACCAAAGCTTTTACACCTACGGAAGTACGAGAGACAACCACAGTAAAAGTTTGAGAATCAGGTCAAAGACTATAATTTATTATTTTGTCTGGCATTGAGCAATCTGCTAAATAAGAGGGAGCCTTATCATGTAGGGTTTTATAGACTCAGCAGACATATCTTGAAATGTATCCGGTATTACTGGAAGGGAGTGGAATTGGAGTCGAACTGGGGTGGGAAGTTGTCATTCTACTGGAGCAGAAAGCAACACTGGTGGTGTAATATTATAAGCATTGGATTCTGATTCTTAAGTGATTAAAAATTTAAATTTTTTTTTTTGAAATTTGAAAGTTATAAGAACCAATATAACAGTGTGCAAGATCATGAAAAAGTACTTTGCATGATTCAAAAGTCAGGCTACTCTGAACAAACTCAGTGCAATAAGAGTTTAACTTTAATGAGTCGCAGTTTTACATTTAGCAGTTACATGTTAAGCAGCCCCCAAACCAAACACTAAGGATTTTAATACTGCTGGTGCATGGTTCTGTATGGTTTCACTGCTAACAATGGTTGACTGTGAATTAAGCTCACAGTAACTGTTGTCATGTGTAGATCCTAAAACAATATTAGTTCTGTAATTTTTGCATAATTCATGAAAGCATTTTATATTACCGTTTCAACAAGATTCATTGTGGGTCAACTGGTAAATGATAAGTTCTTTCAAGAAAGATCTCAGATTTTCGTTATGTGTAGTTTTCCTTCAAGTATAGAAATGAGATGAAGATGAATCCTACAAGATGATGATTTGGGTATTTTCTTGTACATGTGAATATTAACAACAGCTTTGACCATAGATATGTTTAGTCCACAGAAATCAGTGTCATAGTTTAGATTTTGTTCAAGAGAACTGAACTTACACTTCAAAATTATGAGACCTATTTAAAATGTACAGCACATGCATGTTTTCAGTCAGGCTACCGAACATACAGTAGTGTGGTGTCTTAATTGATTTACTGTAGACCTACTACAAAGTTGTGAAATGTGGTTATTCTGAAGAGCCTACTGTAATATTTCAAGTTGTTTTTAAATGCACATAAAGAACTGTAAGTAAAGGTTCATAGAACTTCACACAGCGCTGTAGAATAGTCAGAGGTGACTTCTATACAGTAGCCACAGTAAATTAACAGTACTGTAAATTTAGTGTGTCTAGTGCGATATTACTGTACAGTAATAGCCTGCACTGGTATGCAAAGGAAGGTATTGACATTGTTAGGTAGACTACATTACTCCACAGTACTAATTTATTTTTATATATATATATATACGTTTGTTAAGCGATGAGTAATCGTCCTTAGCATTGATCAATGAGCTAATTAAGTTAATGGAGTACAGATACAGTAGTAGATGCTGATAGACAAAAAACAGATCATAAGACAAAATGGTGATACTGGAAACATCTGGTAATTACTGTATATCTTGATGTTAAAGTGTACTTCATTGGGCTGTGTAGCAAAAAGTGTAATTAGAGTAGAATTGTTTGCTTGTAATTGAGTTAAATCTGATCATCAAAGCTTTTTCTCTATCCATTGCATATGACAGCACTGCAGTGGGCAAGTGTACACTGTACTTTAAATTACTGTATTGTACAGTCACTGCACTTCATGATACCGTTCCACACACTGCACTATACTCTGCTGTATATCACACATAAAGTGTGTATGTTTTCTGATTTTTAGCAGCAGCTTTCTTCTTTGACCTCCTATGAGCAGACACATGATTACCTCACATTACAACTATGTATTTATAAGTACCTAACATTTCAGACGATGCTGTGAGCTTTGCACATTACAACTATTTATTTATAAGTACCTAGAACATTTCAGACGATCGATGCTGTCAGCTCTGCAGGGTCTTTGTTTCGGGTATATTGTCGTTACAGTCATAAATTAATGCTGGTCATGAGTCATGACTTTGGAGAAACAAACCATCCAAAGTAGATGAGATATATTAGATATGATCTATTAATAGTCTGTAAGATGATGAATTTATAGAACACTGGTAAATGTATATATGGATGCACAGTAGTGTAACTGATACAGTAAATATGTGTCGTTGTTGATAGTCTATAGTTATCCCTAGACTCCTTCCAGGTGACAGCTGCCTCTCATTATCTTTGGGTTTGATCTGGTCTTGTGTCTCATCTCCTCAGTGATGCTGGCACCTACAGTCTACTGTACATTTTAGAAACCATGTCCTCCAGAATCAAAAAGACCTGGAAAAGTTAATTAGCCTGAGTAGTGACATTACGCTGTTGGAAAATTAAAAACGTTGAATATTCATGGATTTACGTTGGCCTGGACCATTTTCTGTATGTATTGTCTATCGCTATGACGGTGGCACAGAATGTTAGCACCAATCAATTCTTCGTTTGTAAAAGAATGTTAGGGGTTGGCCAATCACAGTGATGTTCAATAAAGGACATCTTTGTTTTGATCTGTCAGCATAAATATCCTATAGAATGTACCGTGTAGGTGGTAACAATAGCCTATACTAACATTCTGTGCCACTGTTACACTCCTGTCACATAACTTAGGAGATCTAATGTAACCTACTCTGGTAGGTTTGCAGTACTGTAGGTATGTAGCTCTTGAACATTATTTCAATGTAATTATAAAATTTGCTGAACTTCATTTGTCATGGAAACTACTGTACCAACCAATCTTTGATTGAAAATGATTTTTTTTTGCTTTGACTGTCCAGTAGCAATATTGTAAACTGTGCAGTAACCTGCTGTTATTATAAAAATGTCCTGCTATTGGGCCCTTAGTGTAACTGTAGAGTTATGATCGATACTGTGTCACTGGATACTGCACAATGACTGTTCTCCACTTGGCATGGAGTGTCATGAATGCATGAACATGTGCAGAGAGACCGCTTTATAGTTTCTATCCAGGGCACTGGTTATAATAATTCTGCAGTACTTATTCGTGGAGGTTAGCCTGTTGGCTGAGTCTTGTATTCATAGTGGAAGATACAGCAGTTGCAGATTGTCAAAGACCCATGTTTCACTACAAGACAAAAAAAAAAAAAACATCCTTGATTTTGTTGGTATTTTAAATATAGTGGTAAAATGGAAAGTCATAAAATAGCATTACTGAAGCATCTTCTAAATGTTACAAAATATGATCTGGAGCAGTTTACTTCGTGCTTTTAAAGCCTACACATTGTTTGCTATTGTATAGCATGTATGGACGATTAACATACCTACAACAAAGTATCGTTGAAGTGCCAACATTATCAACGATCTTTTCGTTGCTTTGAAAAGTTGTAGTGGATATAGTCCTCCAGTCTGACCAGTAGTTGCTCAACTTGCTCTCTTGTTAAGGATTACCAAAGCTGGTTTTTTGATGCACTTGAAATAGTCCGAGTAAACCTGCTGATAGTCAAAGAGCTGGTGATGATATGGATTGTCAATGTCAGCTAACCTTGTGGAACTGGTAGTGTAGCATAACTACTGTAGCATAATGTCTTTTCCTAAATATGTAAATGTACTTTACTATCTTCTGAAGAGTTCTAATTCAGATGTGTAGTGATGTGGTGGCTCTTTGCTTTGTATTCTCTTATATCAGAGTTAAGTTACTTTCCTCAGCTGTCATGTGTTGAATATTCAGTGACATCAAATTTGTCATTTTATGGTACAAGCTGTATATTTATGGCATGCTAACATTGACTAGCACTCTCAGTAACAGCCATTCGCTCACTGTATGTACATACAGGTAATTTGGCAGTTAATGAAAACAGTCGAACCTGCAAACTGTACAGTATGCATTTTTACAAACTTGTTTTTTTTTTATGGTAATTTCATGAAATTAAGCCAGACCCCCAACCCTATCTGAGCATCTCTTGAACTTTATTCAGTCAATATGCTCTATAGATCTGTATACCATCCTTTCAATGCTCATACATCATTGCTCTGTACTCCATTTTACTTCTCTTCATCATCAGTTCCCTATCTTCATCATCTCTCCTGCCTCTTTTCCTCTTTTCTCCTTTGCATCTTCATCACTTTATTAATTTTCCCTCTTGTTGTGTTCCATACTGATATCAGTATTGGAATCACTATGAATGGCATTAAGACTACTGTAACTCTAATTAGTATTGGCGTATACTGGAACCTTGCCATATTGTCAAGATAAACAGAAAACATTTGGAACTCACTGGAAGTATCATTTTTATACAGTATTTTTGAAGTTAATCATGACCAGCTGAGCTGTAAGTGACATAGTATCTGTGATACATCCAAGAGCAGAGTAACCTCTGTGTTATTAGTGTGTGCCCCTCGATATCAGCGAGTTCATCTTGGGCATTTCTTTCACTAGTAAGTGTTCCTCATTATAATGTTCTTAATGTACAGTGCCGCCATGGTAACCATTTCAGCCATTCTGTAATACTGCAATTAAGGAAATCACTAAATGAGATTTCCTCCTTTAACTGTTCTAGTTCAAGTATCTTCGGCATGTGGGTTTTTCAGGACGGACATTGACGGATGTAGGAATAACGCCGTCTCTATAAGAACTGTTAAATTGCTAGCAGGAGGAAGAGCATCACAGTATAATCTAGCAATGGTGATCCTGTGATGTACATAGAATGTTTCTCGTAAGGAATTAAGATTAATAAGTAACTTGCATTTGTTTGTGCATTTAGCTCTGTTATGGAAACATTGCCAAGGGTAGTACACCGTAATGCAGAAAGGTAAGTGGGATGAATCTGTATGTAGTTAATGTAGGCCTAGCTTGGACATGTTATGTGTAGTGTGGACAAGCATTGCACAATCTTTGATGTTATAGTTGAACTGTACTAGAGATGGACAGCCTACAGGATTGAAATAAACAGTATACATACTGTACAACCTATCTTAATGTACAGTGCTGTATACATACTGTACATCCTATCATATGTTGCTATACTGTGCAGCATTATGTACAGTATAACCAGACCAGACCAGATTTATTCACAGTATCAAGGAATTGATGGGCCTTACAGTACTGTATATTTTACATCAGTTCCCTATTTTGTAAAATAATGTACTGAAAGTATTGCTCAGACAAACTCTGAGCCTCTCAAGTGTTGGAAAATTTGATCAGTTTTATTTCCCCATTGTATTGTATGTTAGTGTGATTGATGATATTCCAAGTATTGCAAGTCATATCATATTAGCTGAAGTAAAGCACTCAGTAACAGCATCAAGTAGGAACTTCCCCTGTACATAGTAAACCATTCTATATGGTAGGTATCTTTTTCACTGCACACACTTTATGTTTAGTGAATACTGTAGGCTGCATTTCAAAATTGATATGATCAAAGTTGGTTCATTAGTTTTTCAGATATATTTGGAGAATTTGTGTAAATACTGCAATATTGTCGGGTAAGTTGACAAGTCAGCTCATGAGTGCAACAACCTCACATGAAAACAATAAACAAAAAGAATCTACATGCACACAAATCCTAACTGAAAGGAAAGCCTGGAATGTCTCCATTGAAGTTCTGCACTGTGTAGTGTACAATGACTGAATGTTCAAGTCTTACAGTAGCTGATATCCTCTTGTAGTGGAACGGGTATACTGTACATAATGCCTATCCTACATCAAGGTCTCATAATTTTTTCAAACTTTATTAAAGTGAATGAGTCCTGTCAAGCATCCCTCTTCAGCCACTTCATCGTGGATGCTTTTGTTTTAATTTCAGCATTTTCACGTGTTTACGTAGAAGTGTGATCAATAAAACAGGGTGGGGGAGGGGTGGACTATACTGTGTGATTGAAATCGCTGGTGTTGAAGTTGCTGTAAAAGTACTGTCACAGCTTCCATGGATACTGTTCTAGAAGTTCTGGCATTTTTTCCATGGATACTACAGATCAGGTCACAAGGAACTGAAAAGTTTGAGCTTCTTCGAGTCTTACGTGCTTCGTTTCTTTTTTTTTTAAGAAAAATTCCGTCAGCCCTTGTTGTGCCTTACTAAAGATGTTGTTTGTTTTGGGTAAAATATCAGCATTACAGATGACTGCATTGTTAACAGTTCACCAAAATGTCATTTGCTTGACATGACATTGGTACATTATGCAATGTTGTTGTTTCTTTACAGGCACATCGATTTTTGATAGCACATGCATCCTTTCAAAGAACAGAGTTCATACTGTACAAGTACCAATAGATTAGTACAATAATATGTTTGAGACAATGCAACATACTAGACTGTAATAGTTCATTGTCTTGAATATGCACTAATTATGTTTTTGGATTTATTCATGATCAGATTAATCCACTAGGTGAATTGTTTTCTGTTGCATGTGACTCCTTTATATCCTTGTACAATTGTAGCCAGCACTGCATGGCTTGTGCTGTAACTTCACTCAGCTCAGCCAATATGATACATGTACGTCTCAGTGTGTGTTGAGGAACACAGACATTTTTAAACTGTGCCACTTGTATCCTATGAGTGAAATCATATTGACACGTTTTAGCTGTTGCTAGCCATGCTGCCCCTGAACAATGCCATGTTCATTTGTTCGCATCAAACCAGAACAAATGTTGGGGCAGTCGTTGGTCCGTACATGTATGTCAAACACAGGCCAAGATCAGTTCTACAATGAGCCTTAACTTCTTTCAAAAGTTAGTGAAACCCTAAAGTTAATTGTGTGGATTAGATTTGGCAAAAATAGTTCTAACTGTTTCAAAAGTTAGAGACACTTAAGATTCTAGCCATTTGCGCTAGTGTATAAATATCTTGTATTGGGCTTTTTAAACTTACAAGTCTTTTATTTTATTTTCTTTTTTCGTTAACAGCTCTCAAGAAACTACAGCACGTTGCTGCGATGAGTAGGGCCAGCCCAGCAGGGAAGGCCCGGAGCCACACCCCGACGACCAATCAGGATTTAGCTAGTCTATTCGAATGTCCGGTTTGTTTTGATTATGTACTGCCTCCAATCCTTCAGTGTCAGAGTGGTCACCTGGTCTGTTCCAACTGTAGACCAAAGCTTAATTGTTGTCCCACCTGTCGGGGTCCTCTAGGTAAGATTTCAAACCAGTCGGTTTTGGTAGCTCCCTGCCCTTATTCCTTATTCAGGTCAGCTGTGTTAATCTGGATTGAAGTGTGGGATTATGATCATTTTGCCAATGTCTACACAAAATATTACCTGTGAGGGATAAATTACCCTCATGCAGTACCACTGTTGGGGTAATTTACCCTCTTCCAATACCTTAGTTGGGGTAAATTACCCTCATACTGTACCACTGTTGGGGTAAATTACCATCATGCGGTACAACTGTTGGGGTAACTTACCCTCTTCCAGTACCTTAGTTGGGATAAATTACCCTCATACTGTACCACTGTTGGGGTAAATTACCATCATGCGGTACAACTGTTGGGGTAAATTACCCTCATGCAGTATCACTTCTGGGGTAAATTACCCTTATGCTGTACCATTTTGGGGGTAAGTTACCCTTATGCTGTACCACCCTGAACATCCAAATGATGATACTGTTAACATCACAGGTCCAACATGACCTCACAGATCGCTAAACCATGGACGTTACTGACATTATTACATACATGTGGTTGTTTGAACCTAAATTAGGTCACATGACCTACTGTGCAGTTTTAGAATATTGTATTTTAACTTGTTTGTTTGTTTGTTTGCTGTGTGCCGAGCATGCTTATTGGGAGAGAATGTAATTTCAAGATTCACATTATAGACATGTGCACCTACCCCAGGAATTAGTTAAGGGGAGTCCATCATACATTGATCTTTAACTCTTTTGTACACATTCAGATATTGATTCTACAGACCTGTGCATGGTTCATTCGTATTCAGTAGATTGTGTCACCGTTCTCTTAGAACTGGCTTAAAGACCTGAGGGAGATTTGAAAGAAATAGATGGTCACCGATGGAGCTAACACATCCATTGTAATGATACTTAGTCACTGATGACATGTTTTAAGCACTTTATTGCAATCAGCTTTATAGATTGCCTTACAACAAAGAGCATGTCATTGCCAGGGCAACACAAAGGAAGACAAAAGACAAAGAAAAAAAAGAACATAATGCTTCAGGTTGTTACATTTTGAACAGTTTTTACTACAAATGAGTACTGAATGGATTGATTCCTCACTAGTGACTTGGAGCTGGCAGTGGCTGATTATAGCCAAATATATATGTCAATCAATTTTATTAAAATGCCAAAAAATTACATAAAATCAATGTTCGATTGAATACTTCCTTGTTAGCACATAGAATTGATGTTAATCTTTGATGGCGTAAATTGTTTTGTGAAATACTGATACCTTAAGTTAGTTCACTGTGGTTTTATTGTTATTAACAAATCTAGGCCTACAGTATTTGCATACGATTTGCATGTCATAGATACAAATAAATTTTGGACTTGTAAAGAGAAAAATGATTGACTGTGCAAGCACTTTATATGTCTTTGCCAATTCTGCTTGGTGTTACTGTAGGTCTGAAAATGTAACAGCTGACTGTTATTTAATGTCTTTTATCTTCAGGGAGCATTCGAAATCTAGCGATGGAGAAAGTAGCCCAGACGGTGATGTTTCCTTGTAAATATGCCTCAGTGGGGTGCCTCCAAACGATGTCATACACAGAGAAAACAGGACCACGAAGAGACCTGCGAATACAGACCTTACTCTTGCCCATGCCCAGGGGCATCCTGTAAATGGCAAGGGTCATTGGACCAGGTTATGATTCATCTGACCCATGCACATAAAAGTATAACAACCCTTCAAGGTAATGAAACAAAGATTAAATTATAACAAAACCTTCAAGATAATGAAAAAAAATAAATTATAACAAAAGCTTCAAGGTAATGAAAAAAAGATTAAATGATAACAACCCTTCAAGGCAGTGAAGAAAAAAGATATAAAATCAACGGCCAAATGATACTTACGAAGGGGTGTAGCTACATGGTGATCTGCAGTGGTCGACCACGACAAAGAGACAAGAATACAAATTTACTGATCATGACTAGAAAGCCATTACCACCTCTGCTGTTGGCAGAGTCCATTAAAAATATGCTCTTGGGCTTGCTTTGCTAGCCAGGGTTCAAGAATTAGCTACTGTCTTCAAAACAACCACCACTCCATTCTGCCCAGTTACAACCCTGCTCATATTTTTGTTTGTTGTTGATTATTGCTCAAAATCTCAGTAAAAATCATGTTTCTGAGCTATTTGGATTTCTGTGTAGTGTCTCTCTCACTGTTATTTCTTTTTCAAGGGTTTCATTCGTTTGTAAATATTTTGAGTGAAACAAAAGTTTGTTTTGTTTGGTGAGAAAAATGGTAATGTATTGTTAAAGCACTTTAGTTTTATCATGACTCCAGTTTATCAACAAAGCCCTGAAATTCGTTGTCTATAAATTAAATGCTTTCGTAGGTCATTTCTTTACATGCTCCTACTACATTCATAGTTTATGACCAACTTGATAAAGCTTTCATAAGTTTCATTAAGCATCTGTACATTACTGTGTGTCTGTGTAAAGAGTAGGATGTGTATCAACAAAACTTCAAAATTTGGTTCCCATGGAGACACTCCTTTTCTCTGTGGGATTCCTCTTCGTCGGCTTTTTCCGTAATAAAAAGTTTTTGAGGAATTTAGTGAAAGAGCCTGCCAGACCAGGAAGTATAACAATTAAGGAGTCCTTGTTGGAGTCATCTTACTGATTAGATTCTTGGCTAGCCTTCACAGGTTGAGATCACCCCTTCCCTTCCCCATTCTTCGATAACCAAGTATCTATCACTATCTTATAAATGAGAACACACTTAAATGAGGGCACTTATTGAGCTGGTCTAAACTATTCACAGTTACCTCGTGCAGTATACATTGTATTAAGTTAGATGCAAAGAAACTCACCCTTTACTTCAGCCTCTCTTTTGTAAATAACTACTGCATCTTACTTCAGTAGTTATGTTTGATCAGTTCAGAGCTACCTGCCTAGAGGGATTATTTTCACAGTCATGTTCAAATGATGCATTATGTATTGTCTGTCGTTGGTGTGTCATTGTGTCGAAGAGAATGAAAAACAAACAAACCGGCTCTGATTCAGCACTTTCAGGTAGAACGTTTGGCTGTAGTGTGTAGCATACACATGATATAATAGAACATAAATGAGGTAACTGTGTGTGTGTGTCATAGACAATGGCACAAAGTATAGTACTATATATGTGGCATCTAGAATGTGAACGCATGTGTTGCAGAGCTAATGTAATAATGATGCATTAATATCTCTTGTGTTTTCTACTGCATGTAGCTGGAATGCACTATCTTCTGTATAGTATGCTGTAGGTGGACGTGTATGGCAAAATATATGTTGTGTTGGATAGTGGTTCTCTGTTGGACAGAATACATTCTTATACATGCACAGTATGTATATGGTACCATACTACAGATTGCATTTTAGGAAATTGTATACAGTACAGTACAAACATTTAGCCATAGTCGTGGCATGGTGTAGTGGAACATATCACAGTCACCTGTGAATGACCTTGTTGTGTATGCTGCAGACACCACAGAAGCCATCATTGTTATCGGCACATACCCACTGTACATTCCAGCTGTTTGTTAGAAATTGTTTCAGCTTTTTAATGTAAGGAATGTTAGACCCGGAAGTGAATGGGATTCATGGTCAAGTACCTGGAAGTTGATTGAGTGATGAGTTAATTATGAGCAACATTTAAAAAAAAAAAAAAAAATGTTCATACTGATAGCATTTTGAAAATGAGTATATGAGGACAAGTCAGAATGTAAAGTATATAAGTTCAGGAATAAATGCTGAAAATTAGTTTTGGATGTACAGATTCCACTTACATTGTAGCATAGCATGTAGTACAGTTCCCATGTTTCAGAGATCTTTGAACAACATCTGTTACAGAGCGTGGTAACTGACGTCTGAAGGCTGGGTGACACTAACTTGATTGCGCAACTAGTTAGGGCAATTTTAGTTGATCCTAAGAGTTGCTTGGAATAGAAATATCATTATATTTATCTTTAATCATGGTTTTCTTGAATGGGTGAATTAATTTTCATGTTAATATTTTGCATTCTTTGATGTTAATGTGCAAATCATGTTGCGAATTTTATTTCAAAGCTGACTGGTGCGTTGAACAATGCATGTGTCCCGGCATTTAGAATTACAATATACCTCATCTCCATGCCGTGGTGAGACAGATCTGTAAAGTTGCTTGTGACAAGATGATGTCACAGAACTCTAACACATCTCCTTCATGTTCCTGTTGCTGGTACATTTATGACAGAGATGAACTTTTTGGCTGTCTCTGTAGACATGTGGAGAAAAATGCATGTCTAGCTTATTGGAATTAATCATACTGTACATTGTCACTCTGAGTATCCTACAGCAGATCTCCTGGTTGGTAGTCATGGTAACAAAGAACATTCTCATTATTAGTGTTGGCTAGTAGTCTGCTTGTTGTGTCTCTCTGTAGCTGTACATAATCTGTACGTACTAACTTACCTCGTGGGACATAATGCCCTAGTCTAACTTACTCTTCAGTACGTACTGCCTTACTCTGTGGGACTAGTGCCTTTTTGATAGGAAGCTATTAATTACCCTCACTTAACTGCTCTAAGGTTTGGTTTTTCCCTGTTCATGTCAGGGATGTTGTTTGTTTCCTCTGCCTATATGACTCCAGGAACTTTCATTTTAGTCACTGGCAGTATGCTAACTGTAATCTCAGGGTAGCCTGAGTTATGTCACGCAGCCGTTAACAACTGTCAAATTGTTCTTCTTGTTTGTTTTGCCTCAATGGTGCATACATGCATCTATGTTTCTTCTAAGTAATGTACAAACCTACCCTAATTCAAGGCCGTACATTGCCAAGCAATGACGTGACAGTGTCATAAAAGTTAAGGGCTCAATCACTGCTCAGTGCTACTGACGTCATGACTGCTGTCACGGCTGTAGTGTGACAGCATAATTTCTAGAAGTGCTTGACCCTTCTTGACAATCAGTGTGTTTCATTCATATCCATCTTGTTATGAACATTACTTATCCACCAATTCTTGTCGTGACTGCTGTCACAGCTGTAGTATGACAGCATCATTTCTAGAAGTGCTTGGCCCTTCATGACAATCAGTGTGTTTCATTCATATCCGTCTTGCTATGAACATTTGTTATACACAACTGCCTTGTCAAAGCTTGGTTCTAAAAGGGGGACTTTTTCAGTGACCTGAAACTAGCAGAAATGTTGCAATTGGTGCAAAACTCACCAGATCAGGCTTACTGTAACTTACAACATGAGGCTAAACTCAGTATTATGCTAAACTCACAGCATCAAGCTCTCATAACATTAGGCTAAACTTAGAGCATTAAGCTACTCTCATAACATTAGGCTAAACTCAGAGCATCAAGCTAATCTCATAACATTAGGCTAAACTCAGAGCATCAAGCTACTCTCATAACATTAGGCTAAACTCACTTTTAAGTTAAGCTCAAGTCACAGCGTCCAGTTGTAAAGTGCTTTTTGGTCTCAAATGTTTAATTATATAAACATGCAAGTATGAATTAACTTCGAGTTTACGCATGGTACTCCTTGAATTTAGTAGCAGTATGCATCATGTGGCTTCTTTTTATTTTCCCTGCATTCTCTTTACTGCACACCTACAATAGCTGGCTAATGTTGCAGTTAATTGACAATGTTTTGTATCTGTACTGTAGTTAACTTCCATACACCACAAACAGTAAACCTCACCACAAAATCAATGAAACAGAAATAAAAGAAAGGCATTTATGATTACCATCAGTGCAGATCTTAATAGCCCTGGGAATCTCATGTATGACATCACAGAGCTACAGAATACAGCCACGCCATTGATTGCTTCTTTAGCATTGTGTAACATGGAATGTGGAATACTCGCGGCACAAGTAGTGTTGATACTCCGACATTTTGCACCTTTCATGGTCAGTGGAATTGCAACAACAGAGAATGATTTTTAAACTGAAGACTAGACTAATTGAAGTGTTTCCTATTTAATTGTTTGGAGTTAATAGTCACTGCTGTGGAAATGGTTTGTAAATTTGGTATTGTGATGTCATGCATGAGTTGCTTTGGTAATTGTATTCTGACACTGTACTTCAACTCCCACTGTCAGGGCAATCTGAGTGAGGTATGGTCTACATCGGAGAGTATTTCATGTACATCTTGACAATGTCATATGCTCTGCCAGTCACTGTACATTCAACAACTTATTAGAAACTACTCATTTAGAAAGTTACAGCAGGTCATTTTGAAAAGCACAATAGATCTCAAACTTTGTCAGAATCAGGAGAAATGTGCTGGTAATTTGTGACCTTCAAATAGAATTGATTTTTAATCAACTTAAAATATGTATTTTGGCCGAATATCTTCACTATGTTGCAATTTTGACTATAGATTGCAAACTTCATTTTGTTGAGCAATATCTGTGACTCAAAAACTTGTAGACTAATTGCATGAAAGAGTCAAATAAAGAAAAAAATACTGAGACAATCTTACGTCAAAAAAGAAGTGAGTGAGAAAAAGTCACTTAAGAGACACTTTAAGTCCAAATGTCACATTGGGTCACAATGAGAGCTCATGGTATTTTACTGTATTTCTGTTTTACTAATTTCAGGGGAGGACATTATTTTCCTTGTCAGAGATATAAATCACTTGGATCTCATGTCATTTTATTTCTGTTTTGGATTTCAGGGGAGGACATTGTATTCCTTGCCACAGATATAAATCTACCTGGTGCAGTAGACTGGGTTATGATGCAAAGCTGTTTTGGACATCACTTCATGCTGGTATTGGAGAAACAGGAGAAATATGACGGCTTACAGCAGTTCTTTGCAATAGTACAACTAATCGGTTCCAGGAAGCAAGCAGAGAGCTTTGCATACAGGTAATATTTTAGATGAGAGACTGAAATCATGAAAAAAATCACAAAAGAGTTGAAGCAAGGATTTATGTGAAAGGGGAAAAACGGCTTTGTATTTCATGTAGCTGAGGTAAAGGAGAAGAAATCCGTATGTCTGTAATTGGTCTGTGGTTTGATTGTTTTATTAACTTGGTTGTTTCTAGCTGTTAAGTTTTTAAAGTTATGCAGTTTCCCTGCTCAGCTTGTCAGTTTGATGGTACAGTTTATGTGGTGACAGTTGTTGCTGTGATATTATAATTGCAGTTATGAGGTCAGTTGGTGTTTTAAAGGTGTTGGTGACTGAAAGATTATATTTTATGAAGTAAAGAGAAATTTCTTCTTTGTTGATGAAATCCATACATTTCAGTAGGGGTTTCTGTTGGAACTTGGAAATTCTGAATTTTTAAGGAAACATCCATTTCAAAAGTGACACATTGCATGATGGGAAATATGTGATATCAGACATATGCAATTGCTTGAACATCTTTTATATTGCATTATGTAATCTTGATTGTCTGAAATGTAAAATGATAGTTTTAGAGGTACAACTTGGATTTCATACCTTTGTAATAAAATTTAACAATGAACCCAATGTCAAGTTTAATGTCAAGGTTATGCACCCCAATTTCAAAGCATAACAAAGACTTATTGCAATAGACCGCCACTGTTACATTTCATTTTGTAACCTTGGGGCAACTGTCTTTTTTTCTAGACCAGAAAAGTCCTTCCAATAGCAATATTTTGAGTTAGGAACAATATTTTAATATGGGTCTGAAGTATGTGCAGTGAAAAATTAGTCTCTTTGACTTAAAAACTACTCCAGGTGTTAGTGAGATATTCCTTCGACTCTCTTTTGGAGTTAAGATACGTTTTATCATCCACATAAGATAGAAAATTTCCTTTGTGGCAGCAGAACACATAAGAAACATCAGCAAAATGAATAAAAATACCAAAAAGCAAAAGAAAAAAAAAAAAAGATTTGAAGCCAAAAAAGAAAAGTGAAAAACATTATATGCTTTCCTTTCAAATCTATTTCATCTGATGCTTCTGTTGGTACTTTTCAGCATGTACAAAATTGTCAGTATTTTCCCCTGCAGATTATGAATCTGACATTTTTCATATTATATTGATGAGGTATCAGTATTTTTTGTTTCAAATTATCTGACATTTTCACATTATATCGGTGAGGAGGTGTTCAGCAGACAAGGAATTATTTCTTAACAATCTTTGGTTCCTGATCTTTAAGTATTTCCTAGTTACAGTTTTATTTGTTGAGAATGACGGCTATTCAGTACTCAATGTAAGAAGTAATACAATAATTGCCACATTGTCGTGAAGATTGCCAGTCTGACAATCCATTTAATATGTTTCTCTTCTACGATTGTCTAGACTGGAACTGAATGGGTCCAGAAGAAGGCTAACCTGGGAGGCCACGCCCCGATCCATCCATGAAGGTGTTCAGGCAGCCATTATGAATAGTGATTGCCTCGTCTTCGATTCCAGCATCGCGCAACTGTTTGCTGAAAACGGGAATCTAGGCATCAACGTCACCATTTCCATGGGGTGATCGAAAACGGTCTAGCTGTTACCATGGCAACTGCTTCAAGGTTGTCCAGACAGCTAGTGATACTTAGTTTTTGCTCAGTGTCTTTGTGCCCTGTAACTTCGATTGGAGATCTTTTTGACTACGTGGCCATTTCTGTCTGGTGCAATGGAGCATCGTCATGTTGTGTTTGAGGGTTTATTCCAATGGTTCTGGGGCAAGAAACTTTCTGATGCTCCATGCATTGATGCTTGAAATTGGTTATGTCAAAAGGTGTGAACAAACAAGACATTGAGCAGTGATCACCTGACTGACTGCAGCATCAAAGACCATAACGGAGGTTAAAGGTCAGGAGGTCAATTTGTCAGATGTGAGTTCAAAAGAGAAAGTTTTGAAACGACAAGGCAAAAATGACAGCTGTTGATGACACAGCTCGAGGGGGCTGTTGGTAGAAGAGGAGTATCGGGTAGCTCACGCCAAAGACAAACATTAGTATGACGATAGAGGGCGGTGCAGCATCTAAAGCATTGAACTGTATGTGTAATGGAAGTTCTTGCAATGAGAGACCTTGCTATCGAGCTCCAGTAGTCTGCTAATCTTATTATCATCAGTCCAAAGCTGTAGTAACCTGTGACATCCAGTTGGTTAATTGTTATTCGTCCAGTTAGTATTAGGGGGACATGTCTAATACCGACTGGTTGCAGATAGTATTAGGGGATATGTATACCTACTGACCAGTCACATGTATGTATGTGCAGTTAGTATTAGGGAGATGTGTGCGTACTGACTGGCTACACGTATATACACGCAGTGAATATTGAGGGAATGTGTGCATACTAACTGGTAACATGTGTATCCCTTTTGTATTAGGGGGACATGTGTAGTTACTAACAAGGTTGCATGTGCATATTTGTTACATGAGTTTGCTGTTAGTAATGGGGGACATGTGTAGATACTCAGCAGTGACATATGTACAAATGTATGCAGACTGTATCAGGGGACATGTGTGCATGCTAACTGGTTACATATGTGCCTGTAGATAATATTCAGGGGGACATGTGTACATGCTTACCGGTTAGATATGTACATGGAGTCATTCGGGGGACATGTGTACTTGTTGCTTACAACTGTTTGGAATTCCTGTCCCTCACAGATGAATGTAAGTGACATCTACAGGACCAAACTTTGAGGTAATGAAATGATATCCTTTAGCAAAAATTGCAAGGTAGTAGGAAAGCTTTTTATAGCCTCTTGTCAATAATACCAAAGTTCAGTTGTTCAGTAGTATTTTTAACAGAAGTCCCTTTTTGCATTTTGCCCACCTCTGGTAGCATAAAATATCACAAATTGTTGACAATTAACTGGCTTGTGATCAGTGTGTATCGTGGCCTCTGGGTGGATGGATGATGTTACCACCAGTGAAAATGATTTAAGTTACTCATGTCTCCAAAGGATTGGTTATCCTTGGAGTATTAACTTACTGAATTAAATTTGCCCAACATGAACATAAGCCTTCAAAAAAAAAATAAGAGAAAAAGGGGTGTAATGACCCCTTAAAATATGTGCAATAATAAACTAAAACAAGAAGTGAGAAAAGCCTTTGGTAACCACAAGTGTTTTTTTATTTCCAATTTCGTTTAAAGTTCTCCCTCTTTGCTTAGCCACTCGAAAACTTTATTTTATTTCCTTCTTTGTTCAATATCTTTATCATGGTATTGATGATATTACCTTCAAAAGGTAGCACGCACGGATGGCATTATTGTGCTTGTTGTAAAATGTGCATTCCTCAGACTTTTTGTTTCTTTTGAGTAAAATCTAATTAAAACTTCGTCTCTAGTTTAGAACATGTTTTTTTCCTTTTATGCCTCTGACTGTTTGTCTAATGGTTATAAGAGAAGCCTCATCAGCAATCTTTGACCTAAATCTTCAATTTTTATGAAACCCTGAGCAGTCCACACTTGGTTGGATTGACCTGAAGTGAACACCTTCTGAGTTTAATGACCATCTCACTGAGTGGGAAAATTATGATTTCATTTCAGAAGTTTGTACTTGGTCATTTTCTGAATTTAAAGTGACTTTTGAATGCATTGCTGTCACAGATCCCAAGTCCAATTCTACGACTTCTTATGCACTGAAACATATTTTCTCTGAACAAAAGAAGTGAAACAGCCAAGAAAAGCAAAAGATCTCATGATTTTGGTACAATTACACGGTTAAAAGAAAAAGCATCAGAAATAAGAGGCAAAGTTTCTTTTTAGCTCGATGCCGTTAGCAGTTTTTTACACCGAAGCCTTTACATAAAAAAAACTGTGGTAAATGGTAATATTGAAAACAACTTAAACAAAGACCAGTTAAATTCCTAAATGAATCAGTTTAATGAACAATCTCTTTGTTTATCATGAGTTTTCTAGATCTTGGTTTATTTACCTATTACAAGTCACCATACAGGTTGATTGTATTTCGTTATCATTCTGACATGCTTAAGACACAAGTCCAAAGGAGCAGGATCCATTAAGGTAGCCGAGCTGTGGTTGCCATCAGTTTTAAGGCTATTGCACGCTGCCCTGACTTGATCTTTAAACAATTGGGTCATATGATAGCCCTACATTGAACTGGACAGACTGGAACTAAATTAATGAGTTAGATGTCTTCGTCATCAGTCCAAGGGGGGGGGGGGTGGTGGGGGGGAGGCACATGGTTCTTTGATTTCCAAACTGTATCAGCCATTGGACACCACACTTGTGGCGGTCAGGTCAGTTAAAGGCGTACACTGGCCCCTACACAACTGAAATCCAACTGCTAAAAATAATGCAACGAATGTCAAACATGTTTAAAATGCCCTGTTTCCTAACAACTCATGAAAACTGTTGCAAGTGAGTCTCGATTGGTCGTGCAAATGTTGTTGCTCAAACCCGGTAGCCAGTCTCAAGGAGATTTGTTGCATTGCAGTTGGGTAGGGGTGTGTGATAACTTTAACAGTTCTTTCACCACAGTGTGTTTGTGTTTTAAGCATATTCTACATCAGTTTATGTATTCCAGTTTCTACTGTCAGATTAGTTCATCTCTACAGGAATGTATGGTATGCTATTTCATATACAATTGCCAGTGACACTCCACATGATGGTGTATTTCCTCTCAGCAATAGAGTTAATCCTTGGCTTTGAAAGGATTGGTATGTGCAAGAAAGACTTCTCTTTCTTTGGGGATTTTCATTTAATGCCACAAAAGTGAGCATACTATGAAGAAGACTCAACTAGAAATCACTTAAGTCGAAACTTGGCTTGAACACTCTGAGAACAGGAATCGTAAGGACAATGCCAAACTGAATTGTCTGTTGAAATAGGAAGTATTGGTAAACTTACAAACTTTTTGTTATAAAAATGGAAGCTGATATCATTGTTAAGATTTTCAGTTACATGAGGACTTCAGTCTGATGTATTTAGGTCTCTCCGATGTATCTATCCGGCTATGGGCACTATTCAGTTTCTAATTTATCACTCACTTACGAAACTGGTTTCATTTTTGGTTTGGAAAGAAGTGATTTAGCTCAAAGAAGAGTTGACAATATTAGAAAGATGTCAGTGTTGAACTTAATCCATATTGTGCGGCGCTGAAAGGTGAGCCGAGAGGTTCGCAGTGTCGATCCTGTCCATGATTGAGCTGGAGAATTGGGGAGTATATCTGAACCATTTACATATTATATCACAAACTGTTAGTGTCGATAATTAGGGGCAAATGGTAAAAGAGTGTAGAAAGGAAATTGAAAAAAAAAGAAGCTGAAAATGGGAAGAAAAAAAAAAGACCAATTAAATAGTGATGAGAAATCCAGTTGTAGGGGGAGCAGTGCCACCGTGTAATCTAACTCCATGTGATGAAGACCGGTATATGGTAGTAGTGCCTTCAACAATCAGAATTTGAAGCCATCTTCATCAAAATGTTTCACACCTTCAGAAATATCAGGATTAAGTTGTTTATTTTAGACATGTCCTGAATAGATGATGTCATACCGTGTGACTGTGACTGTATTGTTTTAATAATCAGATTGATAATGACAGGGTCAAATTGGTTCGAAATATTTTGATCCAGCCAGACATTTTCTTAGGTGTTGTGGGGGTTAAGGAGTTTTGACCCATTCGTAACCAGATTTTCTTTTTTGTATAATTTTGTTCCACATACTTGCATACAAGCACAATATCATCTCAAATGTTGAGTATTTAGCGTTGCCATTATATTTGGTGTATTGTCATTTTGATTTACAAGCATAACCAAAAAACCTCACCTTCAGATAACATTATATCATGAATATACTATCGTATTCCTCAAGCTGTAGACACCTATCGGTATTGATAGCCACTTCTCAAGTTGAATAGCTGTGTGGTGGTAAGTTCAGAACGCCCCTGGTATCGTCAGTGGGTCTTCCATTTCTTTGGAGGAGTTACTGTTTTCTTGTTATATAATTTTACGGCCTTCGGTACGGCGTTACACGCAGTGAATGGTAGCGAGCATGTGTAGTGATGTACGAAAGCAGAAAGGAACTATCAAATACTGTTTACAATATACGTAATATAACAAATTGAAAAACAAAAATGAATTTTCTTGTGTGTGCGTATTTTATGGTTGTCATCTTGTTATTACACCTTCTCTGACCATAAGTAACATAGAAGCTACCAAACATTTTACCTCAAGTTAACTGCAGAGGGAATATTTTTGTATCTGACACAATGCCTTTTGGGGTATTGGCTGTCTATCAGCTCAGGTTCATCATCAACTATCATAACACAACAAAGATAGCCTGCTCACAGCAGTTATTTTAGAGCTGTTTATTTCTTGACAACTCTTCATTTGTTACTTTCCCTCCATTTGTGACACTTTAAGCGCATATTTGCATATTTGTGAACAATACCACAGTATTGTGACTTTAAACAGGGACTGGTAATTGTTTCAAATTTGTGTGCATTTGGAAAGAAACTGATTTTCTGTGAAATGCAAAGATGTCTTCCCCCCCCCCCCCCACAATATGTTACATGCTTTTATATCATTTTGTAACTTAACCCCTTCACTTTGCTGAGTTCTCTTGTAGAGACTGGGTTTGTATCCACTGCTGTACACTAGAAGTGTAATGGTTCCACATAAGGTCAGGACTCAAAAAAGCCCCAAGAAGGAGAGACAGACACTGGATAGGTACAAACATTCAAGCCCAGAGTATTGTATCATTAATGGATCATGTCAGGTATAAATACAAATGTTTACTTTAAAGAAGATGACATCCAGAGCACTGTATGTAAATGAATGACCATTCCATGGTCTGATCCCATCTTCCAGATTCTCTTGAGCGAAACATCTCTTCACCATAGTTTTCTTGGTAAAATCTTTTGCATAGTAGTATGTTTTTTTTTCATTTAGTTTTCATGTCATCACAAGTAGCATCTTATGCTTTGAAATACTGGAAGCTCAACATTTAAGATAAAAGGGCCAAAAAAGTTGCATTTGGGGATTTTAAAATCTGATGGTTGCTATAATGGCGATTGTTAGAAAAGAAAGCAAACGTAAAGTTGATCAGTTTTCCTTACAATTAACAACTGAACATATCCTATCCCGGATAGGCTATGGCATCGTCTCAACTACACAAGGGCTCTTGTACTGGAGAGGGCAAGCCAGGGACTATAAAGGTTGTTAATCCCCCCTTTGTTATATATAACCTCAAAATCATAATTATGTCAAAATTAGTCAACAAATATTGATAGACCGGCCAACAGTACTACCTAGGGTGTGGCCCTTGAAGGGTATCGGTATCTGCATTTTAAGGAATCCAGTTGTTATTTCTAGTCTATTTCAGAAGGTAGGTTGCAAGTACTAACAAAACATAGTGAAATTTTAACATTAAAAAATTGAAATGACAAGTGAAATCATAGTTGCTCTCGATATATTTACTAATTCAAAATCTTGCTGCCAATTTCCATTTTACAAAAATACAGTTGTTCATTCACAATTCTGGTTTGCATTTAAAATTGTCTCAATTTCAATATTTTGAAAAACACTCAAGCTTTAAATTGATCTACTATTAAATATTACATCCTCAAAATGATCACAAAGTTTTTGGCCAGTTCATAACATTATTTTGAAGAGAATGGTTTCAGAACAAATTATTCCTCAGCCACTATGTAAGCTGAGCTACGGCCAGAATGTCGAGACTGCTCTCTCTGAACGGTGAGACTTTCGGCTGGATGAAGATTTTTGGCTGTGAGAGGAAACTCTGCTGGAGGCAGCAGCAGATTGGTTGCTGGATGAAGATCCATGGCTACGAGATGATGGAGTTGGAGATTTGCTTCTTGATGATGATGAGGTTCTCTCTATGGTAGCGTTGCCGGTATCTGTTATCTGTTCATCATGTTTACTGTTAGTTAGGACTGAGGGAGATGGCTGGCCTACAATGATAGAAAAAAAGTGATAAAAAAAATAATGAACTTGAGCAAATGGAAGTAGGCAATCAATCTTGCTTGCAGGGACTGCTCCAGATAAAGTTGCACTTGATACTTGTACTCTAAGAATTTGCTATGTTGGCTCAATATTGAATCACAAGGTGATAATTTATCCAGTACTGCATCTCAGTTTGCTACACAAAATGGTCAAATTGCTACACAAATGAAATACTGTGTACACATGTTGGTATGTATGCAATACTATGGCTTGCACTGGTTTTGCAAGAAAATACCAAAGAAACCTGAGAGCTGGTCTGCAAATTTTGAGAGCTAAATCATTCCCTCATCACTCCTGTCAGCCAATCTTCACATGATCTTCACATGATCATCACATGATATCATACATGTTTATCCCTTTTCGAGGTACTTCTTGCCCTAACCGTTAATTACGGTATACCTGGCTATCACATCATGTTCTATCATGCAGTAAAGGTCTTCTGAAGAAATGATTTAGCACATCCTGTGAGGGCTAGGTGCTCCTGTGGCTATGATCATGTATATTCAACAGCATCATCATAGTTTATGAGTGCCTTCTCCAGAGGGCACATGACCTTACACATAAACTTTCCAGAGGAATATGTTCACTAATCCCTGATAGCGTGTCTGGTTATCAATATATCTTATCTTGCAAGAAAGATTCTTGAAACATGATTTTAATAGAAAATGTTGGTTGTGTGGGGATAAGGTATGATTATTAAAATCCATCCCAGGCTCTGCAAAGTCACCGTGTAGCTGACGCATTGCCTTCTATGTTTGTGTCACAGTGTTGACAAAGCAACATAGGAGAGAGTCACAGCCATACAAACAAGCTCGATAATTAACTTAAACAACACAAGTCAAATACATTGACATTTCACAGCAGCAGTGACTCATAGAAGCAACACAACTACAGTTGCCAGATTGCTAATGGAAATGGGGCCAACAATAAAGAAGAACCTTTTAACAATAATTATCTGGTGAATATAAGCCCTTGATGATGACATTATTACATTTGCCTAAAGAGATGATGCAGGTGTTTTAGGGTCAACAAATTTAGCGTTTATGGGGAATTAGTGAAATCATTGCGACTATTAAGCAAACTGATCATACATTTGTACTAAAACATTAAGTTCTTTAAAACAGGTACAGCTATCAAAAAAAAAAAAAAAATTACAGCATTGATCGATCCTATTCCAGTAA
This sequence comes from Stichopus chloronotus, assembly GCA_021234535.1. Classification (NCBI taxonomy): domain Eukaryota; kingdom Metazoa; phylum Echinodermata; class Holothuroidea; order Aspidochirotida; family Stichopodidae; genus Stichopus; species Stichopus chloronotus. The sequence continues at coordinate 36,545,160 of CM037833.1, read as the reverse complement.
CCGTCAAACCAAAAACTCAACAGAGTTATTCCCTAATATTATAGCATGTAGTATATGAATTCAAACATTCCGAGTTTCGATGATGGCAGGTAAGAGACATTTTACACTTTAAGTAAAACCAGAGCTGCCAACCTCAACAGATCAAAAAAAGTATTCCAAACAGCAAAAAAAAAGAAGTATTTTAACTGAAAAAAAAGTATCCTTACAAAATAAGGCATGCTGCTTGTAATTCTGGCAATTAGACGCTTTTCAAACAAACTTTTAAACTGGTACAAGCTTGGATTACAAATAAATTGACAGCAAAATGATGTTATTTCATGAAAAAAAAGTTGGTAAATAAAGTTTTAATGTTTCCAAAATATATTATGTAAACTTTCTAAAAAAACAGAACAATAAAGGGGAAAAATGTATTGCCTGTATTTTACTTAAAAAATGGAAAAAATGTGGCAAAACTGGGATGGTTGGCAGCTCCGTAAAACCGTAAATTGTTGAAACTTTGAAGATACTTTGGGAAAACTACAGCCCGGATTTGTGGAAAATTTACACAAAATCAATCTTTTTTTTTAAATACAAGATAGCATACAAGATTTGATACTTTCAAGTAACAACTTCACAAGGTTTTGAACAATTGCATAAAAGCTTGATTGCTATGGAATTAATAACACACTATAGGTCACAAACTGTAGATACGAGAAACTATCTCTAAATCAAACATTGACTATGGGTTCATGATGTCAATAAAGTTAGATTCTCAAATAGTACCTGCCAAAGGTTTGTCAGTCGTAGAAGAAAGCTGTCTTGGATCTGTCTCGGAAGCAGCCTTTGGAGGAACAACCTGAAATTCATTAAAAAAAAGACACATTGCAGCTTTGATTTTGAGGATAATTTTCATCTTTAACACTTAAATACAACAGAATGAGCTTCAATTAGTAAGGCTCAAGAAAAGAAAAACAGATAAAAAGAATAAGATTACCTTGTCTAATGAACCACAATGGGTGTTGGATGGAGAGGCCGCTCGAGTTACCTTCACTCCTTCTGAGGCGCTTCTCTTTGCAGTTTTGACTTTGCCATCGCTAGGAGCAGGGCTCGTCATCTCGGAACTGCTCTCCGTCACTGATCTTCGTTTAAAGAATGAAAGAATAGAGGAAAGTTTGGACTCCTTGGCTTGTGAGTCTTCTTGTATGTTTGCAGATGCTTTATCTGACATCTCCAGTGATAGGGCTGTCAGTTCTGATCTTCTCAAAGGTCTGTGACTGGAGATGGATGACGGAGAAGAGACCACGGCTGTTGCTTGCTTAGATGCCACTGGTGTAGCATGGTCAGATGGCACTGGTGTTGCTTGCTTAGATGCCACTGGTGTAGCATGGTCAGATGGCACTGGTGTTGCATGCGTAGATGCCATCCGTGTTGCATCGTCAGATGGCACTGGTGTTGCATGCTTAGATGCCATCGGTGTTGCATAGTCAGGTGGCACTGGTGTTGCATGCTTAGAAGTCACTGTAGATGCATGGTTGGATGTCTGGGGTGTTGCATAGTTGGATGCCACTGGTGTGGCATGGTCAGATGTCACTGCTTTTGCTTGCTTCGGTGCTGTCGGTGTTGCATGGTCAGATGGCACTGGTGTTGCAAGCTTAGAAGTCACTGGAGATGCATTATGGGATGTCTTTGGTGTTGCATGCTGAGATGCCATTGGTGTTGCATGCTGAGATGCCATTGGTGTTGCATGCTGTGATGCCACTGGTGTTGCATGCTGAGATGCCACTGGTGTTCCATTGCTTGATGTCTCTGGTGCTCTATGCTTAGAATTCACTTGTGTTGTGTGCTTAGAAGCATGTCCAGATGCCACTGGTGTTCCATTATCAGAAATCCCTGATGTTGCATGCTTAGATGTCACTGGTGTAATGTGCTGGGAAGACACTGGTATTGCAAGCTCTGATTTCACTTCTGGTGCATGGCTGGGTGACTCTGAGGATGTATGCTCTGATAGTACTTTTGAAGCATGCCTTGATACTTTACTAGATGAATGCTTTAATGAAGTGGGTGAGGCATGATTGGATATCACGTATGAACCTTGACTGGATGTTACAGGTGAGGCTTGCTTGCTAGGTACATCTGAAGCATGCCTTGATGGTTTATGGGATGAATGCTTTGATGACTTGAGTGAAGCATGCTGTGATGTCACAGGTGAAGCAGACTGTATAGATGCTGGTGAATACCTTGATGATTTATGGGATGAACACTTAGATGACTTTTGTGAAGCATGATTGGATGTTGCTGGTGAAGCATGCTCTGATGGTACAGGTGATGCATGGCTTCCTCCTTTGTCTTGTGAATGCTTCGATGATTTGGGTGAAGCATGATTGGATGTTGCTAGTGAAGCATTCTCTGATGGCACAGGTGATGGATGGCTTCCTCCTTTGTGTTGTGAATGCTTTGATGACTTGGATGAAGCATGATTGGATGTTGCTGGTGAAGCATGTTGTGATGGTTCAGGTGATGCATGGCTTCCTCCTTTGTGTGATGAATGCTTTGATGACTTGGGTGAAGCATGATTGGAAGTAGCTGGTGAAGCATGCTGTGATGGTCCACGCGATGCATGGCTGACTCCTTTGTGTTGTGAATGCTTCGATGACTTTGGTGAAGTATGATTGGATGTTGCTGGTGAAGCATGCTCGGATGGAACAGGTGATGCATGGCTTCCACCTTTGTGTTGTGAATGCTTCGATGACTTTGGTGAAGCATGATTGGATGTTGCCGGTGAAGCATTCTCTGATGGCACAGGTGATGAATGGCTTCCTCCTTTGTGTTGTGAATGCTTTGATGACTTGGGTGAAGCATGACTGGATCTTGCTGGTGAAGCATGTTGTGATGGTTCAGGTGATGCATGGCTTCCTCCTTCGTGTTGTAAATGCTTTGATGACTTGGGTGAAGCATGATTGGATGTTGCTGGTGAAGCATGCTCTGATGGTCCACGCGATGCATGGCTTCCTCCTTTGTGGTGTAAATGCTTCGATGACTTTGGTGAAGCATGACTGGATGTTGCTGGTGAAGCATGCTCTGATGGTACAGGTGGTGCATGGCTTCCGCCTTTGTGTTGTGAATGCTTTGATGACTTGGGTGAAGCATGATTGGATATTGCTTGTGAAGCATGCTGTGATGGTTCAGGTGATGCGTGGCTTCCTCCTTTGTCTTGTGAATGCTTCGATGACTTGGGTGAAGCATAATTGGATGTTGCTGGTGAAGCATGCCCTGATGGTACAGGTGATGCATGGCTTCCTCCTTTGTGTTGTGAATGCTTTGATGACTTGGGAGAAGCATGACTGGATGTTGCCGGTGAAGCATGCTGTGATGGTTCAGGTGATGCATGGCTTCCTCCTTTGTCTTGTGAATGCTTCGATGACTTGGGTGAAGCATAATTGGATGTAGCTGGTGAAGCATGCTCTGATGGTACAGGTGATGCATGGTTTTCTCCTTTGTGTGATGAATGCTTTGATGACTTGGGTGAAGCATGATTGGATGACATGGGTGAGGCATGTAATGCCTCTGTTGACACATTCTTTAAAGAACTCTGTGCAGCATTGTGCGATGTAGCAAGTGATGAATGTTTTGATGTAACACATGAAACATTAGATGAGACCGCTGGGAACCCATTCCCTGATATTGCGTTACTCTCCAGGTCTCTGCCTTCTCCAGTCCGTCTCCTTCTTAAACTTCTTCATATCAATGATTTCAAAAGATGCATATTCAGCGATGTCATCACCCGTTGGTTCTTGCGGGACGATCTCTTCTGTTGCATCAGCCTCCACTGGCAAGTCTGTCAGGCTAACGTGTACAAATGAAGAGTTCTTGCTTGAGGGTAATGTGACCCTTTGGGGTTGAGATGAAGCCTGGCATGGATCAGCATGGCTTGTGTTTCTTTCTGTAGCTCCTGCTGCAGTTGAATCAACACAAAGGGATGCTGTTGGTTCTCTACTGACTGATACATCCTCCTGTTGTGCTGAATCAGTTGGTATTGCTGTGTCCTGCTCTGGTGAGTGTGTACTGACAGACAATTCATTCTTCAAAGCATTCTTTGGGATAAGACTCTGCTCATCAAATGGCTCTTCATGACTTTCTCGATTATCTTCAACAGGCATTACGCATGACTTGCTTTGCAAACGTGATCCTTTGCCAGATAATGGACCAGTATCAGATGCATTTGCCTGCAATATGGATGATTTCCTCTGGGATACAGCGCTGTGTGAAGACTCCTTCATGGTGCCAACATCAGCTGATGATATCTTTTGTGAGTCATAATGAGGTGATGACATCTTCAGTGACTTCACACTCGAGGAAGACTTCTTTTGAGATCCAATACTGTGTGAAGACTCCTTCAGGGATCCTACATCAGCTGATGACATCTTTTGTGAGTCATGATGAGATGACATCTTTGATGACTTCACACTGGAGGATGACTGCTTCCGAGATCCAACACTGTGTGAAGACTCCTTCAGGGATCTGACATCAGTTGATGACATCTTTTGCGAGTCATGATGAGATGATGACATCTTTGATGACTTCAAACTTGAGGATGACTGCTTCTGAGATCCAACACTGTGTGAAGACTTCTTAAGGGATCTGACATCAGCTGATGACATCTTTTGCGAGTCATGACGAGATGATGACATCTTTGATGACTTCACACTTGAGGATGACTGCTTCTGAGATCCAACACTGTGTGAAGACTTCTTAAGGGATCTGACATCAGCTGATGATATCTTTTGGGAGTCATGATGAGATGATGACATCTTTGATGACCTCACATTTGACGATGATTTCCTTTGTGAACCAACACTGTGTGAGGACTCTTTCAGGGTTCCGACATCAGCTGATGACATCTTTTGCGAGTCATGATGAGATGATGACATCTTTGATGACCTCACATTTGACGATGATTTCCTTTGTGAACCAACACTGTGGGAGGACTCTTTCAGGGTTCCTGCATCAGCTGATGATAATTTTTGCGAGACATGATGAGATGATGACATCTTTGATGACTTCACACTCGAAGATGACTTCTTTTGAGATCCAACACTGTGTGAGGACTTCTTAAGGGTTCTTACATCAGCTGATGACATCTTTTGTGAGTAATGATGAGATGATGACATCTTTGATGACTTCACACTGGAGGATGACTTCTTCTGAGACCCAACACTGTGTGAGGACTCTTTCAGGTTTCCTACATCAGCGGATGACATCTTTTGTGAGTCAAGATGAGACGATGACACCTTTGATGACTTCACACTCGAGCATAACTTCCTCTGTGATCTAGTGTGGTCAACAGATGAAGAAGCTCTGTTGGTAACTAGGTTGACTGATTTGGAGTATGGAGATGACATTTGCAAACTCTCCACTTTCTGAAATGTCCAAGATGCTCTAGGTGTGGAAACGGGCAACTTTTTCCCTGATGACAAATTGGGTAAGGACTTAGCTGATACTTTTATATTATCACTCATTGACACAAATGTGTTGTCCTCAGAATTGGTGGTGCTGGTTGCCCCTTCCCTGATGAAAGATGTCAGAGGTTGCTCAAACTTTGTTTGGTCTAAACCACCATCAATATCTTCGCCAATGTCACTGTTCTCCAGCGACAATGCTACACTTTCAGAAACATCTCTCTCCATTTGATTTGCATGTTCTTGTGGGAATACCCTGCTGGTATTAACTACCTTATCAGCAGACTGTTGCAGATTCCCATGCTCTGTATCAGGACCTTTTTCATAATCCAAAGTGGCGCTTTGTTGGTGGAGGTCCTGATCGGCTAACTCTATTTCACATGATGAATATTCATGAGAGGTGTTCCAAGTATCCCTGTCAGCATCTTCTGTGCTTGACGATTTACTTCCATCCTTGTTTTGTTGTCTTTTCTTAAGCTTTCTTCGTCTTCTCTTCTTGGATTTGTGTTTGTTTTCTGATGAAATGGAACTTTCAGAGGTGTTGGGTGTCCCCTCTTCCTCTCCTTGCAATGGATGACTTGCTTCCACTGACGTGAAGGAGGATGGAGATTCATAATGAACCTGGTAAGATTTTTCCTTTGGAAGGTAGCAGACACCTGAGGTTTCTTCCATTGTAATCAGCTTCTCCTTTGAAGAATGTTCACTGAACTCTTCCACCTCTTCTATTGAACCACATCTCTCACTGCCAAAGGATTCTCGAATAGATTGAAGCGACATTTCACAGTAGGTAATGTCAGGTCGAAAGACATTCCTGAAGGAGTTTCTGCAAGTGGCTTGATGGGCAGGGGGCAGTTTCTTGTTGGCATCTGGTTTGGTTGATTATAGCTGAGAGATTCTTCTGGATGAACTCATCTGAGACGTTCAGCAAGCTGTTTTGGTAGATGGGTTTAACTGAATGATACTGTATACCTGTTGCTTCACCACTACCTTCAGCATCTTCTTCGGTTGCAGACTTGTTGAGTTGTAGCGAGGATGAGCTGACTCCCTGAGGTCCTGATCCAGCATGGTGCAAGGATTCAATGGAGAGGACAGTCTCGGTCAAAGACCTACCAGGTCCATCCAATGCTTTCCCAGAGATACCACCCTCCACCAGCAGTGAGCCATCAGGGTTCTCCCTGTAAACTTCCATCAGGGTTGAATAGCTGGCCAGCGAGCCCCGACTCTGCTGCTTGGACATGACCTCATTTTCAACAATACCTATGACCTCTTCCTCCTCTTCGGGATTATCCTCTTCATCGAGTTCTTCCTCATCACCCTTCGAGTCTGTTACACTCATAAGGTTGTCTCTCATAGGAGAGCGCCGTAATTCTGCAGCTGAAGACGGCAGTTGGTCCATCAGTTGGGTGACTGATTCCATCTTGACTAGGTGGTCTCCATATACGGGACACCCACCGAGAGGTATGTAGCTTGAATTAGATGAAGAGTCACACGACTTTTGTGTCCCAGATTCACCCTCTACTTTGAGAGATGACTTCGACGGTTTTGGAGCAAACTCATCTGTCGTTTTTAGGTACATAAATGCACCTATGAGTACCCATCTGACCACGTCTGCAGCGACTTCATTGATACTCTGACAGAAGAAAGGAAATATTGTCAATAATGTGAAATACACTGAGAAGTGATACAAACTTGAAAACAAAAGTATACAACCTGAGAAACTTAACTTTCCTCTTTTGCCAGTAACTCTTTAGAAACAGCTTTTTACTTCTTTTTTTTTTTTTTTGGCTGCTAAGTTGAGAAGAGATGATGCCTGCCATTACTTTAATTCTGGGCAAAGTTGGTAATTAAATCCATGTCATCAAGTTAATTCATACCATTATGTATGATCATGCAACTAAAAATGGTCACAAAAATTAAGAGTGTAATGCAAAAAGAAGTCAGACCAACAAGCACAATCATGCATTTGCATCATGCATCCAAATGGTCATGGCTTAAAAAGGGTCATGCCTTTTAATACAATCACTCCATTAAAAGTGGTTAAAACATTAACACCAATCATCGTACTTACAACTGGTTGTGCTATTTAGTGTGATTATTTCATTAAGAATAATTATACCCTCACACAATCAAGCCATTTAAAACTCATATCACTAAAAAAAGGGTGTGCAACCATTTCCAATACCATGCCAAATTGTGTTGCTGAAACTCCTGAACACTGTAATCACTTCACTAAGAACAATCATTTTATTATTGCATTTAATGACTTCTGCAGATGGTAATCAAGGAAAGTCTAAATGAGAATGTGACATAGTGGATAAAGATTCCTCAAAATGATGACTGTTTAAGCAAGAGCAAACTGATACTACATAATGGCTAATCACTTTCCACTGAAAGGTGCAAGGACATTACTGAATATAGCATATATACCCTCATACATATATACTCATATATACTCACTACTTTTGTCTTTTGCATATGCAAATTTGCCTCATGAATATGCAATCCTTCATACTTTGCTATTAAATCAAGATACAGTTCATCTGGAGCAAATGCATCTCCATCCTCATCCACCATTTCGGGGTTTTCCGTAGCAATCTCTTCAAAGATACCATCGACGAGTCCTCTGACGGCAGCGTTGTAGAGATCATCATCCACTGTTGCCATAGCGATACTATCACAGCGACCCTCTTCTGTGGCTGTACTGGGTGGGTCTGTATTGGGTGGGTCTGTATTGGGTGGGTCTGTACTGGGTGGGTCTGTATTGGGTGGGTCTGTACTATCCTCTACGATTGTTTCTTGGCCATCAACAGCTGGTGTTGCAATCAAACTGGTGATGCATTTGTCAATGCTTTCTGATTTGTAAACAGATCCTTCACTGGAAGAATCTAAAGAAATAAAAGTGAACTGTAGTAAAAGAAACTGTGAGTTTGTTTTTCTCATGAAGGTCAGAGATCCAATGATTCATCCAGTGCTACAGAAGAACATAAAACCTGTGGAGATTTTCTCATTGCTAAATCCCCGCAAAGACTTTTTTTGCTTGTCTTTGCACTGTACTTCGAATATGGTAACAAAAACCAGTGAAAACCAAATCATGCCACAAAGAAAGATTGACCATGAGACAACTTTTAATACAATAAGAGCAATATAATAAGTAGATCACTAGAACTCCTGGAATAACTTATTATACAGGTTTGAGCTCTGAAGCTGTTGTCTTTTATCAGCTGCACTAGAAAGCACTACTTATCAACCCACCATGATACTTCTAGAGGAAAACTGAGAAATCAACACACATGATGATTTTCTGGCCATTAGACTTAGGTTGCAAGTTTAAGCTCTTGTAATCACTGATGCTCAGAAACTTAATCTTTCAGCAAACACACTTCACTGAGCTCTGTGAGATGCAAGAGTTTATTCACATATTGACTGTAGTCACTAGCTTTGAACTGAACATCCTGTTGCCAGAACTACCTCCACTGGCTGGAGGTCATTGTGTGCACAGCTAATTGAGATGTTTGATTGGTTATGTAATAAATCCACAGTCACACAGTGGAGGATGCTTCTCATCACTCACTAAAACCAACTGGAAAACCCGCCGCAGAGTTAATGCGGCGGGTTTTTAGATGCAACCTAAATCTAATGGCCATTAGAGAGAGGCACGCAGAATGTGCTTTCATATGATTACACTTAATGTCACAATGATGCAAAATAAAATTCTCATCAAATTACTATGATAGTTGAACTCCTGTATTACATAATGTTTAAAGGGGCTCATTGAATTGATATCAGTAAAGATTGCGGTGATTTTGAAGTGTACAAACACACGACAATACTCACAATTAGAATAATTAATCAAGTTTCACATCCAATAGTTATATGAAAACTGTCAATTCTTCGAATTTTTGACCGTTACTTGCTCTGATTGTGTGCATGTGAATGTACTAATGTGAAAATGTCTGTTCACAAAGTTTCAAAAACTAAATTTAATCGTTGGTTACTCACTCATTAATGTTCCAACGTATGTAAAACTTTGGGATCCTTTTAGTTTGACTGTTTGTCATTAGTATGTGAAGGAAACTTGACCGGTTTAGAAAAACTGAGTGAATTTCACAAAACAACTCAATGAGCCTCTTTAAATATCTTCAGAAGGTAATGGAAGCGTCAAAATTTGTCTGCAACATAAATTGCACTGGCAAAGGGGTAATTCCCTGAATGTGATCACTAAGATTGATACGAAAAAGCGACCCTAGTACTGCATGGCATGCTGACTAAATGAGTGCTATGTAATTCATCAAGTAAGTTATGTGCTATCAGGGACCATAGGGGCACTGCTCACATTGCAGCAATGCTGTCTCACATAGCAATTATTAATCTTCTAGTGAGTAAAAGAGGCGCGGTTTTACATCGGCTGTGATAACTATCAGGTAATATTTGATGACTCATGTCTCCTAGACTAATTACCTTGTCTGGAGGAAGATTCAGAGGTTGCAGATATTGGAGGCAGGAATGTGGAGCTTGTTCTTGTCAAACTTGTCCTCGTCGAGCTACCAGCGACTGAAGATAAACTCTTAGTCTAAAAATTAAATGTGATACATAAAATGAAAATGATAAAACTCACAAATTACATAAAATTTTAAACACTAAAACTTATCAGTCTCATACCTCAGCTGATATTAACGCTTAAACAACTTAAATAAAAACACTTGCTTCTTGGGACAATGTTCATTTTTTCTGGAAATATTCAAGTTGTAAGAAAATAATTCTGATTGTGATTTCTGCAAAATTTTTGATAAAAATACTTAAGTCATTTCAATTGCATTCTTTTACAAAAGACATTTGACATCTTACAAATTGGTTACCTCTGGACTTAACAAGTTCAGGTCCCCAAACTAAAATTCAACATCCAGTGAGAATTCCAAAAACATCAGCATCTTACCTTGTCTGCACTCCTGGTTATGGTACTCATCTGGACAGTATCTGATTCAACTGACGATGTCATAGTTGAGGCCAGCAAAGAAGACTCTATTCCCCACATAGAATATCTCGAAGGCTTGCAGTTCTTGTTGATTGGAGGGAAAGTGCCACTTCTCCCTTTACTGGCTTGATTAAAAATAAACCAAAGACGTATTTAGTACAATAAAATGGCAAAAAGAAGGGGGGGGGGGGGAATATTCTAACCCCCAAAAATTACATCCCAATACACCAGTGAAATCTCATTTCCACCAGTATGTTGTTGAGCTATGGTGAATTTGGAGAAGGATCACTGAGTTTTCAGGTTTTCTTCAACTTTAAAAAAAAAAAAGAGAAAAATTTAAAACGACTCATTGAGTTGGTTTGTGAAATTCACTTAGTATCAAAACAAATATAACTAAGAGAATCCCCATGCGTCACATATAAATGACTATTAGTGAGTGAATAACTAATAAGACAAGTTGGTTTTTGGAAATTTGGGACTAGACACTTTTTTTTCTCCTATTATCACTAATTGGTATGCACACAGCCAGTGCATGGTAGGCTAAAAAATTCACACGTTTTGACAGTTTTCATTACCGGTGGATGTGAAACTTGCATAATTATGCCAATTATATGCGTTGTCATGTGGCTGTGCCCTTCAAACCTTCATACATTTTTCACATATCAACTGAAAGTGTCCCTTTAAAGTTAATTCTTTTCATCTGAATTAATCAAATAAGAGTTCATGTTTGCTCCAGTACTAGTCTGTAGGAAGATTAGAACCAACTTAAAGGTTCATCTGTCTTTGAAATAGGTGGCATTATCTGGATTTCAAACTGGTTACGTGTATGTGAAAATGAGCTTCATGATTCACTCTCTTGAACAAACCATTGACTAACTAAAATAATGGAAATAATTCAACTGGAATAAACTGGTTCACAGAATATGTTAAACTGGAAGGGCCTGGTGACATAATAATGTCCAGTTCGATTAGGTGTGAATTTAAAGACATGACGTTGGCCTGATGGAGTTGCTTAATGGGACTTCTTGACTGTTCATGGAATGACACTTAAAAATACGCGCAGGATATTGGTGGATGGTCAAAAGCAAAATGAATTTTGTGTTCAGGTCTTGCCAACAATATGACATTTTGTTCCTACATTTAAGAATATTCATCCACATTGCAATGTTGCAAATAATATAGAAACATAGATGAAGTAAATAAAATAACGAAAATATAAATAATGTTGTCCTCTGAAATTCACATACTAATAAAAAATGTAACTAAGACAATCCCCATGTGTCACATACCAATGAACATTAGTGAGTGGATAATTAACAATTCCAGTTGGCTTTTAAAAATCAGTGATAATTCACTTTTCTTATATTGTCATCAGTTGGTATACACACAGCCAGTGCACGCTGGGGTAAAAAATTCAAACGTATTGACAGTTTTTGATAACCAGTGTATGTCATGTGCCTAGTCTTCTTCTTAGAAATTGTATAGGAAGAATAACATCAAAGTACATCACACAATTCCTCACGATAAATCTCACCTGATTTACTTGAGCCATCCTTTCTTCTGTCAAATTTTTCTGAAACTCTCCTGAGTTTAGCAGATAGCGCCCTCTGTATCCTGATTTCGTTAGCTTGCATCAGATCAGCTCTTTCATTGCGTATCTCCAGGAACACCGCTGGGTACGGGAAAACAAAATCAAAATGTTGGTTAATTTTAATGTCTTCAACACAGAACAAGCAATGTTTCAAATCCTTCATGAAGCTAATACCATGAAATGCCCTACTTACAAAGAATCAGGGCCATAAATTCTTGAGTGTGATCTTCTGTTGCTAAAATTGCAGCAAATTTAGAATGTTTAAGCTATGCTCCACAACTCAGTTTATTTGCCACTTTGAATCTCTTAAAGTTTCATGAAGCCATTTGAATGTTGTTGCAAATTCATTCATTCATTCATTGTCATTCATTCATTCATTGCTACAATGCATTGAGATTCCACTGATCGAGGATCTAAAACAAAGAAAATCTGAGACTCTAAACCTGACTGATTCATGCTCTTAACTGAGCAGCTCTGGCTTACCAATCTCCACATAAATGATTCCGCTTCTAATGGTAAGAATCTGGTTATATATATATCTCAAAGTTTAATTTCACTGTCACCTTGTTGTCTCTGAAGGGGTTTCTTGGCTACTTCTTGTCTCTCTGTGATTTGATGCTGTAGAGTTCTGTATTAATCTCCATCCCTTCCTTACACCAACCTCCCCTTTGACATACCTAGTTCTCTCTGTAGTGTTTTCTTTGCCAATATTCCTGTCTCTGTGATTTGATGCTGTTGCCATGGTTATTATTTCCCCACCCACCTATCCTCATCCTCTTTGACGTACCTAGTTATCTCTGTAGTGTTTTCTTTGCCAACATTCCTGTCTCTCAGTGAGATGATGCTGTTGCCATGGTAGTTACTTCTCCACCCACTCACCTATCCTCATCCTCTTTGACATACCTAGTTATCTCTGTAGGGTTTCCTTAAACATGTCTCATCACTCAGTGATTTGATGCTGTTGCCATGGTAGTCAATTATTAGTCTCCGTGACTTCCCCTTCCTTATCTCCTCACCCCCCCCCCCTCCTTTGACGTACCTTGTTGTCTCTGTAGTGTTTTCTTTGCCAGCTCTTGTCTTTTGGTGATTTGATGTTGTTTCTCTCTCTTTTTCTTTTCATCTTTCCTCAACTGATCTTTCATCTGCTGCCTCCGCAGTCTCTCGTGTTTACTCCAGTGAGCAGACAACTGGAAGATAGAAACTCATGAATATGCATAACTTAATATGTATGATGCCTAACAAGCCACAGATTATCACATGTGCTTATGCATTCTCCAGAAGTTACACCATGATCCATACATGTATGCATTAAATTGCAGTATTTCCTTCTTAATATTTCCACAAGTAAATTTCTTGTTATAAAACCACATGTCATCTTTGCAATCAATCATGATATAATTTCCAGCTAGCTTCAAAATGACACTTTAGTTCTTATCAAATGTAGAGAGCTCGATCTATGTATCTCTTTGGGGATTCTTATCAAAGTGTTCTGGTTATCTATTTCCTAATTTTCCTGATTTAATACATAATCAACTAAACACTTTTCTACTTCTAATTAAACTCTTAAAGGATATATTCATCTTTCCTAAAGTTGAGATACTACATTGCTAATGAGATGAATTATTTAAAAACGAAAACAAGATGTCAAAATGGAAATGTCAGGGAAAGTGCTTCGATGAAAGTGCACCAAAAAGGAAATGGAAAAACTAAAAAAAAAAAAAAAAAATAGCAAAATGTCTTATAACTTGGAGAAATTAAGAAGATAGAGGGAAAACTGGAAAAAACCCCATAGAAACAAAATGTAATTTTTTAGCTTTTTTCTCCTTAATTTCTTCTTGTCAGGATATTCTAGAGGTCACTCACTCTTTCCCGTCCATTCTTATCAGACAATGATCCATTGATGTGAACGTATCTTCTTGATACTTGATACATATGAATATATTTTTCATTCATCTGTTTTATGTCTAGGACATTATTAGTGTATTTCTCACTAGATTTCTTGACCTCTATTTGTCATTATTTGATGTATATCTTCTGACATTGACCTATATTTTTCTGACCCTTCTCTCTCCGTCTTTCTTATCCTCCTCTGTGTTGTTTCCTTTTCCTCTCCTCTGTTTTTGTCTTACCTTACTCTCTCTGTTTCCTTTATCACCATCCTCTTCCTGTCCTTTTTCTTACCCTCTTCATTTTGCCTTTCTTCGTAAGCTCCTCTCTCTATTCCATCTTCTTCCGTATCCTCCCCTATGTCTTTTCTTACCCTCCCCTTTGTTTTCTCTGACCCTTCTCCCTCTATTTTCTCTTACCCACCTCTTTCTGCTTTTTTTTTTCTTACCCTCCTCTCTCTGTCTTTTTTCTTCATTAAATTCTGCTCTCTCAGTCTTCTTTCACATTTCTCTTCTTTTTCACATCTCTTCTGCAGAATCATCGCTTTGCGCTGTCTCTCCTTGAGGGAGACAAATAATCAATCAATGTGTCAAGTATGATGTAACAGCTCAGTCAATTTATCTGTTGAATATTCAAGGCTTTCTTTTGTGTAACAAATATGAAGCCAGAAGATGGTGGGAGGGAGGGAGGTCTATGTGGGTCAGGGGTTGGGGAAGTTATCAACTTGTAATAGTTTGACTGCTTCTGCAGGTTTATCTAAAGCTCTCTTCCTTAATTTCACAGGACACAGCTATACATTAATATCAATCAAGCACAAACAGCCAGAAAAGTATAGTCAGCAGATAAAAAGAAAAATGAAGCTAATATTGGCGCAAATGGAAAGGTCATTGAAAAAAAATTAAACAAAATAAAGGTCCTTGCAAAACGCCAGACACGGCACGATTTAAGAAGAGTTGAAACCATTACTAGAGAGACTAATTGGCAACGATTGGTGAGGTATAACTTGTGATCCAATCATATGCCTTTTAACGAATACCATAATGATAAAGTTCATTATTTAGAATGTTATGACTAATGATATCAAAAGCCTCTGAAAGGTCTGCTAATACTCCAACTGTATACTGTTAACAATAAAAACCAGTGGAGAAGTAATCGATAAAGCAGCCATGTAACGGCTTTTTGGCGGCTGCCACGATGAATCAATGTCTGCTGTGTTTCCGCACTGAATTAAGTCATAAAAACTTCTTGTCTCAGTTAGACTAGACAGTTAGTTTTACCACAGATTGGGATGATAACTAAGATATTAACTGCTTTATATTTAATATTGCTAGGGAAAACATTAAGTACTCACTTAATATCTAACTGACCATGATATTTTTTGCTACTTTGAGTGGAACCTGTAGAATCCCTTAGATATCATTATCTAAGGTAATGAGGTAGCTAACAAAATATACCACACTTATCTTTTGTCTTGGTGTATGAAAAACAGGACTTTCAGCAGTTTAAACTCAGCATGACACATTTTAACCATGGTAGACACTATTTTCAATACATGTCAGTGTCGTGACAAGTCTTTAAAAACAGTATCAAATAGTAAAACGTACAAAAAAAACACACTTACTGGCAAATTCATGAGGGTTTGTATTAATCCCATCAGTGGTAATTAATGTTAAGATAACTTTGACGAGCAAAGCCAACAACTGTGAGAGTATTTTTTGGAACGACAGTGCTCATGACGATGACACAAATGGCTCATTGTTAAAGGGAATAGTTACTGGAAGAAATAAACATTGAATAAGTTGCCAAATTATCTGTGAAGTATGACTTTCATTCTCTGCTTCACATTTAAACACAGCACTGCTCTGCTTTATCCTTGATTACAAAAATACTCGACAGCCTTGACTCTACACAAAGAATTTCTTCCGCATCACGTGTGTATTCATTTTGATTCCCTCATTTTAATGAAAACTGTCATAGAATCAGTAGTAGTAGAGTTCAGTAGCCTTCTCCCTTTAGTTGATGTAAAAATGATTTCATTTTACAGCATTTTACACCCTTCTACAAAGATGGGAGAACCTGCAACTATTGGTTATAATTTTGGTATCTCCTTCTAACAAAAAATCAGTTCATTTTATCGCCTAATGGTCCTCCTACTCAATATAAATGCTGAGAGAAACAAAAGTCAGCAGCGGTGACTAAATACTGCAGATTGAAATCATAATTACCTGAACATCAAAGATGATAAAGAGAGAAAGATAAGGCAGCAATGGAGACTAGAGAATAATGATAATTACCTGTAAATCTAGAGCAATGTTCACGATTCTCCTTTTCTCTGCCTTTCTGGATTTCTGGGCATCTTCGATACCTTTTTTCAATCTCCTCTCGTTGAGTAGTTTCACTCTTTTGAGTTCATCTCTCTCCAAATATCTCAGAAGGCTGTTCATGATAACAAGAGAGGGCATCTTTTACTTCTCTTTTTTCTTGAGCTATTTTACTTCTCTTTTTTCTTCTTCATTTTGTTAAAATTTACACTATTCTACTATTTACTATTCAGTAAGTTCACTCTATTATTAACTTTGAGTCATTATATTGACATCATATTAAGTGAGAACCCCAGTAGGTATACCATCATCATTAAAACTCTAGTACAATAATGGTACTCAGAGAAGAGGCAACCAACATCACTGTAATATAGCAGGCCGGTCAGGTCATGTAAACTGGTCTGTCAATCTGTAATGCAACAGATTAATAAACTTTTGCAAGACATGCAATCTCTCTTAATTTTAACCTTTGTATCAATGAGGTAGTTGGACCATCATGTAAATCAAAACATTCTTTGAGCTTGCTTGAACAGATCCAAAGCAGTAATGCTCATAAACTTAATTATTTACTTAATACAATATCTCACATTGGCTAATATTCAGTTTCTTTTCTAGGTATGATCACCAAATCCAATAAAATTATAATGATATTTAGGAATACCACAAATTTTCACTTGAAATAAATGTACAAACACAACATTCTTTGAGCATGCTAGAAAGATCCAATATACAAACAGTTTCTTTTAAAGAAATTGTTTCATGTGACCTGGTGTACATGTACTGTGCCTGGTCCTAGTATTGTAACAAAATGATATATTTTTATTGTGAGGAACAGATCTGGTATAATGATGGCCAATCACTGCCACAGTTACCTCCAATCCCCCACCTGCTCCAACCCAACCCCCCACCCTCACCCACTCCATCTTCATCTTAGATCTGGTACAGCAAATCGTAACAGAATATAAGGAACATTGCCATGGTTACTTTAGAAGTTCCTCTGATAGAAAGGCAATACCACCACAACGGCAATATCATCTTTAGATGTGGTAGAGCAATGTCACCATCGGATAAAGAATCATTGCTATAGTTACCTCTCATGTTCTTCTTTGGTCTTTGCCTCTTTCCTTTCTCTCGCAGCTATCCCTCTTTTGTCTCTCTCAGAGAGCACCTTCCTTTCTTTTAGCTTTCTCTCCTCTGCGACTTTGCCAGCTCGCTCCTGATCCATCTGTGATAAAGATCAAATACAAAATTTGTAAGATTGAAAGAAAATAAGACAACCTTGAATGACTCATTAATCAAGTTACTGATGATTCATAAATCAAGTTATGGGTTGCTAAAATTATGTTCATTTTGAACATTATACAGAAAAATTAGGTAACAACTTGCCAGCGATGTTTAATTGCATAAATATGGCTGAGTGCTGAATGTACATACTGTACTGTAGATTAAACAAAAGGTACATCTTCAAGACAGGAATTTGATTTTAGCAACTCTTCAAACCCCATCCCCCCCCAAAAAAAAAAGGAAGCAGAGTTTATCCATGGGTAAATAAATGGTCAAACACAAGATCTGTGGACTCAGAGGCTATGCTGTTAGAAGCACGTTGTTAGGTCCACATCCAAGCATGTAATGCTATCCAGCATTATTGTGATGTGTTCCCCTTATAATTCTGGTTAAAATGTATGCAGCAAGGAATGACCAAGCAGGAAGTGTTTCTTCTGCAATCTGCTACTGGCAGGTTGGGAACGACAAGCTGATGGGAATTTCCTCTAATATTCCTCAAATGTCTGAATGTTTCCATGCAAAACAGTTAAATTTAAGGTAAATTTCAATATTTGACTTTTCTTTTGAGTGAGTAAAGTTCTAAACAATGTCACCGTTACCTGTCTCTTGCGTTTCTGCGTCTGTCTATTCAGTCTCATCTTCTTAAGGTATTGATGGTAGATGTTGAATTCCTCCAAGGAGCATTTCACCTGATAAAATAAAATTACAACAATCATTAACTTCACAAATGCATTCATACTTGATGATTTATCCACCTGGTTAAAAAATTTATTATGAGCACCACAGTTAGGCTTACTATTACATTAAAATACTTATGCAGGCTCACACAGGTCACATCATATGACATGTGAATTATAGCCAGTTTGGTTGATGCAGTAATTGTTCTCAATGGTCAAAGTCTGAAGTAAAAATGAGATGGAAATCTGTCTTCTCTTAGGTCGACACCAGCATTCTCTGTTTTTTTAAGGTACCATTTGTGGCGGCGCCAGAATGTCAGACTTGGGGGGGGGCAAACTGAGGGCAGAGGAAAATGTTGGGCGGGCAAAGATGTTCTCGCGCAATGCAAAACCGAGCACAAAATGCGAGGTTGTGTGGGTGGGGTCCAGGGGCCCGCCTTAGAGCCCTCGGAAGCTCTGAGGTTTTAGCATATCTCTGGGTGGAAAATTAAGTCCCAAGAGAGGTATATTTTTTATTTTTACATTATTTTTTCGGTTGACCGTACTCCAAGGTTCCCAACTTTTTCTTTGGGAGTACCATTTCACATTTACGCGGTGCCACCGAGTACACACACACACACACATATAGGCTACATACACTTCCATTCCAGTCACTTTATTCTGTAAAAATGTGCAGTACTTACCAATATTCTTTGACAGTTCATGCTCACTTGTACACTATGCATAACAGAACATAAATGTTCCTTTGCGCAGCAGTTTCACGTGCCATTGAAAGACTCAGCTCTATACGTGAAGGCCTGTTGGACTGAGGAATGTGGACTCCTCTATTTTTGGAGGGGATTTAACTTTAATGAAAATAACTGTGGTCATTGTACAGGTAATTAAATAGGCCTACAGTTTATTTCACTATATGATTTACTTTCTACTAGTAACAAAAAGTGAGGCCTACTATTAACACATTTATTATGATGCAGCTAACGACATTCCTATATTTAGGAAAACAACGACATTCCTATATTTAGAAAAACAACCACCTACCTGCCCTTCCCTTATGCTGGACGGTAAACATTCTACAGAAAATTGGTCTGACCAGGCTGGCCTACTGTTGAAGTGGCTATGGGCATGATATGAAAACTGGCAGCCTGTAAATTAGGCATTTATCAATCATAGTTCCCCAGACGCTGTTCTTATTCAGTCCAATGCCAATACATAGTTTTGTGATTAAATTAATTTTGGATGAGAACAAGATCTGATTGGGAAGGGTGAGAGCAACTGGGCGGGGGGGGGGGGCAATGAAACAATCCCAATCTGGAGGGGCAAATGCCTCAAAGTTGAGGGACACCCCTCCCAAAAAAACCACCTCAGGGTTATAGCCCATAGAAAATATGAATATTATGACATTTTGGGGGTAAACAAATTTAGAGAACTGAAGGTTTAATGGTAAGGCTTGGTTGTCAAAGAACTTTGAAGGTACGTCTAAATGGGAATGCTACCGCAACACACAAACCTCCCATGATAATTATAACATGGAGAGTTAGAAGTGTCATGACAGGCTACAGGATAGGCCATTTAATACAGACACAATCTTGGGAAATGCCACAGATGATGTATACAGTTAATGTGTGTTAAGGTCAATCAAAATAAAAAATTGATAGTGGTATACTAGCTGCTCTACAGATACTTTAAAGGCTGTAACTCATCACTCTACGCTATATTTTTACCTTCCAGAAAGCAAAATTCGCAATTGGTTCTAAGATACAGTACTCTTTGATTAACAAAGATGCAGAGCAGCTCATATTACACAGCAGTAAACAGGGATCCATTGTTTTGATACACATGTGGAGGAATTTAAGACAGGTTCAGGGAGGGACTTGATGTAGGTGGTTGGGAGAATTGAAACTATCTGGGGTGATGAGTTTTTGTCTTAAAGGTGAAGTGAATTGTGCACATATAATTTTATTTCCTTCTTCTGAAACTATGCCTGTATGTTTTGTTTTACATGATACATTTCAGATTTTCATTCAGGTTTACAGTAATATGGGTAACAACAATCTAAGATTCATATACACTAAATATCTACTTTCTAGCAATCATAATCTTTCAATAGTACTTCGCCTTAACATGAAAGAGTAATAAATATAAGTCACTGGAATCTTTACAATTGAGAAATGATGACCTTTGTGAAGACATGACATGGAATATCAATTTCTTCAATAGTGTATAAAACTTTGATTTTTCAATATAATTAAGGGAAAATTTAATTTTGATGGTAAATACTTAAATGTGTATCTTTGGGATATTTTTTCATATCATTTAATAAACTTAAGAAACTACAGTAATTCATTGTTTGATTTTATGATCAAGTTTAGTACTGACCTTTAATTCTGGTGTGATGAAACCTTGTTTGATCAACCTCCTTACTGTTCTTGCTTGGGTGTAGAGGTTTTTCAGATGTGGGTCATGGAGACTCTTGTACTCCAAGAAGAATTCATTAGCACTTGAGTCAAATTCTAAGTCACTTGGAGTAAAATGGAGCTGTAAGTAAACATATACATTGAACACGTTTATACCAATACTGGCATACATTTGTTGAAAACCTGACAATTTACAAATTGTTCCTTTGAGTTGCATCACAGCATATTACCATGGGAAGAATTTACAGCATGTAACGTGCAAAGTAGCTACAGGGATTAAAAAGCGTATTGACACACTATTCACCCATGAAGTTTATTGAAAAGTGCAACATCATTACTCTGAATAAAAGCTACAGTATAGCCCACAAAATACAAGTGCACTGCAACTTTAAAGTCTTTATTGCAATAGTAATACTCATACCCTTGCAGAAATCCTAATTTATTAAGAATAATTTGCTACTTTTCAAATTTCATGAGCAACAGTAATTAGCAGAACTTTAGCTATGGGTGTTATGCACAAAGATAGAGCGTAGGAGACATCACCAGAAATTTGTGGTTTGACTTTGAACTTAAAACTTACTAGGCCTAGACCTCTCCAACTTCTGACCTTCTTAATGTTAGGCCATAAAATGGTTGGACAGTCAAAATGGATTAATTAGTACCCATAGTGACTAATTACAATCCTTACGCTAACTTACACCTAGGCCTCATCTTAGCTAGTGTAAACTTAGATTAACCCTAACTTGTTCCTAAGTTACTGTTGGTGTACTTTTTAAGCTAGGCCTAGGCCCATCATTGCTGAAGTGTGCCTAACCATAACGTGAGCTGGGCAAGCTAGGCTAAGTTAGACTGGCTGTGTTCCTTGGCTAAAGTAATACTAGTATTACTTGTTGTACGTTTCAAATACTGCGGCCATAAAATAGTTAGGCACCGGTTACCTTTTCGCACAAACCGGTGGTGAATAAAGTTATCTTGCCACTGGGTGCATATAGCATTGGTAATTTACTGTACATAACAGGAGTTTGTTGTAACCATGACGGTATGTACGGTAACGTCACTGGCGCCTTGTCATCACCGAATGAAAAATAACTTTCCTTCTCCTCTCTAGATTGTGGCACATTCAAAGACACTTCTGCCATGATCAGTAAGGCGTGCGATCTCAGGATACTCTGCGATCAACTTTGAACTTGCTTGTCTTTCGCGATGCAGAATTTACAATACTAATTAAGGTAGGCCTAATGAAAACAAACTGACACAGATGAGTAGGGAATTGTATGCTGTACTATGCCGAATGAATGCACACAGTATAGTACGTACATACACACGTTGGGTGCAATGTACGCGCGTATGATAACGAATGACGTCACAATGAGTCATCTTATCACGGTCTTTCCACAGACATACATACATTTACTGTACCCGTGTGGTCGATTGCACGACACGATGCTAATTGTACGTTATATAAAACATACGCTAGTGGAAGAACCTCGTAGGCTACCAACTTAGTAACGATAGCATGGGACAACCAGTTGTTTCGAGGGGTAAAAACTGTACGTACAATTAAAAAATATTTAGGCCTACTAAGAAGAACATTTGCCTTGTACCATTACAGTACGGCATGAGGAAATAATATTTCAATATGGGATTCGAAGATGGTGAGAGAGGGCTACATTTGCTTTTTTTTTTCCGTAATTAGGCCGTCCAACCTTCATGCCCGCCCATCCACCTCCCAAGTAACTAGTGCTACACCATAAAAATAGATTCCCTGACACACTGTTATCTATTTCATTTTGTTACCTATTTCTAGGTTCTACAAGCTACACTCATCATGGAGTGCCGTTGATTTCTTACAATATTCGTGAACTCACCAAGGCTGGTTCCTCTTGTAAGGAGGATGGTATATGTAACCAGTGACCTTTTGTAGTTAGTTCCTCACCACACAGAGGGTACACTTGGTTACTTGTGTGGAGGGGAGGGTGGTACGTAGTTCATCAAATGACAGTAGCATACTCTTTGAATACGAAGGTTGTATGATAAGAGAAAGAATGGAATAAAAGGAAAACAACTTAATGACGTAACAACTGCCAACTGTTATCACTTCGCTCTTTTAGTACAAAATTTCAGATTTGACAAGCACAGAGGACAGAAAAGTTGAGACATATGACAAAATGTTTGGTGTTTTCCACAACTTTTGTTTAATTTCTCTCTTGGCATAAATTGCCTTTATATCTTCAGTACAATAGTTTCTGATGTAAAATAAAAGAGTAAATCTGTTGTTATGGTTACAGAGTGACCTTTGAATAATCAAAAGATAAATGAGTAGTGGTAACAGTTTTAGCAGCAACTGACAGTTTGTATACACATGGGCAAGATATTTAACTACCACTGACACCGCACCTTTCTCAAGCTTGCAACAGAGTTCCCGGTAGTAACCTTCAATAATAGAATACAAAACAAAATCTACAGGTGATGACATAGAGACAGAAGGTAAGTAAACCCAAATGACAAGAAAAAAAAGAAAAGTAAATTAAAGTTGTGAGATACAGACAATCTGGAAAAACAAAAGCAAAAGCAATGGATACATTTAAACAAGTTTTACAAAACTTTGAGTGCCATGTGCCTAATGAGAATGATATAGCATTCTTTATGCGTTGCTTTAAGGGGGAAATAAGAAGTTTTGCTCTTCTCAACCAACTCTCTAATTTGGTTGCAGTTATATTGTAGTCAAACAAACAGCATGGAACCGTTACAGACTACTGTGATATAGAAAAGTAGGTCATGTCATAGATTACACTAGATTACACAATCTGGTCTTGGACCAGATTGGAAAGTCAGCTATTTTCGAGGGAGGCATGAGAACAGTGATGAGCGGAAATGATAAAATAATGACGATCTGTGCAAATTTACCAAAATTTCACATTCACCCAATCTTCTACTTCGAAACACTTAGAATCACTGATGATAGATTTCCAACGTGATTAACGACGTTGTCCCCGTAATCAATTCACGGAAGAAGAGATGGTTAGTATGAACACTCTCAGGAAATATCAGGTGCAAGGTTGCAAACATATGCAATCTGGTTTATGGAATGACACAATAACAGCCAATTACAGTGATGTTTGCAATATGGAAGATTATCAGCACCTATGCGAAAGCATATCAATACCCGAGATCAAGACGATACTACGAGACCACTCTACTCCACGACATGTGCTGCAGGTCAGCTATGTTGATCTCCAAAAAGTATTCTCTCTAACATATCAACCAAAGATTACAACAACTTACTCCAATCGTAATGCAGGCTGTAGAAGAGAAGTGTGTGCACAGGTTGAAGAAAGTCAATGAGAAAGTCAAAGCAGGGTGTATCTGTGGTTTACCAACACACTTCTCCAACTTACCACAGGAAAGTCAGAGCAGGGTGTATCTGTGGTTTACTGACACACTTCTCCAACTTGCCACAGGAAAGTCAAAGCAGGGTGTATCTGTGGTTTACCGACACCCTTCTTCAACTTGCCACAGGAAAGCCAGAGCAGGGTGTATCTGTGGATTTACCGACACCCTTCTTCAACTTGCCACAGGAAAGCCAGAGCAGGGTGTATCTGTGGTTTACTGACACCCTTCTTCAACTTGCCACAGGAAAGCCAGAGCAGGGTGTATCTGTGGTTAACCGACACCGTCCTTCAACTTGCCACAGGAAAGTCAGAGCAGGGTGTATCTGTGGTTTACCGACACCGTTCTTCAACTTCCCACAGGAAAGTCAGAGCAGGGTGTATCTGTGGTTTACCGACACCCTTTTTCAACTTCCCACAGGAAAGTCAGAGCAGGGTGTATCTGTGGTTTACCGACACCCTCCTTCAACTTCCCACAGGAAAGTCAGAGCAGGGTGTATCTGTGGTTTACCGACACCCTCCTTCAACTTCCCACAGGAAAGCCAGAGCAGGGTGTATCTGTGGTTTACCGACACCCTTTTTCAACTTCCCACAGGAAAGCCAGAGCAGGGTGTATCTGTGGTTTACCAACACCCTCCTTCAACTTACCACAGGAAAGTCAGAGCAGGGTGTATCTGTGGTGTACCGACACCCTTCTTCAACTTACCACAGGAAAGTCAGAGCAGGGTGTATCTGTGGTTTACCGACACCCTTCTTCAACTTTGGAGACTGACTCATACACTGCCTCTCTTTTACCAGACCTGTAAGTAGGACACGCTATCACCTACATGTCGATCACTTTTTTCTTTTTTTTCTAATCAGGTGTGCAGTTTGGTATACACAAATGAGAATATACTCAACTAGAGTACATTTATCTGCATAAAACAACAAAAAAAAGTTAAAAATACTGTCTCATACATTGTTAACTGGTAACTTAATTATTCATGTGCTATCCCCCAAGCCTGTTTTACCATTAGACATTTAAATATCAATTGTATTCATGCCTTGGACTAAACATGAACGAGCAGCTGAAGAAAGTAACTGTGTTGCAAATGTCATGCAAACTTTAAGGATAGTGTCAGCAAAATTTAACAGTAAATTGCAATTGGTGTTGTTGCCACCAACAAAAAAAGGTATGGTAAAAAAAAAAAAAGAAGGAAAAAGTTGGCTTCTTATCTGAAGAAACTTTAATCGAGTTACCTGGAAGTAACTCTTTTAGTACCATTGAATAACCAAACGGGACTTGTCATACTTAGCATAGTGTTCAGGTTAGCTATACTTCTGTTTGACCAAGACATAGATAGGATAACAAACAACAAAGTTATTAATGAGACACTAAGACATTAACAAGTTATTGAGGAAACATAAATCTTCCTCAAATGTTTGTCTTACAAAGACAGAACATTAGAAGAGGACAAACGTTTTCTGTGTCTTTGTGAATCAAAGTCTCCATATTCATCTGTTATTCATAAAAAAAATAAGTTTGATAAATGTTGTCAATATCCAAATTTTGATCAAATATCAAGGCACATCATCATCATCATCATCATCATCATCATCATCATCATCATCATCATCATCATCATCATCATCATCATCATCATCATCATCATCATCATCATCATTTATAAGGCCACATTTGCAGTTTATCATTCTCACTCCATTTGCTGTTAATCTTTCAAAACAACTGATCCTAATATTAACAGAACTTTTATACTACAAAATAGAATCTTGTACGTATATAAGAGAAACATTAGCAACCTGTGACACACTTGACCACCTTTGGTTATTTTCCTTTGTGCAGACAACTACTTCGCAGATTGATCTGACCGTTTTCTATGATGTGAACATAAAACATACAGTAGCACTAAATACTTATACTGGTAAATTTATGAGCAAATCCTTGTTACATGTCTTAGGTCATTTCCTGGAAAATCTTGACATGAATTGTTAGAATTTGCTAATTTTAACAAAGGTCCTCAAATTGAAAATTGTTGTTGTACATTAAATATTCATGAGCATCACTACTGAACCAGCCAATCACAACATGACCACCCCCCCCCCGACATTTCCACTGAATATGTATGAACTTTCTTACTAAACCAGCCAATCATCACATGATACCACACACTATTCACTGAATATTCATGACATCACTACTACACCAGCCGAGCATTTCATGACATCACACAAATTCCAATTTTTCTGTAACAACAAATCTAAATCCTGCTGTCAAATAAAATCTTACAGAAAGGATCATGCAAGAAATACTAACTGAAGCCATCATTAATAAAAGCATTTGGTCCAGGATAATGGTGACCAAAATCAATTCAATTTAGAGATAAAAATAGACTCGAAGCCTAAACTCTGAATTGAATTTCACAGCATGTAATTTACGCTGGTCAATCTAAACTGGGTTGCATGAATAGAAATGCAGACAACATTGGAATGGACTAAATTGCAATTTGGTTCTGAATAAAATATACTGTCAGAATTCAACTGCTCATGTTTCAGATACTATTTAAAAGCTCTGCAGCTGGAAACACACAAGTAATGTGGTTGTTTAAAGCACAATTTTATCACAGAACTGGTTGCCAAACTTACACCCTGCAGACACCAGGAGGACACCTCACCTGGTTATCCCACAGACACTAGGACAACTGTTTGTCCCACAGACACCTCAACATCTAGTTGTCCAGAAACACTAGGACATCTAGTTGTCCCAGATACAAGTGGTTGTCTCACAGACACCAGGACAACTGATTGTCCCACAGACACCAGGACAAATGGTTGTCCCAGACACAAAAACTGGTTGTTGTCACACAGCAGAATAATTAATTCTTCCACAGGCAGAAGGACAACTAGCTAACTTTAATGCTGTAGTTTTTACCTTTGCAAGTACATTTCTATTCACTGATTCATTGCACCACATACAGTACAGTGATTCAAATTGCAAGTATTAATAGAAGAATGAGACAAACATAGCTCACTTGGTGTGATTGTAATTAACCTAAATTTGCGTTGTGGGAAAGGCATAAGAAAAACAGCAGTTGTTCACGAGACATTACACATCAAAGGCACATTCCACCATGTAGGACAGAAAGAAAATAGTGAATGCACCAAATCCAAAATTCAGCCCCAGGGGACCCAGCTTCCATACTCCGTCTATACCTGTGATAAGTAACACTAATGGAAGGTTTATTTTACACACTGACACACACGACCACATCTCCAAAGTGGAGAATACATTTCTTTGCTACTTAAAAATAATAGTTTGTTCAGTAATGTCAATATGTATTTAATATTATCATGGACTGATATAACCTGTTTCACTTTATAGATGAATACCTGTGCTAGCTCTGAAAATGAATTAGAGTCTGTCTCTTTCTCTACACAGAGGCATAATGTACCATCAGTGGCACAGAATCTATACAAATGAAGATCAGTAGCTTAATTGCACTTACAAATAGTACAGTAACACATACATTGTGGTTGTAAAAGGCAACGATGAATTTTTCCAATAAAATTTCTGACTACCTTTTTGCATAAATTCACAAAATCTTTGGACATGACAAAACTGGAATTTAGTGTGTTGACCTGATTAGGTCATCAATATTCATAATGTTATTCATGATACGTTAATGAGACATTGGACTATGTTTGACTTAAATTCTACAAGGTAACTGCCATTTGACATGTTTGATATAAAGTAGAGCAATATTGGAAAATTGTAATAAAACTAAATGTTTTGAGTTCTTAACGAGCATCGTCTTAGTATTTCTTCTTTTAAATTCTCCTACACTCTAAGACAGGTTTATTGAAATAAATGTTGTAAATAGAGCCAAAGAATAAAGTTGATAAATATAATGTAATGGGTGGGAATACAATGAGCATGCAATACATTTAATAGAGAGAAATCACTATTAATTTAAGGAAGAATACAAAAAAGACAACGCAACTCCTTCTTTACAGTGAAAATACTTTGAGAAAAAGGGAAACCTTTCTACGAGAAGCAGGGAGAATACAAAGTGTTTGAAGACTATCTTTGATGAGGCAGGTGTAAAAACTAGCACAGAAATAAATGAAACATATCTTTCAACGTAAGTAAATACAACGTAAGTATAATGTAAGTAAATATTACCAATTGAAAGGAAAAACAGTGGCTGTAAGAAGAAAGATAGATGTCTTACATATGGAAACAGAAAAGCCTCTTGGATACCAAAATAAGGACAAAGGGGTATCTGTAAGCAGCTTCAACTACTGTCAATAAAGTTAAATAGAGAGTTCTTGAATACAAGACTACATACATGTATATGCCTATAAGCAGATAAAAACTATGGAAATATATGCTGGAGAGAAAATATTCAATACTATTGACTATTTCCAACATACCACAATGAAGATTTGACAAAAAGAAAGAAGTTAGAACAGAAGGGCAACAAAAACAAGTTAAAACAAAGCAAATGAGATAAAATGACATTTAAGAGAAAAGGAATCCTTTATTATTACACTTTATGGCAGCCAGGTGGTAAAGAAGAGGTACAGTTGGTTAAAATATTGGAAAGGAAAAAATGGGTAAATATGTAAAGATTCTCAATTTTTAACAAACCAAGAAAATAAGGTATGCATAAGTTCGTACTTTGTCATCATTCTGCTATAGAAATGACAACACTATATGTACGTGGGGGGGAGGGGAGTGGGGCATTAGGGACAAAGGGGTGATGAATGAGCAAGGATGAGTGCGTGGTGCAAAATGGCAGGGGCGAAGAGTAGGGGTGAAAGGTAGGGGTGAAGTAAGTGACAGGGAAACTGTGTAAATTTAAGAATTTTAAATAAGGTTGGTACAATTTTCTCAAGAAATTTCAATTTGTACTGTTGTCGTGGAGATGGTTTTTGTTAATCAATTACTTGTCAGCAACTTGAGGAAAACTTATTTCATCTGCTAATTCTAACCAGACTTTTTGACAGCATAGTCTTGATGGTAACACATCTAGTATATTTTCGTCTCTTTGTGCAAATTCTCTCTCTGAGACCCTACATTTTTCAAAGTTTAATGTCTTCTTTTCTGGTATTATTGACCTCATTTAACCCCAACAACATGACATCACATTAACTTCTCTGGCTTTATGTGTCTGTTTGTGGTTTGCTTTTAAATACCTTACGTGGCTTGAAATATCTTCCCAAGAGGCCATGATTGAACACACAACTGTATAGTCTTGATTTTAATATTCTTTATTCTGTGTGAGACATTATGTCATTTGGAGGAAAGATACAACACCATCAGAGGCACCTGTCACCTGATCATTCACTCACTGTCTAAAATAGGCATGGTTGAACAGTTACTTCACCAACTTGAATAAATCACAGCCAGTAATACAAAATGGTACAACTGATAAGGGAAGAAGACAAAGAAACCCAAAATACATGAACTATACCATTGTTTGAAATCTGTGGTAAACATATCAAATTTACGATGAACTTTTGATGTCTGCATTTATTTGATACTGTCAAAGATATTCAGGGCCTAGATGTATGTTAGATACATTCTAACACATGTAATCAAATGGTTCATCTGAAATCTTGGACCATATTAACACAGGGATATTACCAGAATACCCCCACCCTTACCCCCCACATCCCTGTGGAGTCTCACATAGGATACTACCAGAATACCCCCACCCTTACCCCCCACATCCCTGTGGAGTCTCACATAGGATACTACCAGAATACCCCCACCCTTACCCCCCACATCCCTGTGGAGTCTCACATAGGATACTACCAGACTATCCCACAGCAGAACAAAGTCAACTTGAAGGTCACTGTCTGTACTGTTCGATACTTGACAGACCGATCTCACATCAGCTGTTTGGATTGAGAAATATCTTTTGCATACTTTCAAAATCAATGTGGTATGTTCACAGTAACCAACATGACTGTGGTTGCGTCTCATATTTTTACAAATATATACTTACATTGGCTAAATGTTGCCATGGTAATTGCTCATTCAGTACCACATCACAGACCGTTTCATTTTTCGATAAACTTGTGAATCGAACTGTACACGTTAAGTATAAATCATTTGACGTTACTAAAATAAAACTTTGCTTTGTCTTTGTGCAATCACCTTGTACTTGACGACCTACAATAATCCTCAGATGATCACTTCCTGTTTCTTGGCTTGGTACCTCTGGACCGGAGAGCGAGCCTTGATGCTTGGTTTAGGTTGAAACCCTTGGTCAAGTAGACCAGGGGCTACCATGATCACCTTTAGTAGCAGTTCATCGATATATCTTTCCTGCAAACTGAGCTGTCTGTCTTTATCTTTAACATCATTCTCCAGGTCGATGATCTTTTTGATAAGTTCCTAAAAGTAAAGCCCACAATAAAAGAGATGAGCTTGAATGGAAGCTTGTCAAGGTAGCTGAATGTTGTCAGAATCATGAATTTTCACATACCTGATCATTACAAAGATCAATTCACATTTGTCCCCACACCCAATAAACACTCACTACAACAAACTTAATGAATATTCATGTACCAATTCCATGAAATCACTGATTCATACACAACCAATGGCTGACTGAAATGTACATCATTAAGAACTTATTTCATACCATAAGAGTAACTTGTAATGAAATTAAAGTCATGACTGAAAAGGTCACTGACTTTGTGATGACATCATTATCAATCTCAACTCAAATTAATGACGGAGCGATGGAGTTGAAGGAAATGTCGAAGGACTGAGAGACGAGGAAGAAGAGCCTGCTTACCTCCTTTGAGTAACTCTGATAAGGATGATCTGCAAACTCTGAGATGGGGGCAGTGATGACACCAATATCAGTGGAATCCTCTCCTGCGGTGGCAGTGGTGGGAAATGAAGGCGGGTCATCAAATGTGTGAGTTGGGGAGGAAGGAAGACTAGCTGGGGGTGTAGGTGTGGGTGATGGAACATCCCTCTCATAGTACTGGCTGTTAGCTCTGGCTGACCTACGAGCAGACTTGGAGGTCGGTTTGTAGAAGGCTTCACAGGGCAAGATAAAATTTCAAAAGTTATTCATACATACGCAAAAGTTACTATAGCAGTCTCTTTCCACTCTACCTTTAAATCCAAACATTACTTAGTGCCAAGATTTCTGAAAATCAAGAAGCCTAATCAGTGATACTGCTTGGATTTCAGTCCAAATACTTGCAGCATAAGCAGTTTTGGAGAAGTTAGCTTTAGTCTCTACATTTTAATAAATTTATTTTACAGTTGATATCCTTTACTTTTAATATTGTATTTTTTTATGAATATCAATGTGTTAGTTATGACATGTAGAAGGCTGTGCATAGGAAACAACATTACTAAGTGGAATAGAATTGGCGGTTAGAACAGAAATGCACAGGTTATGTAACTCAAAGCAGTTATAATCCAGCAATTCAGAAAAATTTTTAAAACCATTTTTCACAAGCAAGCAATTTATCTGAAAAAGAGTCGGACAGACACAAATGTACTTTTTTAGCCAAAATACAAATGAAGACTACGATATCTGACAGATATTGAGGCCCACAAGCCATTGCACTCTCAGATATATCTGATTCAAATCCAAATAGCCATATAAATTTTTGGCTGGATTTAGATGCATGAAAATGGTCACTTACTTCTCTTTGCTGGTTGACTTTCTTCTTTATCCTCTAAATCTAGATTTTCAGCAGACTTGGACAAGCATTCCTCAGACAGTGTTCGTAATATCGGCAACGGTGAGGCGTCACCAGACTGCTCAACCCTCCTCATGGCGCTTTGCTCGACCTTCTTCATCGCAACATCTAGATCTTTGGGCTTCTCCTGAGAAGATATGGTGTGACTTTTCTTTCTGAATCTGCCGCTGGCAGATGAGAAGGTGGATCCTACTGAGGTCTGGCTAGAGTAACTAGTAATCTGCCTCTTAAAGGGGGTATCTAGATCATTGGAGGAGATATCAACGAGGTTAGGCGTGCTGCCATGCAACGATTCCTGTAAGAGACCACAATAGGAGACATGCAAGATACAGGAGGACATAATACAACACATGCAGGGAAAGGTAAGCAGATCCAGGGATATACAAAACTCAATGAACAAGGATCAAAAACCATGCAGGGAAGACAAGTAGATCTGAGATTGTACAAAAATTAATGTAGGAGGATCAAAAAACATCAGACAAATGTTAGTAATATATATCAAAACTGACAAGAAAGCAAACTAGTTGTTAGTGGTTAAATTAATGGTAAAAAGCCACAATGAAAAACAAGACCTAAATGCATTGCAGGCCAAACTAATATCATAATATGTATAGAATGATACAATGCCACAATGAGTGTATGAGGCTAAACCTCATTCATTGTACTACTGGATGAGGTTGACCTCATTCATTGTGCTACTGGATGAGGCTGACCTCATTCATTGCACTTCTGGATGAGGCTTAACTCATTCACTGTACTACTGGATGAGGCTGACCTCATCCATTGTACCTCTGGATGAGGCTGACCTCATTCATTGTACTACTGGATGAGGCTGACCTCATTCACCGAGCTGCAATGCTAAAGACAGAAAATGACTAAAATCAATTTTAGGACCAAGGTTTCTTAAAACAAAATGAAGTAGTATAGTTGAATGGAAAGTTAGATCAGATTTTACTTGTGTGGATGATCCAAAAACTAAGTAACTTTGATCAGTTTAGCTGGTGTCTCATAAGGTAAGGTCATAGTTGATCCATGTACCACAACAAATTATAGTAGTGCTGATCAAGTTGAGTGCTAGAGTCTCACTATGTGAGATCATAGTTGATCCATGTAATATACCACAATACATTACACTTGTGAGGATCAAGTTAAGTGCTAGTGTCTCACTTTGTAAAATCAAAGTTGATCCATTAACATATCAAAATGAGTTACTGTAGTGTGGATTTAGAATAAAGTAATTCCAATCATATCAACTAGTGTTGCTAATGAATCAAAGATCATAGTTAATCCATGTACAATATTAAAATAAATAAGTGCGACTGAAGAAGAAAGTAATGCTGATCAATCCAGCATAGTGTTTCATGATATAAGATTCTGGTTAATCAAAATAAATTGGCAGGGATCAAGAACAACAAATCAAGACAAGGGGGATATGAGTATAATTTCAGAGAGAGTGCAGTGAACAGGAACAGACTTAGGGTGAAGGAGATGCCGGGGTTGAAGGGTGAGAGAATTATTGATGGTTTATAAGGCCAATTCATCATGCAGTGCTAAAAATGAATATGTATCTATCAATTGTTCATGAACTTTGAAGGAATGTTAACATTTTAGTACATCTATACACAAACTGTAAAAGGCATTAAAAATCCTCACTGCCAACAAGAATATCCTAACCCCTGCAGTAGAATGCTAAGACATGAGGTAGCAACAAATTATGGTAACAAAATATCCTATGCCCTGTCAGTGTCTCTTGCAGGTCATTTCAATATGACCTGCTTGCCATAATCAGTGCCCTTGGATTGTCCCTACCAGTGCCCTTGAATTGCCCCTTCAGTGCAGTGGGATGAACTACCAGTGCCCTTGGATGGATTGCCCTTATCAGTGTCCTTGCATTGCCCTATCATTGTCCTTCGATTGCCCTATCAGTGTCCTTTGACTGCCCTACCAGTGCTCTTGGATTGCATCTTCAGTGCAGTTGCATTGCCCAGGAGCACCCATGTGATGAACTACCAGTGCCCTTGGATTAAACAATCAGAGCCCATGGATTGCCCTTATCAGTGTCCTAGGATTGTCCATATTTGTCCCCTTAGATTGCCCTATTACGGAAAACTTTGCTTGCTCTATCAATTTCCTTGCCTGTTAGTAATCTTTACTTGCCTACAAGATACATTGGCTTACACTGTTACAAGTGCTCTTTGTTTGTCCTAAAATTAATCTCTACTTGTCCTTTGACTTGTCTGTGAGGCTCTACTTCCATGCTCTTCTGTTAGCCCTTTTCAGTTGGTTTCAAAGTGTATAATGCCAGTGTTATTCTGCATACCCTGGCAATACCCTTCCATTCACATTAATGATGCAGATTGGTTCTATTCATTGTTACATCTCACTGACATTGATTGTGGTCACAGACAAGTTACTGAAGATTTCTGTCATTCTTCTTGTGAACAAACCAATTCATTTTACTTCATAAAATCTGATAATTCATTAGCTAAGGATTGTAAAACATCGCATTTGTAACAATTAAATTCATATTTTCACGGCTAAAAACTTTGTACTTACTTTGTTTTGTGCATGTGACAGAAACAGGTTTGCATAATCTTGGTGTTACTATAGTAAACAACCCATGATATGGTTTGGACATAAACATTGTACGGAGTGTACTCTGTATTCAATCCTACAGGTAAGGTACAAACTGGTACTGTAGATGATAAGGTAAGTACACAATTACATGTGAAGTCCATACAGGTAAATTAACAATTGCAATGAATTTAAAAGTTTTGACAATAAAAGCTGGAGAGGTTGTAACACACATACTGGAGTATTGAGCCATGCAGGTTAGCTGTGCATGTATAGTGGTTGCCATGGAGACATCTCGAATGAAGTAGCTGTATACACAGATATGGCAAATGCCATTTTTATTACACCCATAGTACCAGAGCCATGGTGAAAAATCCTGAGCAAGACCACTTCTACAAATACAGGGTATTCAGGGAGATAAGGTGATGATATGGGGATACAGGGTTAAATGATGGCTGACAGAAATAAACTACAGCTTATAGAGATATATACAGCCACCACATCAAGTGTAGGGTTTCTGGAGGACGTGAAAGACCATTCGCATTACCAGGAGAGGAACGACCAGGCTCTAGCCAAGGCGGGTGAATTTACAACTGTGTCACCGTGCCACACCTCAACTACCATTGGCCAGCATAATGTTGAGCTCAATAATTGACCCAGGTCAACAGAAAAATCCCATGACAGACGTACGTGACAGAAAAAAAACTCATTGAAATCAATGACAGCAGTATTGTCTCAATAACCTAAGACAATTGATCATGATAGAAATGTCAAAATAATGTACAGTATAATAATAACAGGTGGTAGTAACATTCACTCAAATGAAATAAAAATCGAGGCATGTAATATACCTGTGATATGATTGTGCTCTGCTCTCTAGAAATTAAAATTACTATTGTCATTTTGTTTGAACTATCATCTATTGTTCAGACTTCCACATCTTGTAGCATTTCCATTGTCACTGAGTTCAAGCTGGCAGATAATTTCAGGGGAACAATAAAGATTAGCCCTGTTTCTTCTATTCATAATATGTTAGCCTTGTTAGGCTACACTGATCTACAATAAAGCAAGACGATGATGTTTCTACTGATGATGTAACATCTTCACAAATCATACCTTAACAAATAATATCACAGAGTCAGAAGGTTAATAGAGCTTAAGAAAGATAAAGAACGTAATGAAATTTAGGGATACCAAATCACTGGTGAAGTACCTTATCTTTCCTTATGGAGGTCCTGACTATCTTTCTTCCCATTCCCTGCCTCTGGAATGTTGGAGAGGACTCTTTCTGGGGGCTGGTTGCTGATAGTCTCGACACCGGACTCTTTGGTGGTTCACTATCCCCCGTCCTGTCATGCTGGGGTACGTCTTGGGGTGAAGATGCTCGCTGGAAAGGCGATGGAGAGGATTAATGAGTGAAGCTATATGTTTCAAATTGAAGAAATCAAATTAGATCAGCCTCCAATATATACTAACTAACAATATACCAATATTAATTAATTAATATTAATCGATTTCTGTGTTAATGACATATTTATATTGATAATCAGTTCATAATATGAAAACAAGCAGTAACAATACTATGAACACAAGAACAACAAGGAAATCATAAGAAGAAACATTTTCACTTGGCAGGAATTCAGAATATGATGGAGGGGGGGGGGTGATATGGGGGGTTCTTATCAAGGCGCATGGCTCTGAGTGCTATACCTGAACATGGTGTCCATTTGAAGTACTATGTTCCTCATCATCAGCGAATGGATTTGTACTGGTCTGGTCAAGGCTGGCAATAAATGGCGTACTAGTTGACTTCCTTAAAGGGTGGACGTCAAGTTTAGAAAAACCTATCAATTGTTGAAAAAAAGAGAATTGAGGATTTGCTGAAAAAAAAAAAAATGACAACCCTCTGATCAAAACCATGAAAACATCTCAAAAGTGTCACAATGATCAAATGGCAAAGCTAAAATACACTGAAAGTCTGAATGCCTTAATATACACTGGAGACAGTCAGTGGTAAACTGGGCAGGAGTCTTTGTTCTTTCAAAGAGATAAATGAAGCACAGGTGACAGCTATCTGACCCCATGACCTCCCAGTTACTGAGACAACCTATGGAGGCCTCTGAGGGAGTGTTTGAAAAGTAAAAGTTATTCTCTACTTACAAATGCAGTACAGTATATGGAAAATGCTATTTCAAACATGACATGGTCCTGATTGGCTTCCATAGGCAGGGAAAATGCTATTTCAAACATGACATGGTTCTGATTGGCTTCCATAGGCTGAAAAAGTCTAGTTTGCAATGACATTGAGTTAACTGTGTCAAACACTGCCAATAGTAATGTTGCACAATGAAGCCCCCATATGCATTTATACGGTAGTTTATAATAACCACAATAATGGTGTTTAGGCTATTATTATTGTTTTATAGTGAAAAATTATCCCTTCCTCTCTATTGATAAGCATTAAATTTCACAGGGTCGTGAACCTGTTAATAACAGACAACCTAATCAAGTTTAAAACAAATCTGACCCACAGATAAGGAACTATGGCAGTTTTAACATGTTTTATGTTTTACCCCATAACCTCATTAATATGCAAGATTTGGACACCAAAAACAATAGGGATCATCTACTAAATATGGGCAACCTACATGCCAAAAATGAAATTACTCAGAGTTACCCTTCTTGAAATAGAGTGTTTACGAGCAACCGTCACACACACACACACACACACACACAACATCAGGACTGCATAGATTCCCCTGCCTATGGCAAGGAATCAAAAATCCTTATCAATACAGGCAATACAGAAAAGAACAATTCATGAAAAAACAACATATTGCTGGGAACTAAGCTATCATATCTGACTTGCAATGAAACGAAAATTAACAATGAAAACAAAGAATGTCAGGTATACAAAAGTTGTCCTGAGTTATGTCAGCAAAATGTTTTGGACAATTACTGCAGTACATGAAGACCATTAACCTCAATCAATTGTGGCAATTTAATACCAAGTTCAATGTACTAAAATAACAGATCACTGTAAGCTTCTCATGCAGCAGCCATGGTATGTTTGAACTAAGTACTTACTCCTCTTGATGTAAACAGATTTTTGTTCAGTCATAAACAAATACACACACAAACATGCTCGTACCGAACAAGTACCTTTAAGCGCCCTCCAGAATTTTTTTGCTCAAATATTCACATGGCACCTTTAAAAAAGACTTTCCAGTGATTATTGTAACAGAAACTTGACCTCACCAGTCCCAATACAGTATGTGTACACATCAAGGGCTCATAACATTAAACAGAGGTATTGTTTACAAGAGTTTCAGGAATGACTACTTGTTTCTTTAGAACTATTAAGTCAACAACATTCCAGCATTTCTATTACCTTATCTACTTTATCCATCCAAGCATCAAACATAGACAATGTGTGCTTAATATATACAGTGAAAATACCTGTCAAATGTAAGGTTTTACCAGATCTCTTGACATGACTGTACAGCACACCCAGAAGGCACTGAAGCAAAGCAACTGTGGTGGTAACAAGCTACTTTTAATACCACACGGTTAAAGAATAAATCAAAAGCTCACTTTTTACACTAATAGATGAAGGGAGGATGGTTTTGTTTTCATCTCCCTTCATCTGTGCTGTTATCTCTAATTCTCCTCGGTTTTTATCTTCTTTCTTGTTTCTGTTCGGCTTTCCTGTAAGTTTGTACCATCTGGAGAGAAAAAAAAAGGAGGAAAATGAAGAACAACCAGAGCACAAATTGGTGCAGAAGCTCATACCTCTACATCCTGAAGGTACCACTTATGAATCATTATGTCAAATTATAGGGCACCACTCACTGAGTATCATTATACCAAATCATCAACACTGTACAAGAAAATCCTGTAGGACTGCACAGTTTTCAGAATTTCATAAACTAGAGCCCCAACATTGCAGAAGTTTGATCATTTAGA
Organism: Stichopus chloronotus; assembly: GCA_021234535.1. NCBI lineage: Eukaryota > Metazoa > Echinodermata > Holothuroidea > Aspidochirotida > Stichopodidae > Stichopus > Stichopus chloronotus. The sequence continues at coordinate 36,506,913 of CM037833.1, read as the reverse complement.
CTAGCTGAAGTTCATGAAACAATTCAAAGTGTCCCTTTAAGTCTAAATACTGGTCAACATACCTGAGGGCAATACAGAGTTTCCGTTAGCATAGCAACTGACTGTCCAATTACTCAATTATCATTCATGCACAATAGGGATATTTGAGATGTGTAGGACAGTTTAAAGGGGCACTTTAACAGTAGAAAAAGAGGTAATTTGCAGAATTCCATAAAATGGGCCATTGGGCCCACATGCGGGTCTTGGACTACCAATTCCTGAACACCCTGAAGGGACCAATAACTGAGCATCATTGTGACAAACCATCAACATTGTACAATATAATCTGTAGCAGCAGAAGCATTTTGTAGAATTTCATAAAATGGACCATAGGGTCCACATGGGACCTTAGACTGAAACTTTTTTGTACACTCCAGATGAAGCACCACCCAGGGATTATTGTGTCCAATTTAAATATAAATCCATGGATGCATGTGTGAGAAGCAACATTTCAAACAGAATTTCACATAATGGGTCATTGGGCCCACATGGGACCTTGGACCAAAAATTCCTGAACACCCCGAAGGTACCATTAACAGAGTATTATTATGAAAAACCATCAACACTGTACAAGAGTATCTGTAGGAGCAGAAGCATTTTGTAGAATTTCATAAAATGGACCAAAGGGTCCACATGGGACCTTAGACTGAAACTTCTTTGTACACTCCAGATGAAGCACCACCCAGGGATTATTGTGTTCAATTTAAATATAAATCCATGGATGCATGCATGAGCAGCAACATTTCAAACAGAATTTCACATAATGGGTCATTGGGCCCACATGGGACCTTGGACCAAAAATTCCTGAACACCCTGAAGGTACCACTAACAGAGTATTATTATGACAAACCATCAACACTGTACAAGAGTATCTGTAGGAGCAGAAGCATTTTGTAGAATTTCATAAAATGGACCAAAGGGTCCACATGGGACCTTAGACTGAAACTTTTTTTACACACTCCAGATGAAGCACCACCCAGGGATTATTGTGTTCAATTTAAATATAAATCCATGGATGCATGCATGAGCAGCAACATTTCAAACAGAATTTCACATAATGGGTCATTGGGCCCACATGGGACCTTGGACCAAAAATTCCTGAACACCCTGAAGGTACCACTAACAGAGTATTATTATGACAAACCATCAACACTGTACAAGAGTGTCTGTAGCAGGAGAGGCATTTTGTAGAATTTCATAAAATGGCCCACAGGGCCCACATGGGACCATGGACCAAAAATTCCTGAACACCCCAAATAGCCCACCACCTAGGTAACATTATGTCCGTGTTTCAAACAAATCCATGAGAGCATGTGGAAGGAGAAGCATTTTGAACAAGTGTGGACAGACAGACAGAGAGACAGATAGACAGATAGATAGACTCTGCGTGATAACAAAAGCTCACACCAGCTTCCTGGTATGAGCTAAAAACAGACTTTTTTTTTAAATACCTCAAAGACAGTGATATAGGAATCACTGATTAGTGTAACCAACAAGCTTCCTAAAGATTTCATCCATGGGCAGGTAGAACAGATCAGAGAGAATGTAACTTCTATCAATTTCCAGCTGAGCACCATGAGGAATTGGCGATATTGGTTGAAGATTACCCTCCCCAAGTACAACTACAGAGAAGAGAACCTACAAGTGCATTTCTACTTCACATCTGTGGGGTTGCAAGCCTTCAATTAATTATTATTCAATTACATTAACAATGTCCGATTACTGTCTCATAAAATGTTAAGTTCTTTAACCTCAATGTACTTTGTTTCCTTGCATTTGATAACTCTGTAAATGCAACTAACAATGTACAACAGACGATCCTCCAGTGAACAAACTCAAAGTTTCATTGATCAAATGTTTTACCTTTCTCTGAAGTTTCAGCATACTGCTTGACAGCAAAGTGGCGACTTCTACTGTATCAGCAAAGTATAATTGAATGTAAATTATTAAGTCTCCATGTTTTGCTAAAACTTAAAGACAGAGACTCATCAACCCAGACAGTTTCAATTCTCACCACCACTTACAGTATGTCAAGTCCTTCCCATACAGTCGCCTGTCTAAAATTCCTCCACATGTGCAATCAAAACAACAGGTGTATGCTGTGTAATATAAGTTATTCTGCATTTCACCAACTTGTTGTCAACAGAAGGGCAGAAACAATTGAGAATTTTGCTTTCCACCAGCCAAAAGTGTAGCCTGAGGTAATGAATGACCACCTTTAACCTTTGGTATTTGGGTATGATTCTATAACCTCACTACAATATTGTGGTCTCCTCCTTTTCACCATTAATCCTGTACAGTTTTCATGTGGCTTGAGTGGAATCTGACAACAACCCAGATGACAGTTTCACACGGGGAATAATTTGTCTGGTACCTCAGCTCAATTTGCTATGCAAAAAGGTCAAATCGCAATACTAATGGAATATGGTGTATTCTAGTAGTTTTTGTTTGTGCAACACACAGACGTTCACATATTCTGCAGCAAAACACCCAAGAACCTGAAAACTGCTGTGCAAATTTTGAAAACTAAATTATTTCCTGTCACAGTCCTCAAAATCATGAATATCCTTCCTAAATTACATCTATTAATACTGTAGCATTTACACAAAACAATATTATGTTGATTTAAATTAGTTTTATGATGCAAATGCATTGACATCTTTTGTGATCTCTTTCACATACTACAGGTTAGTAAACTGCAAAGTGTATAGTACAATCTTAAGTACCACCACACCTGACAGCTACGAATATCTATAAACGTTAGGGCATCTTGTGATGTTGTGACTTCTGCACCACTAAATGTAGTACCTCACCGAAGATCGTAAAATTAGGAATAATGTCAATTTTATGAAATCATTCAGGGGAAGAAGGATAAGACTGGAAGAGTAATATTATCAAACACTCTATACTGATAATATACTGTTAATTTATGTTGTGATTACGAGTGCCAATATACCATGCACTGTACAATTCTGTATCTCTCTCAATGCTGGGCTTAATATTTTTTAGTACATACTGTGTGCATATGGAGAGGTGTACTGTATGTCTATGTATTGGTGTATGTTTATATGTATTAATGTATATTTATGTATAGGTGCATATTTATATATATTGGTGTATGTTTACACTGCAGGTATTTCTTCAAAAGCAGGACAAAAACTTCAAAACAGAAACCACAGACAGCACAATTCAATCCCCCCCCCCCCCCCCCCCGGCTAAATAAACAAGACTACAGTGTACAGTACTTATCTTCAGTGATAGGCCTATGACTCAACAAGTTGCTCAATGTACTTAATGAAAAATGTAAACTCAAGTGGGGACTTTACAAAATGTAACTTCACACCTGGCTAAAAATAGTTGAGTACTGTATCATGACAGATCAATGAAAACACTTGTCTTGGGAATTACTATCCCCAATGGGTGTTCAATACAGCTGAAAAGAGATACATGATTTCTCACATAAGTGCACACTTACAGGCAGTACTGGGGAGGTACTTATAATGGAGCTGCATATTGAAAGATGAAACATTTCTACACTGTACAGTTAGTGCATGATTTAGGTGTGTATCACATTCCAAATGAGCTGGATCAATGTTGAAAACATAACATGTCTTAACAAAAGACAATATGTATGCTGAAAACACTCTCTCTTAACGGCATGTATACCATACTGTATGTGCTGCAACAACAGAAAATGGTCACATTCACAACATTCATGTACTGTGCCTCAACAGGTCTGTAGACTATGTATTATATTCAGCTGAATACATTACCCAGTATATCACTAGAGGTCTGTGGTTCTCTTTCAAGTCTAGTGTATGTCTTAGAAATATCTACGGGACACCTGAATTTGTTTTACATTACATAGAGCTCAACGACCCCCAAAGGTATAGGCCCACAGTAACTGTATGTAGCATATACCTTACTCCACACCACAAACATATTGTTAGATATGATATTTGAACTGAGCACAACTGTGAAGTACAGAGCTGGCAAACTCACCTTAGAATAATCTAAACAAGACAATGAAAGGCTGATGTCATAGTCATTGATTTACAAGCTAAATGTATTCCATGTTTAATGATATTCACTAAATCACTGGCAATCTGCAGAATAAATCCAATCACAGGTGTGTGTTATGCACAGCATTTTATTGCTGGTAGTATACATATATCACACCATTAATCTATGCCAAATATACAGAATTATACTAAAACTGTGTTAGTAGAATAATACATAGACATAGACTTGTAAAGCTGAGCCTGCTGCTGTATACAAAGGTGTCAAAATATTGATGCTGTTGAAAAAGACAAAAACACAGACACATGCTCACACATATGAATGCAAAAACCCACACACACACACACATGAGCAATCTGCATTAGACTGAGGCAGGGATGTATTCAAAGCACATTGTTGTAAGCAAAGTAGATATGATTTCAGAGCTATAATGTGATGTATGAATTTCACAATATCAGCCAACAAGAGTGTGTACAGTAATATTCACAACTAAATAAAGCATGGACAGTATTCAGGTTGTAGCACATTGGATTACATACACAACCCGATATGATGAACTACTGTATACATTTACCTGATTAAAAAAAGAAAGCTTTCTGAAGACCAGATGATAAAATGTCCAATGAGCAGAACAGGAATCTGACACTGAAGATCATGTTTAATATCTTCACTCAAAGAATTGTTTGGGCATTTACTGTACAACTGTTCATTAGCTTCCTAACATGCAGGTCTCTATATTTGGTTGGGGTTCCTAGATGATTTTTTTCTATGCAGATGATATGGCATGGAGGACAGAAAAGGCAAAATGAACAAGGGAAAGGATGAGAAAAAAAATTGTTACAGCAAACACTGAAATATATAAGATAATAAATCTTTAAGTCAAGGTTAGTTTCCCTTCTAGAGATAAGTGTTTTGGAGGGTTTAAAATACCTGATCCCTTCATGACCTCTGACCTTTCTAATAAGCTTTCAACTACATTAACCAAGTCTAAATATAACTTCTTAAGATATCCTTCTTTAAGACAGTGAGAGCATGTCACACAAATTGAACACTAAATGACCTTTGACCTAGACAGCTGCCTTCAAAGACACCAAGACTTTTACAAGAGTTTTAACAATGTGACCTCAGTTCACGAAGAGGTGAAACAATGTGACCCCAGTTCACGAAGAGGTTTAACAATGTGATCCCAGTTCACGAAGAGGTTGAACAATGTGACCCCAGTTCACGAAGAGGTTTAACAATGTGACCCCAGTTCACAAAGAGGTTTAACAATGTGACCTCAGTTCACAAAGAGGTTTAGCAATGTGACCCCAGTTCACAAAGAGCTTTAACAACGTGATCCCAGTTCATGAAGAGGTTTAACAATGTGATCCCAGTTCACAAAGAGGTTTAACAATGTGATCACAATTCACGAAAGATTAAACAATGTGATCCCAGTTCACAAAGAGGTTTAACAATGTGACCCCAGTTCACAAAGAGGTTTAACAATGTGATCCCAGTTCACGAAGAGGTTGAACAATGTGACCCCAGTTCACGAAGAGGTTTAACAATGTGACCCCAGTTCACAAAGAGGTTTAACAATGTGACCTCAGTTCACAAAGAGGTTTAACAATGTGACCCCAGTTCACAGAGAGTTTTAACGATGTGACCGCAGTTCACGAAGAAATTTAACAATGTCACCCCACTGTGATCCCACTGGACAAAAAAAAATAAATCTTCACCAACTGTCCTTTTTCTCGACACACATACACACATGCAAGCATTGAATTTGTAGTTACAAGAATCATGACATCATACCCTCTGATAGACCTCTTAGGAGCTGCTTCAACTTCCATCAGAGGAATGTCCACTTTACCAAGGAACCTTTCCAGGAAGAAATCTTGATGAAGCACCGTTAGTTCTAACTTTGAGTCTCTTGGACGGACAGTTCTGAAAAAAAAATAGGGAAAAAAAAAAAGAAGATAATGAATTTCATCAATTCAAGTTTACGAATCTATGTGGACTACCAACAGGAATTGTAACTGGTACAGTAAAAGTGTAACAGAGTGGGGGAGGGGAATACTAGTGTAATTACACACAATTTAATGCTAGAAACTGAGAAGCAAATTTAGCATCAAACACCTTCAATTTCACATCATCAACATATAGTATGTCACATGGTTTATCTGGCACTATGACCCAGACAATTTAAATTTTTAGGTTGACCTCGCAAGTTTTGTTACAAATATCAAGACGCTTCGCCATACAAGATCACTGGCATTTGACAGGACCTCCACAAATGGCAAATACCAAACATGACCTTTGCCACAGCCATCAGAGGACTGCTAGAGCTGGAAACCTTTGATTTTCCTCCCTCTGGTCTAATCTCCCATCCTCAGTGTCTAATTTGAGCAACTATGTGTGCATGGTTGAACAAATACTAGTGGAAACAATAACTACTCTCACTTGATTACTTACAATTCGCAATCTTCGTTCCATTCTGGATTTTGGGACTTTTCCACCACAGAGGTTGCAAACTTCTCTTTTCCGAGACTTATGGTAACGAAAGGGCTGCTTTTTGTGTCTTTTCCTCTGGGTTTTAGATTCCTTGCTCGATGAACTGGAAATAAAGGGACACAAAATATGACAATAAAGAAATTCAATAGGCTACTAAGTGAAGACACACAATTTATATTTCTGTCAAAAGTTGTAACATACTGTAAGGAAGGTTGATTTATTACATAATTCAGTATCATGCACTTTATTTGATTTGCTTCCAATATTGATCTCTGACTACAGCATGTCACTGAGTATGCTGTACTGTATAGCATACTAGCATGTCACTAAATAAGCTGTATGAGTAGCAGTACAGCATGTCATTGAGTATGCTGTACTGTATATCAGACTAGCATGTCACTGAGTAAGCTGTATGAGTAGCAGTACAGTATGTCGTTGAGTATGCTGTACTGTATATCAGACTAGCATGTCACTGAGTAAGCTGTATGGGTAGCATTACAGTATGTCATTGAGTATGCTGTACTGTATAGCAGACTAGCATGTCACTGAGTAAGCTGTGTAAGTAGCAGTACAGCATGTCATTGAGTATGCTGTACTGTGTAGCAGACTAGCAGTACAGCACGTCACTGAGTACTGTGGTACTGTGTAGCAGTACAGCATGTCGCTGAGTACAGTATGCTGTACTGTAGAGCAGCACCACAGAATCTGTTCACTCCATATGGTGCATCCAGTATTGTAAGCTTTTTCTAGGAACAGCTAAGCTTGCTTATGGTGTAGGTTTCTCAGTTAGTTGACTGGATTTAGCGCAAATAAAGAATGTAAACCGGATGAGGTTTCTAACATTTATACTATTTGTAGACATTCCATTATTGATAACTTCACAATGATAATGTGCAAGAGTATTAGAATAACAGGAGTGAAGCATATGTACACTACTCCTACTGTAATCATAATGACTGTCAAAGGTTCCAAAGTTAGTAATAATCCAAAGAAGTTACTTTGTTTCAAAGATGAATCTACAGGGACTTACCGACAACCCTACATGACCTCTTGCCAATCTGATCAGCACTATCCACTGTTGTCATGGTGATGATGATGTAATGACCTCTCTTCAGAGCTATTAAAGCATCAAATTGACCAGACTGATCATAATAGCTCCTACCTTAGTTCCTTCAATGGTCTATACGATGTATCACATAACTGTGCTGTAACACTGTAAGAAACAACAGAGACAACATGATGATCTAGTCACGGGTATATAGCTGTATCACATAGCTATGATGTAACATGGTAGAAACAAGAGATAAAATGATAATGTTCTGTTCTACATAAGGTAGGTCTCTTCTATGATAAAAACTTGAATGCCACAGCCCTTACACTTGCAAAGAAAATGAATTCAGACTATTGTCAGTAATCCAACCTGAATAGTTACTTGTGAGCATGCCGAGTAGTCTCAGTCTATCTAGCTAAGACAATTTGAAGTTAGCATCCTCTGAGGACCTAGTTGATAGGATACATATCCTAAAGTAATCTAGATCTATGGCTGGTTTTCCACTTTCCAATTCCTGGCTCATAATTAGCATTTTCATCCATTCCTAACAATAAAAACAGCGTCACTGTTTCTCATATCCGCTGGGTATCCAGGTACATGACTATGGTTGTATCATTATAAAACATTGGCATTTAATGTAGTGTTATTCTGGATATAGGCCTAGGCCTAGTTTACATTCACAGGGCTTATTTAGCCGTTAAAACGTTATTGAGTTACTTGCTTAGGCCTACATAGGTGCTGCTAACGTAATTTTAGGTGCCTCATGCATCTCTACACTAAGGTCACTAGGTGGCACATTTTAACATGTCTCCCTCTGACTGTCTGTTCTCAAATTTCTGGAAACTTCATTCAACAGATTCAAAGGAAAAAACCATTAGCCATAGTACTATAAGTCAACACAGAGACAAATCTACAAGTACAACAGCGTGTGCTCCCAACAGGTGGACAGACCTAGCCTAGGTAACTAGTAGTAGTGCAATGTATAGCTCAGATTAGCTAACTTAGGACCCAGTACCAACACAGGCTAGGGTTGACCTGTAGTACTACTGTTACAGTATCCTAAGTTAGTGACTGTTACACGGTCTAACGTTTTAACATACACTTACACTAGTTACACTAAGTAACGTTGGTGTAGCCTACTGCCTAGCTAGTCTAGAACTTATAAGACTTAGGCCTACTCTTGGTAATTTTCTACCCCAGTATCGCACAACTAACTACCAATGGACACTAATCACAGACATTTGCTTACACTTTCCTATTTTAATGTTGTTACTTGAGAAGCCGATGAGATTCTTGTCGTCTGTACTCTGCTGACTGTGTTGTGCTCCCTTGGTTATCATTCACATAATAGTAGCAAGTCAATGGGAAGTACATTACGCGTATGTACGATTTGTACGAAAGGTAGCTGTAGTAATTAGTATAGGCTACCCTTACCAGTATACTGTGCTTGCCCTGCAGGGCGTCAGCTAGTCTGGATCCTGCATCATTTAATTCTGTTTGTTAACAAATTACAACACCTACACGGTAATCAACTAACATATTTATACAAGTCATACACAAGCGTAAAATTAAGTCACTTCTTTCTTAATTTTGTATTCAAATATTTTTGATCTACACAAATATTTTAAATAGTGCCTGTTGAGTAATTTTTCTTCTACTTATTGATGTTAGGTCAAATTGGAAACGATATAGCACAAGTGACGCAGCGTCTAAAATTATCCTAAAGGGTTGTAACCGTGAACTTCGATCGATATCAGCTGTCATTCGATCTGGAAACAATCATTTCCTGTTCAAGATGGAAGTATTACTAAACTATGGGCCTATTAATGAAAACAAATTTATGTAAGATCTGTCCGCACAATTCACAAGAATGATGATGACGCATCTTATGACCTTAGTCAGTTTTCTGACTGATTTCTTATCTCGACTTCTTGAGAAATTCACAAAATTTTGGAATGGTAAAAAATAATGTATTGAATACAATCGGTATTTCATGAATTGTTTTCACCTAGACATATCATATTAAAGCAGAACCGATTAAGGGTTACCTGTAGGGAACAATGTAAAAATTTTGGTGTAAAATGAGTAAAATGATCGTTTTGTGTAGGCTACAGAACTTTTCGATATGACAGGGCGGACTGCATAAGAGATTCTCACTCACTTTGCATAACAAATTGAAGTGTACATAAGACCTTTAGTTAAAGGAAAATGTTTTTTAGAAGTTTGAAAATAAATCCTTCCTATCAAAGTCTCATTTCTGTATAGCTTTCCTATTGCTGAGTTTTGAATGTTAATTTGAAATAGTAAATGTCGAAACAAAAAAAACCAAAAAAACTGCGACGTCTCAGTAGCCTACAACTCACTCATTACTGCTTTTATGTGCTTTTAAAATTCAAATGTAGCCAATAATCGTGAAACGTTTTCTTCTCTCTTGCATACCGTATTGTTTGGAGATTGCTTGTGTAGCCAAGTCACTCCGTAACAGAAGCACATTTTGTTAGAAGGGGCAATCATGCTTCTGAAAAGAAAGTAAAGTCACTAGCCTAATTTGAGTATTTTAAGAATGAATTCACATGACCATCGTATATTTGCACAACCTGCAATTTAAAATTGAAGGAATAACATTCAGCATTTAAGCTGATATCTCAGCTCAGGCATGTCCTAGTTAGAGAAAGTTTGATCACTTTTTAAAATTGGTTACTTACAGTCTTCACCTTAGTTTTGGATTTTTTGGCAGGCACTCCTTAAGAGCAAAAAGAAGATCAGAAAGAATGAGGTCAGCATCCCCTCCCCGCCCCCCCCCCCCCCAAAAAAAAAGATAACGAAGTCATCATCAAATATTTTCACAGTAACAAAAATGTTGCTATTGAAATTGAAAGACTTTGCTGAACTGGAGGTCAGCAATCAATTCAGGATTGCAGGCGGACTATTAAATTCGGCAACAACCGAGTTTAGTTGCCATCCCTAGGTCCTAGCATACGATATATTTGATTAACTCAAGGTAGCAGGTAACCTACACAGCAGTTGGGAGATTTCTTCGCAAATGATGGAGTGTTCACCGTGGGTGAAAGGCCCTCAGATTCAATCTTTTTCTCAATATGTTAGCAGAATTAAACGTTGGGTTTTTCTGTAATTTGGATATGTAAAAGCAGGTGCTAATGTTGAAGTATACGTAGTCTCAATTAATACATTTGATACAATTTTGAAGATGGTATGATCTTTTACAACTTTGTAGGTCGGCGGAGCAAAAAAACAAAATTTCGTAAAAGGCTGATCTTCACTCACATCAAAAATGTTGTTGACCTCTTGCGTAAAATCTAACATACCAATGTACGGAAAATTGGAAGTACCATGAAAGTTCAAAACGTCATGCTTTCCACAGAGTGGGGTTGGTCATACGTGGTGAAAACATTTCTTCAAGTCTTTGAAGACCACATTACTTTTACGATTTAGTGTGTAATTCAATCTGGCAATTAATAGGAGTGTGCTACTGTAACACCAATGTATGCCAGGCTTGTCCGGCGTTGTTGGGAGGCGACCCAACCAACCGTCAAACGATAAGCCTATCATGCATGATAAGGTTTAATCGAAGGAACAAACCCTAACCATGATGGTATGACTCGATTTATCACCTCATGTTCTATCATGCAGAAAAGGGTTTTCTCGAAAAATGATCTTAGCACATTATGAAAAATTCTGTGTGGAGTAGGTGGGCTACAAAGGTGGTCGATAAATATATAGAGAGTGATAGAGGGCGTCCTCAGTCGTGTATTAACATATCATAGGCCTATTAATGGCAGTTGCAACAACGCCTGGAGCGTATTATGTTAGTATAGGCTATTGATATCTTAAACGTCTGCGGTGTTCTAAATAGGATACTTAAGCTTCCTCAGATCAGCACAAAAATGTCCCTTTGATTGATCAACTCCTAGTATTCTTTCTCTTGTTAGAAATAAAATGTTATTGACATTCTATGCCAGTGTAGTGTCCAAGATGACAACTCAGGCCGGTGCCTGACCCAGATGGCTTGTGGTTAGTAATGAGAAAGGCCAATAGAACGAGACCAAACGACGAGACACAACACCGAAACCGATTAAAAGTAACTTTCAAGAATAATCTAACACAGTTAACATAGCAATCAAAATCACTTTGGTTTTTCTTTTTCAAAATAAGTGAGTAAGTGAATAAGCTATAAGTAAATCGAAAGTATTTTTTTATTTCATACAAATTTCCTGTTTGCGTTTTGTTTTTCCTGTCTCCATTTTTTTTCTTTTTAAACTGTAATTATTTCTCTTTGAAAGGCCTCGAGTTAGGATTATCATTGTTTGTGTTCCAAAATAATAGCAATGTGATAATTTTCACTCATCGTTTTATTGAAACATAAATAAGTGAATGAAGCGAGCCCAACGAGCCAATTGCATGTGGGTTTATTGTTTTTAATTTTTGTAGGAGAAACCTGTGTAGATGAATCATCTCAGAAAGAGTATCAATAAAGAAAAGTTTACAGATCCAATAAATTGAAACTATTTCAATTTTATGCAACATGTATCAGTTAATTTTACCTTAGTAAATGACTGTTGAAGGGAAGATATCGAAACCGTTTCGGAATGAATTCTAAGAATCTCTAAAGGTATACCCTCCCCCCCCCCCGTTATTTCCCCAGTCTATTATATTCTGAAACGCTGCTGAAAGATTAAGTCAATATAATTTCTATCATAACATAGATGCCTTCTTCCGATGGAGAGAACTAGATTTTTTCCCTGTGGATAGCACATCACGAATAGCGTGGACACCGTATACCGAAATGAATTTATAGTGCATTCTTTGTCCATTAATAATCCATTAATGTATTACTAACGCATTCTTCTAAACCGACTCAGGTTCGTTAATTCTTGGCATTTGTTTCAGAACACGAGAGAGGTTACAACAATATGCAACCTAAGCAGTTCAAAATAGCTGAGAAGAAAGACCACCAAAGTTGAGTTAGTATGATTTGCGCAATTTCTCATCACTAAATGAAACAAGCAGTGTAATAGCTATCCCTTATTAATTAATTCAATTGGTAACCTTTGACAAACCGTATGTCGGGATATCCCCCATAATAGGTAGCCAATCACTCTCTAATGTGGTGGCGTACTTCATAAATAACAGAAATTCTAATTCTACAGGTTTGATTACAGTAACAAGGGTCGGGCGTATATGCTTTTGTTGTCCTTGCAGTGTTCTTCTATGTCAATCACCTTTTCTTAGAGTAAACGACTGACAAGAAATCGGACCGCGTAGTTCACAATAGGAAGAAATCTTAGTTCCTCGTGCATGCAATAGATGGGGATAAAAAAATCCTAATTAACCTTTCGTGAAATAGCTCCCTCACAATTTATCCGTCGTCTTTTTCGTGGGAGGCACATCTCAATAGTTTTCGTTCAGCGCCTCGGGTGCACATTGTCGCGAAATGCCTACAGACTGCTGAAGTTTTACAAAAAAATAATTGAAATTAAGAAATACGAAGTGGAAACGAAAAAGTGCTGTCAGTTTTGGAGACAAATTGACAGCACTCTTTCGTCTTCTTTATGATGTATTTCAATTTCTTTTTTTGTTATGCAAATCTACAGAATTGTTCACAGGGTACACGTGTTTGCTTGGCAGTGTGGATTCATCACAAATCTCCAAGTAATAATTATTAAGGGAATCTTGTAGTCTTCTTTGTCTATAGATGGTTAATAATGACACACTATCCTAGTTCTTTTTGTCGATGTATAGTACTGTTTTAATGGCATGATGATTCTACCCTTTTAGACCATGCAGAAGTACTAAGGTGACATTAATGCCATATGCATGCCCAGTTCCGCTAGATAGTGCACATGCGTCCAACGTCATCCAGGCTTAATGCCGCCATAGTGTTGTACACTTGTCTTATGTAGTACTCTGCCATACTGCGCAAGAGGAACATAAAGCCGTTAAAATTTAAAACTTGTGAATTCCAGTGATTATTCAGCGTACTCGAACTTGACCGCGTGATAGTAAATAAAATTGGTTTGATTATGACGTCAGTAAGGAAGTATCATGTGCCATAAACTTTGCATTCACGAAAAGAGGCCTTAAATACACTAGTAAATTAGGAACTTGGAATTGAATTGCACTCGATAAAAAAAAGGAAAAAACTTATTGTATATTTCCAATGTTTTTGTTAACAAAATATTTAGCTCTACACAATGCTACATGTAATGCGGACTACCTCATAGGTTACAATGCAATACGTTTTCTTACAATGCATATCATAGAACCTCAACTACAATGGGGCATACTGTACTGTAACAATGTATGTCAAAATACCCCTTCACAATGTAGTACATAACGTAGGACAAAGCAATGTATGACAGAATACCTCGCTATGCAATGCATAATACTGGTGGGCCAAATGCGATACACAATGTAGGAATGTATATATGTCAGAACACCTCATCACCGCCAGTATATAGTATGTAACGTCAATACATAGTATGCTAGGTCCTAGGAATAGGAAGTCACGAGGCAATACAAAATGTAACAACGTAAGCCAGAATACCCAATAACAATGCATTACTATTCCTTAACATTAGGGCAGAGTGTCTCAGCACAGTGCAATACATAATGTAACAATATATGTCTGCAGGATACCCACATTACAATGCATCGAAGCTCACTGGTAAACGTAGTACTTAAAGCGTAATACACAGAGCACATACAGGTATACTTCTGTCGATACACAACACTGTAATTTAGTGCTTCTCATTTGAAGAAAAATATATACAGGCTTTTGCTCTTCTGATTTCTATAACGCTTGTAAACCAGGAAATATATATCTTCAAAACAGGGAAGAAGAAGAAGAAGAGAGAAAATCAGACACGTCAGTTTATTATTTTAGCTTTTTAGTTTGCTTATCTCTCGATATCCACATTTCATGTGCACACTCTTATCTCTCTTCACAAAGTACATATTTGGCTTCATGAAATGAATATTTATATCACCTCACGTTTCCCCGACGATGCATAATTGCACCCCACCCCCTTCCCCACGAGTCATTTACCATTCAGTATCATAGCATCAGAGATCATACATACTCAGTGATTATACCGTACGGTACCTAACTTTGACCTGATGATAAAGGTATTCTTGATATATATTGCGGTCTTTGTCTTCAAGTTTTTTCTTCTTCTTAATAAGTCTTTTCCTTTCACCTCATGCCTGCTCCTGCAACTACGCCTACAGATGCTTACCGGAAAACACAGCGAAGGAAGTATTTTGAGAGTGTGTGTGTGTGTGTGGGGGGGGGGGGGGGGGCAGGGTAAACTTATATTCTGTACATCACTAGTAATACGAACACACATGAAATGTAACTGGCATCAGTGGGCACGCAGATTTACTTCCTTCTATTAACTTCTGGTTACGAGACTATACTCCTGCGTTGTTGTAACCGGGACCTTTTCATTGAATGAATCTGCACATTTAGTATCCTTAAAGGAAACATGGCAGTCACCCCAATTTGTTATTAGTATAATCGTCCATCGTAATTTCTTTATCATAGACTTTTTCAAATAATTTGAAAAATGTTTTTCTGTCGGTGAATTGCTTAATTTATGATATCTGGTTACTTTAAAACAAGAGGTAGTTGGAAACATCGTGAAAGATACTTGTAAGGTATAAAAGAGAAGACACGGGCATTTATGAGACTTTAGCTGATACCTTAAGTGGAATAAGGTTGGGCAGACTACTTATTCCCTTTAAACCTTGCACATCGCAGACTAGGGTAAGCATGAGGAAGGAACTGTTTGTTTTATGTAGATGAAAGGTTCGCTGCAAATCTGGGAGCGTGGCCAGGCTCAGCCTCATAATATATAAACATATAAATAAAACAGTGTAACAGAAAAAAGAGTAAAAAGTGTTGAAGTATGTACCAGTATGCAATATACCAAATATACTATGCACACTGTATTTCATTTAGAATTCTTTCATCTTCATCATGATTTTGAGGCATTGCCATAAACGTATGAGAATTAACATCTTGGGAGCAGAGATGATTTTACCAGAATTTTGATTTTGGACGAAGTTGCCCGAATTGTTAAGCTCTGCTGTTATTCTGGACTCCAGTTGCCAAAACAATAGCGGTTTTTAGATGTGTGTGTGTTAGGGGGTGAAGTAACGGTGTGATACTGAAAAACAGTATCCCTCTACTTTAGCAGGGCATCCAGAATTTTGGACTCAGAGGGAGGGGGGGGGGGGTGAGAATCGTGGAAGACTAAGCGCGGGGCCACCATAGGTTTGCGGGAAGTGCACCATAAAATATTTGGATAAAAATGTCTCCTAGATCGCAGGAAGTCGGTCTTCGAAGGCTCCGAACGGGTAGCCATGGCACTCAAAAGAAAAAAAAAAAACCATAAGGTTTTGTCATCGCTGTTTCCTTTGCCCGATATTTCCAACTAGTTTTACTTTAGTTCGGGTACATATGCCCCCCCCCCTTCCGTCCTAAGCTTAGAAAAAAAAAAGATGGCGTTGTGCTCTAACAAACAGTAGACCAAGCAGAGTATATATTGTACGTATTCCACGTCACAATACAGGTCCGAATGGGGCCTCAGGCGGTCACCATAGTGACAAACGTCATTGTCATCGAAAAGTGTCCCCAAAGATGATTGAAATGCACAATGCCGGGTATTCGGATGAAACTCCTCTCCCATGCATGCTGTCATTGGTTGCTGCTGCACTTGCAGGTTTCAAGTCTCCCAAAATGATTTTCAGAAAGGTGGATCACAGTACTCTTTTCACGCGAACAACCCCCCCCCCCCCCATCGAGCGACCAGACTGTAGAAACTTGACCAAATATCCTTGAGGGTTCTTTTAGCTATAGTAATATAAACAGTTGGCTTCATGTTTTTATTGTATGCAGCTCACTTCTATTGTTATCACGTCTACGAGGTTAGTACATAACAAAAACATGATCAGGTGTATACCTGCTAAGAATGAATTCATCAATTGGAGCGTAATTAAGTATATTAAACTATGGGTTGATAGATACAACAGGCGTACTACCATGATATTCATGCCAGGTCATAAAACCATATTGGTTGTCATACGCTACGACAATATGTGACTGCCGACGGGAAGCAACCCACGAGTCTGAACATCTATTTAAAAAAAAATCTTTTCTTTCATGTTGTTAACTCAGTGCCACAACCTGGGCTTTATTCAGTTTGGCGTCACGCATGACTGAGTTGGCCATTGATTGCGTTTTGTTGTATGACGAGACTTAACTGCCTTTCACAATCACTTTTTGCACGCTAGCAATAGGTGACTCATATATGTAACTGCTGACTAACTCAGTGTATGGATCTCTGGAGTGGAGACGTAAGTACGTGCTTACCAGCAAACCGTATCAGATCTGTGTAACAGGTTTAGTTGAATCTCGTCAAACGGATGTACGATACTGTGCCATAATCACATTTACAAATTCTGTCAACACAACGGGTTTTCTTCTAACTTATTTTCCATGATGATGGATTCAGAAGTCTTTCAGCTGATCTTTATCCACTGGATATAGGCAGGACACACCTGAGGCCGGTAACCAATAAAACTGGTGAGCGATAACGTAATCTTCATTATGTGTGTTAAAATTATTGCTTTACAGATGTGAATTTCAACGTTGACCGTTATTCTTCAAGGACGTGTGTGTTTAAAGGCACTTAGGATAAGCGAGCCGCAAATAGGCTGTAAAGGGATAAAAGAAGGGGGACAAAGGGTGTGGGGGGGGGGGGACTAAACAGTTGTGGGGCAAGTTACATACATCCAAATGAAATGGTGACGCCACCTGCCTTTGAAGTTGCATTGGACTCATATGGAAGGGTAAAAAACAGTACACGAGTGTACAATATCAGGCCACAGATACCACAAGACTATAGCAATTAGATTCCATGGTTTAATCCAGGGTTTCAGATTACGTCATCTCATCTGAAGTGTCATGCCGTGAGTACGTATGTCTTATCTCTTACTTTGAAAAACAACAAAATCTTTCAATTTCTCTACTCATTTCTCTTATAAGTATTTCCATGGTGTCTCTTCATTTCAATACTACATACACAAAATGTTATACATTGCAGAACCGCAAACCCATAACAACCAGGATGCACAAATGCATTGTGATTTCGATGATATGATTATGAGCAGTTTTTAGTGGCAGATCCCTATTTTTTGGAAGTCAAAGGTATTTGAGATGACCAGAGGTTAAACTGTAAAAAGCTCGTTAACTCAATATCTATGATGTCATACCTGATGTGTGGATTGGCAATACTGAGTAGATGACCTCTATTGTTTTCGATGAGATCAAAGGTCATCTGAGGTTACGAGAGGTCAAATTGGGCTTGTCAGTAAACACTATATCCCGAGAAGAGGTAACAGTGGGAGCATCTCATATTTAGTTTGCGGATTGCCCATATTGAGTAGATGATGTCCACTAATTTTGGTGGAGGTCAAATGTCATTTGGAGTCACAAGAGGTCAAAGGATCAAAATAATATAAACTCTCACAAGGCCAAACTTTGACTGATCTCATACTTTGCATGTCTATGACTCATATTCAGTATTTAGTAGTCAAAAACTTGAAAGTACTTTATTTCAAGAAGGTTAACTGTGTGGGATTTCATACTAAATATGTGTATTGCCCATGTTGAATGTATGATTTCTATTATTTTTTGCACCTTTATATTTTAAGAGGATGTGCAATGTTTATTTTTGGTTACAGACTTATTAATATGACGTTTCAAGAACAAAACCTGTACTTGATCTCATACTTGTCATGTGCGTAATTCATGTTTGTTAGAAGATTAACATATAACAACGAATCACAAATCCTTTTTGTCTTTCTGGTTTTCACAATAGACTTTGAACTGTTATCCGTGACTTTGCAAACATTACCAGTGAAAGAACCATTCTTTCAATATAACGAAAAAAAAAAAAAAACATTCATGAATTATCAAATTCGGGTATACAAATTCAATTTGGTGGACAGCATTTTCCCTTTACCTTGTGATGAAAATATCCCCAACCAACCGACCGACCGACCCACCCACGTACAGTATACCCCAGCAGAACAGTTAAAATTATACCCCATACATATATATTATGCACTAACTACATAGGCATCTCCGATCTGGTCACATATCGAGGGCAGCAACATCAATCAACCTCGACGAAATTCAATTAGAAACAATTAGTGTTAACTTCCCTGTACGTCCAGTTTTGCTTTTCTTTCTCTCTCACCCACCCCCCCCCCCTCTCCCTGTTACAGTCATAGCTGACCTTTAATGTGAACTGAAAGGCGTATTGATCTATGGTCCATGGTTTCACAGTCTTCAGGAGCTCGGCTAGTACAGTGTTCATTTCAACACTATGGGATTTGGTCCGGAACATACCGTAGTTTTTCAACGTCACCCGTCGCCATGAACCTTGTTATTCCCGTTGAGGATCATACACCATCTTGATCCTCTGGTTGATTCTTGATGATTGTATAGCCCCCCATTTTCCAAAGGGGGGGGGGGAGGTCGGGGTTTGGTGTTGCGATTCAAATCATAACCGGTTTGCAAAGCGTTTGTCTCAACTGTTTCTTTCGACAACGTTACTTCACACTTATCGTACAATAGATAGCAATTCTGCCAAGTTGTGTCTTACGTATGATCGGACTTTAAATTATTCTATGACACCAGGAGGAGAAGGGAGAGGGGCGTAGGGAAAGGAGGGGAGGGGATAGGTAACACTAGATTTTGAGTTTTCTTTAAGAGATGAAGAAACTTGCCCTGATGGGATATTGTGTTGCAGAGATAGAGGGTAAGGGGTGGAGTAAAGAGACCAAAAAGAATTTAATTAAGTGCAGGTAAATCATATGATATTTCAGTGTCTCAACATCACGTACATTTAGAAGCATTCACATAGACCTACGTACCGTCTGCTAGTATGTAGTTATAGTCAATAGAATTAAGAGAACGGTGAATAACGTCACTGACTACTAGACAGCATTTAGTAGGCCCTTCATCATACGCAATAACAGGATGCACATGAAGAAATAACACGATTCCAGAAAATAATGGTTGTGTACGCTGAATCAGTTCAGGAAATGTCGGGTAAATCTAGTTTCCAGAAACACAACAAAGATTCCAGACTCTTTAATCGAACAATAATACTTATTGTAACATGAAACAGTACCACCACAAACTGGGAAGTAGATAACGAAAGCAAACCTACAGTAGGTTGGTGGTATAAATTCGTAAAACCAGCCTAACCGAAAGGGGAAAAGAAATGTAAGAAGGCTTGGATATTTTATTCAATCAAAGGTTGCGTATAACATGTGTCATGACCTATGTCAGTATATACTGTATACCCGGAATACCACAAAAGGAGAGGCCCTCAGTAAAACACACAAATAGCTGCCGCGGGTCGGGTGTATTAAATGACATAAATAGACATTGAAAGGAACTATTTTATGGTCTTTTCTTCTTTAAGGTGATGAGTTTGCGATAATTGTTTTTCACATACATTGCCTGGAAAGTACCCTCAATAGTCAGCTCATGACACATATACAGTAAAAATAGTTTTTCGGCTGAGTATGTATCATCTGGCATATTCAGTCTTAATCAACAAGATAGACATTCACCGTTTACGGTATTTGCCGACCACAGTGTATTATGATATCATAAACAACTATAGTCTACAGTATGTTTATACAGTACAAAGAGTTTCATGCTTTATGGCGTCACCGAAATCCATATTTTTGAGGTGATGATATTCACCTCTGGTGGTAATATTTTACACAAAATCAAAACTTTTCCAGTTTAATATGTACCTTATCAAGAACTACCTTATAGGTGTTCACTTGTGCCCTCGGCAATTCTTTGGGTGTATTCTTTAGTTGAAAGTAAACATTCCTTATTGTGCAACCCCGAAGCGGACCACGTATACTTTTCACTGACACATTTCATAAGTATTGAAATGTACAGTATGATTACTGTCAAGCTACAGAACTGTATTTCTACAGTGGATACGTAGGACTATTCTAAATTTGAACGGTTGTCTATCAATTGATCATTCAGTACGGTTCTCAACCCAGTTAGGTTAGATGGCACAGAATGATTCGATTTGTGGAGCAATACCAAAATGTGTACCAAATGTAATGAATTTGTCACCAAATACACACCTACATGCACATCCTTGTATTGATTTTAGCTGACATTACTTAGGACTAATCATCACTATGTATGACATTGTTCATGTACTGTAGTATATGCTGGCTACTTGAGATCTTTATTGGACAGTAGCATGGGCGTATTGCAACTGTTACTGGTTCCTTTCAAATATTATTTAGACTGTTCATATAACACACTAAGTTCAAGCCTTCAGTTCCGGTGTGTAAGTTTACCTTGATGTGCAGGAACTAACCTAACAGATTACGTAACGTTTGTCATTAGGGTATCTCAGCTTCTTTAGTCGCCACTTGTCAGAAATTTGTATCAACTTCAGCATATTGTATCCGTGATTTTAAAACTATGCTGTTTGAGTGGAACGCTGATATACTGAAGCACATTCGAGATATGAATGGTAAAAGTGACGTCATGCACTTATTCACCCAATCACTTGCATTTCCAATGTTATACGTGGTGACATTATAGGGTGATCTGTTGCAAAGATACTGTCAGACATAGCCCTATAGCACGTGCAGGAGACGTCATTAACTACGTATGTACCCTTTATCACAAACTACTTAAATAATTAACTTCTGTGTGGATGGTGAAGTATTTGCTGTGACGACGGTACGTGTATATCACTTGACATTATTTTCAACACAATATAACATGCTTTCTGTGAGTGTTAATATCAATTTTCTGTTTTATCAACTTGACACCCATTTCGTGCCAAACAGACCGAGACTGTGAAATAAATAGAGCTCATTTCTGTTGCGATACCAAATAGGCTTGTCTTCATTCTTTGGTTGTTGTTAAATGACCCATAAGGGGTTCATTTTGATCAGAAATATCGGTGTTGAGACTGAAACTCGAGGCTGAAATCAAAGGCAACTTCAATTAACGCGATGAAGGGGTTAAAAACGAGAACACAAAATGAACGTTAGGATTACCGACAATAAGTTATAATGGGCTATGGAGCATGCAGTCGAAAAGGCTTCAAATCGTGACTTTTGAGACCCACCTGAACGGAAACGCTCTCAGAGATAGTGAATTTGATCGGTCAAAACGAGTCAAATATTTAAGTTAAAAAAATGCTTCATTTTCTCACTTTTCTCTAAAATGTGCAACTCCTACGCACGTGATCGGAAAGATTCGTCAACCCTAATTTAACTGAGAAACTGTTCTGATGTAAATGTAGGTAATCCCTAGGCCCGTATGCAGCTTTTTCAGGAAGGGGGGTGGGCTCGATTTTACCATAAGTGAAATATTTTACCTCACAACTATGACCAACAAATTAAAACGCGATATATATGTTTCTAACATAGGCCTACTACCATAGGCTGCGGAGAACTCGAGATCTCGTGGGGGAGGGGGGTTGTTCGAACCCCCTGACCCCCTGGATACGGACCTGATCCTTGCAGCGGTGGTCCATGAAACTAACGAAAAGTAGCCCATTCCCCAACAGGGCGTACTGAAGTGAAATGTAACGACATTCTGCATCATGTATGCATTGTGGATTGAATGGCCCAATAGACATGATATGGTATTTATATAATGCAGCATCATTTGTATATCATTGTATTGTCCTACACATCTGCAACCGGTGGCCCTTACTATTATTTCAAAAATTTGTTATCTGTTCATTATAACTTTGAGTTCATGGTCATGTGATCAAAATTGTTGACAAAAATCTTCTAAAAGGTAAGAAAAATTGTGACATGGAAAGGGTGTCTTCCTTTAGCTTGTTGCCAGGTAATAATTAGGAAGTTAAATACGTTGGCCAAACGTTAAGCCGTTAAGAAAAGTTGGCCAAAATATTTTATGACAGTAATACTCAATGACTCAAATGTTCCTGCAGTTATATGATTATGATATAAGTATCTTGTAGCATAAGATGCACGGCCTCACACTTGAATATCATTCTTGCACTGCAGTATATGGTTCGTCACTATTTCTGTATTCTGATATATAATACTTGGCTTGGCCTTTGCTTAAATTGATGGAACTGTAGAGTAGTACAGAATCAGAATACAGGACAACCGAATTTCTTCTGTAAGAAGTGAAACTGCAATTTTTACTTAAAATTACATGATTTAATATTTTCGTTTATACTGCATTCAAGGGAACGCTTCACTCTAAGAAAAAAGTAGTAAAAACTGCCCAACTGTGTGCTACTTGTTGGGGAAACATGGCACGTACAACTTTTTAAGGATTTTTTGCTACAAGGGGTTTAGCAAACACCTTGCTCCAAGTATTGGGCAATATTTTTCCTAAATAATGGGTAAAAACGAAATTGCTTAAGTGTAGCACTATTTTCCTTTTCCAACTAGTGGGCACATATTACTGAACTTACTTAGCAAGAGTGCATTCATTTTTCTTTCAATTCGGTTTTTTTTTTCTTTATCTGCCAGCAAATACTAAAGAAACCGAAAGTGGAAGATCAACTTCCGTATCACAGCTGCCAAAGACATATCTTCATTTTGCACACCGGTAATTATTCTAGTCATTCTGCTGTTAAGTTGTCATTTAAGGGAGTTACTTTCGTCCATGCAATGTGAAATAAGCAACGTTTGCTTAGCCTGTGTCACAGCACAACTGGCAGGCCGATGAACAGAAACGCTATCACATTTGAAGTGCGATGGTCTATGTTCCCTGTTGCACTTACGAATGTATTTCATAGCCTTTGGTTAGTTTTTTATGACTTCGTCTTTTCTTAGAGCTACCTGCTTAGAGACAATTTCTTTCACTGTAAATGTCTTTTTTTAGTTATTAAAAAATCACAATTTTTTTTTCATTACTCTTTCACGCACAGCATAAAGTAACAAGTCTGCTTCGGCATACCCAATAGAGACATATATACCGGTATAGCATCTCAACCAAATCGGTACAACACTTTTTGATAGACTATACAGCTTTCAAATGTGCTTTTCAAATATGGGGATCGAATGAAAGAGCGGTAAAAGGTATAGTTCACTGCACTTTTAGTGAGACAAAGACACAGCGACTGTCCATGAAGGGTTGTAGTTATTGACTTTTCGTAAGTTTAATTTGTGTTCAATGGTGGCAAAGGTATCAGTAGTCTTACATTCTTTTACAAATCCACAACATCATTGAGATGTTTACGTCATACAGTTGGGATTTTGTGGCAACATTACCCAGGCATAGAATCGCATATGATCGGCCTACCCTTAGAAAATTTTCAAAGGATCATTGTATGTTACTGAATACTGTAGTTGGAACTGGTATGATCCCTCTTACACATTAAACAAATCAGAACAAACACTGCGGGATTTCGATGATAATTAAACCAAACCAATGCAGTGAAACATTTTATTGCTTTGAACGTCACACCGTAGGACGTCGTAACCTCGTGACTTGTATCAGCACTTCCTTATTGAGCAATCTTAGTAACATTTGTTTTTTGTTTTTTTTTCTTTTCAAAACACCTGTGGTTATTCGTTTTGTTCAAAAGTGTGGCTATTAAATACAATATCAGATTCACGGATCACGCAAAAGTAAATCACAGGCAACTATTAATGATATAAGTCCATTTCCTTTTCCTAAATCTCTCAGAAATATAAAGTACGGTGAGATTGCTATTATGTAGGGTAACTATTTGTATAACGGGACCAACATTTGCAATAAGTATAGCGGGTGGTTCATGGATAAAAATGGGTGTGGCTCTGGCTAAATTTCAAGGAAGTACAAGTTCTATCAAATGAAGTCATTTTCTCTGCCAACCATTGGAGGTTGGACAATACCAAAAACTTATGACAAAATTCATTCTCATGTAAAACTTTTATAAACTTTTAACTGTATAAAACTTACACAATCACAATATATCTTTACAACACACATATACAGTTGTACAGCAGCATAGTGTTTGGTTGCCGACATAACACGATGCCCTTAAATTACGGCGTCACTGACGGGGTCCCACCCCAACCCCCTTCATACCGTCATAATTATGTGGGTTCATCTGGCGGTATGAATGGAACGTAGATAAGCATGTTGGCTTTATAGTTGGTCTCGTGACAACCATATAGATCAAGGACAGACTGAGATAGACAGTAGATGGATTTTCATGATATGTGTCATTGCTGATTCTTAGGCTTGAAGATTGTTGTATAATAATAAATGTGGTGGATTCGTGAGATTTGTACGATGGCTTACAAGTTCCAGGGTTTGAGGAAAATTGTTCGACAAAAAGAGTAACTGTATGTGAATTGCAAATAAATTCCAAAATTAAGTCGAGTGTTATCACTTGAGGTAGTGAACAAACATCACCGTGCTATATTTTTTACCTTTTTGGGTAATCATCTTTGAGTTTGAAGATTATGTATATTGTTGACCTATGATCTGCAGTTGCCTTATGTTGCGTCATCTTGGTACAATTAAAACGTATTTGTCGCAATTATACATGATTTTCTCTGGCGTTGATGCGAGCATGTTTTTTTTCTTTTATTGAGTATGCGACACATGCCTTTCTGTTCACAGGGAGATCTTTGAAATCCAGGTCGATACTGAGTAACCTTTGAGAGGGTAGACGATATACATACATGCCACCTATTGTCATATGTACATACAGTTTAGTAGTTTATCTCTCTGTGTAGCTTGTTTATCCGCTTTTGCGGTCTGTATCGCGCAGCCATTGAAACCTATTTTAAGCCTACCTTTAAGCTGAGGTATAAAATTAAAGGATGCTTAACACTCAAATGAGAGAGAAGTTTCTTTGATGAAGTGGTGGTTTTTCAAAAGAACTTACTTTACCAGCTAGGGTTCATTGCTATTGTGTTCTTGTGTGTATTTGGCAACCTTCAGGCCTTAGCCTAAAGGGTCATCAGGAAGACTTGTAAGGTCCCGATATTGTGTGGTAGGCTAATAGGCTTACGCACACAGTATTACAGTAATTCTACTGCACTTTGTGTGTATGTTGTGGAAAATATCTTGAACAATAACGCTTCGACTTGATACAAGTATCTGGCCACTAAAATTGCCTCACTTCATACGTAAACAATATTTTACTTAAAGAAATTATGTGGTGTGCTTTGAAACTGCACAACATTTGAAAAGAAACAGACTATTTAACATTAGGCCCTAAGAAGGCTGCATGTGTATGGCTTACCGCCCATCTGATACTTCTGTAAACATCAAATAAAGTAAGGAAAAATCAGCTACTCATTAACAGCAATCAATGATTAATTGAAGTGAGTTATTCAAATGTTACTATGGTAGTCCCTTTTTGTGTTTTCAGTAACTCTTGCTCATATAGTATCAGATATACTGCATGCATGTAACACTAAATATGCCGCTGATCTTTGGTTTATGTGATATAACCGGAATAGTTACCAATGTAAATCTTCGTTGGTCTCTTATAATGTTAAGTAATCACTTCAATTAAACAAACTTTGTCATCATCATTACCAATATTAAGGCAGACGAGGTTTTATTTTTTACTTGCGTTCATTGATTTTCATTGTAATTCATCGAAGTAGAGTAACGCTGTACGGGAGGAGAATGCTTTACATTGAATCTCTTTTCCCTCCCCAGATGATGATGATGGTGATGATGATGATGATGATGATGATAATGATAATGATGATGGTGAACTGAGGTTCTTCTAACCTCAATACGTGTTAAATAAAGAACAACATTAACCATATTGACTTATAGTTTCATCGTTCTTACATATGTCACTCATGGTCATTCTACTTCAGAATTCATCTAAGTACGATATCTACGGTTAACTTGTTAGATTATTGTCTGCCTAAGTCGACGTACATTGACAGTATACTGCTGTTGTCGGTACATACTGCATAAACGTATGTGACAAAATAGACAATGAAAAACTCTTCTGACTGAGGGGTTCACCGCATAACCTCAGACTTACCATAGGCACTGCGGCATTGATATGTCCGTATAGAAACCAGTGCACCGTGTGTAAGTGTCGGAGTTTCAATGTCAGTGTGTAGTTAGATAAATCTACTATTAGATATTTCTCATTTCACCGAAGCAAGTTATAATGCAAGCGTGTTTGTAAATCTCCTTTTCTGTTTTTAATCATGATACTATTGAGACAGTTACAGAGATTGTCCACATGATGATGAGACTGACATTTCATTAACAGAGCAATTTTTCATATTCATACCGTTCATTGCTTCATGGGAAATATGTGATATCACACAGTCAAGAGCGCTTGAAAATTCCTTTGAAGGTCATTTATGATCCTGAACGTCTCAGAAGGTGAGTTACGAACAAAGTATCCGAGAGTGGAGTTTTTAAGGCCTGCAGTGAAAATTTTTCTCTTCGACCTAAGGATGTACTTTTCACTTGAATACCCTCTTAAGCTAACTTGTTCAGATCTGCAATTTCCTGTTGGTTCACTATACAATTAATATGCAGTAGAACTTCTACTGTATCTTTTTGTGACATGTAATAATCTATTGTTTCACTGTGATCACACGTTTTCCTTTATACCGTTTGTAAAATGTGTGAAACACCTCAAACAAAAGACCAGTGACTCTTTCAGACTCTCACTATGCAACAGCCAAGAAATTGATTGTAATTAGACAACCGTAGAAGATCAATATCACAATATTACAATGCAGGTAACTATGGTAACTTCTGAAATCATTCATTCGAATCCAAAGCCCGCCATTTTAAACAGCACAAAGGACTGCAGTACGTAGCTATTGCACTGTCGTTATACTACAGTATAAGTTTATTGCTATACTGTCGTTTGCTCAAACAGTCATGTATGTAGGGAGCCATAGGTCGGTCTTCGACGTAACCTCTTTTAGAACTCTTGACAATGATGTTCAAATATTTCTAATCTTTCCAAATTCAGCGAGGACCGCGAGGTGTATCAGATTCGATGTAATATGCGGGTTCTCTCTAAAAACGTGAGTCGAACTATGAAGCTGTTAGGCTAACGATGATTTTATGTTTTAGCATTAATATTTCGTCTTTAGTGAAGTACACGTTGTAAAGGTTGTGCGACCTGCTTCTAGAAAAAAAAGACACCGTTCATGCAAAAGTTGTATTGTAAATCTTGTAAATTGGTCAATCTTTGAAGGAAGTTGTGGCTACTTTCAATCTTTATAATGTTTAATGCACCTAATTCTCCAAAGTGTCATTTTCACGTCACGCGACCGTTAACGATTTCTACTTCACCCAATGAATAAATACATAATGATTAAATAAAAGAGAAGTTAGAGTAGATGAGGTTAATTTTTCAATCCAGAGTTTTCGACAATAGTTGACCGACAAGGAAGGCAAAGAGAAGAAGGGAAAAAGAAAATCAATTTAAAACTCGAAGCGGTGAAATATTGCTCCTTTTAGCGGGAATATTGGCTACTTGGGGAAATAAAGACCTGAACTATACATGTAGTTAATATCAGTGTAATAAGCCTATTGGAGATTCAATATTCAATAAGCGGAGTGATTTTTGCACTATACATTGAAATTCCTGTGAGTGCTTTCCTTAAAGGGAAATAGGGCGTTTAGAATATACCAATATTTCATACAACGGAAATAACTTTAATCATTGTTAAACCATTCGGTACCATCAATAAACATCTGCAAAGCTTCATCTCCTCAAAACATCATGCATGTGATAAGTAACGGAAGATGCATCATTTGAATTTTGAAAAGGTTGGGTTAACAAATTAGTGTTGAGTAACAAATAACTGAATTTCTATTTGTGAGAGACTAATTTCTTGAAAAGAAGACACTGTTCTTCCTTATTTTGAACAATCTATCATTTTATGTTCACAAACATTGCTTTCAAAAATGTGGTTGTTTTCTGTAAAATGAACGCCTTGCTTCCCTTTAACTAATTTATACATATTTTTTCATTTGGTTATTGACGTCACTTTAGTTGCTTTTTATAGTAGTTACACAAGTCATATTTCAAACCAATAATAGCCTTCTCACTGTTTGTGATATACGTTCATTGACTCACTCCAACATCATTGTAGGTCAAGTGAACTGGTCGTTTTGTGTTAATGAAGGTAACTAAGGATGAGACATTACAAGTTTAGATGTAACGTTGAAGGGCAAAGTAGACGGATTCAAATTGATTATTAACCCAAATCATCTTAATTTGGAAAGTTGAATTGAGGTGTAGAACAGCCGTATACATCAACCAACAATTTAAGGTATAACTGAACACTGAGAGTGTAAAAATACTTTCATTGACCCTCACATCACTATCACTCTTCCTTGTTACAATATCAAGGACAACATATGCTTGTTATGCTTGTATATGTACATACTGTAATAACTGAAGGCAAACCAAACCATGCACAGACACCCACACGCCCACACATGCACAAAGCACAGTCACACAAACTTGCCACCATTCTGGTGGCTCTATATGGATCATTTTGGTGTATGGGACATGAATTCAATGACCATGTATTTGTTTTGTTGATATCCTTTTGTACATTTTATAGCCACGAAAATTTTTTCTCACAAATCAGTCCATAGTCGGTAAGTGAACCCGTCTCCATAACCAACCCACACAACGCCGCAATACCTCCTCATTGCTTTGGGTACTATTTGTATCATGCAGTTGTTAAATATTGAGAAAAAAAATCTCCAGTTACTAACATGTGTGGGGTCTATTTCTTTAACAACAGTTGTAGTGATGGTCATTTCACAACGCATATCAATGATATATTCAGAGAGAAAATTTAGTAACGTTCAAAGCCAATCCTAAAGAACTAGAATACCTTGTACTTTTTTCTTTACATGAGTGTATCTTACGACAAATATTGACGATATCATAATAATTGAACCTTATTTTTAAGAAGACGTGAGAATCGCTGTCGAGATCCATTCTTGCATGACTTCGTTGAGGGTATTTATAACAAAATTCAAAGAACAACTTAACAATGGCTATTCACAAAATACAATATTCTGAAGATTGTCATTAGGAGGCCTTTTGATTGAATATCAACCCACGAGGTTTTGCCATCATTGGGCACCGCTTTCCAATTATCGTTGTTCAAATAGCCGGTCTGTTTCTAAAGTGTACTTCATTATGTGTTCTGTTTTTTAGGGCATTTTAGGGAATTTTCCCTGAGTTCAAATTTACTTTGATAGTTTCTTTCAGAAATCTCTGCGCACCTCAGTGCCAGCCGGGCGATTCTAGTGACATATGCTAGGCCTACATTTGTTGCAGCACTTTTCCTTCAAATAATGAGAAAACACTACTAACCCACACTTTGTTAACTTGATGAAGAACATTTTGAGGTAAAAGGTCTGAAGAAAGTTTTCTTTAAATGGGACTTCTCTAACATGGATGGATGGATGAAAAGATGGATGGATAGATCGATAGATAAATGGATAGATCGATAGATAAATGGATAGATAGATAACTGGACTGATAGTTCGTAGCGAAGATATGCAAGGAATTCCAAAACTTCGGTCCGCAGAAGGAGAATGCTCTAGTGTCAACATTGGGCTTAATCTTCGGTACAGAAAGTAAAAACGTATCAGGGTGTGAAACAGTGATAAAATGTTGCAAATAAGCAGGAGCCTCATAATGGATACATTGACGAACGAACAAAATGATGTTGACATGACTACGATCCTTTACAGGGAGCCAATAACTCTTCAAGAATATAGCTATAGGTAGCATTCTCTCTCTTTCCATGACCATAAATAATTCTAGCAACTCTATTTTGTAAGGACTGTAGCTGGGAAATGGTATAAGACTGATGCCATAATACAGAGAGAGTTACAAATATCGATTCTGTTTATTACAAGAGAAATCATAAGCGCTTTTACCAAACTTACTTTTGAAATATACCTTATCATTTTGAAACAGGTAGAAATAGTGGCGCTTACTTGCTGATTAATAAGAACAACTAAGATTTTGCAACAATAGTAAAAGCAAATGGAATGTCCATTATGCATATTCCCAATACAAATTCCAACTTGTTTCAAAATAGACTCACTACCAAGTAAAATAATTCCAGGTTTATCAGAATTAAGTTTAAGAAAGAAACGAGACATTTACTGCTCAATAGCATTCATACAAAAAAAAAATCACTTGTCAATACAGAAAGCTGATTTTGATTAATGAAATGTTTATAAATCTGATGATCATCAGAAAACTCTGCGACAATAGAAGGACCTTTTTATATTGTCTACAATTTGTGTTGATATCATTCATTTTGTGACGACTATGAAGGGAAGCCTTGCATGGTTATACCTCTGGTGAGCCTCATTATGCACTTTGTATCTTCAGTGTTTGAAACACCGGTGAAAAGTGAAGTTATTTTTTGTACAGGGGTATATAGCTAATACTGTGTGGTACAGATTGTCAGGTCACAGCTTTACAATTTATGTGATTTCAATCGTTTCTTACCCAATATATCATCGTAGCTACACTTGCGTGTCTGATGTTCAGAATCTTTCAGTTTGACCGTTTACCATCAACATATGGGTGTGACGAAAATCATGAATTATGTGAAGAACTCAATGAGACCCTTTAAATGCATGTCTCTTTCTGAATGGTTAATTTCAATTTAAGTATTCAAATAATAAATTAATTTCCTCTGAATTATCTGATTTCATTGTTCTTTTCATTTTTCAGCATGATTTATTGAAGCCGTAACTCAAGAGACAAGGCGTATTTCTTTAGGCGATCAGAGATGGATCTTAGCACTCCGTCGAAGATCCTCACTCTTCAATAATTTTCTATACAACTTTATCGTAACTGCGATCGAGAATATCAAAATGGCGCGGGCAATGGAATATGTCGACAGCGCATGCGCTCAGTGTGGTCGAGAACATTCAGAAAGCGAGAATCATGAATATCATTACAAAGAAACTGTGGATGAAGATTTGAATTGTCATATATGTCTCTCTCCGATATTTGATCCGTTGGACACGAAATGTGGACATACGTTCTGTAGACTTTGCATTACACAGACCGGTTGGATCCATCAAAATGTGTCCACTGGACAGAAAACCCACCAAAGTAGAAGAACTAAGAGAATCAAATTATGCATTCAAGAGGTAATGTTTCTTGTAACTTATCTGATTTAAACATGTTTTCTATTTATTTAATTAAAGAATAATGGTATATGCACAGGGACAATATTTTAATACTTGGGTAGTTGTTGTTAATCAAGTAATGACATCCCCAACTTTCAGTATGAATACATAACTATTGGTGATAATTTCGAGAGAAGGCAAATTTAACGTTTATCATCATTAAATTTACAGCCAGAACTTCTCTCTATGAATACCTCATAGAGTTCACGTTGATCTGATGTGAAATATTTTCATCATCTTTATAATCCTTATTTCTTGTTTATCCTAAGTACTTTTTTTTTCTTGAACACAACTACCTACCAGACAGGGAGCGGTTAGCTCGCCGCATCAAACAGACAAAAGCTGATACAGACTTGGAAATAATGTACAGTTTATAATTTGAGAAAGAGTAGTTAGTTGAAAAGTAGACTGGAAATACAAACAGAAAGTGGCAAAAGTAAAACTGAAAGTTGGAAACTGGAACGACTCTATAAAATCTTCTTACAGTATTATGAAGCATTTTGTTATTTTCTTTTTTAATCGTTTAGGATGTTGGATAAACTTAAAGTAGAATGTCCCAATTGTTCTGCCGGAATGGAGCGAGGCCAACTAGACGGTCATTTAGGGGGTCGATGCCGCTCTAAACGTGTCCGATGTACTTACGCCGGTTGTGAATGGTCTGGACCAGAAAGGGAACACCCAAGTCACGTGGAATCGTGTAAATTTGGATACAAAAATGGTGATGATATATTCCGATACATAAATTTAAAACGTTCATAAAGATTCTCTTTTAGCAAATGTATATGCAGGCATAAGAAGAAATATAACCAATATGTGATTTTAACTGTTGGAATTTTTGGAGGAAAAGTTCCCTAACAAGTTTCCCAGGGATTAAGATATTGCATTTGTAGGCTTTTAAATATATCTTTAATTTTCAAAATCTGAGCTAATGAGATGAATAATTTAAGTTCGTTGAATGATGACTGTTGATACCAAGGGTCCTCCCTCCACTACAATGATCTTGTGGTCACAAACAATATAAAATAAATTTGAGAATCAGAATAATTCTACTACCTAGACTACTAAAATTATTATATTGTGTGATATACTCTCAAAGATTAAAAGACAGCATGAACACTTGTTCATCTTTTAAATTGCTTCAAGATGTTCTTTTGAATGTATTTCCCAGGAACAGATAATTGTTAATCTATAAAGAAAAATGGATCGGAGTTAGTTGCTTTCAGTCCGAACTCATTCATGTTTGTCTTTTCGTTTACTGAACTATAAACATTCTTACACTTAAATCCCTCAGCTCCTATCAGATATGGCCAAAGGACAACCATTGAATTCGAGATCGAGGAAGGAGAACTTCTCGGATTTTCAATCGTAGGAGGAAATGAGACTCCACTGGTGAGAATAAAATTAAAACAACTGTTAGAATTTTCTTAAATGTAATTGCTTTGCCAAGTACTTGAGAGTAATATTTACTTCAATATAACAGGAATGTAAATCAAACTATTCATACCATGTGAAGGCTAGTGGATGGCAACGGTGATTACCAGGTTAGCCCTGTCATACAATACAAGGGTATGGTTAGGATTCATTGAATCCTACACACGGTGATCGTTAGGCTGTCTAAAAAGTCGAATGACTTGAATTATGTCCTTATAGGTAAGACGTTCATGACTTTGAACTGTACAGTGTGGGTAGGACTTTGAACTGTACAGTGTGACATAGACTATGTATAAAATTATTGAACATGACATTCAAACAAATGGAGGAGGTGTTTTATTGTAGGTGTTCCTTTCTTTATTTTGTCATTACTTATTCTAAAATATGATAAAAGTAAGAGAATTAGACCTTGAGGGCTCAAGTCTGTACGTTGAGCCTTATAGAAAACTCAAATGTAGTTTATAGTTTTGTCTTGCCTTTCTTTGCTTTTCGTCCCACATCTATATCGCCCAAGGAAAGTAGTGTTCATGACATTTTCTAATTTTGTTAGGTGCAAATTTCTGCAAATCATTTAACAAACACGCACCAGATTTACACAGTACGCCTCTTTTGTTGACATATCACAGCATGTAAGTCGAGTCTTCAACTGATTATTTGCACTGTCATAACACCGCTACAACATGTTTTCACAGCTATTTTGAGTTGGTGTTTGACATAAAACACAATTAACAATGGATTTGTAAGATAATAATTAAGGCTATAGACGATTGGTCAATATTATCGAACAGGTTTCCAATAGTGATAACAAACATACAAAGTAACTGTGACGTCGCATTAACAAAGTAGAGGTTGTGATAGAACTTTTAAAGTAATATTATCAGGATATGTTATAATATCGTTTTTGTTTCACTCCAATTCACAACATTTGTCTCAAACCTTGTATTAGAACGATCGAAGCCCTTTATTAAAATAATTAAGAAGTGAATTATTCCTGCCCATACAATGTACGGTTGCTACTTAAACACGACAAAAAATGGAAGTACAAAATGGAATGCGAAGATATGTCAAAGTTATTTAAACTTCCGCATTGAGGTAATTATGAAAGTTCGTTGCAACAGAAT
The DNA here is from genome assembly GCA_021234535.1 of Stichopus chloronotus. Taxonomy (NCBI): domain Eukaryota; kingdom Metazoa; phylum Echinodermata; class Holothuroidea; order Aspidochirotida; family Stichopodidae; genus Stichopus; species Stichopus chloronotus. Next base: position 36,472,487 of record CM037833.1, on the reverse strand, counting down.
TTGTTTGGTCAACTAGTCCTTAAGACCCCTTGGACTACGTCAAGGGTGTATCTTGTTATTAACTTTTGTCTAGGTTTTTATTGACCTACATAGAGCTACCGTATGCAAACGGAACTTTTCTATGGCGAATTGCAATCAACAATACCCTACAAGGTGTTTAAGGAAGAAACCTTTGCCTTTAGCATCAAAAATAGTTCAGCAAATTTCAGACAAGCAAAGTCTTGGTCTAAATTGACAGGTGTCTGCTTAAAGTTCCTTAAAACTGAAGACGAGAAATAATAAACCTGAGTGATAATATTATCAATCTCGTGATAGGCTCGTAAGAGGTGCCTTTGTAAAATTGTGCCATCGATCGTAGTTCCTTCTTATCATACCATATTTCATCTCCCAGGTGTTTTTCTTTAATACAAATATGTTACGGCCCACTCTGTTCCTTGCCTCAATGACATAAGTAACCACGAAACACTTTTGATCCACTGCAAGATTACAACAGCACAGAACTCTGCATTATAATATATATATATATATATATATATATATATATATATATATATATATATATATATATATATATATATATATATATATATATTATAAAGCAGAATTCTGCGTTACATTATGTTATATTACATTATGCTATGTTACATTTTGTTATGTTAGTTACATTATGCTATGTTATGTTACGTTATGTTACATATGTTATGTTATGGTACATTATGTTATGTTACGTTACGTTATGTTGTGTTGTATTGGGTTGCACTGTGTTGCATTGCGTTGCGTTGCATTGCATTGTAATGCATTACATTTATTATATTGTATTATAAGAAATATCTATAAGAAATAGCTTTGTTAAATGTAGTGACGTCATTGCAACGTATGATGCATAGACTGACTCTCCGTATTCTCATTTTCAAGATTGCCATAATCGTTCAAGAAATATTTCCCAACGGCGCTGCAAAGAGAGACAAGAGACTACGAGCAGGTGATGTTATCCTCAAGGTAAGACAATAGATTCGATTTATCAATAAAGTTAATTGAAAAAAAAATAAACAAAAGGCAAAGATTATTCATCAATCAGATCAAGGATATATGTGTTTGATATGTCGTTCCCAATTTGATGAAGGGACTTCCACTAAAGATTGTGTCAAAGATCTGCTTCAAAGTTGAGCGTGAGTTTCGATATTGATATCAAAGTACATTAACATTATCTTACAGGTAAGATAGGATTGATCGGTCGATACAAAATAAAGGCACAGCGTGTTCATCCAATCAGGGCACATATAGTATATAAGCTAATACACCGTACATCGTTACCTATTTCTTGAGGAGGTGGAAACTGTGGATTATGTCACGTATAGCAGTGAGTTATTATCTCAAAGGACATTGACACATTTTATTTATATTCAAATCTCATGAAATAAACTATTTTATTTGGGCCAACTGAAATCGAACAGCATGCATTTCTGACGACACAGCAGATATCTTTGCACCAAAAGGATACATACAATTTTTCAATGGTTAGTATATATATATATATATATATATATTCATAGTAACCACGAGATTTGAAGATTTGTAAACTAGCTATATGATCAGTGGTATCTTATTTATTGTTACATATTTTTCATACCAGGTTGATGATATGGACCTTCGAGATGTACAACATGTGGTTGCTAAGGCAGCTCTGTATAGCGCCAAAGGAACTATAAGATTGAAGGTATTCCGGGAACAGAAGGAAAGCGATACGTTCCCCTCAAACCTCGACCTGATGAAGGTATCAATCATGAAAAACAGAGGAATTCCTCTCGGAATATCAATTGCTGGAAAGAAGTAAGAAAATAACTTAAAGTTACTATCTGATTTCAATTTGACAGATATAATGAAATATATATGTATATGAAGTATACAAGAAGTTTAGAATTACGAAAGTAAACTACTAAACTGTGGTTACAAAAATCGTAATCACACCTGTTTGTGATGTTTCAGATGTTCGAAGTGTCAGGTGAAGTTAACTGAAACTCCAGATTGCTTGTTGAAACTTTGAGGTGGTTTCAAATGAAGTTTAAAATACATTTTTTCCCTGTCTCTTTGATTTGTCGTTCGACAAAGTCATGTCAACGGTTAATCATTACGTCGCTGTTATATGTGTCTGATAGGTCTACCCTGCTGTCAGGCAGATGTGTAATACATAGGAGCTCCTATTGTCCTATTGGACCTATTGTCGTTTAACGCCCTCTTAACGTAACCTGCACATTGGAAGAGACTTCCCTTTGTCAATTCCAATAACATGAAGAACCATGGCCTTGAGGGATTTGGTGTGAATAATGGGAAAATGTTACAAAATAAGCTGAGATGTATTAATAGTTTCAAACCTTTAGAGAGCAAACAAACCAGCCTGGAAAAACTGAACATTAGTAAGAAAAATAATATAACGAAAAAAACTCAAAATCAAATAAAAAGAAAAAAAAAAGACAATACACAGAAATATGTCATTGGAGTTCGGCTCTGAGCTTGAAAGTACAAAAGACACAAAAAAGCCAATTACATCAGTCCAGTTATTGTGTCTTGATTTTTCCATACAGATTTATTATTAACAAAATATTCAGAGGTTTAATTCAGTACGGTTGAAAACAAAATGATATAATGTTTTATTTCATGCAAGAATATGCTGTTCTAGGCAAGGTAGCAAGGGTTTGATTCGTTCAAACAGCTCTTCTGTCAGACAGATATTTTCAAGTTTAGGTTTGAAAACGTGATGATTATAGTTTTTTTTTTGTTTTAGTCATACCTTTTCAGTTTATTTCAAATGTTGAAAAAAAAATCAAACAAACAAAACCCTACATTAAGCACATTACTACAGGGACGGTGATACAGTCTACAAACCATTAATGAAAATACGCCAACGAAGAATTCTTGAACATAACAGAAACTTAGCAACGCCTTTTAGACTTGATAGTAAGTTAGCCATGACCAAGTCAAGTTAATAATCTTGTTTTCTTCTCATATCTTATTTTCTATACTCAGAAAGCAACCAGGAGTATTTATAGTTGATGTGGTAAGTTACAAGCATTGTAACAAATGTTTCTATGGCAACCTATTGTGTTTTAATGCTAACCTCGCTATTTCTTCCTATCACTTATGCATTAAGGAAACAGAACCACAATTAAGAGCATACCACTGGAGTTGCCTCGTTGTTTTATTATTACATGATATTGACCTGAATATTTTGAAACATGATTCAAGTACCCACAAAATGACAGGATCGTAGTTGCTCATATCGAAATTGATAAGTAAGAAAATAAAATAATGAAAAAAAATAAAAATAATTATAAGAAGGCACAAAAGTGGCTCTTAAATGTTAATGAGTGAAAAACAATTTTAAGTTTGAATATATTTCAGAATGCAGACAGCGTAGCGTCACGTGACGGCAGACTTAAACCTCATGACAGGATAATAGAGGTAAATGGAAGACGAGTCAACCAACTGCCAGCGGCCAGAGTAACCGAAATGTTTAAGGTAATGAATTATTCATTAAGAAGTGAATATTCATCAGATAGTGTACAATCACGTGACGGTGGGCTTAAACCTCACGATAGAATAATGGTGTTACCAGTCGTTTCTTCCCCTTGTGACTTCGCCCTAGCCTGTCCGCCCGGTATTTTCGCCCCCCTTGCAAATTCACCCCAAAAAGGAAGTAGTTTAGTCCCGAATATCTATTAGTTCGCCCTCTTGAACAAACTCGCTTTAAATGCCGTAGTGATAGTTTTCAGATCTCTTTCAGTTTTAGATCTGTTTGGGGCGAAGTTGCAAAGGGGAAATAACCGGTCACTTATAGAGGTCAATAGAAGACTAGTCAACCAACTCCTGGCGGACAGAGTAACCGAAATGTTTAAGTTAATGAATTATTCATTAGTAAATGAATATTCATCAGATGGACCAATTTTTACACCTTGTCCTCACATAATACACATAATGTGCTAAAATCATATCTCGAGAAAACCTTTTATGCATGATAGCACATGACGTGATATCCAGATACACCATACTGTTTTTGGTATGTTCCTCTCGTGAAGGCATATTTATGATATCATGTGCGGATTGGCTGCCTTCTATTATCTTTCACCGAACTATTGAGTACGTTTCCTTCTTTGCAAATAGTATTAAATTTTCTGTTCCTTTTTCTTGGGCAGCAAACAAATCGCCAAATTAATTTGCTGATCGCTAGAGAAAAAACGGTAGAAAAGAGGAAAGATTCGAAAGATTTCGAGACATTCTTAGCTGCTGAGCCAACCTACCAACCTCTGAGACTAGCAGTGATACCAAGAGCAAGAGCCGAGAAAACTATTGTAATACATAAGGTATGACGTCACTCTGATAAGGAAGATGAAAGGGCATGGGGTATGAAAATAAAGCTGTTACTATTATAGCAATAAACCGTAATTGTGTTATATATTTAAAGCACGTTTGTAAGAGATTCGATAAAGGAGAGACCACTATCTCCTGAAGGGGCACTAGTCTGTCCTTTGTTGTCCCTCCTACTGCAAAAGCACGTTAACTATATCAATACCCCCCCCCCCCCCACACACGCAAACATACACACAAACACATATACAAGGACCAACAACACCTGGTGTCGTCCTTTGTCTCAGTAGCAAATATTCTTGAAAAAGTCTCGTGTCATGCGGTATTCTTGCGTTTGATTATATACTGCAAAGTTTATCAGTTTATTTACATAAGGCCTTACGTGAAATAAGTGTATGACTAATGTCCATTTACAAGTAGGATGATGATATGGATGATAATGATGGTGATGATCATGAAAGTGATGCTGATAATGATGTTGATATCAATGATGGTGATGATATTGAGGATAAGGATTATGATCATAGTGATGATAATGATGGTGATGATAATGACGGTGGTGATAATGATTGTGATGAGAATGATGGTGATGGTAATGATGGTGGTGATAATGATGGTGATGATAATGATGGCGTTGTTATTGATGGTAATGATGATGGTGATGATGGCGTGGATGATATTGATGGTGATGATATTGATGGTGACGATAATTATGGTGATGATAATGATGATGATGGTGATGATGATGATAATGATGATGATGTTGATGATGGTGATGATAATGATGGTGATGATATTGATGGTGATGACATTAAAGGGAAATAGGGCGTTTATTTTACAGACAACAACCATATTTTTAAAATAAATATTTGTGGACATAGACTGATAGATTATTCCAAATAAGGAAGGACGGTAGCCTTCTTTTCAAGGAATAATATTCTCACAGATAGAAATTCAGTTATTTGTTGTTCAAAAATCATTTTTTCACCCAAACGTTTCAAAATTCAAAAGATGCATTTTCCGTCACTCATCACATGCATAATGTTTTGGGGAGATGAAGCTCTGACCGATACTTATTGATGAGACTGAATGGTGTAACAATGGTTAAAGCTATTTTCTTCGTACGCCATGGTGGCATATTCTAATCGCCCTATTTCCCTTTAGGGATTAGGATGATGATGTTGATGATAATGATGGTGATGATAATGATTGTGATGATATCCATGGTGATTATCTTGATGGTGATGACAATGATGATGATGATAATGATATAAATGATCGTGATGATAATGATGGTGATGATATTGATGGTGATGACAATGATTGTGATGATATCCATGGTGATGATGATGATAATGATATAAATGATCGTGATGATGATGGTAATAATGATGATTGTGATACCTTTGAAGTAAGTATAATAGTACTGGTATGATCAGTAGGGATGAGGGAAGGAGGTGAAAGGCTGATAAATCGTACTGACTTTCCTCCAGTCATAAACTTGAACATAGTCAACTATTTGGGTTGGGAGGAAGCATCGTGAGTTCCTAGTGGTCATCCCACATAATGTTTTTACCCCTCTCTCAGGTAGGTATCATTGTCTTAGGGCATGGTGTTTCAAACGTGGATCATTAAGTGGTGTAAAGGACAAGTGGAATGAGATTCATGTAGTATATAGGGTATATTCTTCTCTTTTGCTATATCCCTGAAATCTGTTGCTGCAGACGTGTAATACATATTCATAAAATACGAAGTGAAGGCTACAGACAGATCGTCATGAACGCTTAGCCATAGACAAAGAAACATTTATAATCGAGATTAACTCATCAAATGATCAGGGAAGACTCCTCTCAGCCGGTTGAACAGCTGTTGGATAAATGTGTTTGTCTTGGAAAAATAGATTCGTCTTATTCTTTGACAAAGTTAGTATTTTGCAAGAACGTTGTTTCAAATTATAGCAAGGAAGACGAGGCCCCTCTTGCGCAAGATTACAAATGCAATTACGAGTGACTTCTTACGCCCCTGCTGAAGTTGCAGTCGATCTGATTGTTACCGGTCGTTTCGCCTCCTTGCAAGTTCGCACCCAACCAGTTCGCCAAGGTCGTTTCCTCTTACGACCCCCCCCCCCCCCAGTCAAAGTCGTTTCCCCCACAGATACCTACCAGCTCGGGCCTTAAAAGTAACTGATATTAAATGTCTTTGTAATGGTTCTGAACTACAATTTTCACAGTAGCAAAACGAATTTACGATGACAAAAATTGTTACAGGTGCAATGTAGGAAATGTTTGCAAAAAAATGCCGAACATTTGAACAAGAATACCGCCACCATTTCTAAAAAAAAAAATGACACCGGTCAAACGATTATGTAGTCAATGTCCATGTTAGTTGAAGGCCAGTTATTTGCTGTTAAGATATTTGTTTTGAGTAATATCTTATATATCCAACTGACTTAAACACGCTTGTAAATTCACCAATCAATAAAATCATGGTTAATTTAAATTTTAAGAATAGTATGGGACTATATCAGGTGAAATTCCGACACTAAACAGGCACACTTCGAATGTTCTTTCCAGAAATCGCAGACATGCCCATCAAATACTCTAACAACCAATCAGGTGAAACATCAGGGAAAAAATGAGAAAAACACATGAACAACACAGTCAACTCAAGAGACCAAAAACATGAAAACGTAATGAAAAGCCCTATTACAATATTACCACTACCGTTAATTTACATTTACAGATGAGGGGCGAGCTGGTAGGTCTGGGACGAACAAGTAAATTGGAGTCGAACTTCTTGGGGAACTTGCAAGGGGGTGGGGAGGGCGAAATGACCGGTTACTGGCCTAAGAGGTCCGTAGAGTTTCTGGTCAGGTATCACACAACTACGTAGGCCAATTTATAGAAAAGTGACTATAGAAAAGTGACTATAGAAAAGTGACTATAGAAAAGTGACTATAGAAAAAAGACTATAGAAAAGTGACCATAGAAAAGTGACGATAGAAAAGTGACGATAGAAAAGTGTGATCTTACCTAAATAGTTCAAAAGAATCACCAAGTAATTCATTAAACTATGTCTGTAGAAACTAAGGCCCTCTTTTTTTAATATTTTGACAGGACAAAAGTAGCGGATGAGAATAAAAGTAAAGTTTTTGTCAAGAGAACCGTCTTTTATCTTCGAAAAGGCCCCATGCCTTAAATGTACATATTGCACAATTACTACACAGTGGTACATTATTCAATATCCCAAGAGTCGTGATTTGCATTGTCATTTTTCAAAGTTTTTCAAGCAACTTTCAAGTTGGCATTTGTTACTCTTGCAGAATTCTTCCAGTGAGAAGCTTGGTATGTCTCTGGCTGGTGGTCGAGGACCTAATCTTAACGTTCCCATCTACATCTCTAAGATTGGAACAGATGGATGTGTCGCTAGGTCTGGAGAGCTCAATGTAAGAAGGTTTCAGACAATATTGATAATTAAGACAGACTTCACGAAAGCTGTCGTTTGGTGTACATTATAGGTGTAGTTGCTTCAGGTAAAACAATAGCTTACTGTCTTACATGAAGGTTTCATTTATCAAACGCCATTAGACTGAGGTAAATTCAGCCACCGTAGATTTAGAAGAAATGGTCCAAACAGAAGATGAGTGGTCAGGAGAAGGAGAGTTTGAAAGAGTGTTTCACGGCAGTAACACGGGAACCATTAGTGGACTCACCGCGAACACTGCTGGTCATGTTTTTAGTATCAACTTTTAATAAGTAAGCATTTCGTAATAACAATGAGCAATAAGAGTTGCAGCTTGTTTTTGTTTAAGAGGGGGAGGGGATTGAAGTGCATGAGTTTAAGTACAAATATGTGATATCAACTTTTAATAAGTAAGCATTTCGTAATAACAATGAGCAATAAGAGTTGCAGCTTGTTTTTGTTTAAGAGGGGGAGGGGATTGAAGTGCATGAGTTTAAGTACAAATATGTGATGTCCACGCAGCTGTCGTCGAATTTCCAAGATATCTTCGTCTATGTTGTCTTTAACTCGAAATTGTAACTCTGAATCAGAAATATCTTTGTGGTCAACTGTAATATTATCTTAAATATGGAAATGAAACAAATTTGACTACATGTCGAAGTTTGCGCATATCTCAATCCAATTGTCTCTACAAAATAATACAGATTTTGTTTATATTGTATGCATTGATGCATTTTAATTTCGCAATTAATGCTTCTGTTTCTACTTTTCTTTTGGTTGCTGTAAAGATTGGTGATATTATCCTAGCGGTCAACGGGAAGAAATTAACCGACTTGAGTCACAAAGATTGCCTGGAGAGAGTCCAAAAAGCTAGCAAAAATACAAAAGAAGTTTCCTTTAAAGTCATTGAAGCAGATGACATTGAAACTAGCGGGACCGGAAGTGTCTACCATCCATCTTGGTTAAAATGGTTGGCGTTACCGCCGTAAGTATAGGCTCGCTTATAAACTTACACGCGTGCTCTCCTACCGTGATATACTTATCGTTTACACCAGTGATATGTCCATATCTGCTCCTCAGGGTCATTAACTTACAGCTGCTACTCGGTACCTTATTTCTTGATGTACTAATTTGCATATTCTGTTTTATTATGCAGACATATTGACAACAGTAAAAAGATCGGATTAGAAAAGACCAAAGAAGGATCCCTGGGATTCGTTATAACTGGTGGTATCGATAGCTCCCATGGACCACAACCTATATTTGTACAGACTATCGTCCCTGGATCAGTGGCAGACAAGTCCAGGTTGTTAAAGTACGTATTCCCTTATTTTGCACATATATTTACATAACATTACTGTTCCATGGAAGTATATCATTGTACGCGATGCATAAATGGTAACGGCGTAACGTGGCAAGTCCTGTACATTTACAGCAACTAGATCCGGTCTGCTGAAACTAGTGTTTGACTTGAAGTGGCAAGTCACAAAGCCCTTAGTGTTAGGACGTTAGGTTAAGGGTAAGGTTATGTTTGCGTGGCTTTGTAATACGCGGTCAACCACCATATGCATAGGGCGTAAGAGCAATTAAAGCCCCCCCCCCCCCTCACACAGGTAATGTGTAGGTAGGTCCCACCTACGGGATAAACGAAAGTCACCATTGATATTATATACTTAACAATTAGTAGCATGAGCCAATGTAGGAATAAGTCACCTGGACCGCTAAATTCTCCTATAAACATTGGGCAGATCTCTTTCACCGTGACTATTGGGTCAATCGCACGGATGGACTGGATGTAAACTAGTCTATTATTAATTAATATTCATTAGATAACATTTAACTTTGCATTTACAGATGCGGAGACATAATCATCAAAGTTAACGACACTTCGCTAATGAAAGCATCGCACGAGCAAGCCTTGCAGACTTTACGTGGAGTCAAAGAGAAGGTGGAACTAGTGGTTAGAAGTTGGCCTGGAACTCTTGTATAATATCAAGAAATAATGAATATTCATACCATTGCGATTGTGACCTTTGTCTCAATATCATGATGGAGCTGCTGAAGAGGAAATTTCAAGTTGAAATTTTGCGAAACTATTGAAAAAGTGTTCACCAGGCGAAGTTTATTAGCTTTTAGTACTGAAACAATAACGAGGTTAATGCTCTGCCAAACCTGGTGGAAAAGTCAACTACCAAAAAAAAGAAAAGAAAAAAGGAGAGAGGTGGAGAGAGGGAGAGAGAGAGAAATATGTATTACGAAAACCAATGTGAAACATCTGGGAGGACGCCCCCACTGGTAGTGGTAATAACGTCTACATCTTTAGAGTATTTGAACTCCTAATTTGTGAGCTGTTTTTCATCGTTAATAATCAATCACCTCTTTGATCTTACAACCAAAACTGCAGTTGATGGCTGGTTATCTCAATTTGAGTATATTCTCTTCAAAAAGAAGAGAAATGACAAGAATTATGCAAATCGGAAGCTATTGACGGTGGCAACCGACTATTGTGTTACACGCTGTAATGTAGTAATTGCTACTTTTAGTAAATATATCCTTTTTCTATTATCTGATCAACTAAGGGTAAACTCACTCAGCCTTGATCAATACTGTAAATAGCCATTAGCAAATAATTCACATGGTCCTGACGTACAAGTGCGTGTTTACTAATTACTGACGTCATTCTAGATCCTAGTTGAACACACAGTCCTGTGACTTGTTAGTAAATTACCACCCTGACTCTAATTTGAAGGTTATAACTGTGATATAAGATCCCCTCGCAAAGTTTCTTCAGCCTTATTAACCTTCCATTTCTAATTTAACTGTTTTCTTGTTTGTTTCCTCTCTGTAATATCAGTGATATCAATGTACCAAACATAGATACATTAATCAGGCATGATGTAAATAATATTACACAACGTTGTCAACTTTTCGTGAAACGTGAAAGTTTGAATTCATTGTATTCTTAGCTTTATTCTGTGTATAAATGTCCGTCTATCTAGGTTGATGTATGTGTGTATGTATGTTATTGTTCACCATGTGTTTCGTCTACTGAGAAAAGGTGCACATATTCCCGATATATGTTCCTTCTGTCATATACATTAAATAGCAAGAGAATGCACTTACACAGAGATCCATATTGTGGTCTGTGTTAAACCACCATAACATGTTTCAATTTTTTTTTTTCTGCGATAGGTTGTAAATTTCTCATGCTTAGCAAAAACATTTCATGCCTTGGTGCTTTATTTTTTCTATCAGTACTAGCCTACCCATTGCACCAATTGCACTCAAATATTGACTTTCATAGCACATGTCAGAAATTTAAAATTTAAAGACAAATATTTTTTATGGCATTAAATAATGATGATATTTTATAAAATATATTTACTGTGGTTGAGTTTATTTGTGTTCTTTTAGTCCTGCAATCACATTCTCAGTCTACTGCTCAGAGAAATTCAATTACTAACAAGTAGGCAATCCACGGAATTGCAAATCCCATCCCCATCATTTTGCATGGTCATTTATGCATCATTTCATGTACTTCCCGGCGGAGTGCCCTGAATTGTAGGCCCTATATTATTTTCATCAGTGATTCATGAATCAAACTCCAGAAATACCTGCATGCGCGTAGACATGTGCGTAGAAATTGAGCGTGGGTCAAAAGTATTTCTAGAATTGTGTGCGCGTCAAAGTATTCCTCAGATCTGCACACACCGTCTTTCTGTATGTTTTAAATGCCCTGAAAAGCACGTTGTGTGTGCTTCAGTATTATCTTCACAGTGTGTAGACAGCTCGATTGACATGGCGTGTCACATTCATGAAAAAGGCAAAGATCTAAAAGTCATGTTGACGCCATGCACCACCAACCATTAACACACTGTGTTGTGCGCTATAGTAACGGTGACCTTTGACCTTAACCTATGACGTCATCGGTCCAGCGGACACTACATCTCATATCTAGGCACCTACCCACCAAATTTGAAGTTTCTTTGAATTACCGTCTAGAAGGAGATCGTTACACATTTTAAAATCATTTTTGCCAATTTTTACTTTTATCTCGTATCTTCTACTTTTACATATGTGGTAGTTATATAGCTTTGGGGTATTCAGACATTGAGATAATGCTAAAAATGTGTTTTTCGTTTACATGACCTGTGACCTTTGACCTATGACGTCAATGGTTGGACGAACACTACACAACATATCCCACCACCTACCCACCAAGTTTGAAGTTTATCCCAGATACCGTTTAGGAGGATAGTGTGACACTCTTTTAGAGCACTTTGCCGTTTTGACCTTTCATCACGTGACCTTTGACGATATCAATATTTAAAGAAAAAATTCTCTGTTTTTCTACTTTCCATAAATCGTAGATTTATCAGTCTGCGATTTTCACACATTGAAATAATGCTAAATGTGTGTTTTTCGTACTCATGACCGTTGACCTTTGAACTATGACGTCATCTGTCGAGCGAACACTATAACACATACCCGGGCGCCTACCAAGTTTGAAGTTTATCCGATTTACTTTTTAGGAGGAGATCGTGAGACACATTTTGGAGTATTTTTGCCAATTTGAATTTTAATCACGTGACCTGTGACCTTATGACGTCTTAATTATTAAAATAATTCGTATTGTTTACTTTCCATTTATGGTAGTTTTATCACTCTAGAATATTTACACATTGAGAAAGTGCTAAAAATGTGTTTTTCGTTTTCACAACTTTTCACTTTTACCTATGACGTCATTGTATGGGCACCTACCCACCAAGTTTGAGGTTCATCCGACTTACCGTTTAAGAGGAGATCGTGACACAAGATCGGTTGTACATCCACACACACACACACAAACATTCTGACCCCCTTCTCACCCATACCCCCAGTGGGTAATCCCGATCCATGTCATTTGCATACCATGAGGTACCCCCACATAAGAGCTACTGGCCCACCACGTTTCGGTTGAATTCTACAAGGTGCGTAAGGTTGGCTTCCAGTTAAGCGTAATTTTTGGCAACTTTAACCTCTCAAGTACAATATACACTGCATGAATACTACGTATAGGGATATGAGATAATTATACATCCTAACACGTCGAAATAAAGATACCATGATGGAGAATGGTCATGTCACATACGTCACAGAATTGCACCAACGATATATCTTCTTTTGTTGACGAGTTAGGCCAACAACAAGCACATACATGGAATTTATTCAGTTCTTGTGTGCGCTTACCGAAGTTCTTTCATTTTGGTCAACCTGGGCTATATTTCCGCTGGACCACTATAGGTGTGCCACCTTGAAATTAATCGTATTCTAAGCCGAAAAAAAAAATGAACATTAAAAAAGAAAGAAGAAAACACGCCGTTAGTAAAGGAGAAGTAAAAATAAGTGAGATATCCGGTCCCATGATTAACGATTTCGGAAATACAAAACAAAGAACATTGATTCAATTAGTAATTAGTGATACCAATAGAAGATAATAAAAAAGAAGTTTTATATGGCTTCCATTCATCATGACAGTATTGACATTCAATGAGAAATAAAGGAAAGCTAACAAAGTTATCAGCATTCATCTTAGTCTTATACTGAAGGAGAGTCTAACGTAAGAGCCTTTGAAACAAGGAACAACAGGTGAAGGTGAACGACGTTAGTGAAAATCATTTGTTGTAATGTGATTGAAAAACAAACTGACTGCAGGGAGGCATTATGCGACCTGCACACTAAGGATCATAAAGGCAGAGATCTCAAAATGGCGTCACAGATTGAGTAAAACTGAATAACCTACACCATTGTCAGTTACGAGCTTACATAGTTGATTAAACATGGATACTGAACGCTGAGGGTTCTCATCCCTTCTGCCCGAACGCCTCTCGCTAGGGGGACTGATCTCATAGCCTCCAAAAACGTCATCTGACTAAAAGATCCTGTTACCTTAGTGATTGTCATGTGGCTGTCACAAAGATAGGTCTCATCGTTGGCAAAGTTGACACAGTACTCTCCATGGAAACGGGTCAGTTCACATTTCGCATCGAGCAACCGTTGGCACATGTTGGGTTCCCAATTCGCATTTTCACAAAACTGCCAATCAATTTCTGCTGGGAATGAGGAAAACGAGTGATCACGAATATCCTTGTGTGAAATAGGGGGAATTTCACAAGTGGAATATTTGTTTTCAACCTGTTCCGGTTGGGGTTTTTTTGTAATGTGCATTAGACCAGTAACTCTTAACTTTGTTCTCTTTCTGTTCTTATACTGTTTGTCATCTTTCCAAGTAAACATTAGTGAGGGTCAGTGACCGTGTCCTTTCCCAGTAAAACTTCTTCTTTATTCTCCAGAGGGATTAGAGTCTTGAAAATGGGGTTTGTTGTCTCCTTTCTGAGAGAGGCAGAAAACTAGTTGTTTATCATCTTGGTGGTTAAGCAGGGAGTGTATGGTTTATTGCCAAATTGGGACAAAGGGATGACTGGTTTAGCTCATGAATCCTCAGAGGACATGGTAGCGAGTCAGAATGTGTCATGTATGTGACCTAATTAATATGAAGCATGTAGCTCTGGCCAATGGTCAATTTATTTTACCTAGAAGAATCACTTCATTGGTTGATATGCCATTTGTTTTGGAAAAGTAGCCCATCTCTGAAAGTTACATGGTATACAGTGGTATGCAATATGAGTGTATTGTACATGTATCATACATAGGGTTTGCTATAGGGAGAGTTCCCTTAAATACTAAGTGCATGAATTAAATTAAGTGGAGAACCCAGTTGACTTCCGCACTGGAGGGTTACTCACATTTTAAGGTAGCTTTCAAGCATATTGATTTCTGCTGCCAAGTTGAGACCGACTTAGACAAGTTTTTGCTGCTTTCAAGAGGATTGTGTCTTTAAGGTTCGCTTCACAATCAGAAGGATTTGTGCAAGTGGTGAAATTATTCTTATTATAGTAATTTGGCCCGAAGAAGAGGCCGGGAGAATAAATTACCTACCCTTGCAGATAGCAAGCTTATTCCGTATTATTATTATTACTATTCCGTTTTTGTCTATTCCACGTGGAGATCGGAAATAAAGAGTCCGGTAACTTTTACGTCGTGTTTTCACTTTATTTGAGGAGTTGAAATTAAACGCACCCAGCGTAACTCTTTCTTGGGGAAGTGCGGACCCCCATTCGACGTAGCTGCATCAGGGTCTTAGATGCGCCCCTCGAATCTATAGTGCGCTGGCGTAAATCGAAAGGAACCCTTTAGCATTTATTTCATTTAATTACATTCGTGGAGCTTGTGGAGTGGTTTGCTATTGGAACTGGTTCAGCTGGTACTAGACGGCGAGGACAGAGGGAAGGTACAACGAGAAGAATCTCTACCAACCACGGTGACGTAGTCAGATCAGCCAAACCCCCTTAATTATACCCCACTGTGACAATTGAACTTCTTTTAAAATAATTTATGTCCACATTATAACAAATACATATTCTAGTCGCCCCCTACCCTAGTTTCCCTTTGTTGTGATCTGATTATTAGTGTCTGCGAAATCGTCAAATCATACAGTCCAGTAGAGGATTAACCCCTCCCTTCATTTTGGTATATTTAATAAATACCCACGCGCTGGATCAAAGAAGGCGTGTGCTACACTTGCTTCAGCTACTTTATCTCCCAGACGACACACAGGATCATGCTGAATATTCATGATCAATACGTCATTACCGTGGGTCATGATCAACTGATCTTCATCCATTGTGATGTCGTTGATGTACTGCACATTGTCATGAAAAAAATGGGTAGATAACTTTCTTTCTACTGTTAGTAAAGTACGCCAGTTGAAGAGTCACTTCGTTGGGTGGACTTCTGTTATTTATCAGTCCTGGAAGGCGGAAAATTACGGCGTAGTAGGATGTTGCATATTCATTAACGACGTCATGACAGAGCTCCTCGTCAAGTTGGGGAGAAGTGTAATTCAACCACCATTGCCGAGATTACATACTGGTTTGGTCCAACTATGTCTTTATATTTGAGACTTGCGTCAGGAAATGTTAGATTGATCTCTATGTAAAACAAAGAATGACACCTTTTGTGTTATAAATTTTAAGTTTGTTATTTCGCGTAACACATATAACGTGGGATAATATGGCCTTATCCTTCCAACACACGTCAAGTGGAAACAGATTTGTTAGCAATACCGACAGAGATTCTTATTCTGAAGTTTTCTCATAAACTACCTACATTATTTATGTTATTGAACGTAATCCTTTCAAGAAAGTTTCTTTTATAGGACTGAAATAAAAATGAATTTTAATATGCATTTTCTATTAGGATAACAGACAAAAAAATGTTTGAATTAAGTAATTATGAACTGGCTGGCTTATCCATAGCTTATACCCTATTTCCTAAGATTTGAACAAACTTTGTTTTAATTTTTCTTTCAATAGAATTTTCTTTCTTTTACTCATTTTACATATCGATAGTCGTTAAGTGTATAGTCTGATAGAGCTGTACTGGAAGCGATTATCGCAATAATAACAATCACTTTATTTCATTCATGGAAGGTTATTACTATCATTGCTAAAGGATTTTGGAGTGGCGCTCTATCACGAATAAAACGAACGTCAAACTACTTCTTTACTTACCGGGACCACACTGTTCATCTCTACCCGTAGAGCTTCCTCAACAACTGTCCGATTGACAGGAAAGAATGCGTCACTAAATTCCATGTGAATAGTGACCAAGTCATTAATTTCTTTGCCTCTAACAGATAAAATGAGAAATAAATGGAAGAGAACGATTGATAGAAAGAACGTATCATACATATTGTACAATGCTAAGCTCTGATGTTAACGTATCAAACAGAAAATACAAAATAAGGAAAATATAACGAAAGTAAAATCACTTATATCACTTAGTTGGTACTGGACAGATATATACAGCCTGGAACTCAACAAGTCTTGCATGAGAAGTGAAGCAAAGAAAAAAAAAGTGAAGCAAAGAAAAAAAAAACCCTAATGGAATTTGGGTGCCCGCATATTTCAGCTAGGCTATGATGTTAAATTGCCTAGCTACGTGTTTAATACTCAAAATCTATTTTAAATAAAAAGAAATATTTGCCCTAAATGAAGGGTATAGGCTAATTACTATGTACAGTGCACATTGCATTTTATTTCATAACGAATGGGTGTTTGCTATTGCTAAAAGATGTAGGCCTGGCATGGATATCTATCTTTCAATGTAAAAAACACAAAATGAACAACAAACTACTTCTTTACTTACCAGGACCACACAGGCCATCTCTACCGATACGAGCATCTTCGACAACAGTCCGATTGGCAGCAGGGAAGAATGCATCTTGAGTACCATGTAGATGGTGACCGAGTCATTAATTTCTTTGCTTGTAACAAAAATGATGAGAAACAAATGGAAGAGAACGATTGACATAAAGAACGCATTATACATTGTTCTATATGCTAAGCTCTGATATTAACGTACCGAACAGAAAATAATAAATAATGAATACATAACGAAACTAAATCACTTATATTAATTAGCTGACAAATGAACTCATAAACAGCTTTGAATCCAACATATCTTGCATGAGAAGTGAAACAAAAATCAAACAAACAAAAAAATCATGGAATTTGAGTGCCCGTATATTTAAAGCATTGTCGGTAATAAAATAAGACTAAAGAAAATGGTACCTTCATCTTTAATAGATTTCATATTGATATCGGTTAATTATGATAGTATTGCCTTGAAAGTTTTACAATTTCTGAAATTGTAGTAGACTTCATATTAAAGATCTAATTGAATTTGTGGTAAAAATTCCATCTATAAGTTAAGTTATAACTTGTATCTGGGCTCAAACTTGTCGTGTTCTGAAATATTGTTGAGATGCGTGGGAGGGGCGCGCCCTCTATACCCTCCCCTCATACCACACTTTATACACATGTGACTGTTAGTTGTTTTAGCCAATTCCCTGCACCATGTGTTATAAATAATGAAGTAGAAAACCATCAGTCACAGGCGTGCGGTATGATGATCGGGTTTTCGGAAGTGGATTGTTGCCCCCCCCCCCCTTTACCACCTAACACCTTCGGAGTTTACAAAATACGGACATTTGGTGATCCGGATAAACGTGATTAAAACACCGTTAAATTAACCTATACACCACAAAACAACTGAAAAATATATAAAAACAAAGGAAAACAACTAAAAATCAAAGTATAAAAATATTTTGAGTTCTTCCAAAAATCAATTCACCTACAGTTGTTTTTAGAGCATCAGAGCTTCTCATTAAACATACACAATATATCGATCTTTCATGTTCTTTGTTTCTCATCATCCCTACTACTACTACTACTACTACTACTACTACTACTACTACTACTACTACTACTACTACTACTACTACTACTACTACTACTACTAGTACCACTACTACTGCTAGTACTACCACTAGTACTACTACTACTGCTACTACTACTACTACTACTACTTCTACTACTGCTACTGCTGCTACTTACAGCTACTATTACTGCTATTACTACGACAATGCACCATAAAAGTTTCTTCTTTTATGCGTTTGTTTGTGTTTGATAATCTATGTATTCTTTACTGCATCGTAACCTCAGCAATTTGTAATGACACTTAAAATTCAGATGACTTTTATAACGTGTTTCTTCGCGAAAGTGAAAAATTCTTGTAACGAATAGGCCTATATATTTCAGTGTGAAGAACATGTTTATTGGCATTGCAACTAACGTATAGGTCTATCATATTTTGGGCAAAACCAATTGATTAAGAAATTGATTTCTTCCTATTCAAGCGGAAAGTTTTTGACAAAAGCACTTGCCAAATTAAGGGAATGGTATACTTTGCATGTCCATTTTCAACAGAATAAATTTTGTTCAGGAGGATATTGTAAGGGAAGAACACATAGATTGAAAATACACAATTTTACAATATTTTAACGGAGGGCCACCATGTTTGTCGCGTGGGGTACAAGGGGCTTTTTTTAGAAAGTTTTGTCGAGCATACTTTAAAAAATCGCAGGTAATGGGCCTTTCTGCACACGGGAATATACAATATACGTCTACTACAGTTGGTTTACCAGTATTGGACTAGACGGGACGGGACTGAGAATTGTAGGAAGACTATAAGCAGTGAGCCATCATCGTTTAGTGTGTTCATGAAGACCGTTGTTAAAAATAATGCTTAATCCCGGAAAACACTTCATGCACTGGAGTTACATTGTAAACATTATTACTTCCGCTTCACGGCAGTTATTCTTTTAATAAATAAGAACCCGATGGTTTCATTGTGCACCACACCAAAGTGGACCTCGTTTACAGTGTTGCTTGCTGCCGATCGGGCTCAAGTTACCTTGCATGTAACCGATTTAAATTTGAGTAGCGAAGAGAAGCGATCAAATTAGTAATGATAAATCCATGTTTACCTTTGTAGTTCCCTTAAAAAAAAAAAAAACAAACTTTGCTTTGTGTCGCTTCCTTGTGCTGGATGATATTCAACCGTCCTACCCACAATTTTGGTTTTGTTCATGGGTCTACATGTTATTGCAAGCTGGCAGGGCGTAGACATGATATTAGGCTAGATAGGCGCCATAGGGCCAGTCTACTGGCCATCTTACATCCTACAGGCTACAGTCTACAGGCCATCCTACTAAGAAGGATCGAGCAGATGTCTGGCTGGGCTTGTAAACCTGCACAATTGCCTTATATGTATTTTTTTTAAATTTTGTCTTCATTTTGTAAGGTTTTTTTTTTGTTCCACAATTATTTTTTATTTATTTTGTCTTCATTTTGTAATGTTTTCAAGGAAGAGCAGGGGGCATGCCCCTTGTGTCATACCAACTACGTCAGTGCAATTTTAAGACTTTTCGAGGATGTGGTAAAAGTAGTGATGCATATTTTTTACTTAGTTTATTCTACTTGTTCTTATTCTTGTGGACTTTGTTCCACACATCAAAGCTTGAACGTTTGAATAAATCGAAATTACTCTAGCATTCACTCAAGACACATTTCTTTCTATAGGTCCCTATCAAATAAAAGCAAAAACATAATAAAGTCGAGGCTGTCGTCATACAAACAACGATCCTCTTGCACACCTCTTCAAAAAACCCTTTCTCAAAGAGAAAAAGAAAGGTACATGTCAACAGACGTTGGTATTTAATCCAGTTGATGATGTCATTCATTTGTAAAGAATCAGGTGACATTCAGTATCCAATGGGAATGCTCGATAGTAGTTTAACATACAGATTAAGTCAATGTTATTGAATGGACATGCGCTGCCACTGAATACAAGTTTGACTTCTTTACCGATTTCACATTGAAACTGCCATCTTCTTCTCTATTGTTCTTCCTGTTTTATGTTAAGGTGACGGATCCAAACACATTGCAGTGATATTGAAAGTAGCACCCAGCATATATAGCTCTCAATACGTTAGCAAGACCACTTTGGACTGGAGACTTTATCTTTATTTTTAGGAGTGATAATACCACATTGTAGATGGGACGATTCTTTTTTTTTTTTTTTTTGAGATTTTGCTAAGTTGACTGAACAAATGATTGATAACTACTGTTGGTGTCTTTATATGGACTAAGAGACAAGAGGAAGTACATTCATGGTAGTCTTTTAGATATCGGGACAGAAATCGATGCTAAATGAACAATTACAAAAAGTAAGAACTGCTCACAGGGCCCTCACGATCGAGGGGGGGGGCGGGGATGAGGTTGGAGTCTCAATTCAAACATTTGTCAGAGCCTCGATAGTCGGAAATTTGAAACACTAGTTAAATTTTTTCCATATCTTAGTCCAGCACATTTTATGTCATAAAAACATTGCACTAGATTGTAGCTAAGGTGAAATGAGAAATGAAATCTGAAATACAATTTGAATTCTCCATTTCAGTCTAAAAACAACGATATTTTAAATACCATGTGAAATGTTTATATCTTATAAAAAATAAGCCAGATGTGGGACAAGATTGTGTCTAGGGTTAGATTGTAACTGACAATTTCTTGATAATTTTGAAACATTATGTGAATTTCTCATATTTCAGCTTCGAAGCGAGTTTGAAAATATGAAGCACCAGTTGGAATTTTTCAAATCTCAGTTTAGCACATTTTATGACAAAAAAAAACCCAAGTCAAATATTGCACCTAATTGCGTCTAAGGTTACCTGGTAGTTTACAAATATCTCTGAAAGTGAATGAGGACCCTCCCCTGTTACAACCTTCTGTCCCAAACCAACCATCAGTCATCTCATAGCTTCCCCTAACGTATCAATATACTCTTCTCATCAACGTGGCTATGATTTACGAAAGTTAAAACTGCAATCAGGAAGTAATTTTTTTCTGGGAACTATAATTTCTGTTGGAAAATTGACTGCAGAAGATGCAATATAGCTCAACTTTCTGTCAATATCGTTAACTGGTAGTTTTCCAGAAGGAGTAAAAAAAAAAGCAGAAAAAAGCTTATGTTTGAAAGTAAATGCTTACTTTCCTGTTAATTTTCCTGGAAAATATAATATCATAAATATTGTAGATAAAGGCTTTCAAAATTATCACCATTTTTTTATTCATAGGAATAATGATTTTTTTGTGTTCATTAACTAAGTAATTGCAGACATGAGATCTTTATTTACATGTTGGGTTCATGCAGACAAGGACACCCGCAAGTACCGTTCTTTGCCACGGGGGGGGGGGGGGAGCCCACATTTTCCCTGTGCGCCCCTCTCCAACCAATAATGGTGGCTCTCCTCATAGACAATTCTGCTGTTATACTCAGCCCTCCCCCCCCCCCGTTTGTTATTTTTAAACTCCCACCGAACCTGCAGACTGCCTTTTTTAACATTGTGTAAGCTGTAATTTATGCCGTTTTGTCTCATTTTGAGTTCATCAAATTCGACAGAACCTATTTTTGTGTGTTCACTTTGCAAAACCAATTTTGTCAGTTATTCCAGTTGTTTTATTTCAATTGAGTCTCCTTTTGACTCTGACATAAGCATTTTTGCCCGGTAGACTATAGGTGTAACATTCCAATATTCATAAAATCACGAAAAGCTCCGCATGTTTTTGTAACGTTTCTTCATAATTAGATCAGATTGATGTTCTTAGATATCACTATAGCGATATAACTGAGATCTGAAAGTTTAAATAATAACAGATCAGCGGTGTTCTATCAGTATTTGGGTTTATGTTGGTTATCTGATCCTATAGCAGTCTTCCCATAAATTGTCCCAATCAGTTAAAAGCTGTTTCTAAGATGACGTCTTGCCGTGGTTAAACGCCATCATACGATTGTAAAGGAACACCAAGGTTGGGCTCTTTTCTTCTAGAGAAGGTTAAGCTGAAATTTGCGAAAGTCGGACGGAAGTTAAATCGCTCTATGTGGTGACCGTCGTATAAAACCTCACTGTCGTTTATACACATATAGTCCAATAGAAAGCATTTTAAGGCACCATCCCTCATCGTAACATTAATTGTCCAATATCATGCTGGTCCAATTTATGAACCTATTAAAAACAATGGAAACTTTTTGTTGGTATGGTGTTATTCGTTGACTTAGTGTTGTTTCTTTTAGTCTTATACACATGAACAGTGTTGGTTAGCAAGTTGTTATGAGTTGAGACAAATATCATTGGCCACTAATAAGCCGAAGTCCGTCGGTCACTGTCAATAACTGTACCAGGGGAGGTGCGAGGATGGGTGGTGTCGTTATGACCTATACCACGGAGTCCCCCTGTCACTGGACCATGGTCGCACTGCCAGGGGATGGGGTTATGATTCAGAGTCATTAATGGGCTAGGGTCCCTCTACCGTACACTGCGATGAGATCAATAGTTGTTTAAACACAATATGAGGATTTGACATCACAAGATAATTTGAATAACTGTGTAAGATATTTCTTTAGTTTAGTATAGTCGATCTAATATACTGATAACAAAGATTAATGCAATTGACATATTAAAGGAGATCGATAGTCTTATTAAATCTCATGTGAAGTCACTCTTACTCTCTCGTTTCTAGTGTACGTCATATTCTTTGGACAAACTCGTGTACAGAGAATAATACCACATAACCAGAGTGTATGATTCCAGACACCTGTGGTACCGATGTTTCACTCATAAGTGAAAAGATTGACCATAAACAAGTCACGTGTGTAGACTTATCTAGCAGAGATTGACGTCACGTGAAATACTTACAAGACAACCAATCACCTTTAATACCGTCACAACAATGACTGATACAGAACGTTGACACTAAAATAAAGCAACGAGTAACAAACCAGTCACTTTCCGAAAGAATATATTTTCCAAATATGCAAAGACATGAATTAATGTAAACTGTTGTACTCGTGTGCATAATTTTATGAAATGTTTCTACTTGTTACATTCTGATTAATCCAGAATTTCAAATTCTTCCAAAAAAAAATTAAGTGGAAATTTTCAAGCGTTTGTATGTGTAGCATGACTCATAATTATACTCCGCATGCACACCCAAAGACATATAAATAATAGTAATTGGCCCATGCGACCTTAACTCCTAAGAGATATTCGATATGGATTGGCCAGTTGACAATAAAAATTAATTTACAGGTTATATCAATTTGAAGTACATCCCCCCTCACGTATTGTAGGTTCAGTACAAGCTATACTAGTTGCAAAATGAACTTTCAATAAGCACTTTAATATGACATTTGTCTACATTTGTGTCCTAAATTGAATAATTTTTAATTTACGCAATTATCCTAACGCCTTCTTTCGTTGGGCTTTCGCAAAAGGAAAGGGCAGACACTTGCCCTATGTAAAAGCAAAATAATAATAAAAACAACAATAATAGTAATAAAAAAGAAAGAAAAAAGAACAGAAAAATGCAACAACGTTTTGTGATGAAAGTGTCAATGTAGAAACCTGTCTCCTACAAAATAAAGTATATGTGGCTGAATTTTACATGTTCTAGGAGACTTCCATTTCTGCAATCTGAGAGGTACGTTCGTCCAAACATTTACTTTACATAAGCTATGGACAAACCAATCTGGCGCTCTGTGTAGTGTCATAACTGCCACCCCCCCTTCCCAGTTCCCCAACTTAACCCTTTGTACCCCCCCCCCCCATTCACATAAGTAGGTTCAAATTCATAAGTTCGAGGAGACTATGAAGTGCCATTCCCTTCAATGGAGGTATTTCATCATCTTTATCCGATTACATCTTGTCATAATTATTTATCAACGACATCAAACTTAGGCTACTTCATCCACCCCCGGTCCCCATGGCAACTGTTTGCAACCGCAGCGTCGAAACTCTCCCAGGAGTTAAAAACAACTGAATTAATAAACTGAAAGCTTCCCGCATGAAATTTAAATGATCATAATGGTACCATTGAATAATGAAAATACATACAAGAAAAATAAAACTACGGTGAAAAACAACTGTTTTTTCCGTCCAATAGATCTCCTCAATCGAACACTATTACAGTTAATGAATTTAACTCTTAACTGTTCTGAGGACCATATTTCATTAATTTCTACTATCCATCGTACCATAGTGTCCATTGGGGTTACACCACTTTCCAGATTGACTATATCACTCTCTAGATCTACTTACAGTGTTGATACTGAGGTAAATTAGAAACATCGCGAATTGATTCCATAAATTTGCTGTTTTGTCATCCGTCGGGATATTTCTATGAGGTACTCAACCAGTTATATTATAGTCAAAGGTAGTGTTACGAAGATATTACTCAAACAGACAAGACACTGCCGGTATAGCGATGTTTGTATTTAAACGATACCATAGACTGCAGCTCAACGTTAGCATCCTTATCGTAGCCTAAGTTAGTCTACTCTACTTTAATGATACGATATCTGGACAGTGTTTATCCAACTGTCTGAAGCCTATAATCCTCTTGTTGTTGTAGTTCGCTCGATATCGTTGACCTTATTCTTCAAAGCCTACCCATCGGTCACCAGTAAGGATTATTATTCATTGCATGTTGCTGATTCTACTCTGAATATTGTCTCTTGTTCTCTTCTAGGGTGGCTTTATTGACTTACTACTATACCCTACCACTACAGTAATGTCACGTAGGGAACCCAGCTAGGAGTGTAGTAGGCCTAAAGAGTTGCTAACTTTTACCAGGCACTATTGTAGTTTTGTCAGTGAGTAAACTTCTTACGCCAAATTTAGTTAAATGAACTTTATTCTTACTTTGAAATCTAGAATACTTTGTACATGATGATCTGAAAGATGTTTAAAGTTTGAACTAGATATTACATCAAGTCGAGACTTAAGACAACCTTTCTATTTTATTGTCTACTCGAGTAGACATTCAAGTTCCTTTCTCTCAGGTTGACATTCCGTGACAATAGAAATACAACTGACAGGGATAGTGCAAAAACAATTTGTTGATGCAATGACACATACATTATTAGCAAGTGAAAAAATGTCACAGCTTTTTAATGTTATTATCACTGATGTTCACCTTCACTGTGTGTGTTTGTTGATGATAGGACACCATCACTGATGACTGTCTTAGTCTCTTGACTGTATTCGATATCTTGTAGAGTGTGACGTCATCATCACTGATGTTTACCTTCAATGGGTGTGTTTGTTGATGATAAGATACCTTCACTGATGACTGTCTTAGTCTTTTGACTGTATTCGATATCTTGTAGAGTGTGACGTCATTATTACTGATGTTCACCTTCAATGGGTGTGCTTGTTGATGATAAGATAACTACAGACTGAACAAAATGTAGAGCCAAAGTGGGCGTTGTCCCTTCTCGACCAGTCCAAACAGGTTACGCAGTTGGCCAAACTCTCGCTATATATGGCTCTGATTGTTACCTTCACGGATGACTGTCTTAGTCTCTTGGCTGTATTCAGTATCTTGTAGAGTGTGACGTCATTATCACTGATGTGTACCTTCAATGGGTGTGTTTGTTGATATTTTCACTTTGACTGGTTTGAATGTATGACGTCATTGTGGTGCTTATCTTTAGATGAGGTCACTTTGGCTTAGTGTCCTATCTTCTTCTCCAGTCGTGTACACTTGGCATCATCATCTTTAAGGAGGCATTTTAAGAGATAGGACTGGAGGCATCCTCATCCAATGAAATTGTTGTTCCCGTGTGTTTTTCTTTGACTGGTTTGAATGTATGACGTCATTATGGTGTTTATCTTTAAGTAAGGTCACTTGGCTTAGTGCTCTATCTTCTTCTCCACTCGTATCATCATGTTTAAGGAGGCATTTGGAGAGGCAGGATTGAAGGCATCTCCTTTCGATGACATTGTAGTTACTGTTATTTTCCTTTGTGTGGTGTCTTTTTGTCCTGATGATGTTATCTACCAGGATCATGCTTTCTACATTATGAAGAAAAGAGAGAAAAATCAGCATTATATGAATGTTAATAGACAAGATCAATATTCACCGGTCTTAAATTATGAATCAAAATAGTAAAACATTACTAAATGTTATATAACAAAACAAAACCTCAACATAAGTTCCTCATTTACATTTTAAAATTAATCTTGTTGGTCTTTTGTGTGTTGTCATAGTTCTTTTACCTTATTGTTAAGGACTCAGTTTGTTGTATGAGCTACGCTCAGGTTATTATTGCAACACGATGCAAAGTAAACTTTGGATAAGGTGATCTATAAAGACACTAGCAGGCATTTTTATAGCCGGATTCACTAGGAGGTGAACACAACCTAATGCGGCATTCTTATTCTTCCTTTTTTCACAACACTACAGTGGTTTAGAGCCCAGAGAGGAGGTTACAGTTTGTGGACAATTTCACTCCTTGACTTTACATATGACAGTAACAACATGGGCTTCTTCTCAAGTAGTTCAAGTAAGCCTGCAAATCGAAAATTAGCTCACCACTCTATGACACACAAAATAACGTTAACTTGTTGCTATGGGGGGGGGGGGGGGGAACACCTATTTTGTGGAGGCCCATAGTCACGCACCCTGCCGGTCCCTGATTTAATCTGAATTGTGTACTTTTCAGTGGAAATACCTGGAGAACCATTCGATGCTGGTTGTCTCTTTTTTGTTTGTTTTTATTAAGAAACGAGCAATTATAATTCTATCACTGCCAGTCAATCTTCCCAATTATAAATGTAAAGCCGAGATTTTTTATTATGTGTTATATTATGATGTCCACTTGAAACTACCCTTACTTAAAGTAGATTAAATCTTGAATTGTTTAATGACATTAACGTTACATCGGTTTCTTTTGGTTTATTCTACAAACGTGGATTCAAGTTTGTCGGTGTGCTAAAAAGGTTTTTGATTATTTTGAAGAAATCATTCTTTTTGTTGTTGTTGTTGTGCCGGAATAAATTATAGACAAATATAGACAAAACATCATCGTCATCATTCTCATTATCTTGATTGCCATTATAGAGGTTATCATTTTCATGTTTAGCTCAGATACGATAATGATATCCTCCTTAAAGGAAGAATACCACATTCTAACAAAAGACCTATCAAAGTAAATTTCAGTACTATCACTGTTGTCGAGACTATCATCATCGTCATCATCATCACCATCATCATCATCATCATCATCATCATCATCATCATCATCATCATCATCATCATCATCATCATCATCATCTTCACTAAGGTGCAATTTTATGTGTTTTGATGGCTATTTAGTGATCAAAATTCAAACTATTCAGCAAAGTTCCCTCTTCTAAGTAACATTTGAACCAAGTTTATTGAATGTTACACTTTTATGTAAGTAAAGGGGGAGGGATTTTACCACCCCCTTCCTCTTGGAAGCGGGATAAATACCCCTTTCCCTTCTTTGACAGAATCAATGACATCATTAGCACTGTCATCAGTGTCACCATTATCTTCGTCATTATAACCACCGCCGACATCATCATCTACTATATTATTATCTTTATTTTCACCATTATCATCTTAATGACATAACCACTACCAGCATCATCATTATCATCAACACTACTCATCAACACCAGCATCAACATATTCATCATCATCATTATCATTATAATCATCATCATCTTCTTCTTCATCATCATCATCTTCTTCATCATCATCATCATTATCATCATTATCATCATATCATCATCATCATCATCATCATCATCATCATCATCATCATCATCATAACAACTACCATTAATCATCACTACCATCATCATCACTGTTTTCATCATTAGCATTGTTATTATTACTACTACCACTACTATCATCATCATCTACATCATCACCATTGTCATCGTCTTCGCCATTAATGCAATCAGTATCACCATCACCAGCATCACTATCATCATTATCATTGTTCCCATTATTACGATTGTTACCATTATTACCACTACTACCATTATCGTCATCTACAACATCGCCATCGTCATCATCTTCACCATTAATATAATCAGTATCATCACCACCATATCCATCTATACTAGCACTATCATCATCAACGTCATTATCACCATTACTACAACTATCATTATCGTTACCTCTAGTCCACTACCATTATCATGAATATGATCCCTAGTACTATTACCACACCAACAATAACACATCTCCATTCCCATCATCACCATTACGTACCATCATCATCATCATCATCACCTTCATCATCTCCATCCATCACCACAAGCACCATTAATCAATACTGCCATCATTATCACTGTTATTATCATTACCATTGTTATTATTATTACTACCATCACATCATCATCATCATCATCTTCACTATGAATGTAACCAACATCACCACTACCATATCCATCATCAATGTTATCAGCATTTTAAGGACCCCTCCTTATCTGATCAGTGGATGAATTTCCATCTTTATTCAGGGTCACCGAGTCATGTATAACAGGAAAAAAAGTAAAAGTTTCAAACGCGTGTGAATAGCTTCGATTAATCCCCAATAGTGAATGAATGAAAAAAATAAAAGAGAAGAGGCTTGTTGATATTATTAAACAGGTCCTTCACTCCAATGATATTAATTATAAAGGTTTTCATATAAAAGAACTTTTCCATTAACCGTGATGTGCAATGTGTTCCAAATTTTCTGGTTTCCGAACTTTTCATCAGGAAATGTGTGACAAACTTCACACCAGACTTCAATAACTTGGGTAATAAAAACACCCAGCCCTTTAGGTAAACGTAAGAAACGAATAAATATTAGGGTTTTGATAAAGGAAATTTTCCAAGGAATTACAGAATCCTTAGTTAAGATACCTCCTGCACCCAAGATCAAGTTTAAGATTTAATAAAAGTCTCTATATGTATCACCTTCAGACCACCATAAAAAGAATGATTAATCACGGTATAACGTTTAACTTTTTCAGTTCGGCAACACCAAATAAAATTATTAATACCCCAATCAACTTTTTTGATAAAAGTGGGTGGTGGCTTTGATAAGACAAGAAACAGGAACACACATTAAGAGAGATCAAAGGATTTTATACAAAATATTACGGCCGATGGGAGTGATATCTCTAACGGACCAGGTAGCGAGGAGAGATATTTTTAATCTGGACAATTTAGGGAAAAATTGTGTTCAAAGAGATCCTGTTGTTAGTGAGAACAAAACTTCCAAATAACTGATAGATCCATAACTAACAGAAACACCGTTGAACGAAAAAAGAGGACAATTACGCATGAGAAGACCGAGAGGAGAAAGAACCAACTTATCGACATGACAAGACAAACTAGATGCTACTTTTCTACTTTATAAGTCAATATAAATAATAAACAGGGTTATAGTTTCATATAATATCAATCCTAGTTTTGGTTTACTGTTAACACTAGCATCATAAATTATCTTCTATCTCACATACAGAGAGAGAGAGACAGAAATATCATCACCTATAGTTACTACAGGTATTAATCAATGGCTGTTCATTTTATCAACCAATACATCACTGTAGATTCAAAGTTGTCATTATGGTTTGTACAGTTTTATTCGGGAGAGATAGTAGGCTACAGGTTACTCCTCTCGGCCCCCCATACACGAGTAACTTAATCGACAAGCTCGTATTACACTAGCACTGAGCAAGTAAATCATGCTCTAACAGTATTCTCATTTAACAGTACAATCCCATCTGTAATTATTATGGTAATATATCACGTGATCAAAGTATAGTTACCTTCTAAGCGACCTGTGGTGAGATCAAGATGGTAATACTGATGGTCTTTATTGCTATCAGGAACCCAGAAAACTAAAAGAAAGAATATAAATTAAAAGAATTACACGATAAATAACATGAAAGGTATCATAAGCAGTTGATCTTTAGTGAAAACAGAAATCATCTAACGTGCACACAGTGTAATATCAATTAGTAAATGTTTCTTTTTCCCCTGTGATGCCATCGCATTAAATACATAAAGAAAGAATATGAATCAGTTACTATGGTAACTCTGTACCATCATACCTTTCACATTACGGGATCTCAGAGTGTCAGCAGCTGGTCCTAGACGTATCTGTGATGGCAGCACACAATCAGATAGCCTATAATATCAGAGACGAAAAGAAAGAAACGCCGTTCAGCTGAAGAGTGTCAAACTTTTTCAGTAAATTTTATACAAAGTGTGGAGGATATTGCCAACATTTTCATTTTACCCTTGGTAGGCCTGTGTGTGTGTAAAAGAAGGAACATTATCTTTCTTGTGTGACTTTACACAAATTAACAAGAGATTTTCCATTTTAATTATCGCTATTTGATTTCTACGCCACAAACTGTCCTAATTAAACTCTGACGAAGACTGTGTACACCACATACATCAGGGATGTAATATAGCGGTCGTCCGAGACGACCAAAGTAACAACCTCAGGTTGTCCTTTAGACGACCAAATTTTACCCCCGGTCATTTTATTGTGACATAATGCCTATAACCCAACACTGAGATGCAACCAAAATATTTAACCTGCATGAACTCCATTCCAAAACACATCTGTTGTCATTCACAAAAAATTCACCAAAACAACCTGAAATCCACGGTACGTAAAACGCCAAACAAACAGCCTCAGTGTACGATCATGTTTTAACTGATTTTACTGTAACGAACATGCAGATACTGTACACAGCAAGTACCAGATAGATGACTCGCAGTACCAGAATTCGGCCATTTTTCTTACTGAAATACTGTGCAATGATATGTGCCACGTGCGAGGAGAGCTGGTACATATATTGTAAAGTTTCTTTGAGTTTTTGAAGCCCCCATATTTAGGCTAGTCCAAGAAGTACTTAATTCGACCAATCACAGTGCAGAACCTTCCCGCTAGCCTACAGTGTATTTGAGATTAACAAAATGGATTGTTCCAACAGAGGGGTAAAAGATATTTTAGAACCTGTTTGATTCTCCGGGGTTTTGTTCTCGCGCGGGCGCCAAAAAAAAAAAAAAAGGAAAAAAAAGTCATTTGAAATGAGAGTTGAATGAGCCACTCATATGGTGTGTGTTCAATAGACAAGTCATGCGTACGACTGTCAGACTTTGATTCAAAAGGAATGAATTTTCTAAATAGTGATAGTACCGTCAAGACTAGTAATGTATCATATTTTGATTTGGAACAAACAATACATTATACAGAGATTTTCTTCTATATGATATATACTTTACAGCATCAGTGATTCTAGATGTTGACATTTTTTTTATTATCAATGTGAAAAGGTGGAATTTTAACGGCCTTCTTCTGGAAATCCCCACCCCCTTCCCTCCCTTCACTCCGGAGAAACCCTGAGAATTACAGTTACAAGTCAGTAGTAGAATTTAACTGTGGAAAGTTTCAACCTGTGTAAGAAAGACAAATAAAAACATGGTCTTGAATGTGCAAAATACACATTTTGCACATTTCTTGCTTTTATATGTATTTTGTGTTGGACGACCAAATTTTTGGGAGGACAACCTAATTTTCAGTTGCTTAAGGATCATCCCTGTGCATGATAATTTAAAATATCAAACCAAGAAAAGTGGGGGGACCGAGAGATGTACAGTGTAGTCCTACTAGCTGACCGTTCTTTGTGGGTTTTTTATTCATTATTTTATGGAAGCACACCATGTACAACATTAATGATGGTTAGCTAAAAATAAACAGAACTTAGAGGTATGTTCATATCATACATAGTAACATTACCCAAGTAACTTTATTCCTATCGGTCAAAGCCAGAGATCATTTACATAGTAAAGAATGATGTAAATAACATGGCTATTTAAACAAACAATTGACAGGGTGTGATTAATTAGTCATTTACATCATAATTCACGGAGACAATAAAGAGTTACTGATATATTTAGTTACCTAAGAATTAAAATTCAAGTTTATGACTAGTTTGCATTTCATCGCTTGTAACATTAATATGCCGCACTGAAATTCCCTAACATTGTATGCATTCTGTGTATTGTGTGTCAAGACATGTTGCTAGCGATCCGCACAAGTCACAGCCCACAATCAAGGGAGTCTTTACTAAGTTTACAGTCAAAAGAAACTATAGAACAAATGATGTATACACATGATAGGTGCTATAAACGTAAAAAAAAAGAAAGAAGAAAATAACACACATTCAGAAACACACACAAACTAAAAAGACAAATATATCTGAAAATAAAAGTAGTTCAACTTTTTGTACACTTCAAGTATTATTCAACAGCACAGAAAGTTAATTGACTTTCCTGTTTTTTACCTGACACACTTTCTAGACAGATCATCCTATTCAATAGACAGGTAAAAATATTAATATTGACAATAATCTATGTGAATATAATTAGAAACAAATTTAATACTGATGGAAGGCTATGTTGGATATATTCAACTGTTAATTTATTTTACATTATCTAACTTTTCATAAAATGAATGCCACTATCAAACTGAAAAGCAATTTTTAACCCAACGATCACACTACCCCCTAAAACAGAATGTAGCAGTCTGTCTCTCTCAAAGTTCATTGAACTGCTCCGCGTGCGCGTCTTACTTATCAAGTGTTTCTTTTCACTGCTCCGCGTGCGCCTCTTATTCATCAAGTATTTCTTTTCACTGTCGGACGCTCACGTCTTTTGTGCTTACATTCTTTCTTTGTTATGTTAATTTCTAATCTCTATTCAACTGTTTGTTTTTCTGTGTTTTATTTTTAGTATTTTTGTTGTATCTTTCTTTGACTCGTATGTTTATGTTTTTCTTTATATTTTCAACTGTTCCTTTTTCTTTTAGCTCTCAGTAGTGCGTTCAGTTTAACAAGAATAAATTTACACATTAAACCGATGTCTGATTTAATTTGGTTTATTTTCAGGTGTAATAATGTCATAGTAGTACAGTACGTACGGTACGTGTTATCATTGTATTGTCTGTTATTGGTGAACATCATTAACAGGATAATATGGAGCAGATATGAGAGGATGGATTTAACCCCTGAGAGGATGATGAGAGGGTGATGGGAGGGGACAGGGGAGGTCAAAGGAGGGGGATGGGCGGATTGGAGGAGGGTGAAGAGTTAATAATATTGACATAGAATGAATAATGTCTGTTACTGTAGATAGTTGTATAAATCAATGCATTAGATGTGAATGTGTCTCATCATTTTAGAGGTTATTTACATCAATATAGTTACAAAGATTACACAATACTGTAGGAATGCTGCTGCTGTACAACACTGTAAAGATACAATGAAAGGATGTAATGTGTGTTTGTGTTAGTAAACAGGGTATCATGTTGAGAGGGGTGCCAGGGGGGAGGACCAGGTAAAAGACATATAGAGGGGAGGGTATGTGAGGGGGGTGGTTGTAGGGTTGACATTAATGGTATGAGGTG
Organism: Stichopus chloronotus; assembly: GCA_021234535.1. NCBI lineage: Eukaryota > Metazoa > Echinodermata > Holothuroidea > Aspidochirotida > Stichopodidae > Stichopus > Stichopus chloronotus. The sequence continues at coordinate 36,438,869 of CM037833.1, read as the reverse complement.
TGTGTAGGGGGTAACAATAAAGGTGATGGTATCTGGTTTGGTGTAATAGGATTGGTGTGAAGGGTATCTATGATAGAGTATGTTAAGACGTACAGTAAAGGGGTGAGGGGGGTTAGAGGTACATAGGCAGGGGTATGATGAGATATGTAATGGGGTGAGATGGTGCAGGTTTGAAGGGGGTACAGGGAGGGTCTTGTGTTATTCTTTTAGGGTGTCTTGGTGGGGAGTTTGATAGATAGATGGGGTTAGGTTGTGAGGTGTGTTAGGATGACACCACCCCTGGATGAGGTGTGGGGGAGGGGTGAAGGGGATTACAGAATATTAACAGGGTGTGATTTTTCACATCAGTTGTAAGCAAAGTTATTTAATTAAGGAAGTATTGTGTTATTAATTTTGACAGGATCTTTTGTAAATAAATACAGAAATTAAACTATTACTTATAAAAGTATTCATTGCAAATGTAAAATAATAAATGTTGCCACCAAATATTGATGTAAAATGAATATATTTTATCATTATCATTTTGCATTTCATTTTTAATCTTCTGTCATAAATTTAAAGTTTTCCGATATTTTTAACTTTTGTTTTCTTTAAGATATCTTCTTACGATATCACAATAATTATTGAATATTTATTTATCTGTAATTATACTCTGTCTTGATTATATTTCTAACCTTTCACTCATTTCATTATATTTTAATTTTTACTAATTTTTATTTAAAACTAATGTATTTTTACTATAATTTATTCATACAATACACATTTTTCTCAACAGTATTTTGTTTTTATTTTCGTATTGTTTAGTCTCAATTTTTTTTCTCATATATTTTCTATTTGTATATCTAATCATTATTTTCCTATCAATTTTCAGTTATTTTAATATAATGATTTAGTTTTAATTGAACACATTCTACTTTCCTTATATCCATCATTCCTATTTTCCTGTTTTATTTTTTATTAATATATTATCTTTTGTTTTATTATTAATATTATTTACATTATATTCATTAATTATACTTACTCCAGTTCCTTTAATCTTTTATTCTGTTGTAGATAGTTTAATATTTCATTAACTTCTTCTTCTTTCATTTCTCTTCCTTCCTCTGTCTGTATCAGCATCCTCTCCATTGATGAGATGTTTGGTAATAATAAACCAGACTTGAGGATAATATTAAGACCATCTTCATCAATCTTATCAAAGGACCGGATTAGATCCACCTCAGCTATTGGAATCTGAAGAAAATAAACAAAATAATAAACAATAACATTAATATATCACAATCTGATAAAAAAGGAAACAATAATAATAAAAATAATATAAAATATTAATTAGGATACAAATAAGATATTTATTTTCATTTTATACACAAAGGGTGACATTTGATTTATTTTTATCATATTTGTACGTTGTTTGTGTTTTATTTTGGAATTCAAGAATTTTTGTCTCTAAATATGAGAACTTTCTTTTTTCATGTTCCTTCATTCTTTTTTTAGTTGAAATGAGGAAAAATAACTACATTTATTTCCCATTTTAGTACTTGCGTTTTTACAATATTTTAATTTTAATATCTTTATGTTAGTATGTTAGTGTTTGTGTTTATTTGGAGTAATTTTAATATTTTTAATCAGGTTGAAGCTGGAAATACTTTTCTTTGTATTTTCATCTTTGTGGTGGGAGGATATTGGTTTTGAATCAAGTTGATTTCTTTTTGGTTTATTTTTTTGCTAAGGAGGGAGGAATTCATTGGTTAAGTCAGAAAGGAGGTAGTGAGTAGAATAAATATTGTTATTGGTAATATTTAAGGTTTATTAATGTAACAGATAAACACAAGACAATAATGTTATTAGATTGTAAAGAAAAAGAACTTACTACTGTTATTATCAATGAGTTTAACTGTTATTGATTGATGTATTTAATCAATATATCCAGGTTAGTTTAAGGTGTTACTTACGTCATGATTGGTTGCTTTCTCCAGGAGCTCTATCACTGATCTCTGTACTGACTCACTGCTGTTATTATCAATGAGTTTAACTGTTATTGATTGATGTATTTAATCAATATATCCAGGTTAGTTTAAGGTGTTACTTACGTCATGATTGGTTGCTTTCACCAGGAGCTCTATCACTGATCTCTGTATTGACTTACTGGTTCTATTATTGATGACCAAACCACCAGAACACATCGTTGTAATAGTCTCGATGTCTTCAGGCTGATAGAGAAGAGTGAAATGTATTTAAATGAAATTATTATGACTGCCACAAACCAAAAATATATTCTGTTCGGAAAAATTAATAAATTGAAAGTTATTAACAAAGAAAAAGACAAAATGAAGACAAAAGACATAACATACAGCTACAATACAGACATTGATAACATACAGCTAAAGACATTAATAATATACATCTAAATGTTATACAGCTACACAACTTGTAAATCTATAAAGTTCACCTTACCTATACCTCACTCATTCATTTCCTTAGAAGTGTCAGTTCCTGCAAACCAACAAACTATCAAACTAAAACGCCTGTCATTGAAATTTCCAATGAAATTTCCGTGAATATTTTAACAGTATTCTTCTTTGTTTTTAATGCGAATTACTAACTCAGATAGAAATATCTATGTTAGTCTTATTCATTTAAACTAAGTATTGCAAATATCACATAATAAATGTTGTATTTAGATAATTTCTTAATAAACCAACCGTCTTCCATCCGCCATTTTCCATACCAAGAGACTGAGCTTCATTTGATGATAAAACTGAAATAAAGAGAATAAACATTAAAAATATTTCATTAGTTTAAGTATAACATTGTTAAATACTGTATACTTCCCTATAGCTTTAATATTGGGTGCTGTAAGCACAAAGTCATTGATTTCAGAGTCATTTACACATCCCTCCAATGAATCGTACAAACTTACCATAAATAACTTCAACACGCATCCAATGTAATGATAACTCCAATCTGATTGGTTAATCTTTAATACCAGGTGTACTACATTATGGATACAGGGGTGTTGTAATATTCAACATTTTCTTTTGTGGCTGCTGTACCCGCGTTCATTGTTTCCTTTCACTGTACTTTGTTTATATGTTTACTTATATTTCTGTCAGTGTGTGGTCTCTCTGTATTATTTATTTACTGATTTTCCTGGTCACCGTCAAACCCTACGATGTACAATTTTTCCAGCAATCATAGATTTATCTCATTTTTAAGATGCATCATTTAGTCAATTTATTTAACATGTTCAGGACAGAGTGAAAGTTAATCATAGTCGTTTTAAAGCTGATAAAATTAAATAAATGTGAACTAGTTACAAATCATTCGTGATTTTTAGGATACATGGAATTAGTTTTACATTATAACATTTCAACCTTCGTTATCTGTTTTGGTTTCTTTGGTTAAAGAGTTCCTTTGTTGTTCTAATGTATTTACCAGTGTGAACATATCCCCGTACTACAGTACTGCATGTATGGGGTACAGTGTGTATCCTGTATATAGAATCAGATACGTGTAATGTGTATGCCTGCAGCCAGCAATGGGAAATAACAGAACACAAAAACACAACAATAAATCCACTCGTTATCGCAACCAGCCACGTTCGATCAGCCATACTAGAAACTTTGAAAAAAGCAGATTTTAGCACAGAAAAACGAAACAAACACATATATTTCCCTACGGTATTAATACGATAAAAACGAACTAGTTGGCAGCTTGGTTATTCTGTTAAACCTGAATGTATAACGAAATACCAGAAAATAGAAACCCCCCTGTCAAGCTAATTCAACGTCTGAGGATGTGGGGAAGGGGACAGGGGGTTGGAAGGACCCTTGGAACTAATGGCTGTCATATATCTACATTATAGGCAGCTATGCTTATCCATGAATATAAACAAGGATATAAAATACAATACCTAAAATTCTGGACTCGTTTTTAAACAGTTACATTCAATGTATCAAGAATTTAATTCATATCTGGATCATAGAATACTATAGTTAATGGACTTACCTACCTGAATGCAGAAGATAAATTATTAATAACTCTTAAACTGAGAAACTAAGAAACAAACAGCTGCTCCCAACAAACATACACCCCTGACCTTCACACACGAATCAGGCAATTCTAACATAGTTACACACAAGAAAATATGAAATCAATATATTGTTGTATTAATAATAACAACTATGCATTATATTGTTGATTTGATAAATGTTTACAACATACCATACCTTTGACATTCCTCGATTTAGCTTCTTCTGGAATAGTGGCTGGATTGATAGATGGCGGCACTTTACAGTTGTGAAACCTTTGTACAGATAAGATGTAAACATTTATTGCTTAGAAATTGTGTACATAAATTCCTGTAAACGATAACCAAGGAACGTACAGTTGTTGTACCTTATAATGATTGTTAACGTGATATGTACATGATTGGTACAAAGTATCTTAATGAATTCAATAATAATAAGACACTGACATTAATTGGTTTTATTTGATATTATCTTTAACCATACTAATGTTGTGAAAGCAGAAATTACTACGTCTCCCTAGTTTATAGAATAATCATGAAATAAGAAAGTCATTAAAACAATATCCCTTTTTCAGTTTTCGTCAATACCAATATTTTATCTAACTTATTTTGAATACATTACCAACACAGTACAGTGTATTGTAACCATTATCGGTAGAGGGCCATAATTAATACTGCAGTCACACATAACTATCACTATATAGTATAGGGTGGATGTCCCTAATAGGCCTATGTATAATAACATCCTACAAAATAGAATGTTGACTGATTTTCTTTTTTTATTTTGTCTTTATAATTCGTACTGCATATTAATTATATCTTTAATAGTTACACTATCATTGATTAGTTACTATCATCAACCTTAATTGCTATACAACTTTATTTATTGTAATAGATTTAGCCATGCTGTAACAATTCCTTTTATTTATAATAGTAAAGCCAGTTTTTAATCCAGTGTTATTAGTTTATAGTTTTTGTGATACTTGATATAGAGATGTGTGACTGACAGACGTGTAGCTCACTTCTCTTGAGAATTAAAATCAATCAAAAATTAATATCTACCAATATATCTGACATTTGTTATTTGACTATTATTACCATATTGACCCTATACCTCAGGTGACTATCCACGTACTATCTAATACTAACACACATGAGTTATAAATTAAAAGAACACAAATGTATTTAATTAACACAGTCCTAATTACTATCGGTACAGAGTCCTTTCCGGTACTCAGTATGATGGTGGCCTAAATATTTCCTTTGTTATCTTACCAAAGTTCTTTGAATCTTCTTGATTTTAGTCCAAAGTTTAATAATCCGGTTACTTCTCCCTCGCTGAGTGGTTGGTCACTTCCATCACTATTGAGTGTGTTATCTCCATTAATGGATATCTTCTCCACCGATGATAGGCTGGATATACAAAGACCGGAGTCAAGTCTGATGTTATCACCGTCGAACCCTCTGAAGGACCACTTCAGGGATAGCTCAGATATCGGTATCTGAAGAAATAGGAAAGATAGATAAGAAAAACGATCATCATGGTTAATAAATCTATAAACATAAAAAAGCATATTACTAAAAATGTAAATAATGCTTTAACACTATCGTTCAAATAAAGAAACAATAAGACAGCAATTTATGTAAATATTATCGTGATGTGAAATTTTTCATAAAAGCAACGGCTTAGATATTTTGTAATCAAAATGATTGCAAAACTTAACTGCAACTTATCGCACCAAACAGTTGTTAATCTGATTAATGTAAGGAACATACCAACACGAAGAAAAAAAAAAGAAAAAAAAAAGGAAGAAGAAGGGGACCAAGTGCTGATCAAAACAAACAATACATGAACGAAAACATAAGTTATACTGTGAACATTAATGTGGCCTAAAAACACCAAGCCCTGATGAACAGAAGACAGACTATAGATTCCTATCCAGAGCCTATATCTACGGCTCTTAGCATACCGAGAGCAGCCCGGTACAAGGTACTTCACTTCCCCGGGAGTTACTTTAATCCATTAATTCTGTACCCCGGCACTGATTGTTTGTGAAATAAGTTACACAATCCTTCACAGCTTGTGATGCCTATTACTGTACGAACATGTTTACAACATTAAAAAACAAAGACCCTTAAAAACTAATTAAAACAAAAACTACTAGCTAGCCTATGACTGTTATCGCGACTGGCATTTGTCTTAATATTCTGTTCAAGGTTTGAGCCTATCATACAAAAATAAAATGATAGACCTATGATGAGAATAATATTAAACAAATAAACAAAAACAACACACAAGACTTTAACCAGGTTCTAACGTTACTGTTGCTGTGAATATTTTATGTTAAAAAAGCCTTCTAGAATTATCTTGCACATTTCCAGCTAATACTTTGTTAAAGTTTGGAGTTACCAGCCCGATTCGTGTCTCGAGACACCATGATTGTTAGTTACACATTTCTACTTGACGAAATTCCCAGAGTTTTTCATTACTTTTAAGGATCTAAGTTGAAACTAGAAATTCCAGGACATTTTGGCCAATTCTACCACAAAATATAACTACAGAAATGTTCAAGGGCAATGTACGATTCTTCGTAAAGCACATGCAGGGTAGTTGTGTAATGTAAAAGAAAAGTATTTGATACTTTTTTCTTGATGATTATTATTAACAATTATTTGAAATTGATTTAACTGGGACACACGATGTGAGCAATTGTTCCATGAGATCTGGGAAGAAAAGCTTATTTTCCCTGAGTTCGAATTTCTGAAAATCAATCTTTTATTTTCCCCTAAAGATTAACCCTGCCCACGCTTTTAAAGGTATTCTTAATCATACCCTTCATTTCATATCAGACGATTTAAAGTAGGCTAAGTAACTGTTTCCTAATTTAATAATGCTGATAGATCACAGTCTATTAAGTTAGTAATTTAGTCATGAGACCGTTAATGTTTATATTGCAAGGGAATCCCTTACTCGTTTTAAAGGCTTTTCATTGCTTTTAATTTTCATTTGCTTCTATCACTGATGTACTTTAGTTTTTAATGATACCATGTGATTACTTGTCTGATTTATCCTTTCATTTTTATTTCTACGACCTTACCTTTCGTGCGACATATATTTAGGTCTAACGTTCACTTAGGCTGCCTCTCTAATTTATTCACAATATTCTTGCCCCACACAGTTCTTATCTAGGCTAACTGGGTTTTGTGCAATGTTATTACCACAATTATTACCAGCTTACGACGATTTTACTACTTTGCTTTGTTTACCACATATGCTTATAATAATAATGCTGACTGTTCTTTTCTTTTTGTCTGCTATGTGCTTGGCAACTTGCTTTTTTAGGCCTAGCCTAGGACTAGGTACAGGTTTGTTTGCTACTATTTCTTAGTTTTTGTGTGCATTGTTTTTGGAGTATGGACTAGGACCTAGGCCTATGACTTTACTTCACGTTTTCTCACGCTATAAATTGATTGAGGTTATGACGCCTTTTTTATTTTGCCTTATTTCAACTTTTTTTTTTAGCTTTACTCTCATTTGATTGCTTTTGCTCTATTACAGGGCCTCTAGGAAAATAAGCCTTGGAGACTAAAAAAAAACGAGTAAACCTCTCAAAATCCAGTTGAAATAAACAGAAAGAAATTAATAACATAAAGTTATTCATCTTCGCGAAGTAAAAAAAAAAGACATCACTTTGCCATAGGCCGATTGTGTACCAGCAAACCCTTGGCTTAAAGTTATAAAAAAAAAATCATGAGGTCTAACGTTAGTCCATAGGGAAGAAAGGGTAAGAAATAGCCCAACGTTAGGCTTAATCAAATGGCTCAACTACCTCTCCCACATTCATGTGACTTCCTTGTGCTGAGATACAAAAGAAAAATTAAAGCCAACTAAAGTTTGGGCTGGACTAAATTAAAATTGAGATCTACGATAAGCCTAACGTAGATTGAGCAATAATTCGTCAGGCCACATAGAGCCTATGTCATCCAAGCTGTAAGTTCGTCAAAAATTAAGCCTTTAAGTTTTGCATGAAATTTTATCACGGTCTCAGTTTCCAGTCACTGCAATAAGTTATGAGGTAAATTGATTGGATTAAGCAAGCCCTCTCTTTAAAATTCTAAACCACAGGTCGTTCTATTTAAGTTCTAATGTTAGTGTTAACTTAACGCTCGGACGACCTTTGGCCTAAATGCGCAAGGAACTTAGACTACGAGCCTATAGGCCTAACGTTGCCGACTAAGATAGCCACAACTTGAGCGGAAGACATCAAAAATTTGACAGGTAACAGTCTATGCTTCAAATTAATCCTAAGTCGATTGAAAAATGACTCATATCGTTAATTTAAATCCTCTTACGCGGAATAAAGGCAACACTCCGCCATGGCTATAAAATTTCTTCAGTTCTCTTGCAGAAGAAAATATGACCTACCTGGATGGTTCAGCCTAACGTGTATATTTTATCTGTTCTGATATATGCATGAGACACACGTACACGTACACATACCTTGAACAAAATTCTACTTTTATGACCGTCCGGCCGGTTGTGGAAGTTGTTGTGTTGTGTGTGTGCATGTATTTGCATATGCTGTTGAACGTAATAAACAAGACACGAACAACGGGTGCATTGAAAAGTATACGAACCAGTACGAATACCGGGCGGGGGCGTTGAAAAGGTGTAAACATTGAGATGATCAAATTTAAGGGCGCTATTTCAAAATGTACATTTGTTTTCTTTTAAAAGAATTCGGTGAGGCCGAAAAGACGCTCATATTAACATACGCCTTTGATAAAGTCGTGCAGTTTACTAATAGACTTAACAATGTTTCCTTAATCATTTCACTTTATGAGCTGATTAAGATTTAAATCAAATCACTGTTAATCGAAAGTTTTGAACATTAAATTTATATTGATGAGTTTATATATCGTTTTATAGACCGGCGTTATATAGTATGGTAACCCAGAACGTTCATTCAGCTGCAAAAGTACAAAATTTGCTTTAATGGTGTCATCATGCAGGTTTGAGCCCAGAAAATAAGGAAATTACCGATTGGGTGTACCCTGTATATTTGGCTACATTGATTTTTTCAGCTGAAAAAAAATAAAAAAATTGTAAAGTTATAGTTTAGTAATAGTTATAGTTATAGAAATAAATCTCTCTTGCTCAAAAAGAAAATAGGACATATACTCATTGACATAGCAATAAAAAAAAAAAAAAAAATACACAGTTTTCATCATTGTTAAAACCATCAAGTCTCATCAACAAAGATCTGTAGGAGATTTATCTTCTCGAAACAGTATGTATGTGAAAAATAACGGAAGAAGTATCATTTGAAATTTTGCAAACTTTTGAGTTTGGGTGAACAAATTATTCTTGAGCATGCAACATATATCAGTTGGAAGTTCATTTCTAAAAAGAAGGTTACCGTCATTCTTATTTAGATTTATCTATCACTCTGTGTCCCCACCAAAAAATGGTTTTAAAAATATCATTGCCTCCTGTGGGACAAAGTCCTCATTTCCCTTTAAACTGTACCATGAGAAAATTACTGTAACTAGGCTCATACTCCGAATATTTACTAGAAAAATTAATTTTCCGAATTCTTGGAAATATGTTATGAGAATAAGAACAATGACAGCTGAGCAAAGTCCTTATGGGCCGCGGGCCCTTCTTTTATCTAGGCCCGAGGGCAGGATAAAGTTGCAGTCATTGACATTTACTCTCTCGCTAAAAAAAAAAGAAAGAAATATCCATGTACCTTTCTACCTGTTAAAAAAAAGTCGTAATTGGCTTTCATTGGTATTTTTGTGATCCTTTTAAATGCAAGAGAATGTGTCTTTTCAGCTGAACAAATCGGGTCGTTATGGAGCATTGGCCAGTTCCTGCTATTGTCTGAGACAATTTGATGTCATTGTTTCTTTTCTTTTTCTTGTAATCATTATAAGATGAAATCTTTCAAATAAGAGAGAATTAAGCTTTTCAGCTGTATAACATCAAATTTAGGGATAAATTTAAGGCTACTGTGTGAGGTCTCGTGCAAGATAAAATTTCATGTCACAACTATTTTGACTGTTTGTGAGCTATAGTGAATATTTTCCAGTGGACTTTATCAATGTACCACATAGCTGAATGAATAATTGCATATTTTGGCACCGCATTTTTTCCCCGTTCAATTATACTATATATGCGCACATATATGTGGTAATATTATGTGTTGACTCATGGGCACTATAACCTGGTACGTATAATTGGACCATAAAAATATTCGTAACTTTTCTTCTAAATAAACGCTCAGGACTGCAGGATCGTAAAAGAAATTACTGGTGTGTTGGGGTAACATGAAATGTAAAGCCTTTATATATCGACAGGTTAATGTTCTATCTTCCGTAATTTTGGTAACAAGTAAGCTATTTGATTATTTTTATCATCACCATTAATATCATCATCGTAGGAGGCTAGTCGTCACTATCCTCATCGTGGGTCACTATCATCATCGTGGGTCATTATCATCATCATTATCATCGTCAGTATTCATCTTAATCGTTATCACCTCAACCATCATCAACCAATCAGTAACATCATTGTCATGGTTGTAGTCGGTATCACCATCTTCATCATCATCTTTGTAGTCATCTTCATCATCGTCACCACTATCATCATCATCATTATTATTATCATCATCATCATCATCATCATTACTATTGTTAGTATATTCCTCCATTATCATCTCAACCATCATCATCAAATTAATAACATCATCATCATGGTTGTGGTCAGTATCATCATCATTATCATCATCATCATGTTCGACGTGTCATCATGGTCTTCATAGTACTAGAAATCATGATAATCATTACATTCTCGATCATCATTATCAATTAACATTATCAGTATATTCATAGTAATCATCACTGCTTTGATGCCTTTGGTTTTCGGACTATAACATTATTGATGTCTTAAGCAATATCAATTTCATCAATTATTTCTCATCACCTCCATAATCATCACTAGTCATCATCCTCCTTCTCCTCCTCATCATCATCATCATCACCATCACCATCACCATCACCATCACCATCATCATCACCATCATCACCATCATCATCACCATCACCATCATCACCTTCATCATCATCATCATCATCATTATGATCATCATCATCACCATCATCCAAGACATCAAAGACACAATAATCCTATTTGTTATCCTTATTCAGGCCGTGAAGGGGAGCTGTTTTACAACCTCCCACAAATTACGACAATAAGTGTGGAGGATTCATGTGGCTCAATTAATTTAAACTTCGCTATGACCAATACGAATGATGTCTTTGACGACAAAGATGATAATGATGATGATGATGATGATGATGATGAAGATGATGTTGATGATAAGGAGGAGGAGTGGGATGATGAAAATATTCTTGATTGATATTTGTACCAATAAATCCATCATTATCATCAGCAGAAAGGTTAGTATCATCACCATTACCACCAGAATAATCATCGTCATCATCATCGTTATCATCATCGTTATCATCATCGTTATCATCATCGTTATCATCATCATCATCATGATCATCATCATCATCAAAGACATAATGTTCATTGATTTGTAACTATATTAATATATTTATCATAATAATAATCATCACAGGCCTAATGGTGAGTGTCATTATCATCACTACAAGCAGGCTCATCGTCATTATTATCATCGTTATCATCTAAGGCATCTTCATCAAAGACATCATCGTAATCTTCATAGTCAAATTTAGCATCACCACCATAATTGTCACCATTCTCATAGTTATTACTGATATCCTTTTTAATTCACCAATATCGTTACAATGAAAATTTCACTATCATCGTCATCATCAACATCATCACCATTACCGCTACCACCATCATCATCGTTGTTATCATCACCATTGTCACCATCACCACTATTATCATCATCATCATCATCATCATCATCATCATCATCATCATCATCATCTTCATCATCACTGTCATTATCGTTAATTGTTGTAATGTATTTTAGGCCTATATTCTTGATGAAGGATTAACTTTTGCGTCACCTTTCCACATATCTCTGCCTCTCCACTGCAGATTGAAAGAAAGGTGTTAATGGTTTGCTAGCTTCAGCACATATATCGCTTGATTTTATTGCGCAATACGTTGCAGGAGATATAGACTATGGGGCATGTTCTAATATAGCTACTAAAGATTAAGCTTTGTTCTCTCCATGTTGGCAGGGAATAAAAATTCGCTTTTCTTGCAGAAAAATGGTATTCCTAAATGAAGTCATGCGATCCCACTCCGAGTCGGGTCACAGTGGCCAGAAAAACAGGATTGAAAATTCTATAAAATATGCTAATTTCAGTAAAAATCCACATGAAGATAAATGTTCAAATTACTGTTTGTGAGTGTATGGAAACCTTGAAATGAAGCGAAATACATGATATTAAAATTCGTAGAAACGAATTTAAATCTAGCAAGGGAAGGGTAGCGAGTAGGGGGTCATTATCTGAAAATTGTGTTAGCGCCCTCACTTAGTGTGCTTCTCAGATTTTCACTGAACTACTTAACTTAAGTCAATTCACATAAAAAAGCCATCTGATATTGCTAAATGCATTGCAGGGGTGGCTCAGGTGTCATATATTGTCGTTTTAAGGATATATTATTTGCTTAAAATTAAAAAGAAAATTGGAAACTGTAAATAACGAGTCTGCTATGTATGTCTACAAAATTCCGCTCTTAAATTGAGGTCGATATTTAAATTAAAAATTCAGAACTAGCCCCTGAGCACATACACTGACAACCCTCCACACTTTTGACTTTTTAGGTAGTAGTCACTTGATCGAAAATTTGCCCTATTATGTGAAAAGAGCAATATTGCAGCAATGACCTCCCCCTTCCCTCCACAAGAAAAATCTTGCTTCCGTTATGTGTATTTTAGTAAAGGAATGGTATTTTTTGATGACCTCCCCTTCCCTCCACAAGAAAAATCCTGCGTCGGATATGTGCACTTTACGTAAGAATTGGTATTTTTTCAAAAGTATCATTTTATAGTATAAAACTAAGTGGTCACCGCTACGGAGGTATATGCATGGAATCAGATGCGCGCAAAGCACGTTTTGGTGGCATTTCAGAATTCAGGAATTTCAGTAGAAAATTCGGGCAACATTTTCCCTTTTGCCTCTTCCATGCCGTAATTAGTATGCATCAAGAGATCATGGTGAGAATGGTAAAGACTAGGGCTCAAGAATATCTAGAGTGAGTCTTTAGGGCACATTTGCTACTCGGGAAAAAAGTGGGGGGCACGTGCCCCCTTCCCCCCGGTTCCTACCCCCCTGATTGGCCCAATAACCAAAATACCTTTTCAACATCATGTGATATAGGATTAACTTAAACGATATGACTCCTAAAATCACTGACATTGAGAAACATTTCCTAAATACGTAAAATCAGGCCAAATCTATTTACTTGCCAGTCCCACCGTTTTTTTTTTTTTTTTTTATATTTTTTTTTAACTGATTACTCATAAAAACGCCCTGGCTGTTCGAGTCAGGAGTGTACGGCATTTTTCTGGGAATTTCCGAAAAGGTTTTTTTTATCTATTCGCCAATATTCCGTTCCGCTGCGGCTTTAGGCGAAACAGTTTGGTCGTTGATCTTAGCCTTCCCAAAGGCTGTTAGTGTATCTTCCCATTTTGTCAACTTTTCATGCCTTCTTTTGAGCAAAATTACCCCAAAAAATAGCGAATGAAAGACCTATCTCACAATGTTTATGAAAATGGCCGGCTGCCTTAAAAGGTTTGGTGAGAAAAGACGAGAAAAGATTTGCCCCGGAAAAAAAAAAGTTTGTACGAGGTGGGACTCGAACTCGCAACACAATTTTTTCTAAAACTACCTGGGCGAACGGCTTACCACTACACCATCGTGATCTTTCGTACAAAGAGTTTTTGCAATACTATTTGAATGTATTACGCTATAATACTGCAATATTATTGCAACTTAATTTAATTGTAATTTTATTTAAACGTAGGAGGGTGGCGTTTGTGCTTACAATTTTAAATTTGACTTATATAAGCGGGCTGGATTGGAATGAAGCTGATGGCTAGGCTATAGCCTGGGCCTGTTACGTTAATTAACGTCTTAGCTATAAAAAAAAATATATATATATATATAATATAGCCTAGGCCTATATATATATCCTATAGGCCTATGTGCGAAGGCCCCTACGCCTAATGCATTAGGCCTATTGCTTGTGTGGTTTGGTTATTGGTTATAACAATAAAATGAAAATATTTTTAAAAGACAATCTCATTTTCAGCGTTTGGCATTACAAGCACTTGTTTCCAACCATTTTCCCGCAAATGTTTGGGCCCTAGGCCTAAGCGGGGGGCATTCATTTGTTTCAAGTTTCAGAAGAACTATTGTAGATCAGGAGTTAGAAATAGCTTCTTTTCACAAAGATCGAGTTATCGATGAGTGGAATGCTCTTCCTGATTCCATTGGTTCCACTTCTTGTGTGAATGCTTTTAAAAATGCTGTTGATCGTTACTTTGCTGCTTGTGGGAGAATTTAGGGTTTTCGGTGGTTCAGGGTCTTTTATGAGGACTTAAGTCCTTCCTGACCTTTACTCTACTAAACTAAGCGGCGGTGCGCCTTTGGGCGGCTGCAAACCGTGAGTGTTGCTCAAACGTTAAGCTTTATTTTTAGCTCTATTAGTCTATTAGCCTATTAGCCTAGCAAATATAACCGAGACAGAAGTAGTACTACAGGTAGCAGAAGAATCTTCCCGTTTTTCATGAGCAACCCTCTTCACAGCCCGTTTCTGTTTGGAAATATCTGTAAAATACTGGTAGCATTTACGGTGGCATCCTCCGTTTTCCGGTATTGGTAAGACGTACAAATCATCACACGAATTGTTTTCAAGAAAACACCTGGATACTTCGGCCTGTTTACCATCTAAATTCTCCCATACTTGAACACCATGCAAAAAAGTTCTCCAAGTTTTTTCGTTAAATGGCCTAATTTCCTCATTTGTTTCAAAAACATGTGCATAACAGACACTTTGAGACATTTTACTTTCGATTTTGATCTTTTTGGATACGCGGGAAGTATTACTGTGTGTATACTGCGCGCACCTAGGCCTAAATTGCACTAGCGGACGACACTCCGTTCAGACAATTCCTAGACGAAATTTGATTGGTTGAAAAGTAATTTATGACTGCGTACACCTGACGTCAGTGGCTCCTCGTTCGTGGCGTTATCACAGAAAAGTGGGGATCTTTTCTTCATTATTTTTTTCATTTGTGACCACCTCCACGCGGGATTGATTAAGTTTCTATATGAAAGATATTTTATCTTCATATTCAACATTTTTCCTTCCCCCGCCGTTTGCGGGAGAACAAGACAAGACATTAGAGGCGAACGCCCCATAGTCTAATAAGTGATTTCACGGGGGTAAACTTGCTGTATCGAGACTTTCTTGGTTTTCTCAGCCTAACATTTGAAAGGTTATTTATTCAGTTATTATGTCAAAATAACTTCAGTCACTATTATTTTGTCTCTTTGAAGTTGGAAAAGTAATAATTTGAATGTTCTCTTGACACTTTACCTACTGTAGCCTATGGCCTAACATTGGCCGGGATGTAGAACAGTACACAAATTTGGTAGGCAGGCCTACTGTGCTGCTTTTGCATATATATTTACTCACTGCTGTGAAGTGTAGGCGCACATTATGGTGTTGGCTAAGGCCAAAGTCATTGTACTGAAAGGTTTTGTCAAATTAAGTATGCCTCGTTAAAGAGCTTAGATTGACCCCTCTTCCAAGTTCCAACACCTAAATCATTGGCCCCCAAATTTTTTTGACTCAGAGTCCCCGTTTCACAGAATGCCATTGCATTGAGACCCCACCATGGGATCTCCCATCAAAACATGTATTGGTCTGGTATTGGTACAATATGCCTGTTATTACCAGTTTTGGCAACTAAAGAATAATAAAAAAAGCCTTGTGTTTTCTTTAATCAGATGGACGATATGCTATGAGTCCCTCGACCTTAGTTACCTTGCACTTTGCAGAGTTGTGGTGTTGCATTTTAATAGTAGGCTAGGCCTATTACATTTTAACAGGTTGACTGGCATGTGTTATAAGTAAGAGAAGTTTGTGGGACTTGGGTGAAATTTAAAAGAAGAAAAAAAAAAAACATCTGGGGCAGCCTGCATTAGTACAGTACTGTTTTCGCTTAACTCCCGTTGAAAAATTTTTCAACGATAGTTGAATGGCAATGAAAATCGTTTTTTTTTCATTTAAGATCCACGAAAAATGTTTTTTTTCTTTAACAACATTTGGATTGCTCTAGTCATGGTGTGGTAACAAAATTTCAACGAATCTAAACGAGCCTTAAACGAAATTGAACGATATCAAAACCGCAAAGGTAATCAAGAGAATGCGTCGCGGTGAAAACGTGGTCTACACCACTCAGCCGTTTGTGACTATGGCAGAAGTTTGGGAAAACAACAAGACTTCCGCTGTACAATGCTGTGTATGTTGATTTGCAAGCCTGGCCTGTAGCTGCTATCTTAACTGTGATGAGCAATACCTTAACATCGCGCGTAGCGGCACCTTTACACCTGGAGACTAGGTTTTTTTTTTTTTGTGAATGAAGAAAAATGGTGACTTCACCGCAAACTGGCAGTCTTGTGGGAAAATTGGTACACCTATGGTGTTACAATATACTCAAATAACGTTAGTACTCGATTTGTACTCTTCACAAAATGGAAAATATTTTAAAGTGTGGCATAGTGTGCACAGTTCGTAGCCTAAGCCCCCTCCCTTACTTTACTGACAATTAAGGCGGCTACGATTCAGTTTTATGAGCAAAAGGGTGTAAGTTACATAGGCTGCAGGTAGGCGGAACAGTGGTTTTGCAAGAGAGCAGCAATCGAAAGTTTTGTTTAAGCTAGCACCTTAGACCAGGTGAAAATGTTGGCAAATTTCAAAATACAGTTTACCTCTTCTATTTGGTGGAAGAAATCTAAAAATCCAATTAGCTCTGTAAAATCCAGCGTTATGTGAGGTTATTATGCAAAATTAATCGCATAAGACAGATGCTCGAATCACAAAAAAGAAAAACTTAGTAGATGCAATGTAACAGTAACGCTGACTTGCCTTGCTGTGCTGCGATCAGCGGCATTTATGTAAGAATGCCGCAACGGTTACAAAGTAACGTATGTACTACAACCGCGAAGCAGTTTGAGGCTGTTCTATATTTAACATCAAGCGTTTTGACATGTCCAATCGTAGACCCTTGTTGGGCCGCCCCCCTTGTTTTCCCCAATATGCACTATACATACACGGCTGTGATCAGCCCCAGCACTTTCCACTGGTCGGATGTTGTGTAGCCTACACGTGGTGCCAAATTTCGCGCCGTTCTCGAGCTGGGTTTCCTGCAACCGTAGCGAGAGTCGTAGTAAAATTCGAAGGACTCATGGTGCAGGCGGAGTTAGCGTTCATGCGTGGGATAATTGGAAGATATGATTGGTTAAAAAAAAAAAAAAAAAAACAGGGTTGGGCGACATCAGGTTTCGGCCATGGCTAGACTAGGCCCTATGTTCATATTTGCATGCAGTGCGCAGATATCATGAGTTGGTTAAGCATCGTATAAAACAGGTTCATGTCATATTTACGAACTTCTGCAATGTTTTTGAAACAATTAACATAACGGCACCCATTAGTCTTGATAATGTAGAAACAAAAGCAAAGATTGTCTTTTTACCCAGCCCCTCTTCTTACACAGCACATTTTTTTGTCTTTTTTTGTTTTGGCGATGAAAACGTTAGATCATAGACCTTGGCAGGTTGCCAAGTGCACGATACATGGCAACAGGTGCTCTGTATCGTGCCAAAGGAGTTACTTGACCTACTTTCCTCGAACAAGCTGCATTTTTTGGTTTCTTGCGTCAGCAAAGGAACCTATGCAGTCAGGATGGCGTGTGTGTGTGTGTGCGTGTATGTGTGTGTGTGCATCTGTGACACTTGCTTAGGAACGCTCTAGCTCAATAGGGGAAACTCCGATGAAAGTCAAACTTGGTATGTAGGTTTGCCGTGTTGAGAAGGTGTGCCCTATCGTTTTTGGGGAGGTCAAAGGTCATTTGGGGGAACTGGGGGCAAAAGTCTGTTTTGGTTGGGTACGCTGTTACTCAATAGGGGAAAGTCCGATGAAAGTCAAACTTGGTATGTAGGTTTGCTATATTGAGAAGGTGTGCCCTATCGTTTTTGGTGGAGGTTAAAGATCATCTGGGAGAACTGGGGGAAAAAATTTGTTTTGCTTAGGTACGCTCTAACTCAATGGGGGAAAGTCAGATGAAAGTCAAATTTGGTATGTAGGTTCGCCATATAGAGAAAGTGTGCCCTATCGTTTTTAGTGGAGGCCAAAGGTCATCTGGGGGAACTGGGGGGCAAAGTCTGAAAACCCTTTTATGCTATGGATGCTCATATGTTCCATCAGTCCCCCTCCAGTGCATCATGGAAGTACTGCTTGAGTTAGCAGTTTCTTGATCAAATGAAAAAGAAGCAGTGTTGTTGGCACTACTGTAGGTGGTCACACCAGACAAGTTTTGGCTGGATCAGCTTACCTCCTCGTGCATGAGTGCTAATGTGTGCGTTCATGTAAGTGTCTTTTCAATTAGTGAGGTGAACAGGACACAATGAAAGAAAATAAGTCAGTTGGTGTTCTTACCAGTTAAAACTAGACCCCAGTAGTTCCCTCCAGGGCAAATACTATCAGTTTATTGGACTTTAAAGGGGCATAGATGAGATAAGCCATATTGCAATTTGCAGAGCCCCTTCTTTAAATGAGAGATTCACAGCTGTTTGTGTTTTGTAAAATGAATGGGATATTGCTGTATATTGCAGTTCAACATCTGCAGTTCATTGCATTAATTGAAATGTCTTTTTTGATATTTATGAACTCAGGCATATCATTTTACAGTATGTATATTTCAAGTGCAAGGAACCATAGTGCCCATAGGCTGTTGTGAAATCATGCAAAATATTTCTTCTCTTACAGATTGTATGTAACACTGTTGATAGTTGGTCACATTAGTGCTATGGAAGTGGTTCCATGTGGGTACATATTTGTCATGTTTGGGGTCCAATGTCTGAAATGGGCCATTTTATAAAAGCATGAAATATGTTTCTCTCTCTACAGATTTTATGTAATGCAGTGAGAGTTCATGGTCAGAAATGGGCCATATGGGCTATCGTACAAAATAATGCAATATGCTCCCTTCTACTTCATAATTTACATTATATGCTCTCCATCTGTGCAAGGAACCAGAGCGCCCTTGGGCTCTTGTTTTTTCAAGTAACTAATCCCTGCGTTTTCACCTGTTTTTCCAGGGCCTTACTTTCTGTGAAACAGTCCACTGTGTGCACGTGGCTGATCAGAGAACAATAACTACAAGTAGGATATTATGTGCATGCCTCTTGGATGTTGAATAAAACAGGAGAGCCGTTTGCAGTTGAGCCTACGGCCTGATCGGAAGGTAGAAAACTTTCCATAACTCCGATGTTCTTACGTTGTATGTAACCAAAGTAAATTGTCTTGATAATTTACAGCTTTTTCGTATTTTTCCGTTCTTGACTACATTTTTGACCTCCCCCCTTGAAAAGTTTTGCCTTTTTTTAAGGGTTGTAGGTTCAAAGTAGTGCGAGAATTTACAGTTTTCTAACCGTATTTGTATCCTCAAAAAGCAAGACCAGATTTATTGCAAATGCTTTATTTTTTTTTCCTTTTTGGTGGGCAGGGGAGCACAGCCCCTAGGTGCACCCATGCCCTCCCGTGGCTACGTGCCTGCACACGTCCCCTTTTCCCATGCAGAATGTGGGAGAGCTAATCTAATTACATTTCATTGAAGAACCAT
The DNA here is from genome assembly GCA_021234535.1 of Stichopus chloronotus. NCBI lineage: Eukaryota > Metazoa > Echinodermata > Holothuroidea > Aspidochirotida > Stichopodidae > Stichopus > Stichopus chloronotus. The sequence continues at coordinate 36,418,913 of CM037833.1, read as the reverse complement.
ACAGTTGGCTGGCATCCGCTACTATATAGGGGCCTCGTCAAAAGCTACATTAAGGGACGCAATGTTGGGTGTCCACTGAAAACGCTAAAGCAGAATATGCTGTTGTTTTAAGGGGGCTACCAACTGCCTCGTTTATCCTAATTTCCAAAATACACCAAAGGACTTTTTACATACTTCTTACAGTTTTAACAAGTTCGCCTACATAAAGACTGCCGTATCGGGATCTAGTCATCCACATCTAGTCTTGTTAAGAAATACGTTTGCATAGTCCTCTTGTTGTGATAGTATTAGCACGTGAAGTGCCTCATATCTATCGCATTGTCCCGTTACACTTTCTTTTTCTGCCGTGATTAAGATGTTCCCCTGACAGACGCACGGGAGGTAGATGCTTTATCCACACTGGGATCACATGGGAGAGAACTATTGAAGAAAAACGATTAAGGCCAAGTTTGTGTCCTCAAACAGCAAACTCTGCTTCAATCATCGGTGAATTTGATTTATTTGCCATACCTCTCTTTACCACATTCTGGTGGTGTTTGAGAGAGGAAAAAAGAAGAAGAACGAAACGTATGTGCGGTTTTTCCACTCTCATATTAGGTGATACTTTCGATCATTGTCTATTGACAGAATGAAGAGCCATAATCTCAGTGCGGTTTTGAATTTCCAAAAATAGCAGAAAAGTCATTGGATTTTGCTGGAAAAACCGATAAAGAGTAAAATAATAATAGTAAGATAATAATAGAAAAACAGTACTACTGTATACATTGCCGTGCGTAATGCAACGTTCAACATTTGCCACATATTTTCGTTTTTAAAGAAATTGCGCTGAAAATAAGGATTCAGCGGAGTGGTGTTAAATTTTGTAAAAGGCGACAAGCGGTATGAAAAGTTATCCCATATTTTTGGTATGACAGGCTGTTTGATTTAAAATCTCAGTCAACTATGCTTAGTATTCTCTCTCATTTTCCCCCATACCAGTCATTTCTCGACTTGAAAATATCTTCCATAAACATTCAACAATGGTAGCCTATACATCACAGAATGCTTGCCAAGGTAATGTGGGAGTTCAAGCACTCCTCCGACTAGCAAAGAAAGAGAACCGATTCTCGGAATATGTTATCGTAAATCAAAATGAGGTACTGCAATAAAGCTAGAAATTTATTAACAAATGCCACTTATGATTATTTGTGAAGTGAGGAGTTAAGAAAGCCCTTATCGTGTTTGCATGTATACCTATTGGCAATCACACAAGGTCCTCTCTATATCTGTAACAGGAAGTAAAACACTTTGGAAAGTTGTTCGATTGTAGTGTAAAGAAAAAGGTCCTAATTAAGAATAAAGAAAACGCTGCGCAGTTTATACGTTTCCCCCAAATACCTTTTAATTGATAAAAAAGTACACCCTATAACATGAAGTGAAACATGATACGGGGTACCATGCAGAAGCAACCGCAACACTAGTTTTTTTTTCTATTTTTTTTTATTTGTTTGTCTCCCTGAGTACCGAAAATTTTTGGGCACTCATATCTCCAACAAGGGGTCTCCAGTATAGAAATAATTAGTCAGCTACCACCAAAATTCCCCCGAAAAGTGTCAAGATTGCGCAGAATAATATTCTGAAAGACGCCCATAATGCTTTAGTTCGTTGTGTAACCAAAGTAACACATCTGCATATTCTTTAACTTGTCCTTATTTTTTGTTTCTTGTGTGTTTTTTGTGTTTGCGATTTTGTTTTTTTATTTTCCCACTTTTCTTTCGATGCTTCGTGATTTTCTTCTTTATTATTACTTTTTTTTTGGCCTTAGGTTTCAAACACCAGGGATTTCCCAATCCGATCAAATTAATCTTAGGCCATGACCAAAAAGTATTTATTTTTGCTCAACTACTAACTCTATAACGTAACCACTTTAGTGTTCTTTAATGCCACGCAGTTCTACCATAACAACAGTACGTTACTGAGCTTAACTTGGCCTGAAATCTTAATCATTTTCTCCTTTCAATAATCCCCTTTTTTCACTCCACACATAGGACAACAATTCTAGCTGAAGCTTCGTCTAGGTACACACACATTTTTACACCATTCAGTCAGCAATTGAAAACAACAGCTGTAGCTAACATTCTTGGCGACCAGCCAGGAAAGTTCTCGCTCAATGGTGAAGTTGACCTAGATATTGAAATCTTTTCCATGCTGAAACCATTTTTTCCTTAGAAGGGGTGTTTTTTTTTCATGAAGGTCCCGCCTTCGCAAGTAACAGTATGTTGTGAGTGCCTGATTCAATTACTGCCCTGAATATGGAGGCCGTATAGCCCTTTAATGAAATGGAAGTATCTTCGCATATCGAGGGAGTATGTTATATTTTTTGGCAACTATACATGATTTTAACTTGGAATGAATATCTAAGTCCCACATATCGCGTTTAAACTATCGCTCTTCTCTAAAAACACAATCTTCAATCTTTTCACGCAAATTAATGTAACATGTTACGCCCAGACACAGAATATGACAAGAAAACTACTCCAAACTCTTGTCGGTACATCTCAGTGTATATATATATGATTCATACACAGGTAAATACTGTTTTAAGGACTGAAATACAAGTAACGCTTCACCGCAGAGATAAGTAGCGTCACACAAAGAGTATTTACTTGCTAACGCTGACTGAAGGTATCAGGCGGCTGTGAAAAACCTAGTCTAATTGCCGATAACGATATTCCCCAAAATTCAATGGCTATAGAAACTGCAATCCTCGTACCAAATATCGTTGAAAAACATTTTGTAACAGTCGTGTAGCAATTAACGTTGAAAAAGTTCAAACGTTTAAAATCGACACATTTCGCCAGATATTTAAGAAATTCGGCAGAAAGTGGCTAACATCGTGGAAAAAAAGATTAACGAATCTCAACGGGAGTTAAGTGAAAACAGTACTGTACGTCATGTGTAACCAAGGGGGTTTTATGTGTACTTACAATTCCCCCTTTTCTTTTACAACTCTAGGGTAAATTGGTATTTTCTCTTTCTTGCCACCCCTTTAGCTTTCACTGACCCCTAGCATTACTAAAATGCCCACAGGTGGGCAGTACCACTCGTGACTGGCAACCACCGCCCTAGAATGACACACCCGATTAAGCGTTAGTTACATGCAGTACTCTATTTCTGTTCAACCTTTTTTGTAAATCTGAACAAGTAAAGTTTACAACAGTTGAACAGAAAGGAGAATATGGGATGATTTCTTACATTCAACCCCCTAACATTTATCCCACCAAGTGGTAATTCAACATACAATACTTCTCTGGTGAAAACTTTTTCCATCCATTGTTCTTAAAATAACACAGGAGTTTAAAGCTACATGTACAATAGGTCTGAAAATGGATGGAACATTTTTGTATCACTTAGAATTGACCCAAATTGCACCTAGAGTAAGATTGGTTGAGGGGATTTCTATACATTTTGGACATTTATATAATTAGTTTCTGCAGACTTTAGAGATTATGACATTGCCCATAAATCCTGTAATGAAAAACCATCCATTTTTCTTGAAATGATGAAAAAGCCATGTTTCATGGAAACATCTTTCAAACTAAGCTGCCAAAAGACAAACTAATGTATGATACTCCACAACAGAGAGATAGTAGATACAGCACTCCATTGAAAATCAACCAAATACCTGCAGGTCCATGTACAGATTATGGTCTTATGATTTTGGTCCCTGTGATGGTGGGGCAGAATTTTTGTGTGGAGAACCCGACCTATGTATAGGAATTTCCAGGTTGTGGATTCTTTCACAACTTACACAGAGATTGACTGCCTCAGGTAGAAATTACACGCTTGGGCTGGCCTAGTAACTTTGGTCAATTACCTCTGCAATCTTAGCTGGGACATTGGTTACTCCATCAACACACAAGAATGTGTGTTTCTACGATGTTTATAGGCTACATTCTATTTTGTGTTCTGCATGCTTTTAAATTAATCATGGTAAACTTTCTTAAAATTTCCTGACTTTCTGTGCAGAAATAAGACAACAACCTGATAAGAGAAGCAGAACAAAGAATTTAAGCTAAAACAAAGAAAAGAAGACATGGCCCGGCTTAAGTGAGTGTTGACTGGGCACACAATTCAATTTAGCTTAGAGCTTAGAATCGATAAAGTTTCACACCATTTTATCCCTGTGGGGAGAAGGCGAGCGACGACGTTTGTTGCCTAATTGGCCGTGAACTGGAAAGATGTTATCACAGTGAAGGTCGTTGTGGTGAAAAAAAAAATCTTGCCCCATGACTCCTGGGGACAGAATCACGCTATGGCAGATTTACCGAACAACGTAAAAGTCATCATATTTTATCATCAAGGAGGTTGTATAACCTCCTTGTTATCTTATATACGCTCTTTTCATAAACATTGGGGAGCGGGGGGGGGGGGGGGGGGGCATTGATCTCTTCTCTCTTGTCATGATAAGTATTCTGAACTAGACATCAACCAGGGTGCATTCCACGTAATGTGGACACCGAAGTTATGCTGCTGAGGTGTTACCGTTCATACGCCAAGGTTTTAGCATTCATGTGCCAACAAACACAGGGGCTACTGTATGTACCTCATAATGCAACATAACCTAACCTGCTGTGCGATGATTGTGCTTCCAACTTGAATCACATGGTTACAACTGTTCTTTCCTATTTGGCAGGAGATAATCATATTTTGTGTTGGCCTTAATGTGTAGTGGGAAACATACCACAGCAGAAACGTTTGAAGCTGCGGTTTTGATCTGGAAGTAGTTTGAAGTACAAACTGTAGTGATTAGGCTAGGCCTTACAAGTTGTACCCCAAGGCTGAATGTTTCGTGCATGCTGGCATGCCCTGGTGAACAAGGTGAGGGCTGTAAATTGTGCTAATTAAAATTGTGTCATCATGCACAGGCGGTCTCAAATGGCACACAATTTGCCTACCCTTGCTGTACTTTACTGTAAGTGATAATACTGTGCCTTGGTTACCAAACTTGATTGGCAAACCAGTTTTGTTGTAAGCACCGTCACATACTGTAGGCCTATTTATGCCAAGACCAGCAGGTACACTGTATACTGTATGTGCATTTAAAACATATGGTACTTGAGATTCAACTTTGACCCCCTTAGCTAATTGCAAGGTACTGTAAGGCTTCTTTGCCATAATTTGAAATGTAATTCAGTGAAGTTAACTGAAAATACATTCAAAATCACCACAAAATCATTCATAACTGACCAATGTTCTCACCTGCTATGTACTGTAGCCCACACAATGTAGCCATAATACTGATCAGTAAACACAAGAATAGTCTAAGCTACCGTATGATGTTCTACTGATTTTGATTGAGAATAACATGAATGTGCTTATTAATTTTTTTACTAGACATAACTTTGTGATGAGTATCAAGCCCGTAGCCAGCCCATGTGGAGGGGTGGGTCTTTTTCCACGATGTGGATCTTTTTCCAAATATGGAAGCAGCTGGCGCATGCTGTAAGCATGCAGTTGCTAGGGTTCCGGGACATTTTCCGGGGAAATTTTGAGATCTGCAGATTTACCGCAACGTGGAGGATTTTAAAGGACTACTGTACAAGAGACCTTCCCTTACGCAAATTTTTCAAACCTCTGCTCGCGTGCAAAAATTTGTGAAGCGTGTGGGGAGAAAGCTTTTGAAACGTGCGAATGCAACCGAAAATGAGGGATTGCACGCATGCATATAGTGAGCTGCACGCATGCAGATGGTTCTGAAGCGTATCTGGAGAAAACTTTTGAAACGTGCGCATGCGTGCAATTTGTGAGCGCACGCTTCATTGCATGCTTGAGAAAATAGGGTGCGCACGCTTTGAATATTAGTGAGCTGCACGCATGCAGATCGTCCTGAAGCGTGTAGGGAGAAAGCTTTTGAAACGTGCGCATGCGTGCAATTTGTGAGCGCACGCTTCGTTGCATGCTTGAGAAAATAGGGTGCGCACGCTTTGAATATTAGTGAGCTGCACGCATGCAGATTGTCTTGAAGCGTGTGGGGCTTTTGAAACATGCACGTGTTTGCAATTTGAGAGCTAGCGCATGCTTCTTTGAAAGAGATCGCGGATGCTTGTGTCCGCACGCTCTGAATACGACACACATACAGATCGTCAAAGCATGTGGGAAGAAACAGCTTGATGTGTCAATAGTATTGCACTGCAAACAATGACAGCCCAGCTCCTAAACTCAAAAACGAATTTAAATTTTGCTACAATTGCACTGAGAGTGAAGGCAATCTTTGCATTCACTGTGAACCCTCTGAATGCAATCTTTGCATTCTGAGCAAATGCAATCTTTGCATTCCATTTGCATTCGTTCTGAATGCAAACATTGAATTAATAGTGTATGCAAACATTGCAATCATAGTGAATGTAAAGATTGCATTCGCTATGAATGCAAAGACGTGCTGGAACCCTTTCCCAGACACTTACGTAATATCCTGAAAGTTTCCGTTGACAGGCACGTAGATACTATTACGTAAAATTTTAATGTTCCACTGCATGTGGTTGACTGAAAAGGGTGCAGGTGTCAAAGCACTGGCTGTGAAAGTCTTAATAGCAAATACAGTAAAGTGTATACCTAAGGATAGGGCAGATACTGGAACAAAATATTCATGTAAAATCCATAATAATATCAAGCAATTAACGTACAAATCAACAACCCTCAGTCTGCTCCAAGTCGATCTTCTGCTAAAGATACAGAATTAATATGGATTGTTGAAAACATGGCAGTTCTTTTAATAAGTGGATGAAAACTGTGACGTTACAAGTAAGTTGCACAGAAACGGGCAAACAAAGCCATCGTGTGACATTCATGTCGTAATGCCAAGAGTGTGAATTATTCATAAAGATAAGTTGTCTTTAAAACATTATTTGTTGTAAAACTCATTACAATTACAATATTTTCTGAAGCAAGTGGTTGATGCTCTAACACGGTGGTCTACTACTGTACTGTATGTCTTAATCGTTACTGAATATTTTTCGTTTGTGACAGGAGTTTGTGAATGGTATGGACTATTCCTTTAAATTCACAGTGAATACATAACATTACAATCGATACCAACGACACAAAAAAAATGCATGCATGTAGTACCTGGTGGATAACTACTTGCACTATTACTAGGTTTACAACAGATGATTAGGTTATAGCTAAAAAAAAAGAAAAAAAAAGAGGCCAATGTAGCAGATCTGTTAACAGCTGTTGTCTAGTACCAAGAGAATTATTCAAATCAGTCTAGACAAAAATAAATGCTGTCATAGTATACTGATTGAGTTTCAACTCTGAAACATGGCCTTGATATTTGTAACCATTTCAATCTTCATGATTCACAAAGGCCAAACTTCACTCACCCAAGACCAAAATACATCCATGGTCTAACTTATGCCTACTTGAAAATAGTGAGAAACAATAATGTACAGTAAGGCAGCTAATCAATGGGGATATTTAGTGTTGAAGATGCCTCTCAGAGCCTGGTCATAACAAAATTTAAGGCGGTCACGGCCTGTAAGATGGATTAGTGAATGTGTGGCCTGATCTGACATTACGACGTTAGGCCTATACATGATAGTAGTGGCATGGAAGCCTCATTTTTGTGCAACCGTAAGTAACTAGCAAGTCTCTAATTGAAGAAAGAATGCAATGGCATGTACAGTACGTTGACACTTTTGATGGCTTTTCTTGCCTTGTCAAAGTTGAAACTTTCAGTTGATTCTAAAATGTTTGAGTTGATGATCAAGTTTATGTCTCATCACCCTGTCAACAGTGGGTTTGTTCCCATATTTTCGTGCACCTGCATGATATGCGACTTTTTAACTCCTTTGATCGTTTTAACTTTTTTAAACTGACCCTTAAACTGCACGCATTAAGTATGCTTTAACTTTCCTGCTACTACTAGTAGAAACATTAATAAGGCTGCAGGTTGAAGAACATTCATGGAAAATTTGGCAATTTCATTCAGTGGGATATGCCTCTTGTGTTGTGATACCAAAACTAAGGGGAAATGCTGATACATTGCAAGTTAAGGTATAATTTCAGGTCTTCTACTGGTATGCATTGCATATTGCACACAAAGATTTTGATTGCCTGAGGAATCTTGCTGCAACTAATGTTAGTGTTTATGTTAGTAATCTGACACTCCAAGAAACACTGAGTGTCTATTTGCCCTATATTAGGCTATCTAGGCTATAGCCTATAGTTTAATTAACTTGCATGAATTACCTTTTAATTTTTTTATGCCTGGCCTATAGTACTAGCCAGCTACTACTATGGTAGGCCTACTACTGGCTCTAGTAAGTAGTATTACAGTATAGCTATAGCTTACTGCCGCATAGCTGCATGGTGAAACTCATCCCTATAGCTACCACATATCCTTGCATGGCTATAGCCAATTTTTAACTTTACAGGTCATACTATTACTACGTACCAATTGGCCTAATGTTAGTGGTCCTAAGGCTAATACATACACCCTGTAAGTCAGCTGAGCTGAACTAGGCCAACCGTTTCTACTTAGGTCCAAGTCTAGACTTAGGCCTAGGTCTAGTCAGACTCATATATAATTGTATTATGCATAGGCCTGACGTTAGTAGAATGCATTACTGTTAGGCTACACATCTACTGCATGGACTGAGTGACAGCTGAATTCAATCGACCCTTGAATGAATAAGGCCTAAATTTCTTGTTCCACAGAACATAACATCAGGAGCACATGAATATTTTAAGCCTTACCACTGTTGAAATGAAGACAACTAGAAATCAAGAGCTTAGTAAAATGAACGAACATAATGCAGCAGATCGAGAGCAGACTACAGCTTGACTACACTTTTGACTTTTTGTTGTTTGTGCTTACCGCCTTGCAGACAGTGTGGCCATGTACTTATCTTCATTCAGTTACTTTTGTCTCAAATTATTTCTAATTACTTAAGAAAAATGTTTAAAACATATCACATGTACTACAATAGATTACAAAAACCACCACTTTATTTTATTTTAGATTGAAATGATGTTTTACATTTAAATCTTAAAATATTTTAGCTACAGACCTTGCTCAGTGGAATGTTAGTTGCTATGGGCAGTGTCGTCTGCCAAAGCAATTTGCAGCACAGCTACAGTGCTAGTAGTACAGTGTGTTCAGTGGTGCAGCCATTACAAACGTGACAAGGCTTATGATCTCAAGTTTAAGATTAAGTAAGGCTATAGATACCAGTGAACGATGGGATCAATTATTTAACTTGCTTGTTACTTTTTTTTGACTTGGTGAGCATCTGGATAAGTGGTAAAACCATGGATGTGGCACTCCACAAAAATTGTCTACTCATTGTAACTTAGGCAAAGGCAACAGTAATTTCACAGTACTGTAATTTACACTAGCCTAACGTTGTTAAGCCTAACATTAGGGCTAGACATCTAAAATGAATGGCACTTTTATTTGTAGTTAGGGGCATGGCTATAACATTAATTAGCCAGATGTATTGTTTAACATTCTTAGATGTAAGTAGACTACTCTCCAGGTAACATTTGGCCCAACTAGATTACACATGGACCCCATATAGGCCTAGGTGAATGCATATGGGACCCATATGATTTTGCACAAAAGATCTGTAGCCTAAGGGGCCCATATGGACCAGACCAGATAACCATATGGGAAAATTGCCCTCATCGAACCCAGAACAACCCCATATGTGTCATATGATATGGGTATATTTACCAGCTGGGCTGACCCATATGGGCACCTAACAGATATTTGGTGCAAAGACATATGGTACGTCCCATATGTTTGTCGATATGCCGCCCCATATGTGGACCATGGTGGAATGTTACCTGGGTCCTAGCAACTTTTCTTAGAAGTATATATGATCTTAAGTTAGGGTAAACATAACTGTAGAAGGCATAGGCTATAGGTGTAGTCCAGAATGTCAAGAAGAGCAGTATAGGCCTAACTTAAAGCCTTGGTCTTAAGTACTGTACTGCTTGAAAATTATTCGTGGTAAGAACAAGCCGCAGCCATTAAAAAATGGCATGATTCTTTTAAGCTAGGATGGCATGCAGCAGCACCTATGTGTATAAAGGAAAGTGTGAAGCAATTCAGAAAATTTATTCTCAAAACTTTAAGGAGCATGTTTCATAGCAAACATGAGTGAGTGTGAAAAGTATGAGAGTCGATCAGTACTTAGTCTACTTGTTCAAAAGGCTTTCTTTCACAATCTCTGTCTGTTAACCTCATACGACCTTTATATACCAACATTTCGAGACTAATAAGGAAAATTTCCCATATTTGAAAAGTATGAAATGATATTAGTGCTATGTGAATTACTAGTTTAATTACGTGTTATATAGTAAATGTTAATTTGTTACTACAAATTACAAATATTTTTAATTATATTACAAATATTTTTAATTAATAATTTGTCACCTCAAATTATTTATTAAGCCATGCAAATGAAGTTATTGTTACTATACTTTTAAATAATTTGTATTATTGAAAGGTATTAATTAAATTGTTAGAGTAAATTACAATATGACAAATTATTAAAATTTTCTAACATATTATTAAATTTTTATTAAATTAGATCTGTTCACTGTAAAAAAAATACTAAATCTTAATTGCACACATCTGCTCACTTGAAAAATTTTCTAAGTCCAAATTGCACGCTTTCGCTCACTTCAGAAATTGTTTAAGTTCAAACTGCACGCTTCAGCTCACATTAAAAAATTTCTTAGTCCAAATTGAACGCTTTCGCTCACTTCAGAAATTGTTTAAGTCCAAATCGCACACTTTTGCTCACTTCAGAAAATGTTTAAGTCCAAATTGCACGCTTCAGCTCACATTAAAAAATTTCTAAGTCCAAATTGAACGCTTTCGCTCACTTCAGAAATTGTTTAAGTCCAAATCGCACACTTTTGCTTACTTCAGAAAATGTTTAAGTCCAAATCGCACGCTTTCGCTCACTTCAGGAATTGTTCAAGTCCAAAGTGCATGCTTCTGCACACAAATTCTTTCCAAACTGCACACTTCTGCTCACAATGTTGTGTGCAAAGTACATACGCTGCACGCATATTGAAGCATGCCAGTTGTGAGCACATTGCGTGCAACTGTTCAAAGTGAGCGGAAAGCGTGCTAAAAGCGTGCTGAAAGCGTTTCATTGTGAGCAAATCGCATGCTAGAGGCATGCAAAAGCCCCTGCACATGAGTTGCACCCTGTCTGCAAGCATTTTGCACGCATTCTGCTCACTAAAATTTGTGTAATGGTTCTGTCGTAGACAGTTTCCATAAATAGTAGACAGTCGAGGGGCGTAGCCAGGAATATGCCAAGGGGGGTGCGAACTCGTGAAGACTATCGAAGCGGAGCGCCACCACCCAGCTAACACACTACGTAACTACAACGTTATATTTTGGTTGTGGTTACGTTGGTGTCGGTGTAACGTAAATACAACGTATATGTAACGTTTTGAAGTTACGTAAAATCACAACGTTTTTACAACATTAAAATAAAACGTTTTAATAACGTTTTATTTGGTTGCAATTAGGTTAGTGTCAGTGGTACGTAAATATAACGTAAATACAACGTATCAAAGTTACGTAATATCACAATGTTTGTACAACGTTTCCTTACAACGATCTGACAACGTTTCTTTCTTGTTATAATTACGTTGGTGTCAGTGGTTCGTAAATATAACGTAAATACAACGTATCCAAGTTACGTAAAATCACAATGTTTTCACAACGTTTCATAACCACGATCTGGCAACGTTTCATTTTGGTTATATTTACGTTGTTGTCAAAGAAAGGTAAATATTACGTAATTATAACGAATCAAAGTTACGTAAAATCACAACGTTCCTACAACGTTTCCAAACTAACGTTTCTACAACGTTATATTTTGGTTGATTACATCAGTGTTAGACAGACGTTAACAAAACGTAAATGTGACATACTAACCCTCCCCGGCCCCCTTTCGTCGCTGTCAAATAGAAGTCCAGTCAGCTATGTAGGCTACAGTAGCATGTGTTTCTGCTAGTGGATGTCACTGAGTTTTGTTTGTTACCGGCCTTCACTCATTTTCATTACCTTACTTCTACTTCGCTACTTTGGCAAACAGCTAAACTTGTTCAAATGCTCACAATTTTAAAACTCTGCGTATTCACTGGCTGAAAAAATGTTGCCAACCGTTGGCAAATCCTTGCGTAAAATAACCGGATAATAATACACTTACACTTTGGATTAATTTCACAATCCAGTACTGAACAAAAGCGCGCGAACTGCAGTTTGAAAATCTCGTTGCTAACGCATACGGTGCGGCTGTCTGAATTTGCAACAGAGGAACTCGCACGAAGCTCCATGTTCTGCTGCTGAAGTCTCATCGTTCGATTGATGCTTACTGTACGTGTAAGTTGCAAGTAATGCCTTGCATTTACAGCAATTAATAGCCGTATGATAATGATGGGATTCATTCATTGTTATTCGGAAACAGTTTGACGTTTATACAGCTGATAATTGTCGTGACAATTTGTATGTTTTGTATAAACCCGTTGAGTTGCGGTTAGGCTACGTACTGTATAGTGTGCCGTATGCTGCCGTGTGCACTGAGTGTGAAATGGAGGCCTAACATAACCCCAGTGAGTGCCGTTACTCAACGTAGCCCACACTACAGTACACTGTACTGAGTAAGCCTAAATTTTACAGTATTATGATTGATGGCTAGGCTAGAAGACTTACTGTAGTGGTAGCCTAATCTTCGGAAAAGTTCTTGAATTTCATGTAATGAATGTTGAAGTGGAATGGTAGCAATATAGCCAATGAATGAGGCAAGTTTGAGACTTTGTACCGTACACCTGGAAATTATGGTCTCAATTTCCAAGAGTTAGGAGCTTGGATTCCAAAAGTTGGTATTCGCGTCATGATTTGGAGCAGTTTTGAAATTACTCTTTGGCACATGAGTACGCTTGTACTTGCAAACAAAAGTGTATAATTATATTGCCTGGGCACAATATTGGAACAGTTGGGAAACTGAAGTGAAGGGGCATTGTTATTTTTTGAAGCATGACTGTTTTAGGTGTAGTTTCATTACTTTACATTGACCCTGGATTAGAACTCGGACAACAGTACAAAGCTATGATTTATACTATAGTTAATGTGAATATATGTTGAAGACCTTCACAGGCCTGACTATCTGACTTCTAAGTGCCAAATGTTTCGTTCATTTCAAACACGCAGGTGTGTTCCACCTTTGATTTTAAGAGCGAATTAACAGACAATTGCAGTATAGTATAGTCCTACTGTACATTGGTGTGTTGTTGATATACCTTTTCTATGCAAAGGAGGGTTTGACATAATAGAACAGTTCTCTGTTATGGCCAGGAAAGTCTGTAAGACAGCATTACTCGGTAAAGATGAACCACTAATATTGTCCAGCAGCTCACAACTTGTTTGAAGATGAAGGGAATCATTAGGCTTCACATGAGAATAAAGTTATTTAAAGTATTGTACAATCGGCTATGACGCTACGTAGTGCTCTACATTGCTACAGTACAGTACTACGTTTCAACACATCTACAGGACCACTTATCTTGGTATGTGTACAATATTGTATTTGTACAGTACTGTGCTTTGGTACTGTATTAAAAGTTCCAGTAAGATCATGGTAAAGAGTGAAACAAATTGCAGATTTCCTCAAAGTAATTTCAAGAGGAAAATCATTGTCTAATTATGGGAGAAACATCTTGAGAAAAAGAAAAGTATGTCAGCTTCATCAAACTAGTCTCTACGGTACCTGTAATTACTGTATTGTAGAAATGTAAGAACTGCAGCCTGCCAGTTCATGTAGATCCACTAAAGAGTCATAGAAAAAGAAAGCAAGCTGTAAACTAAGGGAACAGATACTGTAAAAAATATTTTCATCCAATTCAGCTAGTCAGCCTCAGAATGAACTGAAGTAAAGATATGTCAATATAAGCAACATCTTTAATGCGTAGTTCACCTAATAACTTGCGAATTCAATAAAAACTAAACAATTAAACCATCACGTCATAGCATATTCATAAATCTGAGACTGTACTGTAGCCTACTGTCATACTGCACATTAATGTTTACAATAATGTAATGACAAGTACTGTAGGCCTAATGCAGTAGAAATGCTTTTAAAAAAAGAAATTACAATAGCATTGTTGCTGTGATACTGTTCATACAGTTCTGTGGGTTTATGCTGACATTTTAAGAGCAGGACAGCAGGTGGCTAAAAACACAGCATGACCTGATAATTGGAGTAAAGGTACATTCAGCACTTTTTGTACAATAGAGTACTAGAAAGAGATGGCAGATAAGGTGAATAGGCAAAAGTCTAGTTTTTTTACAATTTTCCTATTTGAAGTTTCCTGAAATTGCCACGTATAAATACTTTCTGATGTCCAAACTAAAATGTTACTGTATATCATCTGCATTGTGGAGCATTTCTCAACAACTGGCCATGATTTTCAGTGGAGAACAGTACATGCTGTGGTGAACCATATGGTAGGCCTTTGATTGAATTCAGTTATTAACTATTTAAGGTTTGTTATTTTTCTATCACAGCATTGCAGGTTGCACATTGTTAGCGGGAGCATGCACATTAGCACTCAAGGAGCGTATACGAAGACTTCGACCTTGATTGAAGCTGTGCTCACACCTTTTCTGTTTTGAACCATTTTTACTACATCTACTGTACTGTAACCGGTGGCCCTACTATCAAGTACACATGGATAAAATCTTAAAGCTTAGCTACAGCAAGAGACATACTGTGAGCCTGCACAGCATTACAAGAAGGTGAGATGGGATCAACTGATAAGAGGGGTGACTGTGACAGCTCTTCTAGTCCAGAAGTTGTTTTGGGCTTAAGCAACCGTTACAGTTTTTTGCAACACAACAGAAATCATCTGCCAGCCCACACAGTTGGTTTGCAACCTATCGTTTGAGAATTGTTGAGTACAGAACATTACTGTTATTTCTTTTCAACCAGTTTTCAGTAGCACAGGTATGTGTCCAACAAGATTCCTGAGAAAACTGTTTTTTTGAATACAGTCCTCCACCTGCCATGATTATGATATTTGTTATCCTCGACTTATCTCAGATTGCAGCTCTCTCTTATTGTACACCTGCCCTTTTTTTTTTCATTTTGCATGTACTGCACACCTTACAGTGACCAAAGCAATATGTTCTTTTTATTAGTTCGATAAAATTCCTGTGGAGATTCTGTGGCAATTATACAGCAAATGCTGTTTTCCACTGTACATGGGGGGAAATCTAGTGGATATGGATGTCAGGAAGTCAGCGAATGAAAGCTGAACATGGGTACATACAGGTACTGTATTCACTGTGCTTTATTTTGATTATGCCTTACCATGGGCAATCATGGGTATCATGGGCAATCTCTTGGCACTGTCCTTGGGTCACAGTCAGACATTCTTTCACTGGGTAACTGGGAATTGGTCTTAGTCAGCTTGCACAAGTGTCTGCACTACTGTAAGATTGAGATCATTGGTTCTTGAAAGAGAATCAAGAAGATATGAAAAACATTGACCGTGACTTTGCCAGGTATTTTTACAGTTATTTATTTACCGATCACTCACGGTTGGTCTTTTTGTTGATTTACAGTACATATAGTTGAAGATAGTTGAGGAGCGTCCCAAGTTTGACCACAGCAAAAAATCAGATTGTCGATTTCGTAGTAGTTAAGTATTGTAAAGATAGTGGTCATTTAAAGGTGTATGCTTAGCTTGTTAGCTATTGCAATTTTGCAATGTCTAGAGCAGTTGAAGGTCATACTTTTGATTTACTATACATGTTTTTCTTCAGTATGCGTGGGCAAGAAACATACAATTGAAATTTGCATACATATTCCAGTGAAAAAGAAAAATCTATCTTTTCCTGGATGTTACAGAAACCTGATGTGTAGCCCTCACCAGGACAGAGATCAGTGTAGCATTATATAGAAATAATCCATGTGGCATTAAAATCATACAGTAGGTGTAGGAACTGGGGGGGGGGGTTAACCTAGGTAGTATCACAAATGGAGGCATTCCCCCCCCTAAAATTCACCCAGATCTGACTGTAGGTTAATGTTACAATACCCCATGCCAAATTCCTTCCCTCGTGGGCTCAGTTGAAATTGTCAGAGCATAAATTTGCTTCTTATCCAATGTTTGACCCTCCCCTCTTAAAATGTTGTTGGTACGCCACTGGCTAAAACAAATTCAATTGAGGAAGCCTGGTGTGCAGTATGTTTGTTACATACTTACAGTGGCATAACAGTAATATATTCGTAAAAGAAAAAGTGTTTTCTTTTTTTATTTGAGAGGGCCTAAGTTTTATAACAAAAATTTTGAAAATGAAAAAAAAATTGAATCCACAAATTTAAAAGAAGGAATTCTAAAAACATTTTTGTTGTTGTTGTATACATTGATCAAAATACCTGCATTGAGAAATAGACATAGCCCATGATCATTGAAATGGTTTCACTTTGCCCCATACTCTTGCAAATGGGGGTAAAAGTGGCAAAGCTGACATCCACCTTGAGCTCCTAGGCTCCTAAGCTCCTTCACGTTGAGGGATTTAGCCTTACAGTTCCTCGAAAACTTCAACATAATTTTGTTTGGGACATGGGAAGTTTTAGGGCCTTTGGTCATAGGGAACTTTCAAGGTGAAATGTGATTGATCATGGACTTTCATCTGAATAATTTGTAGAGCAACCTTTGTTTGTTTTCAATATTTTGTATTATTTTTGTGTTGAAAGGCAGATTTATTTTGCTCTCGTATTTAAACTTTATCTTGAGTGTATTAATGGTTTCTATTTTTTCCACCTTCATTCCTTCGTATGTATTTTTACATGTAAAATTACTTTAAATTTTTTTATGTGTAAATTTCTTAAAGTAACTTCTATTCGTTTGGAAAGTAGCAGTGATCAGTTTGGCATTACATAGAAATAATCCATGTGGCGTTAAAACCACACAGTAGGTGTAGGAACTGGGAGGGGGGTTCACTTAGGTAGTATCACAGATGGCGGCATTGCCCCCCCCTAAAATTCACCCAGATCTGACTGTAGGTTAATGTTACAATACCCCATGCCAAATACCTTCCCTCGTGGGCTCAGTTGAAATTTTCAGAGCATAAATTTGCTTCTTATCCAATGTTTGACCCTCCCCCCTCTTAAAATGTTGTTGGTACGCCACTGGCTAAAACAAATTCAACTGAGGAAGCCTGGTGTGCAGTATGTTTGTTACATACTTACAGTGGCATAACAGTAATATATTCGTAAAAGAAAAAGTGTTTTCTTTTTTATTTGAGAGGGCCTAAGTTTTATAACAAAAATTTTGAAAATGAAAAAAAAAATTGAATCCACAAATTTAAAAGAAGGAATTCTAAAAACATTTTTTGTTGTTGTGTACATTGATCAAAATACCTGCATTGAGAAATAGACATAGCCCATGATCATTGAAATGGTTTCACTTTGCCCCATATACTCTTGCAAATGGGGGTAAAATGGCAAAGTTGACATCCACCTTGAGCTCCTAAGCTCCTTCACATTGAGGGATTTAGCCTTACAGTTCCTCGAAAACGTCAACATAATTTTATTTGGGACATGGGAAGTTTCAAGGTGAAATCTGATTGATCATGGACTTTCATGGGTTTACATCTGAATAATTTGTAGAGCAACCTTTGTTTGTTTTCAATATTTTGTATTATTTTTGTGTTGAAAGGCAGATTTATTTTGCTCTCGTATTTAAACTTTATCTTGAGTGTATTAATGGTTTCTATTTTTCCGCCTTTCTTCATTCCTTCTGTATGTATTTTTACATGTAAAATTACTTTAAATTTTCTTATATGTAAATTTGTTAAAGTAACTTCTATTCGTTTGCGAAATAGCAGTGATCAGTGTGGCATTATATAGAAATAATCCATGTGGCGAAGTTTCAAGGTGAAATCTCATTGATCATGGACTTTCATGGGTTTTCTTCTGAATAATTGTTAGAGCAACTTTTGTTTGTTTTCAATATTTTGTATTATTTTTGTGTTGAAAGGCAGATTTTTTTGCTCGCGTTTTTAAACTTTATCTTGAGTGTATTTGTGGTTTCGATTTTTTCCGCCTTTCCACATTAGTCTTCCGTGTGTATTTTTACATGTGAAATTACTAAAATTTTTAAAGTAACTTCTATTCGTTTGCAAAATAGCAGTGACTGGTAAATTTGTTGGTGTTTGGTTGGTTGCTCACTGCTTTCTGGTATTGGACATTAGGAAGTATTAAGATGTACTTGTCTGAATATCATTGTTGGCTAATTAGCTGTAATGTAAGTAATTAAGACTTGATTAAAGCTGCCATGTGTGACAGTTAAGAAGCATGCATGCAATCATCACCTATTTTATTATTGCATATATTGTATATTTTCCGAGATAGCAATAAATATTGATGACTGTGTATCATTAAAAATTCGTTGTGTCATTGTTTCTTTCCAAGAAGTACATTGTCCTTTCATCAATTGGTTGCAATAACGTAACTTCACAACGTAACTAAAACGTACAGAATGAACGTTATTTTAACGTAAAAAAGAAACGTAAAATAACGTAAAAACAACGTAAATAAAACGTTATATCTTGGTTTTGAAATAACGTTATAATTACGTCGGGTGGAGTCTACAAAATTTCGTAACTACAACGTAATTTCATAACGTTACCACAACGAAAACGAAACGTAACCACAACGTTGTAACAACGTAACTTTGTTAGCTGGGCATCGGTTAAGGTAGAGTGTCCTAGAAAATTTTGAATTTTTACAAACCCCCCAGATGGCCAGAAATAGCCCTTCCCAGGTCTTTCAGTTGCATGAACCCAGCCTTGAAATATAGATCTCATGTCTACAATTTCTCAATTACTGAGAAAACAATTAGTCTGTGAAAAATGGTGCAATGCCGAAATGAGCATTCAAAGAAACGTTTGGCTCTACAAACCACTCAGGTAGTAGAAGACGGCCCTTCGTGGGTGTTTTACATGCAAACATACATGCTCCCAACCCTGCATTCCACCCTGCCACATAAATTTAGGGAATTATGTGGCAATTGCTATTTAGCGATGTTGCGGGAAAAAGCGAAAATGAGATCAAGCAGGGTCACCCTTTTTGCCCTCCTTTCCCTGGCTGTGCCTATGCTCCTTGCTATTTCTGGCAAAAGCCTTAAAAAAAAAAAAACACAATATGGCGGAGGGTGGGTGGTTGCTTCTTTCGCCCCCTCCTTGGCTAAACGCCTGAGTAGACACTCTTTGGTAGTCGTGGCGGCTTGAACAGGGCTTAAAGTGTACCGACTGCACCTGACTACAATTGAACATATTTAGTCATGCCCGGCGACGTCTTACGACACAATTGAACTCTAGTTGTGGAACTGGTCACACCGCCACACGTTTTTGAGCTTATTATCTCGTCACCCCACATAGTATATATGTTATGATGACATATTGTAGTCAGTTTGGGCCTGTATACATTTTATGACGTAAGTGGAAAGGTTTTATCTTCCTGCTAAAAGTGAATGGAAATTCGGCCTCAATAAGTCAAGATAAAAAATATTTCATAGTGTAGCTGACCCTTCAAACACCGGGCTGGAAAAATGGACCTCCTTCAAGTTGGGGTGGGTCGTTGGAATGCTCCGACCCCCTTGCCAACGGGCCTGAGTATTCTATACCTTCTACATGAACCAGGCTGTTGTACTGTTATCTACGTTAATCTTAATTGAGTTAGCTGCAGAGTGAAATGCTTTGTTGCTGTAGTTTGAAGACACCAGACAATACAGCAAAGCAAATTTATGCAAATGTCAATTCAATAATGTATGTGATTCATATTGCTGTGAATTTGTATAAAACATTTGACAAGTATACTTAGGATGACTGATGAGATGCATTTACGTTCAATTTTATGTTCATTACACAGACGCCAAAGGTGGGACGGATGTCTTTGAAATGAACCCACCATTTGCCACTAACACGGTCAAGTACTGCACTATGTGAAGGTCTGTAATCTGCAGACATTAAGTAACCATTGCAACTTGTACTGTAATAATATAGACAAAATTCAGAGTTAATTATTTCTACAGTAATAATTACATCCAGTTCAGTCTGCAGTTGGCATGTGAAAACTTTACTTTTGTGTCTCAATAATAAAATGTAACATTCAAGATCAACTATTACAAAGAACAGTGAACATCATTAAGTCACCTCACAAGCATGTTGTTTACATGTTAATGTTCCAGTATGTATATACCAACACAATGGCAACATCAAATAAAGAATCACATTTTTGTTTTGTACCCAAATGTCCCACTTACATTGCCCAATATTGTGGTCTTACACTTACCATACCCTCAGGCCTTTCCTGTTCTGCCATCTGCTATTAGCTAAGGTTGCCAAATTTACAATTTTCAATCTCCCAACACTTGAGACAGGACTCAGCAATCTTGGGTCCAAGCTGTGCTCATTTTCATTACATTGAAGGTACAGTACAGTAAATATTGTTATGTAAGCTACCATTGCCTCATATTGAAACCCCCAAAAGTTTTGAATCAACCTTAGACTACAGATACAATAAAATTACAGCTCTCTCTGTATGTCTTCTTTATTATGTTGAGAGTCAAAATGACTGCAACCAAAATTAACGTCATTTAATTGTTTTAGTATAATTGACGTCACACACATTCCTCCAGTATGTGACCCAGCCATGCAGATGCACAACCAAGGTGTATGTACCTGTCTGTATTAAACGTCATTGGTTTGCTGAAGTTTCAAACCATTCATATGCTTGTGATTCCTCCCATGTTTGTTCCAATAAGCTTAGATATTAATTTAATTAACTTGAATAGAATAGTGTTAACATGTTAGTATAGCTACAGTATTATCATTAATGTTGAAGGTAGTCACTCATCACATCAAGCAAGCTACATTTTTGACTAGTGGAAAGCAAATTCTCAATTGGTTCTGATGTTTGATTGACAGCAAGCTTGAAACAAGCAGAGTACAGGTAGCTGATATTACACAGCATAGACATGGGCCCATTGTTTTGTGGAGGAATTTTATACAGTCTGTAGAGGGGCAAGTTGTAAGTGGTTTGGAAAATTGGAACTCTCTGGGGTGATGAGTCTCCGTCTTTAAGAGGTCTGTTGCAGTAACCCAAACATTTAAATATTCTAAAACATATCATATACTATGGCAAGTTGGCAACAACATGAATTGATTTTGAAAGTTTACTGACATATAGTCTTATAATGTTAAGGCCAGGTCACACTAGTGCAGTTTAACATCTGATTCCACTTTCAACTAAAATAGCACAACCTGAGCTGCTGTTTATATTAATGAATGCAAAATGTCAACTTCAAAATCAATTAACCTATTCGAGTCAACCACCACTGAGAGGAAACATGATACTATTCTATTTTGAACAGCTTTTACATATGATCAACTGTAATTGCCCTATTTTAGTTGCAAATTGAATTGCACGTTGAATCGTGCAAATGTGACCCGACCCTAATTATCATATACAATTAAGTGTATGATATGGTATGATTATGTTCGACTCATGCAGAAAGGACTGTGTCACAGGTCAAAGGTCTCATCACCCTACACCAGTTTGATATTATGTCAACTTTCTTTCCGCTGAATGTGAAACCAATAGGCTAGTCTGTTAATAATGTGGCTGCTTTTCACACTTTATTTGATTTTATTCACTGTAATGTTGATTACATATTTGTCTTCTTTGATGTAGATAATACTAACATATATCTTTTTATTTGTAGTTATTGTGATTTGGCTGCCAGAAATCCCTTTTAAAAGAGATTAAGATTTTAATACTAGAGAAAAGGTATTCTAGATTGATAACTGTGGGAATATTTGATGCTTAGGAATGTATTACAAATCTACTGATTTCTTTTGATACTATATTGAGATTCTGGTTTTGAGTTTGTTTCGTGTCTTGTTATTTTGCAGGTTGTAAGATGGTGTTGTCCTGGTTCATTAACATCACTTGGTCTACTTTTTTGGTCCCTTGCGTCAGCAAAGGAACCTATGCAGTCAGGTTGGCGTGTGTGTGTGCATCTGTGACACTTGCTTAGGTATGCTGTGTAACTCAATAGGGGAAAGCCAGATGAAAGTCAAACTTGGTATGTAGGTTTGCCATATTGAGAAGGTGTGCCATATTGTTTTTGGTGGAGGTCAAAGGTCATCTGGGAGAACTGGGGGCATAAGTCTTAAAACCTTGTTATGCTATGGATGCTCATGTGTTCCATCAGTCCCCCTCCAGCACATCATGGGAGTACTGCTTGAGTTAGCAGTTTCTTGGTCAAAGGAAGAAGCAACAGTGTGCTGTTTGCAGTACTGTAGGTGGTCACACCAGACAAGTTTTGGCTGGATCAGTTTACCTCTTTGTGCGTGAGTGCAAATGTGTTCATTCATGTGTCTTTTCAATTAGTGAAGGGGGGGGGGGCAGGACACAATGAAATAAAATAAGTCAGTTGGTGTTCTTACCAGTTTAAACTAGACCCCAGGAGTTCCCTCCAGGACAAATACTGTCAGTTGGGTAGACTTTAAAGGGGTATAGCATAGATGTGATAAGCCTTATTGCAATTTGCAGAGATTCACAGCTGTTTGTGTATTGTAAAATGAATAAGATATTGCTGTATATTGCAGTTGTAAATCAACATCTTCAATTCATTGCATTAATTGAAATGACTTTTTTGATAGTTATGAATTCAGGCATATCATTTTACAGTATGTGTATTTCAAGTACAAGGAGCCATAGTGCCCATAGGCTGTTGTGAAATCATGCAAAATACTTCTCCTCTTTCAGATTGTATGTAACACTGTTGATGGTTGGTCACATTAGTGCTATGGAAGTGGTTCCATGTGGGTGCATGTTTGTCATGTTTGGGGTTCAGTGTCTGAAATGGGACATTTTATAAAAGCATGAAATATGTTTCTCTCTCTACGGATTTTATGTGACAAAAGTGAGAGTTCATGGTCAGAAATGGACCATATGGGCTATCGTACAAAGTATATAATGCAACATGCTCCCTTTTACTTCATAATTTACATTATTAGCTCTCCATCTGAGGGTGAAAGGAAACACAGAGCCCTTTGGCTCTTGTTTGCAGGTGGTGTCTACTGTACATGTCAGTTTGTGAAATCTATGAGAGCTAGCACAGTCAAAAGAATCCTTCAAGATGATGGTAGATTGCTTCATTAGCAGTGGTCTACATGTTGTGTAGGCAATGTCTACTGTACATACTAGTTTGTCAGATCTCTGTGAGCTACAGTCTTGGACAGAATACGTTGGAACACTCTGCTCCCCCTTTCAATGTTGGCTATAGGATTACTGTTTAAAGTGTACATTCACTCCTATAGTGTAACATTGGAAAGGGGCACGGGGTTCATGTTATCCGCTAACCTAAAATTGGGTTTATATTTGCAACATATGACAAGGTTTCCCTACAATATTGTCCAAGATTGTTGTCTTACATTAACAGCTCACAGTCAAAACAATCCTTTATTTCCAGCTAATGTTGGATTAGTTTACTAGCAGTGGTCTTCATGTTTGCAATTGAGGTCGTCTGTACGTATCACTTTGTCAGATCACTGTGAGCTAGTCTTACACTAACAGCTCACAGTGAAAACAATCCTTTGTTTCCAGAAGATGGTGGATTGGTTCATTAGCAGTTGTCTGCTTGTTGTGCAGGTAATGTCTACTGTACATATCAGTTTGTCAGATCTCTAAGAATTAGTCATACATCAACAGCTCACAGTCAAAACAATCCTTTGATTCATGTTTCACTGATGAAAGTTTACTTCTCTGAGATTATGTTAACATAGAAATAATAATATTATTTAGAGCATTTATAATACGCCATATATCAATGAACATAATCTGAGGCTCAGAATGAACATAGTGGAACAATTACAAGAACATGAAAATTTCAAAAAAGCACTGGTCAGTTAAGTGAGGATTAATCATAAACAATTGCAAACAATTAAGTCTTTAGATTATTGGTTCCTTGCATCAGCAAAGGAACCTATGCAGTCAGGTTGGCGTGTGTGTGTGTGTGTGCGTGTGTGCATCTGTGACACTTGCTTAGGTCTGCTCTAACTCAATAGGGGAAAGCCAGATGAAAGTCAAACTTGGTTTGTAGGCTTGCCATGTCCAGAAGGTGTTCCCTATTGTTTTTGTTGGAGGTCAAAGGTCTTCTGGGGGACTGGGGGAAAAAGTCTGTTTTGCTTTACGCTGTAACTCAATAGGTGAAAGCCAGATGAAACTTAAACTTGGTGTGTAGGTTCCCCATATTTAGAAGGTGTTGTTACTGCTTTTGCTGGAGGTCAAAGGTCATCTGGGGGAACTGGGGCAAAAAGTCTGTTTTGCTTGGGTAAGCTGTAAGTCAATAGGGGAATGTCAGATGAAACTTAAACTTTAGTACTGTATGTAGGTTTGCCATATTGAGAAGGTGTGCCCTATTGTTTTTGGTGGAGGTCGAAGGTCATCTAGGGGAACAGGGGGCAAAGTCTGAAAACCTTCTTATGCTATGGATGCTCATGTGTTCCATCAGTCCCCCTCCAGCGGATCATGGAAGCTTGAGTTAGCAGTTTCATGAACAAATGAAGAAGCAGCAGTGCTGTTTGAAGTAGTGTAGGTGGTCCCACCAGACAAGTTTTGGCTGGATCAGTTTACGTCCTCTTGTTTGAGTGCTGATGTGTGCATTCATGTAAATGTCTTTCAATTAGTGAGGTGGACAGGACATAATGAAAGAAAATAAGTCAGTTTTTGTTCGTACCAGTAGAAACTAGACCCCAGCAGTTCCCTCCAGGGCAAATACTGTCAGTTGGGTAGACTTTAAAGGGGCATGGCATAGATGTGATAAGCCTTATTACAATTTGCAGAACCCCTTCGTTTGGGCTTTAAATGAGAGATTCACAGCTGTTTGTGCTTTGTGAAATGAATGGGATATTGCTGTATATTGCAGGAATCAACATCTTTAATTAATTGCATTAATTGAAATGACTTTTTTGATAGTTATGAATTCAGGCATATCATTTTGTAGTATGTATATTTCAAGTACAAGGAACCATAGAACCCGTGTTGTGAAATCATGCGAAATACTTCTCTTTCAGATTGTATGTAACGCTGTTGATGGTTGGTCACACTAGTGCTTTGGAAGTGGTTCCATGTGGGTGCGTGTTTGTCATGTTTGGGGTCCAATGTCTGAAATGGGCGATTTTATAAAGGCATGAAATATGTTTCTCTCTACAGATTTTACGCTAGTTCCAGAGTTTAGGATTAGTAACAGAAAAAGCTTTATTGCCTGCAGTTGTGGACATATCATTCTTATTTTTTAGGCATGTGACAGGAAGAAAAGTCATTTTTG
The DNA here is from genome assembly GCA_021234535.1 of Stichopus chloronotus. NCBI lineage: Eukaryota > Metazoa > Echinodermata > Holothuroidea > Aspidochirotida > Stichopodidae > Stichopus > Stichopus chloronotus. The sequence continues at coordinate 36,393,494 of CM037833.1, read as the reverse complement.
TAATCTGTTATCACAAGTTTGGATTCCTGTTGACAAAGAGTTGCTACTGTACCTGCTCAAGGTAACCGGGTTACATTGATATTCATGGACAGATTTTGATTGTCTCTACTCTGAAATAAGTTTGTGATTTCAAAATCGGAAGAACAAAATGTGCTGTCATGTTCCACATTGGTAGGTTCTAGTCTGTGTATAGCTCAAGGTGTTTAAAATAGTGATGTCGTAATGCATATTCATTACTAGGAGGGGCTTAATTATTACTATGAAATTTTTGATACGACCCAATGAGCCTCTTTAAGTGGAAAATTAAGACCATGGAAGGTCAGTGTAGGTCGTATGATGAAACACTGTAAAGATAATCTCTTAAAAGTACATTTGTCTTGAATATTATTTGTAAAAAAACATTTCTCCAGTAGAGCTAAACAGAATGATGATGATAATAACTGGGCTTTGTCATCATCTCAATGAATGAAGATTAATATAGACTGTAATGCTCTATCACATGAACATGTCCGTTACGCCCTACCTTGTAAACACGATATCTCTAGAAGGAAAGCTTGGACAGATCCCATATTTGGTATGCAGGTGTACCATATTGAGTAGAAGAACCCTACTGTTTTGGGTAGAGGTCATAAGGGGTCAACATGGGTTTCCTTAGTATAACTAAACTTAGTGATGATGACAGTAACTGGGCTTTGTCATCATCTCAATGCATGAAGATTAATCACATGAACAAATGAAAACAGTATTTGGTTTTGGGGGAGTCCAGGATTGTTTAAGTTTATTATGATAATTGGACCAAAGTTTGGGATGCAGTAAGTTGGACCTTAAAAATACACCTTGGATTGACTGTATTGATTGCATTTTCAACTACCATGTTGTCCTGAAATTGCACTGAGGTCGTAGGTCACCAAGGGTCAACTTGTGTCACATGATCAGCAATATGGATTACAATGCACTCTTGAATCTAGTTTGTAATTTTTGTTCCATGTCTACCACAGAGGTACTTCACCACAATGAGAATCCATCTGTTCTGACAGACAGCTACCTGGACATGAAATGTCAGTGGCAAGCAACACAAGAGTACACAACCACTACCAAAAAGATAAACGTTCACTTCAGTGGAGGTAAGTTCAACCTGAGCAATATTAACATTGTCATGTGTCGCCCTCTATTACCTCTTCTCAATGTACTCTCTATACTTGATCATGATAAAGTCAAAATCTGTTGACAAATAGCTTACTGCGACTAGTGAGTATACATACTGACCAGTAGTACATGTGTTTATGTACCTGGAATTCGAGTGTCCATGGAAATGTAACAAAAGAATAACTAGTAATATCTGGCTATAATATCTTGTAAAAAGTTCTTTGGATGTATTTTTTTTCCTTCTCTCATTTAACAAGAATTGCATAGTGGAAACTACATTACTTGCATAACATGTGTGAAGTTTAAAGAGATAGACTAGCAATAGTGCTACCAAGAATTTAGTTAAGAATTGGTGTGAACATGAAAATATTAAAAATGAAAATACTTTGACTTTTCAGTCTTGTGTTGTTTGTGTTCTTTTGTAATGTTGATGGTAATTATCAACCACACCAAATGTTAAAGTAATTAGGAAGTAGTGCACATACTGTAGAATGTATCATGTTGACAATTATTTGAGAATCACATACACACACTCTCTAAAATGTCCATATATATAACTCAGCCAAATAATGTGGTTGTTTTTAATACATACCCTATCAGAGGAGACAATCCAATATTTTCTTGTTAGGATCTGGAAGCAATGTAGCTTTCACTCTCTATCCATATAAATGATTTCAGGTGCCTTTTATGATAGCTTCCTTTTATCAGTCTAGCGCCCTTAACTTACATTTCATTTGAAAGGTGTTTTTTGCATCCTTGCTGTCACACAGTGCAATGAGCTTGAAGAGAGTGTAACAGTTTAATATAACATAGTAACAGTGAAATGATAAGTAAAATGATATGGTCATTCCAAATGAAGTCTTGAAATAGCTTCTCAGGCTACCTCTCAGATTTGACTGTTTTCATATGTAGTGGTTGGTATTTTAAGAGCAAAACCCAAAATGTCAACATCCTTGGCTTTATACTTGTGACTATTCAAAGTTGGTTGATACACCCTCCATTTGCAGTCTGGTGAATGTCCATCTTCTGTATATGTCACTTCCCACAATGTTCCTACTGTAATATGATCACGGAAATAACTATTTAGACCTAGCTGTTTCTCCTTAGACCTAGATTTGGCTGCACATTAGTGAAGTAAGAAAGGAGAGGAAGTCTGAAAATATGGATTTCCTGATGTTACTGATTCACTCTATGTGGAGCCATATCTGAGATGTTAGTAAGTTGGATTTAACATTTTTCTTCAGAGGTTACATTGCACCACTAAACACAGAGCTGTATAACCTAATTGAAAGAGACAGTTGTGGCAGTAGAGTATTAATTACATTTTATTTCCAACCTAGTATTCATACAGTACATAGGTGGTTTATAATAAGTCGCTCTCATTTTATAATGATAATTGAGTTCCAATGATATATTCATGACACAGTATTATTATAGTTTTAGTGATAATTAATGAATGTTTGTTTTGTCATCATAGTTCCAGTTATGGAACTGATCATGTCTGTCCCCATAGTGGCCTGTATATTACTGATCATGTCTGTTCTTATAGTCTCACTTTTGCAACTGATCATGTCTGTCCTCATAGCCTTACTTATGTAAATGATCATGTCTGCCCCCTAGTTTCTCTTATGTTACTGATCATATCTTCCCTCATAGTCTCACTTAATATGTTAATTGATCATGTCTGGCCTCATAGTCTCACTTATATAATGTCTGTCCTCCTAGTCTCACTTACACTGATCATGTCTGTCATGTTCTCAGTCATTTTATTGATCATGTCTGTCCTTAAAGAATCCTTTCATGTTTCTGGGCATGTTTGTCTTCATAGTCTTTTTTTTGCTACTGATCATGTCTGTTTTTATATCCTCAATTATGTTACTGATCATGTCTGTCCTTATAGTCTCACTTATGTAACTGTTCATGTCTGTCCTTATAGCTTCACTTATGTTACTGATCTCATCTGTCCTTATAGTTTCACTTATGCTACTGATCATGTCTGTCCCCATAGTTGCCTGTATGTAACTGATCACATCTGTCCTCATAGTCTCACTTATACTGATCTTGAATGTTCTCATAGTCTCACTTATAGTAATATGTTACTGATCATGTCTGTTCTCACAGTTTCACTTATGCAGACCTTTAATTCTAAGGCATGCGAGTGTAATCTTACACCATCACTCACCTCAAATCACTGTAAGGATACTGAATTTTTACACAGCTAGATAAGAATGGAAACTAACTTAAACTATAACACTTTAATAAAATAGCACACCTACTGTACCACACTCCATAACTTTCTGAGAAGTGTGATTTGTAGCACACCAGGAAACTCTAAAACTTAAGGCCTGCTTACAGTATGTTACTGATCATGACTGTTTTCATAGTTTCACTTAGTATGTTACTGATCATGTCTGTCCTCAGAGTCTCCCTCCATAGGTATCCCTACTTTGAAGATGTGGATGAATCTAAGCTTAGGCTCAGGAGAAGATGAGTACTAGTACAGCTTCAGAATTTCAAGTATCATTAACAAAAGAGGATTATAAAATATATGTACACTCATCATCAGTAGACCATTTGGTATGTACACTCATTGTCAGTGGACTACCTGGTATGTACACTCATTATCAGTAGACGACCAGGTATGTATACGCATTATCAGGGGAATACCTTTTATTTGTCAAGATCAGTACAACCACTGATAAAGATTGGTTCCTCTAAAGGTGAGTCTTCAAACCGGTCATATGGCTTGTAGTAGTTTGTTTGCTATAAGGGTCAGTGTTACATATTATAAAGTATTTCATAAGCCACATTGGTCAATGTTTCATGTAAACAACAATGACAACAACGATTTATTACAATTTTTAGTGTTCTTCTGAGTGAGTTTGACTCAGTTTTATGTCTCATTTAATTATTGCTTCAAATTATTCATTTCTTGTCATGGGTGCAGGTCCAGGGGGAACATGGGACATGTTCCCTTCTTTTTGAGGTGGGGCACATAGTAAAACAAAATAACCCCCACTTTTGGGTCCAAGAAAAATCAAAATGTCCCTTAGATATTCTCATCAAAAGCTGATGGGAGGAATCATGTTGCATTGGCAAAGCAGTTTGAAGACTGTTGTGAGAAATGATCAAATATGTAGTAATTCACATATTGTAACAACCATGTTATACTGTAACACTTTACTTTGTCATAATAAGATCATGGAATCACAGCATTCTGAAAATGCTATCTTCAGTTAGTCTCCCTAAACTATGTGCTCACACTCAGGTCACTGCATCATGCATTGGTCTATGGTATATGGATTAGCATTCTACTGGGCATACTCAAGCCAAAAGGTAAGCAGAAAGAAGTCAGCCAGAAAGAGGAGAAAGTATCTTAAAGTTGGAGGTGTTACAGAGCTCCTCCTCTCCCCCCCCCCCCCCTCCATCATCATTTTAAAAGGGATTGGCATGCCTGTCTCTTATTGATATCTAGTCAAGTGATACTGTGGTTGTGTCATGGTTATTATTTCCCTTGTATTGTTCTAATAATCTGTGTTTTGACTCTCTACAGATTTGATGAAAGAATAGCTTAATCTCAGAACTAAACCTCATCATGGAATCCTGTTTTGAAATGAGCAAAGACAATATATCCAGCTAAGAAGTTACTCTGGCTGTTCATACCGAGGAGGTCAACTGTCTGTCTGTTACAGTACTTATATCGGAGATTCTGGCTACTCATACCTCAAAGACCAACTGTCTGTCACATCTTATCAGGAGGTACTGGCGACTCATACCTCATAGGGTAACTGTCTGTTACACCTCATTAGGAGGTACTGTGTAGATTGATGCAGTAGCTTTAATTATACAACATGTAAGTACTGCTTTCGATGATGAGAAATCATTCATGATTTGGTGTGTATGTGTGTGGGTGAGTTATGTGATGTTTAACATGTTCACATAGTTTGCTCACACAATATCTTGGTAAAGGTATGCTAATTGTTAAAGTTCTTATACTTGGTATGTAGCTGCCTATATCAAGTGCAAGAACCCTATTGATCTGGCAGATATCCAAGGTTATCTGTAGTCACCAGAGGTGAAAGAAATGGAAACTTGGTTTACATAGTATCTCCTGGTAGGAATCATGGAAACTTCTTATACCTGGCATGTGAATGTGATATATCAAGGTAGAAGAAGAACTCTAATGTTTTTGTGGAGGTCAAAGGTCATCTCAGGTCACCAGAGGTCCAAGAAAGAAAAAATTGTCAATATGATATCTCAAGGTAGAAATTATGAAAACTTTTGATACTAGCAAGTGAATGATTTATATCCAGTGAAAGAACTTACCGTTCTTTTTTTCGGGGGGGGGGGGGGGGTTTCTCTCTTAGGACAAAGGTATATTATGTCACCAGAGGGGAAACACTAAACACATGATATTTCAAAATAAGTATCATGGCAAGGTTTTATATTAGTGCCATTGCTCAACAATTATGTCACTCTTTTGGTTGCCATCCCCATTTATTCCTGGTGACCTTTTTCAATTTATCCAGATATTTTGTTGCCAAAATTGCCATGCTCGTCTCCAGGAAAGAAGTACTTCTTTCAGATTGGAATAGGAGTAAAAACGATTCATACTTCAAACGTGGGCTGTATTATTGTGTTCCATGTCTTTCTGTTAAGAATGAGGTCACTTTTCTTTCTACTCCATAAAAAAAAAATGTTTGTAGACAATGATTACCTGTTACAACCCACAGGACACATAGAACAGTTGATAGTAAGATACAGGAGCTGACAAGAAAAGAATTTCAAACTCCAACTCCCCACAGATGTTGAGCTGAAAAATATTGATGAACTGAAAATTTAGGAAAATCTGTTGCCTTTACAGGTTAACTCCATTGCCTCCTGTTTAACCATTTACTTCTGTGAAATGGGTCAGATCATGGAGTGGTTTTAGTTTCATTTCATACTCAGGTATTTCTCTTGGTGTTAATAGAACATTACACAATATTTACAGGATCTGCACTATCATAGAAATAATAATTTTTTCTTCCTGTTCTTTTTTGAAAAAAAAAAACTAGTCAGTGGGAGAATGTGAATAAAAGTTGGACAAACTTATTCCCTGGCCATTATGTTAATAAGGTTGAAAACACAGCTTAGTGTAGAGAAGAAGTCAACATGCAACATACAAAGGTAAGCTTCATTTACTATTTAAATTAAAATGTTGTGAACAAACTCCAAAACTTCCAGAGTTATACTAGGGCAAATACCTAACATGAATAGCACTTGAATACTACACAACACTACAAGTGTTCACCTGAAATGTTTTCCATGGAACTAGATGATTGTTCCGTAGATGCACACAGTTGTAGTCTACTGTACATGAAATCTGATAAAACAAATTGATATGACCTGTTATATTTCTATGACGTAGTTCCCCAAAAAGATCTGCCAAACCTGACTAGCATACAATTCATTTTGAGTGTCCTTCTTTGCTCTTTTATTTCCTCAAAGGACATTCAAGCAAATAAAAAGTGGTTGTCGAACCTTAACTGGGCCTTAAAACCTGGATCTATTACAGTACATATTTATCAGAGTAACGTACTAGACCCAATGCTGGTGACCTAATGCTGGTGCCCCAAACTAGCACTATACTTGCAAATTGTACTAGCTGTTAGATCCCCATGCATGTCAAACCTACAGTATTAATGAATTTGTTCACAAAAACTTTGAGAAAAATTTAGTTTAAATGATTGAAATGTCAATTGTACTCTAGTGACAGTACAAGGAGTCAGCATGAGACAATTACTATGTAGCCTAATCAGAAGATCAGTGATGGAAAGAAATGTTTATTTCCTGGGAGGGGAGTCTAAATTGTCCACAATTTCGACAAACAGTTTTCCCTCAAACAGTATTTCGGTCAAATGCCAAACTTTAATCTCTCCAGATACACAAATTTCCCTCTGAATATGCAAGTTTCCCAGAAGAAGCCTCCCATCATTTTCCACTCACACTTAAGATGCACTCACACTTAAGATGTACCCTGGGAGGGTGCAGCCCCCAGTACATACATGGAGTCGTTGCTTGTTGCATTAATTGCAATTTTAACACGCAATGTTGAGAGATAAATGAAAGTAGATGAGATATCACTGATATTGGTTCAATAATTATTCTGGACAGGCAAAGAAGTTTCCTTATAGTCTCTTTTCCTGATAGCCTTAAGTGTGGTTTACTGAATTCAATATTAATTGTTGAAAGTGTGGCAAGTCAAATGATTTCTTTAATCTTTGCATTATCAAGGTAATGTGTAATTGCCATGGCAATGTGAGTTTTGGAGCACAACAGAGGCAAAATGAAAGACTATTAATTTGAAGCCTTTTTCAACTCTGCTACTATCAGCATCACTGCCCTGTCAAGTCATTACAAAAGACTTCATTGGTTGTGTTCACTGCCATTATATGTTCAGTGTTGAATGGGTTCAATTCGCATAGGTCTCTCTATTGCTTGATGGGCTATTGAAGAAAATACAAGTCGATGGTAGAGACACCACAGTGTGTTTGTTTCATATATTATAGAAATGTATGTTTTTTTGTTTACATGCACAGATTCTAGATAGTTTCAAATGTTATACTGTTAACCTACAGTCTGCTTCACAGTGTTAAATGTGTCATTGCATTAGATCTATTAACATAAAACTGAATGAGCCAATTATGGCTGGTTGATCTGTGCCTGGTTCCTTATCAAGTATACAACAGATTCAGTAAACTTGGCATTATGCTTCTGTTAAAACAATGTTCACTTAAACCAAATATAGACAACCTTGTATACAGCAATTACTTCAATCTACAAATGTTAAAAGCTAACTTGCAACTCACCTATTCTATGTGTTTCAATTTATCGTATCCTGTTTGTACTTTGACAGACTTTCAAGGGACATAATCAGACTATTGATATGGATAGACAGGTACTGCAATTAGTTATAGCCTTGTAGAAACTATTTGATGTGAAATACTATATTGTGCCAACAAACTACTTGTACACTCTAAATCACCATAGTAACACAGTAAGGTACAAATCTTCATATATACAATCTCTGATTCTTACAGGCCGGGCACATACTCAACAGTTGACACATTTTACCAGCAGCAGGTCAGCAGTATGTAGTTCACTGTAGCTAGTATGGCATATATTGTACTGTCTATGACATCATGGACAGTACCTAGGCACCCTTCTCATTTTCGAGAGGCAATTCTTTCTTTCGATGTTTCTTGATCCACATTCAGTGGTTTGCTCTACAACTGAGCTCAATGTGTTGAGTGGATCATGTAGACAGGAATGAGACTTTGTAAATTTTGGTCAGGCTATGGCTTAATGAGACCGGGAGTTAGATTGTCAGTGGTGTATTTTATTGTTTGCAATCACAGGATTTGAGTAATTAGTCAAACCCCTACCAGTAATTGTCCATGCAAGCATGATATTCGTTGCTTCTATTTGTCGCATTCCTCTGTAATGGTCACTGTCCCTCCAAAGTGACAAATAGATGTTCTGCATATACAGTACAAATCACTGCAATATCACACTACAGAGCAATAGTCTACAGTTTTGCTGTTAAGCAGGGAACTGCTGAAACGTTCCAAAATAATCTGGGGAGCTGCAGATGTCGTGGACAGTAGGTGGTTACGATTTTCATATCTGCATTTTTCAGCTTTAACTTGTAATGAAAGTAAATGTATAGCAGTTGGTAGAGTCATATGATTACCTTAGGTCTATTTACTTTATTTCCTATTCCCTTTGATCATGTGATTTGCTATTCTGCATGACAACATCGTTATTGTCCATGTTATCTAGATATTTATTCTCCTTGGTGTTCTACATTACAAGAGCTAGTTTCTTTTTCATTTTAGATTTTTTTTTTATGGCAGTTTTCGTATTAACTCACTACCATGAATTCAAGGGGTTAGTGCCAGCTGATCAGATAGCTGTTGCAGCCTGTGGCCTGGGATATTTTTTTACACCAGGGAGACCTAAGTTTCCATATTTGCTTTTAACTGAAAGGTTTAACAAAATATATTCAAATCATTGGAAATCTTTGCATTGGGTGTTGGATCATTAATCAAAATATAATTATCCTGAAACTTGATTTAGATATGGTAAAACCTCAGAGCTTTGGGTCTTTGCCTTCTGGACTTCCACTGGACCCCATTTGTTAAAGCTCTACAAAATGGATTTTGCTCCCTCCCCATCACAAAAGGGTTTTCCCTTCGTTTGCCCTTACATTGAACTCTACAATTCTGCTGCCGCCATTGTATATCTTCCCTATATCTTCCCAATGTCAAGCATTTAGACTTTCTAGATAAAATGAATAAAGACCAGCAGGTACTAGAAGAATGCTTGAAACGTTATTTCTGCAATCCATACATGTATGCTCCACCTCCAGCATCTTATGGTTCTGTGTATCATTACAAATCTTTCAAATGGTGTCATAATGTCATTACATTGTCATTTACATTGTGGGTGTATTATTGCTTTCAGATATTAAAGAGTTTGAATATCGTATCATGGAAACCAATGTCGCGCATTAAACATATTCAAACAATGTATTTTACTTACGTTGTAACGTGATGCAATGTCTAGGAGAATTATTATAGACCTCTTTTCTCCGATACTGTCTATCCGTCTCACATACATTGTCTTTTGACACATCTGTGACAGCATCTGATTGTCATTGACCTGATAATATAACCAGAAAGCCAAAAGGCTTTGTGATTACGTGTTACATAATTACCCACATGACAGTTTACGAAATGACAGTTATGAAATCAGCTACAATTGTCGTTATTGAAACACAATTTAACGAGCCTTTAACCCCATATGACGTTTCACCTGCTCCAAAAAGATAATATAACATCTATTCAACATGGCTAATACACACAGCTATGTATGAAATCCCGCACAAATAATCTTCTTGAGATAAAGTGTTTACAAGATTTTGACTACTAAATACTGAATTACATTACTGATTATGAGCAATACACATGCAAAGTGTGAGATCACTTACAGTTTGTCTTTTTGACACATGGTGTTAACATGAATTTGACCTCTGGGGACTCCAAATGACCTTTCACCTCTACCAAAATCAGTAGGTGTCATCTACTCCGTATGGGCAATCCACATGCTAAATATGAGATGCCCCCACTGTTAACCTTTTCCCAAGATATATCGTTTCCAAGTTTTCCCCAGTAGGGATCACCTAGCTAGTATGGCTAATCAACACATTAAGTATGACATTAATCAACATTACCCTTCTGGAGATAATGTTTACAAGTTGCTATTGGTGGAGGTCAAAGGTCATTTTGGATCACATAGGGTCAAATAGTGAAAAACTTGTAAACACGATATCTCAAGAACAAAGCTTGAACAGATCTCATATTTTGTGTAAACGTGCATCATGTTACGTACAATAAGCTTATCATTTGTCTAGCGGTCAAAGGTTACTTGGTTATTTGAGGGCAAGTTCACTTGGGTCAACAGAGGTCAAGTAGTGAAAAAAGGAAACTTGTTAAGGTGTCTTATTTAGCATGTAGTTGTAAGATATTAAGTTAAAGAAGCCTGTTGTTTTTGGTGGACGTCAAATAATGAAGACTTTGTAAACACAATATCTCTCATTAGATGAAACTTGCACATACTGATATATTTGGTAAGTGGGTGTATGTTATTGAGTGCAAGAACTCTGTTGACTTATCTTGTTTTGGTATGTAGCGGTACCTCATTAAGTTTAAGTAGCCTATTGTTTTTGATCAAGACCCAATTTCACTTCAGGTCAACAGTGTTCAAGTCGAGACAACCTTGTAGACACAATATCTTAAGAAGGAAAACTTGCGCAGATTTGATACTTGGTATGTATTGAAGCTCTTGGGTATCTCTGAAGTATGCAGTTATGCGTGTTCTAGTGGACACCTACAGTATCAGGTGTTAATGTTGGTCAGCAGATGTCATTGTACATCTCAATTAGTGGTATGATACATTACTGTAATACTACAACAACCAAACATACTACATTTATTTGCCTTACACAATATGTCAAATGCATGAAAAAAAAATCATGAATTCATCAAAATCCTCAATGCATTTGTGCATTCTGGTTTGTTTGTGTCAACCGAATAGGTGAGGGTTTATAATCGGTAACTACCTTTATCGTATTGATGAAGCATAAGTTATTCTTCAATTATATGTAAATACTCTCGAAAGTGTCGATGTTGTATGTAAAAATTCAAATGTGGACATTGAGTACCATATCCGGTTTATATCCATGAGGAAAAGACCTTAGCCCACCTCCACAACAAAAAGAAGGTACAAACAAAGCAATTTTAAAGTACATACGTTAAGCTGAAATGACTGGTCAGAGCTTACGATCCATGTGCCACCCTTCACGTCAAAGGTAAGCTCTTGAATAGATGGCCGCCAAATAACTGAAGTAGAAAATCAATGAAAGATACTTAATTTTCTACGTTGTGTCATCCGAAATGCAATAATATTAGGTGGGAACATTCAGTTATACACCCTGCTGATTTTGCAAAACTAGATTTATTTGACATAAGTCCCCCTGGTGCTAAGATTTGCTCTTAGGTTATAAACCTTCCAATCACTTTTTATCTTGATGATGCATAGCTATTTATGTATATTGTCAGATCGTTGAGTGTGAAATTAGCGACAAACAAATGTGGCTCACCTTTAAGTCCCTTCGACTTCGCAGAAAGAGATTTAACTGATATAGTAAGAGGCATCAAGCAATCGATAAACCTACGAGTTAGAAAATAAGACAAGAGAAAATTGTGTAAAAGTTCTGAATTATTTGGGCAATTTCTCAGATTTTAAATTTAATGGTTGGTTTATATTCCCTCACGTAGCAACCACTTTGCTACTGTTGTCTACTTGCTCTACAGTTGGAAAGTTATCTATAATGATCTGGGTATGGATGGCGGGATATATTTCCCCGATAGAAAATGAATGCATTCACTGATTAGAAACAACGTAACAACATTGCGTAAATAGAAATGGTTCAGTACTTACGCTATGCTGTTCAGTTTTGAACAGTGTTTTCCAAAGTTAACAAGGTCAATCATTTCTTCTTCTGTCAACTGTTGTCCTTGATCTGTTTTGATCTCTAGTTTCTCTAACGATGACATCATCGACAGATGTCCTGACTCGAGGATCAGTTGACTTTGATCTACACACTGAAAACATCTGTCTAGTACGAGGCACGATATCGGGATCTAAGAATTTGTATGGATGTAACAACAGATTGTGTATACGGTAGTAATTGCTAAATGGAATTAGTGGCGTAACTAGGAAAGTGGGAGTTCATCTACTGCATTTGGTTTATCATGTTAGGACATTGTGGGAGGGAGACTTGCTGGACAAGTCATGTTCACCAATATTACAATAAAAATGTGATTGATAATAATAATTCATATAGTTTTGTGTGACAAAATTCTGATATCACGCTATTTACAGGCTCTCATTGATACACTGTTTATGAGGATTTTGAAGGTCAAAAATACATACCAATCCCTTCAATTTGCTTAACAGTCAAATTTCACATCCATTCTAAATTTTGACCCTGTATTGTATTGGCTATTAGATTATGAATTGGTACCAACGTTGAAGTGTCAGGTCACGAATTAACTAAAACCAAAATGTAGTCACTAATTAAATTTTTTCCTTATATGTGACACATGGCACTTCGTTTTAGTTTGATGATTTTTCATTAGTATGTGAAAAGAACAGGTATAAGTTAATGAATTTCATTAAACCGCTCCTTGTGCCTCGGTAAAACCTGCTGTATACAAAATACCTAAAATACAATATTAATGAAATATGTACAATATTATGAAATATGTGCAATATTTATGAAATATTGAAATTAATGTGATAGATGATTGTGACAGAAAATCATGTTAGTTTGTTGTTCAGTTGAATTGCCCTAGTTAAAAAACAAAAATAAAGAGTATTTACTTCTGTCTTTGATTGAGGAAGAAATGATTTTAACGCTTCATTCATCTTTTTACCGTATAACAGGATCAAACGTATTCTTCTGAAAGATAATACACGAAATTTGCTCCACGGTTTCGTAACTCAAACTCAAATTTTGTACATCGGTTTTTTAAGTTAAAACATATCAACCCAAACAAAGATCAAAGTGTATGTAACTGCCCAGCAATATCAGTTATCAGCCACTTTTACGAAGTACTGAATAACTGTTATTTTCTGCATCTGTTCATGCATGACATCTTATTTACTACACTAATGTGAGGCGACTATGGTATTCCCCACAGTATTTTCTTTCATCGATCATTTAACTATATAACATTGAACATGTAGAACACCAATAAAATATCAGGAAGTACTGCCTTTACTTTTAAACCAGTGAAGCATACAATTTAATATCAAAGTTAAACATGTTGATGTGTGTATAAAGCAAGTTATACTTACATTGTGATTGCATGCACTCTCTAGCAGCAACATCATGTACCTTTGGTCACGTTTATTCTCTCCACGTTTTAGAATGACTGGCTTTGAAAGGAACTCTTTTAGGCTTTTGCTGTCTTCGTTCTAAAAGGGATAATTGAAGTGTGCACATTTATAATTATCGACTGTTTGCCACACAAATGCAATAGAATTGTGCATACAAAAGTAAGTCTTTGTCAAGTCTATTATATATTAGATAATCGTTTTCATTTCGTCATAATTGCGATTATTGCAATTAACTAACAAAAAAGCATAACTTCCTGTATTATCTCCTGTGTGCGTGTGTGTGCGCCCGCACTTACGAACGTACATACGCACGTACGTATCAATGCAACATTTAACCCTGTGAAATGAAGGGTGTTGTTGTCGATTTCTACCCTTCGTCTGCATAATTCGGTCACATTGAAAAAGGACCTGCACACAATTTTACCCTGCCTTGGTGGGAACCGGTGGGCGTTCGGCCGACTTTTTCTGGATGCATGCCAATATCGTCAACAGTTTTTGAACTGTCCTTGTCCGACACTTGAAGATTGCCTACATCGGAAGCTCCTTATCTGTATTCTTCTATGTGCCTACCTAATATTTAAGCCCAGACGGTGTCAGGACGCCCAGCGTAAACGCCTGTCGATTCCCCGTTGGGCAAAGGTCAAAATTCGACGGGCATCTGTCAACTTTGCGTGTGCGAGATATAATATATTTAGGAGTAATCTACTCTTTTTCTTTCGCTTCCCAAGTAACTCTTCAGAGTAGAAGTAAGAAGATAATGGCGCCCATTTTTCCACAAGCCCTGAGAATTGCCAGTCTAAGAGAACAGTTGGCTTTTGCAAGCACGACCATATACTTTGTAACACGTATCGCTATTGCTTTGTTGACAGAAGACGGGGAGCAGAAACAAAGACTCAAGCCCAGAATTTGTAAGTTGCTCCAGTACATGATGAGCCAACCTTTGAAAGGATTTGTGGACCACGTACAACCGTAAAAGGAAAGTGATTTTGCCCAAAGAAGTTCAACAAGAACGCTTGGAGAGTGCAATGCATGGCAACTGCTATCAATTTCGTAGTTGACTTTCATTGTATTGTATATGATGTACATACTAAATGTAGAATTTCAGGATTAGGCGAAAGTTGTGGTTTATTTGAAAATGTAAATACATTCTATTTCAAAGCTTAAGAATGTGCCATGAAAAAAGTCCAAATGGAGCTTGGAAAATAGGGAAAGAAATAACCGATTTTGGATTTTGGTTTGTTCGCATTTGTATTTATGTTGTGCAGGTAATGTCTACAGTGCATATCAATTTGTTAGATCACTGTGCGCTAGTCTTACATTAACAACTTACAGTCAAACAATCCTTCGTTTCCAGATAATGGTAGATATTGGTTCACTAGTAGTCGTTTACATGTTGCACAGTTAATGTCTACTGTATGTAATGGATTATACCATATTGTTAGATTCTATTTACTGTCCTGGTCGGCGTTCCAGGAAGCAAAGCCTCGCTCGTTACATCAAGCTCAGCGTCGTTCTAGTACTGCGCTGCTATACCGTTGTGCACGAAATTGGTAGTTATAGATCGGGTACATGTACCGTATACTACTTGTCTATTTTGCAACCGTTGCAGTGAACAACACATCGTGGTCGAAAATGATGTAGCATCGTACTTAATTGGTGTTCCTAAGCCACCAGAATTTCCGCCGAAGTAATGTAAAAGGTGAATATGCAAGAGCAATTCTGAGCAAAATGTGAGGTATAGTTTGAGGTGGAGTGGCAAATTATCTCTGATTTGATGTGTGCTGGTGTGTTCTCCGCTTCACTGTTGTACGCGACTTGTGCAATTGACTGTGTGCCTCTAGTCTACCCATCGTTCTGCATCTGTGATAGGATTCACGCTGTGTAAAGTTGCTAACGTTGATCAAACGCATTCATTGCATTGATTGCTTGAACTAGTGGGTTGTCTAGTTATTTCTTTTCATATTTCATTAATATCCAAGTAATTTGTAAGTTGTTTACCTTATATACCATTGCATTTGCCGATATTTCGTGGGTAGGTTAAACATGTGCTTTTCAGAAATGCCTGACGTATGGCTCTGGCTCTGGCTCTGGCTCTGGCTCATATAATTACATAGCGCCCTCGTATTAGAAACAAGATGGCTGCACCCATTATGTTCGCTGGTTTTCGGAAATATGAGTGAGATTCACGTGTTGAGGTGTGTTTGTGACGTTGATGAAGAGTCAACGAATCTTTTTCCGTCCATTATTCTATATTTACATTACTTTTAACCTTTCGAGTAGATGATTCCCCCACATGCTGACTGTCCAAGGGATGGGATAATCCTCCTCAGTGAATATGAGCTTTTGATTAAATTCCTCTCACTGCAAGATTAACTGTGATGTTTAGGCCTACTCATTTGTATTTGAACTGGTTGAGCTACGGTTGACCGTGTACGTGTATTGTTCAGGGTTAAAGCCGTTAAGGTCGGGCAGAGATTGTAAAGCAGACGTGCTGAGAGACTTAATTGTCACTATCTCTTACCATAGTAATTCCCTGTATGTTATGTCAAGCCTAGTCAATTATTGTGCAGTTCGGTTGTTACCATGGTTACCTACCAGTGCGGAGAAGCTCACATAATTATTTCACTGATAGTGTCCTTAGTCAGTATTTTTGGGTGGTTTTGCATACAAAGTAGTATTTCTCTTCCTTTTCTATCTTTCAGATTTTGTTACAATTTCGTGCGGTTAGCTCCACCGTCCTTTTTTTTCACGTCTGCTGAATGAGAGCTACTAAATAAACCTACAGCCACCAGAACAAGCAGGTGGTAGACACAAATTTATCCTCTCCTGCCTCCTCTCTTACCTTACATCCCTACATTTACATATCAATTTGTCATAACTCTGTTAGCGGCTTATCAAAACCTTTGCATTCTGTTTTGTTAAGTGATGAAGATTTTATATAGAAATGAAACATGTAAAATAACATAAAAAAAGCAAACGAAACTCGTAACTTTAACAGAAGGAAAACCGGACATGGACAAAATACGATTTTGCTGACAACTTCTTATTCAATTTGAAGTTCATTCTCTCTCTATCGCACTCTTTGTACATTTCCTTATTACCTTCTTCGTTTTTACCATGTGGCGTACACTAAGCGTTAGTATTAAGGATCGCAAGACGACAATATACGTGAAATTTAAGGACCAGGCACCATTGTGACGATAAAGAGCCTCTGTCCGATCTGTCGATGGAAATCTTCTAATCGTAGTGCCGAGCCCGACTGCCATCTCCACGGTGCCAGACCGACACCCGGCAGGAATAGACAGATTTATTCAAACCGACATTGGTAATGTGCGGACGATATGTCAGCAGATGTCCGATGTCATGAATGGATTGTGACAACACAAGTGAAGCAGAAGGCAAAAATTGGTATGACGTTCCCCTCAATTATAATTGATAACTCTCTGCTGGTGATTGTAATCAATCAAGGTATAGACTAGACTCTGTAGAGTCTGCTTGGGCTGGAAAGTTTCTGCTCCTAATCTTGGTTCCGCCACCCCTGAAGGAACATCCATATATTTACAGTACTGCTCTTCCTGAAGAGTGTTTACTCCCTTCATTGATCGTTGCCCTCGCAGACTCTGGACACTCGTTTTAATTATGCACACAACTTTTAACTAAAACCATTGTTTTTCGCTACCAAAATCGGTAGAAGCATGGACGTAGGAGGCGGGGGGCTGTGGGTGGTTGCAGCCCCCCAACCAAAAATCTCTGTGAAAATTCGGGCAGTATGTTAACAATTTTTTGGGCACCTACCGAAAGAAAAATGAATTGAAAAGATGTAGCTAAAGAAAATTAAAAGTTGCAAAAAAAATATCCTAGATAATTGAAATAAACGTCTTAAACTTGTCGGACTAAATTCGCCATTAAGCCTACTAATCTAAAAGAGAATTTTGACACAATCGGCTTTACATACTTCTTCCCCATCTACATAACATATTTCGTTGTTTACGTTCGCATGTCGCATAGTATAAGTAGTAGGCCTATACTGCACACTTGCACGGGCCGTATACAGCACGGTGTACGTAAGAACATCTGATAACGGCAACCATCCCAGCAACGTCATGTTCTGCGGAGATAGCTTTCAGTGGTCTACGCAGGCTAAAAACGTATTTGCGAAACACCATGGGGCAGCAAAGACTCCATAATCTTGCAATTCTAAATATTGAACAAGATTTTACGAACAGAGTAATGCAAGAACAAATGGAAGACATTATAAATATTTTTGGAAGCAGGCGGAGCAGAAATTCTTACTTTTATTGAAAACTTTTACATCTTAATGATTTAACCAGTAATTTTTTAATATGCACAAATGTTAGAGGGGGTGTATGTGAATGAAATACTTCGTCATTCGAATTGTACAAGAACTTTTACATACCTTAAAGTGACCTACATTTCGCCGGCGGTTTTGACCCGCATTTGAACATCCAAACCCGCTGACGCGCCCATCCCCCTGAAAAACCAGCACTTTAAATCTTCCCAGTCTGTAAAGTGCTACGCTGAAATATTAAGCACTGTTAACTTACTGGAAACTTCCAATTAACTCTACACACAAAATCAACTATTTCATAGTAGGCCTACATACACTAATCGCGCTGCCGTGCATTTTTCAAGTGTTGTCACAACACTGTAACCTTCGTAGCAGGTGGGCCTACGATCGTCGAACAGGTAAGTTTTTCCACACCAACGTGGGCAGTCAAATATAATCACGCCGTCCAAAGCCAACCTTAAAGCCAAAAACAAATGCCTGCTTCGCGAGGTAAAGAAGGGGCTTGTTTCAGAGTTGTCAATTAAACCTACACGGTCAGACGACATTGTCACACGATCGGTCACCTGGTAGCATCAAACGCTCCCAAAAAATGCTGAGTGGCCTCTGACGCACTGCATGTACAGCACCAGAAATTTCGAATTACAATAATCGATGATAATTATCAGTTGGAAAAGTTTAAATTTTGCGAGTTTGTGAGTATTTGCACTGTTTGTTTTGGCTGCGGCCGAAAGAAATTGTGTTGACTGACTTGCTAAAAAAGTGCCACCAAATTGCGTGTAGACACTTCTAAAATTCAAAAATTTTCGAAAAGGGGAGAGGGACACCCCTCCCCTTATAGCCCCCCCCCGACGGACAGGTCAGAAGGGGACCCGCATCTAGCTTCTCTGAACTTGGGAGCTATGCTTTTATATTCGGCAATTCACCAATTCACCTGTTTTGTTATGGTTAAACTCATTATTATTATCATTATTGTAACGACTTCCCCCAAAATAATTATAAAATGACACGCAAATGATTGTATGTAATAAGCAAGCCATCTTTGCGAATATAGCAACCGATGGTTGCCCATATGGTATGTATTGGTTGTATTTTTCGGGCAAGTTGTTACACCCCCCCCCCCCCAAAAAAAAAAACAAAAAACAAATTGGGCTCCTACGCCTATGGGTAGAAGCCAATCACAGCCATCGTGAGAAATGATGGAAGTGATGCTGGGGAAAGGACCTACGGCTGATTAGTTACGTAACTATCATGGTAATATTCTACTCTCCTTCAACTGTTTTAGGTCTCTCTTAGCGATATCCTATTTCTGCCGTGGGCAAATCTGGTGATGCGGTGAAAGTTAGCCTAGGTACCATTATTTTCTCTCATTCTTCGATCGCTGCTATTGGCTCATTTCATGAGACCAACGCGCGTAGTATTTCAATATGTATAAACCTTAACGTCAAACGTGACTACTCATTTGCACATAATTACATCGAATGTCCAAAGTTTTTCCGGCGGACGGAGGTCACAGGGAAACGTGATTACTAGATGAGTACTTATCTTCGGTTAGGTATAAGTAGGCTGCAACTCAAAGTGTGAGGAATGTATCCAAGGAGGAGAATTCATTTCCCGAGAAAGACTTTGCAAAGTCTAGGTATAGACCAACTGCAATCAGTATAAAGTAATCATTAATATAACACATGGAATAATATAATGCAAGCGTCGCATTCAGGCAGAACCATCTCATCCACAAGCGCTGGCGTCTAGAAATTAGCGCTCTCCTCGTTCAGACAGCAACCCCTCTTGTACATTCGCTGGCGTTTGGAGAGTACCCGTTGTCCGACGTCTGAGGCAGCAACTGCCCTGTCTCTTCTACAAGCGCTGGCGTCTAGAGAGTACATGTTGTCCAACGTCCGAAGACAGCAATCCCACTCCTCCACAAGCGCTGGCATGTAGAAAATACCCGTTGTCCAATGTCCGGCACAGCAAAGCTCATCCACAAGCGCTGGCATCTGCAGTAGAGGATACCTGTGGTCCGACGTGTGGGACAACAACTCTCGTCATCAGGCAGGTCCTCTCATTCGTAAGCGATGGTGTGTCCGGCTAGTCCTGTCCACAAACTGTTCCGCCAAAGCCAAATAAATGTCCTACTCCATGTACTTCGCATTCTCTTTGAAAACAACTATTTTGCAGGTTCTATTAACTGTACTGGGTAATGGACACACTGCAAGTCCCATAGATGATCTGCGGCCGAAAACGGCTCGTTTTGAGTCCAGCAAGTAAACTGTACCCGCTAACGGTAAACAAAAGTCTCACGGCAGGGCATATGAATAAACTGTGCCCGCTAACGACATAAAGGTGGCTCATCTAGAGTCCAATAAATCAACTGTACCCGCTAACGATGAAGAGAAGTGCAACAGAGACGTAAAAGCGGTTCTTTTCTTCGGTCATCTTCTTGAAGGTCAAATGTCATATGGAGTCGACCATCAGAGGCCATAATGTTAAAAGCTTGTGAACATTTGTAAACGCTCTTGTTTTTGAAGGAAAGGTGCAAAGCAGATCAAAGTAGGTGTGTGGGGAGGATAAAAAAAATATCAGCTGGGATTGTTTTTGGTGCAGGTCAAAGGTCATTTGAGGTCACCAATACGCAGAATGTAGACAACCAATCTTTACAGTATCTCAGGAAGCACATGTAACATGAACTTCAAACTGAGACTATGTATACTTCCCTCTAAATAAATAAGATTGTGGAGGTTTTGTTGAGGTCAAAGTTCGTATGGGGATATTAGACGCCATACAGTGCAAAGCTTGTGGGCACACTATTTTTTTTTTTCAAAGTAACCCTGCACTTTAGACGTGGTTTTAAGGTGCAGTACAGAAAGACCTTTTGAGGGTTTGGTTTTCCTTTGGGGCACTAAGAGGTGCAAGATGTAAGCTCTCAGCTGGTACTTTTTCTTTTCTCTTCTTTGGGGTAAACAAGTATTTGGTGATACCAACAGCCATAGACCGGCTATACTTGAAATGTATCATAACATTTAGTTAGTATTCCTTTAGTTGGATAAGTGGCCATTGACTTTGAGGTCACTGAAAAGGCTGAGTGTCCAGCACATCTAGACAGGAGTGCTTTGTCATGTCGATTTGGATTAGTGTACCTATGAGAGATTTTTTTTAAATCTAAGAGATGATCATATGGTGGTTATATTTTGTGTGTTTCTAGCAAGGGGAAGAGTCAATGGCTGGCTAGTTGTTATGGACTGACTTCAAAGATATAGCTTTAAGTCTAATATCATATATCATTCGCTGTTTTAAAATTTCCTGTTATCTGTTTGGTGACGATTAGGTAAATAGCAGTGCAGTGATGTGTATATTGCCATGCAGCACCTACAACATTATCTCATGGGCCGTTACAAATGCATGAGTTGTTTAACATTATGTAGCATATAGTTACACTAACATAAAAACAGATAACTTACAGATAGCTTCGAAGATGATGGTGAAGTCACATTCCACTTCCCGGAGGGAAAATGTAAGACAAATGTGAAGTTCAACGGACACCAAAATACTGAAAGAGAATGCAACAAGAACAAACTCTCTTAATCCCAAAGACGTGATTAGGGATGACTCCAAATTGAGAGTGAATATTCATTCTCCAGGAGTAAGAATTCTTACTCCAAAAGAGTGAATATTCACTCATAATTTTGGACCCATTCATATTCTCGCTCTTTAGGATTTATAGAAAGTGTCATTGAAAACGTATTAGCTACGTCTATTTATATCGTGCAGAAATGCTGAATATCTAAATCTTGATATGCTTTGATGAATACAAGTTTAAAAGAGAGACAAGTGCCATACATTTATCTTACCTTTTAATTGGTTTTGCTTCGTAACAGCAGAAAGAGATTCCGTTGAAAACAAAAAAGGCAGGAAACAGTCTGTAAATCTAATATTAAAAGAAAAATGTGCTTTTAAAACAATCGGCGAGCTATGTGACAAAAATGATCCCTGATCCATGAAAGAGTGCTAAATGTGCTTATATTCGATTGCTTCTCATTTATAATCATTTCAGTCGTCTTTCTAATGTCGCACTACAACCATAAACCTAATTAACTGAAGTGTGTTCATATTCAAATTACAAACAAAAATAAAAATGAAAGGACCCATGAAACACAGGAAATTGAAGAATAAAATTACAGTACTAACGAGATCATTTTCAACTTGAGACATTTGTCTCCATAGGCCAGTATTTCTGTAACTTCTTCCTCACTTAGCTGGCGACCTTTCTCTGTCCTGATTTCCAGTTTTACTACCGAAGAAAGGATCGGCACATGTAACCCACAATCCAGAGAAAGTTCATTCTGGGATGCAGTTGCATAAGACCTGTCCAGCACCACACACGATATTGGTATCTGTGCATGAAATAAAGAAGAAAGCACTAAAGATGATTTCATGTATTCTTTTAGTTATGTTTACTCCATGGGAACTAAATTTCATTGTATATTATACATTTTCATGTTTGCTAGTTGCATGTTCACACTCCTGTTTTATCAATACTCTTAAATTATCCCAAAATCAGGTTCCGCCAAGCTACAGTTAAATGTTTGGATCAATAAAAAGTATGGCGTATTATTAGTATACATGCTGAAACGAAGTCTTTCAAGTGATTTTTTACTAGAGCAATGGCAGTATAAAAAACGTGTCTGTCAGTAACTCTTGTGTCAAATAAATATGTCGTCAATTTAGAGCAGTACATTTTTGTGTACTTACTTCATTCTTTGATGCAACATCCAATATTTGTAGTGTAGACCTCTGGAGTAATTTACTTTCTTCTTTATTAATGGACGTTGGACCAGAAGATAGCAATTCAGAAACATTTTGTAGAAAGTTTTTTGTTTGGTCATCGTGTTCCAACATACACAAAATTGCAAATTTCTTGCTCCCGTAATCACGTTGCAGGTATTGGATAATTTTACTGGCGGCATGTTTGTTAAGTCCACATGCAAATCGATACACATATTGCAGATCAAACAGATCTAAGGTCTGTAGCAATGTTTGAACCGATTCAGTATTGCCTTCGGCGACTCTCTCTGCTACGTAACAGGCAGCGTACCACTCACAGAAGAGTTTGTGATAAAATCGTACTTCCGTCTTGTACTGAATATGACTTTCTTGATTAAATGTATTACTTATCTCTAAGACCTCTTCTTCAACCAATATTCCGATGCGAGTGTACTGATTGTAAAACTCGTCTCCGACTTGATTGCGAAGGTCGTTACTACTCCAGACTATTTTCTGGTTTGCACCACTTAAAGCATCAAAAGCAATTTTATCCAGCTCTGCATGGTTGTTTTCTCGCAATTCAAACTTTTTCACATTGTCATCTTTCAGTTTATTCTTCATGTGAATATGAAAGCATGATATCATATAGCGAAAGAAACTGGTCACAGAATTAAATGCTATTAAATGTTTGTTCTCGTATGTCATGTGGGCAAACATAACAAAAAATAACGGGACTTGGCAGAGGTCATCAAGAACTGGATTTTTTTGCAGTTGTTTCATAATTTTTTCCACTGACTTTCCTTTTTTGCCAACAACAGCTTTTTCAACATAATATCTGCGCGCTTCTTCATCAAATCCCGTGAGTCGGACACGCTCGTTATGTAATGCAAAGTTGAAAGGGAGGCATGATGGTCTTGTCGTTACTATTACGTCAAAACCTTGAAACATATCTTTATTTAGTATGTAATAAATATCAGTATCAATGCTATCCTGATCTGGGTATTCATCAAAACCATCTAACAACATTAACACAGATTCCATTGCACTCAGAATTTGTTTAATGTCGCCCTCATTTATGTCCGTATCTTTTGGCAAAATAAATTGCCTGATTGCACTGTAAATGGATTTTACTCCTCCGAGCTGTCTTAGACGTAGATATATGACAGCATTAGCTGTCTTAAGTGGTGACGTAGTGATAGATTTACACCAATCATACAACAGCTGAAGAGTCAGTGTTGATTTTCCATAACCAGGTTCGCCTTCTATGATTTGTCTCTTTGTTCTTAAGCAATTTTCTGTGACAACTTCCTGATAAGATTCTAACTTATCCCAACGACATATGTCTTTTCCGTCAATGACACGTGTGAGGAATTCTACGCCACCTTCAACAAATACTTTGTCCACACAATACATCCTATCCTTAATGTAAGGGATTGGTTGAACCGAGTCATATAACACCTCGTACTTTGTCTTCAAATGTTCAACAAATATCTTTCCTTTTTCTGAAAAATCTGTTGAGAGATACGAAAATTAAAGGGAATATATAATCTTCGTCACCATGTCGAGATCAGAATTGATAGAATCGATTTTTGCAGATTGTCATTTACAACAAAATGAAGCACAAACGGAAATAAATCCGACTTTATCAGAATATAACAGAATACATCGCGATCAATAATGGACTTAAAATAATGAATACACGACATGAGTATTGATTACTGTCGGTCTGCCATACTTGCCTTTCATCGGTGTCATAATTGGCCTCATCTGGAAAGAAAATTAAAAAACTGAATCACAAATGTTTACATTAGTTGTGGAAACCTTGATAGTGATAATTGTAATAATTTTCCAGGAAATATGTTGAAAGTAACTACCATGTAATCCTCATATTGGAATCTCTTCCATAAGTTCTCTCCAGCTTTCAAATTAAACTGAAAAAAGAGCTAAAAGTGCACTTTTTTACTGATATCAGGATTTAGTATGTCATGATATATCTGCATGGAATCGAGTCAGGCGAATAAAAAAAAAAAAAACGTTATCAATAATATTTTTTCTTTGTTTCGTTGAATCATGACTGTTTGAATAATGAGAAAATGTGTATTCGTTTTTGCAACTGTCCGAGGACGATTATTTTATAATGATGTGTTAAAAAAATATCACAAACTTTTGAAAATTTGCTGCTCATTGTCGCCATGATGAGCGCAAAATATTTTACTTTCATTAAGAAGAACAAACTCAGTTGCTATAGCTGGACGATTCACTGTGGTGAAATAAATATATTATGCAAAAACCCTCCGACGGATAGCTGTCTCTCAAGTTACATGACCTGAACCAGTCTAGACAGTCTATATTATAATTTACTGAAGTCTTATATGTAAACATTACCTCCTCTTCTTGATCAGATTGTCGATTCCTGTTCAAGTTTCTTCTACCTGGTGAATTGTAATATATTTGGAAGTTTAATTCCATCTTTCATCAAGGAATGTAATTTTTCTAAAGTAAATGCCCTCTCCAAAATAGATGGCAAATTTGATAAGTGTATTACAGTTACTCCTCTCAGTATGTGTTGATTTTCACTTTTTATTTATTGCTTCTAACAATATTTTTTGCAGAAATTTCCACAAGTAATTTCCCGTGCCTTCATGTTTACTTACATTAGTCAAATTCCATGATTGTGCCCCTTCCACAAGTGTCCAAAGGTCCCTTTCACAAGTGCTCAAAATCCTTCTAAAATATTCATTAAAGACTAACGAGAAAGCACCTTTCGTTTTGGAATTGGGTGTTGTTAGTCGTAATATGCTATGTAATGTTTTCTTTAATACCAACAACAACAACAACAACAACAACAACAACAACAACAACAACAACAACAACAACAACAACAACAACAACAACAACAACAACAACAACAACAACAACAACAACAACAGGGTATGGCTAAAAGCATGAATCTAGTTTGCGTGTGTCCTTTATTAGTATACCTCTTACTCTCGTGAAGACAATTATCACAAAGGCTGTCATAACCAGGGTAGTAACGACAATAGCTGCAATTATAATAGGTATTGTTGCATCGTCTGATCTTTCAGGTTGAAGTACTGTCGATTAAAAGGAAAATGAAGAGAAAAAACAGGAATGAATGAGTCCGATCTATTAAAAGAAGGGTAATGACTAATTTAAGAGATACAATATATATCGCCGTACTTACCATTAACCAATAGAATGTCAAGTTTTGTAGATAGATTGAATAACTCAGCATTTTTTCCCACGGTTCGGCACTCTACTGTTAATTTGTCGTGTGATGTTGATGAAAGATCAAAACCTGTGGTAAGAGTGACGTCGAACAAGTCACCATTCTGTGTTACTGTTAATTGCTGTTGTGTGAATGTAATTGTAGAGTCATCTCTGAATGTCCTCCATTCTAGCTGTATCTCCGGTCTTATTCCCAGCACGGTGCATCTTAAGATATCTTTAACTTGTTTCTCTAGTACACAGTACTGTTGATGGCTGCATCCCTCCACAACTGGAAACGTTAGAAGTGGTTCAACTACAATTAAAACAAAATAATTGCAAAGAGATCTAATTGACAATGACTGTTGGTCACGACACATGCATGATTCACCTTATTCTTCTTACTACATACTGTACAACATTTTCAAAAATAAGGCTGTCTCTAATGTTTTTATCATCGATGTTTCATTGTGATCTGGCTGCAAAGTGAGTAATTCCCTGTGAGTTTAAAATTTAATAGTAATAATAATAATAACAATAATATTGTAACACCATTATACTCATTAAATTGCGACTGTCAATTAGGAAAGTTTGATACCAATCATGTTTCATAATTTAACGTATGTAGCTAAAATAATGCAAACATTACTTTGTAATAAAATGTACAACATTAATTATTCAATCATTACGATTCCAACATATAATTACCAATAACAGACACGTCGTAGATAAAGAGACTTCCTTTGATTCCATCATCATAAATACAGACGTATCTTCCTTCATGTTCAACCGAGGTGCCTCCTACAGAAAAACTGCCGTCTTTGTTAAGTTCGCATTCTTGGCAATAAGATTCCGGGGTTGTCACATTTCCAAAGAGACCGACAAACAAAATTTCAAATGTCTTTGAACGTTTCCCTGATCTCTTCCAAACCATTAAATGTGTACCTGGATCCACGCAAGGTAAATTCAACAATGAATCAATCTGTACATATTTAGGAACCGTTGCCACGAGATTAGTGTAGTCTACGAGACGGTCAACCAAAAGTTTACTTTTTCCCTTTCTTGTATTTAATGCTAGACTGGATGTCTGACACACTAAAAGGCACAAGTAAGATGATTCTCCAAAAGAGAAGCTTGTTATGGCACGTGATGTATACGTCACATTGTCAAACGTGGTGATGACTGAGTTTGATGGCAGTGTGTCTTCTCCTTCAGCCGTTCTCATTGACCAGCTTAATGTAACTGCTGGACGACTGTCCTTTAAAAAACAGTTAAATTCAAGAGGACTTCGGATGGACTTGAAGCATACATTTCCAAATTCGTGTACACAGCCGTCTATGGTAGGGCTAATGATTGCTGGTGTAACTGGATGACAAAAATAATGAAAAGTGCATTATATCATATGAAAAGGTTCATATTGAAGTAAGGCAGAATTAGAACGATATTATAACTTGTTCAAATTAAGGGTCGCAATATGTATTGGGATGGTAACATTTTTCCGTTCTGCTTATATACAGCGTGCTTGCAATTGCGTCATTTTTTCTTTTCTTTTTTTTGTTCAGTCATTGATGAATTCTAAGAAAAGATTTACGATAACCTGCACTAAAATCGAAGTGTAAGAAAACATCAGCAAATAGAAGCTCATACCTGTACATGGATGAAAAGTTGGAAAACTTACCCACAAAGAATCCCTTCAACAAAAAATACCGAAGTAATAAGTAGGTGTCGGAATGGCAACACGCCGACTGAGCATGTTAAGAAGAAAGGTTAGTCTATGTGTATGTCTTTTTATTTGTGTTTTGTTAGTCTATGTGTCTGTCTGCACGCTTTCGGGTAGCCAGTTGCCTGACATCGCGTAAGATTAGACCTACATATGCTTCGATCCTCACTGTCATTTTTTGGCACGGTAGCTTGGTACGCATACAGTATTTGCTTCTCTGCTGTTTCCGTCTGACGGGCATTCCGTTTATTTCTGAAGTTGCACGGGTTGGTTTCAGGTGCAGGCATTTGCTTCGTAAGGATTTTCTTATCATGGCATCCACGGAGGAGTTCACGCTTGGCATGCAGCTGTAGAACAGTTTGGGTGTGTTCCTATTAAAAATATGTAGTGCATGCCAACTAGGAAAAAAACAAAAAGAAAACGTACTGCCACGGTCTCAGGCTTTTCAAGAACTGTTGTCCTACTTTGTTTTCTACCCTCAGATCAAAAGAAGTGTTGAATTATGTTTCTTTGTCTGACTCGGTGTCTGCGTTTTGTTCCTTCTCTTTGTTTTGTATTTGAGAATGAAGTCGTGTACATTATCTTTCAATACCTAATGGCATTGCTGGGTGAAAGCCACTGAGTTCATTCTCTCTCCATGAGATACTACAAAGCCTGTAATAAATGTCTTTTGGGATTGTTAGGATAACCCTAGAGGATGGGGCGAGGGTGATTGCTGTTGGCTTTCACATACAGTGGTGTTGCCTGGTTTGTCGCACGGTTTGTATGTACCACGTGAAAGATCGAGTGTGACCTCAACGAAATTCGCTTTTGTTGGCGCCAATTGTGATGCGAACAAACACTAAGAGAGCCACTTGTTGACCCTATTCAACTAAATTATCTTCCTTCATTTTCACATGAATCGTTGACCTCAGCCTACAGTTGGTTTCAAGTCTACATTATAGCGGTGCTGAGTGATAATGAAAGTTCTTTGAAAGCAAGCTGCAATCTTCTATATAAAACAAACGTTGCATATATACACACACACACACACATATATATATATATATATATATATATATATATATATATATATATATATATATATATATGAAATTGATAAGTAGAAATACCACAAAAATGACAGTATTGGAGCAGAGATACGATAATAAAATAGCGTATATTTCCGACACCCCTGTGTCCTTCTTCAGCGTAAAATGTGAAGTGAAGATAAAATTACAAGCAAAAGAGACAGCAATGAGTTTAAACCCCTTATGGAGGGAAAATTGCTCAAGATGCCCAGGTCCTTGTTAAGGTCACAGGTATGTGTGGACAGTTTTATTACCCACTTGCTCTCAGATGTTAGGCTTTGAAGGACAGATGGGTAATTAGAGCCGAGCAGAATACATCTTAAATTAGCTAAAGAGTGGTTTGGCTCACTACTAAAATGTTTTGATCAGGATAGCCAACTGATTTATCTTGCACAGTTTTCTCGTGGTTGTTAAACCTCAGCCTAAATTTGGTGCCAGTCTGACCGACATAGTTGCCTTTGTCACACAAATTAAAGCATAACAAATATACTACATTAGGCGTGTCGCAATCCAGGGGAGGGGGTCGGATGTTGCAAGTAGTGCCGGGAGGGGTAAAAGAATCGTCCGTGATAATGAACCGACACACTTGACACCTAGGCTTGACACACTTCTTGTTGCCTCTGCTGCCAGCAGTACGAAGCCTGGAGGATGTTAGGAGAGATTTGAGATTGGGGGGTTGCCGTCTCGCAGTTAAAGGGGGATCTTCAAAAAATTTGGAAATGGACTTGTCTGTCCGAAGGATACGGAAATCTTAACGTATACATTTATGTAGGCGCTCAGTTTTAGGGGGATAGTCAAAGACGAGAGGGATGCGAGAATTTTCAACTTTAGGTTTGTAAGAGAGCAATTTATCCCTGCCGTAAACGGAAGCTTTACTTATTCCCTCCCTGATGACGGGTAGAGGGTAGTCGTTATTAAGAAAAAATTCCACAAGATTACCTACGTGCTTATCGTATTCAGACTGGGTGGAACAGATACCCTTGATTCTGATGCATTGCGAATAAACAATAGAACGTTTCAAACTGATGTGATGGGAACTGTTAAAATTCAGGTAGCCATGGGTATCTGTTGGTTTACAGTAAAGGGTAGTAGCTATGGAACCGTTAAGTTACTTAACAGGAACGCCGAAGTGTAATGTAAGCAATAACGAAAGGCAGAATTTGCTTTGAACCGTCAAGCAACATGTGTGTTGCTTATCGTTGCTCATTGAGGGGGCTTATGTAATAGTTTTAAAGCTCTGTTCAAAAATGTAAATTATTCTATAATTTTTGCTGTAAGTAGTATGCAACGTATTTGTGCTTAGGTATATTTTTAACACATTTCTGTTCCATTATTTCTTACGTATTTCTTTTTAATGATAGCATGCACAACGTTTTCCTGAAGCTTTCAAATCTAATCTATTGTTAATGATGTCAAAGTTGTGTTAACTACAATTTAGATAATTGAACAAGCAATCCAATTCAGCAATTTACTATAAATGCATTTTATATTTATCAAATAACAAATCTTTCTTACCCGTTGTGTATACACTGATTGAATAAAATACAATTGGTTCTGACCCGGAACTGGCTTTTGTCACTCTGTACACAGATTCATGATTCACTGTGACGTTCACTATTACCAATGAACCATTGGGATAAATGTCAAATTCACCGGATTGAAAACCTTCTCCACTCTTTGAGCCATCTTGGTAAAGCAACAGAGGCTTCCCTTCGCCCACATGGTACCATGTAATTGCTAGAAAACCGTCTCCAAATGCGCACTCTATGATACCGCGTCGTCCAACTTCAATGTATTGTATCAAAGGACATTCAGGAGCAACAGACACCTGTTCTGCAGATGTAGACGTTTAATTTCAAAGTGGTTAGCACATGTTGACGAGTAGTGCGAAAATAGCCATGTCATTCAGACTTATGTAATAAATGCGCTTGGCTGTTGTTATTTCTCATTGGAGGAACTTTTTTTAAAAGTCACAAATATAATTGAAAAATTAAAATTTTACTTACCAAAAGTAGTTGTTTCTATTGTTGTTAAACCTAAAATCATACAAGTTAACACCCAATCCATCGTTCTTAAATGCATAGGGTTGGTACCTAAAAAGCAAAGAAACAATGAAATGAAGATTGCGGTGGAGTTAGTACTTTAACATAATTAAAACTAAAGTTTACATTTTTGCGAAATAAATGTTACGTTTTCTTGCTTTTTCTTCTTCACCGTAGCTGAAAGTAACGCTGTGGAATACATGACGTTATGTCTTACAGGATATCTCCCGACCCGACTCAGAAGTCGGAAACTACTGTAGACGTCTGTCTTACGCTATCAATTGTCCATTAGTGCAACTGAAATGTTCGCTGTGATGCAATGTACTGACAATGGTAAGTAGAAGCATCGGTAATTTGTCAGCTATGCTTTTGTTGTAAAGAAAAGCTTTACCACTATGTGTTTGATGCCTAGACGTCAGTCATGATGAATATTCTCTTCGCACAACAGGAACTTATGATGTCACTAATTTCCAACCTTCTTCTCTATTTTAGCCTTCTTTGTACCTTTTTCCTCAGTCGAGGTACCACTAATACGGAAAAAATATATTCGATCTCTGCCAATGACTCTGTTCTGCTTGCTGGCTGCCCTACAAAGGATGAAGGACAAATTTACTGGAATTTTCAGGAAAATGTACTTTTCGTGGACGGTTTTCTAGTGCGTTCAAACTTTTCCTCGAGTGTGACTTTACTACCAAATAATTCATTGTATTTCCATTCAATATCATTACTTGATGTTGGGAAATACGAATGTATTAAGAATTATCAACCCTTGTCAACCTACTTTATAGAAGTTGAAGGTTTGTTATTGTCTTAGTGATATTTGGTTTTCGTTTGGAGCCATATTCATTGTGTAAACGTTCTTTTGTTTTATATCACAAAACGGTTTAAATTACCTAATCAGAACCTATGCATCTTTATGTCAAACTTATATTTGGAACTTAATGATATGAAACCTCTATATATCCTATCTATATTTATCCCATCTATATTGTATCCTTAAATGTGACAAGGGTACTTGCTCACTACTTAAACTGAAGTTTTGTATATTTCTCTCTTTGAAGCTCTGCCAACTTTAACATTCACCGTTCTTCAAAGTTCATACTCTAGAAATGGAGACGTTATTTACGTCCCATTCAATAAATTGCTACTTATTTCATGCCGTGCTACTGGAAGTAGACCAGTGGTTAATATATCGTTTACTTTTGACGGAGAAGAATTATCACAATCAAACATCTCAACCACAACTTACCCGGGAATAGTAAATAATTCATTCGACACACAAGCAACAATAAGACGGCGAATGATCACTGCTAAGGGAAATATGTCTTGTCAAAGTAGTCCTCAGAGTTACCATTCCGGAAAACATCTCGATGTCATATACTACACATACGGTAAGTACTCATCTTTACTCCTATTGATCTGCATTTTATTGTCATTATAGAAAAGGAAAAAAAATGATAACCTGCTACTATCAGGCTTGTAGTACAGGCAACTCTGTTTCTGCGTAGAAACGAAGTTTTTATGTGGAGAAGCGATTTTTTTTCTAGATTTAATTAGCTACCGCTTTGGAGACACGAAATATTATATTTTCGTGACCATTCAATTTATTCACCCCTTTATTAATTTCGGTCAGTTGTTATGCTCTTCGAGGAAGCCATATTTTAATAAACACATACTCTCTTTCACAATATCCATGAAGCTAATGTAAAGTCATCTCATTAGCGTAAATATGTTTGTAAAGTGTAGGCCTACCTCCATTTGCATAGAAGCATGCAGGTCATAGGTTTTTCTAATTTTGCAAATAGACTACTGATGGATTAAATTTCCTTGATTTGTTTACAATTAATACTGGACCGTTGCTTACAACGATAGCATATGCCACTCCTGCATAATAGTACATGCACAAATATTGAACGTTTGAGAAATGTGACATAGCTTGTCATCCAACGACCATTTCAAATTTAAAGGGAGAAAAGGTGCATTTTCTTTTCGCATCGTACTAAACGTTTCAGCAAGATGTGTTTTTCAATATCATTCTTTTAGTAATTGAGGAAATGAACCTAACCTTTGACTACAATATTTTATATTAACTTTATTTGTGCAACAGTGAAAGGACGGATGAGGCAAGGTATGACGTATTGTGTAGTCTCTAAGGTCATATTCAAGACAATTATGACAAATTACCAAACAGTTTTATTTAACTTGTATCTCTAAAGCACAATCTTTTCTTTTGTCTTTCTTTTCAAGTTTTAATTAGTCCTTTGTAAGTAGACACAGTTCTCTCCTTATCAGTAACTGATGTGTAAACTCGTTCACTCGAGCAAAATGAATTTTTGGTGGATGCTTAATAAATCCAGCTTAGTTTCAGTTAAACAAACAATATCACATTTCTCCTTTCTAATCATTGTGTAATAATGCAAATCATTATTTTGGAATTTTCAGCAGTTACTGTTTGAGTTTTGCCGAGGCATTTTCAATTAGCAGACAACCTTAAACGAATTCAATCAATTCCATGAAATCACTGACTGTTTGCAGATATTTACTAAATGTTAAAGTCAAACTTATGCCACGGTTTTTCTTTTTGTCACAATTCTGTAAGGCATCCCCAATGCAATAATGCGTTAGAAGTATAGATAGCAGTATACACACATTCTGTACGGTAAAGTTTTGCTGTTATGCATATGAGAGTCGCCTAAAGCTTAGGAAATATTTGGCGTTCTGTACTTTTTGTTGATATATAGTAAGTGAACTTATTGCTGATACATAGCTTAAACAACAGAATCAGTACATTTTCTGAAAGTAAAAGACACATTACTTTAATTTGAACATACAAACAATAATGCATTGCAGGAGGTCACTCCTGTTTCACGACGAAAAGCCCTGGGTGAAACGTAACCATCCGTCAATTTTTGACGTAACTGTGGGGAGTTTTGACGGGGCTGAGCTTTGCGAGAACGTTGGATTGTTTATACTACTACAAGAGATCTCAGATATCATCCACCCAACTCACGTGGGACTATACCGCGATGATGTTTTAGCCATCCTTAAAGGCACAACAGGTAGAACAGCAGACCTGGCACATAAGAAACTCACCGAGATTTTCAGGTCACTCGGATTAAAAATATCTGCAGAGTGCAACCTTAACGTCGTCGACTACCTGGACGCCACCTTTGACCTTCTTAACAACTCAAACCGCCCCTACCGCAAACCAAATGATGACTTGGTGTATATCAACCACGCTTCCAACCACCCCCACAGGTCACCAAACAAATTCCTGGAGGCATAAGTAAACGCATATCACTACTGTCACACAGAACGAAGAGTCCTTCGACACTGACGCACATCTCTACAACAACACCCTGAAAGATGCTGGGTTCCCTGACACGTTAAAGTACACCCCCTACCACCCAAAAAACAAAAGAGAAATCTCATGCGTCAACTCATCTGGTTTAACGCCCCGTTATGTAGACCGTACGCACAAACGTCGCCAAAACATTCCTGCGCCTTATAGACAAACACTTCCTACCCAGCAACCCGTTACACAAAATTTTCAACAGAAATACAGTCAAGGTAAGCTACAGCTGCCTCCCAAACATCAGGAGCATCATTCAGTCACACAACAAGAAAATCATACGTGGCAGTGCCCATACACCAGCACCGGCAGCAAGTGAATGCAACTGCATGGTCAAGGGCGAGTGCCCGGTCAATGGCAACTGCCTGACCTCAAATGCGGTCTACCAAGCCGACGTCACCACCCCAGAAAGCACCGCATCATACATAGGGATGACAGGGGGCACATTCAAATCCCGGTTCGCCAACTACACGAAATCCCTCAAACACACTTAATACAAAACGGAAAGAGGGTTGTCTAAGTACATGAGCACATTAAGTTTGATGATTAAATTATCCCACTCAAAATCAGCAGCTCCTTTTGAAAACAGTAAAGTGTTAATGAAGTGTTGTTATCTGAAATCAGCAATTTTCTATACAATCAGTTACGAATAGGGGAATACA
Organism: Stichopus chloronotus; assembly: GCA_021234535.1. Classification (NCBI taxonomy): domain Eukaryota; kingdom Metazoa; phylum Echinodermata; class Holothuroidea; order Aspidochirotida; family Stichopodidae; genus Stichopus; species Stichopus chloronotus. Next base: position 36,358,697 of record CM037833.1, on the reverse strand, counting down.
TTTGGTCTACGTTTCGGTATATGATGGGTTTGGGGTCATGATCTTTCTTATGTTTAGTCTTCCTTTATTTTAGGGTGCATATAGTTTGGTAAACGTTGAGACTTCTTTACAACATTGAATTATACATGCTTCAATATGGTTGGGTATTTATTCTAATCCAGTTGAATCATAAACAAAATATTTGCTAAGAGATATCAAGTGTGTTAAGCAGGGTTTTACAGTCTTTGGCGGCGGATGGTTTCGTTTTATTGTTAGTACTTTATGAATACCTAACAATTGATTTGTGGACCTTTGACATTATCAGACATACTTACATCATCTAGTTGGGTATCAACATACACGATAAGGAATATCATCTGTTTTAGTTTCGGTTCATCATGGCACATTGTACCCGTAATAGTTATCTTATCAGTCTGACGTTTCATGTACAGGCCTATCTCGAATTGCTTGTATATTATCTCTGATACATACATTCAAAGTTAGAAACTTTCCTGCATTTTTGCTTCAAATCTGGTGTTCATTTCGTTGAGCAATGAGTAATATTTTCTTTTAAATTTCCATTTATTATGCATTTTGAACATAACTTTTACTACACTGATAAAGTAACAAAACAATACCAAAGCAACAATCAGTCATATTTTGCTAGGTAGTGTACAACAAAAGAAAAATAGAACAGAGCTAATGGAAAATGAAGTGTGATAACGAGTCTTCGAGAATAGAAAATTTTCCCTAGTTACATAACACGTGTTGAGCAAAACCAAATACTAGAGAGTTTTGGCACTTATCACGTATACGTTATATTAAAACAAATGACACACATGAGAGAATGATCACTGATAACGAGCAACTGAGTTGGTGCTTTCATTATAATGAAATTAATGCTTATTTACATGTATTTTTCTCAAGAATATTGAGCAAACAATCTATTGTAAAGCGTGCTTCATTGTCAACACGGTGAATATAAGACACAGTGTAGAAACGACAACACTTAAGTATTTGATAGGTCCTAAGTTGTATATTCGTATCTCCACACATTCGTAAAACCACACATTGCCAAACAAAAAGTATTTGGGATTTTAGAATACAAAAGGATCCTTATTTGCTGACTTTTTCTTGTGCGATTCCTTCCGTTTGTCGTTGTGTAATGCTCAGATTAATAGAATCATATAAAGATCAGATTCCTTTCGATTGAGACTGTTACCGTGTGCTTGTGTTACGTTTTAATACGCACAACAGAACGGTCAACTACATGTGCTGAATGTTCAATTACGTTACAGTAAAAAACTAAACCAACTAACTCTTATTTCCGTACTTGCTTGTAGACGTCGGTCCCCCGCCCTCTTGTGTAAATGAAAACATGAAAAAAAAATTCTACTGAGGCAAAATTAATATTCGTCAATTGATGTCATGAGAAAGTTTAGATCACTTGAATGAGTTACAAACTTTAGTACATGTTTCAATGATACTGCTAGCATTTTATAAATTGAACTGATAAACATGATATCAGGAGGCATACAATCTTCTCGAACTTTCAAACAGATTTCACACAACGATTACAATTCTGTCTGATGTTACATTAAACCTATATCAGCATACCTTAAATAGTACAGCCTTGTCGGAAGATAGAGTAACGCTCATTGCCAGACTGAATATTGCAAAGGGGATAACGATGCACTCAATACAAGGCCCTATATCTGATTGGTATGATGATACTCTTACCTGAGTTTTACTGTTCTTTTTCAACAATTCTCTTCTTGAATAGCCTCATGATCTCCACATCACATGTTGCATTAACTTGTTTTCCGCCATGTTAGTTTTATCCTACTGTATACGCGATGATTCCAGTAGTGAATGCTGTAATGTAGTAACTGCTGTACTACCTCTACCGCAATACACCAACGGTTAGCAGGACTTTGATCTTTCATGAGTAGGTGTATTTCAGTTTTAATATAAACAGATCGCAAGTTGAGATAAAAAACTTAATCAGACAGTAATATAAGGTATCGTTAATATGGTCTTAATATAGACGAGTGAATTTTGTGGTACAGTAACATTTTTAAATATATCTTATTTAATTATGGGAGTGCAATAGTACAACTGCAATACATTTTTATTTCACCAGAAAAGCCTTGCACTGACTTGCCCATTGTTGTCAAACCTTTACTATTACCAGCGATTCATCCAATACAAGGATTTTTTCTTTGTTTCCTTTTTTTTAATTTGTAGAGGCTGGGCTTTCTGAATACTTATAAATGCATTTCCATGTTCATGCTCAATTTTAGTGTTTTTGATTTCTTGTTCCTGCGGTGACTTTTATGCTTTTTGTACGCGGTAGTGTCCCAATACTTCTCAAGCATATTAAGGTAGGTTTTAGGCAGTGAAAATTTATTGATAGTTGCGACATGAAGTTAAATTTTCTTCACTAAATTGTTCTGTTACCACATTTTATTTTTAAACTTGTCGACCTTGGGGACAATGCTTCCCGTTATTCAGGATTTGATTATCCTGACTAAAAATATTAGATGGCATTAAAAGGTGTTCTGTTCTCCCAAAATGAAGAATGTTATGATTTTCACACGTTGGCTACCCACTAAGGCACTTGCAACAAAGAACCAGTAAAATCTGTTCCCCTGTTTATGATGTTAAGTATCTTCTAGGCGACAGAGATGACTCATATTAAGGGCAATAAGGCGTTCACATTCACCAAAATGGCTCGCAAAGAAAGTAGCTCAATAAACATCTACTCACGCTTCATCTAATCAAAACGTTATCCATAAAATGAGTTACGGAAGAGGCACCATTTGAATTTTTGAGAGATACGTTGCTCATTTTTGAGCAAGAAATATTAGACTTTCTCTCTGTGGTGAGAATCCTATTTCTTGAAAAAAAAACGTTTATGCTTTTCCCTATTTTGAATAAACTCTCATTCTGTGTCCAAAACTATTGGTTTTAATAATGTGATTTTTCTATACCTCCCATTTGTTTTTAAGTTAAATATCGCTACTATACCACGTTGAAATTATAAGGTGTTGCGCTTATGATACGACATGTCGCTAAGTTATCTTTAAAAAAATATTAACATTATTCTTTGTCTTTAAGTTGGGGCATTCTGGCCTGAAATTATTGGTTTTAAGAATACGACGTTTCTTTTTTAAACAAACACCTTACTTGTCTTTACGCTAAAGGTAAAAAAATAGTAATATGGATGCTGCGGGTATGAGATAATGCCTGTCATATAGTAAACTTTTCCAAATATGTAACTGCAAGTCGGAGAGGAAAGTGGGATGCTTTTTTCGATAAATCATACGCTGATTGATCCCAATTTGTCAATGCGCTGCACATAAATGACTTGGTGAAGTTAAAGAAAACCGGAAAACGAGACTATAATTGAAGTCATTTCAAAGCATTGAACGGGTCTTCCTGCCTTATGAAATTTCAAACTGTCATAATACATAATGTAGATAGGCACCAGAGTCGACTCGACGTTGGCCGCCGCCTGCCTGCAGCAGTAAATTTGGCGGATGGCAAGTTAGCGGACAGTTAGCGGACATCGGTTAGGAACCGTCGTCGGTCCAATGTTAGGCCAAAAACGGTCGATCCGCTGTAGGCCATTGAGGGTTACCGCAATAGTATGCCGACATATACCATGATCGCATTCCTTATGATTTGTGTAATTTTTGCCTCGGACAATCGGACAGCCTCCCCAAACTTGGTTTTTTGCCTAATGTAAGGTAACCATTCCGAACAATCACAAGTTCAGCTCGTTTCGTGTTACTAGCCAGTAATTAACTGTTGACCATGTTGGAGAAGATGCTATGGGAGGGATCGCAAGATTATACATACACAATTCATAACATTAAAATAATAATAATAATGACGATGACGACGATGATCCCATTTTTCAATTGTTTACAAAAAACAACAATAATATTGAAACGAAACCTGCCCAAGTATTTCAAGTACCCTATTATAAATTATTAGCTACACCTCAGTGTTTTAATTATACTGTAATAAAGGAATAATTATCTTTAACCTATGACTTTAGATGCAATACATTGGTATATATGCAATACAATGAAAACCCATTCCTTCTCACTTTGGTGTGAATTTCTTATAACGAACTTGTAGTTGTACGAGCTTATATGATGAACGGTCAACTAAATAATTTACACTCTGTAACGATAATTCTCACATCGGTATGCCGCCTTCGATCCACCGGCGGTATACCGCATCCTTTTCCGGTGGTGGGATACCACTTCTTGTCCACCTGTACGGCCACCGGTGGTAAACCACTTTGTTACCGAAGATGGCATACCCCCACCCTACGGACATCTAGTAAAAAAAACCCACGTCGGCACACCGCTAATAAGCCGACGTCTGGTCGACGTCGGGAATAAAGCATTGTTTCTCTGCCGATATGCCTCTGATAGTCGGCCGGTGGCTGGTTGGGTGTGTAACTATCGTAAAAGTAATTTCCCACGTATTCACGACTGTTACGACAAGAAACTTTTCATGTAAAATGGATTTTAAATACCAAATTTCTTGTAATTTACTGAATATTGTTATACATAAACACGTGGACACGGTTGGGGTCACAGCGAACAAAAAGCTACAATTTATGGTACCATTAGCTTAAATTCCAATTTCAGATTATATCCTTAGGATTTTTAACTTGAAAAAAACAATACTTGTCATTTTACAGCTACATTCACGATGTTTCCTACGATTTTTCATTTATTCTAAACATGGCAACGACTTCGTAGACAATTCTTGTGGCCGGCAGTGGTCCACCGTATAGCACATTGCAGTTACTAGTGCCCGCCACCCTGAAACAACACCGTGACAATTTTTTGAATGTTAAAATATCTTCCTCTGCCGAATCCACGGTCTCAACATCGTCGTGACATAGTCTTGGTTTGCCTCGAGAGCGTCTTATTTATTTGTACTTATCCTAAATGTTTTTAGTACAAATGTGATAACATCGAGATCTTTCTTCGGTGAAAAGTCGTGCTCTAAGGTAACCATAACCGTGAATGTGGGAAGGAGGTATAAGCACACAACTTAACATTGCAAGTATATTTTAAGGGGAATAAAATAATCTAAGGATAACTTCAATTGTAGTTCTTCGCCGCTATCCTGACCCAGGGCGATTGCGTTAGGATCGTATATGCTTATCATTCTATTGATTTAAAAAAAAATTGTAAAATCAATTTCTTTTAAGAAAATACGTTGAAGATGAATATCAAAAGAGTTACCTGGTAACCTCATGAGAAGAATATTCTTTCAGGTTTTTACATTTAACATCAAAAATCTGTCGCGTGTTATTCTTAACGTCTGTGTTATACTTTGTATCATTTCTCCTTTAACCTCTGTTTTATTTGTTTCATTTCTCTGTTCAGCTCTGTTTTATAATTTGTTTCATTTCTTTTGTTTCCTTTGTCTTTCTCCCTCGACATATTGAGAAAATAACAGTTTCACGTCATTGTACCTTCGTCTTTTGTACGATTCCTGTTTAATTGCAGTGGCTACAATGAATTGATATACACACAGGACTTTGAACTTTCAGTTTAAATATTACCATTAGTCTACGTTGAGATAACAAGTCACTAAAACAACAACATGAATCAATAGCAGCATATTGATCTGTTAGATCTTTTTTTTTTCAATGCTATGACTTCATTGTTTTCATCTCATTTATTAATTTACATAGCAATGCTATTAGCTTAAGTCTGTGTGGCAAACGACATGCATGTTATCAGTAGTATGATCAGTACTCTTATTATTAGCAAATACCGTCATTTCTAATAGACTAAGCGTGTTTCTATACACAAGTCGTTTCTTATACATAGAACTACTAACTGGGGATATGATCCTCATTTGAAAGAGGGTATGTTAATGTTAGCTATCTCTGTTTGTACTCGTCAGTGTATTTGTTCTTTCAGGTATTTTCATTTAGTTTTGATATCTAGTAATATTGCGATATCCTCCATCTATTTGACAAAATTATGTGAGGAATAAAGTTAACTGGACTGATTGTTTTCAGCTTTTGTTGAGAATATTCCTGATCCAAGCTAGGATTGGTATTCATGTTTAATGTATATAAATATTTTAAAAGCAAGCATTATTTAGCGGGTAATAATGTGTTATCTAAGGAAACATACCAACCTCAGTTTGTCCCAATACATATATTTGTTTTCTGATTACAAAAAAGATTTTAACATTGTCCAACTTATATGTTTACATTTACAAGTGTGTTTACTTCTGGGACTATTTCTTATTCTGTACTGTCAAAAGTTTAAGGGAAGATACAGACAATTAGTTTAAGACATTTCTTTGCTTGGGTAGCATAAGATATTTCTGGCATCATATGCAAATACATCCACAACATGTAAGACCCACATAGACGGCCATGTGTATGCTAGAATGCACGTGCAGTAAGAAGGAGAATACTGTCGTTGAAATGTGACACCATAACGACAGTCTGACAGAGATGTGCTGAGAATTCTAAGAAACTTCTATTCCATTGCAATGCAGTAAATATTTTCAAATAATGCTTTGAATCAAGTGTAGGCTACATTAAAAACTCATGAGAAAAAAAGCCTTAAATTTTCACCTAACGTAATCACATTTGGTGCTCGCCAACACCACCGTCGAGTCTGATGTATATTCGGTTTTAAATATTGGATGCAACAGAGTGAGAGAGAAATAAAGGTGGAGAGAGAGAGAGAGAGGGAGGAAATACAATTACACTGTTTGTATTATATATACAATAGCAAAACTTTCAGGAAAATCAGTATCGTATATTCAAATACAATATATCACTAACAAACAAGTTTATTTCTAGCTTATTACATCATCCTGGTTTTGGTAATTTAATGGCTGTTTTTCTGACATAGTTGTATCCTTTTCACAGAAACTAGTTTTCATATTATCTGAAAATACATACACAACAAAATGCCCAATGCTTCTACGGGGCAAAAGCTGAGAGCAACCGTGCAGTGTATTGCCTATGTGCAATTTGGTAACGCAAACAAGGAACACGTCATTAAACACTATAACCAATTTTCACAGCTAAAGGGCGTATATAGCTGCAAGTAGGCCTAATGTTAAACTGCATAATAACCTTCTTATTGTAAGAGTCGTGGTCGTGGGAGAGCCGCAGGTGGTGAAAAAAAAAAAAAACACAACTTCGCTATTCTACTGTCGTAAAGATTCTAAAGTAAAAGATAAACAAAAAAGACAAGAGACCAAAATAAATAAATATATAAATGCAGGAACGAATGCTAAGTTAATTTTAATGTTAATGATATTCCTTCAATGCTAGTGCCAAATGATATGATCATATGTTTGTTTTGAATTGATATGCAGGTTTTGTTTTCTTCGACTAATGATCAGTTATCAAACATGAGTGCATCTCGTTGGAAAGAGGGAACTGTTTTTAGACCGTAATTTAGATAAAAAGTCTAAATATGTTTCTACCATTAAAAAAGGTGTTCATATTGTTTAATGATATTAACCCTCAACAAATAAAATTAATAATAACGACAAGAAAAAACAAAATCATTTACGATCATGGTTAGCCAATTTGTACTCTAGTTATCTGATTAACAAAAAAATCAACTGTGTGTATTCTGTGACTTACTATATGTCGCATTTTACCTTGGTTAATATAGTTTTACTCTTGAGACCTCTTCTTTAATATTTTGCCCTCTCGTCTTTATACGTAGCGCACATGGAGTAAATATGGAACCTCTTCAAGCTGATTTAATTGCCAAAGTGGGACCCAAATGGTAGCCCTTACACGCCGTGTGGTATGCAACTGAAACTGGGTGAGTCAGTGAGCCCTATGGGGGTGCATCATGGGACACAACTGACATAAGATGAACATTAGTTAGGAGTAGTAACACTCTAACGTTACGTTCAAAAGCACCATCTTGTCATGCTGCAGCTCAGTAGAAAAATATCCAGTCACAGTTTAGGAGAAAAGACAACCGTGCTTTGTCACCATTTTGCCGTGGTTGACCATGACGTGTAAAACGAAGCTCCCTCCACTAGTATGGAGCAATGGGTGCCCCCGGTAACTCCACAATATGAATACTCAGACTGCCATGCTTTTAGTTTTATCCTTAAATATTTTATCATGTTAAGTTAATCTTACCTGGTTTTTAATATTTATTGCCCCTGAAAATCATGCCTTTCTTATTTAACTTCTGGTTTACTTCAACTGGATCTTACAACTTTGAAAGTTCCGCCATGTTGGTGTTATCATGTATGATGATTCCTTACATATATGTGAATGATATGACACAGAAGATATTATACTTAACTACTGGTGTAATACCGATCAAAGGTTGGACTTTGATCTTTCATAGTTAGACATTTGCCGATGAGCAAACATTTGAATACAAACACATCACTGGGAATCAACTTTACAACCGCACCATGCAACCATGCTAACATTTCGTGTACACATTTCCATGTGATTGATGCGTCTTTCTATAATACTTAAACCTCTGCCCTCTGCAATTCACTAAATCCTGAATGATGTCAAGTGGTAAGATAGATGGAGAGGGCTTTACCATCATTATTACCGCACGTTATATTAGCTGTAGAATAGGTGGGATTATATGGTGTTGACCTCATTGGTACCAAAATGTCCTTTTTAGGAATAATATGGCTTGTTCTGCAGTAAAACTTACTTTTTGTAGCAACTATAGGTGTATACCACAGAAATATATTGTCGATAAAGCATTACTGGGTTTTATTTCTTTTTGTGAACTGGGTGGGCTGCATGAACATCACAGGCTTTATATAAAGTGACAAACACATTAGTTGTGTGGTATGTCCAAAAGTGTTCAACTTACTAGCGCTGTTCTGTTGTGTTTTCTTCATTAATTTTGCAGTACGATGACGCGACAATAAACACGAAGACATTTCCTAATTTGAGCAATTTCTCTAACTGTGACTTAGACAGATGTCTTAGCTGGTTTATGTTGTTGTATCACTCTCATTTTTAGAGAGCATATCGAGTAGCGTCTCTTGGACTCACTGTTTAGTTTCCGATGTTATATCACTAACTTTACTTTTGGTAGTTTTGACTAGACAAGTGCCTGTCAACAACATCTGGTATGATCCTTTGTCTCAGTAGCCAATATTCTTGAAAATTTCTGGTTTCTTGTGGTATTCGTGCTGTTGATTAGCTCTGCTAAAAAGTTTATCAAAAGGCAGATGGTGAAGAGAGTGTACAAGTAGAATGTTCGTTTACAAGAAGGATGATAATGGTGATGATAATAATGGTGATGATAACGATGGTGATGATGGTGATGATAATAGTGGTGATGGTGGCGATGATAATTATGGTGATGATGAAAATGGTGATGATATGATGGTGATGATAGTGGTGATGATAATAATGGTGATGATGATGATAGTGATGATAACGATGGTGATGATGATGGTGGAGATGATAATGATGATGATAGTGATGATAATGATGGTGATGATGGTGGTGATGATGATAATGATGGTGATGATGATGGTGGAGACGATAATAATGGTGATGATAAGGATAGTGATGATGATGATGATGATGATGGTGATTGTGATAATGATGGTGATGATGATGGTGGTGATAATAATAATGGTGATGATAAGGATGATGATGATAATAATGATAATGATGATAATAATGGTGATGATGATGGTGGAGATGAGAATAATGGTGATCATAAGGATGGTGATGGTTATGACGATGATGATGATGATGATGATGATGATGATCTTGATGGTGGTGATGATAGTGATGATAATGATGGTGATGATGATGGTAGTGATGATAATAATGGTGATGATAATGATAATGATGGTGATGATGATAATAATGGTGATGATGATAATAATGGTAATGATGATGGTGGAGATGAGATAATGATGATCATAATGGTGATGATAATAGTAGTGATGAGGATGGTGACGGTAATGATGGTGATGATGATGGTGGTACCGTTGAAGTACGTGTAATAGTGCTGGTATGATCGGTATAAATGGGGAAAGGTTGTGAAAGGCTGATCAATCTTACGGACTTCCCTCTAGTCATACACTTCAACATGGTCAACTTTTTGGGGGTGGGGTGGCAGGGTGTAAGGGTATTTGTTTCAAACGTGGATTAGTGAGTGGTATAACGGGTAGGTGGAACTATAAGTATATAGCGTATATTCTTCTCTTTTGGCATATCCCGAAATATGTTGATGCCGATGTGTATTACATGTTCATAAAATACAAAATGTAGGCTAAACACAGATCGTCAAGACCGCTTAGTCAAAGACAAAGAAGAATTATTAATTGATATTAATTCATCAAATGACCATGGAAGACTCCTCTTAGCCAGTTGTACAGCTGTTGTGTAAATGTGTTTGTCTTGGCCAAATACGTTCGTCTTAATCCTTAAAGAATTGACGTATTTTACACGATTTTGTGCTAAATGCCCGTACTAGCTGAAGACCACTTATTTGCTGTTTTTAAGATATTTGTTTTGAGTAATACTTTATCCAGCTGATTCTGACAGTAAACTGGAGCACTTGAATGTGCTTTCCAATATTTGTATGCATGCGCATCAACTATGCTAACAATCAATCAGGTGGAATATCAGGAGAAAAAAGAGATGAGAAAACACATGAACAACACAGTGAACACAAGAGACCATAACGTGTAAAGGTAATCAAATGATAACAATATTACCACTAAAGAAACAACGTTAATTTACATTTACAAATTAGAGGGCGATCTGGTAGGTATTTGGGGGAGAACTGGTGAGCAGCGTTTGGCGAACTGTTTAATTGGAGCGAATTTTTGGGGGCGAACTTGCAAGAGGGCGAAACAACCGGTTACTGGCCTAAGACGTCAGTAGAGTTTCGGGTCAGGGGTCACACATCTATGTAGGCCAATTTATAGAAAAGGGACTATGGACAAGTAAAATTCCATATGAATGATTCAATAGAATCACTAAACAATTCTTTAACGTTTGTCTATAGAAACTAAACTCCTCTTTTTAATAATTTGACAGGACAAAAGTTGTGGATGAGAACAAAATAAAATTATACTCAAGGAAACCATGTTTTATCTTCGAAAAGGCCCCATGCCTTAAATGTACATATTGCACCATTACTGCACAGTGGTACATTATTCAATATCCCAAGAGTCGTGATGTGCATTGTCATTTTTCAAAGTTTTTCAAGCAACTGTCAAGTTGGCATTTGGTACTCTTGCAGAATTCTTCAAGTGCGAAGCTTGGTATGTCTCTGGCTGGTGGTCGAGGACCTAATCTTAACGTTCCCATCTACATCTCTAAGATTGGAACAGACGGATGTGTCGCTAGGTCTGGAGAGCTCAATGTAAGAAGGTTGCAGACAATATTGATAATTAAGACAGACTTCACGAAAGCTGTCGTTTGTTGTACATTATAGGTGTAGTTGCTTCAGGTAAAACAATAGCTTACTGTCTTACATGAAGGTTTCATTTATCAAACGCCATTAGACTGAGGTAAATTCAGCCACCGTAGATTTAGAAGAAATGGTCCAAACAGAAGATGAGTGGTCAGGAGAAAGAGAGTTTGAAAGAGGGTTTCACGGCAGTAACACGGGAACCATTAGTGGACACACCGCCAACACTGCTGGCCATGTTTTTAGTATCAATTTTTAATAATTAGGCATTTCGTAATAACAATTAGCAATAAGAGTTACAGCTTCTTTTTGTTTAGGAGGAGGAGGGGATTGAAGTGCATGAGTTTAAGTACAAATATGTGATGTCCACGTAGCTGTCGTCGAATTTCCGAGATATCTTCGTCTATGTTGTCTTTAATTCGAAATTGTAACTCTGAATCAGAAATATCTTTGTGGTCAACTGTAATATTATCTTAAATATGGAAATGAAACAAATTTGACTACATGTCGAAGTTTGCCCATATCTCAATCCAATTGTCTCTACAAAATAATACAGATTTTGTTTATACTGTATGCATTGATGCATTATCATTTCGTAATTAATGCTTCTGTTTCTACTTTTCTTTTGGTTGCTGTAAAGATTGGTGATATTATCCTAGCCGTCAATGGAAAGAAATTAACCGATTTGAGTCACAAAGATTGCTTGGAGAGAGTTCAAAAAGCCAGTAAAAATACAAAAGAAGTTTCTTTTAAAGTCATTGAAGCAGATGACATTGAAACTAGCGGGACCGGAAGTGTCTACCATCCATCTTGGTTGAAATGGTTGGCGTTACCGCCGTAAGTATAGGCTCCCTTATAAACTTACACGCGTGCTCTCCTACCGTGATATACTTATCGTTTACACCAGTGATATGTCCACATCTGCTCCTCAGGGTCACTAACTTACAGCTGCTACTCGGTACCTTATTTCGTGATGTACTAATTTGCATATTCTGTTTTATTATGCAGACATATTGACAACAGTAAAAAGATCGGATTAGAAAAGACCAAAGAAGGATCCCTGGGATTCGTTATAACTGGTGGTATCGATAGCTCCCATGGACCACAACCTATATTTGTACAGACTATCGTCCCTGGATCAGTGGCAGACAAGTCCAGGTTGTTAAAGTACGTATTCCCTTATTTTGTACATATATTTACATAACATAAGTGTTCCATGGAAGTATATCATTGTACGTGATGCATAAATGGTAACGGCGTAACGTGGCAAGTCCTGTACATTTACCGCAACTAGATCCGGTCTGCTGAAACAAGTGTTTGACTTGAAACGAAGTGGCAAGTCACAAAGCTGTTAGTGTTAGGATGTTAGGTTAAGGGTTACTGTACGTTATGTTTGCGTGGCTTTGTAATACGCGTTCAACCATCATGTGCAGAGAGCGTAAGGGCATTGAAAGCCTCCTCTCACACAAGTAATGTGTAGATAGGTCCCACCTACGGGATAAACGAAAGTCACCATTGATATTATATACTTTAAAAAAAAAAAAAAAAAATTAGTAGCAATGAGCCAATGTAGGAATAAGTCACCAGGACCTCTAAATTCTCCTATAAACATTGGGCAGATCTCTTTCACCATGACTATTGGGTCAATCACATGGATGGACTGGATGTAAACTAGTCTATTATTAATTAATATTCATTAGATAACATTTAACTTTGCATTTACAGATGCGGAGACATAATCATCAAAGTTAACGACACTTCGCTAATGAAAGCATCGCACGAGCAAGCCTTGCAGGCTTTCCGTGGAGTCAAAGAGAAGGTGGAACTAGTGGTTAGAAGTTGGCCTGGAACTCTTGTATAATATCAAGAAATAATGAATATTCATACCATTGGGATTGTGACCTCTGACTCAATATGGAGCTGCTGAAGAGGAAATTTCAAGTTGAAATTTTGCGAAACTATTGGAAAAGTGTTCACCAGCTGAAGGTTATTAGTTTTTAGTATTGTAACAATAATGATGTTAATGCTCTGCCAAACCTGGTGGAAGAGTCAACTACCAAAAAAGAGAAAGAGAGAGAGAGAGAGATGGAAAGAGAGTGAGAAATATGTATTACGAAAACCAATGTGAAACATCTGGGAGGACGCCCCCACTGGTAGTGGTAATAACGTCTACATCTTTAGCGCATTTGAGCTCCTAATTTTGTGAGCTCGTTTTTCATTGTTAATAATCAATCACCTCTTTGATCTTACATCCAAAACTGCAGTTGATGGCTGGTTATCTAAATTTGAGTATATTCTCTTCAAAAAGAAAAAAAGAAGAGAAATGACAAGAATAATGCAAATCGCAAGAAGCTATTAACGGTGGCGACTATTGTGTTACAAGCTGTAATGTTGTAATTGCTACTTTTAGTAAATATGTCCTTTTTCTATTATCTGATCAACTAAGGGTAAAATCACTCAGCTTTGATCAAAACTATAAATAGCCATTAGCAAATAATTCACATTGTCCTGACGTACAAGTGCGTACTGCCTACTAATTACTGACGTCATTCTAGATCCTAGTTGATCACACAGTCATGTGACTTGTTGGTAAATTACCATCTTGACTCTAATTTGAAGGTTATGACTGTGGTATAAGATCCCCTTGCAAAGTTTCTTCAGCCTTATTAACCTTCCATTTCTAATTTAACTGTTTTCTTGTTTCGTTTCCTCTCTGTAGTATCAGTGATATCAATGTACCAAACCTAGATACATTAATCAGGCATGATGTAAATAATATTACACAACGTTGTCAACTTTTCGTGAAACGTAAAAGTTTGAATTTATTATATTCTTAGCTTTATTCTGTGTATAAATGTCCGTCTATCTGTGTTGATGTATGTGTGTATGTATGTTATTGTTCATTATGTGTTTCGTCTACCGAGAAAAGGTGCACATATTCCCGATATATGTTCCGTCTGTCGTATACATTAAATATCAAAGAGAATGCACTTACACAGAGATCCATAACATGTTTAAATTTTTTTTTTTGTGCGATAGGTTGTAAATTTCTCATGCTTAGCAAAAACATTTCATGCCTTGGTGCTTTGTTTTTTCTATCAGTACTAGCTTACCCATTGCCCATTTCTAGAATTGTGTGCGCGTCAAAGTATTCCTCAGATCTGCACACACCGTCATTCTGTATGTTTTAAATGCCCTGAAAAGCACGTTGTGTGTGCTTCGGTATTATCTTCACAGTGTGTAGACAGCTCGATTGACATGACGTGTCACATTCATGAAAAAGGCAAAGATCTAAAAGTCATGTTGACGCCATGCACCACCAACCATTAACACACTGTGTTATAGTAACGGTGACCTTTGACCTTAACCTATGACGTCATCTGTCCAGCGGACACTACATCTCATATCTAGGCACCTACCCACCAAATTTGAAGTTTCTTTGAATTACCGTCTAGAAGGAGATCGTTACACATTTTAAAATCATTTTTGCCAATTTTGACTTTTATCTCGTATCTTCTACTTTTATATATGTGGTAGTTATATAGCTTTGGGGTATTCAGACATTGAGATAATGCTAAAAATGTGTTTTTCGTTTACATGACCTGTGACCTTTGACCTATGACGTCATTGGTTGGACGAACACTACACAACATATCCCGCCACCTACCCACCAAGTTTGAAGTTTATCCCAGATACCGTTTAGGAGGATAGTGTGACACTCTTTTAGAGCACTTTGCCGTTTTGACCTTTCATCACGTGACCTTTGACGATATCAATATTTAAAGAAAAAATTCTCTGTTTTTCTACTTTCCATAAATCGTAGATTTATCAGTCTGCGATTTTCACACATTGAAATAATGCCAGATGTGTGTTTTTCGTACTCATGACCGTTGACCTTTGAACTATGACGTCATCGGTCGAGCGAACACTATAACACATACCCGGGCGCCTACCAAGTTTGAAGTTTATCCCATTTACTTTTTAGGAGGAGATCGTGAGACACATTTTGGAGTATTTTTGCCAATTTGAATTTTAATCACGTGACCTGTGACCTTATGACGTCTTAATTATTAAAATAATTCGTATTGTTTACTGTCCATTTATGGTAGTTTTATCACTCTAGAATATTTACACATTGAGAAAGTGCTAAAAATGTGTTTTTCGTTTTCACAACTTTTCACTTTTACCTATGACGTCATTGTTTGGGCACCTACCCACCAAGTTTGAGGTTCATCCGACTTACCGTTTAAGAGGAGATCGTGACACAAGATCGGTTGTACATCCACACACACACACAAACATTCTGACCCCCTTCTCACCCATACCCCCAGTGGGTAATCCCGATCCATGTCATTTGCATACCATGAGGTACCCCCACATAAGAGCTACTGGCCCACCAAGTTTCGGTTGAATTCTACAAGGTGTGTAAGGTGGGCTTCCAGTTAAGCGTTCTTTTTGGCAACTTTAAGCTCTCAAGTACAATATACACTGCATGAATACTACGTATAGGGATATGAGATAATTGTACATCCTAACACGTCGAAATAAAGATACCATGATGGAGAATGGTCATGTCACATACGTCACAGAATTGCACCAACGATATATCTTCTTTTGTTGACGAGTTAGGCCAACAACAAGCACATACATGGAATTTATTCAGTTCTTGTGTGCGCTTACCGAAGTTCTTTCATTTTGGTCAACCTGGGCTATATTTCCGCTGGACCACTATAGGTGTGCCACCTTGAAATTAATCGTATTCTAAGCCGAAAAACTGAATATTAAAAAAAGAAAACACGCCGTTAGTAAAGGAGTAGTAAAAATAAGTGAGATATCCGGTCCCATGATGAACGATTTCGGAAATACAAAACAAAGAACATAGATTCAATTAGTAATTAGTGATACCAATAGAAGATAATAAAAAAGAAGTTTTATATGGCTTCGATTCATCATGACAGTGTTGACATTCAATGAGAAATAAAGGAAAGCTAACAAAGTTATCAGCATTCATCTTAGTCTTATACTGAAGGAGAGTCTAATGTAAGAGCCTTTGAAACAAGGAACAACAGGTGAAGGTGAACGACGTTAGTGAAAATCATTTGTTGTAATGTGATTGAAAAACAAATTGACTGCAGGGAGGCATTATTCGACCTGCACACTAAGGATCATAAAGGCAGAGATCTCAAAATGGTGTCACAGATTGAGTAAAACTGAATAACCTACACCATTGTCAGTTACGAGCTTACATCACAAACAATGTATTAGTTGATTAAACATGGATACTGAACGCTGAGGGTTCTCATCCCTTCTGCCCGAACGCCTCTCGCTAGGGGGACTGATCTCATAGCCTCCAAAAACGTCATCTGACTAAAAGATCCTGTTACCTTAGTGATTGTCATGTGGCTGTCACAAAGATAGGTCTCATCGTTGGCAAAGTTGACACAGTAATCTCCATGGAAACGGGTCAGTTCACATTTCGCATCGAGCAACCGTTGGCACATGTTGGGTTCCCAATTCGCATTTTCACAAAACTGCCAATCAATTTCTGCTGGGAATGAGGAAAACGAGTGATCACGAATATCCTTGCTTCAGCTACTTTATCTCCCAGACGACACACAGGATCATGCTGAATATTCATGATCAATACGTCATTACCGTGGGTCATGATCAACTGATCTTCATCCATTGTGATGTCGTTGATGTACTGCACATTGTCATGAAAAAAAATGGGTAGATAACTTTCCTTCTACTGTTAGTAAAGCACACCAGTTGAAGAGTCACTTCGTTGGGTGGACTTCTGTTATTTATCAGTCCTGGAAGGCGGAAAATTACGGCGTAGTAGGATGTTGCATATTCATTAACGACGTCATGACAGAGTTCCTCGTCAAGTTGGGGAGAAGTGTAATTCAACCACCATTGCCGAGATTACATACTGGTTTGGTCAACTATATCTTTATATTTGAGACTTGCGTCAGGAAATGTTAGATTGATCTCTATGTAAAACAAAGAATGACACCTTTTGTGTTATAAATTTTAAGTTTGTTATTTCGCGTAACACATATAACGTGGGATAATATGGCCTTATCCTTCCAACACACGTCAAGTGGAAACAGATTTGTTAGCAATACCGACAGAGATTCTTATTATGAAGTTTTCTCATAAACTACCTACATTATTTATGTTATTGAACGTAATCCTTTCAAGAAAGTTGCTTTTATAGGATTGAAATAAAAATGAATTTTTAATATGCATTTTCTATTAGGATAACATACAAAAAAATGTTTGAATTAAGTAATTATGAACTGGGTGGCTTATCCATAGCTTATATCCTATTTCCTAAGATTTGAACAAACTTTGTTTTAATTTTTCTTTCAATAGAATTTTCTTTCTTTTACTCATTTTACATATCGATAGTCGTTAAGTGTATAGCCTGATAACGCTGTACTGGAAGCGATTATCGCAATAATAACAATCACTTTATTTCATTTATGGAAGTTTATTATTATAATTGCTAAAGGGATTTTGGAGTGGAGCTCTATCACGAATAAAACGAACGTCAAACTACTTCTTTACTTACCGGGACCACACTGTTCATCTCTACCGATACGTTCCCGTAGAGCTTCTTCAACAACTGTCCGATTGACAGGAAAGAATGCGTCACTAAATTCCATGTGAATAGTGACCAAGTCATTAATTTCTTTGCCTCTAACAGATAAAATGAGAAATAAATGGAAGAGAACGATTGATATAAAGAACGTATCATACATATTGTACAATGCTAAGCTCTGATGTCAACGTATCAAAGAGAAAATACAAAATAAGGAAAATGTAACGAAAGTAAAATCACTTGTATCAATTAGTTGGTACTGGATAGATATATACAGCCTTGAACTCAACAAGTCTTGCATGAGAAGTGAAGCAAAGAAAAAAAAATCTTTATGGAATTTGAGTGCCCGCATATTTCAGCTAGGCTATTATGTTAACTTGCCTGGCCACGTGTTTAATACTCAAAGTCTATTTTCAATAAAAAGGAATATTTGCCATAAATGAAGGGTATAGGCTAATTATTACGTACAGTGCATATTGCATTTTATTTCATAACTAATGGGTGTTTGCTATTGCTAAAAGATGTAGGCATGGATATCTATCTTTCAATGTAAAAAACACAAAACAACAAACAACTTCTTTACTTAGCAGGACCACACAGGCCATCTCTACCGATACGAGCACCTTCGACAACAGTCCGATTGGCAGCAGGGAAGAATGCATCTTGAGTACCATGTAGATGGTGACCGAGTCATTAATTTCTTTGCTTGTAACAAAAATGATGAGAAACAAATGGAAGAGAACGATTGACATAAAGAACGCATTATACATTGTTCTATATGCTAAGCTCTGATGTTAACGTACCGAACAGAAAATACTAATTAATGAATACATAACGAAACTAAATCACTGATATTAATTAGCTGACAAATGAACTCATAAACAGCTTTGAATCCAACATATCTTGCATGAGAAGTGCGGAATTTGAGTGCCCGTATATTTAAAGCATTGTCGGTAATAAAATAAGACTAAAGAAAATGATACCTTCATCTTTAATAGATTTCATATTGATATCGGTTAATTATGATAGTATTACCTTGAAAGTTTTACAATTTCTGAAATTGTAGTAGACAGCAAATTAAAGATCTAATTGAATTTGTGGTAAAAATTCCATCTATAAGTTAAGTTATAACTTGTATCTGGGCTCAAACTTGTCGTGTTCTGAAATATTGTTGAGATGCGTGGGAGGGGCGCGCCCTCTATACCCTCCCCTCATACCACACTTTATACACATGTGACTGCTAGTTGTTTTAGCCAATTCCCTGCACCATGTGTTATAAATAATGAAGTAGAAAACCATCAGTCACAGGCGTGCGGTATGATGATCGGGTTTTCGGAAGTGGATTGCTGCCCCCCCCCCCCCCTTTACCACCTAACACCTTCGGAGTTTACAAAATACGGACATTTGGTGATCCGGATAAACGTGATTAAAACACCGTTAAATTAACTTTTAGACCACAAAACAACTGAAAAACATAAAAAAAGGAAAACAACTAACAATCAAAGTATAAAAATATTTTGAGTTCTTCCAAAAATCAATTCATCTACAGTTGTTTTAAGAGCATCAGAGATTCTCATTAAACAAACACAATATATCGGTCTTTCACATTCTTTGTTTCTCATCATCCCTACTACTACTTCTGCTACTACTACTACTGCTACTACTACTACTACTGCTACTGCCACTGCCACTGCCACTGCCACTGCCACTGCCACTGCCACTGCCACTGCCACTACCACTACCACTACTACTACTACTGCTACTGCTACTACGACTACTACTACTACTACCACTACAACTACTACCACTACTACTACCACTACTACTACTACCACTACTACTGCTAGTACTACCACTAGTACTACCACTACTACTACCACTAGTACTACTACTACAACTACTACTACTACTACTTCTACTACTGCTACTGCTGCTACTTACAGCTACTATTACTGCTATTACTATGACAATGCACCATAAAAGTTTCTTCTTTTATGCGTTTGTTTGTGTTTGATAATCTATGTATTCTTTACTGCATCTTAACCTCAGCAATTTGTAATGACACTTAAAATTCAGATGACTTTTATAACGTGTTTCTTCGCGAAAGTGAAAAATTCTTGTAACGAATAGGCCTTTATATTTCAGTGTGAAGAACATGTTTATTGGCATTGCAACTAACGTATAGGTCTATCATATTTTGGGCAAAACCAATTGATTAAGAAATTGATTTCTTCCTATTCAAGCGGAAAGTTTTTGACAAAAGCACTTGCCAAATTAAGGGAATGGTATACTTTGCATGTCCATTTTCAACAGAACAAATTTTGTTCAGGAGGATATTGTAAGGGAAGAACACATAGATTGAAAATACACAATTTTACAATATTTTAACGGAGGGCCACCATGTTTGTCGCGTTGGGAATAAAAATAAGAACCCGATGGTTTCATTGTGCACCACACCAAAGTGGACCTCGTTTACAGTGTTGCTTGCTGCCGATCGGGCTCAAGTTACCTTGCATGTAACCGATTTAAATTTAAGTAGCGAAGAGAAGCGATCAAATTAGTAACGATAAATCCATGTTTACCTTTGTAGTTCCCTTAAAAAAAAAAAAAAAAAACTTTGCTTTGTGTCGCTTCCTTGCGCTGGATGATATTCAACCGTCCTACCCACAATTTTGGTTTTGTTCATGGGTCTACATGTTATTGCAAGCTGGAGGGGATATAGACATGATATTAGGCAGATAGCGCTATAGGGCCAGTCTACTGGCCATCTTACATCCTACAGGCTACAGGCCGTCCTACTAAGAAGGATCGAGCAGATGTCTGGCTGGGCTTGTAAACCTGCACAATTGCCTTATATGTATTTTTTTTTAATTTTGTCTTCATTTTGTAAGGTTTTCTTTTTGTTCCACAATTAATTTTTATTTATTTTGTCTTCATTTTGTAATGTTTTCAAGGAAGAGCAGGGGGCATGCCCCTTGTGTCATACCAACTACGTCAGTGCAATTTTAAGACATTTCGAGGATGTGGTAAAAGTAGTAATGCATATTTTTTACTTAGTTTATTCTACTTGTTCTTATTCTTGTGGACTTTGTTTCACACATCAAAGCTTGAACGTTTGAATAAATCGAAATTACTATAGCATTCACTCAAGACACATTTCTTTCTATAGGTCCCTATCAAATAAAAGCAAAAACATAATAAAGTCGAGGCTGTCGTCATACAAACAACGATCCTCTTGCACACCTCTTCAAAAACCCTTTCTCAAAGAGAAAAAGAAAGGTACATGTCAACAGACGTTGGTATTTAATCCAGTTGATGATGTCATTCATTTGTAAAGAATCAGGTGGCATTCAGTATCCAATGAGAATACTTGATAGTAGTTTAACATACAGATTAAGTCAATGTTATTGAATGGACATGCGCTGCCACTGAATACAAGTTTGACTTCTTTACCGATTTCACATTGAAACTGCCATCTTCTTCTCTATTGTTCTTCCTGTTTTATGTTAAGGTGACGGATCCAAACACATTGCAGTGATATTGAAAGTAGCACCCAGCATATATAGCTCTCAATACGTTAGCAAGACCACTTGGGACTGGAGACTTTATCTTTATTTTTAGGAGTGGTAATACCACATTGTCGATGGGACCTTCTTTTTTTTTTTTTTTTTTGAGATTTTGCTAAGTTGACTGAACAAATGATTGATAACTACTGTTGGTGTCTTTATATGGACTAAGAGACAAGAGGAAGTACATTCATTGTAGTCTTTTAGATATCGGGACAGAAATCGATGCTAAATGAACAATTACAAAACATAAGAACTGCTCACAGGGCCCTCACGATCGAGGGGGGGGGGATGAGGTTGGAGTCTCAATTCAAACATTTGTCAGAGCCTCGATAGTCGGAAATTTGAAACACTAGTTAAATTTTTTTCCATATCTTAGTCCAGCACATTTTATGTCATAAAAACATTGCACTAGATTGTAGCTAAGGTGAAATGAGAAATGAAATCTGAAATACAATTTGAATTCTCCATTTCAGTCTAAAAACAACGATATTTTAAATACCATGTGAAATGTTTATATCTTATAAAAAAAATAAGCCAAATGTGGGACAAGATTGTGTCTAAGGTTAGATTGTAACTGACAATTTCTTGATAATTTTGAAACATTATGTGAATTTCTCATATTTCAGCTTCGAAGCGAGTTTGAAAATATGAAGCACCAGTTGGAATTTTTCAAATCTCAGTTTAGCACATTTTATGACAAAAAAAAAAAAACCAAGTCAAATATTGCACCTAATTGCGTCTAAGGTTACCTGATAGTTTACAAATATCTCTGAAAGTGAATGAGGACCCTCCCCTGTTACAACCTTCTGTCCCAAACCAACCATCAGTCATCTCATGGCTTCCCTAACGTATCAATATACTCTTCTCATCAACGTGGCTATGATTTACGAAAGTTAAAACTGCAATCAGGAAGTAATTTTTTTCTGGGAACTATAATTTCTGTTGGAAAATTGACTGCAGAAGATGCAATATAGCTCAACTTTCTGTCAATATCGTTAACTGGTAGTTTTCCAGAAGGAGTAAAAGAAAAAGCAGAAAAAAGCTTATGTTTGAAGTAAATGCTTTCTTTCCTGTTAATTTTCCTGGAAAATATAATATCATAAATATTGTAGATAAAGGCTATCAAAATTATCACCATTTTTTTATTCATAGGAATAATGATTTTTTTTGTTCATTAACTAAGAAATTGCAGACATGAGATCTTTATTTACATGTTGGGTTCATGCAGACAAGGACACCCGCAAGTACCGTTCTTTGCCACGGGGGGGGGGGGGAGCCCACATTTTCCCTGTGCGCCCCTCTCCAACCAATAATGGTGGCTCTCCTCATAGATAATTCTGCTGTTATACTCAGCCCTCCCCCCTGTTAGTTATTTTTAAACTCCCACCGAACCTGCAGACTGCCTTTTTAACATTGTGTAAGCTGTAATTTATGCCGTTTTGTCTCATTTTGAGTTCATCAAATTCGACAGAACCTATTTTTGTGTGTTCACTTTGCAAAACCAATTTTGTCAGTTATTCCAGTTTTTTTTATTTCAATTGAGTCTCCTTTTGACTCTTACATAAGCATTTTTGCCCGGTAGACTATAGGTGTAACATTCCAATATTCATAAAATCACGAAAAGCTCCGCATGTTTTTGTAACGTTTCTTCATAATTAGATCAGATTGATGTTGTTAGGTATCACTATAGCGATATAACTGAGATCTGAAAGTTTAAATAATAACAGATCAGCGGTGTTCTATCAGTATTTGGGTTTATGTTGGTTATCTGATCCTATAGTAGTCTTCCCATAAATTGTCCCAATCAGTTAAAAGCTGTTTCTAAGATGACGTCTTGCCGTGGTTAAACGCCATCATACGATTGTAAAGGAACACCGTCGTATAAAACCTCACTGTCGTTTATACACATATAGTCCAATAGAAAGCATTTTAAGGCACCATCCCTCATCGTAACATTAATTGTCCAATATCATGCTGTTCCAATTATGAAGCTATTAAAACCCATGGAAACATTTTGTTGGTATGGTGTTATTCGTTGACTTCGTGTTGTTTCTTTTAGTCTTATACACATGAACAGTGTTGGTTAGCAAGTTGTTATGAGTTGAGACAAATATCATTGGCCACTAATAAGCCGAAGTCCGTCGGTCACTGTCAATAACTGTAGCAGGGGAGGTGCGAGGATGGGTGGTGTCGTTATGACCTATACCACGGAGTCCCCCTGTCACTGGACCATGGTCGCACTGCCAGGGGATGGGGTTATGATTCAGAGTCATTAATGGGCTAGGGTTCCTCTACCGTACACTGTGATGAGATCAATAGTTGTTTAAACACAATATGAGGATTTGACATCACAAGATAATTTGAATAACTGTGTAAGATATTTCTTTAGTTTAGTATAGTCGATCTTATACACTGATAACAAAGATTAATGCAATTGACATATTAAAGGAGATTGATAGTCTTATTCACTCTCATGTGACGTCACTCTTGTTCTCTCGTTTCTAGTGTACGTCATATTCTTTGAACAAACTCGTGTACAGAGACTAATACCACATAACCAGAGTGTATGATTCCAGACACCTGTGGTACCGATGTTTCACTGATAAGTGAAAAGAGTGACCATAAACAAGTCACGTGTGTAGACTTATCTAGCAGAGATTGACGTCACGTGAAATACTTACAAGACAACCAATCACCTTTAATACCGTCACAACAATGACTGATACAGAACGTTGACACTAAAATAAAGCAACGAGTAACAAACCAGTCACTTTCCGAAAGAATATATTTTCCAAATACATGAATTAATGTAAACTGTTGTACTCTTGTGCATAATTTTATGAAAGTTTTCTACTTGTTACATTCTGATTAATCCAGAATTTCAAATTCTTCCCAAAAAAATTAAGTGGACATTTTCAAGCGTTTGTATGTGTAGCATGACTCATAATTATACTCCGCATGCACCCCAAAAGACATATAAATAATAGTAATTGGCCCATGCGACCTTAACTCCTAAGAGATATTCGATATGGATTGGCCAGTTGACAATAAAAATTAATTTACAGGTTATATCAATTTGAAGTACATCCCCCCTCACGTATTGTAGGTTCAGTACAAGCTATACTAGTTGCAAAATGAACTTTCAATAAGCACTTTAATATGACATTTGTCTACATTTCTGTCCTAAATTGAATAATTTTTAATTTACCCAATTATCCTAACGCCTTCTTTCGTTGGGCTTTCGCAAAAGGAAAGGGCAGACACTTGCCCTATGTAAAAGCAAAATAATAATAAAAACAACAATAATAGTAATAAAAGGAAAGAAAAAAGAACAGAAAAATGCAACAACGTTTTGTGATGAAAGTGTCAATGTAGAAACCTGTCTCCTGCAAAATAAAGAATATGTGGCTGAATTTTACAGGTCCTAGGAGACTTCCATTTCTGCAATCTGAGAGGTACGTTCGTCCAAACATTTACTGTACATAAGCTATGGACAAACCAATCTGGCGCTCTGTGTAATGTCATAACTGCCAGCCCCCTTCCCAGTTCCCCAACTTAACCCTTCCCCCCCCCCTCCCTTCACATAAGTAGGCTCAAATTCATAAGTTCGAGGAGACTATGAAGTGCCATTCCCTTCAATTGAGGTATTTCATCATCTTTATCCGATTACATCTTGTCATAATTATTTATCATCTAACATCAAACTTAGGCTACTTCATCCACCCTCCCCCCCCCCCCCGTCCCCATGACAAGTGATTGCAATCGCAGCGTCGAAACTCTCCCAGGAGGTAAAAACAACTGAATTAATAAACTGAAAGCTTCCCGCCTGAAATTTAAATGATCATAATGGCACCATTGAATAATATGAAAATACATACAATAAAAATAAAACTACGGTTAAAAAAACTGTTTTTTTTTGTCCAATAGATCTCCTCAGTCGAACACTATTACAGTTAATGAATTTTAGCGTTGAGCTGTTCTGATGACTATATTTCAGTAACTATCTACTATTCATCATACAATAGTGTTCTTGGAGGTTTCACCACTTTCCAGATTGATGATACCACTCCCCAGGTCTACTTCCAGTGTTGATACTCAGCTAAATTAAAAACATCGCAAAATGATTTCATAAATTTGCTGTTTTGTCATCTGACGGGATACTTCTATAAGGTGCTCAACCAGTTATATTATAGTCAAATGTATTGTGCTTCGAAGATATTACTCAAACAGACAAGGCACTGCCGGTATAGCGATGCATGTTTACATTAAACGATACCATAGACCGCAGCTCAATGTTAGCATCCTCATCGTAGCCTAAGTTAGTCTACGCCACTTTAATGATACGATATCTGGACAGTGTTTATCCAACGGTCTGAAGCCTATTATCCTCTTGTTGTTGTAGTTCGCTCGATATCGTTGACCTTATTCTTCAAAGCCTACCCATCGGTCACCAATAAGGATTATTATTCACTCAAATGTCGCTGATTCTACTCTGAATACTGTCTCTTGTTCTCTTCTAGGGTGGCTTTATTGACTTACTATTATACCTTACTACTACAGTAATGTTACGTGGGGAACCCAGGCCATAAGTACAGTAAAGAGTTGCTACTATTTACCAGGCACTTTCTTACAGTTTTGTCACTAAGTAAAATTATTACACCACTTTTAATTAAACGAACCTCATAATTACTTTGTAAGCAAGACATATTCTTTACATTTTAATTTGAAAGATGTCTAAAGTTTGAACGAGATATTACATCAACTGGAGACTTAAAGAAACCTTTCTATTTGATTGTCTACTTGGGTAGACATTCAAGTTATTTTCTTTCATGTCGACATTCCGTGACAGTAGACATACAACTTACAGGGATAGTACAAAAATAATTGTCTGATGCAATAGTGCATGCATTATTAGCATGTAAAATAATGTCACACGGCTCAATTTTGAAACAACCAACAATTTAAATATCGAGAGAATTTGGGAATCACTCAGTGTGGCGTCGCCATCGCTGCTGTTTACCTTCAATGGGTGTGTTTGTTGATGATAAGATACCTTCACTGATGACTGTCTTAGTCTCTTGACTGTATTCAGTAACTTGTAGAGTGTGACGTCATTATCACTGATGTTCACCTTCAATGGGTGTATTCGTTGATGATAAGATACCTTCACTGATGCCTGTCTTAATCTTATGACTATATTTAATGTCTTGTATAGGGTGACGTCATTATCACTGATATTTACCTTCAATGGGTGTATTTGTTGATGATAAGATACCTTCACTGATGCCTGTCTTAATCTTATGACTATATTTAATGTCTTGTATAGGGTGACGTCATTATCACTGATGTTCACCTTCAATGGGTGTATTTGTTGATATTTTCACTGATTAATAACATCTTTTCCTCCTTGACTGGTTTGAATGTTTGACGTCTTTGCGGTGCTCATCTTTAAATAATGTCACTTGGCTTAGCGTTTTATCTTCTTCTCCACTCGTGTACACTTGGTATCATCATCTTTAAGGAGGCCTTTTAAGAGACAGGACTTAATAAGGCATCTTCATCTAATGACATTGTTATTCTTGGTGTTTTTCCTTTGTGATTTGTCTTTTCGTCCTGACGATATCATCTACCAGGATCCTTTTTTCTACATTATGGAGAAACAACGAGAGAAAAATCAGCATTATATGAATGTAAATAGACAAGATCAATATTCACCGGTCTTAAATTATGAATCAAAATAGTAAAACAGTACTGCATGTTGATATAACATAACAAAACCTCAGCATCTGTTCCTACTTTACATTTTAAAATTAATCTTGTTGGTGTTTTGTGTGTTGTCATTGTTCTTTTACCTTAATGTAAAGGACTCAGTTTTTTGCATGAGCTACGCTCAGGGTATTATTGCAACACGATGCAAAGTAAACTTTGGATAAGGTGATCTATAAAGACACTAGCAGGCATTTTTATAGCCGGATTGACTAGGAGGTGAACATAACCCAATGCGGTATTCTTATTCTTCCTTTTTTCACAACACTACAGTGGTTTAGAGCCCAGACAGGAGGTTGCAGTTTGTGGACAATTTCACTCCTTGACTTTACATATGACAGTAACAACATGGGCTTCTTCTCAAGTAGTTCAAGTAAGCCTACAAATCGAAAATTAGCGCACCACTCTATGACACACAAAATAATGTTAACTTGTTGCTGGGGGGACACCTATTTTGTGGAGGCCCATAGTCACGCACCCTGCTGGTCCCTGATTTAATCTGAATTGTGTACGTTTCAGTGGAAAATACCTGGAGTACCATTCGATGCTGGTTTTCTCTTTTTTGTTTGTTTATTAAGAAACGAGCAATTATAATTCTATCACTGCCAGTCAATCTTCCCAATTATAAATGTAAAGCCGAGATTTTTTATTATATGTTATATTATGATGTCCACTTGAAACTACCCTTACTTACAGTAGATTAAACCTTGAATTGTTTAATGACATTAACGTCACATCGGTTTCTTTTGGTCTATTCTACAAACGTGGATTCAAGTTTGTCGGTGTGCTAAAAAGGTTTTTGATTATTTTGAAGAAATTATTTTTTGTTGTTGTTGTTGTGCCGGAGTAAATTATAGACAAATATAGACAAAACATCATCATCATTCTCATCATCTTGATTGCCATCACAGAGGTTATCATTATCATGTTTAGCTCAGATACGATAATGATATTCTCCTTAAAGGAAGAATACCACATTCTAACAAAAGACCTATCAAAGTAAATTTCATTACTATCACTGTTGTCAAGACTATCATCATCGTCATCATCACCATCACCATCATAATCACCATCACCATCATCATCATCATCACCACTATCATCATCATCATCATCATCATCATGAACATCATCATCATCATCATCATCATCATCATCATCATCATCTTCACTATGAATGTAACCAACATCACCACTACCATATCCATCATCAATGTTATCAGCATTTTAAGGACCCCTCCTTATCTGATCAGTGGATGAATTTCCATCTTTATTCAGGGTAACCGAGTCATGTATAACAGGAAAAAAGTAAAAGTTTCAAACGCGTGAATAGCTTCGGTTAATCCCCAATAGTGAATGAATGAAAAAAATAAAAGAGAAGAGGCTTGTTAATATTATTAAACAGGTCCTTCACTCCAATGATATTAATTATAAAGGTTTTCATAAAAAAAGAACTTTTCCATTAACCGTGATGTGCAAAGTGTTCCAAATTTTCTGGTTTCCGAACTTTTCATCAGGAAATGTGTGACAAACTTCACACCAGACTTCAATAACTTGGGAAATAAAAACACCCAGGCCTTTAGGTAAACGTAAGAACCGAACAAATATTAGGGTCTTGATGAAGGAAATTTTCCAAGGAATTACAGAATTCTTAGTTAAGATACCCCCTGCACCCAAGATCAAGTTTAAGATTTAATAAAAGTCTCTATACGTATCATCTTCAGACCACCATAAAAATAATGATTAATCATGGTATAACGTTTAACTTTTTCAGTTCGGCAACACCAAATAAAATTATTAATACCCCTATCAACTTTTTTGATAAAAGTGAGTGGTGGCTTTGATAAGACAAGAAACAGGAACACACGCTAAGAGAGATCAAAGGATTTTATACAAAATATTACGGCCGATGGGAGTAATATCTCTAACGGACCAGGTAGCGAGGAGAGATATTTTTAATCTGGACAATTTAGGGAAAAATTGTGTTCAAAGAGATCCTGTTGTTAGTGAGAACAAAACTTCCAAATAACTGATAGATCCATAACTAACAGAAACACCGTTGAACGAAAAAAGAAGGACAATTACGCAAGAGAAGACCGAGAGGAAAAAGAACCAACTTATCGACATGACAAGACAAACTAGATGCTACTTTTCTACTTTATAAGTCAATATAAATAATAAACAGGGTTATAGTTTCATATAATATCAATCCTAGTTTTGGT
Organism: Stichopus chloronotus; assembly: GCA_021234535.1. Lineage (NCBI taxonomy): Eukaryota > Metazoa > Echinodermata > Holothuroidea > Aspidochirotida > Stichopodidae > Stichopus > Stichopus chloronotus. The sequence goes on along the minus strand of CM037833.1, from coordinate 36,329,095 downwards.
TTACTGTTAACGCTAGCATCATAAATTATCTTCTATCTCACATACAGAGAGAGAGAGACAGAAATATCATCACCTATAGTTACTACAGGTATTAATCAATGGCTGTTCATTTTATCAACCAATACATCACTGTAGATTCAAAGTTGTCATTATGGTTTGTACAGTTTTATTCGGGAGAGATAGTAGGCTACAGGTTACTCCTCTCGGTCCCCCATACACGAGTAACTTAATCGACAAGCTCGTATTACACTAGCACTGAGTAAGTAAATCCTGCTCTAACAGTATTCTCATTTAACAATACAATCCCATCTGTAATTATTATGGTAATATATCACGTGATCAAAGTATAGTTACCTTCAAGTGACCTGTCGTGAGATCAAGATGGTAATACTGATGGTATTTATTGCTATCAGGAGCCCAGAAAACTAAAAGAAAGAATATAAATTAAAAGAATTACACGATAAATAACATGAAAGGTATCATAAGCAGTTGATCTTTAGTGAAAACAGAAATCATCTAACGTGCACACAGTGTAATATCAATTAGTAAATGTTTCTTTTTCCCCTGTGATGCCATCGCATTAAATACATAAAGAAAGAATATGAATCAGTTACTATGGTAACTCTGTACCATCATACCTTTCACATTACGGGATCTCAGAGTGTCAGCAGCTTTTCCTAGACGTATCCGTGATGGCAGCACACAATCAGATAGCCTATAATATCAGAGACGAAAAGAAAGAAACGCCGTTCAGCTGAAGAGTGTCAAACTTTTTCAGTAAATTTTATACAAAGTGTGGAGGATATTGCCAACATTTTCATTTTACCCTTGGTAGGCACGTGTGTGTGTAAAAGAAGGAACATTATCTTTCTTGTGTGACTTTACACAAATTAACAAGAGATTTTCCATTTTAATTATCGCTATTTGATTTCTACGCCACAAACTGTCCTAATTAAACTCTGACGAAGACTGTGTACACCACATACATCAGGGATGAAATATAGCGGTCGTCCGAGACGACCAAAATTTCTGTAGGACGACCAAAGTTACTACCTCAGGTTGTCCTTTGGACGACCAAATTTTACCCCCGGTCATTATATTGTGACATAATGTCTATAACCCAACACTGAGATGCAACCAAAATATTTAACCTGCATGAACTCCATTCCAAAACACATCTGTTGTCATTCACAAAAAATTCACCAAAACAACCTTAAATCCACGGTACGTAAAACGCCAAACAAACAGCCTCAGTGTACGATCATGTTTCAACTGATTTTACTGTACCGAACATGCAGATACTGTACACAGCAAGTACCAGATAGCTGACTCGCAGTCCCAGAATTCTGCCATTTTTCTTACTGAAATACTGTGCAATGATATGTGCCACGTGCAAGGAGAGCTGGTACATATATTGTAAAGTTTCTTTGAGTTTCAAGCCCCCATATTTGGGCTAGTCCAGGAAGTACGTAATTCAACCAATCACAGTGCAGAACCTTCCCGCTAGCCTACAGTGTATTTGAGATTAACAAAATGGATTGTTCCAACAGAGGGGTAAAAGATATTTTAGAACCTGTTTGAGTCTTCGGGGTTTTGTTCTCGCGCGGGCGCCAAAAAAAAAAAAAAAGGAAAAAAAAGTCATTTGAAATGAGAGTTGAATGAGCCACTCATATGGTGTGTGTTCAATAGACAAGTCATGCGTACGACTGTCAGACTTTGATTCAAAAGGAATGAATTTTCTAAATAGTGATAGTACCGTCAAGACTAGTAATGTATCATATTTTGATTTGGAACAAACAATACATTATGCAGAGATTTTCTTCTATATGATATATACTTTACAGCATCAGTGATTCTAGATGTTGACATTTTTTTATTATCAATGTGAAAAGGTGGAATTTTACCGGCCTTCTTCTGGAAATCCCCCCCCCCTTCCCTCCCTTCACTCTGGAGAAACCCTGAGAATTACAGTTACAAGTTCAGTAGTAGAATTTAGATGTGGAAAGTTTCAACCTGTGTAAGAAAGACAAATAAAAACATGGTCTTGAATGTGCAAAATACACATTTTGCACATTTCTTGCTTTTATATGTATTTTGTGTTGGACGACCAAATTTTTGGGAGGACAACCTAATTTTCAGTTGCTTAAGGATCATCCCTGTGCATGATAATTTAAAATATCAAACCAAGAAAAGTGGGGAGACCGAGAGATGTACAGTGTAGTCCTACTAGCTGACCGTTCTTTGTGGGTTTTTTATTCATTATTTTATGGAAGCACACCATGTACAACATTAATGATGGTTAGCTAAAAATAAACAGAACTTAGAGGTATGTTCATATCATACATAGTAACATTACCCAAGTAACTTTATTCCTATCGGTCAAAGCCAGAGATCATTTACATAGTAAAGAATGATGTAAATAACATGGCTATTTAAACAAACAATTGACAGGGTGTGATTAATTAGTCATTTACATCATAATTCACGGAGACAATAAAGAGTTACTGATATATTTAGTTACCTAAGAATTAAAATTCAAGTTTATGACTAGTTTGCATTTCATCGCTTGTAACATTAATATGCCGCACTGAAATTCCCTAACATTGTATGCATTCTGTGTATTGTGTGTCAAGATATGTTGCTAGCGATGCGCACAAGTCACAGCCCACAATCAAGGGAGTCTTTACTAAGTTTACAGTCAAAGGAAACTATAGAACAAATGATGTATACACATGCTAGGTGCTATAAACGTAAAAAAAAAGAAAGAAGAAAATAACACACATTCAGAAACACACACAAACTAAAAAGACAAATATATCTGAAAATAAAAGTAGTTCAACTTTTTGTACACTTCAAGTATTATTCAACAGCACAGAAAGTTAATTGACTTTCCTGTTTTTTACCTGACACACTTTCTAGACAGATCATCCTATTCAATAGACAGGTAAAAATATTAATATTGACAATAATCTATGTGAATATAATTAGAAACAAATTTAATACTGATGGAAGGCTATGTTGGATATATTCAACTGTTAATTTATTTTACATTATCTAACTTTTCATAAAATGAATGCCACTATCAAACTGAAAAGCAATTTTTAACCCAACGATCACACTACCCCCTAAAACAGAATGTAGCAGTCTGTCTCTCTCAAAGTTCATTGAACTGCTCCGCGTGCGCGTCTTATTTATCAAGTGTTTCTTTTCACTGCTCCGCGTGCGCCTCTTATTCATCAAGTATTTCTTTTCACTGTCGTCTTTTGTGCTTATATTCTTTCTTTCTTATGTTAATTTCTAATCTCTATTCAACTGTTTGTTATTCTGTGTTTTATTTTTAGTATTTTTATTGTATCTTTCTTTGACTCGTATGTTTATGTTTTTCTTTATATTTTCAACTGTTCCTTTTTCTTTTAGCTCTCAGTAGTGCGTTCAGTTTAACAAGAATAAATTTACACATTAAACCGATGTCTGATTTCATTTGGTTTATTTTCAGGTGTAATAATGTCATAGTAGTACAGTACGTACGGTACGTGTTATCATTGTATAGTCTGTTATTGGTAAATATCATTAACAGGATAATATGGAGCAGACATGAGAGGATGGATTTAACCCCTGAGAGGATGATGAGAGGGTGATGGGAGGGGACAGGGGAGGTCAAAGGAGGGGGATGGGCGGATTGGAGGAGGGTGAAGAGTTAATAATATTGACATAGAATGAATAATGTCTGTTACTGTAAATAGTTGTATAAATCATGCATTAGACGTGAATGTGTCTCATCATTTTAGAGGTTATTTACATCAATATAGTTACAAAGATTACACAATACTGTAGGAATGCTGCTGCTGTACAACACTGTAAAGATACAATGAAAGGATGTAATGTGTGTTTGTGTAGTAAACAGGGTATCATGTTGAGAGGGGTGCCAGGGGGGAGGACCAGGTAAAAGACATGTAGAGGGGTGGGTATGTGAGGGGGGTAGTTGTAGGGTTGACATTAATGGTATGAGGTGTGTGTAGGGGGGTAACAATAAAGGTGATGGTATCTGGTTTGGTGTAATAGGATTGGTGTGAAGGGTATCTATGATAGAGTATGTTAAGACGTACAGTAAAGGGGTGAGGGGGGTTAGGGGTACATAGGCAGGGGTATGATGAGATATGTAATGGGGTGAGATGGTGCAGGTTTGAAGGGGGTACAGGGAGGATCTTGTGTTATTCTTTTAGGGTGTCTTGGTGGGGAGTTTGATAGATGAATGGGGTTAGGTTGTGACGTGTGTTAGGATGACACCACCCCTGGATGAGGTGTGGGGGAGGGGTGAAGGGGATTACAGAATATTAACAGGGTGTGATTTTTCACATCAGTTGTAAGCAAAGTTATTTAATTAAGGAAGTATTGTGTTATTAATTTTGACAGGATCTTTTGTAAATAAATACAGAAATTAAACTATTACTTATAAAAGTATTCATTGCCAATGTAAAATAATAAATGTTGCCACCGAATATTGATGTAAAATGAATATATTTTATCATTATCATTTTGCATTTCATTTTTAATCTTCTGTCATAAATTTAAAGTTTTCCGATATTTTTAACTTTTGTTTTCTTTAAGATATCTTCTTACGATATCACAATAATTATTGAATATTTATTTATCTGTAATTATACTCTGTCTTGATTATATTTCTAACCTTTCACTCATTTCATTATATTTTAATTTTTACTAATTTTTATTTAAAACTAATGTACTTTTACTATAATTTATTCATACAATACACATTTTTCTCAACAGTATTTTGTTTTTATTTTCGTATTGTTTAGTCTCAATTTTTTTTTCTCATATCTTTTCTATTTTATATCTAATCATTATTTTCCTATCAATTTTCAGTTATTTTAATATAATGATTTAGTTTTAATTGAACACATTCTACTTTCCTTACATCCATCATTCCTATTTTCCTGTTTTATTTTTGTATTAATATATTATCTTTTGTTTTTATTATTAATATTATTTACATTATATTCATTAATTATACTTACTTCAGTGCCTTTAATCTTTCATTCTGTTGTAGATAGTTTAATATTTCATTAACTTCTTCTTCTTTCATTTCTGTTCCATCCTCTGTCTGTATCGCCATCCTCTCCATTGATGAGATGTTTGGTAATAATAAACCAGACTTGAGGATAATATTGAGACCATCTTCATCAATCTTATCAAAGGACTTGATTAGACCCACCTGAAATATTGGAATCTGAAGAAAATAAACAAAATAATAAACAATAACATTAATATATCACAATCTGATAACAAAGGAAACAATAATAATAAAAATAATATAAAATATTAATTAGGATACAAATAAGATATTTATTTTAATTTATACACAAAGGGTGACATTTGATTTATTTTTATCATATTTGTGCATTGTTTGTGTTTTATTTTGGAATTCAAGAATTTTTGTCTCTAAATATGAGAACTTTCTTTTTTCATGTTCCTTCTTCATTCTTTTTTTAGTTGAAATGATGAAAAATAACTACATTTATTTCCCATTTTAGTACTTGTGTTTTTACAATGTTTTAATTTTAATATTTTTATGCTAGTATGTTAGTGTTTGTGTTTATTTGGAGTAATTTTAATATTTTTAATCAAGTTGAGGCTGGAAATACTTTTCTTTATATTTTCATCTTTGTGGTGGGAGGATATTGGTTTTGAATCAAGTTGATTTCTTTTTGGTTTATTTTTTGCTAAGGAGGGAGGAATTCATTGGTTAAGTCAGAAAGGAGGTAGTGAGTAGAATAAATATTATTATTATTGGTAATATTTAAGGTTTATTGATGTAACAGATAAACACAAGACAATAATGTTATTAGATTGTAAGGAAAAAGAACTTACTGCAGTTATTATCAATGAGTTTAACTGTTATTGATTGATGTATTTAATCAATATATCCAGGTTAGTTTAAGGTGTTACTTACGTCATGATTGGTTGCTTTCACCAGGAGCTCTATCACTGATCTCTGTACTGACTCACTGCTGTTATTATCAATGAGTTTAACTGTTATTGATTGATGTATTTAATCAATATATCCAGGTTAGTTTAAGGTGTTACTTACGTCATGATTGGTTGCTTTCACCAGGAGCTCTATCACTGATCTCTGTACTGACTTACTGGTTCTATTATTGATGACCAAACCACCAGAACACATCGTTGTAATAGTCTCGATGTCTTCAGGCTGATAGAGAAGAGTGAAATGTATTTAAATGAAATTATTATGACTGCCACAAACCAAAAATATATCCTGCTCGGGAAAATAAATTGAAAGTTATGAACACAGAAAAAGACAAAATGAAGACAAAAGACATAACATACAGCTACAATACAGACATTGATAACATACAGCTAAAGACATTAATAATATACATCTAAATGTTATACAGCTACACACCTTGTAAATCTATAAAGTTCACCTAACCTGTACCTCACTTATTCATTTCCTTAGAAGTGTCAGTTCCTGCAAACCAACAAACTATAAAACTAAAATGCCTGTCATTGAAATTTCCAATGAAATTTCCGTGAATATTTTAAGAGTATTCTTCTTTGTTTTTAATGCGAATTACTAACTCAGATATAAATATCCATGTTAGTCTTATTCATTTAAACTAAGTATTGCAAATATCACGTAATAAATGTTGTATTTAAATAATTTGATAACAAACCAACCGTCTTCCATCCGCCATTTTCCATACCAAGGGACTGAGCTTCATTTGATGATAAAACTGAAGTAAAGAGAATAAACAATATAATATTTCATTAGTTTAAGTATAACATTGTTAAATACTGTACACTTCCCTATAGCATTAATATTGGGTGCTGTAAACACTAAGTCATTGGTTTCAGAGTCATTTACACATCCCTCCAATGAATCGTACAAACTTACCATAAATAACTTCAACACGCATCCAATGTAATGATAACTCCAATCTGATTGGTTAATCTTAATACCCGGTTTACTACATTATGGGTACAGGGGTGTTGTAATATTCAACATTTTCTTTTGTGGCTGCTGTACGCTCGTTCATTGTTTCCGTTCACTGTACTTTGTTTATATGTTTACTTATATTTCTTTCAGTGTGTGGTCTCTGTATTATTTATTTACTGATTTTCCTGGTCACCGCCAAACCCTACGATGTACAATTTTTCCAGCAATCATAGATTCATCTCATTTTTAAGATGCATCATTTAGTCAATTTATTTAACATGTTCAGGACAGAGTGAAAGTTAGTCACAGTCGTTTTAAAGCTGATAAAATTAAATAAATGTGAACTAGTTACAAATCATTCGTGATTTTTAGGATACATGGAATTAGTTTTACATTATAACATTTCAACCTTCGTTATCTGTTTTGGTTTCTTTGGTTAAAGAGTTCCTTTGTTGTTCTAATGTATTTACCAGTGTGAACATATCCCCGTACTACAGTACTGCATGTATGGGGTACAGTGTGTATCCTGTATATAGAATCAGATACGTGCAATGTGTATGCCTGCAGCCAGCAATGGGAAATAACTGAACACAAAAACACAACAATAAATCAACTCGTTACCACAGCCAGCCACGTTCGATCAGCCATACTATTGAAATTTTAACAAAAAAGCAGATTTTAGCACAGAAAAACGAAACAAACGTATATTTCCCTACGGTATTAAAACGATAAAAACGAACTAGTTGGCAGCTCGTTTATTCTGTTAAACCTGAATGTATAACGAAATACCAGAAAATAGATACCCCCCTGTCAAGCTAATTCAACGTCTGAGGATGTGGGGAAGGGGACGGGGTAATTGGAAGATCCCTTGGAACTAATGGCTGTCATATATCTACATTATAGGCAGCTATGGTTATCCATGAATATAAACAAGGATATAAAATACAATACCTAAATTCTGGACTCGTTTTGTAAAGTTACATTCAATGTATCAACAAATTTAATTAATATCTGGATCATAGAATACTATAGTTAATGGACTTACCTATCTGAATGTAGAAGATAAATTATTAATAACTCTTCAACTGAGAAACTAAGAAACAAACAGCTGCTCCCAACAAACATACACCCCTGACCTTCACACACGAATCAGGTAATTCTAACATAGTTACACACAAGAAAATATGAAATCAATATATTGCTGTATTAATAATAACAACTATGCATTATATTGTTGATTTAATAATTGTTTACAACATACCATACCTTTGACATTCCTCGATTTAGCTTCTTCTGGAATAGTGGCTGGATTGATGGATGGCGGCAGTTTACAGTTGTTGAACCTTAGTACAGATAAGATATAAACATTTACTGCTTAGAAATTGTGTACATAAATTCCTGTAAACGATAACAAAGGAACGTACAGTTGTTGTACCTTATAATGATTGTTAACGTGATATGTACATGATTGGTACAAAGTATCTTAATGAATCCATTAATAGTAAGACACTGACATTAATTGGTTTTATTTGATATTATCTTTAACCATACTAATGTTGTGAAAGCAGAAATTACTACGTCTCCCTAGTTTATAGAATAATCATGAAATAAGAAAGTCATAAAAACAACATCCCTTTTTCAGTTTTCGTCAATACCAATATTTTATCTAACTTATTTTGAATACATTACCAACATACTACAGTGTATTGTAACCATTATCGGTAGAGGGACAAAATTAATACTGCAGTCACACATAACTATAACTATATAGTGTAGGGTGGATGTCCCTTATAGGCCTATGTATAATAGCATCCTATAAGATAGAATGTTGACTGATTTTATTTTATTTTGTCTGTATAATTTGTACTGCATATTAATTATATCTTAATAGTTACACTATCATTGATTAGTTACTATCATCAACCTTAATTGCTATACAACTTTATTTATTGTAATAGAGGCAGCCATGTTGTAATAATTCCTTTTATTTATAATAGTAAAAGCCAGTTTTTAATCCAATGTTATTAGTTTACAGTTTTTGTGATACTTGATATAGAGATGTGGAACTGACAGTAGTGTAGCTCACTTCTCTTGAGAATTAAAATCAATCAAAAATTAATATCTACCAATATATCTGACATTTGTTATTTGACTATTATTACCATATTGACCCTATACCTCATGTGACCATCCACGTACTATTTAATACTAACACACATGAGTTATAAATTAAAAGAACACAAATTGTATTTAATTAACGCAGTCCTAATTACTATTGGTACAGAGTCCTTTCCGGTGCTCAGTGTGATGGTGGCCTAAATATTTCCTTTGTTATCTTACCAAAGTTCTTTGAATCTTCTTGATTTTAGTCCAAAGTTTAATAATCCGGTTACTTCTCCCTCGCTGAGTTGTTGGTGACTTCGTTCACTATTGAGTGTACTGTCTCCAGTAATGGATATCTTCTCCACCGATGATAGGCTGGATATACAAAGACCGGACTTAAGTCTGATGTTATCACCGTCGAACCCTCTGAAGGACCATATCAGGGATAGCTTAGATATCGGTATCTGAAGAAATAGGAAAGATAGATCAGAAAAACGATTATCATGGTTAATAAATCGATAAACATAAAAAAGCATATTATTAAAAATGTAAATAATGCTTTAACACTATCGTTCAAATAAAGAAACAATAAGATTAGCAATTTATGTCAATAGTATCGTGATGTGAAGTTATTCATACTAGCAATGGTTTAGATATTTTGTAATCAAAATGATTGCGAAACTTAACTGCAAATTTATCGCACCAAACAGTTGTTAATCTGATTAATGTAAGGAACATACCAACACAAAAAACAAAGAAAAGAGAACAAAAAAAAAAGGAAGAAGAAGAGGACCAAGTGCTGATAAAAACAAACAATACATGAACGAAAACATTAGTTATACTGTGAACATTAATGTGGCCTAAAAACACAAAGCCCTGATGACGAGAAGACAGACTTCAGCTTCCTATCCAGAGCCGATATCTACGGCTCTTATCCTACCGAGAGCAGCCCGGTACAAGGTACTTCACTTCCCCGGGAGTTACTTTAATCCATTCTGTACCCCGGCATTGATTGTTGGTGAAATAAGTTACACAATCCTTCACAGCTTGTGATGCCGATTACTGTACGAACATGTTTACAACATTAAAAAACAAAGACCCTTAAAAACTAATTAAAACAAAAACTACTAGCGAGCCTATGACTGTTATCGCGACTGGCATTTGTTTTTATATTCTGTTCAAGGTTTGAGCCTATCATATCAAAATAAAATGATAGACCTATGATGAGAATAATATTAAACAAATAAACAAAAACAACAAACGAGACTTTAACGAAGTTCTACCGTTACTGTGAATATTTTATGTTAAAAAAGCCTTCTAGAATTATCTTGCACATTTCCAGCTAATACTTTGTTAAAGTTTGGAGTTACCAGCCAGTTTCGTGTCTCGACACATCATAATTGTTAGTTACACATTTCTACTTGACGAAATTCCCTGAGTTTTTCATTACTTTTAAGGATCTAAGTTGAAACTAGAAATTCCAGGACATTTTGGCCAATTCTACCACAAAATATAACTACAGAAATGTTCAAGGGCAATGTACGATTCTTCTTAAAGCACATGCCCGGACGTACTTGTGTAATGTAAAAGGAAAGTATTTGGTACTTTTTTCTTGATGATTATTATTAACAATTATTTGAAATTGATTTAACTGGGACACACGATGTGAGCAATTGTTCCATGACTTCTGGGAAGAAAAGCTAATTTTCCCTGAGTTCGAATTTCTGAAAATCAATCTTTTATTTTCCCCTAAAGATTAACCCTGCCCACGCTTTCAAAGGTATTCTTAATCATACCCTTCATTTCATACCAGACGATTTAAAGTAGGCTAAGTAACTGTTTGCTAATTTAATAATGCTGATAGATCACAGTCTACTAAGTTAGTAATTTAGTCATGAGGTCGTTAGTTGTTTACATTACAATCCTTTACTCCTTTTAAAAGGCTTTTCATTGCTTTTAATTTTCATTTGCTTCTATCACTGATGTACTTTAGTTTTTAATGATACCATGTGATTACTTGTCTGATTTATCCTTTCATTTTAATTTCTACGACTTTACCTTTTGTGCGATATGTATTTAGGTCTAACGTTCACTTAGGCCGCCTCTCTAATTTATTCACAATATTCTTGCATGGCACTGTTCTCATCTCAATGGGTTTTGTGCAATGTTATTACCACTATTATTACCAGCCTACGACGATTTTACTAGGCTACTTTGCTTTATTTACCACATATGCTTATAATAGGCTGACTGCTCTTTTGTTTTTGTGTGCTATGTGCTTGTCAACTTACTTTTTTAGGCGTAGCCTAGGACTAGGTACAGGTTTGTTTGCTACTTTTTCTTAGTTTTTGTGTGCAATGTTTTTGGAGTATGGACTATAGGACCTAGGCCTATAACTTTACTTCACGTAGTTTCTCACGCTATAAATTGATTGAGGTAATGACGCCTTTTTTATTTTGTCTCATTTCAACTTTTTTTAAGCTTCACTCCCATTTGATTGCTTTTGCTTTACTACAGGGCCTCTAGGAAAATAAGCCTTGGAAACTAGACAAAAAAAATTGAGTAAACCTCTCAAAATCCAGTTGAAATAAACAAAAAGAAATTAATAACATAAACTTATTCATCTTCGCAAGGGAAAAAAAAAACACACACATCACTTTGCCATAGGCCGATTGTGTACCAGCGAACCCTTGGCCTAAAGTTAAAAGAAAAATCATATAAGGTCTAACGTTAGTGGATAGGGAAGAAAGGGTAAGCAATAGCCCAACGTTAGGCTTAATCAAATGGCTCAACTACCTCTCCAACATTCAAGTGACTGTACTGGGCTGAGATACAAAAGAAAAATTAAAGCCAACTAAAGTTAAGCCTAACGTAGATTGAGCAATAATTTGTCAGGCCACATAGGGCCTATATGTCATCCAAGTTGTAAGTTCGTCAAAACTAAGTCTCTTGCATGAAATTTTTATCACGGTCCCAGTTTCCAGTTACTGCAATAAGTTATGGGGTAAATTGATTGGATTAAGCAAGCCCTCTCTTTAAATTCTAAGCCACAGGTCGTTCTAAGTTCTAGTGTTAACTTAACGCTCGGACGACCTTTGGCCTTAGTGCGCAAGGAACTTAAACTACACGCCGATAGGCCTAACGTTGCCGACTAAGAATAGATAGCCACAACTTGAACGGAAGACATCACAGTTTTGACAGGTAACAGTCTATGCTTCAAATTAATCCTAGGTCGATTGAAAAATGACTCATATCGTTAATTTAAATCCTCTTACGCGGAAAAGAGCAACACTCCGCCATGGCTATATAATTTCGTCAGCTCTCTTGCACTGGAAAACATGGCCTACCTGGATGGTCCAGCCTGTTCTAATATGAGACACACACGTACCTTGAACAAAAATTTACTGTTATGACCGTCCGGCCGCGTACGTGTAAGTTGTTTTGTTGTGTGCATATGTATGTGCGCACTGTTGTCAAGCCAATGAACGAAATAAACAAGACACAACAACGGGTCCCTTGACAGCTTGAAAAGTACATGCCAATAATGCGTTATACCAGCGAAAAGGTGTAAACACTGAGGTGATCAAATTGAGGACGCTATTTCAGAATGGACATTTGTTTTCTTTTAAAGAATTCGGTGAGCCCTAAAAGACGCTCATATTAACATACGTCTTTGGTAAAGTTGTGCAGTTCATTAATAGAATTAGCAATGTTTCCTTAATCATGTCACTTTATGAGCTGAGTAAGATTTAAATCAAATCATTGTTAATCGAAAGTTTTAACACTAAATTTATATTGATGAGTTTATATATCATTTTATAGACCGGCAATATATAGTATGGGAACCCAGAACATTCATTCAGCTGCAAAAGTACAAAATTTGCTTTAATGGTGTCATCATGCAGGTTTGAGCCCAGAAAATAAGGAGATTACCGCTTGCGAGTACCCTGTATATTTGGCTTCATTGATTTGTTCAGCTGAAAAAAAAAAAACATTATTAAAGTTCTAGTTTAGTAATAGTTATAGTTATACAAATAAATCTCTCTTCCTTAAAAATAAAATAGGACATATACTCATCGACATAGCAATAAAAAAAAAATGTATAGTTTTTATCATTGTTAAACCATCAAGTCTCATCAACAAACATATGTAAAAGATTTATCTTCTCGAAACAGTATGCATGTGAAAATAACGGAAGATGTACCATTTGAATTTTGCAAACTTTTGAGTTTGGGTGAACATATTATTTTTGAGCATGCAACATATATCAGTGGGAAGTTCATTTCTAAAAAAGGTTACGGTCATTTCTTATTTTGATTTATCTATCACTCTGTGTGCCCACCAAAAAATGGTTTTAAAAATATCATTGCTTACTGTGGAACAAAGTCCTCATTTCCCTTTAAACTCTACCATGAGAAAATGACTGTCACTAGGCTCATACTCCGAATATTAACTAGAAAAATTAATTTTCCGAATTCTTGGAAATATGTTATGAGAATAAGAACCATGACAGCTGAGCAAAGTCTTTATGGGCTGCGGGCCCTTCTTTTATCTAGGCCCGAGGGCAGGATAAAGTTGCAGTTATTGACATTTACTCTCTCGCTAAAAAAATAAAAATATCCATGTACCTTTCTAGCTGATAAAAAAAGTCGTAATTGGCTTTCATTGGTATTTTTGTGATCCTTTTAAATGCAAGAGAATGTGTCTTTTCAGCTGAACAAATCGGGTCGATATGGGGCATTGGCCAGTTCCTGCTATTGTCTGAGACAATTTGATGTCATTGTTTCTTTTCTTTTTCTTGTAATCATTGTAAGATGAAATCTTTCAAATACAGAGAGAATTAAGCTTTTCAGCTATATAACATCAAATTTAGGGATAAATTTTACGCTACTGTGTGAGGTCTCGTACAAGATAAAATTTCATGTCACAACTATTTTGACTGTTTGTGAGCCCTAGGGAATATTTTCCAGTGGACTTTTTCAATGTACCATATAGCTGAATGAATTATTGCATATTTTGGCACCGCAATTTTGTCCCGTTCAATTATACTATATATGCTCATATATATGTGGTAATATTATTTGTTGACTCATGGGCACTAACATGGTACATATAATTGGACCATAAAAATATTCGAAACTTTTCTTCTAAATAAACGCTTAGGACTGCCGGATCGTAAAAGAAATTACTGGTGTGTTGGGGTAACATGAAATGTAAAGCATTTATATATCGACAGGTTAATGTTCTACCTTCGGTAATTTTGGTAACAAGTAAGCTATTTGATTATTATTATCATCACCATTAATATCATCATCGTAGGAGGCTAGTCGTCACTATCATCATCGTGGGTCATTATCATCATCATCATCATTACTATCGTCAGTATATTCATCTTAATCGTTATCACCTCAACCATCAACAACCAATCAGTAACATCATTGTCATGGTTGTAGTCGGTATCATCATCTTTATCATCATCTTTGTAATCATCTTCATCATCGTCACCATTATCATCATCATCATTATTATCATCATCATCATTATTATCATCATCATCATCATCATTACTATTGTTAGTATATTCCTCCATTATCATCTCAACCATTATCATCAAATTAATAACATCATCATCATGGTTGTGGTCATTATCATCATCATTATCATCATCATCATCATGTTCGACGTGTCATCATGGTCTTCATAGTACTAGTAATCATGATAATCATTGCATTCTCGATCATCATTATCAATTAGCATTATCAGTATATTCATAGTAATCATCACTGCTATTGTTGCCTTTGGTTCTAGGACTATAACATTATTGATGTCTGAAGCAATATCAATTTCATCAATTATTTCTCATCACCTCCATAATCATCACTAGTCATCATCATCACCATCACCATAATCATCACCATCATCATCATCATCACCATCATGATCATGATCATCATCATTATCATGGTCATCATCGTGTTTATCATCATCACCATCATCCAAGACATCAAAGACACAATTAATAATCCTATTTGTTATTCTTATTCAGGCCGTGAAGGTGAGATGTTTTACAACCTCCAAATTACGACAATAAGTGTGGAGGATTCATGTGGCTCATTTAATTTAAACTTCTCTATGACCAATACTAATGGTGTCTTTGACGACAAAGATGATAATGATGATGATGATGATGATGATGATGGTGCTTATTGGTGATTATTCTGGTGCTAATGGTGATGATACTAACCTTTCTGATAATGATAATGATGTATTTATTGAGAAAAATATCAATCAAGAATATTTTCATCATCCCACTCCTCCTCCTTATCATCATCAACATCATCATCATCATCATCATCGTCATCATCGTTATCATCATCATCATCGTTATTATCATCATCATCATCGTCATCATCACCATCAAAGACATCATATATTCGATTTGTAACTATATTAATATATTTATCATCATGATAATCACAGGCCTAATGTTGAGTGTTATCATCATCACTACAAGCCAGCTCATCGTCATTATTATCATCGTTATCATCTAAGACATCTTCATCAAAGACATCATCGTAATCTTCATAGTCAAATTTAGCATCACCACCATAATTGTCATCATTGTCATAGTTATTATTAATATCCTTTTTAATTCACCAATATCGTTACGATGAAAATTTAACGATCACTATCATCGTCATCACCACCACCACCATCTGATATCATCACCATTATCACCATTATCACCATGATCATCATCATCATCATCATCATCATCATCATCATCATCATCATCATCTGCATCATCACTGTCATTATCGCTAATTGTTGTAATGTATTTTAGGCCTATATTCTTGATGAAGGATTAGCCTTTGCGACACCTTTCCACATATCTCTGCCTCTCTCCACTGCAGATTGAAAGAAAGGTTTTAATGGTTTGCTAGCTTCAGCACATATATCACTTGATTATATTGCGCAATACGTTGCAGGAGAAATGAGATTTC
This sequence comes from Stichopus chloronotus, assembly GCA_021234535.1. Lineage (NCBI taxonomy): Eukaryota > Metazoa > Echinodermata > Holothuroidea > Aspidochirotida > Stichopodidae > Stichopus > Stichopus chloronotus. Next base: position 36,313,012 of record CM037833.1, on the reverse strand, counting down.
ACGCCCCGGTAAACTTGCAGTATCGAGTCTTGCAAAGTATCGCAGCATTGCCGGCCAGAGTTGACTTTATTGGTTTTCTCAGCCTAAAATTTGAAAGGTTATTTGGTACTAATTTAGAATCATAAGTCGTAAGTCTTACGCTTAACCTACTACGCTGCGAGAGCGGTTGTGGTGGTTGAGTGTTCGAAAATGCATACAATTCACAAACGCGTAATCCAACGTAGTCATTTAACAGTAAATATATATTCATATACTATAAATAAGTATCAATCCCCTAACCCTATCCCCTGACCCTATCCCCTAACCCTATTCCCTGACCCTATTCCCTAACCCTATTCCCTAACCCTATTCCCTAACCCTATTCCCTAACCCTATTCCCTAACCCTATTCCCTAACCCTATTCCCTAACCCTATTCCCTAACCCTATTCCCTAACCCTATTCCCTAACCCTATTCCCTAACCCTATTCCCTAACCCTATTCCCTAACCCTATTCCCTAACCCTATTCCCTAACCCTATTCCCTAACCCTATTCCCTAACCCTATTCCCTAACCCTATTCCCTAACCCTATTCCCTAACCCTATTCCCTAACCCTATTCCCTAACCCTATTCCCTAACCCTATTCCCTAACCCTATTCCCTAACCCTGAATCATGACGCCTAACCCGATCCCCTGACCCGATCCCCAAGCCCTGTTTACCGACGCAATCCATTCATCATTCACTAGTCAAGGATGGTAGTGGACCGAATCGAACAATCGAATCGAAGCTAGCGAGCACGTTCATAGGGTACGGATTCTAAAGTTGCGCCGGTTATTTATTCAGTTATTATGTCAAAATAACTTCAGTCACTATTATTTTGTCTCTTTGAAGTTGGAAAATGTAATAATTTGAATGTTCTCGTAACACTTACACTACTGTAGCCTATGGCCTGACACTGGCTGCGATGTAGAACAGTAGGCTGTGTACAGTACCCCGAAATTGGCGCACTTAAGGAATCCATCGCCGATATTTCAAATGTCACAAAGGAGCTCTTATTTAGAGGAAACGTACCTGAAATGGGTTCATAATCGTGAAATACGTAATTGTGCTTAGATTCAAGTAGGTTAGTCTCACTTCAGTAACGTTGCCACAGTGATAGCGAGTAATTTTTGAAGGAAGCACCAATTTGGGGGACTCTCCAACTACGGGGTACTGTATATTTTTGTAGGTACCTGCAGGCCTACTGTACTGCTTTTCCATATTTTTACTCACTGCTGTGAAGAGTTGGCGCACATTATGGTGTAGGCTAAGGCCAAATTCATTGTACTGAAAGGTTTTGTCTTATTATGCCTCGTTAAAGAGCTTAGATTGACCCCACCTCCAGTCCAAGTTCCAACACCTAAATCATTGGCCCCAAAACTTTTTTGACTCAGTCAGAGCCCCGGTTCACAGAATACCACTGCATTGAGGCCCTACATGGGATCTGCCATCAAAACATGTATTGTATTGGTCTGGTATTGGTACAGTTTGCCTGTTATTACCAGCGTTGTCAAATAATAAATAATAAAAAAAAGCCTTGTGTTTTCTTTAATCACGTGGACTATGTGCTATGAGTCCTTCGACCTTAGTTATACCTTGCACTTTGCAGAGTTGTTGTGTTGCATTTTAATAGTAGGCTAGGCCTATTACATTTTAACAGGTTGACTGGCATGTGATATAACTAAGAGAAGTTTGTGGGACTTGGATGAAATTTAACAGAAGAAAAAAAAAAAAAACCTGGGGCAGCCTGCATTAGTACGTCATGTGTAACCAAGGGGGTTTTATGTGTACTGATAATTCCCTCTTTCCTTTTACAGCTCTAGGGTAAATTGGTATTTTCTTTTTCTTGCCACCCCTTTAGCATTCACTGTCCCCTAGCGTTACTAAAATGCCCACTGGTGGGCAGTACCACTCGTGACTGGCAACCACCGTCCTAGAACCCAAGTAGCATTCCCATATGGGACCCAGATCCACTACAACATGGGACCCATATGGGACCTCCCATGTGGGCCCCAGCAGGTTTTGCACCCAAGACCCATGTGGGCCCCATATGGGTTATCCCATATTAACCAAATGGGATCAATCTGGGGCCGGTTAGGGTCCCATCTGGGCTAGTAATATATGGGTAGAATATGGGTTACATTAGGGCTGTCCTTTATGTAAGATACATGGGCTCCATATGGGGCCCATGTGGGTAAGTAGTTGCTGGGTTCAATATGGGAAATCCCATATGGGAGACATATGGGTTGTATCTGGGTTGGCTATCCATTCATATGGGCTACATATGGGGCCCATAGGGGCACTGATAATCCCATATGGGAAATGCATGGGTTTTATCTGGGCTGATAATACATGGGCTGAATATGGCCCATATGGGAACATATGGGTTGCATATGGTGCCCATGTGGGTACGACTTGTGGGCTCAGTATGGGAAATCCCATATGGGCAACAAAATGGATTCTATCTAGGTTCCCAATATGTGGGTAAAATGTGGGCTGAAGATGGCATACCCTGTAATCCATATCCATATGGGGGACATATGGGCACCGTATTGCGGTGCTGGTTTGGGTACAAAGTATGTGGGCCAAATTGGTCTATCCCATACATGCATGAACTTCATGCTTTTTACTGGGCTATATTCTGAATGCTACCAATTTTTGGGATCAATTTAGTGTAAAATCAGTTTCACCATGTACCTAGGGATTCAGCAATAAACAGTACTGACACTCTGAAAATGAACATTTTAAGAATAACCTCACTAGAAGACATGTAAATCAAGGTTGCAAAAATGCTTTATTGTTGTTAATTTATTCCAACCTAACTAAAGAAAAAAAAATGCGATAGGAATTTATGAAATTGACCCATTCTAGAATACTAGAGCAGCAAGGTTACTTTACCATGGGATACCCCACGGGATGATGCTACTCATTCATTACGTGTGTTTCCATCGCAACCATTCTCCCATGGGTATACAGTACAAGTTGTAGCCCTACTAGCAAAGTGCATGACTACAATATCTCATCTTTACCCCTGTAGGATGAGATAATAACCAAAAATGCTCAGTGCATGCATGCATCTGTCTATTGCTGCTCAGTAGTAACATAATTTGGGTAAAAACAAACGAATGTGTGACTAACAACTAAACGTTTCTTCAGAGGATTGCATGTCAACCCATGGCATCCTCAAGAAACCGCATACCATACAAATTCAATCTTCAATTTTAGGATGACATAATTCTCATTCATCTGCTAAGACATACCTTTCCCTGCATATTATCAGGTTTTCTAAAAATAAATAGATAAATAAATAAAAAATCATTTACTTCTGTTTTTCCCACAAAAGTAGTTAGATATAGAACGAAGACATTATTATATTAATTATTACAAGCATTATAAACGGCAAGTTTTGAAGGCAGAACTTGTTTGCCTTACCGCCTAAGATGCCCCTTGCCTATTTGGCTTCATTTGTTAAAAGGATGGTCTAGCCACAAATTTAGCTTGACTATGTTGAAGAGTAAGTTTATCCAACCATTCTGGTGAAACTTCGATTCAGTTCCCATGAGTGGTTCTCAAGATATTACCAGTTAAAGGTACCCACTTTTCTACCAACTGTGAACTTGAGGCAAGCAGGAGTGACATCATCTCCTCACAAGGCTGAATAGTCTTTTGTTTTCTTTATTATTGAATTTATTATTTTGACCTTGAAATCAATAACTGGTCAGCTTAGGTACTGGTTATGTGAAGGTCGCAAAACTCTCATACCCCTCATACATTCGCATTATGATAGCACTAGATATTGAAGTATTAAATTTGTGTAAAGTTTAAAGAAAAACATAAAATGCTTCATCAATGTGGGGAGATGACATCACTCCTGCTTGCTTCAAGTCAACTGTTGGTAACAAATGTGGCAACTCCAACTGCTCATATCTCACACATGGGAATTGAATGGAAGATTCACTGTAATGGTCAGATTAACTTGCTCGACAACATATCAAAGCTGTATTTGTGGCTAGACCATCCTTTTAAGAGTGTGAGTAATGACAGTAAAGACAGTATGATTTATCTATTTCTACGATCTACACAGTTTTTCTTACATTAAAAGTAAGCTTCAAGGTGTTCTTCATTTTTGACAATGCTCACTTTTAACAGTGGTTAAACTCTTGTCCAACTAATGGAGGTAGTTTGCACAAAGACTCTGGTAATTGTATTAGTCTATCCTCAAGATATATCGTGTAATAGATATGTCTATACATGTAGTTTTTGTTTTTAAACATAAAAATCAATTTGCAGAATCTTAGTTTATAGTTCACTTTCATCCTTATCACTGTCTAATTCATCTTGGGGGACCTGTTGCCCGTTTGATCTTCTTTTCCGTCCTTCTTTCATGTCCCATGCATTGTACAGACATACTTTTTTACTTCATCTTGCGTTACTTGTCCAGTCCTCGATTTCTGTCGTACTGCACCTGAAAGTGAAGTCATCGGTGTCAATTTAAAATTACGCTGGAATTTTTTACTTGCATATACAAAAGTGTACATCATCTCAGAATTATTCCATAAGGAACATTTGTAATGAATCGCGTATTCGTATGTATGTCATTCCATGCAAAACCAACAAATTCCCTAAAAATATTGGCTGGTCATCCTCTACCAACCAGGCAGGATTTAAGGAAGGAATTGTGGCAGGAATCACATTTCGTGAACAATCGACTGAGATCGAGGCAATTATAGTGACCAAACTTTAACAAACTGTATCTCAGTAACTACTTGTGTATTCCATTGTTTCTTGTTATTAGCACACAGATGTATGATGGAAACGATTTTCAACCACCTCGGAGATTAGCCAACCCATACTTTCTCTAAAAACACTCATGTTTGGAAATATATACTTTCTGATCCTTGGCTGAATAAAACTATTCTTAACTGCATAAATATCCATTTACGAGCAGTAGATGGTCACGTTTGCTAGTAATGTTTCCCTACAAATATGAAAGTTTCATTTTGGTCTGAAATGGTTTGATTTTGAAGGTTGCTTTAAGGCCCAAAACTCAAATGTTATGGTAACAGATACTAAACATGAAGCACATATGAAAGTAGGAACGAGGAGATGGAGGGAAAAGAAATGATCATGCCATTGAAATTGCGTTCAGGTGTTAATGAGGCTAAATATTAACAATGCTCAACTTTAATAGTATTCTCTGGTAAATGATAAATTTGTGACGATCAACGGTATCATTAGAGCAGTTCATGACAACGTAATTTCTATCATAATTAATCAATCAGACATTTACACTTCGGACTGATATCTTTGTGATAACACGGTTTAGAGAAAACAATTCTACAGATATATTAGTTGAAGTTAAATGCAAACTTTGTGTACTCAGGAATTCACTTACGAAGTATAGCTGTATTGAGCTTCAAAGCCCGGAACTCATTCTTTAGCTCCAGTCCAGTTATACTGGCACGCAACTTCCAGTGTCAGGATGTGTGAAAGTATTGCTTTCACAGTGGCGGGTACATCTGTACCCCCAAGAACAGGGAGTTTCTGCACCTGTGCAATATAGAATGAAGTACTAAAGGTAAGTAAACATTTTTTTTTTTTTTTTCAGAAAAGGACAGCTTTCCAGAAACAACCAGAAACAAATTTCCATTAAGCATGACCACTGTGAAGAAGAACAAAACATGTTTTCTAGAAATTTTTAACTACATGTAAATTACTGTTGTGTAACATACATTTACTAAACTAAAAGCCTAATTCATATATTGATAAAGCCAGAGAACTGCCCATGAACATGGCTACTGTCTCAATGAAAGTGGCACATGGTTTTAACGTCCTGACATTTTTCACGTTTCAAAAATAGCAGGAAGGACGATTGTCACAATTATTAGTTAAAGGTTTGTATTTAGATGTACAACTGCGCAGTTTGAGATATATTCAGAGGAATACAACTGTGAAACTATTAAAGTGTGCACATTTTTACAGAGGCAAACCAAAATTCAACCATCTAGAGAAGCTATGGTCACAGGGAGGAAAGTTGTAAGAGGGTTATGGTAACCTCCCGAAAACAAAAGTGGGTATGCTGTGAATTTTCATGTACAGATTTCGTTTACAGAACTCTATAGTCTAATTAAACTTACAAAAGACACTTGGCTTTGTTATTGTTTCTTTCATGTCAGTGAAAAATAAAATCTTACTGAATGGAGGATAATGTTGTCTGGGGACTGGTCAAGATATCATGCAATGCAGGTTGGGAGGTCAGTGAGATGAATTAGCTTTAGGGGAATGCAATGAAAAGCTTTGGTCGATATATACTGTTCATTATGTGTAACAATAAGGTACTGTATGAATTAAAGTTTTTCTTATCCGCTCCTGGTGCAGCCTAATATTTTCAGCAGGTTTTGGTAACTTGGTATGTAACGCTCTTTTGACGTATCATGAATGCAGTCAGAGCTGATGCATGGATAATACACTTCTGTTGTGCGGGCTGGTTGTAACATTACTCCCTTGAACATACAGTATTCAGTCAATCCTCTATGCTGCATTCACGAATTAGGGTAAAAAGGCAAATGTACTAGCTCGTCTACAGGTAGAGGGACTAGTGTGCAACTGCTTAAACTCTCAAAGTAAATATAGACTTCCCCCTCCTCCACCATCGATAACAGCTCACTCCTAACTGTCACTATCATGCATTCAGGAGCCAGTAGTTAGCTAAAAAGGCAAAAATGGAGTCAAAATTAATCAAACCACAGGGTCGATAATTGATACATACTTTTCTAATGCTCTGAAAAAGCTACCCACACTCCCCTGTTCAGATCCTCGATGTTTGTTACTACCTCCTGAATGTACACTAGCCTATACAGAAAACTACTTTTGCTTATGCAATGTGAATGTGGTATTAAATGAGGCCAACCAAGATTTACAACATTACAGCAAAGTATTAATAAAAATCCGTAAGTTTGCTTGATACATAGCTTACATTGAAAAAAAAAAAGACTGGTTTAGCAAGAGCAGTAGTCAGTCAAAGGGAAGTGCAGAATGATTGTGTTATTTGGTTGACCTACTTTTGTCCCCCCCCAATAAATATCAAGGAAATCTGATTAATATAGCACATTAAGATTTTCTACCTCCTTTTAACATATTTCATCATTCCGTAAAAGTACGTCATCCTTCACTTCAGTCTACAAATCAACATACCACACACAACAGACAGACTTCTATGCACACAGGTACCATTGACCTTTGACTCTTTAGCCAGCTCTAACATACATCAAGTGTCAAATCAAAACAATCTACTTCTTAGCACTCAAATCGACAGAAATTTCCTCCCCGGAGATCTGAAATTTCAGGTTGTATAGGCATATGGGTTTTTAATGTGAAAGTGTGGTTTACTTTCAGAACATAGATGGGTTCATATATGGTGTTTTTGATGTATATTTTTTTCTATTTTCTGTAGAGACGCACTCTCATTTTCTAACACATTGAGTATTTATTCATACTGTAGGAGGTGGTATCGAAAGCACTCCTAGAAATTCTAAGACATATGGATCACATGGGTTCATATTGATCAACCGCATGATGAAAAAAAAGCTTATTTCTGACTACTAGGTACTCAAGGCGAACCCCCAAAAAAGAAGGAAAAATAGAAAATACTAGAAACTGAGAGAATTATCATATGTTGTGGGTAAATGCAGGGAGGGGAGCGCCATTGACTGAAGGCAAATGCTCTTTCCCTAGGCACACACAGGAATGAGGGGATGCATGGAAATTCTCTCAAAGAAATCAAATTATAATTAATATTTTAATTAAACAAGACTTATTTCAAAATTAATGTTTGATTAAACAAGTTAATGATTTGGAATTAATTTTTGGATAAACAAGTTGATAAACTTGATAACTTGACTACATAAAGTAAAAATTTGATTAAACAAATTGTAACGTGAGCAGAAATCACAACAAATTCTATAATACCCACTCACAGAGCGCGTGCGGTGAGTCAATGGGCATCGATGTTCTGTCAGCGCTTCCTTCATAAATGTGTTGTTGTGTGTGGAGGCCTTATCATTTATTGTGCTGGGATAGCGTACCTTCAGTGTGTACGGTAACAGGAGGCGTCTATTCAATTACTGCGTGCGGATGCTGTATTCAGTGCTGGGAGCCTCGATTATCATTTATTGTGCTGGAATAGCGTACGCACTTTCAGTGTGTGTAACAGGAGGCGTCTATTCAATTATTGTGTGCGGATGCTGTATTCAGTGCTGGGAGCCTTATCACTTATTGTGCTGGAATGGCGTACGCACTTTCAGTGTGTGTAACAGGAGGCGTCTATTCAATTTTTGTGTGCGGATGCTGTATTCAGTGCTGGGAGCCTTATCACTTATTGTGCTGGAATGGCGTACGCACTTTCAGTGTGTGTAACAGGAGGCGTCTATTCAATTTTTGTGTGCGGATGCTGTATTCAGTGCTGGGAGCCTTATCATTTATTGTGCTGGGATAACGTACCTTCAGTGTGTACGGTAACAGAGGCATCTATTCAACTATCGTGTATTCAAAGGTGTTACTGAGTTGTCATACATAACATAATCCTATTATCAATTTTGTCGATCTCAATTGCCTGTAAATTTACCTGATTGAGGAAATCAGAGGGAGGAAATTAAACCACAGAAATTGCAATTCTTGTGTTCTCTGTCCATTTTGGTCTTTTGTTTCACTGTTTATTTAAATTCATTGGCACAGCCTATCCAATTGGACTCGACGTAGACGGTGGGGTTACAAAATGAATAATTTGAGTAAAAATATAAATTTGAATCAAACAATTTGTTCGATCAAATAAGTTTTAAGCTGACTAAAGAAATTATAAGTTTGATTACAGAAATAGTTAATTTGATTAAAAGTAACAATAATTGAAATTAATATTGGAGTACAGAAGTTAATCATGTGATTAAAGAAATTAGAAATTTAATTGCACAAATTAATAATTTGAGAGAACAAATTCAAAATGGAAAAAAAAATTGATTTGATTAAGGAAAGTTTTAATTTGAATAATTAACAACTTGAAACATTTGATTGAAAACTTAACAATTTCATTAAACATAAATATTTTGTATGGAGAAGTTTTTATGTGTTCATTTTGCCTCGTTTGTTTATTTTGTGTGTTTTATAACTAGGGAGATTTTCAAGAGATTGAAATGAAAGCCTGTTGAACTGAACTGAACATGTAGCTCACCAACAGAAAGTCCTTATGTAACAACCATCGTGATTGGTTCCATGTTTTCCAACCAATCCCAACTCGCGATACGGTCAATACATGTTTTGTGTGTAAAAAAAGAACAAACGCTATCGCCTGTACTGAAGTCAATGGAACTTCCACATTGGTTTTGTGTTGATACCTTCACAGGCACCTTCCGCGCGCCAGTTTTCTCAAGCGTTTTGTTAGGCCCGTCTTAAAAGAAAGGAGAGAGTTGATCATCCCCGCCCGCATTTTTTATTTGCCGACGCATCTGTTTCGTTTTAATTTTTGAAAATTGCGTCCTTTGGTTTCACATTTTTCAGGGATATTTGAAAATAATAAGTCAACGTACCAAATGTATCAGATTCTGCAAATTTCTTGAGCAAACGAAATCAACCTTGATCGTCACGATCGTTTCAAAACTTTCAGATTTTTTATTCCAACATAGTTGTTTCAATAACATATGGGGCTACAATAGTGACGGAAACAAAAACAGACGGCCATTTTGAACGAAAAATAAAAACACCCTGCATCCCCTCTTTTAGGAAGTCCATCCTTTTTTACATATTTTTTATAATATTTAGACTTTTTAAAAATATTTTTTAGATTGTAAAAATGGTGGGTCCAGTTTGGGGTACTGGTAAGCTGAGACTAGGTCGTATTCAGTTTCCCTATTGACAGAAAATCTAGTCGTCTATATCTTTGTCTATCATAGATAGGTTGGCGGTAACATGCAGTAGTTTTGTTGAAGATGTTTGTAGTCCCGGGATTTTTTTTAGTCGCCATTGCGACCTTGGCTACCGGAATTGCATTGGGTGATTTTTATCAATTACACAATTCCTAATAATCGCAGGCTGAGACGTACGTGCAGTTTGCGCAATAAATTAATAACTAACATCGTTAGATTTTAAAGAAAAATTTCAGAGCTTACCTCGGGGCTCGGGCTCCACTTGGTTCAGACTTGTAAGTGATTTCTTGCTTTTCTTGCTGAAATTGTAGTAGTTTAACTTGCAGTATTTGCTCCAGTCCACATCTGTACGTGAGGCGGACTTAGCTATAATTCGTGGATGATTCTTCTCATTCAAAACTGACACGATGATAACAATGAAGTTCGTAAAGTTGCCTCACGGTGAGATGTAACGGCAAAGCATGCATCGAATAATACGTGATATACTGTGTGAGCAAGTGTGTGCACAATGGTACATACATGTACAGATGCTAACACTAGCTCTGTACGTACTGCATATACTGAGTAACTGCTAACCACGTTTATGAGTCACGATTTCTTTGAAATTGGCGGGCTGTTAGAATTTGCACTGATTTCTTTGTTCTTCAGATAGGGGATACATTTGTTCAGTTATGTTGCCATGGCAAGTTCTTGCTGTTACGTTCTTGCAAAAGGCAAAATTGGATCCATTTAAACACATACATAGTACGGGCATGGAGCTTGATATAGGGTAGTAGAAGCTCCTGGAGTACACAGACATTATTGTGTAGAGTTTGAAGTTGGTGGAGGCAGAGCTGTGTCCGGCACATGTGTACTACTAGATCCACATGGTCGGGGCAGAAATGGGTGGGTGGTGGGAAAGAGGGAGATACAGCGGTACGGGGGGGGGTAGAGGAGAGATCAAAGGGAGGGGCTGACTGTTGGAATTAATGTAGGATGAGGGCCCGTATAGGGGACTTAGGGGATCAGGTGTACAGGAGATGTAAGAATTGAAGGTGATCGATATGATCAATTTGATAAGGAGTTGTAGGCCTGTAAATGCAGGGCCAAAGAAATATATAACAACAACATCTGGGCCTAGCTTTTATTGCCAAGTGATTTTCATTTTTGGAACTGATTGAACTATTTTTGAAATATATGAGCTGGGCCACACAATACTTTCATGGGTGTGCCCAGGTTATTTTAATACGATACCCATATTGGAATTAAACCACATTGAACCCATACCTGATCTTTTCCCCATATTGTTGAGACAGTCCACAGAAAACCTGTATGGGTTTGCCCAGGTAAGTCTGATATGATACCCATATTGGTTAACCCATATTGTACCCACATAGGTACCCCATGTTTACCCCATATAAAGCCCGTATGGGCGGGACCACATAATACCTTTGTGGGTTTGCCCAGGTTATTCTAATATGATACCCATATGGGTTAACCCATATTACACCCACATGTGGTATCCCGTGTTTACCCCATATAAAGCCCATATGGGCTGGACCACAGAAGCCCATGTGGGTATGCCCATATTATTCTAATGTGATACCCATATGGGTTAACCCATATTGCACCCACATGGTTCAACCAATGTTTACCCCATATAAAGCCCATATGGGTTTCACCACATAATACCCATATGGGTATGCCCAGGTTATTCTAATATGATACCCATATGGGTTTACCCATATTGTACCCATATGGGGGTACCCCATGTTTACCCCATATAAAACCCACATGAATGAGCCCATATACTCCCCATATGGGACAGCCCAGTGTAATCCCACCTGACACCCACATGGGTTAGCCCATATTGTGCCCATATACACTGGCCCAGATGGTGCCTATGTGGGACCCATATGGGTCAGCCCTTGTAATTATTCTTGTAGGGTTTCCCATATTCAGCCCATAAGGGCCCCATATGGGTATATGGGTATTCCCAGATGGCCCAGGTAAATCCCACGTGGGCCCCATATGGGAATGCTACCAGGGAATGACACACCCGATTAAGCGTTAGTTACATGCAGTACTCTGTCTGTTCAACCTTTTTCGTAAATCTGAACAAGTAAAGTTTACCACACGTGAACAGAAAGGAGAATATGAGATGATTTCTTACATTCAACCCCCCACCATTTATCCCCCCAAGTGGTAATTCAACATACAGTACTCAGTTCTCTGGTGAAAACTTTTTCCATCCATTGTTCTTAAAATAACACAGGAGTTTAAAGCTACAGTACATGTACAATAGGTCTGAAAATGGATGGAGCATTTTTGTATCATTTAGATTTGACCCAAAGTGCACCTAGAGTAAGATTGGTTGAGTGGATTTCTATACATTTTGGACATTTATGTAATTAGTTTCTGCAGACTTTAGAGATTATGAAATTGCCCATAAATCCTCTAATGAAAAACCATCCATTTTTCTTGAAATGATGAAAAAGCCATGTTTCATGGAAACATCTTTCAAACTAAGCTGCCAAAAGACAAACTAATGAATGATACTCCACAACAGAGAGATAGTAGATACAGCACTCCATTGAAAATCAACCAAATACCTGCAGGTCCATGTACAGATTATGGTCTAATGATTTTGGTCCCTGTGATGGTGGGGCAGAATTTTTGTGTAGGGAACCTGACCTATGTATGGGAATTTCACAACTTACACAGAGATTGACTGCCTCAGGTAGAAATTACACACTTGGGCTGGCCCAGTAACTTTGGTCAATTACCTCTGCAATCTTAGCTGGGACATTGGTTACTCCATCAGCACACAAGAAGGTCTGTTTCTAGGATGTTTATAGGCTACATTCTATTTTGTGTTCTGCATGCTTTTAACTTAATCATGGTAAACTTTCTTAAAATTTCCTGACTTTCTGTGCAGAAATAAAACAACAACCTGATAAGAGAAGCAGAACAAGAAATTTAAGCTAAAACAAAGAAAAGAAAACATGGCCAGGCTTAAGTGAGTGTTGACACAATTACAGTTAACTTAGAGCTTAGAATCGATTAAGTTTCACAACATTTTATCCCTGTGGGGAGAAGGCGAGCGATGACGTTTATTGCCTAATTGGCCGTGAACTGGAAAGATATTATCACAGTGAAGGTCGCTGCGGTGAAAAAAAAAAATCTTGAACCAGGCCACTTGGGGACAGAATCACGCTATGGCAGATTTACCGAACGACGTAAAATTCATCATATTTTATCATCAAGGAGGTTGTATAACCTCCTTGTTATCTTATATACCCTCTTTTCATAAACATTGGGGGGGGGGGGCATTGATCTCTTCTCTCTTGTCATGATAAGTATTCTGAACTAGACATCAACCAGGGTGCATTCCACGTAATGTGGACACCGAAGTTATGCTGCTGAGGTGTTACCGTTCATACGCCAAGGTTTTAGCATTCATGTGCCAACAAACACAGGGGCTACTGTATGTACCTCATAATGCAACATAACCTAACCTGCTGTGCGATGATTGTGCTTCCAACTTGAATCACATGGTTACAACTGTTCTTTCCTATTTGGCAGGAGATAATCATATTTTGTGTTGGCCTTAATGTGTAGTGGGAAACATACCACAGCAGAAACGTTTGAAGCTGCGGTTTTGATCTGGAAGTAGTTTGAAGTACAAACTGTAGTGATTAGGCTAGGCCTTACAAGTTGTACCCCAAGGCTGAATTTTTCGTGCATGCATATGCTGGCATGCCCTGGTGAACAAGGTGAGGGTTGTAAATTGTGCTAGTTAAAATTGTGTCATCATGCACAGGCGGTCTCAAATGGCACACAATTTGCCTACCCTTGCTGTACTTTACTGTAAGTGATAATACTGTACCTTGGTTACCAAACTTGGTTGGCAAACCAGTTTTGGTGTAAGCACCGTCATATACTGTAGGCCTATTTATGCCAAGGTCAGCAGGTACACTGTATACTGTATGTGCATTTAAAACATATGGTACTTGAGATTCAACTTTGACCCCCTTAGCTAATTGCAAGGTACTGTAAGGCTTCTTTGCCATAATTTGAAATGTAATTCAGTGAAGTTAACTGAAAATACATTCAAAATCACCACAAAATCATTCATAACTGACCAATGTTCTCACCAGCTGCTATGTACTGTAGCCCACACAATGTAGCCGTAATACTGATCAGTAAACACAAGAATAGTCTAAGCTACCGTATGATGTTCTACTGATTTTGATTGAGAATAACATGAATGTGCTTATTAATTTTTTTACTAGACATAACTTTGTGATGAGTATCAAGCCTGTAGCCAGCCCATGTGGAGGGGTGGGTCTTTTTCCACGATGCGGATCTTTTTCCAAATATGGAAGCGGCTGGCGCATGCTGTAAGCATGCAGTTGCTAGGGTTCCGGGACATTTTCCGGGGAAATTTTGAGATCTGCAGATTTACCGCAACGTCGAGGATTTTAAAGGACTACTGTACAAGAGACCTTCTGTCGTAGACAATTTCCATAAATAGTAGACAGTCCAGGGGCGTAGCCAGGAATATGCCAAGGGGGGTGCGAACTCGTGAAGACTATCGAAGCGGAGCGCCACCATCGGTTAAGGTAGAGTGTCCTAGAAAATTTTGAATTTTTACAAACCCCCCAGATGGCCAGAAATAGCCCTTCCCAGGTCTTTCAGTTGCATGAACCCAGCCTTGAAATATAGATCTCATGTCTACAATTTCTCAATTACTGAGAAAACAATTAGTCTGTGAAAAATGGTGCAATGCCGAAATGAGCATTCAAAGAAACGTTTGGCTCTACAAACCACTCAGTAAAAGACGGCCCTTCGTGGGTGTTTTACATGCAAACATACAGGCTCCCAACCCTGCATTCCACCCTGCCACATAAATTTAGGGAAGTATGTGGCAATTGCTATTTAGCGATGTTGCGGGAAAAAGCGAAAATGAGATCAAGCAGGGTCACCCTTTTTGCCCTCCTTTCCCTGGCTGTGCCTATGCTCCTGGCTATTTCTGGCAAAAGCCTTAAAAAAAAAAAAAAAACACAATATGGCGGAGGGTGGGTGGTTGCCTCATTCGCCCCCTCCTTGGCTAAACGCCTGAGTAGACACTCTTTGGTAGTCGTGGCGGCTTGAACAGGGCTTAAAGTGTACCGACTGCACCTGACTACAATTGAACATATTTAGTCATGCCCGGCGACGTCTTACGACACAACTGAACTCTAGTTGTGGAACTGGTCACACCGCCACACGTTTTTGAGCTTATTATCTCGTCACCCCACATAGTATATATATGTCGTGATGACATATTGTAGTCAGTTTGGGCCTGTATACATTTTATGACGTAAGTGGAAAGGTTTTATCTTCCTGCTAAAAGTGAATGGAAATTCGGCCTCAATAAGTCACGATAAAAAATATTTCACAGTGTAGCTGACCCTTCAAACACCGGGCTGGAAAAATGGACCTCCTTCAAGTTGGGGTGGGTCGTTGGAATGCTCCGACCCCCTTGCCAACGGGCCTGAGTATTCTATACCTTCTACATGAACCAGGCTGTTGTGCTGTTATCTACGTTAATCTTAATTGAGTTAGCTGCAGAGTGAAATGCTTTGTTGCTGTAGTTTGAAGACACCAGACAATACAGCAAAGCAAATTTATGCACATGTCAATTCAATAATGTATGTGATTCATATTGCTGTGAATTTGTATAAAACATTTGACAAGTATACTAAGGATGGCTGATGAGATGCATTTACGTTCAATATTATGTTCATTACACAGACACCAAAAGTGGGGTAGATGTCTTTGAAATGAACCCACCATTTGCCACTAACATTGTCAAGTACTGCACTATGTGAAGGTCTGTAATCTGCAGACATTAAGTAACCATTGCAACTTGAACTGTAATAATATAGACAAAATTCAGAGTTAATTATTTCTACCGCAATAATTACATCCAGTTCAGTCTGCAGTTGGCATGTGAAAACTTTACTTTTGTGTCTCAATAATAAAATGTAACATTCAAGATCAACTATTACAAACAACAGTGAACATCATTAAGTCACCTCACAAGCATGTTGTTTACATGTTAATGTTCCAGTATGTATATACCAACACAATGGCAACATCAAATAAAGAATCACATTTTTGTTTTGTACCCAAATGTCCCACTCACATTGCCCAATATTGTGGTCTTACACATACCATACCCTCAGGCTTTTCCTGTTCTGCCATCTGCTATTAGCTAAGGTTGCCAAATTTACAATTTTCAATCCCCCAACACTTGAGACAGGACTCAGCAATCTTGGGTCCAAGCTATGCTCATTTTCATTGCATTGAAGGTACAGTACAGTAAATATTGTTATGTAAGCTATCATTGCCTCATATTGAAACCCCAAAAAATTTCACTGTGTTGGAAGTCAGCTATTAATATAGTGTGTATATTGTAATGAAAATCATGTACAGATAGTTTAGGTTTAAATGTTTTTTTTTCTTTTGTCAAAATAGATTATGGATGTGAGTGCTGAGTTTCCATTGCAATGGATCAAGATGAAAAACACAATACAGATACAAGCTACAGGTATTAAAATGCTAGAACAACCATCTGGTTAGAGTTCCATGAATAGCATTGTAAATAAAGTATCATTGACAAATCAGTTAGTAGGCCTACTGTTGTAACAAGTTCTATGTACATTCAAAACAATCAAAGAAATTTACTCTCTGACTGTCAATATCTCTGAAGATGATCTAGATTGTGGATCAAAAATTTTGTATCAAATTTAGACGTCAGATACGATAAAATTACAGCTCTCTCTGTATGTCTTGATTATTATATATTGAGAGTCAAAATGACTGCAACCAAAATTAATGTCATTTAATTGTTTTAGTGTAATTGAAGTCACACACATGCCTCCAGTATGTGACCCAGCCATGCAGATGCACAACCAAGGTGTATGTACCTGTCTGTATTAAACGTCATTGGTTTGCTGAAGTTTCAAAATTCCATTCATATGCTTGTGATTCCTCCCATGTTTGTTCCAATAAGGGGAGGATATTAATTTTAATTAACTTGAATAGAATAGTGTTAACATGTTAGTATAGCTATTATCATTAATATTGAAGGTAGTCACTCATCACCTCAAGCAAGCTACATTTTTGACTAATGGCAAGCAAATTCTCAATTGGTTCTGATGTTTCATTGACAGCAAACTTGAAAGAAGCAGAGTAGCTGAAATTACACAGTATAAACAGGGGCCCATTGTTTTGTGGAGGAATTTTAGACAGTGTGTGGAGGGGCAAGTTGTAAGTGGTTTGGAAAATTGGAAAACTCTGGGGTGATGAGTCTCCGTCTTTAAGAGGTCTGTTGCAGTAACCCAAACATGTAAATATTTTAAAACATATTCAAAAGATACTATGGCAAGTTGGCAACAATATGAATTGATTTTGAAAGTTTACTGACATATAATGTAAAGGCCAGGTCACACTAGTTCATTTCAACATGTGCTTCCACTTTCAACTTAAATAGCACAACCGAGCTGCTGGTTATATTAATGAATGCAAAATGTCAACGTAAAATTCAATTAACCTATTCGGGTCAACCACCACTGAAAGGAAACATGATACTGTTCTATTCCGAACAGCTTTTACATATGATCAACTGTAATTGCCCTGTTTTAGTTGCAAATTGAATTGAGCGTTGAATCGTGCTAGTGTGACCCGGTCTTAATTATCATATACACTTAAGTGTATAATATGGTATGATTATGTTAGACTCATGCAGAAAGGACTGCGTCACAGGTCAAAGGTCACATCACCCTACACCAGTTTGATATTCTGTCAACTTTCTTTCTGCTGAATGTGAAACCAATAGACTAGTCTGTTAATAATGTGGCTGCTTTTCACACTTTTTTATTTTATTCACTGTAATGTTGATTACATATTTGTCTTCTTTGATGTAGATAATACTAACATATATATTTTTTTATTTGTAGTTATTGTGGTTTGGCTGCCAGAAATCCCTTTTAAAAGACATTAAGATTTTAATACTAGAGAAAAGCTTTTCCTAGATTGATAACTGTGGGAATATTTGATGCTTATGAATGTATTACGAATCTCCTGATTTCTTTTGATACTAAATTGAGATTCTGGTTGTGAGTTTGTTTCGTGTCTGGTCATTTTGCAGGTTGTAAGATGATGTTGTCCTGGTTCATTAACATCACTTGGTCTACACTTTTGGTTCCTTGCGTCAGGGAAAAACCTATGCAGTCAGGTTGGCGAGTGTGTGTGCATCTGTGACACTTGCTAAGGTACGCTGTGTAACTCAATACGGGAAAGTCAGATACTAAAAGTCAAACTTGGTATGTAGGTTTGCCATAGTGAGAAGGTGTGCCCTATTGTTTTTGGTGGAGGTCAAAGGTCATCTGGGAGAACTGGGGGCAAAAGTCCGTTTTGCTTGGGTACACTTTTACTCAATAGGAGAAAGTCAGATGAAAGTTAAACTTGGTATGTAGGTTTGCCATATTGAGAAGGTGTTCCCTATTGTTTTTGGTGGAGGTCAAAGTCATCTTGGGGAACTGGGGGCAAAAGTTTGTTTTGCTTGGGTACACTGTAACCCAATAGGGGAAGGTCAGATGAAAGTCAAACTTACAGTAGTATGTAGGGTTGTCATATTGAGAAGGAGTACCCTATTGTTTTTTGTTGGAGGTCAAAGGTCATCTGGGTAAACTGGGGTCATAACTCTGAAAACTTTGTTATGCTAAGGATGCTCATGTGTTCCGTCAGTCAACCTCCAGTGCATCATGGGAGTACTGCTTGAGTTAGCAGTTTCTTGATCAAATGAAGAAGCAGCAGTGTGCTGTTTGCAGTACTGTAGGTGGTCACACCAGACAAGTTTTGGCTGGATCAGATTACCTCTTTGTGCGTGTGTGCTAATGTGTTCATTCATGTAAGTGTCTTTTCAATTATTGAAGGGGGTAGGACACAATGAAAGAAAATAAGTCAGTTGGTGTTCTTACGAGTTTAAACTAGACTCCAGAAGCTCCCTCCAGGGCATGTTGTCAGTTTGGTGGACTTTCAAGGGGCATAGATGTGGTAAGGCTTATTGCAATTTGCAGAGATTCACAGAGCTGTTTGTGTATTGTAAAATGAATGGGATATTGCTGTACATTGCAGACCTAAATCAACATCTTAAATTCATTGCATTAATTGAAATGGCTTTTTTGATATTTATGAATTCAGGCATATAATTTTATAGTATGTATATTTCAAGTACAAGGAACCATAGTACCCTTTGGCTGTTGTGGAATCATGCAAAATAGTTCTTCTCTTACAGATTGTATGTACTGTAACACTGTTGATGGTTGGTCACATTATTGCTATGGAAGTGGTTCCATGTGGGTGCGTGTTTGTCATGTTTAGGGTCCAATGTCTGGAATGGGCCATTTTATAAAAGCATGAAATATGTTTCTCTCTACAGAGTTCATGGTCAGAAATGGGTCATATGGGATGTCGTACAAAATAATGCAATATACTCCCTTTTACTTCATAATTTACATTGCATGCATACTCTCCATCTTTGCAAGGAACCACATTACCCTTGTGCTCTTGTTTTTCAAGATAAGTACTCAGTAAGGAAGTACAATCACAAATACACTGTGGGAGAGAGTTCCAGAGTTTAGGAGCGGCAACAGAAAATGCTTTATTGCCTGCAGTTGTGGACATATCATTCTAATTTTTTAGTCATGTGACAGGAAGATGAGTCATCAAGTTTGCACTGATACAATATCATGATATTTCTGGAGTATTGCCAGAACATTTGCCATACTGATGTGGAAGTTTCTTTAATTTATTTAATTTATTTTCAGCTCTGTGTGTAAACTCACTGCACAAGTGCACATTAAAATGCAAGACTGGTGAACTGTAACAAGTCATTAGTTATCATTCCTGATAAAATCTTTTTCAGGAACCTTTTTGACTTTTTCAATATTCTCAAATGAATTCTAACCGCACACAATGTTCAGAATTTATGGAACCATCTTTTAATGTAAGTCGTCTCACTTTAATATAGAGTAAATTATGTTTAGATCAATTTTGTAGTCTGTTTTCACAAGTTTGGACTCTTGTTGACAAAGAGTTGCTACCTACTCAAGGCAACCAGGTTACATTGATATTGTGATGGACAGGTTTTGATTGTCTCTTCTCTGAAATAAGTTTGTGATTTCAAAATCGGAAAAACAAAATGTGCTTTCATGTTCCACATTGGTAGGTTCTAGTCTGTGTATGGCCCAAGGTGTTTAAAATAGTGATGTCATAATGCATATTCATTATTAGGAGGGGCTTAATTATTACTGTAGCTGTTGCTAGGGATTCAATAACCATTCATCCTATTGTGCGAAAACTTAACACAATAATGTTTGCACAGTACATTGTGGTACAAGTTAATATGCAGGACTGGTGTGGGGTGTTGGAACTAATATCTGTACTTATGACAATAAATCTCAAAATGAAGTTATGTCTATCACTGTGTTACCTATTTGGTGTATACAGAAGGATGTGTTTTGTTGATTGTCCTGGTTTTGGTGGTTAAATGGGGGAGTTGGGACAGTTTTATGTACTAATGAGAAATTAATAGCAGTAGACCAATTTTGCAATACTAATATTTAACTAACCCAACAAGGGTAGGGAGGAAAGTTTGCACTACAAGTTTTGGTAAGAGCTTTGCCATCCTATCTGTGACATCATCATCAAATTGTGCTTTTAGCAAGAGAAGATATTAAAGGAGCTTATTGAGTTGATAAACTTTATTTTGTGACCAGCTTGAAAGAAACCATTACATGACAAAACTTCCACGTGGCCTCATTATTGTCCCTATTTCTACTGTTACTGAAAATATGAGAAATTGTAATATCTTTATGAACAGGAATTGCCTATGGTAATTACATTATAGTAAAAAGAGTGTGTTCACAGATTTTCATAAAGTGGTTTTAATTGTTAATTGCCCTATCATTATTGCTTCACTTGTGTGTCATATGTTCAGAATCTCTTAGGTTGACCATTTACCATCAACATACGTAGTGATACTCAACAGGTGTAACAAAATACTCTGAAATTTTTGAACCAACCCAATGAGCCTCTTTAAGTGGAAAATTAAGACCATGAAAGGTCAGTGTAGGTCATATGATGAAACTCTGTGAAGATAATCTCTTGAAAGTGTATTTGTCTTGAATATCTTTGTAGAAAAATCATTTCCCCAGTAAAACTAAATTAAACCGAATAATGATGATAATAACTGGGCTTTGTCATCATCTCAATGAATGAAGATTAATATAGACTGTAATGCTCTATCACATGAAAATGTCCGTGATGCCCTACCTTGTAAACACGATATCTCTAGAAGGAAAGCTTAGACAGATCCCATATTTGGTATGCAGGTGTACCACATTGAGTAGAAGAACCCTACTGTTTTGGTGTAGGCCATAAGGGGTCAACAGGGGTTTCCTTAGTAGAACTAAACTGAGTGATGATAATAACTGGGCTTTGTCATCATTTCAATGCATGAAGATTAATCACATGAACAAATGAAAACAGTATTTGGTTTTTGTGGAGTCCAGGACTGTTTAAGTTTACTATTATCATTGGACCAAAGTTTGGGATGCAGTAAGTTGGATGTTAAAAAGGCACCATGTATTAACTGCATTTGGCCGCGTTTTTCAACTACCATGTTGTCTGAAAATTTCATTGAGGTCAAAGGTCACCACAGGTCAACTTGTGTCACATGATCAGCAATGTGGACCACAATGCACTCTTCAATCTAGTTTGTAATATTTGTTCCATTTCTACCACAGAGGTACCTCACCACAACATGAGAATCCATCTGTTCTGACTGACAGCTAACTAGACATGAAAGGTCAGTGGCAAGCAGCACAAGAGTACACAACTACTACCAAATAGATTAAAGGGAAATAGGGCGTTTGTTTTAGAGAAAACATCCATATTTTTGAAACCAATGTTTGTGGACGTAGAATGATAGATTATTCAAAATAAGGAAGGGCAGTAGCCTTCTTTTCAAGAAATAAGCTTTTCACTAATAGAAATCCAGTTATTTCTTACTCAACACTAATTTGTTCACCCAAACTTCTCAAAATTCAAATGATGCATGTTCCGTTACTCATCACATGCATAATGTTTTGAGGAGATGAAGCTTTTGCAAGTGTTTATTGATGAGATTGGATGGTTTAACAATGACTAACTCTACTTCTTTTGTATGTCATGTTGGTGTATTCTAAACGCCCTATTTCCCTTTAAGGTTCACTTCAATGGAGGTAAGTTCAACCTGAGCGATATTAACATTATCATATGTCGCCCTCTATTACCTCTTCTCAATGTAGTCTCTATCTTTGCCTTGATGATAATTATAAGTCAAAATCTGTTGACAAGTAGCTTACTGCTACTGAATATATGTACTGATCAGTGTTACATGTGTTTATGTACATGGAATTTGGTGGACATATTACAGCTGTCTATGGAAATGTAACAAAAGATTCCGTAGTAATATCTGGCTATAATATCTTGTAAAAAGTTCTTTGGGTGTATTTTTTTCTTCTTTCATGTAATAAGAATTGCATAGTGATTGTGAGGAAACTACATTACTTGCATAACATGTGTGAAGTTTAAAGAGATAGACTAGCAATAGTGCTACCATGAACTTAGTTAAAAAATGGTGTGAACTTGAAAATATTAAAAATAAAAATACTTTGATTTTTCAGTCTTGCGTTGTTTGTGTTCATTTGTAACGTTGACGTTAATTATCAACAGCAACAAACATTAAATTAACTAGGAAGTAGTGCACATACTGTAGAATGTATCATGTTAACATTTATTTAAGGATCACATACACACACTCTCTAAAATGTCCATATATATAACACAACCAAATAATGTGATTGTTTTTAATACATACCCTATCAGAGGAGACAACCCAATATTTTCTTGTTAGGATCTGGAGGCAATGTAGCTTTCACTCTCTACTGGTAAAAATGATTTCATGTGCCTTTTATGATAGCTTCCTTTTATCAGTCTAGCGCCCTCAACTTACATTTCATTTGAAAGGGTGTTTTTCGCATCCTTGCTATCACACAGTGCAATGGGCTTGAAGAGAGGGTAACAGTTTAATATAATATAGTAACAGTGAAATGAAAAGTAAATGATAGGGTCATTTCAAATGAAGTCTTGAAATAGCTTCTCAGGCCACCTCTCAGATTTGACTGTTTTCATATGTAGTGGTTGGTATTTTAAGAGCAAAACCCAAAATGTCAACATTCTTGGCTTTATACTTCTCAAAGTTGACTATTCAAAGTTGGTTGATACACCCTCCATTTGCAGTCTGGTAAATGTCCATCTTCTGTATACGTCACTTTCCACAATGTTCCTTCCGTAATATGATCACGGAAAGAACTATTTAGGCCTACCTGTTTCTCCTTAGACTTAGTTGTGACTGCACATTAATAAAGTAATTTCAGAATGAAGGAGAGGAAGTCTGAAAACATGGATTTCCTGATGTTACTGATTTACTCTGTGTGGAGCCATATCTGATATGTTAGTAAGTTGAGAGATTTAACATTTTTCGTCAGAGGTTACATTGCACCACTAAACACAGAGCTGTATAACCTAATTGAAAGAGATAGTTGTGACAGTACAGTATTAATTAAAATTCATTTCCAACATAGTATTCATACAGTACATAGGTATATTATAATTAGTCGCTTTCATTTTATAATGATAATTCAGTTCCAATGATATATTCATGACACAGTATTATTATAGTTTTAGTGATATAATTAATGAATGTTTGTTCTGTCATCATAGTTCCACATATAGAACTGATCATGTCTGTCCCCATAGTAGCCTGTATATTACTGATCATGTCTGTCCTCATAGCCTTACTTATGTAAATGATCATGTCTGCCCCCTTTTTCACTATGTTACTGATCATATCTTGATTATCTTCCCTCATAGTCTCACTTAATATGTTAACTGATCATGTTTGGTCTCACAGTCTCTTTTATATAATGTCTGTCCTCCTAGTCTCACTTACACTGATCACGTCTGTCATATTCTTTCTTATTTTATTGATCATGTCTGTCCTTAAAGAATCCTTTCATGTTACTGGGCATGTCTGTCTTCATAGTCTCTTTTTTGCTACTGATCATGTCTGTTTTTATATCCTCAATTATGTTACTGATCATGTCTGTCCTTATAGCTTCACTTATGTTACTGATCTTATCTGTCCTCGTAGTTTCGCTTATGCTATTGATCATGTATGTCCTCATAGTCCCACTTATTCTGATCTAAATATTCTCATAGACTCATTTATAGTAATATGTAACTGATCATGTCTGTCCTTTCATTCTCACTTATGCAGACCTTTAATTCTGAGGAATGCGAGTGTGATCTTACACCATCACTCACCTCAAATCACTGTAAGGATACTGAATTTTTACACAGCTAGATAAGAATGGGAACTAACTTAAACTATAACACTTTAATAAAATAGCACACCTACCACACTCCATAACTTTCTGAGAAGTGTGATTTGTAGCACATCTGTAAACTCTTAAACTTAAGGCCTGCTTATATTACTGATCGTGGCTGTCTTCATAGTTTCACTTAATATGTTACTGATCATGTCTGTCCTCATAGTCGCCCTCCATAGGTATCCCTCCTTTAAAAATGTGGATGAATCTAAGCTTAGGCTCAGGAGAAGATGAGTACTAGTACAGCTTCAGAACTTCAGGTATCATTAACAAAGAGGATTGTAAAATATATGTACACTCATCATCAGTAGACCATTTGGTATGTATACTCATTATCAGCAGCCTATCTGGTATATACACTCATTGTCAGTGGACTACCTGGTATGTATACTCATTATCAGAAGACTACCTGGTATGTATACTCATTATCAGGAGAATACCTTTTATTTGTCAAGATCAGTACAACCACTGATAAAGATTGGTTACGCCATAGGTGAATCTTCAAACCGGTCATATAGCTTGTAGTAGTTTGTTTTGCTAGAAGGGTCAGTGTTACATATTATAAAGTATGTCATAAGCCACATTGGTCAATGTTTCATATAAACTACAATGACAACAAAGATTTATTTCAAGTTTTAGTGTTCTTCTGAGTGAGTTTGACTCAGTTTTATGTCTTATTTAGTTTTGCTTCAAATTATTCATTTCTTGTCATGGGTGCGGGTCCAGGGGGAACAGGAGACATGACCCCCCTTTACAGGTGGGCGTATAGAGTAAAACAAAATAAACCCCACCTTTCGGTCCAAGAAAAATCGAAATGTCCCTTAGATATTCTCATCAAAAGCTGATGTGAGGAACTGAAGGAATCATGTTACATTGGCAAAGCATTTTGAAGACTATTGTGTGAAATGATCAAATATGTAGAAATTGACATATTGTAACAAACATGTTATGCTGTAATACTTTACTTTGTTTTAATAAGATCATGGAATCACCATGTTCTGAAAATGTTATTGTCTTTAGTTAGTCTCCCTAAACTATGTGCTCACACTCACGTCACTGCATCATACATTGGTCTATGTTTTATGTATTAGCACTCTACTGTGCATACTCAAGCCAAAAGGTAAGCAGAAAGAAGTCAGCCAAAATGATGAAACAATAGCTTAATGTTGGAGGCGTCACAGAGCTCTCCCCCCCCCCCCCCTTCCCATCCTCATTTTAAAAGGGATTGGCATGCCTGTCTCTTATTGATGCCTAATCAAGTTTCACTGTGGTGGTGTCATGGTTATTATTTCCCTTGTATTGTGCTAATAATCTGTGTTTTGACTCTCTACAGATTTGATGAAAGAATAGCTTAATCTCAGAACTACTGTAAACCTCATCATGGAATCCTGTTTTGAAGTGAGCAATGAAAATGTATCAAGCCAAGAAATTACTCTGGCTGTTCATACCTCAGAGGCCAACTGTCTGTTACAGTACTATCATCAGCAGGTTCTGGCTACTCATACCTCAAGGACCAACATCTCATTAGGAGGTACTGTATAGATTGATGCAGTAGGTTTAATTGTACAACACTAAGTATTGCTTTCGATGATGAGATATCAGTCATGATTTGGTGTGTGTGTGTATATGTGAGTGAGTTATGTGATGTTAAACCTGTCCACATAGTTTTCTCACACAATATCTTGGTAAAGGTATGCAAATTTTTGAAGTTCTGATACTTGGTATGTAGCTGCCCTATATCAAGTGAAAGAACCCTATTGATCTGGCAGATATCCAAGGTCATCAGCAGTCACCAGAGGTAAAAAAATTGTAAACTTTGTCAACATAATATCTCCTGGTAGGAATCATGGAAACTTCTTATACCTGGCATGTGAATGTAATAAATCAAGGTAGAAGAAGAACTCTATTGTTTTCGTGAAGGTCAAAGGTCTTTTCAGGTCACCAGAGGTCCAAGAAAGAAAAAATTGTCAACATGATATCTCAAGGTAGATATTAAGAAAACTTTTGATACTAGCATGTAAATGCGTTATATCAAGCGAAGCAACTTATCCTTATTTTTTTTTTGGGGGGGGGGGGGGGGACAAAGGTAGATTATGCCACCCGATGGAAAACATTAAACACATTATATTTCTAGATAAGTATCAAGGCAAGGTTTGAAATTAGTATCAATGCCAAAGAAAGACTATTAAATTGAAGCATGTGTCAGCTCTGCTTCAGTCTATAGCTATCACCCATCACTGCCCTGTCAAGTCATTACAAAAGACTTCATTGGTTGTCTTCACTGCCATTATATGTTCAGTGTTGAATGGGTTCGATTCCCATAGGTCTCTCTATTGCTTGATGGGCTATTGAAGCAAATACAGGTCAATGATTGAAACACCACAGTGTGTGTGTTTCAGGTATTATAGAACTGGATGTTTTTTGTTTACACACAAATGATTCTAGATAAATAAGTTTCAAATGTTACACTTTATACCTACAATATGTGTCACAGTGTTAAATGTATTGTAGCATTAGATCTACTAACATAAAAAAGAGTTTGCCACTTATGACAGATTAATCTGTGCCTTGGTTTCCAATCAAGTATGCAATAGATTCAGCACTTGGCATTGTGCTTCTGTTAAAATAATGTTCACTGAAACAAAATGCAGAAAACCATGTGTACAGCAATTATTTCAATCTACAAATGTCAAAAGGAAACTTGGAACTCACCTATTCTATGTGTTTCAATTTATCTTATCCTGTTTGTACTTTGACAGACTTTCAAGGAAGATAATCTGACTATTAATATGGATAGACTTTGACATTGTGCCAGCAAACCAGTGGAGCACTCCAAATCACCATAGTTACGTAAGGTACAAATCTTCATATATACAATCTCTGATTCTTAGAGGGCACATTTTCAACAGTTGACACATTTTACCAGCAGCAGTATGTAGTTCACTGTAGCGAGTATGGCATATATTGTACTGTTTATGACATCATGGACAGTACCTAGGCACGCTTCTCATGTTTGAGAGGCAATTCTTTCTTTCGGTGTTTCTTGATCCACATTCAGTGGTTTGCTCTACAGCTGAACTCATTGTGTTGAGTGGATCATGTAGACGGGAATGAGACTTTGTAAATTTTGGTTTGGCTATGGCTTAATTTTGCAATACTAATCACATTTAACTGACGCAAGTTGTTGTGAAGATAGTGATGGAGAGTATCATTACAATTCATTTGCAACATAGTATTCATACATACATGATTTGTTATTGCTCAATTCACAATGATAATTTAGTTATAATGATACGTTTGTAACACATTTACTATTATCATAGTTTCAGTGATGTCTCCACCATCATTGTTCCAGTTATGTCACTGTCAAACTGATCATGTCTGTCTTCATAGTCTCACTTACGTAACTGATCTTGTCCTATGATTTACAGTTTCAGTTGAATTACTTATCATACATATCAGTCCCACCATTACATTTTCAATTTAATGCCATGGTTTTATGGATGCTGAAATACTCTTCAGTGTCTGCCAGTTGGCAGACATTTAGCAGCGTCCATGGACTCCCTTGAAACCACAGTATTGGTAAGGATGCTTTGATATCACTGTCCTGCACAGCTCTGCCTCTAGTCAAGACAAAAACTACTGCAGGTAAACTTCTGTGCAGAGCCTGTTGTATGGCCAGTTAAACAACTGTTTGCCCAGACAGTGCGTCATGGCACCTAGCTAATGCTTGAGTAAACAGAGCAAGCGAAAGTTGGAACCAAGTCCCTAGTCTCGGAAAACACTTCATGCATGTAACTGATCATGTCTGTTCTATCATGTTCCAGTTACATTAGTAATCACGTCTGTCCCTTCGTCATACTTTCAGTAATTTCCCATCAACGTAATTCCAGTTAAGTACAGCAACTGATCATGTCTATCTTATAGTAACAGTTTCACCTATGTTTCTGATACTTTCCACCATATCATCATATTTTTTAGTCGTGTAACTGATCATGTTCTATCATCATAGTTAGTTGATCATGTCTGTCATATGATTATAGTTGCAGTGATGTAACTGATTGTGTCTGTCCAAATGGCTGTCATAATTTTTGTATTGTTGCTAGTGATGTCTGTCCCTTCATCATGGTGTTGTGACAAGTAATGTCTGTTCTAATTACAGTGTGACTTGGTCCTACAGTATCATCCCATGTCTATATCGTCATAATGTTAAAATCTTGTAAAGGGATCAGTAACTTCTAATTGTTTAGGTACATCATCATATTTAGTACAACACAAAGATGATTGGTTTTGGTCACATATCATTATATATATATATATATATATATATATATATATATATATATATATATATATATATATATATATATATATATATATTTCGCACATCATACATCAGCTGTCATTTGGCGTGGCCCAAATCGTTTTCCATTGTTACCACTCAGTGTATATCAATCTTCTAGATGTAAAATGGGACAGTGGCAAATGATAGAAAAGCATGCGCACTTTTGTTATTTGATGTCTGTTAAATCAGTAAAATACGGATGAAGGAGCGATTAAATCAGAGACATGCGATGGGTGAAAAGTGATGACAGATGGTCGATGGACGTATCAAACTGTATTGTTCATTTTCTACTGAGTCAAATAGATGGATGACGGATTGATAAAACGAATACATTAAAAGCCCGATAAACAGACATAAAATTTGAAAACCTTGTTAGTGCAGCATCTGAGAAAGGTTGTCTTGAATTAACATCGTGTATCACAATAATCGTTATCATCAAATGTAGACATAAGACAGCATTGCTTCATTTTCAGTAAGGGAAAGCCACTTATTTATGAAACTGTTATTGTCATTTTGCTATTGTTTATGCATCAATATGGAATTTACAGGCTCACATAGATTTTTATTAAATGTCTCTTTCCTATTGAATTCTCTTAGGTTGTAGGTCTCTTAGCAGACTACAGACCACCTCAGGTAACCAATTTGATGTAGTGACCTCCACAGATCCCACAAATTGAGGTATCCATCCTTTAAAGATGTGGATGAATCTAAGCTTAGGCTCAGGAGAAGATGAAAACTAGCACAGCTTCAGAACTACAGGAAGCATTAGCAAAAGAGAATTGTAAAGTATATCTACATTCACTATTAGTAGACTACCTTGTATGTACACTCATTATCAATACGCTACCTGGTATGTACACGCATTTTTAGTGGTCTACCTGGTATGTGCTCTCATTATCAGTAGAGCGCCCGGTATGTACAGTACACCCATTATCAATAGACTACCTGGTGTTCACTCTGTATTAAAGACTAGCTGTTATGTACACTTGGTATAATGAGAATACCTGGTACGTGTGTTAGTTATCAGTGTGCACATGCACTCCGTCTGCTATCTGTAGAGTAGCTCAATTTTGTCAATAATGTAATTGCTCGGTAAGATTAATAAAAACACAGTTTGTTTACTTTAAGAGTGAGAGTTTAAACTTCTCATACAAGAAACTATTTAGTTTCTTTCACTGTACAAGTTCTCAACTGACCATAATTTAAAATATTTAGTTTGTATATATACTGCAAGGGTGGTGTTCAAACTGGTAATGGCTTAAAATAGTTTGTTTGCTGTAACGATCAGTATTCAAACTGTTCCTACTTTGAACTAGAGTATTTAGTTTGTTCACTCTAAGGGTCAGTCAGTGTTCACAGTGATCATAGCTTATGTATTTAGTTTGTTGGGTATTGTAAGGTGAAGTTTTTCATTAATAAAAGAGTGCCATCTATTTCTGCAGAGCTAACAAGGACATGGCTACACTGTAGACGTCGCTTGTTAGTGTGTTATCTTATTGGGTTCAGTGTTATTTTATTGAGTCCAGTATTAGCCAACCAGACACATGGTGTAAGAAGTGATTACTTCTGTTGGGTGTAGTCTGAGAGTAATTGTGAGGTACCGATTGTATCTCTAAGCTTTAAAATAAGTTTGGATATTGACAATTATTGTACCAAACAATGTAGCTTGCATGTTGCTGCATATCAGAAATTATACAACGTTAATACATAGTGTATTTGCATAACTGAAAAGTATTAGTGCTAAGGAGATGTGAATTCTTCTGTACCACTGCCACCCAAGCTGAGCTTGCAAGATAATCTATCGCCACTGGATAAAGCCAGACTAGACTCTCTTCTTTTCAGAGAAGTATTTGATTCAGGATTATCAAAAAGCACATTTAAGCTAGAGATTTATTTAGAAGGTGGGGTGAAACATGGATAAAAAGACCGCAAAAATGTTCGTCCTCTTCAAGTTGTGTATTGGAATTTTGCGATATTTTCCCCACAAAAGGACAGTCCTAAATTCTTGCATGCTATGCCATTTCCAGCAAAAGATCTGTAGGCCCTTCCCAAATACACACACTAACATTTTTTACACTTTGCCTGTTATAGTCAGATAACAGTATATATGCAAAGGCCTATACTTACGGTAACATAACACTCGTAGATCTAGAGCAGGATTTTATTCATAAACCTCTGATGAAAATCATGAATCCCCTACAAAGATGCATCATACTTGTCAGAGACCTTTAAATCAGAGCCATCCTCCCTTCCCCCCATCCTCCTGAACTGCAAACAACTGCTGATTTTATCTTCCTCGAACCACTGGTCTGGACTGTTCAGATGTGATTCAATAGCATTGGTTTTAATGCAGCTAGTACATTTTTTTAAAGTGACTATCAATTAAATTAGTAAAGTCTAACACAAATGACATACAGAAAGACAGAAAATTGAGAGAAAAAAAAACTCACATCATTCCTCGATGCAACATCAAGAAGTTGTACGTTTGATCTTTGTAAGAGTTTGCTGTCTGTTTTCCTGATGAAAACTGTATCTGAGATTAGATCTTTCACCATCTCTTCAAGTATGCTCTGATCCATTGATTGTTCAAACAAGCAGAGTGAGGCAAATGTTTTGCCTCCATCCAGTCTCTCAAGATATCTAACTATTCTTTCACATGCTTTCTTGTTTAATCCACTAGCAAAACGAAACACATACTGGAGATCAACAGGATTTATTTTGTCCAGTGTATAGTTCAATCGGATTGGCCAGAATCCGCGGGCATAAGAAGAAAGGTGATTCCCTGCGTACCACTCGGCAAATAGTTTGTGATAGAAGCGAATCAATGTTTGATACTTTATGCGATTGTTGATGTCAATTCCTGGCTTATGGTTTATGATAAGAATTGTTTCCTCAATGACAATACCAATATTTAAAAGTTCGTTGTAACACTTACTGCCAACAGTTCCAATAAAAGTTTCCTTTGACCAACTGAGTTGCTGTGATTTTTGTACAAAACTGTCAAATGCTAGCTTGTTAAGGAATTTGTAGTCAGGTATGGTGTCATTTGTTGCAGTTTCAGAACCTTTGTTTCTCATGTGACTGTAGAAACATGATATTATATACCCGAAGAAACTTGTCACTGAACTAAAGCTGGCTTCACTGTGTGATTGCTCCTTCGTTATATGGGCGAACAGGACGCAGAATATCGGAATTTGACAAATATCGGCTAATACAGTACTGCTATTGAGAATATCCTTGATTTTCGTTGCCTCTTCTTCATTGCCTCCTGTAACAGCTCGCTTGATGTATTTGTACATGGACTTATCATCAAACCCAGTTAATCTAATAGTAACTGTACTTGGATCTAGATCCCGTGGTAGAGACATTGACCTTGAAGTTAATACGACCTTGAAGTTAGAAAACATAGTTCCTTCTATAATTTTGATGACGTCACTGTCACTGTCTTTGTCAGGGTATTCGTCATAGCCATCAAGTACAATAACCCCAACTGAACAGCTAGTTAGCATTTCCTTGATGTCGTCATCTGTCAGGTTTGCCTCACGTGGCATCAGGAGCAAGCGAATACCTTCATAGATGGAAGTGATATTTCCTAGCAAACGCAAGGGAAGCAAAACGAAAATTTCAAACATTTTTAAGGGTGATGACTCTCTTCCTGAGCACCATTCATATGCAGCTTGGAGGGTTAATGTTGATTTTCCATATCCAGGATCCCCTTCCAGTAATATTCGATTAGTTGAGATTTTGTTGGTATCGAAAATGTCAGAGAATGACTTGAGTTCCTCACTGGAGCTTTCTTCTGGGCCTCGCCACGAGGATTTCAGTGATTGAACTACTCTTACACCACCTTCAACATAAACGTCATTAACGCAATACACTCTTTCTCTGATGTAAGGAATTGGTTGAATCTTGTTGTACCAACGAGCATACATGTTGCTCAAGAAATCCAAAAAATTACCAAGTTTGCCTGAAATATGATAGTCAATATCAAGGTGTGAGTTTTAATCCAATGCAAAACTATAGTTTACCAATTAACTCAATGTATTATTGCTGTTACATATTCCCACCAGTATCTGGTAAAGATGTGAATAATTAAAACTTAAACGGAATTTTCTTTTCCAGCACAGCAACATGAGTGTAAACTAAGATGTACACACATCATAAGTAGAAACCCTTGTCTATTTGAATCGCTATCTCTGTGAGGTGCAATAGTAATGTTACTGAAGTTATGTATCTTTATGATACCCAAAACAAAAATGTCTGAAATGAATATTTTTGTGCTGTCAGTTTCGATAATATTATAGGTAGACATGAGGAGTCATTTAAGTCACTGAAGTTGATTGAAGCAGTACATAAAATGATACTATGGTTATTTTTAGTAACGTTCTTCACATATTTTCATATTTCTGATAAGATTGGGCTTTGATCCAGGGTGCATGTCCCTGGGGACAATTACATTTGCACATATTGTATATTACTCATTTGTAAAGGAATAAATTTGACCTTGTAAATGTCAGTAGGTATAGTAGACAGTAGTAGATGAGGGTCGAACTATGACTACTTAAGAGTAATTGTAAATCACATGGAAATTACTTTTCAATGCTAAATTTGTTAAGACAATCATCATGTTATACTGACCTTTTCCTTGTTGATGTAGTGGATTCCTATCATCAGCGCATCGTAGGCCGGTTTCGTCTTCAAACAGTTTTCTCACATTTGATTCTGTCCCAAGAAGATCTAATTTCTTCAAGCCATCTAGAAGCAATGTGATATCCTTAGGTTGGATTTGTCCTCTCTCCTCCATGTGACGTATCATCACATGGCTTCTATTTTCCTTCTTTTCAAGTTCTTCAATTATTCGTGGAGGATACTCAAAGAGCGTGGCAAGTCTGATCACAGTGGCAAATGTCAGAATGTCTGCCAACATTATTTTGAAGCTTCCAAAACCTATTATTATTGTAAAGGCAAGAAAGGAAGAGTTAAATAGCAAACCAGCTGCTCATCAATGAATCAGATGATATGATAATATACTGTAACTTATGCAATAAAATATATGCACCTCAGTAAATACAGAATGTCACTTTCAGAATCTGACTTTATACGTTAATGTAATCTATTTTTATTGCAATGTAGGACTTTAAACTTACTCTTCATAGTGTCTCTCTGCTGAGGTGGTCCAGTGGTCTTTGAATCTTTATAGTTGTCAGCCATCTTTTGTAACACAAGACCAGTGACACTAAAAGTGAGAGATGATGAAATTGAAATGTCAACAACGTTGCAAACCAAAGACAGTTCGACTTTTTTTAATGTTAACGTGAATAATATTTATGTTGCTATCGTCTGTCTATTTTCAATATATGCTTATCATCAGAAAATTAAAGAACATGAATATGCTTGTTCCCTGTATATTAATCGCATTATTGCTTTCTTTTTCCTTTATTCAGTGGCACATGGTGTGAACTAATATTCAGTGATCTTCATCATCATGAACATCTCTCCCATTGAGAGAGACGAGGGAGCAAAGTTACTTTACAACATATGAAGATCTTTTGGAAAGATATGATTTACTTTTCGAGCAAAATGTCAGAATAAGGAAAATTTTCAGATATGTAAGTGGTCCGTTTCTTACTTTTCAGAAATTTATATTTTGTCACGTGATGTATATTCTTACCTGTTTCTTTTTTTCAATGGGTTCTTTCTGATATTCCCTTTCTTTAGCTTCTCTTTTGTACTGATATGTTCTAGACATTAACAGCTTTCGGCCATGTTGGTTTTACAATATAAGGTAAGCTCTTGTAGTGAATGATATACGATAGCTATAACACTGAACTTACTGGCATACACTGAGGAATATGTTGGACTTTGATCCCTTATGATAAGTGTTTGCTACAAAAGTAAAGTTTAAAGTTGAAATATCATCACATCCCCGGACTAGATAACAACTTTATGGTGCAGATCCTCAAGGCGCCTAATTAGAGTTTCACGTAGAAATATATAATACCATAAATGGAGATGATGACCTCAGTCATAAATTCATCGCTGGCCAACCCTGTTTACAATCACGTGGTAAATCTGACTGATGCATCATTGTATCTGATTTGTCGGTATTTTATGGTTTCCTGTATGAGAAGTCTGCTGTCAAAGGTAAAGAAAATAAATTGGCGCTGTTATTGTAGTATATTCCGCAGGCCTAAAAGATCAATGATGTGATGCCATAAGATTCAACGATGTGATGATAGGATATGGTTTTTTTGAAATAAGCCATTACGTAAAAATAATTAAAAGTACTGTAGACCATCAAACTCGGAGATTATAAATGTGAAACCACAAAATTGTGAAATATTTCCTACGAATTCAAGTCGTCTTGGATTGTATGTCTTATAACAAGTAAAGTTGTTCATGTGTCTAAGTATAGGATGTAGTGTGATTCAACTTGATAACATCATCTTTTAACCGCCCAAAAGTAATGAACAGTGATGATTAGGATTTAAAATGTGTTTAGACTCCGGATGGATTAAACTTATTTCAAAATGATGCTGTATCTGTCAAATGCACCCTTACAATGTTGGGTTACAATAATGACCCAGGTTGGGTACGTATGCCTTGTTGCAAACTGTTATGTAAAAAAGTCGTCAAGTTGGTCAACTTGGGTTAAATGTTACTCAACAATGGGTGCTTTTCAACCATGGTATTAAGTGTTTTTTTTTTTTTTTTAAACACAGCAGTTTGGGCGAAGTATACTGTGTTACATGTTTCATATACTTTGTAAAAATTGTACATAGGACTAATTGCTACGCATAAATGGTACAAACAAACAAAGGTACTCACCCTTCCAAAGTGTATGTACAACGATTTTATTCACAATGAATCCCTTTGAAGGAATACAGTGTTGAATGTCTGAACTAAAAAAAATGGAAGAGTTTTTGTAAACAGTCTATCTGCAACCACGGGAAAAAGAGCTTCCTTCTCTTACATTTCGGGACGTCAGGGGATTTTGAATGCTAATAAACTAAAAGAGGTGATTTTTCAAGCATAATATCCCATTAAAAAATTATCAAAGGATTAAAATCATGAAAACTGTTTTTTTAAGCACAAAAGATGCTGCTGATGGTCACTTCAGCAAGCATGTGCAAAAGGAGAAATTTGACCCTTTTTTTTATGAAATGTCTACAAATGTGTTTCCAACACATCCTAAAGTTATCTATTAATGCCTTGAGACGGTGTAAAACCACCAAGTTATTATAAAAATAGAAGGAAAATGTTATCGCCTATCTACTGATCATGTAGACTTTGCAAAGTCTTTCTCGGCGAATGAATTCTCCTTCTTTGATACATTCCTCACAATTTGAGCTGCAGCCTACTTATACCCAACCGAGGATATGTACTCATCTAGTAATAGCGTGTCCCTGTGATCGCCGTCCGCCGGAAAGACTTTGGACACTCGATATAATTATGTACAAATGAATAGTCACGTTTGACGTTACGGTTAATACATATTAAAATACTCCTCGTTGGTCTCATGACATGAGCCAATAGCGGCGATCGAACAATGAGAGAAAATAATGGTACCTATAGGCTAACTTTCACCGTATCACCAGATTTGCCTACGGCAGAAATAGGATATCGCTAAGAGAGGCCTAAAACAGTTGAAGGAGAGTAGGATATTGCCATGATAGTTACGTAACTAATCAGTCGGAAGGCCTTTCCCCATCATCACTCCCATCATTTCTCACGATGGCCGTGATTGGCTTCTACCGAATTCGGTAGCGAAAAACAATGGTTTTAGTTAAAAGTTGTGTGCATAATTAAAACAAGTGTCCAGAGTCTGCGAGGGCAGCTATCAGTCGGGGGAGTAAACACTCTTCCGGAAGAGCAGTACAGTGTTGGTGTTTAGAGGTGGCGGAACCAAGATTTACAGAAACTTTCCAGCCCAAGCAGAATCTGCAGAGTCTAATGATCAGTTTTGCACAATTAAATTTTGTAAATGACGCGGCAAATATAAGACGAATCAGTTCCTTCTCCTATACACGTGAATGTCAGGACTATTTAAGCGATATATGAACGATGGCAAGTTTGCGACCATGTCACACCTGCGGCCACTCGTATGTGTATAGGCTAGACGATGTAGTGCACAAAAAATGTACAGTGAAATCGCTGTACCCTAGGTTGTTGATTATAGGCGATTGTGTCAATTAAACTTCGTAATTTTGGTGTTGCTGAAAGCATATGTTGTCACCTGCAAATATCGTTTGAAACATATCGAATTGATTTATTAAATGAGTTCAGGTACTCGCAAAGTTTGAGGACACTGTTTGATACGTGGGAAATAACTTTCTCTCTCTTTGTCTTTGGTTTGAAATATCATACATCATACCCAAAAAGTAGTATGTCATTTCCAAAGGGATGGAAGATCTACCCTAGTCCGCCTGCCTTACCATAATGGAAAATAGAAAGCCTCATTTTTGCATTATTCAACAAACAGTTGGCCATCACTTGCCAATCTAATTCTGTGACATGCCTTTGTTGAAACTTTCCAGGGTATGTGAGAATGTGAGAGAACCGGTCACGTGACCTAATTAACTCGGTGGTTGTGGATAGACTTTAAAATGATATTTAATTCTGCAGTGACCCTCGTATAATCTTAGATTTTGACTGACAGAAACGTTTCATAAATATGTAACATTGCCAGAGGATGGTCGCAATGGTGTTATGATTTTACTAGGTCTTTCACGGTGAGGGGAATATCAGAATAAAGACAAAGAAAAGATCTCAGAAGTTGATGTACTGTACTGGTTAGCTTTTATTTAAATTTCCAAATTACAAATAGGGACCTGAGATGTTTGGTTTTACTGTTTTCTGTTTGAATTTTTTTTCGTCAATGGAAAACATGAGAATGGTGGGACAAGATCTTGCTCGTGAGGTGAAATGAAGCAGGGGATTAAAGGTGAGATCTAGTCGGGGACATAGAAGTATAAGAGGAATACATGAAGCGGGGAAGGATGCAGTAGGAGAGTGGTAATAGAGTAAAATGTATTGAGTGTTGTAAAAGTGAAGTGAAGTAAAACTTCCAGGTCTTTAGTAATCAGATTTGATCAAAGCTGTAAAATTAGATTCACGAGTGGTTAAATTCTCTTGTATCAAAATCACATTTTTTTTCATTTGTCCTCCTTTGGCTTTAGCTTGGGAAATTAAATTTCATCGGTATAATTTTCTTGTTCAGTAACAGAAGCGCATGTACTTGACTGTGCATGAAAATTAACAGCATGATTAAACCAATTAATTGCAGTGGAAGGATCGTGTAGTTCATTTGATTATTTGTAATGTGCATTGCAAATATTGATACTCATGTTAAACCATGACAAGTAATGACTTTCAGCTTTAATAAGCGATATTACTAAACCCGTACGAGACAAGTTTAAAAACTAATGCAGAATTAATTTACACTTTAGTGTGTTTTCTGTTACACCAGTTTCAATTTTCGGATAATCCAAAGCAGGTGTCGGTATATTATAGGTGTAGGTATTGTATAATATTTACCTTTTTTGCTTGTCAAGGTGATAGGTAAGTGCACTCATAAAAAAGTTCTTGATGAGCAAAGAGTTCGCTCTGCTGGACAAACTGAACCTTTATTTCATTCAAGTTAGGTAGTATTGAAGGAAAGTAATGGCTGAACCTAAAGGACCAATTAGAGAACCACCATTTTGGGGTCAATAAAGAGAATAGCGCCCTCATTTTGGTAAGTATGAGTAGATATTTAGAGTAACAATATCAAGTGATCAGCTTTGTTAAATGGTACTTGTTAAATTATTTTAAACATTTTGATTGAACTGTTGTGAATACTTAAAGGGACATAGGGTATTTATTTTAGGGAAAACATCCATATTTTCCAAACAAATGTTTGTGGACTGGACGTAAAATGATAGATTATTCAAAATAAGAAAGGACAGTAGCCTTCTTTTCACGAAGTAAACTGTTCACAGATAGAAATACAGTTATTTGTCGCTCAACACTAATTTGTTCACCCAAACTTTTCAAAGTTAAGGTGATGCATCTTCCGTTACTCATCACATGCATCATGTTTTGAGGAGCTGAAGATGTTTATTGGTGAGACTGAATGGTGTGACAGTGATTACCACTATTTTCTTTTGTATGTCATTTTGGTGTATTCTGAACGCTCCACTTCGCTTTAAATTTAACGAAAAATGTTGTTAAGTTAACACTATTAGTTATTTTTTATATTATGTTTCTAAAAACTCTACTTGACAAGCCCTCGTAGGTTCCGTAGAGTGTTTCCTTTCACATTTTCTTTGCAAATACCAATATGGCATTGTAATCTGTCTTGTATTTGAATTTGTAAAGAAACAAACAAATAAATAAAATATGAAATGGACAAAAATTATGCAGAAGCATTTCAGCGATTCACTTCATATCCGGTCGAGGCATCTGTAATATTCTCTTCAAAGAAAGGAAAACGAGACTTCTCCCTATATTGGTTGATGCCATTACCTTAACATGACTGGACGCTGTAAATCTCATAAAGTAATTGTCACAGTTTTAAATTTAGGCATTACACTGCACAGTATTATATATTGTTCATTGTTTTCCTGATACATCCTGTTTGTTCAGTGCGCCCGCGATTCCAGGACATCTCTTCTTGGGTATTGGGTACAATGGCCAAATTTTTCTTTTCTTTTATTTTTGGCTCTTTTTTTTGCTTATTTATGGTGAAAGCATAATAGTATTATTATAAATATTGGGTACTACTTGCAGGTAAGTTATGAAGCACTTGAAATTATCCACTACATTTAATATGTTTGGTACTAACATCACTACAAAAAGGGTGCGATCGTGATTTACCAGTCGGGACCAATCCTTTGATGTTGATCTTTGATGGCGTATGTAAGTCGTCCTATGAAGTTACTACAATGATTATCATGTAGGGGGAAAAAAATATACGTGTTACTCTTAGACAGTGATTCAAGTAATGGTAGAAAAATAAGAGTAGAGAACAACTCTGTAATATAGGGAAAAAATGAATTGTAGAGGATGTATTTATGGCAAACATTAATGAAGACGCGATTACTTTTTGCAGATTAAAATGGTACAAGAAATTTAAGATAAACAAATCACTGTTCTGAGTTTACAACGTGTGTAAAGGTGTCGGTGTGAAGTAGGCTTGTAGTTTCTTAAACTAAAGACGGGAATCACTTAGCGATATATATCAATATTTATCAAACTCGTGATATAGACTATCAAAAATTATGTGGAAAATCGTGTCAACGATCAGATCACAGTTTCTTTTTATCACACGGTATTTTAAATCGTAGATCATTGTGCTTGATAATAAGAATGTCCCACCTTGTTCTTTGTCTTAATAATTACAAAAACACTTGTGACCTGTTGTAAATTGACACCCAGCAAGCAGGATACCTGGGTCCCATCTGGGCCAGACGATGCTCATAT
The DNA here is from genome assembly GCA_021234535.1 of Stichopus chloronotus. Taxonomy (NCBI): domain Eukaryota; kingdom Metazoa; phylum Echinodermata; class Holothuroidea; order Aspidochirotida; family Stichopodidae; genus Stichopus; species Stichopus chloronotus. The sequence goes on along the minus strand of CM037833.1, from coordinate 36,272,744 downwards.
GCGTCCCAGTCCCAGATGGATGTTATGAGGGATATACAGTATGAGCTATGTTTGGATCACTTTATCTATTAGGACCCAGATTGACCTTATTTGTCACTTGTTACCTTTGTCATGCCAATTTACTTGATTAAATGGAATACTCAATTAAATTGTAATTACAATTCAGGGCAAAGCATGGGGCATTGTATAATACATCTTACATAAATTTTGGGTTTCCTTTCTCGATATGAAGTAGAAACATACCTATTTAACAGATATGTGGTTAAAAATGATCTCTTAATGACAATTTTTGTTAGAGAGCGCCCCAGTAGAGAGAGAGAGAGAGGTGGAGAGAGAGAGGTGGAGGTAGAGGGAGAGAGAAAGAGAAAGAGAGAAAAGCCGGAAATATTTGAATTTTCGTATGGTGTTGCCCACTAGATGATATTCATGACTATATGTCTTTTATGCCTCTCCTTAATTTGCATCAGGAATGTTTTTGGATGAAGGCCATCATCACAGCGTGTTCCTGCAGAGTCCAGACAACTGTCTGAAGCTAGCACAATCAGAATTCCAGCAGAGGATTCTCCTGCACGAGGATATTGAGTGTTTCCTGTGTTAGAATCATGTGCTGAGCAAACGCTATGCTGAACGGATGTTGTGCTGGAATCATGTGCTAGCTTCAGAGTGGTGAACTTCTTATACACCTGGGCTGAAGCTCTTCTGATATGTCTATCATGCTGCTTTCTACAATACTACAGGCAAACAGTACAGCAGCATTGTCGACGGCTACGCCGATGTGCTCAGTATATGCCGCAGCAGATAAAGCAAATCTGCTAGAAGTAGTCGTTTCAACTACAGCACTGCTTTTCGCACTGAAAAATATGTAAAAATGTAATTTTTAAAACAAGGGTTATAATTACAACGCGGATGATACAGTGGGGACCATGTATGTAACTATTGCTTAAAAATTTCGACTTTACATGTTCTGTAACTCTAAATTAAGCAAATCAATTAACCTGTCACGTGACTAATAAGGTGCATGTAGTGTGCGGTAACTAAACTCAACAGTAACTAAACACCACGAGTCACTCCATCACCGTATTTACGCTCTGAGTCTTTGTAAAGATATTGTTGGACCTATTGTTGTCTAACGCCCTCTTTATGTAACCAGCACATTGCCAGAAAGTTTCGTTTGTGAATACTTCTAGCATGAAGAACCATGGCCTTGAAGAATATGGGGTGTATAATGGGAAAAGTTATAATATAAACTGATATGTAACATTTTAAGAGAAAAAACAGCCAAGAGAAACTAGACATTGGTAAATGAAAATAACAACACGAAACACTGAAAAAACAAATAAAAATAAAACAGACAATACACTGAAATATGTCGTTGGAGTTCGGTTATGAGTTTGAAAGTACAAAATAAAAAGAAACTCAATTGAGTAAAAGAAAAATACTTCTGATCATAGTTCTTTTGTCAATATGATATTCTCAGACATCAATCCCTACAACTGTAGTGATTTTCCATAAATATTTAGCAATTATCAAATATTCAGAGGTTTAATTCAATAAGAAACAAAGTGAACTATATTGTTTTGTTTCATGCTAGATTATGATGTTCTGCGCGTAATACCAAGGGTTCGGTTCTTTTAGACAGCTGTTCCACTTTACATTTTCAAATTTAAGTTTAGAAAGTGTGAAAATTGTAGTTAATGTATTAGTCATACTTATTCAGTTTGTTTCAAATGTTGAAAAAAATAGAAACAAACAAAATCATAAAAGAAACACATCACTGCAGAGACGGTGATAAAGTCAACAAACCAACGATGAAAATAGACCAACGAAGAATGCTTGAACTGAACATAAATGTATCAACGCATTTAAGCAATGGTATCAATTAAGTTAGTCATGTCCAAGTCAAGTCCATAATCTTGGTTTCTTCTCATACCTTCTTTATTATTCACAAAGAGCAGCACTGATTATATATAGTTGATGTGGTAAGTTACAGGCATTGTAACATGTTTCTGTGGCAACCTATTGTGTTTAAATACTAACATCGCTATTACTTAATGTCATGTACACATTATGGAAATATAGCCACAATGAACAGCATGCCACTTAAAATGCCTTGTTGTTTTATTATTACATGATATTGACCTGAATAGTTTGAAAATGACAGGATCGTAGTCACTGATATCGAAAGTAAAAAAATAACAAAATAAAGTAATGAACAATGAAATAAAAATAATTATAATAGGGAACAAAAGTGGTTCTTAAATGTTAATGAGTAAAAGCATTCAATTTTACTATGTTTCAGAATGCAGACAGCGTAGCGTCACGTGACGGCAGACTTAAACCTCATGACAGGATAATAGAGGTAAATGGAAGACGAGTCAACCAACTGCCAGCGGCCAGAGTAACCGAAATGTTTAAGGTAATGAATTATTCATCAAGAAGTGAATATTCATCAGATAGTGTAGAATCAAGTGACGGTAGGCGTAAACCTCAAGATAGGATAATGAGGTTACCAGTCGTTTCCTCCCCTTGTGACTTAGCCCTAGCCTGCCCTCCCGGTCTTTTCGCCCTCTTGCAAGTTCACCCCAAAGAGGAAGTAGAGTTGTCCCGAGTATCTACCAGTTCGCCCTTTTGAACAAACTCGCTTCAAATGCCGTTGTCATAATTTACATCTGCAATTACCAAAACATTTTTCACGATGACAAACCTTTTCCAGCAACGTTGTATATAGGGCCATCTGTTTGGGGCGAATTTGCAAGGGGAAATAACCCGTCACTATAGTAATAGAGGTGAATGGAAGACGAGTCAACCAACTACCAGCGGCCAGAGTCATTCTTAGCTGCTGAGCCAACATACCAACCTCTGAGACTAGCAGTGATACCAAGAGCAAGGGCCGAGAAAACTATTGTAATACATAAGGTATGACGTCACAGTGATAAGGAAGATGAAAGGGCATAGGGTATGATAATAAAGCTGTTAATATTGCCGATGATAACAATATACCGTAATTGTGTTATATATTTAAAGATGATAATGATGGCGATTATCGATGGTGATAACAATGATGGTGATGATATTGATGGTGACGATAATAATGGTGATGATAATGATGATGGTGAAGATAATGATGATGATGATGATGATGATGATGATGATGATATTGATGGTGATGATATTTAGGATGAGGATAATGATGTCGATGATAATGATGGTGATGAAAATAATGGTGATAATAATGATGGTGATGATAATGATAGTGATGATATCGATGGTGATGACAATGATAATGATGATAATGATATAAATGATCGTGATGATAATGATGGTGATGATATTGATGGTAATGATGATGCTGATGATGATGGTACCGTTGAAGTAAGTATAATAGTGCTGGTATGATCGATATGGTTGGGGGAAGGGGGTGAAAGGCTGATAAATCGTACTGACTTTCCCCCGTCATACACTTCAACATTGTCAACTATTTGTTGGTGGGGGTGGCATCGTAAGTTCATATGCGGCAGTGTTCATCTCACATAATGTTGTTACCCCTCTCTCAGGTAGGTATCAGGGTGTTAGCGCATGGTGTTTCAAACGTGGGTCATTAAGTGGTGTAAAGGATAAGTGGAACGAGATTCATGTTGTATATAGCGTATATTCTTCTCTTTTGCCATATCCCTGAAATCTGTTGCTGCAGACGTGTAAAACATGTTCATAAAATACGAAGTGAAGGCTACAGACAGATCGTCATGAACGCTTAGCCATAGACAAAGAAACATTAATAATTGAGATTAACTCATCAAATGATCAGGGAAGACTCCTCTCAGCCGGTTGAACAGCTTTTGGATAAATGTGTTTGTCTTGGAAAAATAGATTCGTCTTATTCTTTGACAAAGTTAGTATTTTGCAAGAACGTTGGTTCAAATTATAGCAAGGAAGACGAGGCCCCTCTTGCGCAAGATTACAAATGCAATTACGAGTGACTTCTTACGCCCCTGCTGAAGTTGCAGTCGGTCTGATTGTTACCGGTCGTTTCGCCTCCTTGCAAGTTCGCAACCAACCAGTTCGCCAAGGTCGTTTCCCCTTGCGACCCCCCCCCCCCAGTCAAAGTCGTTTCCCCCAAAAATACCTACCAGCTCGGGCCTTAAAAGTAACTGATATTAAATGTCTATGTAATGGTTCTGAACTACAATTTTCACAGAAGCAAAACGAATTTACGATGACAAAAATTGTTACAGGTGCAATGTAGGCAATGTTTGCAAAAAATGCCGAACATTTGAACAAGAACACCGCCACCATTTCTAAAAAAAAAAAAATGACACCGTTCAAACGATTATGTAGTCAATGTCCATGTTAGTTGAAGGCCAGTTATTTGCTGTTAAGATGTTTGTTTTGAGTAATATCTTATCCAACTGACTTAAACACGCTTGTAAATTCACCAATCAACAAAATCATGATTAATTAAAATTTTAAGAATAGTATGGGACTATATCAGGTGAAATTCCGACACTAAACAGGCACACTTTGAATGTTCTTTCCAGCAATCGCAGGCATGCGCATCAAGTACGCTAACAACCAATCAGGTGAAACATCAGAGAAAAAATGAGAAAATACATGAACAACACAGTCAACGCAAGAGACCAAAAATATGAAAACGTAATGAAAAGCCCTATTACAATATTACCACTAACGTTAATTTACATTTACAGATGAGGGGCGAGCTGGTAGGTCTGGGGCGAACAGGTAAATTGGAGTCGAACTTCTTGGGGTACTTGAAAGTGGGGTGGGGCGAAATGACCGGTTATTGGCCTAAGAGGTCCGTAGAGTTTCTGGTCAGGTATCACACAACTACGTAGGCCAATCTATAGAAAAGTGACTATAGAAAAAAGACTATGTGAAAAAAGACTAAGTGACGATAGAAAAGTGTGATCTTACCTGAATAGTTCAAAAGAATCACCAAATAATTCATTAAACTATGTCTGTAGAAACTAAGGCCCTTTTTTTTAATATTTTGACAGGACAAAAGTAGCGGATTAGAATAAAAGTAAAGTTTTTGTCAAGAGAACCGTGTTTTATCTTCGAAAAGTCCCCATGCCTTAAATGTACATATTGCACCATTACTACACAGTGGTACATTATTCAATATTCCAAGAGTCGTGATGTTCATTGACATTTTTCAAAGTTTTTCAAGCAACTTTCAAGTTGGCATTTGGTACTCTTGCAGAATTCTTCCAGTGAGAAGCTTGGTATGTCTCTGGCTGGTGGTCGAGGACCTAATCTTAATGTTCCCATCTACATCTCTAAGATTGGAACGGATGGATGTGTCGCTAGGTCTGGAGAGCTCAATGTAAGAAGGTTGCAGACAATATTGATAATTAAGACAGACTTCACGAAAGCTGTCGTTTGTTGTACATTAAAGGTGTAGTTGCTTCAGGTAAAACAATAGCCTACTGTCTTACATGAAGGTTTCATGTATCAAACGCCATTAGACTGAGGTAAATTCAGCCACCGTAGATTAAGGAAAAATGGTCCACACAGAAGATGAGTGGTCAGGAGAAAGAGAGTTTGAAAGAGTGTTTCACGGTAGTAACACGGGAACCATTAGTGGACTCACCGCGGCCACTGCCGGCCATGTTTTTAGTATCAACTTTTAATAATTAGGCATTTCGTAATAACAATGAGCAATAAGAGTTGCAGCTTCTTTTTGTTTAGGAGGAGGAGGGGATTGAAATGCATGGGTTTAAGTACAAATATGTGATGTCCACGTAGCTGTCGTCGAATTTCCAAGATATCTTCGTCTATGTTGTCTTTAACTCGAAATTGTAACTCTGAATCAGAAATATCTTTGTGGTCAACTGTAATATTATCTTAAATATGGAAATGAAACACATAACGTGATTCTGTCCCCAGTAGTCATGGGTCAAGATTTTTTTTTTCTTCACTCCAACAACCTTCACTGTGATAACATCTTTTCAATTCATGGGCAATTAGGCAATACACATCATCACTAGCCAGCCCAAGCGTGTAATTTCTGCCTGAGGGAGTCAATCTCTGTGTTAGTGGTGAAAGAATCCACAACCCGGAAATTCCCATACATAGGTCGGGTTGCACACATATTCTGCCCCACCCTTACAGGGACCAAAATCACCCTATGAAATTTGAGTACATGTCGAAGTTTGCGCATATCTCAATCCAATTATCTTTACAAAATAATACAGATTTTGTTTATATTGTATGCATGGATGCATTTTTATTTTAATTCTTTTAATTTTCAATTCTTCAAACTTTCAATTAATTCTCCTGTTTCTACTTTTCTGTTGGTTGAAGATTGGTGATATTATCCTAGCCGTCAATGGAAAGAAATTAACCAATTTGAGTCACAGAGATTGCTTGGAGAGAGTCCAAAAAGCCAGTAAAAATACAAAAGAAGTTTCCTTTAAAGTCATTGAAGCAGATGACATTGAAACTAGGGGGACCGGAAGTGTCTACCATCCATCTTGGTTAAAATGGTTGGCGTTACCGCCGTAAGTATAGGCTCGCTTGTAAACGTACACGCGTGCTCTCCTACCGTGATATACTTATCGTTTACACCAGTGATATGTCCATATCTGCCCCTCAGGGTCATTAACTTACCGCTGCTACTCGGTACCTCATTTAGTGACGTACTAATTTGCATATTCTGTTTTATTATGCAGACATATTGACAACAGTAAAAAGATCGGATTAGAAAAGACCAAAGAAGGATCCCTGGGATTCGTTATAACTGGTGGTATCGATAGCTCCCATGGACCACAACCTATATTTGTACAGACTATCGTCCCTGGAGGAGTGGCAGACAAGTCCAGGTTGTTGAAGTACGTATTCCCTTAGTTTGTACATATATTTACATAACATTAATGTTCCATGGAAGTATGTCATTGTACGTGATGCATAAATGGTAATGGGGTAACGTGGCAAGTCCTGTAGATTTACCGCAACTAGATCAGGTCTGCTGAAACTGGTGTTTGACTTAAAACGAAGTGGCAAGTCACAAAGCTGTTAGTGTTGGGACGTTAGGTTAAGGGTTACTGTACGTTATGTTTGCGTGGCTTTGTAATACGCGTTCAACCATCATGTGCAGAGAGCGTAAGGGCATTTAAAACCTCCTCTCACACGAGTAATGTGTAGATAGGTCCCACCTACGGGATAAACGAAAGTCACCATTGATATCATATACTTAGCAATTAGTAGCAATGAGCCAATGTAGGAATAAGTCACCTGGACCGCTAAATTCTCCTACAAACATTGGGCAGATCTCTTTCACCATGACTATTGGGTCAATCGCATGGATGGACTGGATGTAAACTAGTCTATTATTAATTAATATTCATTAGATAACATTTAACTTTGCATTTACAGATGCGGAGACATAATCATCAAAGTTAACGACACTTCGCTAATGAAAGCATCGCACGAGCAAGCCTTGCAGGCTTTCCGTGGAGTCAAAGAGAAGGTGGAACTAGTGGTTAGAAGTTGGCCTGGAACTCTTGTATAATATCAAGAAATAATGAATATTCATACCATTGGGATTGTGACCTCTGACTCAATATGGAGCTGCTGAAGAGGAAATTTCAAGTTGAAATTTTGCGAAACTATTGGAAAAGTGTTCACCAGCTGAAGGTTATTAGTTTTTAGTACTGTAACAATAATGATGTTAATGCTCTGCCAAACCTTGTGGAAAAGTCAACTACCAAAGAGAGAGAGAGAGAGAGATGGAAAGAGAGTGAGAAATATGTATTACGAAAACCAATGTGAAACATCTGGGAGGACGCCCCGACTGGTAGTGGTAATAACGTCTACATCTTTAGCGTATTTTTGAGCTCCTAATTTTGTGAGCTCGTTTTTCATTGTTAATAATCAATCACCTCTTTGATCTTACATCCAAAACTGCAGTTGATGGCTGGTTATCTAAATTTGAGTATATTCTCTTCAAAAAGAAAAAAAGAAGAGAAATGACAAGAATTATGCAAATCGCAAGAAGCTATTAACGGTGGCAACCGACTATTGTGTTACAAGCCGTAATGTTGTAATTGCTACTTTTAGTAAATATGTCCTTTTTCTATTATCTGATCAACTAAGGGTAAAATCACTCAGCTTTGATCAAAACTATAAATAGCCATTAGCAAATAATACACATGGTCCTGACGTAAAAGTGCGTACTGCCTTCTAATTACTGACGTCATTCTAGATCCTAGTTGATCACACAGTCATGTGACTTGTTGGTAAATTACCATCTTGACTCTAATTTGAAGGTTATGACTGTGGTATAAGATCCCCTGGCAAAGTTTCTTCAGCCTTATTAACCTTCCATTTCTAATTTAACTGTTTTCTTGTTTCGTTTCCTCTCTGTAATATCAGTGATATCAATGTACCAAACATAGATACATTAATCAGGCATGATGTAAATAATATTACACAACGTTGTCAACTTTTCGTGAAACGTAAAAGTTTGAATTTATTATATTCTTAGCTGTATTCTGTGTATAAATGTCCGTCTATCTGTGTTGATGTATGTGTGTATGTATGTTATTGTCCATTATGTGTTTCGTCTACTGAGAAAAGGTGCACATATTCCCGATATATGTTCCTTCTGTCATATACATTAAATATCAAGAGAATGCACTTACACAGAGATCCATATTGTGGTCTGTGTTAAACCACCATAACATGTTTCATGTTTTTTTTTTCTGCGATAGGTTGTAAATTTCTCATGCTTAGCAAAAACATTTCATGCCTTGGTGCTTATTTTGTCTATCAGTACTAGCCTACCCATTGCACCAGTTGCACCCAAATATTGACTTCCATAGCACATGTCAGAAATTTAAAATTTAAAGACAAATATTTTTTATGGCATTAAATAATGATGATATTTTATAAAATATATTTATTGTGGTTGAGTTTTTTGTGTTCTTTTAGTTCTGCAATCACATTCTCAGTCTACTGCTCAGAGAAATTCAATTATTAACAAGTAGGCAATCCACGGAGTTGCAAATCCCATCCCCATCATTTTGCATGGTCATTTATGCATCATTTCATGTACTTCCCGGCGGAGTGCGCTGAATTGTAGGCCCTATATTATTTTCATCAGTGATTCAGATCGCCCGTTGTGGATAGAAGTGCTGTATATTCAAGTTAATTAGCTTAGTGAGCTAGTTCTGAGGTACAACGGACATGAATCAAACTGCACAAATACGTGCATGCGAGTAGACATGTGCGTAGAAATCGAGCGTGCGTCAAAAGTATTTCTAGAATTGTGTGCGCGTCAAAGTATTCCTCAAATCTGCACACACCGTCATTCTGGGTGTTTTATATGCCCTGAAAAGCACGTTGTGAGTGCTTCAGTATTATCTTCACAGTGTGTAGACAGCTCGATTGACATGACGTGTCACATTCATGAAAAAGGCAAAGATCTTAAAGTCATGTTGACGCCATGCACCACCAATCATTAACACACTGTGTTGTGTGCTATAGTAACGGTGACCTTTGACCTTGACCTATGACGTCATCGGTCCAGCGGACACTACATCTCATATCTAGGCACCTACCCACCAAATTTGAAGTTTCTTTGAATTACCGTCTAGAAGGAGATCGTTACACATTTTAAAATCATTTTTGCCAATTTTTTATCTCGTATCTTCTACTTTTATATATGTGGTAGTTATATAGCTTTGGGGTATTCAGACATTGAGATAATGCTAAAAATGTGTTTTTCGTTTACATGACCTGTGACCTTTGACTTATGACGTCATTGGTTGGACGAACACTACACAACATATCCCACCACCTACCCACCAAGTTTGAAGTTTATCCCAGATACCGTTTAGGAGGATATTGTGACACTCTTTTAGAGCACTTTGCCGTTTTGACCTTTCATCAAGTGACCTTCGACGATATCAATATTTAAAGAAAAAAATTCTCTTGTTTTCTACTTTCCATAAATGGTAATTTTATCAGTCTGCGATTTTCACACATTGAAAAAATGCTAAATGTGTTTTTTTTCTTTCTCATGACCGTTGACCTTTGAACTATGACGTCATCGGTCGAGCGAACACTATAACACATACCCGGGCGCCATCCAAGTTTGAAGTTTATCCGATTTACTTTTTAGGAGGAGATCGTGAGACACATTTTGGAATATTTTTGCCAATTTGAATTTTAATCACGTGACCTGTGACCTTATGACGTCTTAATTATTAAAATAATTCGTATTGTTTACTTTCCATTTATGGTAGTTTTATCACTCTAGAATATTTACACATTGAGAAAGTGCTAAAAATGTGTTTTTCGTTTTCACAACTTTTCACTTTTACCTATGACGTCATTGTTTGGGCACCTACCCACCAAGTTTGAGGTTCATCCGACTTACCGTTTAAGAGGAGATCGTGACACAAGATCGGTTGTACATCCACACACACACACAAACATTCTGACCCCCTTCTCACCCATACCCCCAGTTAAGCGTTATTTTTGGCAACTTTAAGCTCTCAAGTACAATATACACTGCATGAATACTACGTATAGGGATATGAGATAATTATACATCCTAACACGTCGAAATAAAGATACCATGATGGAGAATGGTCATGTCACATACGTCACAGAATTGCACCAACGATATATCTTCTTTTGTTGACAAGTTAGGCCAACAACAAGCACATACATGGAATTTATTCACTTCTTGTGTACGCTTACCGAAGTTCTTTCATTTTGGTCAACCTGGGCTATATTTCCGCTGGACCACTATAGGTGTGCCACCTTGAAATTAATCGTATTCTAAGCCGAAAAAAAAAAAATGAACATTAAAAAAAAGAAAACACGCCGTTAGTAAAGGAGTAGTAAAAATAAGTGAGATATCCGGTCCCATGATGAACGATTTCGGAAATACAAAACAAAGAACATAGATTCAATTAGTAATTAGTGATACCAATAGAAGATAATAAAAAAGAAGTTTTATATGGCTTCGATTCATCATGACAGTATTGACATTCAATGAGAAATAAAGGAAAGCTAACAAAGTTATCAGCATTCATCTTAGTCTTATACTGAAGGAGAGTCTAATGTAAGAGCCTTTGAAACAAGGAACAACAGGTGAAGGTGAACGACGTTAGTGAAAATCATTTGTTGTAATGTGATTGAAAAACAAATTGACTGCAGGGAGGCATTATGCGACCTGCACACTAAGGATCATAAAGGCAGAGATCTCACAGATTGAGTAAAACTGAATAACCTACACCATTGTAAGTTACGAGCTTACATCACAAACAATGTATTAGTTGATTAAACATGGATACTGAACGCTGAGGGTTCTCATCCCTTCTGCCCGAACGCCTCTCGCTAGGGGGACTGATCTCATAGCCTCCAAAAACGTCATCTGACTAAAAGATCCTGTTACCTTAGTGATTGTCATGTGGCTGTCACAAAGATAGGTCTCATCGTTGGCAAAGTTGACACAGTAATCTCCATGGAAACGGGTCAGTTCACATTTCGCATCGAGCAACCGTTGGCACATGTTGGGTTCCCAATTCGCATTTTCACAAAACTGCCAATCAATTTCTGCTGGGAATGAGGAAAACGAGTGATCACGAATATCCTTGCTATTGGCTTCAGCTACTTTATCTCCCAGACGACACACAGGATCATGCTGAATATTCATGATCAATACGTCATTACCGTGGGTCATGATCAACTGATCTTCATCCATTGTGATGTCGTTGATGTACTGCACATTGTCATGAAAAAAATGGGTAGATAACTTTCTTTCTACTGTTAGTAAAGTACGCCAGTTGAAGAGTCACTTCGTTGGGTGGGCTTCTGTTATTTATCAGTCCTGGAAGGCGGAAAATTACGGCGTAGTAGGATGTTGCATATTCATTAACGACGTCATGACAGAGTTCCTCGTCAAGTTGGGGAGAAGTGTAATTCAACCACCATTGCCGAGATTACACACTGGTTTGGTCCAACTGTAGCACACGCCTTCTTTGATCCAGCGCGTGGGTATTTATTAAATATACCAAAATGAAGGGAGGGGTTAATCCTCTACTGGACTGTATGATTTGACGATTTCGCAGACACTAATAATCAGATCACAACAAAGGGAAACAAGGGTAGGGGGGTAGAATATGTGATTGATATAATGGGGACGTAGATTATTTTAAAAGAAGTTCAATTGTCACCGTGGGGTATAATTACGGGGGTTTGGCTGATCTGACTACGTCACCGTGGTTGGTAGAGATTCTTCTCGTTGTACCTTCCCTCTGTCCTCACCGTCTAATACCAGCTGAACCAGTTCCAATAACAAACAACTCCACAAGCTCCACGAATGTAACTAAATGAAATAAATGCTAAAGGGTTCCTTCCGATTTACGCCAGCGCACTATAGATTCGAGGGGCGCATCTAAGACCCCAATGCAGCTACGTCGAATGGGGGTCCGCACTTCCCCAAGAAAGAGTTACGCTGGGTGCGTTTAATTTCAACTCCTCAAATAAAGTGAAAACACGACGTAAAAGTTACCGGACTCTTTATTTCCAATCTCCACGTGGAACAGACAAACACAGAATAGTAATAATAATACGGAATAAGCTTGCTATCTGCAAGGGTATGTAATTTATTCTCCCGGCCTCTTCTTCGGGCCAAATTACTATAATAAGAATAATGTCACCACTTGCACAAATCCTTCTGATTGTGAAGCGAACCTTATAGACACAATCCTCTTGAAAGCAGCAAAAACTTGTCTAAGTCGGTCTCAACTTGGCAGCAGAAATCAATATGCTTGAAAGCTACCTTAAAATGTGAGTAACCCTCCAGTGCGGAAGTCAACTGGGTTCTCCACTTAATTTAATTCATGCACTTAGTATTTAAGGGAACTCTCCCTATAGCAAACCCTATGCATGATACATGTACAATACACTCATATTGCATACCACTGTATACCATGTAACTTTCAGGGATGGGCTACTTTTCCAAAACAAATGGCATATCAACCAATGAAGTGAGTCTTCTAGATAAAATAAATTGACCATTGGCCAGAGCTACATGCTTCATATTAATTAGGTCACATACATGACACATTCTGACTCGCTACCATGTCCTCTGAGGATTCATGAGCTAAACCAGTCATCCCTTTGTCCCAATTTGGCAATAAACCATACACTCCCTGCTTAACCACCAAGATGATAAACAACTAGTTTTCTGCCTCTCACAGAAAGGAGACAACAAACCCCATTTTCAAGACTCTAATCCCTCTAGCGAATAAAGAAGAAGTTTTACTGGGAAAGGACACGGTCACTGACCCTCACTAATGTTTACTTGGAAAGATGACAAACAGTATAAGAACAGAAAAAGAACAAAGTTAAGAGTTACTGGTCTAATGCACATTACAAAAAAACCCCAACCGGAACAGGTTGAAAACAAATATTCCACTTGTGAAATTCCCCCTATTTCACACAACTATATCTTTATATTTGAGACTTGCGTCAGGAAATGTTAGATTGATCTCTATGTAAAACAAAGAATGACACCTTTTGTGTTATAAATTTTAAGTTTGTTGTTTCGCGTAACACATATAACGTGGGATAATACGGCCTTGTCCTTCCAACACACGTCAAGTGGAAACAGATTTGTTGGCAATACCGACAGATATTCTTATTCTGAAGTTTTCTCATAAACTACCTACATTATTTATGTTATTGAACGTAATCCTTTCAAGAAAGTTTCTTTTATAGGACTGAAATAAAAATGAATTTTAATATGCATTTTCTATTAGGATAACAGACAAAAAAATGTTTGAATTAAGTAATTATGAACTGGCTGGCTTATCCATAGCTTATACCCTATTTCCTAAGATTTCAATAGAATTTTCTTTCTTTTACTCATTTTACATATCGATAGTCGTTAAGTGTATAGTCTGATAGAGCTGTACTGGAAGCGATTATCGCAATAATAACAATCACTTTATTTCATTTATGGAAGGTTATTACTATAATTGCTAAAGGATTTTGGAATGGCGCTCTATCACGAATAAAACGAACGTCAAACTACTTCTTTACTTACCGGGACCACACTGTTCATCTCTACCGATACGTTCCCGTAGAGCTTCCTCAACAACTGTCCGATTGACAGGAAAGAATGCGTCACTAAATTCCATGTGAATAGTGACCAAGTCATTAATTTCTTTGCCTCTAACAGATAAAATGAGAAATAAATGGAAGAGAACGATTGATATAAAGAACGTATCATACATATTGTACAATGCTAAGCTCTGATGTTAACGTATCAAACAGAAAATACAAAATAAGGAAAATATAACGAAAGTAAAATCACTTATATCACTTAGTTGGTACTGGACAGATATATACAGCCTTGAACTCAACAAATCTTGCATGAGAAGTGAAGCAAAGAAAAAAAAAGTGAAGCAAAGAAAAAAAAAAAAAAGCTTAATGGAATTTGAGTGCCCGCATATTTCAGCTAGGCTATGATGTTAAATTGCCTAGCTACGTGTTTAATACTCAAAGTCTGTTTTAAATAAAAAGAAATATTTGCCCTAAATGAAGGGTATAGGCTAATTACTATGTACAGTGCATATTGCATTTTATTTCATAACGAATGGGTGTTTGCTATTGCTAAAAGATGTAGGCCTGGCATGGATATCTATCTTTCAATGAAAAAAAAACACAAAATGAAAAACAAACAACTTCTTTACTTACCAGGACCACACAGGCCATCTCTACCGATACGAGCAGCTTCGACAACAGTCCGATTGGCAGCAGGGAAGAATGCATCTTGAGTACCATGTAGATGGTGACCGAGTCATTAATTTCTTTGCTTGTAACAAACATGATGAGAAACAAATGGGAGAGAACGATTGATATATATTATACATTGTTCTATATGCTAAACTCTGATATTAACGTACCGAACAGAAAATACTAAATAATGAATACATAACGAAACTAAATCACTGATATTAATTAGCTGACAAATGAACTCATAAACAGCTTTGAATCCAACATATCTTGCATGAGAAGTGAAACAAAAATCAAACAAACAAAAAAATCATGGAATTTGAGTGCCCGTATATTTAAAGCATTGTCGGTAATAAAATAAGACTAAAGAAAATGATACCTTCATCTTTAATAGATTTCATATTGATATCGGTTAATTATGATAGTATTGCCTTAAAAGTTTTACAATTTCTGAAATTGCAGTAGACTTCATATTGAAGATCTAATTGAATTTGTGGTAAAAATTCCATCTATAAGTTAAGTTATAACTTGTATCTGGGCTCAAACTTGTCGTGTTCTGAAATATTGTTGAGATGCGTGGGAGGGGCGCGCCCTCTATACCTCCCTCACACCACACTTTATACACATGTGACTGTTAGATGTTTTAGCCAATTCCCTGCACCATGTGTTATAAATAATGAAGTAGAAAACCATCAGTCACAGGCGTGAGGTATGATGATCGGGTTTTCGGAAGTGGATTGCTGCCCCCCCCCCCCTTTACCACCTAACACCTTCGGAGTTTTCAAAATACGGACATTTGGTGATCAGGATAAACGTGATTAAAACACCGTTAAATTAACCTATACACCTTAAAACAACTGAAAAATATATATAAAAAAAGGAAAACAACTAAAAATCAAAGTATAAAAATATTTTGAGTTCTTCCAAAAATCAATTCACCTACAGTTGTTTTAAGAGCATCAGAGCTTCTCATTAAACATACACAATATATCGATCTTTCATGTTCTTTGTTTCTCATCATCCCTACTACTACTACTACCACTACTACTACTGCTAGTACTACCACTAGTACTACTACTACTACTGCTACTACTACTACTACTTCTACTACTGCTACTGCTGCTACTTACAGCTACTATTACTGCTATTACTATGACAATGCACCATAAAAGTTTCTTCTTTTATGCGTTTGTTTGTGTTTGATAATCTATGTATTCTTTACTGCATCTTAACCTCAGCAATTTGTAATGACACTTAAAATTCAGATGACTTTTATAACGTGTTTCTTCGCGAAAGTGAAAAATTCTTGTAACGAATAGGCCTATATATTTCAGTGTGAAGAACATGTTTATTGGCATTGCAACTAACGTATAGGTCTATCATATTTTGTGCAAAACCAATTGATTAAGAAATTGATTTCTTCCTATTCAAGCGGAAAGTTTTTGACAAAAGCACTTGCCAAATTAAGGGAATGGTATACTTTGCATGTCCATTTTCAACAGAACAAATTTTGTTCAGGAGGATATTGTAAGGGAAGAACACATAGATTGAAAATACACAATTTTACAATATTTTAACGGAGGGCCACCATGTTTGTCGCGTGGGGTACAAGGGGCTTTTTTTCGAAAGTTTTGTCGAGCATACTTTTAAAAATCGCAGGTAATGGGCCTTTCTGCACACGGGAATATACAATATACGTCTACTACAGTTGGTTTACCAGTATTGGACTAGACGGGACGGGACTGAGAATTGTAGGAAGACTATAAGCAGTGAGCCATCATCGTTTAGTGTGTTCATGAAGACCGTTGTTAAAAATAATGCTTAATCCCGGAAAACACTTCATGCACTGGAGTTACATTGTAAACATTATTTCTTCCGCTTCACGGCAGTTATTCTTTTAATAAATAAGAACCCGATGGTTTCATTGTGCACCACACCAAAGTGGACCTCGTTTACAGTGTTGCTTGCTGCCGATCGGGCTCAAGTTACCTTGCATGCAACCGATTTAAATTTGAGTAGCGAAGAGAAGCGATCAAATTAGTAATGATAAATCCATGTTTACCTCTGTAGTTCCCTTAAAAAAAAAAAAAAAAAAAAAAAAAAAAAAAAAAAACTTTGCTTTGTGTCGCTTCCTTGCGCTGGATGATATTCAACCGTCCTACCCACAATTTTGGTTTTGTTCATGGGTCTACATGTTTTTGCAAGCTTGAGGGGATATAGACATGATATTAGGCAGATAGCGCCATAGGGCCAGTCTACTGGTCATCTTACATCCTACAGGCTACAGGCCATCCTACTAAGAAGGATCGAGCAGATGTCTAGCTGAGCTTGTAAACCTGCACAATTGCCTTATATGTATTTTTTTTTTTATTTTGTCTTCATTTTGTAAGGTTTTTTTTTTGTTCCACAATTAATTTTTATTTATTTTGTCTTCATTTTGTAATGTTTTCAAGGAAGAGCAGGGCGCATGCCCCTTGTGTCATACCAACTACGTCAGTGCAATTTTAAGACTTTTCGAGGATGAGGTAAAAGTAGTAATGCATATTTTTTACTTAGTTTATTCTACTTGTTCTTATTCTTGTGGACTTTGTTCCACACATCAAAGCTTGAAGGTTTGAATAAATCGAAATTACCCTAGCATTCACTCAAGACACATTTCTTTCTATAGGTCCCTATCAAATAAAAGCAAAAGCATAATAAAATCGAGGCTGTCGTCATACAAACAACGATCCTCTTGCACACCTCTTCAAAAAAACCCTTTCTCAAAGAGAAAAAGAAAGGTACATGTCAACAGACGTTGGTATTTAATCCAATTGATGATGTCATTCATTTGTAAAGAATCAGGTGGCATTCAGTATCCAATGGGAATGCTCGATAGTAGTTTAACATACAGATTAAGTCAATGTTATTGAATGGACATGCGCTGCCACTGAATACAAGTTTGACTTCTTTACCGATTTGACATTGAAATTGCCATCTTCTTCTCTATTGTTCTTCCTGTTTTATGTTAAGGTGACGGATCCAAACACATTGCAGTGATATTGAAAGTAGCACCCAGCATATATAGCTCTCAATACGTTAGCAAGACCACTTTGGACTGGAGACTTTATCTTTATTTTTAGGAGTGGTAATACCACATTGTCGATGGGACCATTTTTTTTTTTTGTTGAGATTTTGCTAAGTTGACTGAACAAATGATTGATAACTACTGTTGGTGTCTTTATATGGACTAAGAGACAAGAGGAAGTACATTCATGGTAGTCTTTTAGATATCGGGACAGAAATCGATGCTAAATGAACAATTACAAAACGTAAGAACTGCTCACAGGGCCCTCACGATCGAGGGGGCGGGGATGAGGTTGGAGTCTCAATTCAAACATTTGTCAGAGCCTCGATACTCGGAAATTTGAAACACTAGTTAAATTTTTTCCATATCTTAGTCCAGCACATTTTATGTCATAAAAACATTGCACTAGATTGTAGCTAAGGTGAAATGAGAAATGAAATCTGAAATACAATTTGAATTCTCCATTTCAGTCTAAAAACAACGATATTTTAAATACCATGTGAAATGTTTATATCTTATAAAAAATAAGCCAAATGTGGGACAAGATTGTGTCTAAGGTTAGATTGTAACTGACAATTTCTTGATAATTTTGAAACATTATGTGAATTTCTCATATTTCAGCTTCGAAGCGAGTTTGAAAATATGAAGCACCAGTTGGAATTTTTCAAATCTCAGTTTAGCACATTTTATGACAAAAAAAAACCAAGTCAAATATTGCACCTAATTGCGTCTAAGGTTACCTGGTAGTTTACAAATATCTCTGAAAGTGAATGAGGACCCTCCCCTGTTACAACCTTCTGTCCCAAACCAACCATCAGTCATCTCATAGCTTCCCTAACGTATCAATATACTCTTCTCATCAACGTGGCTATGATTTACGAAAGTTAAAACTGCAATCAGGAAGTAATTTTTTTCTGGGAACTATAATTTCTGTTGGAAAATTGACTGCAGAAGATGCAATATAGCTCAACTTTCTGTCAATATCGTTAACTGGTAGTTTTCCAGAAGGAGTAAAAAAAAAAAAAACAGAAAAAAGCTTATGTTTGAAAGTAAATGCTTTCTTTCCTGTTAATTTTCCTGGAAAATATAATATCATAAATATTGTAGATAAAGGCTATCAAAATTATCACCATTTTTTTATTCATAGGAATAATGATTTTTTTTTGTTCATTAACTAAGAAATTACAGACATGAGATCTTTATTTACATGTTGGGTTCATGCAGACAAGGACACCCGCAAGTACCGTTCTTTGCCACGGGGGGAGGGGGAGCCCACATTTTCCCTGTGCGCCCCTCTCCAACCAATAATGGTGGCTCTCCTCATAGATAATTCTGCTGTTATACTCAGCCCTCCCCCCTGTTAGTTATTTTTAAACTCCCACCGAACCTGCAGACTGCCTTTTTTAACATTGTGTAAGCTGTAATTTATGCCGTTTTGTCTCATTTTGAGTTCATCAAATTCGACAGAACCTATTTTTGTGTGTTCACTTTGCAAAACCAATTTTGTCAGTTATTCCAGTTTTTTTTATTTCAATTGAGTCTCCTTTTGACTCTTACATAAGCATTTTTGCCCGGTAGACTATAGGTGTAACATTCCAATATTCATAAAATCACGAAAAGCTCCGCATGTTTTTGTAACGTTTCTTCATAATTAGATCAGATTGATGTTCTTAGATATCACTATAGCGATGTAACTGAGATCTGAAAGTTTAAATAATAACAGATCAGCGGTGTTCTATCAGTATTTGGGTTTATGTTGGTTATCTGATCCTATAGCAGTCTTCCCATAAATTGTCCCAATCAGTTAAAAGCTGTTTCTAAGATGACGTCTTGCCGTGGTTAAACGCCATCATACGATTGTAAAGGAACACCAAGGTTGGGCTCTTTTCTTCTAGAGAAGGTTAAGCTGAAATTTGCGAAAGTCGGACGGAAGTTAAATCGCCCTATGTGGTGACCGTCGTATAAAACCTCACTGTCGTTTATACACATATAGTCCAATAGAAAGCATTTTAGAGAACCATCCCTCATCGTAACATTAATTGTCCAATATCATGCTGGTCCAATTTATGAACCTATTAAAAACAATGGAAACTTTTTGTTGGTATGGTGTTATTCGTTGACTTAGTGTTGTTTCTTTTAGTCTTATACACATGAACAGTGTTGGTTAGCAAGTTGTTATGAGTTGAGACAAATATCATTGGCCACTAATAAGCCGAAGTCCGTCGGTCACTGTCAATAACTGTACCAGGGGAGGTGCGAGGATGGGTGGTGTCGTTATGACCTATACCACGGAGTCCCCCTGTCACTGGATCATGGTTGCACTGCCAGGGGATGGGGTTATGATTCAGAGTCATTAATGGGCTAGGGTCCCTCTACCGTACACTGTGATGAGATCAATAGTTGTTTAAACACAGTATGAGGATTTGACATCACAAGATAATTTGAATAACTGTGTAAGATATTTCTTTAGTTTAGTATAGTCGATCTAATATACTGATAACAAAGATTAATGCAATTGACATATTAAAGGAGATTGATAGTCTTATTCACTCTCATGTGACGTCACTCTTGTTCTCTCGTTTCTAGTGTACGTCATATTCTTTGGACAAACTCGTGTACAGAGAATAATACCACATAACCAGAGTGTATGATTCCAGACACCTGTGGTACCGATGTTTCACTGATAAGTGAAAAGAGTGACCATAAACAAGTCACGTGTGTAGACTTATCTAGCAGAGATTGACGTCACGTGAAATACTTACAAGACAACCAATCACCTTTAACACCGTCACAACATTGACTGATACAGAACGTTGACACTAAAATAAAGCAACGAGTAACAAACCAGTCACTTTTCGAAAGAATATATTTTCCAAATATGCAAAGACATGAATTAATGTAAGCTGTTGTACTCGTGTGCATAATTTTATGAAAGGTTTCTACTTGTTACATTCCGATTAATCCAGAATTTCAAATTCTTCCCAAAAAAATTAAGTGGACATTTTGAAGTGTTTGTATGTGTAGCATGACTCATAATTATACTCCGCATGCACCCCCAAAGACATATAAATAATAGTAATTGGCCCATGCGACCTTAACTCCTAAGGGACATTCGATATGGATTGGCCAGTTGACAATAAAAATTAATTTACAGGTTATATCAATTTGAAGTACATCCCCCCTCACGTATTGTAGGTTCAGCACAAGCTATACTAGTTGCAAAATGAACTTTCAATAAGCACTTTAATATGACATTTGTCTACATTTCTGTCTTAAATTGAATAATTTTTAATTTACCCAATTATCCTAACGCCTTCTTTCGTTGGGCTTTCGCAAAAGGAAAGGGCAGACACTTGCCCTATGTAAAAGCAAAATAATAATAAAAACAACAATAATAGTAATAAAAAAGAAAGAAAAAAGAACAGAAAAATGCAACATCATTTTGTGATGAAAGCGTCAATGTAGAAACCTGTCTCCTACAAAATAAAGTATATGTGGCTGAAATTTACAGGTTCTAGGAGACTTCCATTTCTGCAATCTGAGAGGTACTTTCGTCCAAACATTTACTTTCCATAAGCTATGGACAAACCAATCTGGCGCTCTGTGTAGTGTCATAACTGCCACCCCCCTTCCCAGTTCCCCAACTTAACCCTTTGTCCCCCCCCCCCCATTCACATAAGTAGGTTCAAATTCATAAGTTCGAGGAGACTATGAAGTGCCATTCCCTTCAATTGAGGTATTTCATCATCTTTATCCGATTTTATCTTGTCATAATTATTTATCACCTACATCAAACTTAGGCTACTTCATCCACCCCCGGTCCCCATGGCAACTGTTTGCAACCGCAGCGTCGAAACTCTCCCAGGAGTTAAAAACAACTGAATTAATAAACTGAAAGCTTCCCGCATGAAATTTAAATGATCATAATGGCACCATTGAATAATGAAAATACATACAAGAAAAATAAAACTACGGTGAAAAACAACTGTTTTTTCCGTCCAATAGATCTCCTCAATCGAACACTATTACAGTTAATGAATTTAACTCTTAGCTGTTCTGAGGACCATATTTCATTAATTTCTACTATCCATCGTACCATAGTGTCCATTGGGGTTACACCACTTTCCAAATTGACTATACCACTCTCTAGATCTACTTACAGTGTTAATACTGAGGTAAATTAGAAACATCGCGAATTGATTCCATAAATTTGCTGTTTTGTCATCTGACGGGATATTTCTATGAGGTACTCAACCAGTTATATTATAGTCAAAGGTAGTGTTACGAGGATATTACTCAAACAGACAAGACACTGCCGGTATAGCGATGTTTATATTTAAACGATACCATAGACTGCAGCTTAATGTTAGCATCCTTATCGTAGTCTAACTTAGTCTACTTTAGTTCAATGATACGATATCTGGACAGTGTTTATCCAACGGTCTGAAGCCTATAATCCTCTTGTTGTTGTAGTTCGCTCAATATCGTTGATCTTATTCTTCGAAGCCTACCCATCGGTCACCAATAAGGATTATTATTCATTGCATGTTGCTGATTCTACTCTGAATATTTTCTTTTGTTCTCTTCTAGGGTGGCTTTATTTACTTACTACTATACCCTACTACTACAGTAATGTTACGTAGGGAACCCAGCTAGGAGTGTAGTAGGCCTAAAGAGTTGCTAACTTTTACCAGGCACTATTGTAGTTTTGTCAGTGAGTAAAATTCTTACGCCAAATTTAGTTAAATGAACTTTAACCTTACTTTGAAATCTAGAAATACTTTGTACATTATAATCTGAAAGATGTTTAAAGTTTGAACGAGATATTACATCAAGTCGAGACTTAAGACAACCTTCCTATTTTATTGACTACTTGGGTAGACACTCAAGTTCCTTTCTCTCAGGTTGACATTCCGTGACAATAGAAATACAACTGACAGGGATAGTGCAAAAACAATTTGTTGATGCAATGATACATACATTATTAGCAAGTGAAATAATGTCACAGCTTTTTAATGTTATTATCACTGATGTTCACCTTCACTGTGTGTGTTTGTTGATGATAGGACACCTTCACTGATGACTGTCTTAGTCTCTTGGCTGTATTCAATATCTTGTAGAGTGTGACCTCATTATTACTGATGTTCACCTTCAATGGGTGTATTTGTTGATGATAAGATACCTTCACTGATGACTGTCTTAGTCTCTTAGCTGTATTCAATATCTTGTAGAGTGTGACGTCATTATCACTGATGTTCACCTTCAATGGGTGTATTTGTTGATGATAAGATACCTTCACTGATGACTGTCTTAGTCTCTTAGCTGTATTCAATATCTTGTAGAGTGTGACGTCATTGTTACTGATGTTCACCTTCAGTGGGTGTGCTTGTTGATATTTTCACTGATTAATATCATTTTTTTCACCTTGACTGGTTTGAATGTATGACGTCATTGTGGTGCTTATCTTTAGATGAGGTCACTTTGGCTTAGTGTTCTATCTTCTTCTCCAGTCGTGTACACTTGGTATCATCATCTTTAAGGAGGCATTTTAACAGACAGGACTGGAGGCATCTTCATCCAATGAAATTGTTGTTCCCGTGTGTTTTTCTTTGACTGGTTTGAATGTATGACGTCATTATGGTGTTTATCTTTAAATAAGGTCACTTGGCTTAGTGCTCTTATCTTCTTCTCCACTCGTATCATCATGTTTAAGGAGGCATTTGAAGAGGCAGGACTGAAGGCATCTCCTTTCGATGACATTGTAGTTACTGTTATTTTCCTTTGTGTGGTGTCTTTTTGTCCTGATGATGTTATCTACCAGGATCCTTCTTTCTACATTATGATGAAACAACGAGAGAAAAATCAGCATTATATGAATGTAAATAGACAAGATCAATATTCACCGGTCTTAAATTATGAATCAAAATAGTAAAACATTACTGAACGTTATATAACAAAACAAAACCTCAACATAAGTTCCTCATTTACATTTTAAAATTAATCTTGTTGGTTGCGTGTTGTCATAGTTCTTTTACCTTATTGTTAAGGACTCAGTTTGTTGTATGAGCTACGCTCATGGTATTATTGCAACACGATGCAAATTAAACTTTGGATAAGGTGATCTATAAAGACACTAGCAGACATTTTTATAGCCGGATTTACTAGGAGGTGAACACAATCTAATGCGGCATTCTTATTCTTCCTTTTTTCACAACACTTCCATGGTTTAGAGCCCAGAGAGGAGGTTACAGTTTGTGGACAATTTCACTCCTTGACTTTACATATGACAGTAACAACATGGGCTTCTTCTCAAGTAATTCAAGTAAGCCTACAAATCGAAAATTAGCGCACCACTTTATGACGCACAAAATAATGTTAACTTGTTGCTGGGGGGGGGGGGGGAACACCTATTTTGTAGAGGCCCATAGTCACGCACCCTGCCGGTCCCTGATTTAATCTGAATTGTGTACTTTTCAGTGGAAAATACCTGGAGTACCATTCGATGCTGGTTTTCTCTTTTTTGTTTGTTTATTAAGAAACGAGCAATTTTAATTCTATCACTGCCAGTTAATCTTCCCAATTATAAAATGTAAAGCTGTGGTTTTTTTATTATGTGTTATATTATGATGTCCACTTGAAACTACCCTTACTTAAAGTAGATTAAATCTTGTATTGTTTGATGACATTAACGTCACATCGGTTTCTTTTGGTTTATTCTACAAACGTGGATTCAAGTTTGTCGGTGTGCTAAAAAATGAGTTTTTGATTATTTTGAAGAAATCATTCTTTTTTGTTGTTGTTGTTGTTGTGCCGGAGTAACCTATAGACAAATATAGACAAAACATCATCATCATCATCATCTTGATTGCCATCACAGAGGTTATCATTATCATGTTTAGGTCAGATACGATAATGATATTCTCCTTAAAGGAAGAATATCACATTCTAACAAAAGACCTATCAAAGACCTATCGCTAAGGTAAACGAGATTATCGTTTACGTTATTTAACTTAACACTCTCATCATATTCAATACGATATTTAGCCCCATTGCAATGTTTTGTCACTTTTATCATCATAATTATTACCATCATCATCATCATCATCATCATCATCATCATCATCATCATCATCATCATCATCATCATCATCATCATCATCATCATCATCATAACCATCTTTGCAACCATCTTTGCAAGTTTCATCATAATCATTGTTACCACCAGCCCAACACTTCATCATCAGCATCCAGGGATTTTGATAGAACCTCAAAAAGAGGGAGCGCTGCTAATTATGGCTAAAGCAGGATTCCAAATTGATGCTGCCCATGGCGAAAATTACAAGTGGGTTCAGAGGGACACATCTTTGCCTCAAGGCCTGTGAAAGGTGCAATTTTATGTGTTTTGATGGCTATTTAGTGATCAAAATTCAAACATTTCTGCAAGGTTCCCTCTTCTAAGTAACATTTGAACCAACTTTATCGAATGTTACACTTTTATGGAACTAAAGGGACGGGGTGGAGGGATTTTAATCGCTTTCCCTTCTTTGATAGAATCAATGACATCATTAGCACTGTCATCAGTGTCACCATTATCTCCGTTATTATGACCACCGCCGATATCATCATCATCATCATCATCATCATCATCATCATCATCATCGTAACAACTATCATTAATCATCACTATCATCATCATCACTGTTATTATCATTATCATTGTTATTATTACTACTACTACCACTACTACTACTACTATCATCATCATCATCATCATCATCATCATCATCATCTACATCATCACCATCGTCATCGCCATTAATGTAATCAGCATCACCACCACCATATATATCTACACTAACACCATCATCATTATCATCGACAATTTCACTATCACCATTACTACATGCTATCATTATCGTTACCACTAGTCCATTATCATTATCATAAATTAGATCCCTAGTACCATTACCACACCATCAATACATCTTCTTTCGCATCTTCACCATTCAGTACCATCATCATCATCACTATGTCGTAGTCATCATCATCATCATAATCATCGTCATGATCATCATCCTCATAATTATCACCACCATTAATCATCGCTATCATTATTATCATTATTACCATTGTTATCATTACCACTACTACCATTATCGTCATCTACAACATCGCCATCGTCATCATCTTCACCATTAATATAATGAGTATCACCACCACCATATCCATCTATACTAGCACTATCATCATCAACGTCATTATCACCATTACTACAACTATCATTATCGTTACCACTAGTCCACTACCATTATCATGAATATGATCCCTAGTACTATTACCACACCAACAATAACACATGTTCATTCCCATCATCACCATTACGTACCATCATCATCATCACTACATCATTATCATAATCACCACCTTCAACATCATCACCCCACCATTAATCATCACTACCGTCATTATCACTGTTATAATCGTTACCATTGTTATCATTACTACTACCACTACAATCATCATCATCTACATCATCACCATTATAATCGTCGTTACCATTAATGCAATTAGCATTACCACCACCATATCCATCTACACCATCATCATCAACAACATCATTATCACCATTACTGCAATTATCACTATCACTACCACTAGTCCACTACCTATTACCATCACCACACCAACAATAGCATATCTTCATTAGCATCATCACCATTACGTAGTATCATCATCATCATCATCATCATCATCATCATCATCATCATCATCATCATCATCTCTACATCATCATCATCATTATCATCACCAGCACCATCATCACTCACAACCTGTGTATCACCATTACTACAATTACCATTATCTTTACCACTAGTTCACTACTATCATCATAAATACCATTCATAGTACCATCACCACACCAACAATATCACATCTTCTTTACCATTTAGTACCATCATCACCACTATATCATCATCATCATTATCACCATCATCATCATTAGCATCATCTTTGTCATTATCAATATCATCATCATTATCATCATCATCATCATCTTCAATTTGATCTTAGTTAAGAACCCCTCCTTATCTAATCACTGGATTAATTTCCATCTTTATTCAGAGTCACCTAGTCATGTATAACAGGAAAAAAAGTTAAGTTTCTAACGCCTGGAGTCAGCTTTTGTTAATCCCCAATAGTAAATCAATGAAAAATTTCAAAGAGAATAGTTTGTTATTATTATCAAGAAGGTAGTTCACTCCAAAGATATTGATTAGAAAAGTTTTCATGAAAAAGAACTGTTCCATGAAAAGTGATGTGCAAAGTGTTCCAAATTACCTGGATTTCAAAACTTTCATCAGAAATTGTGAAAGAAACTTCACACCAGACTTCAATAACTTGGGAAATAAAATTACCCAGTCCTTTAGGTAAACGTAAGAACCCGAAAAATTTTAGGGTCTTGTTGAAAGACATTTTCCAAGGATTCACATAGTCTTTAAGAAATCTCTGTACCCAAGCAGAGCATTTTAAAGATTTAATAAAAGTCTCTATATCTATCACCTTCAGATCACCATCAAGGTAACTATTAATCATTGCAGATCGTTTATATTTTCAGTTCGGCCACACCAAATAAAATTATTAATAGACCTTTCAACTTCTTTGATAAAAGTGGGTGGCGGGCTTGGTGAGACAAGAAACAAGAACACAAGCTGAGAGAGGCCAACGGATTTTGTAATAATATTGCAGCCGATGGGAGTAATATCACTCAATGACCAGGTAACGAGGAGAGATTTTTAATCTGGATAATTGAGGGGAAAAAAATGAGTTCAAAGAGTTCCTTCTTGTTATTAGTGAAAAAACAAAATTCCCAAATAACTGATCATCCATAGCTAATAGGAATACCGTTGAAAGAAAAAGAAGGACAATTACTCAAGAGAAGACCGAGAGGAAAAAGAACCAACTTATCGACATGCCAAGACAAACTAGATGCTACTTTTCTACTTTATAAGTCAATGTAAAGAACATACAGAATTATAGTTTTATATAATATCAATCCTTTTAGTTTACTGTTAACACTAGCAACATAAATTATCTTCTATCTCTCATACAGAGAGAGAGACAGAAATATCATCACCTGTAGTTACTACAGGTATTAATCAATGGCTGTTCATTTTATCAACCAATACATCACTGTAGAGTCAAAGTTGTCATTATTGTTTGTACAGTTTTATTGGGGAGAGATAGTACAGGTTACTCCTCTCGGTCTCCCATACACGAGTAACTTAATCGACAAGCCGTATTTCACTATAACTGTGTAAGTAAATTCTGCTCTAACAGTAATCTCATTTAAGAGTACAATCCCATCTCTAATTATTATGGTAATATATCACGTGATCACAGTATATAGTTACCTTCAAGTGACCTGTCGTGAGATCAAGATCGTAATACTGATGGTTCTTAGCGACATCAGGAGTCCAGAAAACTAAAAGAAAGAATATAAATTAAATTAAAATAATAACACGATAAAAAACATCAAAGGTATCACAAACAGTTGATCTTTAGAGAAAACAGAAATCTTCTAACGTGCACACAATATAATATCAATTAGTAAATGTTTCTTTTTTCCCCTGTGGTGCCAGTAACATTTAATACATAAAGAAAGAATATGAATCAGTTACCATGGTAACTCTTTACTATCTTACCTTTCACATTACGGGATCTCAGAGTGTCAGCAGCTGGTCCTAGACGTATTCGTGATGGCAGCACACAATCCATTAGACTATAATATCAGAGACAATAAGAAAGAAACGCCGTTCAGCTGAAGATAGAGTAACTTGTTATATACTAATAATAAAAACAATACACTCAGTATAATACTACAATGATATGGTAATGTAGTGATTTACCACCATACAAAAAAGAACAGTGATCAAAAGAAAAACACACACAAACTAAATAGAATGGAACCATGGAACTAGAATGGAACCATGAAATTTCTGTGTAGCGTTGAAAGTTGTTATCATCAAAGAGTAACAGAACAAAAGTAATAAAACAGACCATAACAAAATGTAACACAACGTAAATAACAATAATGTATCTGTCCTATCAACGCTAACTTTGTATTTATAATTAGAATTCAAAATCGACGGTCTTGAATGTATTTATATACTCTAAAAGAATTACTCGGATTCAAACTTTTTCTGTAAATTTTATGCAAAGTGTGGAGGATATTGCTAACATTTTCATTTTACCCTTGGATAAAATTTTCTGCACCCAGCTAAGAAAACATGCAATAGGCCTATGTGTGTGTAAAAGAAGGAACATTATCTTTCTTGTGTGACTTTACACAAATTAACAAGAGATTTTCCATTTTAATAATCGTTACTTGATTTCTACGCCACAAATTGTCCTAATTAAACTCTGACGAAGACTGTGTACACCACATTCAACAGGGATGAAATTTAGCGGTCGTCCGAGACGACCAAAATTTCTGTAGGACGACCAAAGTAACAACCTCAGGTTGTCCTTTGGACGACCAAATTTTACCCCTGGTCACTATATTGTGACACAATGCCTCAGTACAACCCAACACTGAGATGCAACCAAAATATTTAACCTGCATGAACTTCCTTCCAAAACACATCTGTTGTCATTCACAAAAAATCCACCAAAACAACCTGAAATCCACGGTACGTAAAACGCCAAACAAACAGTCTCAGTGTACGATCATGTTTCAACTGATTTTACTGTACCGAACATGCAGGTACTGTACACAGCAAGTACCAGATAGATGAATCGCAGTCCCAGAATTCTGCCATTTTCCCTACTGAAATACTGTGCAATGATATGTGCCACGTGCAAGGAGAGCTGGTACATTTATCTTAGAGTTTCTTGGACTTTTTAAGCCCCCATATTTGGGCTAGTCCAGGAAGTAAGTAATTCAACCAATCACAGTGCAGAACTTTCCTGCTAGCCTACACTGTATTTGAGATTGGCAAAATGGATTGTTCCAAAAGAGGGGTGAAAAATATTTCAGAACCTGTTTGAGTAATGTATCATATTTTGATTTGGAACAAACAATACATTATACAGAGATTTTCTTCTATATGATATATACTTTACAGCATCAGTGATTCTAGATGTTGACATTTTTTTATTATCAATGTGAAAAGGTGGAATTTTAACGACCTTCTTCTGGAAATCCCCCCCCCCCCTTCCCTCCCTTCACTCTGGAGAAACCCTGAGAATTACAGTTACAAGTTCAGTAGTAGAATTTAGATGTGGAAAGTTTCAACCTGTGTAAGAAAGACAAATAAAAACATGGTCTTGAATGTGCAAAATACACATTTTGCACATTTCTTCCTTTTATATGTATTTTGTGTAGGACGACCAAATTTTTGGGAGGACAACCTAATTTTCAGTTGCTTAAGGATCATCCCTGTACATGATAATTTCAAATATCAAACCAAGAAAAGTGGGGAGACCAAGAGATGTACAGTGTAGTCCTACTAGCTGACCGTTCTTTGTGGGTTTTTTATTCATTATTTTATGGAAGCACACCATGTACAACATTAATGATGGTTAGCTAAAAATAAACAGAACTTAGAGAGGTATGTTCATATCATACATTACCCAAGTAACTTTATTCCTATCGGTCAAAGTCAGAGATCATTTTCATAGTAAAGAATGATGTAAATAACATGACTATTTAAACAAACAATTGACAGGGTGTGATTAATTAGTCATTTACATCATAATTCACAGAGACAATAAAGAGTTACTGATATATTTAGTTACCTAAGAATTAAAATTCAAGTTTATGACTAGTCTACATTTCATCCCTTGTAACATTAACATGTCGCACTGAAATTCCCTAACATTTTATGCATTCTGTGTATTGTGTGTCATGATCGGCACAAGTCACAGCCCACAATCAAGGGAGTCTTTACTAAGTTTACAGTCAAAGGAAACTATAGAACAAATGATGTATACACATGCTAGGTGCTGTAAACGTAAAAAAAGAATTAAGAAGAAAATAACACACATTCAGAAACACACACAAAATAAAAAGACAAATATATCTGAAAATAAAAGTAGTTCAACTTTTTGTACACTTCAAGTATTATTCAGCTGCATAGAACGTTAATTGACTTTCCTGTTTTTTACCTGACACACTTTCTAGACAGATCATCTTATTCAATAGACAGGTAAAAATATTAATATTGACAATAATCTATGTGAATATAATTAGAAACAAATTTAATACTGATGGAAGGCTATGTTGGATATATTCAACTGTGAATTTATTTTACATTATCTAACTTTTCATAAAATGAATGCCACTATCAAACTGAAAAGCAATTTTTAACCCAAAGATCTCAGTACTTCCTAAAACAGAATGTAGCAGTCTGTCTCTCTCAAAGTTCATTGAACTGCCCCGCGTGCGCGTCTTATTTATCAAGTATTTCTTTTCACTGCTCCGCGTGCGCGTCTTATTTATCAAGTATTTCTTTTCATTGTTCGGACGCTCGCTTCTTTTGTGTTTACATTCTTTTCTTTGTTATGTTAATTTCTAATCTCTATTCAACTGTTGTTTTTCTGTGTTTTATTTTTAGTATTTTTATTGTATCTTTCTTTGACTCGTATGTTTATGTTTTTCTTTATATTTTCAACTGATCCTTTTTCTTTTAGCTCTCAGTGAGTTCAGTTTAAGAAGAATAAATTTACACATTAAACCGATGTCTGATTTAATTTGGTTTATTTTCAGGTGTAATAATGTCATAGTAGTACAGTACGTACGGTACGTGTTATCATTGTATAGTCTGTTATTGGTGAATATCATTAACAGGATAATATGGAGCAGATATGAGAGGATGGATTTAACCCCTGAGAGGATGATGAGAGGGTGATGGGAGGGGACAGGGGAGGTCAAAGGAGGGGGATGGGAGGAGGGTGAAGAGTTAATAATATTGACATAGAATGAATAATGTCTGTTACTTTAAATAGTTGTATAAATCAAGACATGTAGAGGGATGGGTATGTGAGGGGGGTGGTTGTAGAGTTGACATTAATGGTATGAGGTGTGTGTAGGGGGTAACAATAAAGGTGATGGTATCTGGTTTGGTGTAATAGGATTGGTGTGAAGGGTATCTATGATAGAGTATGTTGAGAGGTACAGTAGAGGGGTGAGAGGGTTATACAGGGGTACATAGGCAGGGGTATGATGAGATATATAATGGGGTACGATGGTGCAGGTTTGAAGGGGGTACAGGGAGGGTCATGTGTTATTCTTTTAGGGTGTCTTGGTGGGGAGTTTGATAGATGGATGGGGTTAGGTTGTGAGGTGTGTTAGGATGACACCACCCCTGGATGAGGTGTGGGGGAGGGGTGAAGGGGATTACAGAATATTAACAGGGTGTGATTTTTCACATCAGTTGTAAGCAAAGTTATTTAATTAAGGAAGTATTGTGTTATTAATTTTGACAGGATCTTTTGTAAATAAAATACAGAAATTAAACTATTACTTATAAACGTATTCATTGCAAATGTAAAATAATAAATGTTGCCATCAAATATTGATGTAAAATGAATATATTTTATCATTATCATTTTGCATTTCATTTTTAATCTTCTATCATAAATTTACAGTTTTCCCATATTTTTTACTTTTGTTTCCTTTAAGATATCTTCTTACGATATCACAATAATTATTGAATATTTATTTACCTGTAATTATACTCTGTCTTTATTATATTTCTAACCTTTCACTCATTTCATTATATTTTAATTTTTACTAATTTTTATTTCAAACTAATGTATTTTTACTACAATTTGTTCATACAATACACATTTTTCTCAACAGGATTTTGTTTTTATTTTCGTATTGTTTAGTCTCAATTTTTGTTTCTCATATCTTTTCTATTTTTATATCTAATCATTATTTTCCTATCAATTTTCAGTTATTTTAATATAATGTTTTAGTTTTAATTGAACACATTTTACTTTTCCTTATATCCATCATTCCTATTTTTCAGTTGTTTTTATTGATATATTATCTTTTGCTTTTATTATTAATATTATTTACATTATATTCATTAATTATACTTACTTCAGTGCCTCTAATCTTTTATTCTGTTGTAGATAGTTTAATATTTCATTAACTTCTTCTTCTTTCATTTCTCTTCCTTCCTCTGTCTGTATCTGCATCCTCTCCATTGATGAGATGTTTGGTAATAATAAACCAGACTTGAGGATAATATTAAGACCATCTTCATCAATCTTATCAAAGGACTTGATTAGAGACACGCGATGTATTGGAATCTGAAGAAAATAAACAAAATAAGAAACAATAACATTAATATACCACAATCTGATAACAAAGGAAACAATAACAGTAAAAATAATATAAAATATTAATTAGGATACAAATAAGATATTTATTTTAATTTATACACAAAGGGTGACATTTGATTTATTTTTATCATATTTGTGCATTGTTTGTGTTTTGTTTTGGAATTCAGGAATTTTTGTCTCTAAATATGAGAACTTTCTTTTTTCATGTTCCTTCTTCATTCTTTTTTTAGTTGAAATGAGGAAAAATAACTACATTTATTTTCCATTTTAGTACTTGTGTTTTTACAATATTTTAATTTTAATATTTGTATGCTAGTATGTTAGTATTTGTGTTTATTTGGAGTAATTTTAATATTTTTAATCAGGTTGAGGCTGGAAATACTTTTCTTTATATTTTCATCTTTGTGGTGGGAGGATATTGGTTTTGAATCAAGTTGATTTCTTTTTGGTTTATTTTTTGCTAAGGAGGGAGGAAATTATTGGTTAAAGTCAGAAAGGAGGTAGTGAGTAGAATAAATATTATTATTATTGGTAATATTGAAGGTTTATTAATGTAACAGATAAACACAAGACAATAATGTTATTAGATTGTAAGGAAAAAGAACTTACTGCAGTTATTATCAATGAGTTTAACTGTTATTGATTGATGTATTTAATCAATATATCCAGGTTAGTTTAAGGTGTTACTTACGTCATGATTGGTTGCTTTCACCAGGAGCTCTATCACTGATCTCTGTACTGACTTACTGGTATCATTATCGATGGCCAAACTACCAGAACACATCGTTGTAATAGTCTCGATGTCTTCAGGCTGATAGAGAAGAGTGAAATGTATTTAAATGAAATTATTATGACTGCCACAAACCAAAAATATATCCTGCTCGGGAAAATAAATTGAAAGTTATGAACACAGAAAAAGACAAAATGAAGACAAGAGACATAACATACAGCTACAATACAGACATTGATAACATACAGCTAAAGACATTAATAATATACATCTAAATGTTATACAGCTACACACCTTGTAAATCTATAAAGTTCACCTAACCTGTACCTCACTCATTCATTTCCTTAGAAGTGTCAGTTCCTGCAAACCAACAAACTATAAAACTAAAATGCCTGTCATTGAAATTTCCAATGAAATTTCCGTGAATATTTTAAGAGTATTCTTCTTTGTTTTTAATGCGAATTACTAACTCAGATATAAATATCCATGTTAGTCTTACTCATTTAAACTAAGTATTGCAAATATCATGTAATAAATGTTGTATTTAAATAATTTGATAACAAACCAACCGTCTTCCATCCGCCATTTTCCATACCAAGGGACTGAGCTTCATTTGATGATAAAACTGAAATAAAGAGAATAAACAATATGATATTTCATTAGTTTAAGTGTAACTTTGTTAAATACTGTATACTTCCCTACAGCATTAATATTGGGTGCTGTAAACACAAAGTCATTGATTTCAGAGTCAGTTACACATCCCTCCAATGAATCGTACAAACTTACCATAAATAACTTCAACACGCATCCAATGTAATGATAACTCCAATCTGATTGGTTAATCTTAATACCAGGTGTACTACATTATGGATACAGGGGTGTTGTAATATTCAACATTTTCTTTTGTGGCTGCTGTACGCTCGTTCATTGTTTCCTTTCACTGTACTTTGTTTATATGTTTACTTATATTTCTTTCAGTGTGTGGTCTCTGTATTATTTATTTACTGATTTTCCTGGTCACCGACAAACCCTACGATGTAGAATTTTACCAGTAATCATAGATTCATCTCATTTTTAACACCATCATTTAGTCAATTTATTTAACATGTTCAGGACAGAGTGAAGGTTAATCATAATCGTTTTAAAGCTGATAAAATTAAGTAAATGTGAACTAGTTACAAATCATTCGTGATTTTTAGGATACATGGAATTAGTTTTACATTATAACATTTCAACCTTCGTTATCTGTTTTGGTTTCTTTGGTTAAAGAGTTCCTTTGTTGTTCTAATGTATTTGCCAGTGTGAACATATCCCCGTACTACAGTACTGCATGTATGGGGTACAGTGTGTATCCTGTATATAGAATCAGATACGTGCAATGTGTATGCCTGCAGCCAGCAATGAGAAATAACTGAACACAAAAACACAACAATAAATCAACTCGTTATCACAGCCAGGCACGTTCGATCAACCATACTAGAAACTTTAAAAAAAGCGGATTTTAGCAAAGAAAAACTAAACAAACGTATATTTCCCTACGGTATTAATAAGATAAAAACGAACAAGTTGGCAGCTCCGTTATTCTGTTAAACCTGAATGTATAAAAAAAATACCAGAAAATAGAAACCCCCCTATCAAGCTAATTCAACGTCTGAGGATGCGGGGAAGGGGACAGGGGGTTGGAAGGACCCTTGGAACTAATGGCTGTCATATATCTACATTATAGGCAGCTATGGTTATCCATGAATATAAACAAGGGTATAAAATACAATACCTAAAATTCTGGACTCGTTTTTAAACAGTTACATTCAATGTATCAAGAATTTAATTCATATCTGGATCATAGAATACTATAGTTAATGGACTTACCTATCTGAATGCAGAAGATAAATTATTAATAACTCTTAAACTGAGAAACTAACAAACAAACAGCTGCTCCCAACAAACATACACCCCTGACCTTCACACACGAATCAGGCAATTCTAACATAGTTACACACAAGAAAATATGAAATCAATATATTGTTGTATTAATAATAACAACTATGCATTATATTGTTGATTTGATAAATGTTTACAACATACCATACCTTTGACATTCCTCGATTTAGCTTCTTTTGGAATAGAGGCTGGATTGATGGATGGTGGCATTTTACAGTTGTGAAACCTTAGTACAGATAAGATGTAAACATTTATTGCTTAGAAATTGTGTACATAAATTCCTGTAAACGATAACCAAGGAACGTACAGTTGTTGTACCTTATAATGATTGTTAACGTGATATGTACATGATTGGTACAAAGTATCTTAATGAATTCAATAATAATAAGACACTGACATTAATTGGTTTTATTTGATATTATCTTTAACCATACTAATGTTGTGAAAGCAGAAATTACTACGTCTCCCTAGTTTATAGAATAATCATGAAATAAGAAAGTCATAAAAACAATATCCCTTTTTCAGTTTTCGTCAATACCAATATTTTATCTAACTTATTTTGAATACATTACCAACACACTACAGTGTATTGTAACCATTATCAGTAGAGGGCCATAATTAATACTGCAGTCACACATAACTATCACTATATAGTATAGGGTGGATGTCCCTAATAGGCCTATGTATAATAACATCCTATAACATAGAATGTTGACTGATTTTCTTTTTTATTTTGTCTTTATAATTCGTACTGCATATTAATTATATCTTTAATAGTTACACTATCATTGATTAGTTACTATCATCAACCTTAATTGCTATACAACTTTATTTATTGTAATAGATTTAGCCATGCTGTAACAATTCCTTTTATTTATAATAGTAAAAGCCAGTTTTTAATCCAGTGTTATTAGTTCATAGTTTTTCTGATACTTGATATAGAGATGTGTGACTGACAGACGTGTAGCTCACTTCTCTTGAGAATTAAAATCAATCAAAAATTAATATCTACCAATATATCTGACATTTGTTATTTGACTATTATTACCATATTGACCCTATACCTCAGGTGACTATCCACGTACTATCTAATACTAACACACATGAGTTATAAATTAAAAGAACACAAAATGTATTTAATTAACACAGTCCTAATTACTATTGGTACAGAGTCCTTTCCGGTACTCAGTATGATGGTGGCCTAAATATGTCCTTTGTTATCTTACCAAAGTTCTTTGAATCTTCTTGATTTTAGTCCAAAGTTTAATAATCCGGTTACTTCTCCCTCGCTGAGTTGTTGGTTACTTCCATCACTATTGAGTGTACTGTCTCCATTAATGGCTATCTTCTCCACCGATGATAGGCTGGATATACAAAGACCGGACTCAAGTCTGATGTTATCACCGTCGAACCCTCTGAAGGCCCACACCAGGAATAGCTTAGATATCGGTATCTGAAGAAATAGGAAAGATAGATCAGAAAAACGATTATCATGGTTAATAAATCTATAAACATAAAAAAGCATATTACTAAAAATGTAAATAATGCTTTAACACTATCGTTCAAATAAAGAAACAATAAGATAGCAATTTATGTAAATATTATCGTGATGTGAAGTTCTTCATAATAGCAATGGTTTAGATATTGTAATCAAAACGATTGCAAAACTTAACTGCAAATTTATCGCACCAAACAGTTGTTAATCTGATTAATGTAAGGAACATAGCAACACGAAAAAAAAAAAGAAAAAAAAGGAAGAAGAAGGGGACCAAGTGCTGATCAAAACAAACAATACATGAACCAAAACATAAGTTATACTGTGAACATTAACAGGGATGATCCTTAAGCAACTGAAAATGGTTGAAGGACAACCAGCTGCAAAAATTTGGTCGTCCTCCCAAAAATTTGGTCGTCCTACACAAAGGACATATAAAAACAAGAAATGTGCAAAATGTGTATTTTGCTCAGTCAAGACCATGTTTTTACTTGTCTTTCTTATACAGGTTGAAACTTTCCACAGCTAAATTATACACTGACTTGTAACTTAAAAGTAATACTCAGGGTTTCTCCAAATGGAAGGGGGGGGGGGTTTCCAGAAGGAGGCTGGTAAAATTCCACCTTTTCACTTCGATAATAAAAAATGTCATTATCTAGAATCACTGATGCTGTAAAGTATATATCATGTAGAAGAAAATCTCTGTATAATATAATGTTTGTTTCAAATCAAAATATGGCCACATATGGCGGAATTCTTCGACTGCGATTCATCTATCTGGTACTTGCTGTGTACAGTATGTGCATGTCTGGTACGGTAAAATCAGTTGAAACATGATCGTACACTGAGGCTGTTTGTTTGGCTTTTCACGTACCGTGGATTTCAGGTTGTTTTGGCGGTTTTTTGTGCAAGGAAACAGATGTTTTGGAATGGAGTTCATGCATGTTAAATATTTTGGTTGCATCTCAGTGTTGAGTTGTAAGCATTGTGTCATAATATAAATGACCAGGGGTAAAATTTGGTCGTCCAAAGGACAACCTGAGGTAGTAACTTTGGTCGTCCTACAGAAATTTTGGTCGTCTCGGACGACCGGACGACCGCTAAATTTCATCCCTGATTAATGTGGCCTAAAAACACCAAGCCCTGATTAACAGAAGACAGACTATAGATTCCTATCCAGAGCCGATATCTACGGCTCTTAGCCTACCGAGAGCAGCCCGCTACAAGGTACTTCCCTTCTTCGGGAGTTACTTTAATTCATTCTGTACCCCGGCATTGATTGTTTGTGAAATAAGTTAGGCAGTCCTTCACAGCTTGTGATGCCGATTACTGTACGAACATGTTTACAACATTAAAAAACAAAGACCCTTAAAAACTAATTAAAACAAAAACTACTAGCTAGCCTATGACTGTCATCGCGACTGGCATTTGTCTTAATATTCTGTTCAAGGTTTGAGTCTATCATACAAAAATAAAATGATAGCGGACCTATGATGAGAATAATGTTAAACAAATAAACAAAAACAACACACAAGACTTTAACCAGGTTCTAACGTTACTGTTGCTGTGAATATTTTATGTTAAAAAAGCCTTCTAGAATTATCTTGCACATTTCCAGCTAATACTTTGTTAAAGTTTGGAGTTACCAGCCCGTTTCGTGTCTCGACACATCATGATTGTTAGTTACACATTTCTACTTGACGAAATTCCCTGAGTTTTTCATTACTTTTAAGGATCTAAGTTGAAACTAGAAATTCCAGGACATTTTGGCCAATTCTACCACAAAATATAACTACAGAAATGTTCAAGGGCAATGTACGATTCTTCGTAAAGCACATGCAGGGTAGTTGTGTAATGTAAAAGAAAAGTATTTGATACTTTTTTCTTGATGATTATTATTAACAATTATTTGAAATTGATTTAACTGGGACACACGATGTGAGCAATTGTTCCATGAGTTCTGGGAAGAAAAGCTTATTTTCCCTGAGTTCGAATTTCTGAAAATCAATCTTTTATTTTCCCCTAAAGATTAACCCTGCCCACGCTTTTAAAGGTATTCTTAATGATACCCTTCATTTCATACCAGACGATTTAAAGTAGGCTAAGTATAACTGTTTCCTTACTGAACAATGCTGATAGATCACAGTCTACTAAGTTAGTAATTTAGTCATGAGATCGTTAATGTTTACATTGCAAGGGAATCCTTTACTCGTTTTAAAGGCTTTTCATTGCTTTTAATTTTCATTTGCTTCTATCACTGATGTACTTTAGTTTTTAATGATACCATGTGATTACTTGTCTGATTTATCCTTTCATTTTTATTTCTACGGCCTTACCTTTCGTGCGACATGTATTTAGGTCTAACGTTCACTTAGGCTGCCTCTCTAATTTATTCACAATATTCTTGCCCCACACCGTTCTTATCTAGGCTAACTGGGTTTTGTGCTATGTTATTACCACAATTATTACCAGCCTACGACGATTTTACTACTTTGCTTTGTTTACCACATATGCTTATAATAATAATAATGCTGACTGTTCTTTTCTTTTTGTCTGCTATGTGCTTGGCAACTTGCTTTTTTTAGGCCTAGCCTAGGACTAGGTACAGGTTTGTTTGCTACTATTTCTTAGTTTTTGTGTGCATTGTTTTTGGAGTATGGACTAGGACCTAGGCCTATGACTTTACTTCACGTTTTCTCACGCTATAAATTGATTGAGGTAATGACGCCTTTTTTATTTTGCCTTATTTCAACTTTTTTTTTAGCTTTACTCTCATTTGATTGCTTTTGCTCTATTACAGGGCCTCTAGGAAAATAAGCCTTGGAGACTAAAAAAAAATGAGTAAACCTCTCAAAATCCAGTTGAAATAAACAGAAAGAAATTAATAACATAAAATTATTCATCTTCGCGAAGTAAAAAAAAAAAAAGACATCACTTTGCCATAGGCCGATTGTGTACCAGCAAACCCTTGGCTTAAAGTTATAAAAAAATCATGAGGTCTAACGTTAGTCCATAGGGAAGAAAGGGTAAGAAATAGCCCAACGTTAGGCTTAATCAAATGGCTCAACTACCTCTCCCACATTCATGTGACTCCCTTGTGCTGAGATACAAAAGAAAAATTAAAGCCAACTAAAGTTTGGGCTGGACTAAATTAAAATTGAGATCTACGATAAGTCTAACGTAGATTGAGCAATAATTCGTCAGGCCACATAGGGCCTATGTCATCCAAGCTGTAAGTTCGTCAAAAAATAAGCCTTTAAGTTTTGCATGCAATTTTATCACGGTCTCAGTTTCCAGTCACTACAATAAGTTATGGGGTAAATTGATTGGATTAAGCAAGCCCTCTCTTTAAATTCTAAGCCACAGGTCGTTCTATTTAAGTTCTAATGTTAGTGTTAACTTAACGCTCGGACGACCTTTGGCCGCCCTAAGTGCGCAAGGAACTTAGACTACGAGCCTATAGGCCTAACGTTGTCGACTGAAAGATAGCCACAACTTGAGCGGAAGACATCAAAAATTTGACAGGTAAACAGTCTATGCTTCAAATAAATCCTAAGTCGATTGAAAAATGACTCATATCGTTAATTTAAATCCTCTTACGCGGAAAAGAGCAACACTCCGCCATGGCTATATAATTTCTTCAGTTCTCTTGAAGAAGAAAATATGGCCTACCGGGATGGTTCAGCCTAACGTGTATATTTTATCTGTTCTGATATATGCATGAGACACACGTACACGTACACATACCTTGCACAAAATTCTACTTTTGTGACCGTCCGGCCGGTTGTGGAAGTTGTTTTGTTGTGTGTGTGTGCGCGCATGTATTTGCATATGCTGTTGAACGTAATAAACAAGATACGAACAACGGGTGCATTGGAAAGTACGAACCAGTAAGTATACCGTACAGTGAAAAGGTGTATACGTGTAAACGTTAAGATGATCAAATTGAGGACGCTATTTCAAAATGTACATTTGTTTTCTTTTAAAAGAATTCGCTGAGGCCGAAAAGACGCTCATATTAACACACGCCTTTGATAAAGTCGTGCAGTTTACTAATAGACTTAACAATGTTTCCTTAATCATTTCACTTTATGAGCTGATTAAGATTTAAATCAAATCACTGTTAATCGAAAGTTTTGAACATTAAATTTATATTGATGAGTTTATATGTCGTTTTCTGGACCGGCGTTATATAGTATGGGAACCCAAAACGTTCATTCAGCTGCAAAAGTACAAAATTTGCCTTAACGGTGTCATCATGCAGGTTTGAGCCCAGAAAATAAGGAAATTACCGCTTGGGCGTACCCTGTATATTTGGCTACATTGATTTGTTCAGCTGAAAAAAAATAAAAAAATTGTAAAGTTATAGTTTAGTAATAGTTATAGTTATAGAAATAAATCTTCCTCAAAAAGAAAATAGGACATATACTCATCGACATAGCAATAAAAAAAAATACACAGTTTTCATCATTGTTAAAACCATCAAGTCTCATCAACAAACATCTGTAGAAGATTTATCTTCTCGAAACAGTACGCATGTGAAAAATAACGGAAGAAGTATCATTTGAAGTTGGCAAACTTTTGAGTTTGGGTGAACAAATTATTCTTGAGCATGCAACATGTATCAGTGGGAAGTTCATTTCTAAAAAAGGTTACCGTCATTTCTTATTTAGATTTATCTATCACTCTGTGTCCCCACCAAAAAATGGTTTTAAAAATATCATTGCCTCCTGTGGGACAAAGTCCTCATTTCCCTTTAAACTGTACCATGAGAAAATTGCTGTAACTAGGCTCATAATCCGAATATTTACTAGAAAAATTAATTTTCCGAATTCTTGGAAATATGTTATGAGAATAAGAACAATGACAGCTGAGCAAAGTCCTTATGGGCCGCGGGCCCTTCTTTTATCTAGGCCCAAGGGCAGGATAAAGTTGCAGTCATTGACATTTTCTCTCTCGCTAAAAAAAAAAAATATCCATGTACTTTTCTAGCTGATAAAAAAAAAGTCGTAATTGGCTTTCATTGGTATTTTTGTGAACCTTTTAAATGCAAGAGAATGTGTCTTTTCAGCTGAGCAAATCGGGTCGTTATGGAGCATTGGCCAGTTCCTGCTATTGTCTGAGACAATTTGATGTCATTTTTTTTTCTTTTTCTTGTAATCATTATAAGATGAAATCTTTCAAATACAGAGAGAATTAAGCTTTTCAGCTATATAACATCAAATTTAGGGATAAATTTAAGGCTACTGTGTGAGGTCTCGTACAAGATAAAATTTCATGTCACAACTATTTTGACTGTTTGTGAGCCCTAGTGAATATTTTCCAGTGGACTTTATCAATGTACCACATAGCTGAATGAATAATTGCATATTTTGGCACCGCATTTTTTCCCCGTTCAATTATACTATATATGCGCACATATATGTGGTAATATTATGTGTTGACTCATGGGCACTATAACCTGGTACATATAATTGGACCATAAAAATATTCGTAACTTTTCTTCTAAATAAACGCTCAGGACTGCAGGATCGTAAAAGAAATTACTGGTGTGTTGGGGTAACATGAAATGTAAAGCC
This sequence comes from Stichopus chloronotus, assembly GCA_021234535.1. Classification (NCBI taxonomy): domain Eukaryota; kingdom Metazoa; phylum Echinodermata; class Holothuroidea; order Aspidochirotida; family Stichopodidae; genus Stichopus; species Stichopus chloronotus. Next base: position 36,229,803 of record CM037833.1, on the reverse strand, counting down.
TTTATATATCGAGAGGTTAATGTTCTATCTTCGGTAATTTTGGTAACAAGTAAGTTATTTGATTATTTTTATCATCACCATTAATATCATCATCGTAGGAGGCTAGTCGTCACTATCCTCATCGTGGGTCACTATCATCGTCGTGGGTCATTATCATCATCATTATCATCATTATTATCGTCAGTATATTCATCTTAATCGTTATCACCTCAATCATCATCAACCAATCAGTAACATCATTGTTGTGGTTGTAGTCGGTATCACCATCTTGATCATCATCTTTGTAATCATCTTCATCATCGTCACCATTATCATCATCATCATCATTATTATTATCATCTTCATCATCATCATCATCATCATCATCATCATCATCATCATTACTATTGTTAGTATATTCCTCCATTATCATCTCAACCATCATCATCAAATTAATAACATCATCATCATGGTTGTGGTCAGTATCATCATCATTATCATCATCATCATGTTCGACGTGTCATCATGGTCTTCATAGTACTAGTAATCATGATAATCATTACATTCTCGATCATCATTATCAATTAGCATTATCAGTATATTCATAGTAATCATCACTGCTATTGTTGCCTTTGGTTTTCGGACTATAACATTATTGATGTCTTAAGCAATATCAATTTGATCAATTATTTCTCATCACCTCCATAATCATCACTAGTCGTCATCATCATCATTATCATCACCATCATCATCATCATCATCATCATCACCATCACCATCACCATCACCATCACCATCACCATCACCATCACCATCACCTTCATCATCATCATCATCATTATCATGATCATCATCGTGTTTATCATCATCACCATCGTCCAAGACATCAAAGACACAATAATCCTATTTGTTATCCTTATTCAGGCCGTGAAGGGGAGCTGTTTTACAACCTCCCACAAATTACGACAATAAGTGTGGAGGATTCATGTGGCTCAATTAATTTAAACTTCGCTATGACCAATACGAATGATGTCTTTGACGACAAAGATGATAATGATGATGATGATGATGATGATGATGATGATGATGAAGATGATGTTGATGATAAGGAGGAGGAGTGGAATGATGAAAATATTCTTGATTGATATTTGTATCAATAAATCCATCATTATCATCAGCAGAAAGGTTAGTATCATCACCATTACCACCAGAATAATCATCGTCATCATCATCGTTATCATCATCGTTATCATCATCGTTATCATCATCGTTATCATCATCGTTATCATCATCGTTATCATCATCGTTATCATCATCGTTATCGTTATCATCATCATCATCATCATCATCATCACCATTAAAGACATCATGTATTCGATTTGTAACTATATTAATACATTTATCATCATAATAATCACAGGCCTAATGGTGAGTGTCATCATCATCTCTACAAGCAGGCTCGAGCGCTCATCGTCATTATTATCATCGTTATCATCTAAGGCATCTTCATCAAAGACATCATCGTAATCTTCATAGTCAAAGTTAGCATCACCACCATAATTGTCACCATTCTCATAGTTATTACTGATATCCTTTTTAATTCACCAATATCGTTACGATGAAAATTTCACTATCATCGTCATCATCGTCATCATCAACATCATCATCATTACCGCTACCACCATCATCATCGTTGTTATCATCACCATTGTCACCATCACCACTATTATCATCATCATCATCATCGTCATCATCGTCATCATCACTGTCATTACCGTTAATTGTTGTAATGTATTTTAGGCCTATATTCTTGATGAAGGATTAACTTTTGAGTCGCCTTTCCACATATCTCTGCCTCTCCACTGCAGATTGAAAGAAAGGTTTTAATGGTTTGCTAGCTTCAGTACATATATCGCTTGATTTTATTGCGCAATACGTTGCAGGAGATAAGTGATTTCACGGGGGTAAACTTGCCGTATCGAGTCTTGCAAAGTATCGCAGCATTGCCGGCCAGAGTTGACTTCCTTGCTTTTCTCAGCCTAACATTTGAAAGGTTATTTATTCAGTTATTATGTCAAAATAACTTCAGTCACTATTATTTTGTCTCTTTGAAGTTGGAAAAGTAGTAATTTGAATGTTCTCGTGACACTTTACCTACTGTAGCCTATGGCCTAACATTGGCTGGGATGTAGAACAGTACACAAATTTGGTAGGCAGGCCTACTGTGCTGCTTTTGCATATATTTACTCACTGCTGTGAAGTGTAGGCGCACATTATGGTGTTGGCTAGGGCCAAAGTCATTGTACTGAAAGGTTTTGTCTAATTAAGTATGCCTCGTTAAAGAGCTTAGATTGACCCCTCTTCCAAGTTCCAACACCGAAATCATTGGCCCCCAAAATTTTTTGACTCAGAGCCCCCGTTTCACAGAATGCCATTGCATTGAGGCCCCACCATGGGATCTCCCATCAAAACATGTATTGGTCTGGTATTGGTACAATATGCCTGTTGTTACCAGTGTTGGCAACTAATGAATAATAAAAAAAGCCTTGCGTTTTCTTTAATCACCTGGACGATATGCTATGAGTCCCTCGACCTTAGTTACCTTGCACTTTGCAGAGTTGTGGTGTTGCATTTTAATAGTAGGCTAGGCCTATTACATTTTAACAGGTTGACTGGCATGTGTTATAAGTAAGAGAAGTTTGTGGGACTTGGATGAAATTTAAAAGAAGAAGAAGAAAAAAAAAACCTTTTGGTGCAGCCTGCATTAGTACAGTACTGTTTTCGCTTAACTCCCGTTGAAAAATTTTTCAACGATAGTTGAATGTCAATGAAAATCTTTTTTTTCATTTAAGATCCACGAAAAACGTTTTTTTTCTTTAACAACATTTGGATTGCTCTAGTCATGGTGTGGTAACAAAATTTCAACGAATGTAAACGAGCCTTAAACGAAATTGAACGATATCAAAACTGCAAAGGTAATCAAGAGAATGCGTCGCGGTGAAAACGTGGTCTACACCACTCAGCCGTTTGTGACTGTGGCAGAAGTTTGGGAAAACAACAACACTTCCGCTATACAATGCTGTGTATGTTGATTTGCAAGCCTGGCCTGTAGCTGCTATCTTAACTGTGATGAGCAATACCTTAACATCGCGCGTAGCGGCACCTTTACATCTGGAGACTAGGTTTTTTTTTTTTTTTGTGAATGAAGAAAAATGGTGACTTCACCGCAAACTGGCAGTCTTGTGGGAAAATTGGTACACCTATGGTGTTACAATATACTCAGATAACGTTAGTACTCGATTTGTACTCTTCACAAAATGGAAAATATTTTAAAGTGTGGCATAGTATGCACAGTTTGTAGCCTAAGCCCCCTCCCTTACTTTACTGACCATTAAGGCGGCTACGATTCAATTTTATGAGCAAAAAGGTATAAGTTACATAGGCTGCAGGTAGGCGGAACAGTGGTTTCGCAAGAGAGCAGCAATCGAAAGTTTTGTTTAAGCTAGCACCTTAGACCAAGTGAAAATGTTGGCAAATTTCAAAATACAGTTTACCTCTTCTATTTGGTGGAAGAAATCTAATAATCCAATTAGCTCCGTAAAATCCAGCGTTACGTGAGGTTATTATGCAATATTAATCGCATAAGACAGATGCTCGAATCACAAAAAAAAAACTTAGTAGATGCAACCTAACAGTAACGCTGACTTGCCTTGCTGTGCTGCGATCAGCGGCATTTATGTAAGAATGCCGCAATGGTAACAAAGTAACGTATGTACTACAACCGCGAAGCAGTTTGAGGCTGTTCTATATTTAACATCAAGCGTTTTGACATGTCCAATCGTAGACCCTTGTCCGGCCGCCCACCTTGTTTTCCCCAATATGCACTATACATACACGGCTGTGATCAGCCCCAGCACTTTCCACTGGTCGGATGTTGTGTAGCCTACACGTGGTGCCAAGTTTCGCGCCGTTCTCGAGCTGGGTTTCCTGCAACCGTAACGAGAGTCGTAGTAAAATTCGAAGGACTCATGGTGCAGGCGGAGTTACGTTCATGCGTGGGATAATTGGAAGATATGATTGGTCAAAAAAAAAAAAAAAAACATGGTTGGGCGACCTCAGATATCGGCCATGGCTAGACTAGGCCCTATGTTCATATTTGCATGCAGTGCGGAGATATCATGAGTTGGTTAAGCATCGTATAAAACAGGTTCATGTCATGTTTACGAACTTCTGCAATGTTTTTGAAACAATTAACATAACGGCACCCATTAGTCTTGATAATGTAGAAACAAAAGCAAAGATTGTCTTTTTACCCAGCCCCTCTTCTTACGCAGCACATTTTTTTGTCTATTTTTGTTTTGGCGATGAAAACGTTAGATCTTAGACCTTGGCAGGTTGCCAAGTGCACGATACGCGGCAACAGGTGCTCTGTATCGTGCCAAAGGAGTTACTTGACCTACTTTCCTCGAACAAGCTGCATTTTTTGGTTCCTTGCGTCAGCAAAGGAACCTATGCAGTCAGGTTGGCGTGTGTGTGTGCGCGTGTGTGTGCGTGTATGTGTGTGTGTGCATCTGTGACACTTGCTTAGGAACGCTGTAGCTCAATAGGGGAAAGTCCGATGAAAGTCAAACTTGGTATGTAGGTTTGCCGTGTTGAGAAGGTGTGCCCTATCGTTTTTGGTGGAGGTCAAAGGTCATTTGGGGGAACTGCTGGAAAAAGTTTGTTTTGCTTAGGTAACGTTGCACAGTATACCGGTACTTTCGTAAGTACCGGTCTGTACCGGTACCGGTACGGTACTATACCACCAATGAACAGGTACCGAAATACCGCCAACAACGGTACCAAACGGTACTGCGAAATAAGCTTAACGTTAGGCCTAATGTTAGGCCTAATGTAAGGCCTAACGTTAGGCCTAACGTTACACTTGTGATGTTCGTTTTAACTTGAAAGAGAATAAAGTTTGAAAAACGACTTTGCGTGTTTTATTTGTAACCCCTCAGTCAAAGTTTTAAACAATCATGGAATATATTATAAGCAGTATTACAACAATATTATATGAAAAATCTGTGAAAAGGTAAAAGCACATATTACAGCTTCGTCAAAATGAACTTACAACATAATGGCTTCGTAAGTGGCCTATATGTGTAGAGTGTGCACTGTGCTGATATTTAGTTATGTACTGGGACTTGGGAAGTAAGTACAGCATCCAGTAACACCTCGCTAGAAGTGTGATCGAACGAAACGTGTACCAGGTGAGTACAACAGGATTTATGGATTCCATTTTAAAAAAAATTACCTCTAATGACTGAAAGAGATCTGTGAAACTTCATTGGGTTGATACGATTTACATTATTTCATGTGAAAAGAGAAGAACACTTGTGCAATTTGGAAATATTTGGAAATATTTTGAATCTTTACTTTTCTCCTGTTATCAACATTCTAGATAACGTCAGGCATCAATGAAATTACAATATGTCTATAAACTCTCCATGAAACGTTATCGGACGCGCTAAGCATATTTTTTTGGGGGGGGGGCTCTCGATTGACAATACATGCATTGTTTCTGGTTTTGCCGATACTTAAATCAGCTTCAAAATCCTCTGCCCATATAGTTTTTAGTTTTTCAGAACTGTACTCCGCGAAGAAAAAAAAAGGTTCTAGTTAGTAGTTACAAGATAAAGAATCTGCATCACAATTGCCACAAACCCCATTAGCAACATCTTGGCGCCCTTAAGGGATAAGAGTTGGCACTCTGTTCCATCCCTTCTACCATAGTACCACTGTGGACACATAACGGGCCAAGTCCGGGGTAACATATGGCGGAGCCACTCCATAGATATTACTAATTAGAGTCCAAGGAACCATTAACTGACATCCATGTACCAGTATTCCATTTTCAATAGTACATAGTCGGGCCGAAGCCAACAGTCGGGAGAATGGCAGTGACAAGTAAACTGTAATGCTATTTAAAAGTTTTCACATATTTTTGTTATTATCGAGAGTCTAGTCTTTCCTTTACACAGAAAATAAGCTGGCTAGGTCGTAGAAGGGTATTGAAATACACAGTTTATTTAGAAAATTGTTATTCCTTATTCCATTTCCTCAAAGTTCCTAATGCATTGTTTGCTGGCATTCACTGTTTCAAAATATTTATTTCTAATTGTGTCAATACAAAGTCTGTAGTCGCCAGAACATACACCAAAGTGATATGCCATTAGTACCGATACACATCGGCAGAAATAGTTTCAGTCACGATCGAGGCCATCGGGTTCAAAATCATGTCATCTCATTGATCTCAGTAATAATTTATCGATTATACTCTGCGCAATTCATTTAATGTTACGAGGGTATGAGCTACGCAAATAAATCACTGAATTGACCTCATTAATATTGAAAATCTCTTCAAAATAAATGAGAACGTTGGATTGGGGATTCCGGAAGAGGCATGCATCAGCAACGATAAAACCCTTTCTCGCTTGCTTTCCATCTAATTAAATATAAAATAAAGTCCTGCCTGCCACTCGTGTTATAAACTTGTGATTGGCTGTCGAAAATCACGGGAAAAGGTCAACAAAGATCTAGGTCTTGTTGATCACATGATATCATTCAGTTCATGACGGTCAGTCATTCTAGAATCTACGTTGCAGCTTGGGGGCGGGGCTTAGCTCGATAGACTCGATCATATCAGAGCCCGCGACCAACAGCTGAAAATTTCCCATTGAAATAGTACAGTGCTTCCCTCGCTTCGAGCAGCAGATTTACTGTACAAATTTACATACAGTTGTGTGTGTTGAATGTCCTATATGCACTAAAGTATTTCAATCATGTAGTTACCGTATACAATCGGCTGGCACAGTCGGCGAAGTCTAGAGAATGTTTTCACAAGACAAAACAAGTTTCCAGGATTTTATGCTGTGAAATAAGTTGTAAGTATTGTACAGTAATTAGCACACTACAAATACGTTAACGAAGAATGTTTTCCGAGTATTTTCTTGAGTTAAAAATCAAACGTTTTCTCTCTCTGGGTACCGGTATCGTACCGGTATCATTTGTGGCGGTACTGACGTTACCAATTTTAGGCAGTACTGTGAAACGTTATGCTTAGGTACGCTCTAACTCAATAGGGGAAAGTCAGATGAAAGTCAAATTTGGTATGTAGGTTTGCCATATAGAGAAGGTGTACCCTATCGTTTTTGGTGGAGGCCGAAGGTCATCTGGGGGAACTGGGGGGGGGGCAAAGTCTGAAAACCCTTTTATGCTATGGATGCTCATATGTTCCATCAGTCCCCCATCCAGTGCATCATGGAAGTACTGCTTGAGTTAGCAGTTTCTTGTTCAAATGAAAAAGAAGCAGTGTTGTTGGCACTACTGTAGGTGGTCACTGCAGACAAGTTTTGGCTGGATCAGCTTACCTCCTCGTGCCTGAGTGCTAATGTGTGCGTTCATGTAAGTGTCTTTTCAATTAGTGAGGTGAGCAGGACACAATGAAAGAAAATAAGTCGGTGTTCTTACCAGTTAAAACTAGACCCCAGTAGTTCCCTCCAGGGCAAATACTATCAGTTTATTGGACTTTAAAGGGGCATAGATGAGATAAGCCATATTGCAATTTGCAGAGCCCCTTCTTTAAATGAGAGATTCACAGCTGTTTGTGTTTTGTAAAATGAATGGGATATTGCTGTATATTGCAGTTCAACATCTGCAATTCATTGCATTAATTGAAATGTCTTTTTTGATATTTATGAACTCAGGCATATCATTTTACAGTATGTATATTTCAAGTACAAGGAACCATAGTGCCCATAGGCTGTTGTGAAATCATGCAAAATATTTCTTCTCTTACAGATTGTGTGTAGCACTGTTGATAGTTGGTCACATTAGTGGAAGTGGTTCCATGTGGGTACATATTTGTCATGTTTGGGGTCCAATGTCTGAAATGGGCCATTTTATAAAAGCATGAAATATGTTTCTCTCTCTACAGATTTTATGTAATGCAGTGAGAGTTCATGGTCAGAAATGGGCCATATGGGCTATCGTACAAAATAATGCAATATGCTCCCTTTTACTTCATAATTTACATTATATGCTCTCCATCTGTGCAAGGAACCAGAGTGCCCTTGGGCTCTTGTTTTTTCAAGTAACCAATCCCTGCGTTTTCACCTGTTTTTCCAGGGCCTTACTTTCTGTGAAACAGTCCACTGTGTGCACGTGGCTGATCAGAGAACAATAACTACAAGTAGGATATGTGCATACCCCTTGCATGTTGAATAAAACAGGAGAGCCGTTTGTAGTTGAGCCTACGGCCTGATCGGAAGGTAGAAAACTTTCCATAACTCCGATGTTCTTACGTTGTATGTAACCAAAGTAAATTGTCTTGATAATTTACAGCTTTTTCGTATTTTTCCGTTCTTGACTACATTTTTTACCTCCCCCCTTGAAAAGTTTTGCCTTTTTTTTAAGGGTTGTAGGTTCAAAGTAGTGCGAGAATTTACAGTTTTCTAACCGTATTTGTATCCCCAAAAAGCAAGACCAGATTTATTGCAAATGCTTTATTTTTTTTCCTTTTTGGTGGGCAGGGGAGCACAGCCCCTAGGTGCACCCATGCCCTCCCGTGGCTACGTGCCTGCACAAGTCCCCTTTTCCCATGCAGAATGTGGGAGAGCTAATCTAATTACATTTCATTGAAGAACCATACAGTTGGCTGGCATCCGCTACTATATAGGGGCCTCGTCAAAAGCTACATTAGGGGACGCAATGTTGGGTGTCCACTGAAAACGCTAAAGCAGAATATGCTGTTGTTTTAAGGGGGTACCAACTGCCTCGTTTATCCTAATTTCCAAAATACACCAAAGGACTTTTTACATACTTCTTACAGTTTTAACAAGCTCGCCTACATAAAAACTGCCGTATCGGGATCTAGTCATCCACATCTAGTCTTGTTTCAGAAATGCGTTTGCATAGTCCACTTGTTGTGATAGTATTAGCACGTGAAGTGCCTCATATCTATCGCATTGTCCCGTTACACTTTCTTTTTCTGCCGTGATTAAGATGTTCCCCTGAAAGACGCACGGGAGGTAGATGCTTTATCCACACTGGGATCACATGGGAGAGAACGATTGAAGAAAAACGATTAAGGCCAAGTTTGTGTCCTCAAACAGCAAACTCTGCTTCAATCATCGGTGAATTTGATTTATTTGCCATACCTCTCTTTACCACATTCTGGTGGTGTTTGAGAGAGGAAAAAAGAAGAAGAACGAAACCTTTGTGCGGTTTTTCCACTGTCATATTAGGTGATACTTTCGATCACTGTCTATTGACAGAACGAAGAGCCATAATCTCAGTGCGGTTTTGAATTTCCAAAAATAGCAGAAAAGTCGTTGGATTTTGCTGGAAAAACCGATAAAGAGTAAGATAATAGTAGAAAAACAGTACTACTGTATACATTGCCGTGCGTAATGCAATGTTCAACATTTGCCACATATTTTCGTTTTTAAAGAAATTGCGCTGAAAATAAGGATTCAGCGGAGTGGTGTTAAATTTTGTAAAAGGCGACAAGCGGTATGAAAAGTTTTCCCATATTTTTGGTATGACAGGCTGATTTAAACTATCAGTCAACTATGCTTAGTATTCTCTCTCATTTTCCCCCATACCAGTCATTTCTCGACTTGAAAATATCTTCCATAAACATTCAACAATGGTAGCCTATACATCACAGAATGCTTGCCAAGGTAATGTGGGAGTTCAGGCACTCCTCCGACTAGCAAAGAAAGAGAACCGATTCTCGGAATATGTTATCGTAAATCAAAATGAGGTACTGCAATAAAGCTAGAAATTTATTAACAAATGCCACTTATGGTTATTTGTGAAGTGAGGAGTTAAGAAAGCCCTTCATGTGTTTGCATGTATACCTATTGGCAATCACACAGGCCCCTCTCTATATCTGTAACAGGAAGTAAAAACACTTTGGAAAGTTGTTCGATTGTAGTGTAAAGAAAAAGGTCCTAATTAAGAACAAAGAAAACGCTGCGCAATTGATACGTTTCCCCCAAATACCTTTTAATTGATGAAAAAGTACACGGTATAACATGAAGTGAAACATGATACGGGGTACCATGCAGAAGCAACCGGAACACTAGTTTTTTTTCTATTTTTTTTTTATTTGTTTGTCTCCCTGAGTACCGAAAATTTTTGGGCACTCATATCTCCAACAAGGGGTCTGCAGTATAGAAATACTTAGTCAGCTACCACCAAAATAATATAGAATATTATTCTGAAAGACGCCCATAATGCTTTAGTTTGTTGTGTAACCAAAGTAACATATCTGCATATTCTTCAACTTGTCTTTATTTTTTGTTTTTTGTGTGTTTTTTGTGTTAGCGATTTCGTTTTTATTTTCCGACTTTTCTTTCGATGCTTCGTGATTTTCTTCATTATTATTACTCTTTTTTTGGCCTTAGGTTTCGAACACCAGGGATTTCCCAATCCGATCAAATTAACCTTAGGCCATGACCAAAAAGTATTTATTTTTGCTCAACTACTGACTCTATAACGTAACCACTTTAGTGTTCTTTAATGCCACGCAGTTCTACGGTAACAACAGTATGTTACTGAGCTTAACTTGGCCTGAAATCTTAATCATTTTCTCCTTTCAATAACCCCCTTTTTTTCACTCCACACATAGGACAACAATTCTAGTTGAAGCTTCGTCTAGGTACACACACATTTTTACACCATTCGGTCAGCAATTGAAAACAACAGCTGTAGCTAACATTCTTGGCAACCAGCCAGGAAAGTTCTAGGGCTACGGTGAAGTTGACCTAGATATTGAAATCTTTTCCATGCTGAACCATTTTTTCCTTAGAAGGTGTGTTTTTTTTTTTCATGAAGGTCCCGCCTTCGCAAGTAACAGTATGTTGTGAGTGCCTGATTCAATTACTGGCCTGAATATGGAGGCCGTATAGCCCTTTAATGAAATGGAAATATCTTCGCGTATCGAGGGAGTATGTTATATTTTTTGGTAACTATACATGATTTCAACTTGGAATGAATATCTACGTCCCACATATCGCGTGTAACTATCGCTTTTCTCTAAAAACACAATCTTCAATCTTTTCACGCAAATTAATGTAACATTTTATGCCCAGACACAGAATATGACAAGAAAAATACACCAAACTCTTGTCGGAGAGTACATCTCAATGTATATATACATGATTCATACTTTGACAATACTGTCTTAAGGACTAAAATACAAGTAACGCTTCCCCGCAAAGATAAGTAGAGTCACGCAAAGAGTATTTACTTGCTAACGCTCACTGAAGGTATCAGGCGGCTGTGAAAAACCTAGTCTAATTGCCGATAACGATATTCCCCGAAATTCAACGGCTATAGAAACCGCAATCCTCTTACCAAATATCGTTGAAAAACATTTTGTAACAGTCGTGTAGCAATTAACGTTGAAAAAGTTCAAACGTTTAAAATCGACACATTTCGCCAGATATTTAAGAAATTCGGCAGAAAGTGGCTAACATCGTGGAAAAAAAGATTAACGAATCTCAACGGGAGTTGAGCGAAAACAGTACTGTACGTCATGTGTAACCAAGGGGGTTTTATGTGTACTTACAATTTCCCCTTTTCTTTTACAACTCTAGGGTAAATTGGTCTTTTCTCTTTCTTGCCACCCCTTTAGCATTCACTGACCCCTAGCATTACTAAAATGCCCACAGGTGGGCAATACCACTCGTGACTGGCAACCACCGCCCTAGAATGACACACCCGATTAAGCGTTAGTTACATGCAGTACTCTATTTCTGTTCAACCTTTTTCATAAATCTGAACAAGTAAAGTTTACCACAGTTGAACAGAAAGGAGAATATGGGATGATTTCTTACATTCAACCCCCTAACGTTTATCCCCCCAAGTGGTAATTCAACATACAATACTTCTCTGGTGAAAACTTTTTCCATCCATTGTTCTTACAATAACACAGGAGTTTAAAGCTACATGTACAATAGGTCTGAAAATGGATGACGCATTTTTGTATCACTTAGATTTGACCCAAATTGCACCTAGAGTTAGATTGGTTGAGTGGATTTCTATACATTTTGGACATTTATATAATTAGTTTCTGCAGACTTTAGAGATTATGAAATTGCCCATAAATCCTCTAATGAAAAACCATCCATTTTTCTTGAAATGATGAAAAAGCCATGTTTCATGGAAACATCTTTCAAACTAAGCTGCCAAAAGACAAACTAATGTATGATACTCCACAACAGAGAGATAGTAGATACAGCACTCCATTGAAAATCAACCAAATACCTGCAGGTCCATGTACAGATTATGGTCTTATGATTTTGGTCCCCGTGATGGTGGGGCAGAATTTTTGTGTGGAGAACCCTACCTATGTATGGGAATTTCCAGGTTGTGGATTCTTTCACAACTTACACAGAGATTGAGTGCCTCAGGTAGAAATTACACACTTGGGCTGGCCCAGTAACTTTGGTCAATTACCTCTGCAATCTTAGCTGGGACATTGGTTACTCCATCAACACACAAGAAGGTCTGTTTCTACAATGTTTATAGGCTACATTCTATTTTGTGTTCTGCATGCTTTTAAATTAATCATGGTAAACTTTCTTAAAATTTCCTGACTTTCTGTGCAGAAATAAGACAACAACCTGATAAGAGAAGCAGAACAAAGAATTTAAGCTAAAACAAAGAAAAGACATGGCCCGGCTTAAGTGAGTGTTGACTGGGCACACAATTACAGTTAGCTTAGAGCTTAGAATCGATAAAGTTTCACACCATTTTATCCCTGTGGAGAGAAGGCGAGCGACGTTTGTTGCCTAATTGGCCGTGAACTGGAAAGATGTTATCATCACAGTGAAGGTCGTTGTGGTGAAAAAAAAAAATCTTGCCCCATGACTACTGGGGACAGAATCACACTATGGCAGATTTACCGAACAACGTAAAATTCATCATATTTTTATCATCAAGGAGGTTGTATAACCTCCTTGTTATCTTATATACCCTCTTTTCATAAACATTGGGGAGAGGGAGGGGGGCATTGATCTCTTCTCTCTTGTCATGATAAGTATTCTGAACTAGACATCAACCAGGGTGCATTCCACGTAATGTGGACACCGAAGTTATGCTGAGGTGTTACCATTTATACGCTAAGGGTTTAGCATTCATGTGCCAACAAACACAAGTGCTACTGTATGTACCTCATAATGCAACCAAAGAATCTAGTTCTTTGAATGCAACATAACCTAACCTGCTGTGCGATGATTGTGCTTCCAACTTGAAGCACACGGTTACAATTGTTCTTTCCTATTTGGCAGGAGATAATCATATTTTGTGTTGGCCTTAATGTGTAGTGGGAAACATACTACAGCAGAAACGTTTGAAGCTGCGGTTTTGATCTGGAAGTAGTTTGAAGAACAAACTATAGTGGTTAGGCTAGGCCTTACAAGTTCTACCCCAAGGCTGAATTTTTCGTGCATGCTGGCATGCCCTGGTGAACAAGGTGAGGGCTGTAAATAGTGCTAATTAAAATTGTGTCATCATGCACAGGCGGTGTCAAATGGCACACAATTTGCCTACCGTTGCTGTACTTTACTGTAAGCGATTATACTGTACCTTGGTTACCAAACTTTGTTGGCAAACCAGTTTTGTTGTAAGCACCGTCATACACTGTAGGCCTATTTATGCGAAGACCAGCAGGTACACTGTACTGTATGTGCATTTAAAACCTACGTATGGTACTTGAGATTCAACTTTGACCCCCTTAGCTAATTGCAAGGTACTGTAAGGCTTCTTTGCCATAATTTGAAATGTAATTCAGTGAAGTTAACCAAAAATACATTCAAAATCACCACAAAATCATAACTGACCAATGTTCTCACCTGCTATGTACTGTAGCCCACACAATGTAGCCATAATACTTGTCAGTAAACACAAGAATAGTCTAAGCTAGCGTATGATGTTCTACTGATTTTGATTGAGAATAACATGAATGTGCTTATTAATTTTTTTACTAGACATAACTTTGTGATGAGTATCAAGCCTGTAACCAGCCCATGTGGAGGGGTGGGTCTTTTTCCACGATGTGGATCTTTTTCCAAATATGGAAGCGGCTGGCACATGCTGTAAGCATGCAGTTGCTAGGGTTCCGGGACATTTTCCGGGGAAATTTTGAGATCTGCAGGTTTACCGCAACGTGGAGGATTTTAAAAGACTACTGTACAAGAGACCTTCTGTCGTAGACAATTTCCATAAATAGTAGACAGTCCAGGGGTGTAGCGAGGAATATGCCAAGGGGGGGTGCGAACTCGTGAAGACTATCTAAGCGGAGCGCCACCATCGGTTGGAGTGGAGTGTCCAAGAAAATTTTGAATTTTTCCAAACCCCCCAGATGGCCGGAAATAGCCCTTCCCAGGTCTTTCAGTTGCATGAACCCAGCCTTGAAATATAGATCTCACGTCTACAATTTCTCAATTACTGAGAAAACAATTAGTCTCTGAAAAATGATGCAATGCCGAAATGAGCATTCAAAGAAATGTTTGGCTCTACAAACCACTCAGGTAGTAGAAGACGGCCCTTTGTGGTTGTTTTACATGCAAACATACATGCTCCCAACCCTGCATTCCACCCCGCCACATAAATTGAGGGAATTTTGTGGCAATTACTATTTAGCGATGTCGCGGGAAAAAGCGAAAATGAGATCAAGCAGGGTCGCCCTATTTGTCCTCCTTTCCCTGGCTATGCCTATGCTCCTGGCTATTTCTGGCAAAAGCCTTAAAAAAAAAAAAATACCACAATATGGCCAATGGTGGGGAGGGTGGGTGGTTGCCTCTTTGCCCCCTCCTTGGCTAAACGCCTGAGTAGACACTCTTTGGTAGTCGTGGCGGCTTGAACAGGGCTTAAAATGTACCGACTGCACCTGACTACAATTGAACATATTTAGTCATGCCCGGCGACATCTTATGACACAACTGAACTCTAGTTGTGGAACTGGTCACACCGCCACACGTTTTTGAGCTTATTATCTCATCACCCCACATAGTATATGTATGTGGTGATGACATATTGTAGTCAGTTTGGACCTGTATACTTTTTATGATGTAAGTGGAAAGGTTTTATCTTCCTGCTAAAAGTGAATGGAAATTCAGCCTCAATAAGTCAAGATAAAAAATATTTCATAGTGTAGCTGACCCTTCAAACACAGGGCTGGAAAAATGGACCTCCTTCAAGTTGGGGTGGGTCGTTTGAACGCTCTGACGCCCTTGCCAACGGGCCTGAGTATTCTATGCCTTCTACATGAACCAGGCTGTTGTACTGTTATCTATGTTAATCTTAGTTGAGTTAGCTGCAGAGTAAAATGCTTTGTTGCTGTAGTTTGAAGACACCAGACAATGCAGCAAAGCAAATTTATGTACATGTCAATTCAATAATGTATGTGATTCATATTGCTGTGAATTTGTATAAAACATTTGACAAGTATACTAAGGATGGCTGATGAGATGCATTTACGTTCAATATTATGTTCATTACACAGACACCAAAAGTGGGGTAGATGTCTTTGAAATGAACCCACCATTTGCCACTAACATTGTCAAGTACTGCACTATGTGAAGGTCTGTAATCTGCAGACATTAAGTAACCATTGCAACTTGAACTGTAATAATATAGACAAAATTCAGAGTTAATTATTTCTACAGTAATAATTACATCCAGTTCAGTCTGCAGTTGGCATGTGAAAACTTTACTTTTGTGTCTCAATAATAAAATGTAACATTCAAGATCAACTATTACAAACAACAGTGAACATCATTAAGTCACCTCACAAGCATGTTGTTTACATGTTAATGTTCCAGTATGTATACCAACACAATGGCAACATCAAATAGAGAATCACATTTTTGTTTTGTACTCAAATGTCCCACTTACATTGCCCAGTATTGTGGTCTTACACATACTATACCCTCAGGCCTTTCCTGTTCTGCCATCTGCTATTATAGCTAAGGTTGCCAAATTTACAATTTTCAATCCCCCAACACTTGAGACAGGGCTCAGCAATCTTGTGTCCAAGCTCTGCTCATTTTCATTACATTTAAGGTACAGTACAGTAAATATTGTTATGTAAGCTACCATTGCCTCATATTGAGACCCCCAAAAAATTTTGAATCAACCTTAGACTACAGATACGATAAAATTACAGCTCTCTCTGTATGTCTTGTTTATTATATTGAGAGTCAAAATGACTGCAACCAAAATTAACATCATTTAATTGTGTTAGTATAATTGACGTCACACACATGCCTCCAGTATGTGACCCAGCCATGCAGATGCACAACCAAGGTGTATGTACCTGTCTGTATTAAACATCATTGGTTTGCTGAAGTTTCAAACCATTCATATGCTTGTGATTCCTCCCATGTTTGTTCCAATAAGCTTAGATATTAATTTTAATTAACTTGAATAGAATAATGTTAGCATGTTAGTGTAGAATATAGGGGGTTTTAGGGGTTCAAAGTCGTGGAATGACTGCCCCAGCGAAGGATGTTAACGCGGCGAGAGAGACGTCAGAACGGGAAAATCCAGAAAGAGATAATTAGCGATTAAAGTTCCATTTTATTCTGATTCGACTGGCACATGAATTAAAACGAGAATTAAATTGACGATGATGATTCAGACCAAGAGGAAAACGTATACAGTTAAGTTACATGACGATGACAAGAAGAGCTGAAGAACGGGGAGACAACAGAGGCCTACATAGTGTACAGACAGAAACGAAGTTTACGGTGTGATGTCCAGAGAGCCAGTGTCAGCGGCGTGGCGAGGTCGATTGATCAACCCACGCCGAACTGCTAAGGATCATGGGATAGACTGCTGACACTGGCCAATCACAGGTCAAATGGTTGACCTACGTAATTGAATGAGGCGGTTGCCATCCGTGATCTACCAATCACGAAAGGATTGCGCAACCTTCCTGAGAACAGGGTCTAAGTTTACTATTTTCAATGTATTGTATTGTCTAATCTGACTGTCTGAGGGAAAAAAAGACAAAGTTAAACAAATCTGGGGTAAACACTGGAAGACTGAACTTTGTACGACCTTTTGCGTACGGTGGGGTGGAATGACCATCTCTATACAACATTAGTATCTATAGCTATTATCATTAATACTGAAGGTAGTCACTCATCACCTCAAGGAAGCTGCATTTTGGACTAGTGGAAAGCAAATTCTCGATTGGTTCTGATGTTTGATTGACAGCAAACTTGAAAGAAGCAGAGTAGCTGATATTACACAGCATAAACAGGGGCCCATTGTTTTGTGGAGGAATTTTAGACAGTTTGTGGAGGGGCAAGTTGTAAGTGGTTTGGAAAATTGGAACTCTCTGGGGTGATGAGTCTCCGTCTTTAAGAGGTCTGTTGCAGTAACCCAAACATTTAAATATTCTAAAACATATTCAAAAGATCATATACTACATGGCAAGTTGGCAACAACATGAATTGATTTTGAAAGTTTACTGTCATATAGTCTTATAATGTAAAGGCCAGGTCACACTAGTGCATTTTAACATCTGATTCCACTTTCAACTGAAATAGCACAACCTGAGCTGCTGTTTATATCAATGAATGCAAAATGTCAACTTCAAAATCAATTAACCTATTCGAGTCAACCACCACTGAAAGGAAACATGATACTATTCTATTCTGAACAGCTTTTACATATGATCAACTGTAATTGCCCTGTTTTAGTTGCAAATTGAATTGCACGTTGAATTGTGCTAGTGTGACCTGACCCTAATTATCATATACAATTAAGTGTATAATATGGTATGATTATGTTAGACTCATGCAGAAAGGACTGTGCCACAGGTCCAAGGTCACATCACCCTACACCAGTTTGATATTCTGTCAACTTTCTGCTGAATGTGAAACCAATAGACTAGTCTGTTAATAATGTGGCTGCTTTTCACACTATATTTGATTTTATTCACTGTAACGTTGATTACATATTTGTCTTCTTTGATGTAGATAATACTAACATATATCTTTTTATTTGTAGTTATTGTGATTTGGCTGCCAGAAATCCCTTTTAAAAGACATTAAGATTTTAATACTAGAGAAAAGCTTTTCCTAGATTGATAACTGTGGGAATATTTGATGCTTATGAATGTATTATGAATCTACTGATTTCTTTTGATACTAAATTGAGATTCAGATTGTGAGTTTGTTTTGTGTCCTGTTATTTTGCAGGTTGTAAGATGATGTTGTCCTGGTTCATTAACATCACTTGGTCTACATTTTTGGTCCCTTGTGTCAGCAAAGGAACCTATGCAGTCAGGTTGGTGTGTGTGAGTGTGTGTGCATCTGTGACACTTGCTTAGGTACGCTGTAACTCAATAGGGGAAAGTCAGATGAAAGTCAAACTTGGTATGTAGTAGGTTTGCCATATTGAGAAAGTGTGCTCTGTTGTCTTTGGTGGAGGTCAAAGGTCATCTGGGAGAACTGGGGGGAAAAAGTCTCTTTGCTGGGTACCCTGTAACTCAATAGGGGAAGGTCAGATGAAAGTCAAACTTATGGTAGTATGGAGGTCAAAGGTCATCTGAGGGAAATGGGGGCATAAGTCTGAAAACCTTGTTATGCTATGGATGCTCATGTGTTCCATCAGTCCCCCTCCAGCTCAATGTGGGAGTACTGCTTGAGTTAGCAGTTTCTTGATCAAATGAAGAAGAAGCAGCAGTGTTGATGCACTGTTGGTGGTTGGTCACATTAGTGCTTTGGAAGTTGTTCCATGTGGGTGCATGCTTGTCATGTTTGGGGTCCAATGTCTGAAATGGGCCATTTTATAAAAGCATGAAATATGTTTCCCTCTCTACAAATTTTATGTAGAAAAGTGAGAGTTCATAGCCAGAAATGGACCATATGGGCTATCGTAGGAAATAATGCAATATGCTCCCTTTTACTTCATAATTTACATTGTATACTCTCCATCTGTGCAAGAAACCAAAGTGACCTTGGGCTCTATTTTTTAAAGGTAAGTACAATCAAGAATTCCAGAGTTTAGGAGCAGCAACAGAAAAAGCTTTATTGCCTGCAGTTGTGGACATATCATTCTAATTTTTTAGTCATGTGACAGGAAGATGAGTCATCAAGTTTGCAGTGATACAATATCGAGATATTTCTGGAGTATTGCCAGAAAATTTGCTATACTGATGTGGAAGTTTCTTTAATTTATTTTCAGCTCTGTGTGTAAACTCACTGCACAAGTGCACATTAAAATACAAGACTGGTGAACTGTAACAAGTCATTAGTTATCATTCCTGATGAAATGTCTTTTTGACTTTTTCAATATTCTGAAATGAATTCTAATCACACACAATGTTCAGAATTTATTGAACCATCTTTTAATGTAATTCATCTCACTTTGCTATAAAGTAAATTAAGTTTTGATCAATTTTGTAGTCTGTTTTCACAAGTTTGGATTCTTGTTGACAGAGAGTTGCTACCTGCTCAAGGTAACCAGGTTACATTGATCTTGTGATGGACAGGTTTTGATTGTCTCTACTCTGAAATAAGTTTGTGATTTCAAAATCGGAAGAACAAAATGTGCTTTCATGTTCCACATTGGTAGGTTCTAGTCTGTGTATGGCCCAAGGTGTTTAAAATAGTGATGTCATAATGCATATTCATTACTAGGGGGGCTTAATTATTACTATAAAATTTTGATCCGACCCATTGAGCCTCTTTAAGTGGAAAATTAAGACCATGGAAGGTCAGTGTAGGTCGTATGATGAAACACTGTAAAGATAGTCTCTTAAAAGTACATTTGTCTTGAATATTATTTGTAAAAAAACATTTCTCCAGTAGAGCTAAACAGAATGATGATGATAGTAACTGGGCTTTGTCATCATCTCAGTGAATGAAGATTAATATAGACTGTAATGCTCTATCACATGAACATGTCCGTGACGCCCTACCTTGTAAACACGATATCTCTAGAAGGGAAGCTTGGACAGATCCCATATTTGGTATGCAGGTGTACCATATTGAGTAGAAGAACCCTACTGTTTTGGGTAGAGGTCATAAGAGGTCAACAGGGGTTTCCCCAGTAGAACTAAACAGAATGATGATGACAATAACTCGGCTTTGTCATCATCTCAATGCATGAAGATTAATCACATGAACAAATGAAAACAGTACTTGGTTTTGGGGAAGTCCAGGATTGTTTAAGTTTATTATGATCATTGGACCAAAGTTTGGGAAGCAGTAAGTTGGATGTTAAAAACGCACCTTGGATTGACTTTATTTGGTCGCATTTTTCAACTACCATGTTGTCCTGAAATTGCATTGAGGTCATAGGTCACCAAAGGTCAACTTGTGTCACATGATCAGCAATATGGATTACAATGCACTCTTGAATCTAGTTTGTAATTTTTGTTCCATTTCTACCACAGAGGTACTTCACCACAATGAGAATCCATCTGTTCTGACAGACAGCTACCTGGACATGAAAGGTCAGAGGCAAGCAACACAAGAGTACACAACTACTACCAAAAAGATTAAGGTTCACTTCAATGGAGGTAAGTTCAACCTGAGCAATATTAACGTTGTCATGTGTCACCCTCTATTACCTCTTCTCAATGTACTCTCTATACTTGATCATGATAAAGTCAAAATCTGTTGACAAATAGCTTACTGCAACTAGTGAGTATACATACTGACCAGTAGTACATGTGTTTATGTACCTGGAATTCGGGTGTCCATGGAAATGTAACAAAAGAATATCTAGTAATATCTGGCTATAATATCTTCTTTAAAGTTCTTAGGATGTATTTTTTTTCCTTCTCTCATTTAACAAGAATTGCATAGTGGAAACTACATTACTTGCATAACATGTGTGAAGTTTAAAGAGATAGACTAGTAATAGTGCTACCATGAATTTAGTTAAGAATTGGTGTGAACATGAAAATATTAAAAATGAAAATACATTGACTTTTCAGTCTTGTGTTGTTTGTGTTCTTTTGTAATGTTGATGGTAATTATCAACCACACCAAACATTAAAGTAATTAGGAAGTAGTGCACATACTGTAGAATGTATCATGTTGACAGTTATTTGAGAATCACATACACACACTCTCTAAAATGTCCATATATATATATAAACAACCAAATAATGTGATTGTTTTTAATACATACCCTGTCAGAGGAGTTAACCCAGTATTTTCTTGTTAGGATCTGGAAGCAATGTAGCTTTCACTCTCTATCCATAAAAATGATTTCAGGTGCCTTTTATGATAGCTTCCTTTTATCAGTCTAGCGTCCTTAACTTACATTTCATTTGAAAGGTGTTTTTCGCATCCTTGCTGTCACACAGTGCAATGAGCTTGAAGAGAGTGTAACAGTTTAATATAATGTAGTAACAGTGAAATGATAAGTAAAATGATAGGGTCATTCCAAATGAAGTCTTGAAATAGCTTCTCAGGCCACCTCTCAGATTTGACTGTTTTCATATGTAGTGGTTGGTATTTTAAGAGCAAAACCCAAAATGTCAACATTCTTGGCTTTATACTTGTGACTATTCAAAGTTGGTTGATACACCCTCCATTTGCAGTCTGGTGAATATCCATCCTCTGTATACGTCACTTCCCACAATGTTCCTACTGTAATATGATCACGGAAATAACTATTTAGACCTAGCTGTTTCTCCTTAGACCTAGTTTTGGCTTCACATTAGTGAAGTAAGAAAGGAAAGTCTGAAAATATGGATTTCCTGATGTTACTGATTCACTCTATGTGGAGCCATATCTGAGATGTTAGTACAGTTGGATTTAACATTTTTCTTCAGAGGTTACATTGCACCACTAAACACAGAGCTGTATAACCTAATTGAAAGAGATAGTTGTGGCAGTAGAGTATTAATTACAATT
Source organism: Stichopus chloronotus (assembly GCA_021234535.1). Taxonomy (NCBI): domain Eukaryota; kingdom Metazoa; phylum Echinodermata; class Holothuroidea; order Aspidochirotida; family Stichopodidae; genus Stichopus; species Stichopus chloronotus. The sequence goes on along the minus strand of CM037833.1, from coordinate 36,207,883 downwards.
CATTTCCAACCTAGTATTCATACAGTACGTAGGTGGTTTATAATAAGTCGCTGTCATTTTATAATGATAATTGAGTTCCAATGATATATTCATGACACAGTATTATTATAGTTTTAGTGATAATTAATGAATGTTTGTTTTGTCATCATAGGAACTGATCATGTCTGTCCCCATAGTCGCCTGCATATTACTGATCATGTCTGTTCTTATAGTCTCACTTTTGCAACTGATCATGTCTGTCCTCATAGCCTTACTTCTGTAAATGATCATGTCTGCCCCCTAGTTTCTCTTATGTTAGAGATCATATCTTCCCTCATAGTCTCACTTAATATGTTAATTGATCATGTCTGGCCTCATAGTCTCACTTACATAATGTCTGTCCACATAGTCTCACTTACATTGATCATGTCTGTCATGTTCTCAGTCATTTTATTGATCATGTCTGTCCTTAAAGAATCCTTTCATGTTTCTGGGCATGTCTGTCTTGATAGTCTCTTTTTTGCTACTGATCATGTCTGTTTTTATATCCTCAATTATGTTACTGATCATGTCTGTCCTTATAGTCTCACTTATGTAACTGTTCATGTCTGTTCTTATAGCTTCACTTATGTTACTGATCTCATCTGTCCTTATAGTTTCACTTACAGTATGCTACTCATCATGTCTGTCCCCATAGTTGCCTGTATGTAACTGATCATGTCTGTCCTCATAGTCTCACTTATACTGATCTTGAATGTTGTTCTAATAGTCTCACTTATAGTAATATGTTCCTGATCATGTCTGTCCTCACAGTCACACTTATGCATACCTTTAATTCTAAGGCATGCGAGTGTGATCTTACACCATCACTCACCCCAAATCACTGTAAGGATACTGAATTTTTACACACTGCTAGATAAGAATGGGAACTAACTTAAACTATTACACTTTAATAAAATAGCACACCTACCACACTCCATAACTTTCTGAGAAGTGTGATTTGTAGCACACATGGAAACTATAAAACTTAAGGCCTGCTTATGTTACTGATCATGACTGTCTTCGTAGTTTCACTTAATATGTTACTGATCATGTCTGTCCTCATGGTCTCCCTCCATAGGTATCCCTCCTTTGAAGATGTGGATGAATCTAAGCTTAGGCTCAGGAGAAGATGAGTACTAGTACAGCTTCAGAACTTCAGGTATCATTCACAAAAGAGGATTGTGAAATATATCTACACTCATCATCAGTAGACCATTTGGTATGTGCACTCATTATCAGCAGCCTACCTGGTATGTACACTCATTGTCAGTGGACTACCTGGTATGTACACTCATTATCAGTAGACTACCAGGTACATACTCATTATCAGGGGAATACCTTTTATTTGTCAAGATCAGTACAACCACTGATAAAGATTGGTTACTCTAAAGGTGAGTCTCCAAACCGGTCATATGGCTTGTAGTAGTTTGTTTGCTATAAGGGTCAGTGTTACATATTATAAAGTATGTCATAAGCCACATTGGTCAATGTTTCATATAAACTAAAATGACAACAACAATTTATTACAATTTTTAGTGTTCTTCTGAGTAAGTTTGACTCAGTTTTATGTCTTATTTAATTATTGCTCCAAGTATTCATTTCTTGTCCTGGGTGCAGGTCCAGGGGGAACAGGAGACATGTTCCCCTCTTTTTGAGGTTGGTGTATAGAGTAAAACAAAGTAACCCCCACTTTTGGGTCCAAGAAAAATAAAAATGTCCCTTACATATTCTCATCAAAAGCTGATGGGAGGAACTTAAGGAATCATGTTGCATTGGCAAAGCATTTTGAAGACTGTTGTGGGAAATGATCAAATATGTAGAAATTCACATATTGTAACAACCATGTTATACTGTAACACTTTACTTTGTTTTAATAAGATCATGGAATCACCGTCTTCTGAAAATGCTATCTTCAGTTAGTCTCCCTAAACTATGTGCTCACACTCAGGTCACTGCATCACGCATTGGTCTATGGTATATGGATTAGCACTCTACTGTGCATACTCAAGCCAAAAGGTAATCAGAAAGAAGTCAGCCAAAGGAGGAAACAATATCTTAATGTTGGAGGTGTTACAGAGCTCTTCCTCCTCCCCCATCCTCATTTTAAAAGGGATTGGCATGCCTGTCTCTTATTGATATCTAATCAAGTGATGCTGTGGTCGTGTCATGGTTATTATTTCCCTTGTATTGTGCTAATAATCTGTGTTTTGACTCTCTACAGATTTGATGAAAGAATAGCTTAATCTCAGAACTAAACCTCCTCATGGAATCCTGTTTTGCAATGAGCAAAGACAATATATCAAGCTAAGAAGTTACTCTGGCTGTTCATACCGAGGAGGTCAACTGTCTGTCTGTTACAGTACATATATCGGAGGTTCTGGGTACTCATACCTCAAATGCCAACTGTCTGTAACATCTTGAGTCATCAGGAGGTTCTGGCTACTCATACCTCAGAGGGCAACTGTCTGTTACATCTCATTAAGAGGTACTGTATAGATTGATGCACTAGGTTTAATTACACAACATGTAAGTATTGTTTTTGATGATGAGCTGCCTATATCAAGTGCAAGAACCCTATTGATCTGGCGGATATCCAAGGTCATCTGTAGTCACCAGAGGTGAAAGAAATGGAAACTTGGTTTACATAGTATCTCCTGGTCGGAATCATGGAAACTTCTTACACCTGGCATGTGAATGTGATCTATCAAGGTAGACAAAGAACTCTGATGTTTTTGTGGAGGTCAAAGGTCATTTCAGGTCACCAGAAGTCCAAGAAAGAAAAATTTTTCAACATGATATCTCAAGGTAGAAATCATGAAAACTTTTGATACTAGCAAGTGAATGATTTATGTCCACCGAAAGAAATTATCGTTCGTTTTCCTTTTTTTGGGGGGGGGGTTCTCTTTTAGGACAAAGGTATATTATGTTACCAGAGGGCAAACACTAAACACATGATATTTCAAAATAAGTATCATGGCAAGGTTTGATATTAGTGCCAATGCTCAACAATTATTTCATCCTTTTGGTTGCAATCCCCATTTATTCTTGGTGACCATTTTCAATTTTCCACATATTTGGTCGCCAAAATTGCCATGCTTTTCTCCAGGAAAGAAATAGTTATTTCAAACTGGAATAGGAGTGACAATGATTCATACTTTGAATGTAGGCTGTGTTATTGTGTTCCCTGTCTTTGTGTTAAGAATGAGGTCACTTTTGTTTCTACTCCATAAAAAAAAATGTTTGTAGACAATGATTACCTGTTACAAACCGGAAGGACACATAGAACAGTTGATAGTGAGATATGGGAGCTGACAAGAAAACAGTTTCAAACTCCAACTCCCCACAGATGTTGAGGTGATAAATATTCATGAACTGAAAATTTAGGAAAATCTGTTGCCCTTACAGGTTAACTCCATTGCCTCCTGTTTAACCATTTACTTCTATTTCATACTCAGGTATTTCTCTTGGTGTTAATAGAACACTACACAATATTTTCAGGATCTGAAGTATCATAGAAATAATCATTGTTTCATCTCGTTTTTATTTGAGTGAGTGGGAGAATGGGAATAAAAGTTGGAGAATCTTATATCCTGGCCATTATGTTAACAAGGTAGACCATACCCCTCAGTATAGGGGAGAACTTAACATGCAACATACAAAGTTGAGCTTCAATTACTTATTTTTCTTAAAATGTTTTGAACAAAATCCAAAACTTCAAGAGCTACCACCAGGGAAAATATGTAATATGATTAGCACTTGAATACCACACAAGAACTGCAAATGTTCACATGCACTGTTTTCCAGGTAGATCCACACAGGTGTAGCCTACTGCACGTGAAATCTGATAGTACAAATTCATATGACCTGTAGGTATTAGTTAAAGTGATTGCATGTGTACTGAAAAACCAGAAAGATAAGATTATGGTTGATCCTAACTTTTTCTTTATTTTTAAATGTACACGAGAGGTTGTACATGAACGGACTATGTCTTTCAATGAAGGAAAATGACAGTAACTATACTTCGAAAAGCAGCAGGATTGGCATAAAAACAGTAAAAAACAGAAATCGTATTTTATAATTAACGATTCTTACTATAACCGCCTACATAATGAATATGCAACAGTACAGGTCTCACTAGTGTATCAAAAACATACTACTAAGTCGTCGCTCCTTGGCAGGTATCGGGAATTGTAGCATTGTTGAAAGGAAACACTGTATCAACAAGAAACCTGCGAACTGAACACAACCTTGCCCACGGCGTCAGAGATCCTGAGTTGTTAACTGAATATTCAATACTAGTATACTTCCCATTGGCTTGCTCAAAGAAGCACAATGTTGATTTGAATGAAAACTGTCAACCACTACATTATCGTTTGCTACACTTATTGTCGTTATGTTAGAAGAATTTGAAATCATATGGCAAAATTAACCAACTGAAACCTATTTATTTTCCCAGACTGTCTGAATGGGTGTAATTAAAAGCCTTACCAAACTTTTGGAGATGAAATTTCAATGTTTTTACTTTTTGCCTATGCATGTAATCACTTTAAGATATTTCTAAGAAGTATTTCCCCAAAAAGATCTGCCAAACCTGACTAGCATGACTCAGAGAACATTCAATCAAATAAAAGTGGTTGTCAGATCTTAACTGGGTCATAAAACCTGGATCTATTACAGTACATATTTATCAGAGTAATGTACTAGATCATCCCAATGCTGGTGACCTAATGCTGGTGACCCAAACTAGCACTACTTGCAAATTGTACCAGCTGTTAGATCCCCATGCATGTTAAACCTACAGTATTAATGAATTCGTCCACATAAACTTTGAGAGAAATTTAGTTAAAATGATTGAAATGTCAATTATGCTCTAGTGACAGTGCAAGGAGACAGCATGAGACAATTACTATGTAGCCTAATCAGAACATCAGTGATGGAAAAAATTGTTCATTTCCTGGGAAAGGAGTCTATCTTTTCCAAAACTGCTGATACTATTTCTCTACAAAGAGTAAATTTCCCTCAAATGTAGAACTTTCTCCACAGATACACAAATTTTCCTCTAAATATGCATGTTTTCCAGAAGAAGCCACCCAAAATTATCCACTCATGCAGAAGATGTACCCTGGGGAAGTTGCAGCCCTCCCCCAGTGCATACATAAAGTCTTTGCTTGTAACATTGCAATTTTTAACAGACTATGTTGACAGATAAATGAAAGTACATGAGATATATCACTAATACTGTATTGGTTCGATATTTATTCTGGGCAGGCAAAGAAGTTTCATTGTAGTTTCTTTTCCTGATAGCCTTAAGTGTGGTTTACTGAATCCAATATTAATTGTTGAAAGTGTGGCAAGTGAAATGATTTCTGTAATCTTTGATCATCAAGATAATGTGTAATTGCCATGGCAACATCAGTTTCAGAGCACAATAGAGCCAAAATGAAAGACCGTTAAATTGAAGCATGTGTCAACTTTGCTACTACCATCCATCACTGCCCTGCCAAGTCATTACAAAAGACTCCATTGGTTGTCTTCACTGCCATAATATGTTCAGTGTCAAATGGGTGCGATTCCCAAAGTTTGTTTACTATAAAGGTCAATCTTCAACCTGGTCATATAGCTTGCAGTAGTTTGTTTTGCTAGAAGGGTCAGTGTTACTGTACATATTGTAAAGTATGTCATAAAGCCACATTGGTCTTGTTTCATACAAAATATAATGACAGCAATGATTTATTACAATTTTAAGTGTTTTTTTGAGTGAGTTTGACTCAGTTTTATGTCTTATTTAGTTTTTGCTTCAAATTATTCATTTGTTATCAAGGGTGCAGGTCCAGGGGGAACATGAGACATATTCCCCTCTTTTTGAGGTTGGTGCATATAGTAAAACAAAATAACCCCCACTTTTGGGTCAAAGGAAAATCAAAATGTCCCTTACATATTCTCATCGAAAGCTGTTTTGAAGTGAGCAAAGAAAATATATCAAGCCAAGAAGTTACTCTGGCTGTTCATACCTCAGAGGCCAACTGTCTGTTGCAGTACTATCATCGGCAGGTTCTGGCTACTCATACCTCAAGGACCAACATCTCATTAGGAGGTACTGTATAGATTGATGCAGTAGGTTTAATTGTACAACACTAAGTATTGCTTTGGTATGTAGCTGCCCTATATCAAGTGAAAGAACCCTATTGATCTGGCAGATATCCAAGGTCATCAGCAGTCACCAGAGGTAAAAAAATTGTAAACTTTGTCAACATAATATCTCCTGGTAGGAATCATGGAAACTTCTTATACCTGGCATGTGAATGTAATAAATCAAGGTAGAAGAAGAACTCTATTGTTTTCGTGAAGGTCAAAGGTCTTTTCAGGTCACCAGAGGTCCAAGAAAGAAAAAATTGTCAACATGATATCTCAAGGTAGATATTAAGAAAACTTTTGATACTAGCATGTAAATGCGTTATATCAAGCGAAGCAACTTATCCTTATTTTTTTTTTTTGGGGGGGGGGGACAAAGGTAGATTATGCCACCCGATGGAAAACATTAAACACATTATATTTCTAGATAAGTATCAAGGCAAGGTTTGAAATTAGTATCAATGCCAAAGAAAGACTATTAAATTGAAGCATGTGTCAGCTCTGCTTCAGTCTATAGCTATCACCCATCACTGCCCTGTCAAGTCATTACAAAAGACTTCATTGGTTGTCTTCACTGCCATTATATGTTCAGTGTTGAATGGGTTCGATTCCCATAGGTCTCTCTATTGCTTGATGGGCTATTGAAGCAAATACAGGTCAATGATTGAAACACCACAGTGTGTGTGTTTCAGGTATTATAGAACTGGATGTTTTTTGTTTACACACAAATGATTCTAGATAAATAAGTTTCAAATGTTACACTTTATACCTACAATATGTGTCACAGTGTTAAATGTATCGTAGCATTAGATCTACTAACATAAAAAAGAGTTTGCCACTTATGACAGATTAATCTGTGCCTTGGTTTCCAATCAAGTATGCAATAGATTCAGCACTTGGCATTGTGCTTCTGTTAAAATAATGTTCACTGAAACAAAATGCAGAAAACCATGTGTACAGCAATTATTTCAATCTACAAATGTCAAAAGGAAACTTGGAACTCACCTATTCTATGTGTTTCAATTTATCTTATCCTGTTTGTACTTTGACAGACTTTCAAGGAAGATAATCAGACTATTAATATGGATAGACTTTGACATTGTGCCAGCAAACCAGTGGAGCACTCCAAATCACCATAGTTACGTAAGGTACAAATCTTCATATATACAATCTCTGATTCTTACAGGGCACATTTTCAACAGTTGACACATTTTACCAGCAGCAGTATGTAGTTCACTGTAGCTAGTATGGCATATATTGTACTGTCTATGACATCATGGACAGTACCTAGGCACCCTTCTCATTTTCGAGAGGCAATTCTTTCTTTCGGTGTTTCTTGATCCACATTCAGTGGTTTGCTCTACAGCTGAACTCATTGTGTTGAGTGGATCATGTAGACGGGAATGAGACTTTGTAAATTTTGGTTTGGCTATGGCTTAATTTTGCAATACTAATCACATTTAACTGACGCAAGTTGTTGTGAAGATAGTGATGGAGAGTATCATTACAATTCATTTGCAACATAGTATTCACACATACATAATTTGTAATTGCTCAATTCACAATGATAATTTAGTTATAATGATACGTTTGTAACACATTTACTATTATCATAGTTTCAGTGATGTCTCCACCATCATTGTTCCAGTTATGTCACTGTCAAACTGATCATGTCTGTCTTCATAGTCTCACTTACGTAACTGATCTTGTCCTATGATTTACAGTTTCAGTTGTATTACTTATCATACATATCAGTCCCACCATTACATTTTCAATTTAATGCCATGGTTTTATGGATGCTGAAATACTCTTCAGTGTCTGCCAGTTGGCAGACATTTAGCAGCGTCCATGGACTCCCTTGAAACCACAGTATTGATAAGGATGCTTTGATATCACTGTCCTGCACAGTTCTGCCTCTAGTCAAGACAAAAACTACTGCAGGTAAACTTCTGTGCAGAGCCTGTTGTATGGCCAGTTAAACAACTGTTTGCCCAGACAGTGCGTCATGGCACCTAGCTAATGCTTGAGTAAACAGAGCAAGCGAAAGTTGGAACCAAGTCCCTAGTCTCGGAAAACACTTCATGCATGTAACTGATCATGTCTGTTCTATCATGTTCCAGTTACATTAGTAATCACGTCTGTCCCTTCGTCATACTTTCAGTAATTTCCCATCAACGTAATTCCAGTTAAGTACAGCAACTGATCATGTCTATCTTATAGTAACAGTTTCACCTATGTTTCTGATACTTTCCACCATATCATCATATTTTTTTAGTCGTGTAACTGATCATGTTCTATCATCATAGTTAGTTGATCATGTCTGTCATATGATTATAGTTGCAGTGATGTAACTGATTGTGTCTGTCCAAATGGCTGTCATAATTTTTGTATTGTTGCTAGTGATGTCTGTCCCTTCATCATGGTGTTGTGACAAGTAATGTCTGTTCTAATTACAGTGTGACTTGGTCCTACAGTATCATCCCATGTCTATATCGTCATAATGTTAAAATCTTGTAAAGGGATCAGTAACTTCTAATTGTTTAGGTACATCATCATATTTAGTACAACACAAAGATGATTGGTTTTGGTCACATATCATTATATATATATATATATATATATATATATATATATATATATATATATATATATATATATATATATATATATATATATATATATATATATATATATATATATATATATATATATATATATATCGCACATCATACATCAGCTGTCATTTGGCGTGGCCCAAATCGTTTTCCATTGTTACCACTCAGTGTATATCAATCTTCTAGATGTAAAATGGGACAGTGGCAAATGATAGAAAAGCATGCGCACTTTTGTTATTTGATGTCTGTTAAATCAGTAAAATACGGATGAAGGAGCGATTAAATCAGAGACATGCGATGGGTGACAAGTGATGACAGATGGTCGATGGACGTATCAAACTGTATTGTTCATTTTCTACTGAGTCAAATAGATGGATGACGGATTGATAAAACGAATACATTAAAAGCCCGATAAACAGACATAAAATTTGAAAACCTTGTTAGTGCAGCATCTGAGAAAGGTTGTCTTGAATTAACATCGTGTATCACAATAATCGTAATCATCAAATGTAGACATAAGACAGCATTGCTTCATTTTCAGTAAGGGAAAGCCACTTATTTATGAAACTGTTATTGTCATTTTGCTATTGTTTATGCATCAATATGGAATTTACAGGCTTACATAGATTTTTATTAAATGTCTCTTTCCTATTGAATTCTCTTAGGTTGTAGGTCTCTTAGCAGACTACAGACCACCTCAGGTAACCAATTTGATGTAGTGACCTCCACAGATCCCACAAATTGAGGTATCCATCCTTTAAAGATGTGGATGAATCTAAGCTTAGGCTCAGGAGAAGATGAAAACTAGCACAGCTTCAGAACTACAGGAAGCATTAGCAAAAGAGAATTGTAAAGTATATCTACATTCACTATTAGTAGACTACCTTGTATGTACACTCATTATCAATACGCTACCTGGTATGTACACGCATTTTTAGTGGTCTACCTGGTATGTGCTCTCATTATCAGTAGAGCGCCCGGTATGTACAGTACACCCATTATCAATAGACTACCTGGTGTTCACTCTGTGTTAAAGACTAGCTGTTATGTACACTTGGTATAATGAGAATACCTGGTACGTGTGTTAGTTATCAGTGTGCACATGCACTCCGTCTGCTATCTGTAGAGTAGCTCAATTTTGTCAATAATGTAATTGCTCGGTAAGATTAATAAAAACACAGTTTGTTTACTTTAAGAGTGAGAGTTTAAACTTCTCATACAAGAAACTATTTAGTTTCTTTCACTGTACAAGTTCTCAACTGACCATAATTTAAAATATTTAGTTTGTATATATACTGCAAGGGTGGTGTTCAAACTGGTAATGGCTTAAAATAGTTTGTTTGCTGTAACGATCAGTATTCAAACTGTTCTTACTTTGAACTACAGTATTTAGTTTGTTCACTCTAAGGGTCAGTCAGTGTTCACAGTGATCATAGCTTATGTATTTAGTTTGTTGGGTATTGTAAGGTGAAGTTTTTCATTAATAAAAGAGTGCCATCTATTTCTGCAGAGCTAACAAGGACATGGCTACACTGTAGACGTCGCTTGTTAGTGTGTTATCTCATTGGGTTCAGTGTTATTTTATTGAGTCCAGTATTAGCCAACCAGACACATGGTGTAAGAAGTGATTACTTCTGTTGGGTGTAGTCTGAGAGTAATTGTGAGGTACCGATTGTATCTCTAAGCTTTAAAATAAGTTTTGATATTGACAATTATTGTACCAAACAATGTAGCTTGCATGTTGCTGCATATCAGAAATTATACAAGGTTAATACATAGTGTATTTGCATAACTGAAAAGTATTAGTGCTAAGGAGATGTGAATTCTTCTGTACCACTGCCACCCAAGCTGAGCTTGCAAGATAATCTATCGCCACTGGATAAAGCCGGACTAGACTCTCTTCTTTTCAGAGAAGTATTTGATTCAGGATTATCAAAAAGCACATTTAAGCTAGAGATTTATTTAGAAGGTGGGGTGAAACATGGATAAAAAGACCGCAAAAATGTTCGTCCTCTTCAAGTTGTGTATTGGAATTTTGCGATATTTTCCCCACAAAAGGACAGTCCTAAATTCTTGCATGCTATGCCATTTCCAGCAAAAGATCTGTAGGCCCTTCCCAAATACACACACTAACATTTTTTACACTTTGCCTGTTATAGTCAGATAACAGTATATATGCAAAGGCCTATACTTACGGTAACATAACACTCGTAGATCTAGAGCAGGATTTTATTCATAAACCTCTGATGAAAATCATGAATCCCCTACAAAGATGCATCATACTTGTCAGAGACCTTTAAATCAGAGCCATCCTCCCTTCCCCCCATCCTCCTGAACTGCAAACAACTGCTGATTTTATCTTCCTCGAACCACTGGTCTGGACTGTTCAGATGTGATTCAATAGCATTGGTTTTAATGCAGCTAGTACATTTTTTAAAGTGACTATCAATTAAATTAGTAAAGTCTAACACAAATGACATACAGAAAGACAGAAAATTGAGAGAAAAAAAAACTCACATCATTCCTCGATGCAACATCAAGAAGTTGTACGTTTGATCTTTGTAAGAGTTTGCTGTCTGTTTTCCTGATGAAAACTGTATCTGAGATTAGATCTTTCACCATCTCTTCAAGTATGCTCTGGTCCATTGATTGTTCAAACAAGCAGAGTGAGGCAAATGTTTTGCCTCCATCCAGTCTCTCAAGATATCTAACTATTCTTTCACATGCTTTCTTGTTTAATCCACTAGCAAAACGAAACACATACTGGAGATCAACAGGATTTATTTTGTCCAGTGTATAGTTCAATCGGATTGGCCAGAATCCGCGGGCATAAGAAGAAAGGTGATTCCCTGCGTACCACTCGGCAAATAGTTTGTGATAGAAGCGAATCAATGTTTGATACTTTATGCGATTGTTGATGTCAATTCCTGGCTTATGGTTTATGATAAGAATTGTTTCCTCAATGACAATACCAATATTTAAAAGTTCGTTGTAACACTTACTGCCAACAGTTCCAATAAAAGTTTCCTTTGACCAACTGAGTTGCTGTGATTTTTGTACAAAACTGTCAAATGCTAGCTTGTTAAGGGATTTGTAGTCAGGTATGGTGTCATTTGTTGCAGTTTCAGAACCTTTGTTTCTCATGTGACTGTAGAAACATGATATTATATACCCGAAGAAACTTGTCACTGAACTAAAGCTGGCTTCACTGTGTGATTGCTCATTCGTTATATGGGCGAACAGGACGCAGAATATCGGAATTTGACAAATATCGGCTAATACAGTACTGCTATTGAGAATATCCTTGATTTTCGTTGCCTCTTCTTCATTGCCTCCTGTAACAGCTCGCTTGATGTATTTGTACATGGACTTATCATCAAACCCAGTTAATCTAATAGTAACTGTACTTGGATCTAGATCCCGTGGTAGAGACATTGACCTTGAAGTTAATACGACCTTGAAGTTAGAAAACATAGTTCCTTCTATAATTTTGATGACGTCACTGTCACTGTCTTTGTCAGGGTATTCGTCATAGCCATCAAGTACAATAACCCCAACTGAACAGCTAGTTAGCATTTCCTTGATGTCGTCATCTGTCAGGTTTGCCTCACGTGGCATCAGGAGCAAGCGAATACCTTCATAGATGGAAGTGATATTTCCTAGCAAACGCAAGGGAAGCAAAATGAAAATTTCAAACATTTTTAAGGGTGATGACTCTCTTCCTGAGCACCATTCATATGCAGCTTGGAGGGTTAATGTTGATTTTCCATATCCAGGATCCCCTTCCAGTAATATTCGATTAGTTGAGATTTTGTTGGTATAGAAAATGTCAGAGAATGACTTGAGTTCCTCACTGGAGCTTTCTTCTGGGCCTCGCCACGAGGATTTCAGTGATTGAACTACTCTTACACCACCTTCAACATAAACGTCATTAACGCAATACACTCTTTCTCTGATGTAAGGAATTGGTTGAATCTTGTTGTACCAACGAGCATACATGTTGCTCAAGAAATCCAAAAAATTACCAAGTTTGCCTGAAATATGATAGTCAATATCAAGGTGTGAGTTTTAATCCAATGCAAAACTATAGTTTACCAATTAACTCAATGTATTATTGCTGTTACATATTCCCATCAGTATCTGGTAAAGATGTGAATAATTAAAACTTAAACGGAATTTTCTTTTCCAGCACAGCAACATGAGTGTAAACTAAGATGTACACACATCATAAGTAGAAACCCTTGTCTATTTGAATCGCTATCTCTGTGAGGTGAAATAGTAATGTTACTGAAGTTATGTATCTTTATGATACCCAAAACAAAAATGTCTGAAATGAATATTTTTGTGCTGTCAGTTTCGATAATATTATAGGTAGACATGAGGAGTCATTTAAGTCACTGAAGTTGATTGAAGCAGTACATAAAATGATACTATGGTTATTTTTAGTAACGTTCTTCACATATTTTCATATTTCTGATAAGATTGGGCTTTGATCCAGGGTGCATGTCCCTGGGGACAATTACATTTGCACATATTGTATATTACTCGTTTGTAAAGGAATAAATTTGACCTTGTAAATGTCAGTAGGTATAGTAGACAGTAGTAGATGAGGGTCGAACTATGACTACTTAAGAGTAATTGTAAATCACATGGAAATTACTTTTCAATGCTAAATTTGTTAAGACAATCATCATGTTATACTGACCTTTTCCTTGTTGATGTAGTGGATTCCTATCATCAACGCATCGTAGGCCGGTTTCGTCTTCAAACAGTTTTCTCACATTTGATTCTGTCCCAAGAAGATCTAATTTCTTCAAGCCATCTAGAAGCAATGTGATATCCTTAGGTTGGATTTGTCCTCTCTCCTCCATGTGACGTATCATCACATGGCTTCTATTTTCCTTCTTTTCAAGTTCTTCAATTATTCGTGGAGGATACTCAAAGAGCGTGGCAAGTCTGATCACAGTGGCAAATGTCAGAATGTCTGCCAACATTATTTTGAAGCTTCCAAAACCTATTATTATTGTAAAGGCAAGAAAGGAAGAGGTAAATAGCAAACCAGCTGCTCATCAATGAATCAGATGATATGATAATATACTGTAACTTATGCAATAAAATATATGCACCTCAGTAAATACAGAATGTCACTTTCAGAATCTGACTTTATACGTTAATGTAATCTATTTTTATTGCAATGTAGGACTTTAAACTTACTCTTCATAGTGTCTCTCTGCTGAGGTGGTCCAGTGGTCTTTGAATCTTTATAGTTGTCAGCCATCTTTTGTAACACAAGACCAGTGACACTAAAAGTGAGAGATGATGAAATTGAAATGTCAACAACGTTGCAAACCAAAGACAGTTCGACTTTTTTTAATGTTAACGTGAATAATATTTATGTTGCTATCGTCTGTCTATTTTCAATATATGCTTATCATCAGAAAATTAAAGAACATGAATATGCTTGTTCCCTGTATATTAATCGCATTATTGCTTTCTTTTTCCTTTATTCAGTGGCACATGGTGTGAACTAATATTCAGTGATCTTCATCATCATGAACATCTCTCCCATTGAGAGAGACGAGGGAGCAAAGTTACTTTACAACATATGAAGATCTTTTGGAAAGATATGATTTACTTTTCGAGCAAAATGTCAGAATAAGGAAAATTTTCAGATATGTAAGTGGTCCGTTTCTTACTTTTCAGAAATTTATATTTTGTCACGTGATGTATATTCTTACCTGTTTCTTTTTTTCAATGGGTTCTTTCTGATATTCCCTTTCTTTAGCTTCTCTTTTGTACTGATATGTTCTAGACATTAACAGCTTTCGGCCATGTTGGTTTTACAATATAAGGTAAGCTCTTGTAGTGAATGATATACGATAGCTATAACACTGAACTTACTGGCATACACTGAGGAATATGTTGGACTTTGATCCCTTATGATAAGTGTTTGCTACAAAAGTAAAGTTTAAAGTTGAAATATCATCACATCCCCGGACTAGATAACAACTTTATGGTGCAGATCCTCAAGGCGCCTAATTAGAGTTTCACGTAGAAATATATAATACCATAAATGGAGATGATGACCTCAGTCATAAATTCATCGCTGGCCAACCCTGTTTACAATCATGTGGTAAATCTGACTGATGCATCATTGTATCTGATTTGTCGGTATTTTATGGTTTCCTGTATGAGAAGTCTGCTGTCAAAGGTAAAGAAAATAAATTGGCGCTGTTATTGTAGTATATTCCGCAGGCCTAAAAGATCAATGATGTGATGCCATAAGATTCAACGATGTGATGATAGGATATGGTTTTTTTGAAATAAGCCATTACGTAAAAATAATTAAAAGTACTGTAGACCATCAAACTCGGAGATTATAAATGTGAAACCACAAAATTGTGAAATATTTCCTACGAATTCAAATCGTCTTGGATTGTATGTCTTATAACAAGTAAAGTTGTTCATGTGTCTAAGTATAGGATGTAGTGTGATTCAACTTGATAACATCATCTTTTAACCGCCCAAAAGTAATGAACAGTGAATGATTAGGATTTAAAATGTGTTTAGACTCCGGATGGATTAAACTTATTTCAAAATGATGCTGTATCTGTCAAATGCACCCTTACAATGTTGGGTTACAATAATGACCCAGGTTGGGTACGTATGCCTTGTTGCAAACTGTTATGTAAAAAAGTCGTCAAGTTGGTCAACTTGGGTTAAATGTTACTCAACAATGGGTGCTTTTCAACCATGGTATTAAGTGTTTTTTTTTTTTTTTTTAAACACAGCAGTTTGGGCGAAGTATACTGCGTTACATGTTTCATATACTTTGTAAAAATTGTACATAGGACTAATTGCTACGCATAAATGGTACAAACAAACAAAGGTACTCACCCTTCCAAAGTGTATGTACAACGATTTTATTCACAATGAATCCCTTTGAAGGAATACAGTGTTGAATGTCTGAACTAAAAAAAATGGAAGAGTTTTTGTAAACAGTCTATCTGCAACCACGGGAAAAAGAGCTTCCTTCTCTTACATTTCGGGACGTCAGGGGATTTTGAATGCTAATAAACTAAAAGAGGTGATTTTTCAAGCATAATATCCCATTAAAAAATTATCAAAGGATTAAAATCATGAAAACTGTTTTTTTAAGAACAAAAGATGCTGCTGATAGTCACTTCAGCAAGCATGTGCAAAAGGAGAAATTTGACCCTTTTTTTTATGAAATGTCTACAAATGTGTTTCCAAAACATCGTAAAGTTATCTATTAATGCCTTGAGACGGTGTAAAACCACCAAGTTATTATAAAAATAGAAGGAAAATGTTATCGCCTATCTACTGATCATGTAGACTTTGCAAAGTCTTTCTCGGCGAATGAATTCTCCTCCTTTGATACATTCCTCACAATTTGAGCTGCAGCCTATTTATACCCAACCGAGGATATGTACTCATCTAGTAATAGCGTGTCCCTGTGATCGCCGTCCGCCGGAAAGACTTTGGACACTCGATATAATTATGTACAAATGAATAGTCACGTTTGACGTTACGGTTAATACATATTAAAATACTCCTCGTTGGTCTCATGACATGAGCCAATAGCGGCGATCGAACAATGAGAGAAAATAATGGTACCTATAGGCTAACTTTCACCGTATCACCAGATTTGCCTACGGCAGAAATAGGATATCGCTAAGAGAGGCCTAAAACAGTTGAAGGAGAGTAGGATATTGCCATGATAGTTACGTAACTAATCAGTCGGAAGGCCTTTCCCCATCATCACTCCCATCATTTCTCACGATGGCCGTGATTGGCTTCTACCGAATTCGGTAGCGAAAAACAATGGTTTTAGTTAAAAGTTGTGTGCATAATTAAAACGAGTGTCCAGAGTCTGCGAGGGCAGCTATCAGTCGGGGGAGTAAACACTCTTCCGGAAGAGCAGTACAGTGTTGGTGTTTAGAGGTGGCGGAACCAAGATTTACAGAAACTTTCCAGCCCAAGCAGAATCTGAAGAGTCTAATGATCAGTTTTGCACAATTAAATTTTGTAAATGACGCGGCAAATATAAGACGAATCAGTTCCTTCTCCTATACACGTGAATGTCAGGACTATTTAAGCGATATATGAACGATGGCAAGTTTGCGACCATGTCACACCTGCGGCCACTCGTATGTGTATAGGCTAGACGATGTAGTGCACAAAAAATGTACAGTGAAATCGCTGTACCCTAGGTTGTTGATTATAGGCGATTGTGTCAATTAAACTTCGTAATTTTGGTGTTGCTGAAAGCATATGTTGTCACCTGCAAATATCGTTTGAAACATATCGAATTGATTTATTAAATGAGTTCAGGTACTCGCAAAGTTTGAGGACACTGTTTGATACGTGGGAAATAACTTTCTCTCTCTTTGTCTTTGGTTTGAAATATCATACATCATACCCAAAAAGTAGTATGTCATTTCCAAAGGGATGGAAGATCTACCCTAGTCCACCTGCCTTACCATAATGGAAAATAGAAAGCCTCATTTTTGCATTATTCAACAAACAGTTGGCCATCACTTGCCAATCTAATTCTGTGACATGCCTTTGTTGAAACTTTCCAGGGTATGTGAGAATGTGAGAGAACCGGTCACGTGACCTAATTAACTCGGTGGTTGTGGATAGACTTTAAAATGATATTTAATTCTGCAGTGACCCTCGTATAATCTTAGATTTTGACTGACAGAAACGTTTCATAAATATGTAACATTGCCAGAGGATGGTCGCAATGGTGTTATGATTTTACTAGGTCTTTCACGGTGAGGGGAATATCAGAATAAAGACAAAGAAAAGATCTCAGAAGTTGATGTACTGTACTGGTTAGCTTTTATTTAAATTTCCAAATTACAAATAGGGACCTGAGATGTTTGGTTTTACTGTTTTCTGTTTGAATTTTTTTTCGTCAATGGAAAACATGAGAATGGTGGGACAAGATCTTGCTCGTGAGGTGAAATGAAGCAGGGGATTAAAGGTGAGATCTAGTCGGGGACATAGAAGTATAAGAGGAATACATGAAGCGGGGAAGGATGCAGTAGGAGAGTGGTAATAGAGTAAAATGTATTGAGTGTTGTAAAAGTGAAGTGAAGTAAAACTTCCAGGTCTTTAGTAATCAGATTTGATCAAAGCTGTAAAATTAGATTCACGAGTGGTTAAATTCTCTTGTATCAAAATCACATTTTTTTTCATTTGTCCTCCTTTGGCTTTAGCTTGGGAAATTAAATTTCATCGGTATAATTTTCTTGTTCAGTAACAGAAGCGCATGTACTTGACTGTGCATGAAAATTAACAGCATGATTAAACCAATTAATTGCAGTGGAAGGATCGTGTAGTTCATTTGATTATTTGTAATGTGCATTGCAAATATTGATACTCATGTTAAACCATGACAAGTAATGACTTTCAGCTTTAATAAGCGATATTACTAAACCCGTACGAGACAAGTTTAAAAACTAATGCAGAATTAATTTACACTTTAGTGTGTTTTCTGTTACACCAGTTTCAATTTTCGGATAATCCAAAGCAGGTGTCGGTATATTATAGGTGTAGGTATTGTATAATATTTACCTTTTATGCTTGTCAAGGTGATAGGTAAGTGCACTCATAAAAAAGTTCTTGATGAGCAAAGAGTTCGCTCTGCTGGACAAACTGAACCTTTATTTCATTCAAGTTAGGTAGTATTGAAGGAAAGTAATGGCTGAACCTAAAGGACCAATTAGAGAACCACCATTTTGGGGTCAATAAAGAGAATAGCGCCCTCATTTTGGTAAGTATGAGTAGATATTTAGAGTAACAATATCAAGTGATCAGCTTTGTTAAATGGTACTTGTTAAATTATTTTAAACATTTTGATTGAACTGTTGTGAATACTTAAAGGGACATAGAGTATTTATTTTAGGGAAAACATCCATATTTTCCAAACAAATGTTTGTGGACTGGACGTAAAATGATAGATTATTCAAAATAAGAAAGGACAGTAGCCTTCTTTTCACGAAGTAAACTTTTCACAGATAGAAATACAGTTATTTGTCGCTCAACACTAATTTGTTCACCCAAACTTTTCAAAGTTAAGGTGATGCATCTTCCGTTACTCATCACATGCATCATGTTTTGAGGAGCTGAAGATGTTTATTGGTGAGACTGAATGGTGTGACAGTGATTACCACTATTTTCTTTTGTGTGTCATTTTGGTGTATTCTGAACGCTCCACGTCGCTTTAAATGTAACGAAAAATGTTGTTAAGTTAACACTATTAGTTATTTTTTATATTATGTTTCTAAAAACTCTACTTGACAAGCCCTCGTAGGTTCCGTAGAGTGTTTCCTTTCACATTTTCTTTGCAAATACCAATATGGCATTGTAATCTGTCTTGTATTTGAATTTGTAAAGAAACAAACAAATAAATAAAATATGAAATGGACAAAAATTATGCAGAAGCATTTCAGCGATTCACTTCATATCCGGTCGAGGCATCTGTAATATTCTCTTCAAAGAAAGGAAAACGAGACTTCTCCCTATATTGGTTGATGCCATTACCTTAACGTGACTGGACGCTGTAAATCTCATAAAGTAATTGTCACAGTTTTAAATTTAGGCATTACACTGCACCGTATTATATATTGTTCATTGTTTTCCTGATACATCCTGTTTGTTCAGTGCGCCCGCGATTCCAGGACGTCTCTTCTTGGGTATTGGGTACAATGGCCAAATTTTTCTTGTCTTTTATTTTTGACTCTTTTTTTTGCTTATTTATGGTGAAAGCATAATAGTATTATTATAAATATTGGGTACTACTTGCAGATAAGTTATGAAGCACTTGAAATTATCCACTACATTTAATATGTTTGGTACTAACATCACTACAAAAAGGGTGCGATCGTGATTTACCAATCGGGACCAATCCTTTGATGTTGATCTTTGATGGCGTATGTAAGTCGTCCTATGAAGTTACTACAATGATTATCATGTAGGTGGAAAAAAATATACGTGTTACTCTTAGACAGTGATTCAAGTAATGGTAGCAAAATAAGAGTAGAGAACAACTCTGTAATATAGGGAAAAAATGAATTGTAGAGGATGTATTTATGGCAAACATTAATGAAGACGCGATTACTTTTTGCAGATTAAAATGGTACAAGAAATTTAAGATAAACAAATCACTGTTCTGAGTTTACAACGTGTGTAAAGGTGTCGGTGTGAAGTAGGCTTGTAGTTTCTTAAACTAAAGACGGGAATCACTTAGCGATATATATCAATATTTATCAAACTCGTGATATAGACTATCAAAAATTATGTGGAAAATCGTGCCAACGATCAGATCACAGTTTCTTTTTATCACACGGTATTTTAAATCGTAGATCATTGTGCTTGATAATAAGAATGTCCCACCTTGTTCTTTGTCTTAATAATTACAAAAACACTTGTGACCTGTTGTAAATTGACACCCAGCAAGCAGGATACCTGGGTCCCATCTGGGCCAGACGATGCTCATATGCGTCCCAGTCCCAGATGGATGTTATGAGGGATATACAGTATGAGCTATGTTTGGATCACTTTATCTAGTAGGACCCAGATTGACCTTATTTGTCACTTGTTACCTTTGTCATACCAATTTACTTGATTAAATGGAATACTCAATTAAATTGTAATTACAATTCAGGGCAAAGCATGGGGCATTGTATAATACATCTTACATAAATTTTGGGTTTCCTTTCTCTATATGAAGTAGAAACATACCTATTTCACAGATATGTGGTAAAAAATGATCTCTTAATGACAATTTTTGTTAGAGAGCGCCCCAGTAGAGAGAGAGAGGTGGAGAGAGAGAGGTGGAGGTAGAGGGAGAGAGAAAGAGAAAGAGAGAAAAGCCGGAAATATTTGAATTTTCGTATGGTGTTGCCCACTAGATGATATTCATGACTATATGTCTTTTATGTCTCTCCTTAATTTGCATCAGGAATGTTTTTGGATGAAGGCCATCATCACAGCGTGTTCCTACAGAGTCCAGACAACTGTCTGAAGCTAGCACAATCAGAATTCCAGCAGAGGATTCTCCTGCACGAGGATATTGAGTGTTTCCTGTGTTAGAATCATGTGCTGAGCAAACGCTATGCTGAACGGATGTTGTGCTGGAATCATGTGCTAGCTTCAGAGTGGTGAACTTCTTATACACCTGGGCTGAAGCTCTTCTGATATATCTATCATGCTGCTTTCTACAATACTACAGGCAAACAGTACAGCAGCATTGTCGACGGCTACGCCGATGTGCTCAGTATATGCCGCAGCAGATAAAGCAAATCTGCTAGAAGTAGTCGTTTCAACTACAGCACTGCTTTTCGCACTGAAAAATATGTAAAAATGTAATTTTTAAAACAAGGGTTATAATTACAACGCGGATGATACAGTGGGGACCATGTATGTAACTATTGCTTAAAAATTTCGACTTTACATGTTCTGTAACTCTAAATCAACCAAATCAATTAACCTGTCACGTGACTAATAAGGTGCGTGCAGTGTGCGGTAACTAAACTCAACAGTAACTTAACACCACGAGTCACCCCATCACCGTATTTACGCTCTGAGTCTTTGTAAAGATATTGTTGGACCTATTGTTGTCTAACGCCCTCTTTATGTAACCAGCACATTGCCAGAAAGTTTCGTTTGTCAATACTTCTAGCATGAAGAACTATGGCCTTGAAGAATATGGGGTGTATAATGGGAAAAGTTATAATATAAACTGATATGTAACATTTTAAGAGAAAAAACAGCCAAGAGAAACTAGACATTGGTAAATGAAAATAACAACACGAAACACTGAAAAAAACAAATAAAAATAAAACAGACAATACACTGAAATATGTCGTTGGAGTTCGGTTATGAGCTTGAAAGTACAAAATAAAAAGAAACTCAATTGAGTAAAAGAAAAATACTTCTGATCATAGTTCTTTTGTCAATATGATATTCTCAGACATCAATCCCTACAACTGTAGTGATTTTCCATAAATATTTAGCAATTATCAAATATTCAGAGGTTTAATTCAATAAGAAACAAAGTGAACTATATTGTTTTGTTTCATGCTAGATTATGATGTTCTGCGCGTAATACCAAGGGTTCGGTTCTTTTAGACAGCTGTACCACTTTACATTTTCAAATTTAAGTTTAGAAAGTGTGAAAATTGTAGTTAATGTATTAGTCATACTTGTTCAGTTTGTTTCAAATGTTGAAAAAAATAGAAACAAACAAAATCATAAAAGAAACACATCACTGCAGAGACGGTGATAAATTCAACAAACCAACGATGAAAATAGACCAACGAAGAATGCTTGAACTGAACATAAATGTATCAACGCATTTAAGCAATGGTATCAATTAAGTTAGTCATGTCCAAGTCAAGTCCATAATCTTGGTTTCTTCTCATACCTTCTTTATTATTCACAAAGAGCAGCACTGATTATATGTAGTTGATGTGGTAAGTTACAGGCATTGTAACATGTTTCTATGGCAACCTATTGTCTTTAAATACTAACATCGCTATTACTTAATGTCATGTACACATTATGGAAATATAGCCACAATGAACAGCATGCCACTTAAAATGCCTTGTTGTTTTATTATTACATGATATTGACCTGAATAGTTTGAAAATGACAGGATCGTAGTCACTGATATCGAAAGTAAAAAAACAACAAAATAAAGTAATGAACAATGAAATAAAAATAATTATAATAGGGAACAAAAGTGGTTCTTAAATGTTAATGAGTAAAAGCATTCAATTTTATTATGTTTCAGAATGCAGAGAGCGTAGCGTCACGTGACGGCAGACTTAAACCTCATGACAGGATAATAGAGGTAAATGGAAGACGAGTCAACCAACTGCTAGCAGCCAGAGTAACCGAAATGTTTAAGGTAATGAATTATTCATTGAGAAGTGAATATTCATCAGATAGTGTAGAATCATGTGACGGTAGGCGTAAACCTCAAGATAGGGTAATGAGGTTACCAGTCGTTTCCTCCCCTTGTGACTTAGCCCTAGCCTGCCCTCCCGGTCTTTTCGCCCTCTTGCAAGTTCACCCCAAAGAGGAAGTAGAGTTGTCCCGAGTATCTACCAGTTCGCCCTTTTGAACAAACTCGCTTCAAATGCCGTTGTCATAATTTACATCTGCAATTACCAAAACATTTTTCACGATGACAAACCTTTTCCAGCAACGTTGTATATAGGGCCATCTGTTTGGGGTGAATTTGCAAGGGGAAATAACCCGTCACTAGTAATAGAGGTGAATAGAAGACAGTCAACCAACTACCAGCGGCCAGAGTCATTCTTAGCTGCTGAGCCAACCTACCAACCTCTGAGACTAGCAGTGATACCAAGAGCAAGGGCCGAGAAAACTATTGTAATACATAAGGTATGACGTCACACTGATAAGGAAGATGAAAGGGCATAGGGTATGATAATAAAGCTGTTAATATTGCCGATGATAACAATATACCGTAATTGTGTTATATATTTAAAGATGATAATGATGGCGATTATCGATGGTGATAACAATGATGGTGATGATATTGATGGTGACGATAATAATGGTGATGATAATGATGATGGTGAAGATAATGATGATGATGATGATGATATTGATGGTGATGATATTTAGGATGAGGATAATGATGTCGATGATAATGATGGTGATGAAAATAATGGTGATAATAATGATGGTGATGATAATGATAGTGATGATATCGATGGTGATGACAATGATAATGATGATAATGATATAAATGATCGTGATGATAATGATGGTGATGATATTGATGGTAATGATGATGCTGATGATGATGGTACCGTTGAAGTAAGTATAATAGTGCTGGTATGATCGATATGGTTGGGGGAAGGGGGTGAAAGGCTGATAAATCGTACTGACTTTCCCCCGTCATACACTTCAACATTGTCAACTATTTGTTGGTGGGGGTGGCATCGTAAGTTCATATGCGGCAGTGTTCATCTCACATAATGTTGTTACCCCTCTCTCAGGTAGGTATCAGGGTGTTAGCGCATGGTGTTTCAAACGTGGGTCATTAAGTGGTGTAAAGGATAAGTGGAACGAGATTCATGTTGTATATAGCGTATATTCTTCTCTTTTGCCATATCCCTGAAATCTGTTGCTGCAGACGTGTAAAACATGTTCATAAAATACGAAGTGAAGGCTACAGACAGATCGTCATGAACGCTTAGCCATAGACAAAGAAACATTAATAATTGAGATTAACTCATCAAATGATCAGGGAAGACTCCTCTCAGCCGGTTGAACAGCTTTTGGATAAATGTGTTTGTCTTGGAAAAATAGATTCGTCTTATTCTTTGACAAAGTTAGTATTTTGCAAGAACGTTGGTTCAAATTATAGCAAGGAAGACGAGGCCCCTCTTGCGCAAGATTACAAATGCAATTACGAGTGACTTCTTACGCCCCTGCTGAAGTTGCAGTCGGTCTGATTGTTACCGGTCGTTTCGCCTCCTTCAAGTTCGCACCCAACCAGTTCGCCAAGGTCGTTTCCCCTTGCGACCCCCCCCCCCCAGTCAAAGTCGTTTCCCCCACAAATACCTACCAGCTCGGGCCTTAAAAGTAACTGATATTAAATGTCTATGTAATGGTTCTGAACTATTTTCACAGAAGCAAAACGAATTTACGATGACAAAAATTGTGACAGGTGCAATGTGGGCAATGTTTGCAAAAAATGCCGAACATTTGAACAAGAATACCGCCACCATTTCTAAAAAAAAAAAATGACACCGTTCAAACGATTATGTAGTCAATGTCCATGTTAGTTGAAGGCCAGTTATTTGCTGTTAAGATATTTGTTTTGAGTAATATCTTATCCAACTGACTTAAACACGCTTGTAAATTCACCAATCAACAAAATCATGATTAATTAAAATTTTAAGAATAGTATGGGACTATATCAGGTGAAATTCCGACACTAAACAGGCACACTTTGAATGTTCTTTCCAGCAATCGCAGGCATGCGCATCAAGTACGCTAACAACCAATCAGGTGAAACATCAGAGAAAAAATGAGAAAATACATGAACAACACAGTCAACGCAAGAGACCAAAAATATGAAAACGTAATGAAAAGCCCTATTACAATATTACCACTAACGTTAATTTACATTTACAGATGAGGGGCGAGCTGGTAGGTCTGGGGCGAACAGGTAAATTGGAGTCGAACTTCTTGGGGTACTTGAAAGTGGGGTGGGGCGAAATGACCGGTTATTGGCCTAAGAGGTCCGTAGAGTTTCTGGTCAGGTATCACACAACTACGTAGGCCAATCTATAGAAAAGTGACTATAGAAAAGTGAATATAGAAAAGTGACTATAGAAAAAAGACTATGTGAAAAAAGACTAAGTGACGATAGAAAAGTGTGATCTTACCTGAATAGTTCAAAAGAATCACCAAATAATTCATTAAACTATGTCTGTAGAAACTAAGGCCCTCTTTTTTAATATTTTGACAGGACAAAAGTAGCGGATTAGAATAAAAGTAAAGTTTTTGTCAAGAGAACCGTGTTTTATCTTCGAAAAGTCCCCATGCCTTAAATGTACATATTGCACCATTACTACACAGTGGTACATTATTCAATATTCCAAGAGTCGTGATGTTCATTGACATTTTTCAAAGTTTTTCAAGCAACTTTCAAGTTGGCATTTGGTACTCTTGCAGAATTCTTCCAGTGAGAAGCTTGGTATGTCTCTGGCTGGTGGTCGAGGACCTAATCTTAATGTTCCCATCTACATCTCTAAGATTGGAACGGATGGATGTGTCGCTAGGTCTGGAGAGCTCAATGTAAGAAGGTTGCAGACAATATTGATAATTAAGAAGGACTTCACGAAAGCTGTCGTTTGTTGTACATTAAAGGTGTAGTTGCTTCAGGTAAAACAATAGCCTACTGTCTTACATGAAGGTTTCATGTATCAAACGCCATTAGACTGAGGTAAATTCAGCCACCGTAGATTAAGGAAAAATGGTCCACACAGAAGATGAGTGGTCAGGAGAGAGTTTGAAAGAGTGTTTCACGGTAGTAACACGGGAACCATTAGTGGACTCACCGCGGCCACTGCCGGCCATGTTTTTAGTATCAACTTTTAATAATTAGGCATTTCGTAATAACAATGAGCAATAAGAGTTGCAGCTTCTTTTTGTTTAGGAGGAGGAGGGGATTGAAATGCATGGGTTTAAGTACAAATATGTGATGTCCACGTAGCTGTCGTCGAATTTCCGAGATATCTTCGTCTATGTTGTCTTTAATTCGAAATTGTAACTCTGAATCAGAAATATCTTTGTTCTCAACTGTAATATTTTCTTAAATATGGAAATGAAACACATAACGTGATTCTGTCCCCAGTAGTCATGGGTCAAGATTTTTTTTTTCTTCACTCCAACAACCGTCACTGTGATAACATCTTTTCAATTCATGGGCAATTAGGCAATACACATCATCACTAGCCAGCCCAAGCGTGTAATTTCTGCCTGAGGGAGTCAATCTCTGTGTAAGTGGTGAAAGAATCCACAACCCGGAAATTCCCATACATAGGTCGGGTTGCACACATATTCTGCCCCACCCTTACAGGGACCAAAATCACACTATGAAATTTGAGTACATGTCGAAGTTTGCGCATATCTCAATCCAATTATCTTTACAAAATAATACAGATTTTGTTTATATTGTATGCATGGATGCATTTTTATTTTAATTCTTTTAATTTTCAATTCTTCAAACTTTCAATTAATTCTCCTGTTTCTACTTTTCTGTTGGTTGAAGATTGGTGATATTATCCTAGCCGTCAATGGAAAGAAATTAACCGATTTGAGTCACAGAGATTGCTTGGAGAGAGTCCAAAAAGCCAGTAAAAATACAAAAGAAGTTTCCTTTAAAGTCATTGAAGCAGATGACATTGAAAATAGCGGGACCGGAAGTGTCTACCATCCATCTTGGTTAAAATGGTTGGCGTTACCGCCGTAAGTATAGGCTCGCTTATAAACGTACACGCGTGCTCTCCTACCGTGATATACTTATCGTTTACACCAGTGATATGTCCATATCTGCCCCTCAGGGTCATTAACTTACCGCTGCTACTCGGTACCTCATTTAGTGACGTACTAATTTGCATATTCTGTTTTATTATGCAGACATATTGACAACAGTAAAAAGATCGGATTAGAAAAGACCAAAGAAGGATCCCTGGGATTCGTTATAACTGGTGGTATCGATAGCTCCCATGGACCACAACCTATATTTGTACAGACTATCGTCCCTGGAGGAGTGGCAGACAAGTCCAGGTTGTTAAAGTACGTATTCCCTTATTTTGTACATAAATTTACATAACATTAATGTTCCATGGAAGTATGTCATTGTACGTGATGCATAAATGGTAATGGGGTAACGTGGCAAGTCCTGTAGATTTACCGCAACTAGATCAGGTCTGCTGAAACTGGTGTTTGACTTAAAACGAAGTGGCAAGTCACAAAGCTGTTAGTGTTAGGACGTTAGGTTAAGGGTTACTGTACGTTATGTTTGCCTGGCTTTGTAATACGCGTTCGACCATCATGTGCAGAGAGCGTAAGGGCATTTAAAACCTCCTCTCACACGAGTAATGTGTAGATAGGTCCCACCTACGGGATAAACGAAAGTCACCATTGATATTATATACTTAACAATTAGTAGCAATGAGCCAATGTAGGAATAAGTAACCAGGACCTCTTAATTTTCCTATAAACATTGGGCAGATCTCTTTCACCATGACTATTGGGTCAATCACATGGATGGACTGGATGTAAACTAGTCTATTATTAATTAATATTCATTAGATAACATTTAACTTTGCATTTACAGATGCGGAGACATAATCATCAAAGTTAACGACACTTCGCTAATGAAAGCATCGCACGAGCAAGCCTTGCAGGCTTTACGTGGAGTCAAAGAGAAGGCGGAACTAGTGGTTAGAAGTTGGCCTGGAACTCTTGTATAATATCAAGAAATAATGAATATTCATACCATTGGGATTGTGACCTCTGACTCAATATAGAGCTGCTGAAGAGGAAATTTCAAGTTGAAATTTTGCGACACTATTGGAAAAGTGTTCACCAGCTGAAGGTTATTAGTTTTTAGTACTGTAACAATAATGATGTTAATGCTCTGCCAAACCTTGTGGAAAAGTCAACTACCAAAAAGAGAGAGAGAGATGGAAAGAGAGTGAGAAATATGTATTACGAAAACCAATGTGAAACATCTGGGAGGACGCCCCCACTGGTAGTGGTAATAACGTCTACATCTTTAGCGTATTTTTGAGCTCCTAATTTTGTGAGCTCGTTTTTCATTGTTAATAATCAATCACCTCTTTGATCTTACATCCAAAACTGCAGTTGATGGCTGGTTATCTAAATTTGAGTATATTCTCTTCAAAAAGAAAAAAAGAAGAGAAATGACAAGAATTATGCAAATCGCAAGAAGCTATTAACGGTGGCAACCGACTATTGTGTAACAAGCTGTAATGTTGTAATTGCTACTTTTAGTAAATATGTCCTTTTTCTATTATCTGATCAACTAAGGGTAAAATCACTCAGCTTTGATCAAAACTATAAATAGCCATTAGCAAATAATACACATGGTCCTGACGTAAAAGTGCGTACTGCCTTCTAATTACTGACGTCATTCTAGATCCTAGTTGATCACACAGTCATGTGACTTGTTGGTAAATTACCATCTTGACTCTAATTTGAAGGTTATGACTGTGGTATAAGATCCCCTGGCAAAGTTTCGTCAGCCTTATTAACCTTCCATTTCTAATTTAACTGTTTTCTTGTTTGTTTCCTCTCTGTAATATCAGTGATATCAATGTACCAAACATAGATACATTAATCAGGCATGATGTAAATAATATTACACAACGTTGTCAACTTTTCGTGAAACGTAAAAGTTTGAATTTATTATATTCTTAGCTGTATTCTGTGTATAAATGTCGGTCTATCTGTGTTGATGTATGTGTGTATGTATGTTATTGTTCATTATGTGTTTCGTCTACTGAGAAAAGGTGCACATATTCCCGATATATGTTCCTTCTGTCATATACATTAAATATCAAGAGAATGCACTTACACAGAGATCCATATTGTGGTCTGTGTTAAACCACCATAACATGTTTCATGTTTTTTTTTTCTGCGATAGGTTGTAAATTTCTCATGCTTAGCAAAAACATTTCATGCCTTGGTGCTTTATTTTTTCTATCAGTACTAGCCTACCCATTGCACCAGTTGCACTCAAATATTGACTTTCATAGCACATGTCAGAAATTTAAAATTTAAAGACAAATATTTTTTATGGCATTAAATAATGATGATATTTTATAAAATATATTTATTGTGGTTGAGTTTTTTGTGTTCTTTTAGTTCTGCAATCACATTCTCAGTCTACTGCTCAGAGAAATTCAATTATTAACAAGTAGGCAATCCACGGAGTTGCAAATCCCATCCCCATCATTTTGCATGGTCATTTATGCATCATTTCATTTACTTCCCGGCGGAGTGCGCTGAATTGTAGGCCCTATATTATTTTCATCAGTGATTCAGATCGCCCGTTGTGGATAGAAGTGCTGTATATTCAAGTTTATTAGCTTAGTGAGCTAGTTCTTAGGTACAACGGACATGAATCAAACTGCACAAATACGTGCATGCGAGTAGACATGTGCGTAGAAATCGAGCGTGCGTCAAAAGTATTTCTAGAATTGTGTGCGCGTCAAAGTATTCCTCAGATCTGCACACACCGTCATTCTGGGTGTTTTAAATGCCCTGAAAAGCACGTTGTGAGTGCTTCAGTATTATCTTCACAGTGTGTAGACAGCTCGATTGACATGACGTGTCACATTCATGAAAAAGGCAAAGATCTTAAAGTCATGTTGACGCCATGCACCACCAATCATTAACACACTGTGTTGTGTGCTATAGTAACGGTGACCTTTGACCTTGACCTATGACGTCATCGGTCCAGCGGACACTACATCTCATATCTAGGCACCTACCCACCAAATTTGAAGTTTCTTTGAATTACCGTCTAGAAGGAGATCGTTACACATTTTAAAATCATTTTTGCCAATTTTTTATCTCGTATCTTCTACTTTTATATATGTGGTAGTTATATAGCTTTGGGGTATTCAGACATTGAGATAATGCTAAAAATGTGTTTTTCGTTTACATGACCTGTGACCTTTGACTTATGACGTCATTGGTTGGACGAACACTACACAACATATCCCACCACCTACCCACCAAGTTTGAAGTTTATCCCAGATACCGTTTAGGAGGATAGTGTGACACTCTTTTAGAGCACTTTGCCGTTTTGACCTTTCATCACGTGACCTTTGACGATATCAATATTTAAAGAAAAAATTCTCTGTTTTTCTACTTTCCATAAATCGTAGATTTATCAGTCTGCGATTTTCACACATTGAAATAATGCTAAATGTGTGTTTTTCGTACTCATGACCGTTGACCTTTGAACTATGACGTCATCTGTCGAGCGAACACTATAACACATACCCGGGCGCCTACCAAGTTTGAAGTTTATCCGATTTACTTTTTAGGAGGAGATCGTGAGACACATTTTGGAGTATTTTTGCCAATTTGAATTTTAATCACGTGACCTGTGACCTTATGACGTCTTAATTATTAAAATAATTCGTATTGTTTACTTTCCATTTATGGTAGTTTTATCACTCTAGAATATTTACACATTGAGAAAGTGCTAAAAATGTGTTTTTCGTTTTCACAACTTTTCA
This sequence comes from Stichopus chloronotus, assembly GCA_021234535.1. NCBI lineage: Eukaryota > Metazoa > Echinodermata > Holothuroidea > Aspidochirotida > Stichopodidae > Stichopus > Stichopus chloronotus. The sequence continues at coordinate 36,177,255 of CM037833.1, read as the reverse complement.
CTTTTACCTATGACGTCATTGTTTGGGCACCTACCCACCAAGTTTGAGGTTCATCCGACTTACCGTTTAAGAGGAGATCGTTACACAAGATCGGTTGTACATCCACACACACACACAAACATTCTGACCCCCTTCTCACCCATACCCCCAGTGGGTAATCCCGATCCATGTCATTTGCATACCATGAGGTACCCCCACATAAGAGCTACTGGCCCACCAAGTTTCGGTTGAATTCTACAAGGTGCGTAAGGTTGGCTTCCAGTTAAGCGTAATTTTTGGCAACTTTAACCTCTCAAGTACAACATACACTGCATGAATACTACGTATAGGGATATGAGATAATTATACATCCTAACACGTCGAAATAAAGATACCATGATGGAGAATGGTCATGTCATACGTCACAGAATTGCACCAACGATATATCTTTTTTGGTGACGAGTTAGGCTAACAACGAGCACATACATGGGATTTATTCAGTTCTTGTGTACGCTTACCGAAGTTCTTTCATTTTGGTCAACCTGGGCTATATTTGAGCTGGACCACTATAGGTGTGCCACCTTGAAATTAATCTTATTCTAAGCCGAAAAGAAATGAACATTAAAAAAAAAAAAGAAAACACGCCGTCAGTACAGGAGTAGTAAAAATAAGTGAGATATCCGGTCCCATGATTAACGATATTGGAAATACAAAACAAAGAACATAGATTCAATTAGTAATTAGTGATACCAATAGAAGTTAATGGAAAAGAAGTTTTAAATGGCTTCGATTCATCATGACAGTATTGACATTCAATGAGAAATAAAGGAAAGCTAACAAAGTTATCAGCATTCATCTTAGTCTTATACTGAAGGAGAGTCTAATGTAAGAGCCTTTGAAACAAGGAACAACAGGTGAAGGTGAACGACGTTAGTGAAAATCATTTGTTGTAATGTGATTGAAAAACAAATTGACTGCAGGGAGGCATTATGCGACCTGCACACTAAGGATCATAAAGGCAGAGATCTCAAAATGGCGTCACAGATTGAGTAAAACTGAATAACCTACACCATTGTAAGTTACGACCTTACATCACAAACAATGTATTAGTTGATTAAACATGGATACTGAACGCTGAGGGTTCTCATCCCTTCTGCCCGAACGCCTCTCGCTAGGGGGACTGATCTCATAGCCTCCAAAAACGTCATCTGACTAAAAGATCCTGTTACCTTAGTGATTGTCATGTGGCTGTCACAAAGATAGGTCTCATCGTTGGCAAAGTTGACACAGTAATCTCCATGGAAACGGGTCAGTTCACATTTCACATCGAGCAACCGTTGGCACATGTTGGGTTCCCAATTCGCATTTTCACAAAACTGCCAATCAATTTCTGCTGGGAATGAGGAAAACGAGTGATCACGAATATCCTTGCTATTGGCTTCAGCTACTTTATCTCCCAGACGACACACAGGATCATGCTGAATATTCATGATCAATACGTCATTACCGTGGGTCATGATCAACTGATCTTCATCCATTGTGATGTCGTCGATGTACTGCACATTGTCATGAAAAAATGGGTAGATAACTTTCTTTCTACTGTTAGTAAAGTACGCCAGTTGAAGAGTCACTTCGTTGGGTGGACTTCTATTATTTATCTGTCCTAGAAGGCGGAAAATTACGGCGTAGTAGGATGTTGCATATTCATTAACGACGTCATGACAGAGCTCCTCGTCAAGTTGGGGAGAAGTGTAATTCACCACCATTGCCGAGATTACATACTGGTTTGGTCCAACTATATCTTTATATTTGAGACTTGCGTCAGGAAATGTTAGATTGATCTTTATGTAAAACAAAGAATGACACCTGTGTTATAAATTTTGTTTGTTATTTCGCGTAACACATATAAGGTGGGATAATATGGCCTTATCCTTCCAACACACGTCAAGTGGAAACAGATTTGTTAGCGATACCGACAGAGATTCTTATTCTGAAGTTTTCTCATAAACTACCTACATTATTTATGTTATTGAACGTAATCCTTTCAAGAAAGTTACTTTTATAGGATTGAAATAAAAATGAATTTTAATATGCATTTTCTATTAAGATAACAGACAAAAAATGTTTGAATTAAGTAATTATGAAATGGCTGGCTTATCCATAGCTTGTACCCTATTTCCTAAGGTTTGAACAAACTTTTGTTTTAATTCTTCTTTCAATAGAATTTTCTTTCTTTTACTCATTTTACATATCGATAGTCGTTACGTGTATAGTCTGATATAGCTGTACTGGAAGCGATTATCGCAATAATAACAATCACTTTATTTCATTTATGGAAGTTTATTACTATAATTGCTAAAGGATTTTGGAGTGGCGCTCTATCACGAATAAAACGAAAGTCAAACTACTTCTTTACTTACCGGGACCACACTGTTCATCTCTACCGATACGTTCCCGTAGAGCTTCTTCAACAACTGTCCGATTGACAGGAAAGAATGCGTCACTAAATTCCATGTGAATAGTGACCAAGTCATTAATTTCTTTGCCTCTAACAGATAAAATGAGAAATAAATGGAAGAGAACGATTGATATAAAGAACGTATCATACATATTGTACAATGCTAAGCTCTGATGTTAACGTATCAAACAGAAAATACAAAATAAGGAAAATATAACGAAAGTAAAATCACTTATATCACTTAGTTGGTACTGAACAGATATATACAGCCTTGAACTCAACAAGTCTTGCATGAGAAGTGAAGCAAAGAAAAAAAAAGTGAAGCAAAGAAAAAAAAAACCTTAATGGAATTTGAGTGCCCGCATATTTCAGCTAGGCTATGATGTTAAATTGCCTAGCTACGTGTTTAATACTCAAAGTCTATTTTAAATAAAAAGAAATATTTGCCCTAAATGAAGGGTATAGGCTAATTACTATGTACAGTGCATATTGCATTTTATTTCATAACGAATGGGTGTTTGCTATTGCTAAAAGATGTAGGCCTGGCATGGATATCTATCTTTCAATGTAAAAAACACAAAATGAACAACAAACTACTTCTTTACTTACCAGGACCACACAGGCCATCTCTACCGATACGAGCAGCTTCGGACAACAGTCCGATTGGCAGCAGGGAAGAATGCATCTTGAGTACCATGTAGATAGTGACCGAGTCATTAATTTCTTTGCTTGTAACAAACATGATGAGAAACAAATGGGAGAGAACGATTGATATATATTATACATTGTTCTATATGCTAAGCTCTGATGTTAACGTACCGAACAGAAAATACTAAATAATGAATCTAAATCACTGATATTAATTAGCTGACAAATGAACTCATAAACAGCTTTGAATCCAACATATCTTGCATGAGAAGTGAAACAAAAATCAAACAAACAAAAAAATCATGGAATTTGAGTGCCCGTATATTGAAAGCATTGTAGGTAATAAAATAAGACTAAAGAAAATGATACCTTCATCTATAATAGATTTCATATTGATATCGGTTAATTATGATAGTATTGCCTTGAAAGTTTTACAATTTCTGAAATTGTAGTAGACTTCATACTAAAGATCTAATTGAAGTTGTGGTAAAAATTCCATCTATAAGTTAAGTTATAACTTGTATCTGGGCTCAAACTTGTCGTGTTCTGAAATATTGTTGAGATGCGTGGGAGGGGCGCGCCCTCTATACCCTCCCCTCATACCACACTTTATACACATGTGACTGTTAGTTGTTTTAGCCAATTCCCTGCACCATGTGTTATAAATAATGAAGTAGAAAACCATCAGTCACAGGCGTGCGGTATGATGATCGGGTTTTCGGAAGTGGATTGCTGCCCCCCCCCCCCCTTTACCACCTAACACCTTCGGAGTTTACAAAATACGGACATTTGGTGATCCGGATAAACGTGATTAAAACACCGTTAAATTAACTTATACACCACAAAACAACTGAAAAATATATATAAAAAAAAGGAAAACAACTAAAAATCAAAGTATAAAAATATTTTGAGTTCTTCCAAAAATCAATTCACCTACAGTTGTTTTAAGAGCATCAAAGCTTCTCATTAAACATACACAATATATCGATCTTTCATGTTCTTTGTTTCTCATCATCCCTACTACTACTACCACTACTACTGCTAGTACTACAACTAGTACTACTACTACTGCTACTACTACTACTACTTCTACTACTGCTACTGCTGCTACTTACAGCTACTATTACTGCTATTACTATGACAATGCACCATAAAAGTTTCTTCCTTTATGCGTTTGTTTGTGTTTGATAATCTATGTATTCTTTACTGCATCTTAACCTCAGCAATTTGTAATGACACTTAAAATTCAGATGACTTTTATAACGTGTTTCTTCGCGAAAGTGAAAAATTCTTGTAACGAATAGGTCTATATATTTCAGTGTGAAGAACATGATTATTGGCATTGCAACTAACGTATAGGTCTACCATATTTTGGGCAAAACCAGTTGATTAAGAAATTGATTTCTCCCTATTCAAACGGAAAGTTTTTGACAAAAGCACATGCCAAATTGAGGGAATGGTGTACTTTGCAGGTCCATTTTCAACAGAACAAATTTTGTTCTGGAGGATATTGTAAGGGAAGAACACATAGATTGAAAATACACAATTTTACACTATTTTAACGGAGGACCACAATGTTTGTCGCGTGGGGTACAAGGGGCTTTTTTAGTTAGTTTTTCAGTTTTGTCGAACATACTTTTAAAAATCGCAGGTAATGGGCGTTTTTTTTACACGGGAATATACAATATAGGTCTACTACAGTTGGTTTACCAGTATTGGACTAGACGGGACGGAACTGAGAATTGTAGGAAGACTATAAGCAGTGAGCCATCATCGTTTAGTGCGTTCATGAAAACCGTTTGTAAAAATAATGCTTAATCCCGGAAAACACTTCATGCACTGGAGTTACATTGTAAATATTATTACTTCCGCTTCACGGCAGTTATTCTTTTAATAAATAAGAACCCGATGGTTTCATTGTGCACCACACCAAAGTGGACCCCGTTTACAGTGTTGCTTGCTGCCTATCGGGCTCAAGTTACCTTGCATATAACCGATCTAAATTTGAGTAGCGAAGAGAAGCGATCAAATTAGTAATGATAAATCCATGTTTACCATTGTAGTTCCCTTAAAAAAAAACAAAAAAACTTTGCTTTGTGTTGCTTCCTTGCGCTGGATGATATTCAACCGTCCTACCCACAATTTTGGTTTTGTTCATGGGTCTACATGTTATTGCAAGCTGGCAGGGCGTAGACATGATATTAGGTAGATAGCGCCATAGGGCCAGTCTATACAGGCCATCTTACATCCTACAGGCTAAAGTCTACTGGCCATCCTACTAAGAAGGATCGAGCAGATGCCTGGCTGGGCTTGCAAACCTGCGCAATCGCCTTATAGGTATTTTTTTTTATTTTGTCTTCATTTTGTAAGGTTTCTGTTTGTTCCACAATTAATTTTTATTCATTTTGTCTTCATTTTGTAATGTTTTCAAGGAAGAGCAGGGGGCATGCCCCTTGTGTCATACCAACTACGTCAGTGCAAGTTTAAGAATTTTCGAGGATGTGGTAAAAGTAATAATGCATATTTTTCTTAGTTTATTCAATTTGTTCTTATTCTTGTGGACTTTGTTCCACACATCAAAGCTTGAACGTTTGAATAAATCGAAATTACTCTAGCATTCACTCAAGACACATTTCTTTCTATAGGTCCCTATCAAATAAAAGCAAAAACATAATAAAGTCGAGGCTGTCGTCATACAAACAACGATCCTCTTGCACACCTCTTCAAAAAACCCTTTCTCAAAGAGAAAAAGAAAGGTACATGTCAACAGACGTTGGTATTTAATCCAATTGATGATGTCATTCATTTGCAAAGAATCAGGTGGCATTCAGTATCCAATGAGAATACTCGATAGTAGTTTAACATACAGATTAAGTCAATGTTATTGAATGGTGATGCGCTGCCACTGAATACAAGTTTGACTTCTTTACCGATTTCACATTGAAACTGCCATCTTCTTCTCTATTGTTCTTCCTGTTTTATGTTAAGGTGACGGATCCAAACACATTGCAGTGATATTGAAAGTAGCACCCAGCATATATAGCTCTCAATACGTTAGCAAGACCACTTTGGACTGGAGACTTTATCTTTATTTTTAGGAGTGATAATACCACATTGTCGATGGGACCATTTTTTTTTTTTTTTGTTGAGATTTTGCTAAGTTGACTGAACAAATGATTGATAACTACTGTTGGTGTCTTTATATGGACTAAGAGACAAGAGGAAGTACATTCATGGTAGTCTTTTAGATATCGGGACAGAAATCGATGCTAAATGAACAATTACAAAACGTAAGAACTGCTCACAGGGCCCTCACGATCGAGGGGGGGGGGGGATGAGGTTGGAGTCTCAATTCAAACATTTGTCAGAGCCTCGATAGTCGGAAATTTGAAACACTAGTTAAATTTTTTCCATATCTTAGTCCAGCACATTTTATGTCATCAAAACATTGCACTAGATTGTAGCTAAGGTGAAATGAGAAATGAAGTCTGAAATACAATTTGAATTCTCCATTTCAGTCTAAAAACAACGATATTTTAAATACCATGTGAAATGTTTATATCTTATAAAAAATAAGCCAAATGTGGGACAAGATTGTGTCTAAGGTTAGATTGTAACTGACAATTTCTTGATAATTTTGAAACATTATGTGAATTTCTCATATTTCAGCTTCGAAGCGAGTTTGAAAATATGAAGCACCAGTTGGAATTTTTCAAATCTCAGTTTAGCACATTTTATGACAAAAAAAAAAAAAAACCAAGTCAAATATTGCACCTAATTGCGTCTAAGGTTACCTGGTAGCTTACAAATATCTCTGAAAGTGAATGAGGACCCTCCCCTGTTACAACCTTCTGTCCCAAACCAACCATCAGTCATCTCATGGCTTCCCCAACGTATCAATATACTCTTCTCATCAACGTGGCTATGATTTACGAAAGTTAAAACTGCAATCAGTAAGTAATTTTTTTCTGGGAACTATAACTTCTGTTGGAAAATTGACTGCAGAAGATGCAATATAGCTCAACTTTCTGTCAATATCGTTAACTGGTAGTTTTCCAGAAGGAGTAAAAAAAAAAAACAGAAAAAAGCTTATGTTTGAAAGTAAATGCTTTCTTTCCTGTTAAGTTTCCTGGAAAATATAATATCATAAATATTGTAGATAAAGACTATCAAAATTATCACCATTTTTTTTATTCATAGGAATAATGATTTTTTTTTGTTCATTAACTAAGAAATTGCAGACATGAGATCTTTATTTACATGTTGGGTTCATGCAGACAAGGACACCCGCAAGTACCGTTCTTTGCCACGGGGGGAGGGGGGAGCCCACATTTTCCCTGTGCGCCCCTCTCCAACCAATAATGGTGGCTCTCCTCATAGATAATTCTGCTGTTATACTCAGCCCTCCCCCCTGTTAGTTATTTTTAAACTCCCACCGAACCTGCAGACTGCCTTTTTTAACATTGTGTAAACTGTAATTTATGCCGTTTTGTCTCATTTTGAGTTCATCAAATTCGACAGAACCTATTTTTGTGTGTTCACTTTGCAAAACCAATTTTGTCAGTTATTCCAGTTGTTTTATTTCAATTGAGTCTCCTTTTGACTCTGACATAAGCATTTTTGCCCGGTAGACTATAGGTGTAACATTCCAATATTCATAAAATCACGAAAAGCTCCTCATGTTTTTGTAACGTTTCTTCATAATTAGATCAGATTGATGTTCTTAGATATCACTGTAGCGATATAACTGAGATCTGAAAGTTTAAATAATAACAGATCAGCGGTGTTCTATCAGTATTTGGGTTTATGTTGGTTATCTGATCCTATAGTAGTCTTCCCATAGATTGTCCCAATCAGTTAAAAGCTGTTTCTAAGATGACGTCTTGCCGTGGTTAAACGCCATCATACGATTGTAAAGGAACACCAAGGTTGGGCTCTTTTCTTCTAGAGAAGGTTAAGCTGAAATTTGCGAAAGTCGGACGGAAGTTAAATCGCCCTATGTGGTGACCGTCGTATAAAACCTCACTGTCGTTTATACACATATAGTCCAATAGAAAGCATTTTAAAGAACCATCCCTCATCGTAACATTAATTGTCCAATATCATGCTGGTCCAATTTATGAACCTATTAAAACCCATGGAAACTTTTTGTTGGTATGGTGTTATTCGTTGACTTCGTGTTGTTTCTTTTAGTCTTATACAAATGAACAGTGTTGGTTAGCAAGTTGTTATGAGTTGAGACAAATATCAATGGCCACTAATAAGCGGAAGTCCGTCGGTCACTGTCAATAACTGTACCAGGGGAGGTGCGAGGATGGGTGGTGTCGTTATGACCTATACCACGGAGTCCCCCTGTCACTGGACCATGGTCGCACTGCCAGGGGATGGGGTTATGATTCATAGTCATTAATGGGCTAGGGTCCCTCTACCGTACACTGTGATGAGATCAATAGTTGTTTAAACACAATATGAGGATTTGACATCACAAGATAATTTGAATAACTGTGTAAGATATTTCTTTAGTTTAGTATAGTCGATCTAATATACTGATAACAAAGATTAATGCAATTGACATATTAAAGGAGATCGATAGTCTTATTCACTCTCATGTGACGTCACTCTTGTTCTCTCGTTTCTAGTGTACGTCATATTCTTTGGACAAACTCGTGTACAGAGAATAATATCACATAACCAGAGTGTATGATTCCAGACACCTGTGGTACCGATGTTTCACTGATAAGTGAAAAGAGTGACCATAAACAAGTCACGTGTGTAGACTTATCTAGCAGAGATTGACGTCACGTGAAATACTTACAAGACAACCAATCACCTTTAATACCGTCACAACAATGACTGATACAGAACGTTGACACTAAAATAAAGCAACGAGTAACAAACCAGTCACTTTCCGAAAGAATATATTTTCCAAATATGCAAAGACATGAATTAATGTAAACTGTTGTACTCGTGTGCATAATTTTATGAAAGGTTTCTACTTGTTACATTCTGATTAATCCAGAATTTCAAATTCTTCCCAAAAAAATTAAGTGGACATTTTCAAGCGTTTGTATGTGTAGCATGACTCATAATTATACTCCGCATGCACCCCCAAAGACATATAAATAATAGTAATTGGCCCATGCGACCTTAACTCCTAAGAGATATTCGATATGGATTGGCCAGTTGACAATAAAAATTAATTTACAGGTTATATCAATTTGAAGTACATCCCCCTCACGTATTGTAGGTTCAGTACAAGCTATACTAGTTGCAAAATGAACTTTCAATAAGCACTTTAATATGACATTTGTCTACATTTCTGTCCTAAATTGAATAATTTTTAATTTACCCAATTATCCTAACGCCTTCTTTCGTTGGGCTTTCGCAAAAGGAAAGGGCAGACACTTGCCCTATGTAAAAGCAAAATAATAATAAAAACAACAATAATAGTAATAAAAAGAAAGAAAAAAGAACAGAAAAATGCAACAACGTTTTGTGATGAAAGTGTCAATGTAGAAACCTGTCTCCTGCAAAATAAAGAATATGTGGCTGAATTTTACAGGTCCTAGGAGACTTCCATTTCTGCAATCTGAGAGGTACGTTCGTCCAAACATTTACTTTACATAAGCTATGGACAAACCAATCTGGCGCTCTGTGTAGTGTCATAACTGCCACCCCCCCTTCCCAGTTCCCCAACTTAACCCTTCCCCCCCCCCTCCCTTCACATAAGTAGGTTCAAATTCATAAGTTCGAGGAGACTACGAAGTGCCATTCCCTTCAATTGAGGTATTTCATCATCTTTATCCGATTACATCTTGTCATAATTATTCATCATCTAACATCAAACTTAAGCTACTTCATCCACCCCCCCCCCGTCCCCATGACAAGTGATTGCAATCGCAGCGTCGAAACTCTCCCAGGAGGTAAAAACAACTGAATTAATAAACTGAAAGCTTCCGGCCTGAAATTTAAATGATCATAATGACACCATTGAATAATATGAAAATACATACAATAAAAATAAAACTACGGTTAAAAAAAACTGTTTTTTTTTTGTCCAATAGATCTCCTCAGTCGAACACTATTACAGTTAATGAATTTAAGAGTTGAGCTGTTCTGATGAGTATATTTCAGTAACTATCTACTATTCATCATACAATAGTGTTCTTGGAGGTTTCACCACTTTCCAGATTGATGATACCACTCCCCAGGTCTACTTCCAGTGTTGATACTCAGCTAAATTAAAAACATCGCGAAATGATTTCATAAATTTGCTGTTTTGTCATCTGACGGGATACTTCTATAAGGTGCTCAACCAGTTATATTATAGTCAAATGTATAGTGCTACGAAGATATTTCTCAAACAGACAAGAGACTGCCGGTATAGCGATGCATGTTTACATTAAACGATACCATAGACCGCAGCTCAATGTTAGCATCCTCATCGTAGCCTAACTTAGTCTACTTTAGTTCAATGATACGATATCTGGACAGTGTTTATCCAACGGTCTGAAGCCTATAATCCTCTTGTTGTTGTAGTTCGCTCGATATCGTTGACCTTATTCTTCAAAGCCTACCCATCGGTCACCAATAAGGATTATTATTCATTGAATGTCGCTGATTCTACTCTAAATATTGTCTCTTGTTCTCTTCTAGGGTGGCTTTATTGACTTACTACTATAGCCTACTACTACAGTAATGTTACTGAAGAACCCAGGCCACAAGTGCAGTAAAGAGTTGCCACTATTTACCAGGCACTTTCTTTTGTCACTAAGTAAAATTACTACACCACTTTTAATTAAACGAGCCTCATAATTACTTTGTAATCAAGACATATTCTTTACATTTTAATTTGAAAGGTGTCAAAAGTTTGAACGAGATATTGCATCAATTGGAGACTTAAAGAAACCTTTCTATTTGATTGTCTACTTGGGTAGACATTCAAGTTGTTTTCTTTCATGTCGACATTCCGTGACAGTAGACATACAACTTACAGGGATAGTACAAAAATAATTGTCTGATGCAATAGTGCATGCATTATTAGCATGTAAAATAATGTCACACGGCTCAATTTTGAAACAACCAACAATTTAAATATCGAGAGAATTTCGAAATCACTCAGTGTGGCGTCGCTATAGCTGCTGTTCACCTTCAATGGGTGTGTTTGTTGATGATAAGATACCTTCACTGATGACTGTCTTAGTCTCTTGACTGTATTCAGTATCTTGTAGAGTGTGACGTCATTATCACTGATGTTTACCTTTAATGGGTGTGTTTCTTGATGATAAGATACCTTCACTGATGACTGTCTTAGTCTCTTGGCTGTGTTCAGTAACTTGTAGAGTGTGACGTCATTATCACTGATGTTTACCTTTAATGGGTGTGTTACTTGATGATAAGATACCTTCACTGATGACTGTCTTAGTCTCTTGACTGTATTCAGTATCTTGTAGAGTGTGACGTCATTATCACTGATGTTCACCTTTAATGGGTGTGTTTCTTGATGATAAGATACCTTCACTGATGACTGTCTTAGTCTCTTGGCTGTGTTCAGTAACTTGTAGAGTGTGACGTCATTATCACTGATGTTTACCTTTAATGGGTGTGTTTCTTGATGATAAGATACCTTCACTGATGACTGTCTTAGTCTCTTGACTGTATTCAGTATCTTGTAGAGTGTGACGTCATTATCGCTGATGTTCACCTTTAATGGGTGTGTTTCTTGATGATAAGATACCTTCACTGATGACTGTCTTAGTCTCTTGACTGTATTCAGTATCTTGTAGAGTGTGACGTCATTATCACTGATGTTTACCTTTAATGGGTGTGTTTCTTGATGATAAGATACCTTCACTGATGACTGTCTTAGTCTCTTGACTGTATTCAGTATCTTGTAGAGTGTGACGTCATTATCACTGATGTTCACCTTTAATGGGTGTGTTTCTTGATGATAAGATACCTTCACTGATGACTGTCTTAGTCTCTTGGCTGTGTTCAGTAACTTGTAGAGTGTGACGTCATTATCACTGATGTTCACCTTTAATGGGTGTGTTTCTTGATGATAAGATACCTTCACTGATGACTGTCTTAGTCTCTTGGCTGTGTTCAGTAACTTGTAGAGTGTGACGTCATTATCACTGATGTTTACCTTTAATGGGTGTGTTTCTTGATGATAAGATACCTTCACTGATGACTGTCTTAGTCTCTTGACTGTATTCAGTATCTTGTAGAGTGTGACGTCATTATCGCTGATGTTTACCTTTAATGGGTGTGTTTCTTGATGATAAGATACCTTTACTGATGACTGTCTTAGTCTCTTGGCTGTGTTCAATATCTTGTAGAGTGTGACGTCATTATCACTGATTTTTACCTTCAATGGGTGTGTTTGTTGATATTTTCACTAATTAACATCATTTTTTTCACCTTGACTGGTTTGAATGTATGACGTCATTGTGGTGCTTATCTTTAGATGAGGTCACTTGGGCTTAGTGTTCTATCTTCTTCTCCACTCGTGTACACTTGGTATCATCATCTTTAAGGAGGCATTTGAAGAGGCAGGATTGAAGGCATCTCCTTTCGATGACATTTTTGTTACTGTTATTTTCCTTTGTGTGGTGTCTTTTTGTCCTGATGATGTTATCTACCAGGATCCTTCTTTCTACATTATGATGAAACAACGAGAGAAAAATCAGCATTATATGAATGTAAATAGACAAGATCAATATTCACCAGTCTTAAATTATGAATCAAAATAGTAAAACAGTACTGCATGTTGATATAACATAACAAAACCTCAGCATCTGTTCCTACTTTACATTTTAAAATTAATCTTGTTGGTGTTTTGTGTGTTGTCATAGTTCTTTTACCTTAATGCTAAGGACTCAGCTTTTTGCATGAGCCACGCTCAGGGTATTATTGCAACAAGATGCAAATTAAACTTTGGATAAGGTGAACTATAAAGAAACTAGCAGGCACTTTTATGGCCGGATTTACTAGGAAGTGAACACAACCTGATGCTGTATTCTTATGCTTCCTTTTTTCACAACACTACAGTGGTTTAGAGCCCAGAGAGGAGGTTGCAGTTTGTGGACAATTTCACTCCTTGACTTTACATATGACAGTAACAACATGGGCTTCTTCTCAAGTAGTTCAAGTAAGCCTGCAAATCGAAAATTAGCTCACCACTCTATGACACACAAAATAACGTTAACTTGTTGCTGTGGGGGGGGGGGGGACACCTATTTTGTGGAGGCTCATAGTCACGCACCCTGCTGGTCCCTGATTTAATCTGAATTGTGTACGTTTCAGTGGAAAATACCTGGAGTACCATTCGATGCTGGTTGTCTCTTTTTTGTTTGTTTATTAAGAAACGAGCAATTATAATTCTATCACTGCCAGTCAATCTTCCCAATTATAAATGTAAAGCAGAGATTTTTTATTATGTGTTATATTATGATGTCCACTTGAAACTACCCTTACTTAAAGTAGATTAAATCTTGTATTGTTTAATGACATTAACGTCACATCGGTTTCTTTTTTTTTATTCTACAAACGTGGATTCAAGTCTGTCGGTGTGCTAAAAAGGTTTTTGATTATTTTGAAGAAATCATTCTTTTTTTGTTGTTGTGCCGGAGTAAATTATAGGCAAATATAGACAAAACATCATCATCATCATTCTCATTATCTTGATTGCCATTACAGAGGTTATCATTATCATGTTTAGCTCAGATACCATAATGATATTCTCCTTAAAGGAAGAATACCACATTCTATCAAAAGACCTATCAAAGTAAATTTCATTACTATCACTGTTGTCAAGACTATCATCATCGTCATCATCACCATCATTATCATCATCATCATCATCATCATCATCATCATCATCATCATCTTCACTAAGGTGCAATTTTATGTGTTTTGATGGCTATTTAGTGATCAAAATTCAAACTATTCAGCAAAGTTCCCTCTTCTAAGTAACATTTGAACCAAGTTTATTGAATGTTACACTTTTATGTAAGTAAAGGGGGAGGGATTTTACCTGCCCCCTTCCTCTTGGAAGCTGAATAAATACCCCTTTCCCTTCTTTGACAGAATCAATGACATTATTAGCACTGTCATCAGTGTCACCATTATCTTCGTCATTATAACCACCGCCGACATCATCTACTATATTATTACCTTTATTTTCACCATTATCATCTCAATGACATAACCACTACCAGCATCATCATTATCATCAACACTACTCATCAACACCAGCATCAACATATTCATCATCATCATCATCATCATCATCATCATCATCATCATCATCATCATCATCATCATAACAACTACCATTAATCATCACAACCATCATCATCACTGTTTTCATCATTAGCATTGTCATTATTACTACTACTACCACTACTATCATCATCATCTACATCATCACCATTGTCATCGTCTTCGCCATTAATGCATCACCATCACCAGCATCACTATCATCATTATCATTGGTCCCACTATTACCATTGTTACCATTATTACCACTACTACCATTATCGTCATCTACAACATCGCCATCGTCATCATCTTCACCATTAATATAATCAGTATCACCACCCACATATCCATCTATACCAGCACTATCATCATCAACGTCATTATCACCATTACTACAGCTATCATTATCGTTACCAAGTCCACTACCATTATCATGAATATGATCCCTAGTACTATTACCACACCAACAATAACACATCTTCATTCTTACATCACCATTACGTACTATCATCATCATCATCACTACATCATCATCATCATCATCATCATTTTCATCATCTTGATTGCCACTACAGAGGTTATCATTATCATGTTCAGCTCAGATACGATAATGATATTCTCCTTAAAGGAAGACTATCACATTCTAACAAAAGACCTATCAAAGACCTATCACTAAGGTAAACGAGATTATCATTTACTTTATTTAACTTAACACCCTCATCATATTCAATACGATATTTAGCCCAATTGCAATGTTTTGTCACTTTTATCATCATAATTATTATCATTATCATTATCAGCATCATCATCATCATGATCACCATCATCATCACCATCATCATCATCATCATCACCATCATCATCATCATCATCATCATCATCACCATCATCATCATCATCATCATCATCATCATCATCATCACCATCTTTGCAACCATCTTTGCAAGTTTCATCATAATCATTGTTACCACCATCCCAACACTTTATCATCAGCATCCAGGGATTTTGCTAGAACCTCAAAAAGAGGGAGCGCTGCTAATCACGGCTAAACCATGATTCCAAATTGATGCTGCCCATGGCGAAAATTACAAGTGGGTTCAGAGGGACACAACTTTGCCTCAATGCCTGTGAAAGGTGCAATTTTATGTGTTTTGATGGCTATTTAGTGATCAAAATTCAAACATTTCTGCAAAGTTCCCTCTTCTAAGAAACATTTGAACCAACTTTATCGAATGTTTCACTTTTATGGAACTAAAGGGACGGGGTGGAGGGATTTTAACCCCTTTCTTTGACAGAATCAATGACATCATTAGCACTGTCATCAGAGTCACCATTATCTTCGTCATTATGACCACCGCCGATATCATCATCATCATCATCATCATCTACTAATCATCACCATTATTATTATATTCACCATTATCATCCCAATGACATAACCACTACCAGCATCATCAGTATCATAAACACTACTCATCAACACCAGCATCAACATTATATTCCTCATCATCGTCGTCGTCATCATCATCATCATCATCATCATCATCATCATCGTAGCAACTATCATTAATCATCACTACCATCATCATCACTGTTATTATCATTATCATTGTTATTATTACTACTACTACTACCACTACTACTACTATCATCATCATCATCATCATCATCATCATCTACATCATCACCATCGTCATCGCCATTAATGTAATCAGCATCACCACCACCATATATATCTACACTAACACCATCATCATTATCATCGACAATTTCACTATCACCATTACTACATGCTATCATTATCGTTACCACTAGTCCATTATCATTATCATAAATTAGATCCCTAGTACCATTACCACACCATCAATACATCTTCTTTCGCATCTTTACCATTCAGTACCATCGTCATCATCACTATGTCGTCGTCATCATCATCATCATCATAATCATCGTCATGATCATCATCCTCATAATCATCACCACCATTAATCATCGCTATCATTATTATCATTATTACCATTGTTATCATTACCACTACTACCATTATCGTCATCTACAACATCGCCATCGTCATCATCTTCACCATTAATATAATCAGTATCACCACCACCATATCCATCTATACTAGCACTATCATCATCAACGTCATTATCACCATTACTACAACTATCATTATCGTTACCACTAGTCCACTACCATTATCATGAATATGATCCCTAGTACTATTACCACACCAACAATAACACATGTTCATTCCCATCATCACCATTACGTACCATCATCATCATCACTACATCATTATCATAATCACCACCTTCAACATCATCACCCCACCATTAATCATCACTACCGTCATTATCACTGTTATAATCGTTACCATTGTTATCATTACTACTACCACTACAATCATCATCATCTGCATCATCACCATTATAATCATCGTTACCATTAATGCAATTAGCATTACCACCACCATATCCATCTACACCATCATCATCATCAACAACATCATTATCACCATTACTGCAATTATCACTATCACTACCACTAGTCCACTACCTATTACCATCACCACACCAACAATAGCATATCTTCATTAGCATCATCACCATTACGTAGTATCATCATCATCATCATCATTATCATCATCATCATCTCTACATCATCACCATCATCATTATCATCACCAGCACCATCATCACTCACAACCTGTGTATCACCATTACTACAATTACCATTATCTTTACCACTAGTTCACTACTATCATCATAAATACCATTCATAGTACCATCACCACACCAACAATATCACATCTTCTTTACCATTTAGTACCATCATCACCACTATATCATCATCATCATTATCACCATCATCATCATTAGCATCATCTTTGTCATTATCAATATCATTATCATTATCATCATCATCATCATCTTCAATTTGATCTTAGTTAAGAACCCCTCCTTATCTAATCACTGGATTAATTTCCATCTTTATTCAGAGTCACCTAGTCATGTATAACAGGAAAAAAAGTTACGTTTCTAACGCCTAGAGTCAGCTTTTGTTAATCCCCAATAGTAAATGAATGAAAAATTTCAAAGAGAATAGTTTGTTATTATTATCAAGAAGGTCCTTCACTCCAAAGATATTGATTAGAAAAGTTTTCATGAAAAAGAACTGTTCCATGAAAAGTGATGTGCAAAGTGTTCCAAATTATCTGGATTTCAAAACTTTCATCAGAAATTGTGAAAGAAACTTCACACCAGACTTCAATAACTTGGGAAATAAAATTACCCAGTCCTTTAGGTAAACGTAAGAACCCGAAAAATTTTAGGGTCTTGTTGAAAGACATTTTCCAAGGATTCACATAGTCTTTAAGAAATCTCTGTACCCAAGCAGAGCATTTTAAAGATTTAATAAAAGTCTCTATATCTATCACCTTCAGATCACCATCAAGGTAACTATTAATCATTGCAGATCGTTTATATTTTCAGTTCGGCCACACCAAATAAAATTATTAATAGACCTTTCAACTTCTTTGATAAAAGTGGGTGGCGGGCTTGGTGAGACAAGAAACAAGAACACAAGATGAGAGAGGCCAACGGATTTTGTAATAATATTGCAGCCGATGGGAGTAATATCACTCAATGACCAGGTAACGAGGAGAGATTTTTAATCTGGATAATTGAGGGAAAAAAATGAGTTCAAAGAGTTCCTTCTTGTTATTAGTGAAAAAACAAAATTCCCAAATAACTGATCATCCATAGCTAATAGGAATACCGTTGAAAGAAAAAGAAGGACAATTACGCAAGAGAAGACCGAGAGGAAAAAGAACCAACTTATCGACATGCCAAGACAAACTGGATGCTACTTTTCTACTTTATAAGTCAATGTAAAGAATATACAGAATTATAGTTTTATATAATATCAATCCTTTTAGTTTACTGTTAACACTAGCAACATAAATTATCTTCTATCTCTCATACAGAGAGAGAGACAGAAATATCATCACCTGTAGTTACTACAGGTATTAATCAATGGCTGTTCATTTTATCAACCAATATATCACTGTAGAGTCAAAGTTGTCATTATGGTTTGTACAGTTTTATTCGGGAGAGATAGTACAGGTTACTCCTCTCGGTCTCCCATGCACGAGTAACTTAATCGACAAGCCGTATTTCACTATAACTGTGTAAGTAAATTCTGCTCTAACAGTAATCTCATTTAAGAGTACAATCCCATCTCTAATTATTATGGTAATATATCACGTGATCACAGTATATAGTTACCTTCAAGTGACCTGTCGTGAGATCAAGATCGTAATACTGATGGTTCTTAGCGACATCAGGAGTCCAGAAAACTAAAAGAAAGAATATAAATTAAATGAAAATAATAACACGATAAAAAACATGAAAGGTATCACAAACAGTTGATCTTTAGAGAAAACAGAAATCTTCTAACGTGCACACAATATAATATCAATTAGTAAATGTTTCTTTTTCCCCCTGTGGTGCCAGTAACATTTAATACATAAAGAAAGAATATGAATCAGTTACCATGGTAACTCTTTACTATCTTACCTTTCACATTACGGGATCTCAGAGTGTCAGCAGCTGGTCCTAGAGGTATCCGTGATGGCAGCACACAATCGTCTAGACTATAATATCAGAGACAATAAGAAATACACGCCGTTCAGCTGAAGATAGAGTAACTTGTTATATACTAATAATAAAAACAATACACTCAGTATAATACTACAATGATATGGTAATGTAGTGATTTACCACCATACAAAAAAGAACAGTGATCATAAGAAAAACACACACAAACTAAATAGAATGGAACCATGAAACTAGAATGGAACCATGAAATTTCTGTGTAACGTTGAAAGTTGTTATCATCAAAGAGTAACAGAACAAAAGTAATAAAACAGATCATAACAAAATGTAACACAACGTAAATAACAATAATGTATCTGTCCTATCAACGCTAACTTTGTATTTATAATTAGAATTCAAAATCGAAAGTCTTGAATGTATTTATATACTCTAAAAGAATTACTCGGATTCAAACTTTTTCTGTAAATGTTATGCAAAGTGTGGAGGATATTGCTAACATTTTCATTTTACCCTTGGATAAAATTTTCTGCACCCAGCTAAGAAAACATGCAATAGGCCTATGTGTGTGTAAACTTGATGGAACATTGTCTTTCTTGTGTGACTTTACACAAATTAACAAGAGATTTTCCATTTTAATTATCGTTACTTGATTTCTACGCCACAAATTGTCCTAATTAAACTCTGACGAAGACTGTGTACACCACATACAACAGGTATGAAATTTAGCGGTCGTCCGAGACGACCAAAATTTCTGTAGGACGACCAAAGTAACAACCTCAGGTTGTCCTTTGGACGACCAAATTTTACCCCCGGTCATTATATTGTGACACAATGCCTCAGTACAACCCAACACTGAGATGCAACCAAAATATTTAACCTACATGAACTTCATTCCAAAACACATCTGTTGTCATTCACAAAAAATCCACCAAAACAACCTGAAATCCACGGTACGTAAAACGCCAAACAAACAGTCTCAGTGTACGATCATGTTTCAACTGATTTTACTGTACCGAACATGCAGATACTGTACACAGCAAGTACCAGATAGATGACTCGCAGGCCCAGAATTCGGCCATTTTTCTTACTGAAATACTGTGCAATGATATGTGCCACGTGCAAGGAGAGCTGGTACATATATTGTAAAGTTTCTTGGAGTTTTGAAGTCCCCATATTTAGGCTAGTCCAGGAAGTACGTAATTCGACCAATCACAGTGCAGAACCTTCCCGCTAGCCTACACTGTATTTGAGATTGGCAAAATGGATTGTTCCAACAGAGGGGTGAAAAATATTTTAGAACCGGTTTGATTCTCCGGGGTTTTGTTCTCGCGCGGGCACGAGAAAAAAAGAAAAAGAATACTTTGAAAGGAGAGTGTAATGAGTTGACAGTTGAAGCAAATAGGATTCAGATAAGCCACTCATATGGTGTGTGTTCAATAGACACTTCATGCCTACGACTGTCAGATTTTGATTCAAAAGAAATGAATTTTCTAAATAGTAACAGTACCATTCAAGATTAGTAATGCATCATATTTTGATTTGAAGCAAACAATACATTATACACAGATATTCTTTTATATACTTTACCGCATCAGGGATTCCAGATGTTGACATTTTTTTTATTATCAATGTGAAAAGGTGGAATTTTACCGGCCTTCTTCTGGAAATCCCCCCACCTTCCCTCCCTTCACTCTGGTAAAACCCTGAGCATTACAGTTACAAGTCAGTAGTATAATTTAGCTGTGGAAAGTTTCAACCTGTGTAACAAAGACAAATAAAAACATGGTCTTGAATGTGCAAAATACACATTTTGCACATTTCTTGCTTTTATATGTCCTTTGTGTAGGACGACCAAATTTTTGGGAGGACAACCAAATTTTCAGTTGCTTAAGGATCATCCCTGTACATGACAATTTAAAATATCAAACCAAGAAAAGTGGGGTGACCGAGAGATGTACAGTGTAGTCCTACTAGCTGACCGTTCTTTGTGGGTTTTTTATTCATTATTTTATGGAAGCACACCATGTACAACATTAATGATGGTTAGCTAAAAATAAACAGAACTTAGAGGTATGTTCATATCATACATAGTAACATTACCCAAGTAACTTTATTCCTATCGGTCAAAGCCAGAGATCATATACATAGTAAAGAATGATGTAAATGACATGACTATTTAAACAAACAATTGACAGGGTGTGATTAATTAGTCATTTACATCATAATTCACAGAAACAATAAAGAGTTACTGATATATTTAGTTACCTAAGAATTAAAATTCAAGTTTATGAGTAGTTTGCATTTCATCGCTTGTAACATTAATATGCCGCACTGAAATTCCCTAACATTGTATGCATTCTGTGTATTGTGTGTCAAGATATGTTGCTAGCGATCGGCACAAGACACAGCCCACAATCTAGGAACACGGTTACTACCAGTTATGTTCTCTTACTGTAGGCGCTATAAACGTGAAACACAGAAAATGACACACATTCAGAAAAACACAAAGTACTAAGACAAATAGATCTGAAAATAAAAGTAGTGAAGAAAACTTCATGTACACTTCAAGTATTATTCAGCAGCATAGAAAGGTAATTGACTTTCTTTTTTTTTACCTGAGACACTTTCTAGACAGATCATCTTATTTAATAGACAGGTAAAAAATATTAATATTGACAATAATCTATGTGAATATAATTAGAAACAAATTTGATACTGATGGAAGGCTATGTTGGATAAATTCAACTGTATATTTATTTTACATTTTCTCACTTTTCATAAAATGAATGCAACTATCAAACTGAAAAGCAACTTTTAACCCAAAGATCACACCACCCTCTAAAACAGAATGTAGCAGTCTAGGTCTTTTCAAAGTTCATTGAACTGTTAAGCGTGCGCGTCTTATCTATCAAGTATTTCTTTTCATTGCTCCGCGTGCGCGTCTTATTTGTCAAGTATTTCTTTTCATTGTTCGGACGCTTGTGTCTTTTGTATTTACATTCTTTTCTTTGTTATGTTAATTTCTAATCTCTATTCAACTGTTTGTTTTTCTGTGTTTTATTTTTAGTATTTTTATTGTATCTTTCTTTGGCTGGTATGTTTATGTTTTTCTTTATATTTTCAACTTGTTCCTTTTTTCTGGCTGTCAGTGCGTTCAGTTTAAGAAAAATAAATTTACACACTAAACTGATATCTGATTTAATTTGGTTTATTTTCAGGTGTAATAATGTCATAGTAGTACAGTACGTACGGTACGTGTTATCATTGTATAGTCTGTTATTGGTGAATATCAGTAACAGGATAATATGGAGCAGATGTGAGAGGATGGATTTAACCCCTGAGAGGATGATGAGAGAGTGATGGGAGGGGACAGGGGAGGTCAAAGGAGGGGGATGGGCGGATTGGAGGAGGGTGAAGAGGTACTAATATTGACATAGAATGAATAATGTCTGTTACTGTAAATAGTTGTATAAATCAATGCATTAGATGTGAATAATGTGTCTCATCATTTTAGAGGTTATTTACATCAATATAGTTACAAAGATTACACAATACTGCAGGAATGCTGCTGCTGTACAACACTGTAAAGATACAATGAAAGGATGTAATGTGTGTTTGTGTTAGTAAACAGGGTGTCATGTTGAGGGGGGTGTCAGGGGGAGGACCAGGTAAAAGACATGTAGAGGGGTGGGTATGTGAGGGGGGTGGTTGTAGGGTTGACATTAATGGTATCAGGTGTGTGTAGGGGCTAACAATAAAGGTGATGGTACCTGGTTTGGTGTAATAGGATTGGTGTGAAGGGTATCTATGATACAGTATGTCAAGAGGTACAGTAGAGGGGTGAGAGGGGTTAGAGGTACATAGGCAGGGGTATGATAAGATGTGTAATGGGGTGAGGAGGGTTGAAGGGGTACAGGGAAGGTCTTGTGTTATTCTTTTAGGGTGTCTTGGTGGGGTGTTTGATAGATGGATGAGGTTAGGTTGTGAGGTGTGTTAGGATGACACCACCACCACCCCGCGATGAGGTGTGGGGGAGGGGTGAAGGGGATTACAGAATATTAACAGGGTGTGATTTTTCACATCAGTTGTAAGCAAAGTTATTTAATTAAGGAAGTATTATGTTATTAATTTTGACAGGATCTTTTGTAAATAAATACAGATATTAAACTATTACTTATAAAAGTATTCATTGTAAATGTAAAATAATAAATGTTGCCACCAAATATTGATGTAAAATGAATATATTTTATCATTATCATTTTGCATTCCATTTTTAATCTTCTATCATAAATTTGAAGCTTTCCCATATTTTTTTTACTTTTATTGTCTTTAAGATATCTTCTTACAATCTCACAATAATTATTGAATATTTATTTATCTATAATTATACCCTGTCTTGATTATATTTCTGACCTTTCACTCATTTCATTATATTTTAATTTTTACTAATTTTTATTTAAAACTAATGTATTTTTACTATAATTTGTTCATACAATACACATTTTTCTCAACAGGATTTTGTTTTTATTTTCGTATTGTTTAGTCTCAATTTTTTTTTCTCATATCTTTTCTATTTTTATATCTAATCATTATTTTCCTATCAATTTTCAGTTATTTTAATATAATGATTTAGTTTTAATTGAACACATTCTACCTTTCCTTATATTCATCATTTCTATTTTCCTGTTTTATTTTTTATTAATGTATTATCTTTTGCTTTTATTATTAATATTATTTACATTATATTCATTAATTATACTTACTCCAGTTGCTTTAATCTTTCATTCTGTTGTAGATAGTTTAATATTTCATTAACTTCTTCTTCTTTCATTTCTCTTCCTTTCTCTGTCTGTATCGCCATCCTCTCCATTGATGAGATGTTTGGTAATAATAAACCAGACTTGAGGATAATATTAAGACCATCTTCATCAATCTTATCAAAGGACTCGATTAGAGACACCTGAGATATTGGAATCTGAAGAAAATAAACAAAATAATAAACAATAACATTAATATATCACAATCTGATAATAAAGGAAACAATAATAATAAAAAATAATATAAAATATTAATTAGGATACAAATAAGATATTTATTTTAATTTATACACAAAGGGTGACATTTGATTTATTTTTATCATATTTGTACATTGTTTGTGTTTTATTTTGGAATTCAAGAATTTTTGTCTCTAAATATGAGAACTTTCTTTTTTCATGTTCCTTCTTCATTCTTTTTTTAGTTGAAATGATGAAAAATAACTACATTTATTTCCCATTTTAGTACTTGTGTTTTTACAATATTTTAATTTTAATATTTTTATGCTAGTATGTTAGTGTTTGTGTTTATTTGGAGTAATTTTAATATTTTTAATCAGGTTGAGGCTGGAAATACTTTTCTTTATATTTTCATCTTTGTGGTGGGAGGATATTGGTTTTGAATCAAGTTGATTTCTTTTTGGTTTATTTTTTGCTAAGGAGGGAGGAAATTATTGGTTAAAGTCAGAAAGGAGGTAGTGAGTAGAATAAATATTATTATTATTGGTAATATTTAAGGTTTATTGATGTAACAGATAAACACAAGACAATAATGTTATTAGATTGTAAGGAAAAAGAACTTACTGCAGTTATTATCAATGAGTTTAACTGTTATTGATTGATGTATTTAATCAATATATCCAGGTTAGTTTAAGGTGTTACTTACGTCATGATTGGTTGCTTTCACCAGGAGCTCTATCACTGATCTCTGTACTGACTTACTGGTTCTATTATTGATGACCAAACCACCAGAACACATCGTTGTAATAGTCTCGATGTCTTCAGGCTGATAGAGAAGAGTGAAATGTATTTAAATGAAATTATTATGACTGCCACAAACCAAAAATATATCCTGCTCGGGAAAATAAATTGAAAGTTATGAACACAGAAAAAGACAAAATGAAGACAAAAGACATAACATACAGTTACAATAGAGACATTGATAACATACAGCTAAAGACATTAATAATATACATCTAAATGTTATACAGCTACACACCTTGTAAATCTATAAAGTTCACCTAACCTGTACCTCACTCATTCATTTCCTTAGAAGTGTCAGTTCCTGCAAACCAACAAACTATAAAACTAAAATGCCTGTCATTGAAATTTCCAATGAAATTTCCGTGAATATTTTAAGAGTATTCTTCTTTGTTTTTAATGCGAATTACTAACTCAGATATAAATATCCATGTTAGTCTTATTCATTTAAACTAAGTATTGCAAATATCACGTAATAAATGTTGTATTTAAATAATTTGATAACAAACCAACCGTCTTCCATCCGCCATTTTCCATACCAAGGGACTGAGCTTCATTTGATGATAAAACTGAAATAAAGAGAATAAACAATATGATATTTCATTAGTTTAAGTGTAACTTTGTTAAATACTGTATACTTCCCTACAGCATTAATATTGGGTGCTGTAAACACTAAGTCATTGGTTTCAGAGTCATTTACACATCCCTCCAATGAATCGTATAAACTTACCATGAATAACTTTAACACGCATCCAATGTAATGATAACTCCAATCTGATTGGTTAATCTTAATACCCGGTTTACTACATTATGGATACAGGGGTATTACAATATTCAACATTTTCTTTTGTGGCTGCTGTACGCGCGTTCATTGTTTCCTTTCACTGTACTTTGTTTATATGTTTACTTATATTTCTTTCAGTGTGTGGTCTCTGTATTATTTATTTACTGATTTTCCTGGTCACCGACAAACCCTACGATGCACAATTTTTCCAGCAATCATAGATTCATCTCATTTTTTAAGACCATCATTTAGTCAATTTATTTAACATGTTCAGGACAGAGTGAAAGTTAATCATAGTCGTTTTAAAGCTGATAAAATTAAATAAATGTGAACTAATCACAAATCATTTCTGATTTTTCTGATACATGGAATTAGTTTTACATTATAACATTTCAACCTTCGTTATCTGTTTTGGTTTCTTTGGTTAAAGAGTTCCTTTGTTGTTCTAAAGTATTTACCAGTGTGAACATATCCCCGTACTGCAGTACTGCATGTATGGGGTACAGTGTGTATCCTGTATATAGAATCAGATACGTGTAATGTGTATGCCTGCAGCCAGCAATGGGAAATAACTGAACACAAAAACACAACAATAAATCAACTCGTTACCACAGCCAGCCACGTTCGATCAGCCATACTATTGAAATTTTAACAAAAAAGCAGATTTTAGCACAGAAAAACGAAACAAACGTATATTTCCCTACGGTATTAAAACGATAAAAACGAACTAGTTGGCAGCTCGTTTATTCTGTTAAACCTGAATGTATAACAAAATACCAGAAAATAGATACCCCCCTGTCAAGCTAATTCAACGTCTGAGGATGTGGGGAAGGGGACGGGGTAATTGGAAGATCCCTTGGAACTAATGGCTGTCATATATCTACATTATAGGCAGCTATGGTTATCCATGAATATAAACAAGGATATAAAATACAATACCTAAATTCTGGACTCGTTTTGTAAAGTTACATTCAATGTATCAACAAATTTAATTAATATCTGGATCATAGAATACTATAGTTAATGGACTTACCTATCTGAATGTAGAAGATAAATTATTAATAACTCTTCAACTGAGAAACTAAGAAACAAACAGCTGCTCCCAACAAACATACACCCCTGACCTTCACACACGAATCAGGTAATTCTAACATAGTTACACACAAGAAAATATGAAATCAATATATTGCTGTATTAATAATAACAACTATGCATTATATTGTTGATTTAATAATTGTTTAGAACATACCATACCTTTGACATTCCTCGATTTAGCTTCTTCTGGAATAGTGGCTGGATTGATGGATGGCGGCAATTTACAGTTGTGAAACCTTAGTACAGATAAGATATAAACATTAACTGCTTAGAAATTGTGTACATAAATTCCTGTAAACGATAACAAAGGAACGTACAGTTGTTGTACCTTATAATGATTGTTAACGTGATATGTACATGATTGGTACAAAGTATCTTAATGAATCCATTAATAGTAAGACACTGACATTAATTGGTTTTATTTGATATTATCTTTAACCATACTAATGTTGTGAAAGCAGAAATTACTACGTCTCTCTATAGTTTATAGAATAATCATGAAATAAGAAAGTCATAAAAACAACATCCCTTTTTCAGTTTTCGTCAATACCACTATTTTATCTAACTTATTTTGAATACATTACCAACATACTACAGTGTATTGTAACCATTATCGGTAGAGGGACAAAATTAATACTGCAGTCACACATAACTATCACTACATAGTGTAGGGTGGATGTCCCTAATAGGCCTATGTATAATAGCATCCTATAAGATAGAATGTTGACTGATTTTATTTTGTCTGTATAATTTGTACTGCATATTAATTATATCTTAATAGTTACACTATCATTGATTAGTTACTATCATCAACCTTAATTGCTATACAACTTTATTTATTGTTATAGAGGCAGCCATGTTGTAATAATTCCTTTTATTTATAATAGTAAAAGCCAGTTTTTAATCCAATGTTATTAGTTTACAGTTTTTGTGATACTTGATATAGAGATGTGGAACTGACAGTAGTGTAGCTCACTTCTCTTGAGAATTAAAATCAATCAAAAATTAATATCTACCAATATATCTGACATTTGTTATTTGACTATTATTACCATATTGACCCTATACTTCATGTGACCATCCACGTACTGTTTAATACTAATACACATGAGTTATAAATTAAAAGAACACAAATTGTATTTAATTAATGCAGTCCTAATTACTATTGGTACAGAGTCCTTTCCGGTACTCAGTGTGATGGTGGCCTAAATATTTCCTTTGTTATCTTACCAAAGTTCTTTGAATCTTCTTGATTTTAGTCCAAAGTTTAATAATCCGGTTACTTCTTCCTCGCTGAGTTGTTGGTTACCTCCTCCATTAATGGATATCTTCTCCACCGATGATAGGCTGGATATACAAAGACTGGACTCAAGTCTGATGTTATCACCGTCGAACCCTCTGAAGGACCATATCAGGGATAGCTTAGATATCGGTATCTGAAGAAATAGGAAAGATAGATCAGAAAAACGATTATCATGGTTAATAAATCGATAAACATAAAAAAGCATATTATTAAAAATGTAAATAATGCTTTAACACTATCGTTCAAATAAAGAAACAATAAGATTAGCAATTTATGTCAATAGTATCGTGATGTGAAGTTATTCATACTAGCAATGGTTTAGATATTTTGTAATCAAAATGATTGCGAAACTTAACTGCAAATTTATCGCACCAAACAGTTGTTAATCTGATTAATGTAAGGAACATACCAACACAAAAAACAAAGAAAAGAGAACAAAAAAAAAAGGAAGAAGAAGAGGACCAAGTGCTGATAAAAACAAACAATACATGAACGAAAACATTAGTTATACTGTGAACATTAATGTGGCCTAAAAACACAAAGCCCTGATGACGAGAAGACAGACTTCAACTTCCTATCCAGAGCCGATATCTACGGCTCTTATCCTACCGAGAGCAGCCCGGTACAAGGTACTTCACTTCCCCGGGAGTTACTTTAATCCATTCTGTACCCCGGCATTGATTGTTGGTGAAATAAGTTACACAATCCTTCACAGCTTGTGATGCCGATTACTGTACGAACATGTTTACAACATTAAAAAACAAAGACCCTTAAAAACTAATTAAAACAAAAACTACTAGCGAGCCTATGACTGTTATCGCGACTGGCATTTGTTTTTATATTCTGTTCAAGGTTTGAGCCTATCATATCAAAATAAAATGATAGACCTATGATGAGAATAATATTAAACAAATAAACAAAAACAACAAACGAGACTTTAACGAAGTTCTACCGTTACTGTGAATATTTTATGTTAAAAAGGCCTTCTAGAATTATCTTGCACATTTCCAGCTAATACTTTGTTAAAGTTTGGAGTTACCAGCCAGTTTCGTGTCTCGACACATCATAATTGTTAGTTACACATTTCTACTTGACGAAATTCCCTGAGTTTTTCATTACTTTTAAGGATCTAAGTTGAAACTAGAAATTCCAGGACATTTTGGCCAATTCTACCACAAAATATAACTACAGAAATGTTCAAGGGCAATGTACGATTCTTCTTAAAGCACATGCCCGGACGTACTTGTGTAATGTAAAAGGAAAGTATTTGGTACTTTTTTCTTGATGATTATTATTAACAATTATTTGAAATTGATTTAACTGGGACACACGATGTGAGCAATTGTTCCATGACTTCTGGGAAGAAAAGCTAATTTTCCCTGAGTTCGAATTTCTGAAAATCAATCTTTTATTTTCCCCTAAAGATTAACCCTGCCCACGCTTTCAAAGGTATTCTTAATCATACCCTTCATTTCATACCAGACGATTTAAAGTAGGCTAAGTAACTGTTTGCTAATTTAATAATGCTGATAGATCACAGTCTACTAAGTTAGTAATTTAGTCATGAGGTCGTTAGTTGTTTACATTACAATCCTTTACTCCTTTTAAAAGGCTTTTCATTGCTTTTAATTTTCATTTGCTTCTATCACTGATGTACTTTAGTTTTTAATGATACCATGTGATTACTTGTCTGATTTATCCTTTCATTTTAATTTCTACGACTTTACCTTTTGTGCGATATGTATTTAGGTCTAACGTTCACTTAGGCCGCCTCTCTAATTTATTCACAATATTCTTGCATGGCACTGTTCTCATCTCAATGGGTTTTGTGCAATGTTATTACCACTATTATTACCAGCCTACGACGATTTTACTAGGCTACTTTGCTTTATTTACCACATATGCTTATAATAGGCTGACTGCTCTTTTGTTTTTGTGTGCTATGTGCTTGTCAACTTACTTTTTTAGGCGTAGCCTAGGACTAGGTACAGGTTTGTTTGCTACTTTTTCTTAGTTTTTGTGTGCAATGTTTTTGGAGTATGGACTATAGGACCTAGGCCTATAACTTTACTTCACGTAGTTTCTCACGCTATAAATTGATTGAGGTAATGACGCCTTTTTTATTTTGTCTCATTTCAACTTTTTTTAAGCTTCACTCCCATTTGACTGCTTTTGCTTTACTACAGGGCCTCTAGGAAAATAAGCCTTGGAAACTAGACAAAAAAAATTGAGTAAACCTCTCAAAATCCAGTTGAAATAAACAAAAAGAAATTAATAACATAAACTTATTCATCTTCGCAAAGGAAAAAAAAAAAACACACACATCACTTTGCCATAGGCCGATTGTGTACCAGCGAACCCTTGGCCTAAAGTTAAAAGAAAAATCATATAAGGTCTAACGTTAGTGGATAGGGAAGAAAGGGTAAGCAATAGCCCAACGTTAGGCTTAATCAAATGGCTCAACTACCTCTCCAACATTCAAGTGACTGTACTGGGCTGAGATACAAAAGAAAAATTAAAGCCAACTAAAGTTAAGGCTGGACTAAATTGAAATTGAGATCTGCGATAAGCCTAACGTAGATTGAGCAATAATTTGTCAGGCCACATAGGGCCTGTATGTCATCCAAGTTGTAAGTTCGTCAAAACTAAGTCTCTTGCATGAAATTTTTATCACGGTCCCAGTTTCCAGTTACTGCAATAAGTTATGGGGTAAATTGATTGGATTAAGCAAGCCCTCTCTTTAAATTCTAAGCCACAGGTCGTTCTAAGTTCTAGTGTTAACTTAACGCTCGGACGACCTTTGGCCTTAGTGCGCAAGGAACTTAAACTACACGCCGATAGGCCTAACGTTGCCGACTAAGAATAGATAGCCACAACTTGAACGGAAGACATCACAGTTTTGACAGGTAACAGTCTATGCTTCAAATTAATCCTAGGTCGATTGAAAAATGACTCATATCGTTAATTTAAATCCTCTTACGCGGAAAAGAGCAACACTCCGCCATGGCTATATAATTTCGTCAGCTCTCTTGCACTGGAAAACATGGCCTACCTGGATGGTCCAGCCTGTTCTAATATGAGACACACACGTACCTTGAACAAAAATTTACTGTTATGACCGTCCGGCCGCGTACGTGTAAGTTGTTTTGTTGTGTGCATATGTATGTGCGCACTGTTGTCAAGCCAATGAACGAAATAAACAAGACACAACAACGGGTCCCTTGACAGCTTGAAAAGTACATGCCAATAATGCGTTATACCAGCGAAAAGGTGTAAACACTGAGGTGATCAAATTGAGGACGCTATTTCAGAATGGACATTTGTTTTCTTTTAAAGAATTCGGTGAGCCCGAAAAGACGCTCATATTAACATACGTCTTTGGTAAAGTTGTGCAGTTCATTAATAGAATTAGCAATGTTTCCTTAATCATGTCACTTTATGAGCTGATTATGATTTAAATCAAATCATTGTTAATCGAAAGTTTTGAACACTAAATTTATATTGATGAGTTTATATATCATTTTATAGACCGGCAATATATAGTATGGGAACCCAGAACATTCATTCAGCTGCAAAAGTACAAAATTTGCTTTAATGGTGTCATCATGCAGGTTTGAGCCCAGAAAATAAGGAGATTACCGCTTGGGAGTACCCTGTATATTTGGCTTCATTGATTTGTTCAGCTGAAAAAAAAAAAACATTATTAAAGTTCTAGTTTAGTAATAGTTATAGTTATACAAATAAATCTCTCTTCCTTAAAAATAAAATAGGACATACACTCATCGACATAGCAATAAAAAAAAAAATGTATAGTTTTTATCATTGTTAAACTATCAAGTCTCATCAACAAACATATGTAAAAGATTTATCTTCTCGAAACAGTATGCATGTGAAAATAACGGAAGATGTACCATTTGAATTTTGCAAACTTTTGAGTTTGGGTGAACATATTATTTTTGAGCATGCAACATATATCAGTGGGAAGTTCATTTCTAAAAAAGGTTACGGTCATTTCTTATTTTGATTTATCTATCACTCTGTGTGCCCACCAAAAAATGGTTTTAAAAATATCATTGCTTACTGTGGAACAAAGTCCTCATTTCCCTTTAAACTCTACCATGAGAAAATGACTGTCACTAGGCTCATACTCCGAATATTAACTAGAAAAATTAATTTTCCGAATTCTTGGAAATATGTTATGAGAATAAGAACCATGACAGCTGAGCAAAGTCTTTATGGGCTGCGGGCCCTTCTTTTATCTAGGCCCGAGGGCAGGATAAAGTTGCAGTTATTGACATTTACTCTCTCGCTAAAAAAATAAAAATATCCATGTACCTTTCTAGCTGATAAAAAAAGTCGTAATTGGCTTTCATTGGTATTTTTGTGATCCTTTTAAATGCAAGAGAATGTGTCTTTTCAGCTGAACAAATCGGGTCGATATGGGGCATTGGCCAGTTCCTGCTATTGTCTGAGACAATTTGATGTCATTGTTTCTTTTCTTTTTCTTGTAATCATTGTAAGATGAAATCTTTCAAATACAGAGAGAATTAAGCTTTTCAGCTATATAACATCAAATTTAGGGATACATTTTACGCTACTGTGTGAGGTCTCGTACAAGATAAAATTTCATGTCACAACTATTTTGACTGTTTGTGAGCCCTAGGGAATATTTTCCAGTGGACTTTTTCAATGTACCATATAGCTGAATGAATTATTGCATATTTTGGCACCGCAATTTTTTCCCGTTCAATTATACTATATATGCTCATATATATGTGGTAATATTATTTGTTGACTCATGGGCACTAACATGGTACATATAATTGGACCATAAAAATATTCGAAACTTTTCTTCTAAATAAACGCTTAGGACTGCCGGATCGTAAAAGAAATTACTGGTGTGTTGGGGGTAACATGAAATGTAAAGCATTTATATATCGACAGGTTAATGTTCTACCTTCGGTAATTTTGGTAACAAGTAAGCTATTTGATTATTATTATCATCACCATTAATATCATCATCGTAGGAGGCTAGTCGTCACTATCATCATCGTGGGTCATTATCATCATCATCATCATTACTATCGTCAGTATATTCATCTTAATCGTTATCACCTCAACCATCAACAACCAATCAGTAACATCATTGTCATGGTTGTAGTCGGTATCATCATCTTTATCATCATCTTTGTAATCATCTTCATCATCGTCACCATTATCATCATCATCATTATTATCATCATCATCATTATCATCATCATTATTATCATCATCATCATCATCATCATCATTACTATTGTTAGTATATTCCTCCATTATCATCTCAACCATTATCATCAAATTAATAACATCATCATCATGGTTGTGGTCATTATCATCATCATTATCATCATCATCATCATGTTCGACGTGTCATCATGGTCTTCATAGTACTAGTAATCATGATAATCATTGCATTCTCGATCATCATTATCAATTAGCATTATCAGTATATTCATAGTAATCATCACTGCTATTGTTGCCTTTGGTTCTAGGACTATAACATTATTGATGTCTGAAGCAATATCAATTTCATCAATTATTTCTCATCACCTCCATAATCATCACTAGTCATCATCATCACCATCACTATAATCATCACCATCATCATCATCACCATCATGATCATGATCATCATCATCATTATCATGATCATCATCGTGTTTATCATCATCACCATCATCCAAGACATCAAAGACACAATTAATAATCCTATTTGTTATTCTTATTCAGGCCGTGAAGGTGAGCTGTTTTACAACCTCCAAATTACGACAATAAGTGTGGAGGATTCATGTGGCTCATTTAATTTAAACTTCTCTATGACCAATACTAATGGTGTCTTTGACGACAAAGATGATAATGATGATGATGATGATGGTGCTTATTGGTGATTATTCTGGTGCTAATGGTGATGATACTAACCTTTCTGATAATGATGTATTTATTGAGAAAAATATCAATCAAGAATATTTTCATCATCCCACTCCTCCTCCTTATCATCATCAACATCATCATCATCATCATCATCATCATCATCATCATCATCATCATCATCATCATCATCATCATCGTTATCATCATCATCATCGTTATTATCATCATCATCATCATCGTCATCATCACCATCAAAGACATCATATATTCGATTTGTAACTATATTAATATATTTATCATCATAATAATCACAGGCCTAATGTTGAGTGTTATCATCATCACTACAAGCCAGCTCATCGTCATTATTATCATCGTTATCATCTAAGACATCTTCATCAAAGACATCATCGTAATCTTCATAGTCAAATTTAGCATCACCACCATAATTGTCATCATTGTCATAGTTATTATTAATATCCTTTTTAATTCACCAATATCGTTACGATGAAAATTTAACCATCACTATCATCGTCATCACCACCACCACCATCTGATATCATCACCATTATCACCATTATCACCATGATCATCATCATCATCATCATCATCTGCATCATCTGCATCATCTGCATCATCTGCATCATCAC
This sequence comes from Stichopus chloronotus, assembly GCA_021234535.1. Classification (NCBI taxonomy): domain Eukaryota; kingdom Metazoa; phylum Echinodermata; class Holothuroidea; order Aspidochirotida; family Stichopodidae; genus Stichopus; species Stichopus chloronotus. The sequence continues at coordinate 36,142,749 of CM037833.1, read as the reverse complement.
TGTCATTATCGCTAATTGTTGTAATGTATTTTAGGCCTATATTCTTGATGAAGGATTAGCTTTTGCGACACCTTTCCACATATCTCTGCCTCTCTCCACTGCAGATTGAAAGAAAGGTTTTAATGGTTTGCTAGCTTCAGCACATATATCACTTGATTATATTGCGCAATACGTTGCAGGAGAAATGAGATTTCACGTCCCGGTAAACTTGCTGTATCGAGTCTTGCAAAGTATCGCAGCATTGCTGGCCAGAGTTGACTTTATTGGTTTTCTCAGCCTAAAATTTGAAAGGTTATTTGGTACTAATTTAGAATCATAAGTCGAAAGTCTTACGCTTAACCTACTACACTGCGAGAGCGGTTGTGGTGGTTGAGTGTTCGAAAATGCATACAATTCACAAACGCGTAATCCAACGTAGTCATTTAACAGTAAATATATATTCATATACTATAAATAAGTATCAATCCCCTAACCCTATCCCCTGACCCTATCCCCTGAACCCTAGGAAGCCGAGGACCGAACCCGAGGCCCGAACCCGAGGCCCGAACCCGAGGCCCGAACCCGAGGCCCGAACCCGAGGCCCGAACCCGAGCCCGAAACCCGAGGCCCGAACCCGAGCCCGAACCCGAGGCGAACCAGAGGCCGAACCCGAGGCCGAACCCGAGGCCCGAACCCGAGGCCCGAACCCGAGGCCCGAACCCGAGGCCCGAACCGAGGCCCGAACCCGAGGCCCGAAACCCGAGGCCCGAACCCGAGGCCCGAACCGAGGCCCGAACCCGAGGCCCGAACCCGAACCGAGGCCCGAACCGAGGCCCGAACCCGAGGCCCGAACCCGAGGCCCGAACCCGAGGCCCGAACCCGAGGCCCGAACCCGCCCGAACCCGAGGCCGAACCCGAGGCCCTAACCCGAGCCCGAACCCTATCCCGAACCCGAGGCCCGAACCCGAGGCCCGAACCTATTCCCTAACCCTATTCCCTAACCCTATCCCGAACCCTATTCCCTAACCCTATTCCCTAACCCTATTCCCTAACCCTATTCCCTAACCTTCCCTAACCCTATTCCCTAAACACTATTCCTAACCTATTCCCTAACCCTATTCCCTAACCCTATTCCCTAACCTATTCCCTAACCCTATTCCCTAACCCTATTCCCTAACCCTATTCCCTAACCCTATTCCCTAACCCTATTCCCTAACCCTATTCCCTAACCCTGAATCATGACGCCTAACCCGATCCCTGACCCGATCCCCAAGCCCTGTTTACCGACGCAATCCATTCATCATTCACTAGTCAAGGATGGTAGTGGACCGAATCGAACAATCGAATCGAAGCTAGCGAGCACGTTCATATGGTACGGATTCTAAAGTTGCGCCGGTTATTTATTCAGTTATTATGTCAAAATAACTTCAGTCACTATTATTTTGTCTCTTTGAAGTTGGAAAATGTAATAATTTGAATGTTCTCGTAACACTTACACTACCGTAGCCTATGGCCTGACACTGGCTGCGATGTAGAACAGTAGGCTGTGTACAGTGCCACGAAATTGGCGCACTTAAGGAATCCATCGCCGATATTTTAAATGTCACAAAGGAGCTCTTATTTAGAGGAAACGTACCTGAAATGGGTTCATAATCGTGAAATACGTAATTGTGCTTAGATTCAAGTAGGTTAGGCTCACTTCAGTAACGTTGCCACAGTGATAGCGAGTAATTTTTGAAGGAAGCACCAATTTGGGGGACTCTCCAACTACGGGGTACTGTATATTTTTGTAGGTACCTGCAGGCCTACTGTACTGCTTTTCCATATTTTTACTCACTGCTGTGAAGAGTTGGCCCACATTATGGTGTAGGCTAAGGCCAAATTCATTGTACTGAAAGGTTTTGTCTTATTATGCCTCGTTAAAGAGCTTAGATTGACCCCACCTCCAGTCCAAGTTCCAACACCTAAATCATTGGCCCCAAAACTTTTTTGACTCAGTCAGAGCCCCGGTTCACAGAATACCATTGCATTGAGGCCCTACATGGGATCTGCCATCAAAACATGTATTGTATTGGTCTGGTATTGGTACAGTTTGCCTGTTATTACCAGCGTTGTCAAATAATAAATAATAAAAAAAAGCCTTGTGTTTTCTTTAATCACGTGGACTATGTGCTATGAGTCCTTCGACCTTAGTTATACCTTGCACTTTGCAGAGTTGTGGTGTTGCATTTTAATAGTAGGCTAGGCCTATTACATTTTAACAGGTTGACTGGCATGTGATATAACTAAGAGAAGTTTGTGGGACTTGGATGAAATTTAAAAGAAGAAAAAAAAAAACCTGGGGCAGCCTGCATTAGTACGTCATGTGTAACCAAGGGGGTTTTATGTGTACTGATAATTCCCTCTTTCCTTTTACAGCTCTAGGGTAAATTGGTATTTTCTTTTTCTTGCCACCCCTTTAGCATTCACTGTCCCCTAGCGTTACTAAAATGCCCACTGGTGGGCAGTACCACTCGTGACTGGCAACCACCGTCCTAGAACCCAAGTAGCATTCCCATATGGGTCCCATGTGGGACCCAGATCCACTACAACATGGGACCCATATGGGACCTCCCATGTGGGCCCCAGCAGGTTTTGCACCAAAGACCCATGTGGGCCCCATATGGGTTATCCCATATTAACCAAATGGGATCAATCTGGGGCCGGTTAGGGTCCCATCTGGGCTAGTAATATATGGGTAGAATATGGGTTACATTAGGGCTGTCCTTTATGTAAGATACATGGGCTCCATATGGGGCCCATGTGGGTAAGTAGTTGCTGGGTTCAACATGGGAAATCCCATATGGGAGACATATGGGTTGTATCTGGGTTGGCTATCCATTCATATGGGCTACATATGGGGCCCATAGGGGCACTGATAATCCCATATGGGAAATGCATGGGTTTTATCTGGGCTGATAATACATGGGCTGAATATGGCCCATATGGGAACATATGGGTTGCATATGGTGCCCATGTGGGTACGACTTCTGGGCTCAGTATGGGAAATCCCATATGGGCAACAAAATGGATTCTATCTAGGTTCCCAATATGTGGGTAAAATGTGGGCTGAAGATGACATAATCCATATCCATATGGGGGACATATGGGCACCGTATTGCGGTGCTGGTTTGGGTACAAAGTATGTGGGCCAAATTGGTCTATCCCATACATGCATGAACTTCATGCTTTTTACTGGGCTATATTCTGAATGCTACCAATTTTTGGGATCAATTTAGTGTAAAATCAGTTTCACCATGTACCTAGGGATTCAGCAATAAACAGTACTGACACTCTGAAAATGAACATTTTAAGAATAACCTCACTAGAAGACATGTAAATCAAGGTTGCAAAAATGCTTTATTGTTGTTAATTTATTCCAACCTAACTAAAGAAAAAAAAAATGCGATAGGAATTTATGAAATTGACCCATTCTAGAATACTAGAGCAGCAAGGTTACTTTACCATGGGATACCCCACGGGATGATGCTACTCATTCATTACGTGTGTTTCCATCGCAACCATTCTCCCATGGGTATACAGTACAAGTTGTAGCCCTACTAGCAAAGTGCATGACTACAATATTTCATCTTTACCCCTGTAGGATGAGATAATAACCAAAAATGCTCAGTGCATGCATGCATCTGTCTATTGCTGCTCAGTAGTAACATAATTTGGGTAAAAACAAACGAATGTGTGACTAACAACTAAACGTTTCTTCAGAGGATTGCATGTCAACCCATGGCATCCTCAAGAAACCGCATACCATACAAATTCAATCTTCAATTTTAGGATGACATAATTCTCATTCATCTGCTAAGACATACCTTTCCCTGCATATTATCAGGTTTTCTAAAAATAAATAGATAAATAAATAAAAAATCATTTACTTCTGTTTTTCTCACAAAAGTAGTTAGATATAGAACGAAGACATTATTATATTAATTATTACAAGCATTATAAACGGCAAGTTTTGAAGGCAGAACTTGTTTGCCTTACCGCCTAAGATGCGCCTTGCCTATTTGGCTTCATTTGTTAAAAGGATGGTCTAGCCACAAATTTAGCTTGACTATGTTGAAGAGTAAGTTTATCCAACCATTCTGGTGAAACTTCGATTCAGTTCCCATGAGTGGTTCTCAAGATATTACCAGTTAAAGGTACCCACTTTTCTACCAACTGTGAACTTGAGGCAAGCAGGAGTGACATCATCTCCTCACAAGGCTGAATAGTCTTTTGTTTTCTTTATTATTGAATTTATTATTTTGACCTTGAAATCAGTAACTGGTCAGCTTAGGTACTGGTTATGTGAAGGTCGCAAAACTCTCATACCCCTCATACATTCGCATTATGATAGCACTAGATATTGAAGTATTAAATTTGTGTAAAGTTTAAAGAAAAACATAAAATGCTTCATCAATGTGGGGGGATGACATCACTCCTGCTTGCTTCAAGTCAACTGTTGGTAACAAATGAGGCAACTCCAACTGCTCATATCTCACACATGGGAATTGAATGGAAGATTCACTGTAATGGTCAGATTAACTTGCTCGACAACATATCAAAGCTGTATTTGTGGCTAGACCATCCTTTTAAGAGTGTGGGTAATGACAGTAAAGACAGTATGATTTATCTATTTCTACGATCTACACAGTTTTTCTTACATTAAAAGTAAACTTCAAGGTGTTCTTCATTTTTGATAATGCTCACTTTTAACAGTGGTTAAACTCTTGTCCAACTAATGGAGGTAGTTTGCACAAAGACTCTGGTAATTGTATTAGTCTATCCTCAAGATATATCGTGTAATAGATATGTCTATACATGTAGTTTTTGTTTTTAAACATAAAAATCAATTTGCAAAGTCTTAGTTTATAGTTCACTTTCATCCTTATCACTGTCTAATTCATCTTGGGGGACCTGTTGCCCGTTTGATCTTCTTTTCCGTCCTTCTTTCATGTCCCATGCATTGTACAGACATACTTTTTTACTTCATCTTGCGTTACTTGTCCAGTCCTCGATTTCTGTCGTACTGCACCTGAAAGTGAAGTCATCGGTGTCAATTTAAAATTACGCTGGAATTTTTTACTTGCATATACAAAAGTGTACATCATCTCAGAATTATTCCATAAGGAACATTTGTAATGAATCGCGTATTCGTATGTATGTCATTCCATGCAAAACCAACAAATTCCCTAAAAATATTGGCTGGTCATCCTCTACCAACCAGGCAGGATTTAAGGAAGGAATTGTGGCAGGAATCACATTTCGTGAACAATCGACTGAGATCGAGGCAATTATAGTGACCAAACTTTAACAAACTGTATCTCAGTAACTACTTGTGTATTCCATTGTTTCTTGTTATTAGCACACAGATGTATGATGGAAACGATTTTCAACCACCTCGGAGATTAGCCAACCCATACTTTCTCTAAAAACACTCATGTTTGGAAATATATACTTTCTGATCCTTGGCTGAATAAAACTATTCTTAACTGCATAAATATCCATTTACGAGCAGTAGATGGTCACGTTTGCTACTAATGTTTCCCTACAAATATGAAAGTTTCATTTTGGTCTGAAATGGTTTGATTTTGAAGGTTGCTTTAAGGCCCAAAACTCAAATGTTATGGTAACAGATACTAAACATGAAGCACATATGAAAGTAGGAACGAGGAGATTGAGGGAAAAGAAATGATCATGCCATTGAAATTGCGTTCAGGTGTTAATGAGGCTAAATATTAACAATGCTCAACTTTAATAGTATTCTCTGGTAAATGATAAATTTGTGACGACCAACGGTATCATTAGAGCAGTTCATGACAACGTAATTTCTATCATAATTAATCAATCAGACATTTACACTTCGGACTGATATCTTTGTGATAACACGGTTTAGAGAAAACAATTCTACAGATATATTAGTTGAAGTTAAATGCAAACTTTGTGTACTCAGGAATTCACTTACGAAGTATAGCTGTATTGAGCTTCAAAGCCCGGAACTCATTCTTTAGCTCCAGTCCAGTTATACTGGCACGCAACTTCCAGTGTCAGGATGTGTGAAAGTATTGCTTTCACAGTGGCGGGTACATCTGTACCCCCAAGAACAGGGAGTTTCTGCACCTGTGCAATATAGAATGAAGTACTAAAGGTAAGTAAACATTTTTATTTTTTTTTCAGAAAAGGACAGCTTTCCAGAAACAACCAGAAACAAATTTCCATTAAGCATGACCACTGTGAAGAAGAACAAAACATGTTTTCTAGAAATTTTTAACTACATGTAAATTACTGTTGTGTAACATACATTTACTAAACTAAAAGCCTAATTCATATATTGATAAAGCCAGAGAACTGCCCATGAACATGGCTACTGTCTCAATGAAAGTGGCACATGGTTTTAACGTCCTGACATTTTTCACGTTTCAAAAATAGCAGGAAGGACGATTGTCACAATTATTAGTTAAAGGTTTGTATTTAGATGTACAACTGCGCAGTTTGAGATATATTCAGAGGAATACAACTGTGAAACTATTAAAGTGTGCACATTTTTACAGAGGCAAACCAAAATTCAACCATCTAGAGAAGCTATGGTCACAGGGAGGAAAGTTGTAAGAGAGTTATGGTAACCCCCCGAAAACAAAAGTGGGTATGCTGTGAATTTTCATGTACAGATTTCGTTTACAGAACTCTATAGTCTAATTAAACTTACAAAAGACACTTGGCTTTGTTATTGTTTCTTTCATGTCAGTGAAAAATAAAATCTTACTGAATGGAGGATAATGTTGTCTGGGGACTGGTCAAGATATCATGCAATGCAGGTTGGGAGGTCAGTGAGATGAATTAGCTTTAGGGGAATGCAATGAAAAGCTTTGGTCGATATATACTGTTCATTATGTGTAACAATAAGGTACTGTATGAATTAAAGTTTTTCTTATCCGCTCCTGGTGCAGCCTAATATTTTCAGCAGGTTTTGGTAACTTGGTATGTAACGCTCTTTTGACGTATCATGAATGCAGTCAGAGCTGATGCATGGATAATACACTTCTGTTGTGCGGGCTGGTTGTAACATTACTCCCTTGAACATACAGTATTCAGTCAATCCTCTATGCTGCATTCACGAATTAGGGTAAAAAGGCACATGTACTAGCTCGTCTACAGGTAGAGGGACTAGTGTGCAACTGCTTAAACTCTCAAAGTAAATATAGACTTCCCCCTCCTCCACCATCGATAACAGCTCACTCCTAACTGTCACTATCATGCATTCAGGAGCCAGTAGTTAGCTAAAAAGGCAAAAATGGAGTCAAAATTAATCAAACCACAGGGTCGATAATTGATACATACTTTTCTAATGCTCTGAAAAAGCCACCCACACTCCCCTATTCAGATCCTCGATGTTTGTTACTACCTCCTGAATGTACACTAGCCTATACAGAAAACTACTTTTGCTTATGCAATGTGAATGTGGTATTAAATGAGGCCAACCAAGATTTACAACATTACAGCAAAGTATTAATAAAAATCCGTAAGTTTGCTTGATACATAGCTTACATTGAAAAAAAAAGACTGGTTTAGCAAGAGCAGTAGTCAGTCAAAGGGAAGTGCAGAATGATTGTGTTTTTTGGTTGACCTACTTTTGTCCCCCCCCCCCCAATAAATATCAAGGAAATCTGATTAATATAGCACATTAAGATTTTCTACCTCCTTTTAACATATTTCATCATTCCGTAAAAGTACGTCATCCTTCACTTCAGTCTACAAATCAACATACCACACACAACAGACAGACTTCTATGCACACAGGTACCATTGACCTTTGACTCTTTAGCCAGCTCTAACATACATCAAGTGTCAAATCAAAACAATCTACTTCTTAGCACTCAAATCGACAGAAATTTCCTCCCCGGAGATCTGAAATTTCAGGCTGTATAGGCATATGGGTTTTTAATGTGAAAGTGTGGTTTACTTTCAGAACATACTGTAGATGGGTTCATATATGGTGTTTTTGATGTATATTTTTTTCTATTTTCTGTATAGAGACGCACACTCATTTTCTAACACATTGAGTACTTATTCATACTGTAGGAGGTGGTATCGAAAGCACTCCTAGAAATTCTAAGACATATGGATCACATGGGTTCATATTGATCAACCGCATGATGAAAAAAAAGCTTATTTCTGACTACTAGGTACTCAAGGCGAACCAAAAAAAAAAAGAAGGAAAAATAGAAAATACTAGAAACTGAGAGAATTATCATATGTTGTGGGTAAATGCAGGGAGGGGAGCGCCATTGACTGAAGGCAAATGCTCTTTCCCTAGGCACACACAGGAATGAGGGGATGCATGGAAATTCTCTTAAAGAAATCAAATTATAATTAATATTTTATTTAAACAAGACTTATTTCAAAATTAATGTTTGATTAAACAAGTTAATGATTTGGAATTAATTTTTGGATAAACAAGTTGATAAACTTGATAACTTGACTACATAAAGTAAAAATTTGATTAAACAAATTGTAACGTGAGCAGAAATCACAACAAATTCTATGATACCCACTCACAGAGCGCGTGCGGTGAGTCAATGGGCATCGATGTTCTGTCAGCGCTTCCTTCATAAATGTGTTGTTGTGTGTGGAGGCCTTATCATTTATTGTGCTGGGATAGCGTACCTTCAGTGTGTACGGTAACAGGGGGCGTCTATTCAATTATTGTGTGCGGATGCTGTATTCAGTGCTGGGAGCCTCGATAATCATTTATTGTGCTGGAATAGCGTACGCACTTTCAGTGTGTGTAACAGGAGGCGTCTATTCAATTATTGTGTGCGGATGCTGTATTCAGTGCTGGGAGCCTTATCATTTATTGTGCTGGGATAACGTACCTTCAGTGTGTACGGTAACAGAGGCATCTATTCAACTATCGTGTATTCAAAGGTGCTACTGAGTTGTCATACATAACATAATCCTATTATCAATTTTGTCGATCTCAATTGCCTGTAAATTTACCTGATTGAGGAAATCAGAGGGAGGAAATTAAACCACAGAAATTGTAATTCTTGTGTTCTCTGTCCATTTTGGTCTTTTGCTTCACTGTTTATTTAAATTCATTGGCACAGCCTATCCAATTGGACTCGACGTAGACGGTGGGGTTACAAAATGAATAATTTGAGTAAAAATATAAATTTGAATCAAACAATTTGTTCGATCAAATAAGTTTTAAGCTGACTAAAGAAATTATAAATTTGATTACAGAAATAGTTAATTTGATTAAAAGTAACAATAATTGAAATTAATATTGGAGTACAGAAGTTAATCATGTGATTAAAGAAATTAGAAATTTAATTGCACAAATTAGTAATTTGAGAGAACAAATTCAAAATGGAAAAAAAAAATTGATTTGATTAGGGAAAGTTTTAATTTGAATAATTAACAACTTGAAACATTTGATTGAAAACATAACAATTTCATTAAACATAAATATTTTGTATGGAGAAGTTTTTATGTGTTCATTTTGCCTCGTTTGTTTATTTTGTGTGTTTTATAACTAGGGAGATTTTCAAGAGATTGAAATGAAAGCCTGTTGAACTGAACTGAACATGTAGCTCACCAACAGAAAGTCCTTATGTAACAACCATCGTGATTGGTTCCATGTTTTCCAACCAATCCCAACTCGCGATACGGTCAATACATGTTTTGTGTGTAAAAAAAGAACAAACGCTATCGCCTGTACTGAAGTCAATGGAACTTCCACATTGGTTTTGTGTTGATACCTTCACAGGCACCTTCCGCGCGCCAGTTTTCTCAAGCGTTTTGTTAGGCCCGTCTAAAAAGAAAGGAGAGAGTTGATCATCCCCGCCCGCATTCTTTATTTGCCGACGCATCTGTTTCGTTTTAATTTTTGAAAATTGCGTCCTTTGGTTTCACATTTTTCAGGGATATTTGAAAATAATAAGTCAACGTACCAAATGTATCAGATTCTGCAAATTTCTTGAGCAAACGAAATCAACCTTGATCGTCACGATCGTTTCAAAACTTTCAGATTTTTTATTCCAACATAGTTGTTTCAATAACATATGGGGCTACAATAGTGACGGAAACAAAAACAGACGGCCATTTTGAACGAAAAATAAAAACACCCTGCATCCCCTCTTTTAGGAAGTCCATCCTTTTTTACATATTTTTTATAATATTTAGACTTTTTTAAAATATTTTTTAGATTGTAAAAATGGTGGGTCCAGTTTGGGGTACTGGTAAGCTGAGACTAGGTCGTATTCAGTTTCCCTATTGACAGAAAATCTAGTCGTCTATATCTTTGTCTATCATAGATAGGTTGGCAGTAACATGCAGTAGTTTTGTTGAAGATGTTTGTAGTCTCGGGATTTTTTTTAGTCGCCTATTGCGACCTTGGCTACCGGAATTGCATTGGGTGATTTTTATCAATTACACAATTCCTAATAATCGCAGGCTGAGACGTACGTGCAGTTTGCGCAATAAATTAATAACTAACATCGTTAGATTTTAAAGAAAAATTTCAGAGCTTACCTCGGGGCTCGGGCTCCACTTGGTTCAGACTTGTAAGTGATTTCTTGCTTGTCTTGCTGAAATTGTAGTAGTTTAACTTGCAGTATTTGCTCCAGTCCACATCTGTACGTGAGGCGGACTTAGCTATAATTCGTGGATGATTCTTCTCATTCAAAACTGACACGATGATAACAATGAAGTTCGTAAAGTTGCCTCACGGTGAGATGTAACGGCAAAGCATGCATCGAATAATACGTGATATACTGTGTGAGCAAGTGTGTGCACAATGGTACATACATGTACAGATGCTAACACTAGCTCTGTACGTACTGCATATACTGAGTAACTGCTAACCACATTTATGAGTCACGATTTCTTTGAAATTGGCGGGCTGTTAGAATTTGCACTGATTTCTTTGTTCTTCAGATAGGGGATACATTTGTTCAGTTATGTTGCCATGGCAAGTTCTTGCTGTTACGTTCTTGCAAAAGGCAAAATTGGATCCATTTAAACACATACATAGCACGGGCATGGAGCTTGATATAGGGTAGTAGAAGCTCCTGGAGTACACAGACATTATTGTGTAGAGTTTGAAGTTGGTGGAGGCAGAGCTGTGTCCGGCACATGTGTACTACTAGATCCACATGGTCGGGGCAGAAATGGGTGGGTGGTGGGAAAGAGGGAGATACAGCGGTACGGGGGGGGGGGGTAGAGGAGAGATCAAAGGGAGGGGCTGACTGTTGGAATTAATGTAGGATGAGGGCCCGTATAGGGGACTTAGGGGATCAGGTGTACAGGAGATGTAAGAATTGAAGGTGATCGATATGATCAATTTGATAAGGAGTTGTAGGCCTGTAAATGCAGGGCCAAAGAAATATATAACAACAACATCTGGGCCTAGCTTTTATTGCCAAGTGATTTTCATTTTTGGAACTGATTGAACTATTTTTGAAATATATGAGCTGGGCCACACAATACTTTCATGGGTGTGCCCAGGTTATTTTAATACGATACCCATATTGGAATTAAGCCACATTGAACCCATACCTGATCTTTTCCCCATATTGTTGAGACAGTCCACAGAAAACCTGTATGGGTTTGCCCAGGTAAGTCTGATATGATACCCATATTGGTTAACCCATATTGTACCCACATAGGTACCCCATGTTTACCCCATATAAAGCCCGTATGGGCGGGACCACATAATACCTTTGTGGGTTTGCCCAGGTTATTCTAATATGATACCCATATGGGTTAACCCATATTACACCCACATGTGGTATCCCGTGTTTACCCCATATAAAGCCCATATGGGCTGGACCACATAAGCCCATGTGGGTATGCCCATATTATTCTAATGTGATACCCATATGGGTTAACCCATATTGCACCCACATGGTTCAACCAATGTTTACCCCATATAAAGCCCATATGGGTTTCACCACATAATACCCATATGGGTATGCCCAGGTTATTCTAATATGATACCCATATGGGTTTACCCATATTGTACCCATATGGGGGTACCCCATGTTTACCCCATATAAAACCCACATGAATGAGCCCATATACTCTTCATATGGGACAGCCCAGTGTAATCCCACGTGACACCCACATGGGTTAGCCCATATTGTGCCCATATACACTGGCCCAGATGGTGCCTATGTGGGACCCATATGGGTCAGCCCTTGTAATTATTCTTGTAGGGTTTCCCATATTCAGCCCATAAGGGCCCCATATGGGTATATGGGTATTCCCAGATGGCCCAGGTAAATCCCACGTGGGCCCCATATGGGAATGCTACCAGGGAATGACACACCCGATTAAGCGTTAGTTACATGCAGTACTCTGTCTGTTCAACCTTTTTCGTAAATCTGAACAAGTAAAGTTTACCACACGTGAACAGAAAGGAGAATATGAGATGATTTCTTACATTCAACCCCCCACCATTTATCCCCCCAAGTGGTAATTCAACATACAGTACTCAGTTCTCTGGTGAAAACTTTTTCCATCCATTGTTCTTAAAATAACACAGGAGTTTAAAGCTACAGTACATGTACAATAGGTCTGAAAATGGATGGAGCATTTTTGTATCACTTAGATTTGACCCAAAGTGCACCTAGAGTAAGATTGGTTGAGTGGATTTCTATACATTTTGGACATTTATATAATTAGTTTCTGCAGACTTTAGAGATTATGAAATTGCCCATAAATCCTCTAATGAAAAACCATCCATTTTTCTTGAAATGATGAAAAAGCCATGTTTCATGGAAACATCTTTCAAACTAAGCTGCCAAAAGACAAACTAATGAATGATACTCCACAACAGAGAGATAGTAGATACAGCACTCCATTGAAAATCAACCAAATACCTGCAGGTCCATGTACAGATTATGGTCTAATGATTTTGGTCCCTGTGATGGTGGGGCAGAATTTTGTGTGGGGAACCTGACCTATGTATGGGAATTTCACAACTTACACAGAGATTGACTGCCTCAGGTAGAAATTACACACTTGGGCTGGCCCAGTAACTTTGGTCAATTACCTCTGCAATCTTAGCTGGGACATTGGTTACTCCATCAGCACACAAGAAGGTCTGTTTCTAGGATGTTTATAGGCTACATTCTATTTTGTGTTCTGCATGCTTTTAACTTAATCATGGTAAACTTTCTTAAAATTTCCTGACTTTCTGTGCAGAAATAAAACAACAACCTGATAAGAGAAGCAGAACTTTAAGCTAAAACAAAGAAAAGAAAACATGGCCAGGCTTAAGTGAGTGTTGACACAATTACAGTTAACTTAGAGCTTAGAATCGATTAAGTTTCACAACATTTTATCCCTGTGGGGAGAAGGCGAGCCATGATGTTTATTGCCTAATTGGCTGTGAACTGGAAAGATGTTATCACAGTGAAGGTCGTTGTGGTGAAAAAAAAAAAAATCTTGAACCAGGCCACTTGGGGACAGAATCACACTATGGCAGATTTACCGAACGACGTAAAAGTCATCATATTTTATCATCAAGGAGGTTGTATAACCTCCTTGTTATCTTATATACCCTCTTTTCAGAAACATTGGGGGGGGGGGGGGCATTGATCTCTTCTCTCTTGTCATGATAAGTATTCTGAACTAGACATCAACCAGGGTGCATTCCACGTAATGTGGACACCGAACTTATGCTGAGGGGTTACCGTTCATACGCCAAGGTTTTAGCATTCATGTGCCAACAAACACAGGGGCTACTGTATGTACCTCATAATGCAACATAACCTAACCTGCTGTGCGGTGATTGTGCTTCCAACTTGAATCACATGGTTACAACTGTTCTTTCCTATTTGGCAGGAGATAATCATATTTTGTGTTGGCCTTAATGTGTAGTGGGAAACATACCACAGCAGAAACGTTTGAAGCTGCGGCGGGTTTTGATCTGGAAGTAGTTTGAAGTACAAACTGTAGTGATTAGGCTAGGCCTTACAAGTTGTACCCCAAGGCTGAATTTTTCGTGCATGCATATGCTGGCATGCCCTGGTGAACAAGGTGAGGGTTGTAAATTGTGCTAGTTAAAATTGTGTCATCATGCACAGGCGGTCTCAAATGGCACACAATTTGCGTACCCTTGCTGTACTTTACTGTAAGTGATAATACTGTACCTTGGTTACCAAACTTGGTTGGCAAACCAGTTTTGGTGTAAGCACCGTCATATACTGTAGGCCTATTTATGCCAAGATCAGCAGGTACACTGTATACTGTATGTGCATTTAAAACATATGGTACTTGAGATTCAACTTTGACCCCCTTAGCTAATTGCAAGGTACTGTAAGGCTTCTTTGCCATAATTTGAAATGTAATTCAGTGAAGTTAACTGAAAATACATTCAAAATCACCACAAAATCATTCATAACTGACCAATGTTCTCACCAGCTGCTATGTACTGTAGCCCACACAATGTAGCCATAATACTGATCAGTAAACACAAGAATAGTCTAAGCTACCGTATGATGTTCTACTGATTTTGATTGAGAATAACATGAATGTGCTTATTAATTTTTTTACTAGACATAACTTTGTGATGAGTATCAAGCCTGTAGCCAGCCCATGTGGAGGGGTGGGTCTTTTTCCACGATGCGGATCTTTTTCCAAATATGCAGGCGGCTGGCGCATGCTGTAAGCATGCAGTTGCTAGGGTTCCGGGACATTTTCCGAGGAAATTTTGAGATCTGCAGATTTACCGCAACGTCGAGGATTTTAAAGGACTACTGTACAAGAGACCTTCTGTCGTAGACAATTTCCATAAATAGTAGACAGTCCAGGGGCGTAGCCAGGAATATGCCAAGGGGGGTGCGAACTCGTGAAGACTATCGAAGCGGAGCGCCACCATCGGTTAAGGTAGAGTGTCCTAGAAAATTTTGAATTTTTACAAACCCCCCAGATGGCCAGAAATAGCCCTTCCCAGGTCTTTCAGTTGCATGAACCCAGCCTTGAAATACAGATCTCATGTCTACAATTTCTCAATTACTGAGAAAACAATTAGTCTTGTAAAATGGTGCAATGCCGAAATGAGCATTCAAAGAAACGTTTGGCTCTACAAACCACTCAGTAGAAGACGGCCCTTCGTGGGTGTTTTACATGCAAACATACAGGCTCCCAACCCTGCATTCCACCCTGCCACATAAATTTAGGGAAGTATGTGGCAATTGCTATTTAGCGATGTTGCGGGAAAAAGCGAAAATGAGATCAAGCAGGGTCACCCTTTTTGCCCTCCTTTCCCTGGCTGTGCCTATGCTCCTGGCTATTTCTGGCAAAAGCCTTAAAAAAAAAAAAAACACAATATGGCGGAGGGTGGGTGGTTGCCTCATTCGCCCCCTCCTTGGCTAAACAGCCTGAGTAGACACTCTTTGGTAGTCGTGGCGGCTTGAACAGGGCTTAAAGTGTACCGACTGCACCTGACTACAATTGAACATATTTAGTCATGCCCGGCGACGTCTTACGACACAACTGAACTCTAGTTGTGGAACTGGTCACACCGCCACACGTTTTTGAGCTTATTATCTCGTCACCCCACATAGTATATATGTGGTGATGACATATTGTAGTCAGTTTGGGCCTGTATACATTTTATGACATAAGTGGAAAGGTTTTATCTTCCTGCTAAAAGTGAATGGAAATTCGGCCTCAATAAGTCACGATAAAAAATATTTCATAGTATAGCTGAGCCTTCAAACACCGGGCTGGAAAAATGGACCACCTTCAAGTTGGGGTGGGTCGTTGGAATGCTCCGACCCCCTTGCCAACGGGCCTGAGTATTCTATACCTTCTACATGAACCAGGCTGTTGTACTGTTATCTACGTTAATCTTAATTGAGTTAGCTGCAGAGTGAAATGCTTTGTTGCTGTAGTTTGAAGACACCAGACAATACAGCAAAGCAAATTTATGCACATGTCAATTCAATAATGTATGTGATTCATATTGCTGTGAATTTGTATAAAACATTTGACAAGTATACTTAGGATGACTGATGAGATGCATTTACGTTCAATTTTATGTTCATTACACAGACGCCAAAGGTGGGACGGATGTCTTTGAAATGAACCCACCATTTGCCACTAACACGGTCAAGTACTGCACTATGTGAAGGTCTGTAATCTGCAGACATTAAGTAACCATTGCAACTTGTACTGTAATAATATAGACAAAATTCAGAGTTAATTATTTCTACAGTAATAATTACATCCAGTTCAGTCTGCAGTTGGCATGTGAAAACTTTACTTTTGTGTCTCAATAATAAAATGTAACATTCAAGATCAACTATTACAAAGAACAGTGAACATCATTAAGTCACCTCACACGCATGTTGTTTACATGTTAATGTTCCAGTATGTATATACCAACACAATGGCAACATCAAATAAAGAATCACATTTTTGTTTTGTACCCAAATGTCCCACTTACATTGCCCAATATTGTGGTCTTACACTTACCATACCCTCAGGCCTTTCCTGTTCTGCCATCTGCTATTAGCTAAGGTTGCCAAATTTACAATTTTCTCCCAACACTTGAGACAGGACTCAGCAATCTTGGGTCCAAGCTGTGCTCATTTTCATTACATTGAAGGTACAGTACAGTAAATATTGTTATGTAAGCTACCATTGCCTCATATTGAAAACCCCAAAAGTTTTGAATCAACCTTAGACTACAGATACGATAAAATTACAGCTCTCTCTGTATGTCTTCTTTATTATGTTAAGAGTCAAAATGACTGCAACCAAAATTAACGTCATTTAATTGTTTTAGTATAATTGACGTCACACACATTCCTCCAGTATGTGACCCAGCCATGCAGATGCACAACCAAGGTGTATGTACCTGTCTGTTTTAAACGTCATTGGTTTGCTGAAGTTTTAGACCATTCATATGCTTGTGATTCCTCCCATGTTTGTTCCAATAAGCTTAGGTATTAATTTAATTAACTTGAACAGAATAGTGTTAACATGTTAGTATAGCTACAGTATTATCATTAATGTTGAAGGTAGTCACTCATCACATCAAGCAAGCTACATTTTGGACTAGTGGAAAGCAAATTCTCAATTGGTTCTGATGTTTGATTGACAGCAAGCTTGAAACAAGCAGAGTAGCTGATATTACACAGCATAGACATGGGCCCATTGTTTTGTGGAGGAATTTTATACAGTCTGTAGAGGGGCAAGTTGTAAGTGGTTTGGAAAATTGGAACTCTCTGGGGTGATGAGTCTCCGTCTTTAAGAGGTCTGTTGCAGTAACCCAAACATTTCAATATTCTAAAACATATTCAAAAGATCATATCCTATGGCAAGTTGGCAACAGCATGAATTGATTTTGAAAGTTTACTGACATATAGTCTTATAATGTTAAGGCCAGGTCACACTAGTGCAGTTTAACATCTGATTCCACTTTCAACTAAAATAGCACAGCCTGAGCTGCTGTTTATATTAATGAATGCAAAATGTCAACTTCAAAATCAATTAACCTATTCGAGTCAACCACCACTGAGAGGAAACATGATACTATTCTATCCCGAACAGCTTTTACATATGATCAACTGTAATTGCCCTATTTTAGTTGCAAATTGAATTGCACGTTGAATCGTGCAAATGTGACCCGACCCTAATTATCATATACAATTAAGTGTATGATATGGTATGATTATGTTCGACTTATGCAGAAAGGACTGTGTCACAGGTCGAAGGTCTCATCACCCTACACCAGTTTGATATTATGTCAACTTTCTGCTGAATGTGAAACCAGTAGGCTAGTCTGTTAATAATGTGGCTGCTTTTCACACTTTATTTGATTTTGTTCACTGTAATGTTGATTACATATTTGTCTTCTTTGATGTAGATAATACTAACATATATCTTTTTATTTGTAGTTATTGTGATTTGGCTGCCAGAAATCCCTTTTGAAAGACATTAAGATTTTAATACTAGAGAAAAGCTATTCCTAGATTGATAACTGTGGGAATATTTGATGCTTAGGAATGTATTACAAATCTACTGATTTCTTTTGATACTAAATTGAGATTCTGGTTTTGAGTTTGTTTCGTGTCTTGTTATTTTGCAGGTTGTAAGATGGTGTTGTCCTGGTTCATTAACATCACCTGGTCTACTTTTTTGGTCCCTTGCGTCAGCAAAGGAACCTATGCAGTCAGGTTGGCGTGTGTGTGTGTGTGTGCATCTGTGACACTTGCTTAGGTATGCTGTGTAACTCAATAGGGGAAAGCCAGATGAAAGTCAAACTTGGTATGTAGGTTTGCCATATTGAGAAGGTGTGCCATATTGTTTTTGGTGGAGGTCAAAGGTCATCTGGGGAACTGGGGGCATAAGTCTTAAAACCTTGTTATGCTATGGATGCTCATGTGTTCCATCAGTCCCCCTCCAGCACATCATGGGAGTACTGCTTGAGTTAGCAGTTTCTTGATCAAAGGAAGAAGCAACAGTGTGCTGTTTGCAGTACTGTAGGTGGTCACACCAGACAAGTTTTGGCTGGATCAGTTTACCTCCTCGTGCGTGAGTGCAAATGTGTTCATTCATGTGTCTTTTCAATTAGTGAAGGGGGGGGGGGGGCAGGACACAATGAAATAAAATAAGTCAGTTGGTGTTCTTACCAGTTTAAACTAGACCCCAGGAGTTCCCTCCAGGACAAATACTGTCAGTTGGGTTGACTTTAAAGGGGTATAGCATAGATGTGATAAGCCTTATTGCAATTTGCAGAGATTCACAGCTGTTTGTGTATTGTAAAATGAATAAGATATTGCTGTATATTGCAGTTGTAAATCAACATCTTCAATTCATTGCATTAATTGAAATGACTTTTTTGATATTTATGAATTCAGGCATATCATTTTACAGTATGTGTATTTCAAGTACAAGGAGCCATAGTGCCCATAGGCTGTTGTGAAATCATGCAAAATACTTCTCCTCTTTCAGATTGTATGTAACACTGCTGATGGTTGGTCACATTAGTGCTATGGAAGTGGTTCCATGTGGGTGCATGTTTGTCATGTTTGGGGTTCAGTGTCTGAAATGGGACATTTTATAAAAGCATGAAATATGTTTCTCTCTCTACGGATTTTATGTGACAAAAGTGAGAGTTCATGGTCAGAAATGGACCATATGGGCTATCGTACAAAGTATATAATGCAATATGCTCCCTTTTACTTCATAATTTACATTATTAGCTCTCCATCTGAGTGTGAAAGGAACCACAGAGCCCTTTGGCTCTTGTTTGCAGGTGGTGTCTACTGTACATGTCAGTTTGTGAGATCTATGAGAGCTAGCACAGTCAAAAGAATCCTTCAAGATGATGGTAGATTGCTTCATTAGCAGTGGTCTACATGTTGTGTAGGCAATGTCTACTGTACATACTAGTTTGTCAGATCTCTGTGAGCTACAGTCTTGGAGAGAATACGTTGGAACACCCTGCTCCCCCTTTCAATGTTGGCTATAGGATTACTGTTTAAAGTGTACATTCACTCCTATAGTGTAACATTGGAAAGGGGCACGGGGTTCATGTTATCCGCTAACCTAAAATTGGGTTTGTATTTGCAACATATGACAAGGTTTCCCTACAATATTGTCCAAGATTGTTGTCTGACATTAACAGCTCACAGTCAAAACAATCCTTTATTTCCAGATAATGTTGGATTAGTTTACTAGCAGTGGTCTTCATGTTTGCAATTGAGGTCGTCTGTACGTATCACTTTGTCAGATCACTGTGAGCTAGTCTTACACTAACAGCTCACAGTGAAAACAATCCTTAGTTTCCAGAAGATGGTGGATTGGTTCATTAGCAGTTGTCTGCATGTTGTGCAGGTAATGTCTACTGTACATATCAGTTTGTCAGCTCTCTAAGAATTAGTCATACATCAACAGCTCACAGTCAAAACAATCCTTTGATTCATGTTTCACTGATGAAAGTTTACTTCTCTGAGATTATGTTAACATAGAAATAATAATATTATTTAGAGCATTTATAATACGCCATATATCAATGAACATAATCTGAGGCTCAGAATGAACATAGTGGAACAATTACAAGAACATGAAAATTTCAAAAAAGCACTGGTCAGTTAAGTGAGGATTAATCATAAACAATTGCAAACAATTAAGTCTTTAGATTATTGGTTCCTTGCATCAGCAAAGGAACCTATGCAGTCAGGTTGGCGTGTGTGTGTGTGTGTGCGTGTGTGCATCTGTGACACTTGCTTAGGTCTGCTCTAACTCAATAGGGGAAAGCCAGATGAAAGTCAAACTTGGTTTGTAGGCTTGCCATGTCCAGAAGGTGTTCTCTATTGTTTTTGTTGGAGGTCAAAGGTCTTCTGGGGGACTGGGGAAAAAGTCTGTTTTGCTTTATGCTGTAACTCAATAGGTGAAAGCCAGATGAAACTTAAACTTGGTGTGTAGGTTCCCCATATTTAGAAGGTGTTGTTACTGCTTTTGCTGGAGGTCAAAGGTCATCTGGGGGAACTGGGGCAAAAAGTCTGTTTTGCTTGGGTAAGCTGTAAGTCAATAGTTGAATGTCAGATGAAATTTAAACTTTAGTACTGTATGTAGGTTTGCCATATTGAGAAGGTGTGCCCTATTGTTTTTGGTGGAGGTCGAAGGTCATCTAGGGGAACAGGGGGCAAAGTCTGAAAACCTTCTTATGCTATGGATGCTCATGTGTTCCATCAGTCCCCCTCCAGCGGATCATGGAAGCTTGAGTTAGCAGTTTCATGAACAAATGAAGAAGCAGCAGTGCTGTTTGAAGTAGTGTAGGTGGTCCCACCAGACAAGTTTTGGCTGGATCAGTTTACGTCCTCGTGTTTGAGTGCTGATGTGTGCATTCATGTAAATGTCTTTCAATTAGTGAGGTGGACAGGACATAATGAAAGAAAATAAGTCAGTTTTTGTTCGTACCAGTAGAAACTAGACCCCAGGAGTTCCCTCCAGGGCAAATACTGTCAGTTGGGTAGACTTTAAAGGGGCATGGCATAGATGTGATAAGCCTTATTACAATTTGCAGAACCCCTTCGTTTGGGCTTTAAATGAGAGATTCACAGCTGTTTGTGCTTTGTGAAATGAATGGGATATTGCTGTATATTGCAGGAATCAACATCTTTAATTAATTGCATTAATTAAAGTGGCTTTTTTATATTTATGAACTCAGGCATATCATTTTGTAGTATGTATATTTCAAGTACAAGGAACCATAGAACCCGTGTTGTGAAATCATGCGAAATACTTCTCTTTCAGATTGTATGTAACGCTGTTGATGGTTGGTCACACTAGTGCTTTGGAAGTGGTTCCATGTGGGTGCGTGTTTGTCATGTTTGGGGTCCAATGTCTGAAATGGGCCATTTTATAAAGGCATGAAATATGTTTCTCTCTACAGATTTTACGCTAGTTCCAGAGTTTAGGATTAGTAACAGAAAAAGCTTTATTGCCTGCAGTTGTGGACATATCATTCTTGTTTTTTAGGCATGTGACAGGAAGATGAGTCATTTTTGTAATCTGTTATCACAAGTTTGGATTCCTGTTGACAAAGAGTTGCTACTGTACCTGCTCAAGGTAACCGGGTTACATTGATATTCATGGACAGATTTTGATTGTCTCTACTCTGAAATAAGTTTGTGATTTCAAAATCGGAAGAACAAAATGTGCTGTCATGTTCCACATTGGTAGGTTCTAGTCTGTGTATGGCTCAAGGTGTTTAAAATAGTGATGTCGTAATGCATATTCATTACTAGGAGGGGCTTAATTATTACTATGAAATTTTTGATACAACCCAATGAGCCTCTTTAAGTGGAAAATTAAGACAATGGAAGGTCAGTGTAGGTCGTATGATGAAACACTGTAAAGATAATCTCTTAAAAGTACATTTGTCTTGAATATTATTTGTAAAAAAACATTTCTTCAGTAGAGCTAAATAGAATGATGATGATAATAACTGGGCTTTGTCATCATCTCAATGAATGAAGATTAATATAGACTGTAATGCTCTATCACATGAACATGTCCGTGATGCCCTACCTTGTAAACACGATATCTCTAGAAGGAAAGCTTGGACAGATCCCATATTTGGTATGCAGGTGTACCATATTTAGTAGAAGAACCCTACTGTTTTGGGTAGAGGTCATAAGAGGTCAACAGGGGTTTCCCCAGTAGAACTAAACTGAATGATGATGACAGTAACTGGGCTTTGTCATCATCTCAATGCATGAAGATTAATCACACAAACAAATGAAAACAGTATTTGGTTTTGGGGGAGTCCAGGATTGTTTAAGTTTTTTATGATCATTGGACCAAAGTTTGGGATGCAGTAAGTTGGACCATAAAATTGCACCTTGGATTGACTGTATTTGGTTGCATTTTTCAACTACCATGTTGTCCTGAAATTGCATTGAGGTCATAGGTCACCAAGGGTCAACTTGTGTCACATGATCAGCTATGTGGATTACAATGCACTCTTGAATCTAGTTTGTAATTTTTGTTCCATTTCTACCACAGAGGTACTTCACCACAATGAGAATCCATCTGTTCTGACAGACAGCTACCTGGACATGAAATGTCAGTGGCAAGCAACACAAGAGTACACAACCACTACCAAAAAGATAAACGTTCACTTCAATGGAGGTAAGTTCAACCTGAGCAATATTAACATTGTCATGTGTCGCCCTCTATTACCTCTTCTCAATGTACTCTCTATACTTGATCATGATAAAGTCAAAATCTGTTGACAAATAGCTTACTGCGACTAGTGAGTATACATATTACTTACCAGTAGTGCATGTGTTTATGTACCTGGAATTCGGGTGTCCATGGAAATGTAACAAAAGAATAACTAGTAATATCTGGCTATAATATCTTCTTTAAAGTTCTTTGGATGTATTTTTTTTCCTTCTCTCATTTAACAAGAATTGCATAGTGGAAACTACATTACTTGCATAACATGTATGAAGTTTAAAGAGGTAGACTAGCAATAGTGCTACCATGAATTTAGTTAAGAATTGGTGTGAACATGAAAATATTAAAAATGAAAATACATTGACTTTTCAGTCTTGTGTTGTTTGTGTTCTTTTGTAATGTTGATGGTAATTATCAACCACACCAAACATTAAAGTAATTAGGAAGTAGTGCACATACTGTAGAATGTATCATGTTGACAGTTATTTGACAATCACATACACACACTCTCTAAAATGTCCATATATATATAAACAACCAAATAATGTGATTGTTTTTAATACATACCCTGTCAGAGGAGACAACCCAATATTTTCTTGTTAGGATCTGGAAGCAATGTAGCTTTCACTCTCTATCCATAAAAATGATTTCAGGTGCCTTTTATGATAGCTTCCTTTTATCAGTCTAGCGTCCTTAACTTACATTTCATTTGAAAGGTGTTTTTCGCATCCTTGCTGTCACACAATGCAATGAGCTTGAAGAGAGTGTAACAGCTTAATGTAATGTAGTAACAGTGAAATGATAAGTAAAATGACAGGGTCATTCCAAATGAAGTCTTGAAATAGCTTCTCAGGCTACCTCTCAGATTTAACTGTTTTCATATGTAGTGGTTGGTATTTTAAGAGCAAAACCCAAAATGTCAACATTCTTGGCTTTATACTTGTGACTATTCAAAGTTGGTTGATACACCCTCCATTTGCAGTCTGGTGAATATCCATCCTCTGTATACGTCACTTCCCACAATGTTCCTACTGTAATATGATCACGGAAATAACTATTTAGACCTAGCTGTTTCTCCTTAGACCTAGTTTTGGCTTCACATTAGTGAAGTAAGAAAGGAAAGTCTGAAAATATGGATTTCCTGATGTTACTGATTCACTCTATGTGGAGCCATACCTGAGATGTTAGTAAGTTGGATTTAACATTTTTCTTCAGAGGTTACATTGCACCACTAAACACAGAGCTGTATAGCCTATTTGAAAGAGATAGTTGTGGCAGTAGAGTATTAATTACAATTCATTTCCAACATAGTATTCATACAGTACATAGGTGGTTTATAATAAGTCGCTCTCATTTTATAATGATAATTGAGTTCCAATGATATATTCATGACACAGTATTATTATAGTTTTAGTGATAATTAATGAATGTTTGTTTTGTCATCATAGGAACTGATCATGTCTGTCCCCATAGTCGCCTGCATATTACTGATCATGTCTGTTCTTATAGTCTCACTTTTGCAACTGATCATGTCTGTCCTCATAGTCTTACTTATGTAAATGATCATGTCTGCCCCCTAGTTTCTCTTATGTTACAGATCATATCTTCCCTCATAGTCTCACTTAATATGTTAATCGATCATGTCTAGCCTCATAGTCTCACTTACATAATGTCTGTCCACATAGTCTCACTTACACTGATCATGTCTGTCATGTTCTCAGTCATTTTATTGATCATGTCTGTCCTTAAAGAATCCTTTCATGTTTCTGGGCATGTCTGTCTTGATAGTCTCTTTTTTGCTACTGATCATGTCTGTTTTTATATCCTCAATTATGTTACTGATCATGTCTGTCCTTATAGTCTCACTTATGTAACTGTTCATGTCTGTCCTTATAGCTTCACTTATGTTACTGATCTCATCTGTCCTTATAGTTTCACTTACAGTATGCTACTGATCATGTCTGTCCCCATAGTTGCCTGTATGTAACTGATCATGTCTGTCCTCATAGTCTCACTTATACTGATCTTGAATGTTGTTCTCATAGTCTCACTTATAGTAATATGTTCCTGATCATGTCTGTCCTCACAGTCACACTTATGCATACCTTTAATTCTAAGGCATGCGAGTGTGATCTTACACCATCACTCACCCCAAATCACTGTAAGGATACTGAATTTTTACACACTGCTAGATAAGAATGGGAACTAACTTAATCTATTACACTTTAATAAAATAGCACACCTACCACACTCCATAACTTTCTGAGAAGTGTGATTTGTAGCACGCATGGAAACTATAAAACTTAAGGCCTGCCTATGTTACTGATCATGACTGTCTTCGTAGTTTCACTTAATATGTTACTGATCATGTCTGTCCTCATGGTCTCCCTCCATAGGTATCCCTCCTTTGAAGATGTGGATGAATCTAAGCTTAGGCTCAGGAGAAGATGAGTACTAGTACAGCTTCAGAACTTCAGGTATCATTCACAAAAGAGGATTGTGAAATATATCTACACTCATCATCAGTAGACCATTTGGTATGTACACTCATTATCAGCAGCCTACCTGGTATGTACACTCATTGTCAGTGGACTACCTGGTATGTACACTCATTATCAGTAGACTACCAGGTATGTATACTCATTATCAGGGGAATACCTTTTATTTGTCAAGATCAGTACAACCACTGATAAAGATTGGTTACTCTAAAGGTGAGTCTCCAAACCGGTCATATGGCTTGTAGTAGTTTGCTTGCTATAAGGGTCAGTGTTACATATTATAAAGTATGTCATAAGCCACATTGGTCAATGTTTCATATAAACTAAAATGACAACAACAATTTATTACAATTTTTAGTGTTCTTCTGAGTAAGTTTGACTCAGTTTTATGTTTTATTTAATTATTGCTTCAAATTATTCATTTCTTGTCCTGGGTGCAGGTCCAGGGGGAACAGGAGACATGTTCCCCTCTTTTTGAGGTGGGTGTATAGAGTAAAACAAAGTAACCCCCACTTTTGGGTCCAAGAAAAATAAAAATGTCCCTTCGATATTCTCATCAAAAGCTGATGGGAGGAACGTAAGGAATCATGTTGCATTGGCAAAGCATTTTGAAGACTGTTGCGGGAAATGATCAAATATGTAGAAATTCACATATTGTAACAACCATGTTATACTGTAACACTTTACTTTGTCATAATAAGATCATGGAATCACAGCATTCTGAAAATGCTATCTTCAGTTAGTCTCCCTAAACTATGTGCTCACACTCAGGTCACTGCATCACGCATTGGTCTATGGTATATGGATTAGCACTCTACTGTGCATACTCAAGCCAAAAGGTATTAAGCAGAAAGAAGTCAGCCAAAGGAGGAAACAATATCTTAATGTTGGAGGTGTTACAGAGCTCCTCCTCTCCCCCATCATCATTTTAAAAGGGATTGGCATGCCTGTCTCTTATTGATATCTAATCAAGTGATGCTGTGGTCGTGTCATGGTTATTATTTCCCTTGTATTGTTCTAATAATCTGTGTTTTGACTCTCTACAGATTTGATGAAAGAATAGCTTAATCTCAGAACTAAACCTCCTCATGGAATCCTGTTTTGCAATGAGCAAAGACAATATATCAAGCTAAGAAGTTACTCTGGCTGTTCATACCGCGGAGGTCAACTGTCTGTCTGTTACCGTACATATATCGGAGGTTCTGGTTACTCATACCTCAAATGCCAACTGTCTGTAACATCTTGAGTCATCAGGAGGTACTGGCTACTCATACCTCAGAGGGCAACTGTCTGTTACATCTCATTAAGAGGTACTGTATAGATTGATGCACTAGGTTTAATTACACAACATGTAAGTATTGTTTTTGATGATGAGCTGCCTATATCAAGTGCAAGAACCCTATTGATCTGGCAGATATCCAAGGTCATCTGTAGTCACCAGAGGTGAAAGAAATGGAAACTTGGTTTACATAGTATCTCCTGGTAGGAATCATGGAAACTTCTTACACCTGGCATGTGAATGTGATATATCAAGGTAGAAGAAGAACTCTAATGTTTTTGTGGAGGTCGAAGGTCATTTCAGGTCACCAGAAGTCCAAGAAAGAAAAATTTTTCAACATGATATCTCAAGGTAGAAATCATGAAAACTTTTGATACTAGCAAGTGAATGATTTATGTCCACTGAAAGAAATTATCGTTCGTTTTTCTTTTTTGGGGGGGGTTCCCTTTTAGGACAAAGGTATATTATGTTACCAGAGGGCAAACACTAAACACATGATATTTCAAAATAAGTATCATGGCAAGGTTTGATATTAGTGCCAATGCTCAACAATTATTTCACCCTTTTGGTTGCCATCCCCATTTATTCTTGGTGACCATTTTCAATTTTCCACATATTTGGTCGCCAAAATTGCCATGCTTTTCTCCAGGAAAGAAATAGTTATTTCAGACTGGAATAGGAGTAACAATGATTCATACTTCGAGTGTAGGCTGTGTTATTGTGTTCCCTGTCTTTGTGTTAAGAATGAGGTCACTTTTGTTTCTACTCCATAAAAAAAAAATGTTTGTAGACAATGATTACCTGTTACAAACCCGAAGGACACATAGAACAGTTGATAGTGAGATATGGGAGCTGACAAGAAAACAGTTTCAAACTCCAACTCCCCACAGATGTTGAGCTGATAAATATTCATGAACTGAAAATTTAGGAAAATCTGTTGCCCTTACAGGTTAACTCCATTGCCTCCTGTTTAACCATTTACTTCTATTTCATACTCAGGTATTTCTCTTGGTGTTAATAGAACATTACACAATATTTTCAGGATCTGAAGTATCATAGAAATAATCATTGTTTCATCTCGTTTTTATTTGAGTGAGTGGGAGAATGGGAATAAAAAGTTGGAGAATCTTATATCCTGGCCATTATGTTAACAAGGTAGACCATACCCCTCAGTATAGGGGAGAACTTAACATGCAACATACAAAGTTGAGTTTCAATTACTTATTTTTCTTAAAATGTTTTGAACAAAATCCAAAACTTCAGGAGCTACCACCAGGGAAAATGTATAATATGATTAGCACTTGAATACCACACAAGAACTGCAAATGTTCACCTGCACTGTTTTCCATTGAACAGGATGCGTGTTCAGTAGATCCACACAGGTGTAGCCTACTGCACGTGAAATCTGATAGTACAAATTCATATGACCTGTAGGTATCAGTTAAAGTGATTGCATGTGTACTGAAAAACCAGAAAGATAAGATTATGGTTGATCCTAACTTTTTCTTTATTTGTAAATGTACACGAGAGGTTGTACATGAACGGACTATGTCTTTCAATGAAGGAAAATGACAGTAACTACTTCGAAAAGCAACAGGATTGGCATAAAAACAGTAAAAAACAGAAATCGTATTTTTAAATTAACGATTCTTACTATAACCGCCTACATAATGAATATGCAACAGTACAGGTCTCACTAGTGTATCAAAAACATACTACTAAGTCGTCGCTCCTTGGCAGGTATCGGGAATTGTAGCATTGTTGAAAGGAAACACTGTATCAACAAGAAACCTGCGAACTGAACACAACCTTGCCCACGGCGTCAGAGATCCTGAGTTGTTAACTGAATATTCGATACTAGTATACTTCCCATTGGCTTGCTCAAAGAAGCACAACGTTGATTTGAATGAAAACTGTCAACCACTACATTATCGTTTGCTACACTTATTGTCGTTATGTTAGAAGAATTTGAAATCATATGGCAAAATTAACCAACTGAAACCTATTTATTTTCCCAGACTGTCTGAATGGGTGTAATTAAAAGCCTTACCAAACTTTTGGAGATGAAATTTCAATGTTTTTACTTTTTGCCTATGCATGTAATCACTTTAAGATATTTCTATGAAGTATTTCCCCAAAAAGATCTGCCAAACCTGACTAGCATGACTCAGAGAACATTTAATCAAATAAAAGTGGTTGTCAGATCTTAACTGGGTCATAAAACCTGGATCTATTACAGTACATATTTATCAGAGTAATGTACTAGATCATCCCAATGCTGGTGACCTAATGCTGGTGACCCAAACTAGCACTACTTGCAAATTGTACGAGCTGTTAGATCCCATGCATGTTAAACCTACAATATTAATGAATTCGTCCACATAAACTTTGAGAGAAATTTAGTTAAAATGATTGAAATGTCAATTATGCTCTAGTGACAGTGCAAGGAGACAGCATGAGACAATTACTATGTAGCCTAATCAGAAGATCAGTGATGGAAAAAATTGTTCATTTCCTGGGAAAGGAGTCTATCTTTTCCAAAATTACTGATACTATTTCTCTACAAAGAGTAAATTTCCCTCAAATGTAGAACTTTCTCCACAGATACACAAATTTTCCTCTAAATATGCATGTTTTCCAGAAGAAGCCACCCAAAATTATCCACTCATGCAGGAGATGTACCCTGGGGAACTTGCAGCCCTCCCCCAGTGCATACATAAAGTCTTTGCTTGTAACATTGCAATTTTTAACAGACTATGTTGACAGATAAATGAAAGTACATGAGATATATCACTAATACTGTATTGGTTCGATAATTATTCTGGGCAGGCAAAGAAGTTTCATTGTAGTTTCTTTTCCTGATAGCCTTAAGTGTGGTTTACTGAATCCAAAATTAATTGTTGAAAGTGTGGCAAGTGAAATGATTTCTGTAATCTTTGATCATCAAGATAATGTGTAATTGCCATGGCAACATCAGTTTCAGAGCATAATAGAGCCAAAATGAAAGACCGTTAAATTGAAGCATGTGTCAACTTTGCTACTATCATCCATCACTGCCCTGCCAAGTCATTACAAAAGACTTCATTGGTTGTCTTCACTGCCATAATATGTTCAGTGTCAAATGGGTGCGATTCCCAAAGTTTGTTTACTATAAAGGTCAATCTTCAACCTGGTCATATAGCTTGCAGTAGTTTTTTTTTGCTAGAAGGGTCAGTGTTACTGTACATATTGTAAAGTATGTCATAAAGCCACATTGGTCTTGTTTCATATAAACTATAATGACAGCAATGATTTATTACAATTTTAAGTGTTTTTTTGAGTGAGTTTGACTCAGTTTTATGTCTTATTTAGTTTTTGCTTCAAATTATTCATTTGTTATCAAGGGTGCAGGTCCAGGGGGAACATGAGACATTCCCCTCTTTTTGAGGTTGGTGCATATAGTAAAACAAAGTAACCCCCACTTTTGGGTCAAAGGAAAATCAAAATGTCCCTTACATATTCTCATCAAAAGCTGATGGGAGGAACTTAAGGAATCATGTTGCATTGGCAAAGCATTTTGAAGACTGTTGTGGGAAATGATCAAATATGTAGTAATTCACATATTGTAACAACCATATTATACTGTAACACTTTACTTTGTTTTAATAAGATCATGGAATCACAGCATTCTGAAAATGCTATCTTCAGTTAGTCTCCCTAAACTATGTGCTCACACTCAGGTCACTGCATCACGCATTGGTCTATGGTATATGGATTAGCACTCTACTGTGCATACTCAAGCCAAAAGGTAAGCAGAAAGAAGTCAGCCAAAATGATGAAACAATATCTTAATGTTGGAGGCATCACAGATCTCTCCTCCCCCCTCCCCCATCCTCATTTTAAAAGGGATTGGCATGCCTGTCTCTTATTGATATCTAATCAAGTGATACTGTGGTTGTGTCATGGTCATTATTTCCCTTGTATTGTTCTAATAATCTGTGTTTTGACTCTCTACAGATTTGGTAAAAGAGTAGCTTAATCTCAGAACTAAACCTCATCGTGGAATCCTGTTTTGAAGTGAGCAAAGAAAATATATCAAGCCAAGAAGTTACTCTGGCTGTTCATACCTCAGAGAGCAACTGTCTGTTGCAGTACTATCATCAGCAGGTTCTGGCTACTCATACCTCAAGGACCAACATCTCATTAGGAGGTACTGTATAGATTGATGCAGTAGGTTTAATTGTACAACATGTAAGTAATGCTTTTGATGATTAGAAATCAGTCATGATTTGGTGTGTATGTGTGTGGGTGAGTTATGTGATGTTTGACCTGTTCACTTAGTTTGCTCACACAATATCTTGGTAAAGGTATGCGAATTTTTAAAGTTCTGATACTTGGTATATAGCTGCCCTATAACAAGTGCAAGAACCCTATTGATCTGGCAGATATCCAAGGTCATCAGCAGTCACCAGAGGTTAAAAAAATGGAAACTTTGTCAACATAGTATCTCCTGGTAGGAATCATGCAGACTTCTTATACCTGTCATGTATATGTAATAAATCAAGGTAGAACAAAAATTCTATTGTTTTTGTGGAGGTCAAAGGTCTTTTCAGGTCACAAGAGGTCCAAGAAAGAAAAAAAATGTCAACATGATATCTCAAGGTAGAAATCATGAAAACTTTTGATACTAGCATGTAAATGCTTCATATCTAGGAAAGAACTTATCCTTATTTTTTTTTAGGACAAAGGTAGATTAGCTTCCCGAGGGAAAACATTAAACACATGGTATTTCAAGATAAGTATCATGGCAAGGTTGATGGGCTGTTGAAGCAAATATAGGTCCATGATTGAAACACCACAGTGTGTGTTTCAGGTATTATAGAACTGGATGTTTTTTGTTTACACTCAAATGATCCTAGATAAATAAGTTTCAAATGTTATACTGTATACCTAAAATATGCTTCACAGTGTTAAATGTGTCGTAGCATTAGATCTATCAATATAAAAATGGGTGTGCGAATTATGACAGGATAATCTGTGCCTTAAATGGTTTTCTAATCAAGTATGCAATAGATTCAGCAATTGGCATTGTGCTTCTTGTAGAACAATGTTCACTAAAACAAAATAAAGAAAACCATGTGTACAGCAATTACTTTAATCTACAAATGTTAAAAGCAAACTTGGAACTTACCTATTCTATGTGTTTCAATTTATCTTATCCTGTTCGTACTTTGCCAGACTTTCAAGGGACATAATCAGACTATTAATATGGATAGACTTTGACAGGTACCGCTGTTAGTGTGAGCCTTGAAGAAACCATTTGATGTGAAATCCTACATTGTACCAACAAACCAGTTGAACACTCCAAATCACCATAGTAACACAGTAAGGTACAAATCTTCATATATACAATCTCTGATTGTACAGGGCACATACTCAACAGTTGACACATGTTACCAGCAGCAGGTCAGCAGTATGAAGTTCACTGTAGCTAGTATGGCATATATTGTACTGTCTATGACGTCATGGAGAGTGCGTCTGGCACACATCTCATCTTTTTTGAGAGCTGGTTCTTTCTTCCAATTTTTCTTGATCCACATTCAGTGATTTGCTCTACAACTGAGCTCATTGTGCTGAGCAAATCATGTAGATGGGAACAAAAGTTTTTTGTAAATTTTGGCCAGGCTATGGCTTAATGAGACAGGTATTTAAATTGTCAGTTGTGTATTTTATTGTTTGCAAATACAGGACTTGAGTAATTAGTCAAACTCCCACCGTTAGTTGTCCATGCAAGCATGATACTCGCTGCTTCTGTGTTTCATATACCTCTATATATGTTCCCTGTCCCTCTACAGAGACTACAGTATATAGACGCTCTGCACATACAGTACACATCACTGCAATGCCACACTACGGAGCAATAGTCTACGGTCGTACTGTTTATTAGGGAACTGCTGAAACGTTCCAAAATAATAATCTGGCGCTGGAGGAATCATGGACAGTATGTGGTTGTGATTTTCACATCTACATTTTCTAGTTGTAACTTGTAATGAATGTTGTAAATGTATTGCAGTTAGCACAGTCATACCATTGGCTTAGGTACATTTAGTTTCTTTATTTTAGTATTCCTCTTGATCATGTGATTTGCTATTCGCCATGGCAATATCTTTATTGTTCATGTTACTCTAGGTAATTATTCCCCTTGGTATACTCCATGGCAAGAGCTATTTTAGTTTTCTATTCATTTTATATTTTTACTGCAGTTTAGTTATTAACTCACTACAATGAATTCCTTGGATTAGTACCAGCTTACCTGATATCTGTTGCAGCCCGTGGCCTGGCATATTATCTTCAAGTTAAAATCATTCTTTCACAAACAAACAGTCCATGGTGTCTTCTATTTTGCTTATTTGTAACTCATGTAATTGATAATCAAATTATGTAAGACTGTTGAATACAAATCATCTTTCAAAATTTGTTCCACCTAAAATTACATACATTAAGTATTGTTGCATTTCAAGTAGTACTATCTATTTTCCTTTCAATCCTGCAATGTCTACAGAAATTGTAGGGTGGGGTGGGGTTGTTCCGATGATTTAACAACCTAAATGTCCACATGCTCTCATTAACTGAGAACTCAAATTTTCGTTGGTATTTGCATATCTTTTCACACTAGAGTAATTTGACAGTTAGGGCAATTTTTAATGTGTCATGTCCTTGTGATTGAAATATCAAGTACTCCTAGTAGTTTCTTAAATAGGAAAGAGTAAACCAAGCAGAATAGTACATATATCTAAACTATTGTAAGTAGTTAATTGATACAAATCTGTGTTTGATGTCAGATGATTTTTTAAACAGTGAACGATATAAAGTTGGTGCTTAATCACAGTCATCATTACAAACATATGCTTATTAAAATTCTACTTACATCATGACTTGATGCTATCTGTAGTAGCTGTATGGTAGATCTCTGTAGTAACTTGCTGTGATTCCTCTCAATAATAACACGTTTAGCACAGAGCTCTTGAACGGTCTGCTCGATATCATCAACTTTACCGGTCCTTTCAAGAATACAGAGGATGGCAAACTTCTCTCCATCTCTTGTATTCTTCAAATGGTCGATGATTTTCTTCCCGGCCTGAGGTCGTATTCCGCAAGCGAATCGATAAAGATACTGAAGATCAAACGGATCCAGGAATCGTAGCACTCTGGTTAGTTCAGATGAACCTGTAGCTTCAGTAACTACATCTATCAGGATATATGAAGCATACCATTCTTGGAATATTTTATGGTAGAACCTCACCATGGTAACGACCCGTCCATCTTTATCATAGACTCTTTCCTCTACTAACACACCTATTGCTAGGTAGTGAGCG
This sequence comes from Stichopus chloronotus, assembly GCA_021234535.1. Lineage (NCBI taxonomy): Eukaryota > Metazoa > Echinodermata > Holothuroidea > Aspidochirotida > Stichopodidae > Stichopus > Stichopus chloronotus. The sequence continues at coordinate 36,108,892 of CM037833.1, read as the reverse complement.
TAGAAGGCTTGATCAAGTCGTTTTAAGATGTCTTCCTTCTTCCACAATAGCTGTTGATTTTCTTGATTGAGTCCTTCAAAGGCTATCTCTGAGAGTTCTTCGTATTCTGTTTCATATTGAAGTATGTATGGATAAGTATTCCTGTCCTCTGATTTAATCTTATGATGTTCGTGGAAACATTTGATCATGTACATGAAGAAATCGGTCACGCTCTTAAACTTTTGAAAATCTTTCCTTTCATGAGTCATGTGAGCAAACATGACAAAGAAGAGAGGAACCTGACAGAGATCATCTAGGATGGGGTTGTCCTTTAAACCTCTTTTGATTTTATTGACTGCCTCTTCATTTCCTGGTTCCAGTCACAGCCTTTCGGATGTACTCATCTCGAGCTATCTCATCAAATCCTGTCAGTTTTATCCTCTGAGTCTTTGATTTGTCGTACTCCTTTGGAAGATACCTCGTCGTCAAGGTAACATCAATGTCTTTCATTGTCTGATACCTGATGATCTGTCCTACTTCATTTCCCGCGTCTTTGTCTCTATCCGGGTACTCGTCGTAACCGTCCAGTAAGATTTCAGTTGACTTAAAATGTTTCATTATTGCATTAATATCTCTTCTTTCGATTCTAGGTTCGTGTGACAAAAGAAACATTTTAATAGCTCTGTCAATATTTTGAAAGTTACCCATCTGTCTTAGTTTAAGTAAAATAAGATTATCCACACCATGGAGTGGTGAATCTGTAATTCCATTACACCAATCATAGGCCAACTGTAAGGTTAGTGTTGATTTACCGTATCCAGGCTCCCCCTCTATGATTCGTCTGTAAGTCTTATTCTTAGAAGCTGAAAATATATTTTTGTATGAGTTCAAACGTGCCCACGAGTTACCACTGAGTAATTGTTGCATACCGCCCTCCACAAATATTCTGTCCACACAATATAGTCTATCCCTGATGTAAGGGATTGGTTGTACAGCATCGTATTGCTCTTTATAAGTCTTCTTCAGAGCATCTGTGAAAAGTTTTTTCATTTCTGTAAAAGAAAACGAATATGAGTGAAGATATATAGTAACTGTTAAAGAAGTTATGCAATACAATGAGTGACATTATGTTATTACATCATAAAATAAAGTTTGTCATAATTGCCACATATTCATTTAATTTGGCAGGATTTATTTTAATTCGGCATACTAAACTTTGTGTTTAGTTAGTACTTTCCAAATAACACAGCAGTGATGGTCAGCCAGGGTCTTCAAATCTGGTCATTTCAATCACTGGAATCCCAATTTTCTGTTTCTTAAAGAAATTAACAAACTTGCTGCACTGTTGTACAATTTGCTAAACCTGATGACCTATATATGCAGTGCTACCAGACAATATGTAGGGATGTTGAAACATAGGACATATAGGCCTATCAAAGTGAAATCACTGGCTTGCTGTGTAATAAACTAACCTAACTTTATACTAAACATGCTGTACGTAATTTCATATCATAACACATTTACAATTTGAGTCCGAGAAGGTCATCATGAATAAATGAAAACATGAAAACGAGCATATAAAATGAATGTAATGTACGTACATAGCATGTCCATATACAGATACATGTAATTGCAATTAATGATTTTAAATATTAATACTAACCATCAATACTGACTGTTGAACCATCTGATAATGTAAACACTGATGGAGTCTCTCTTCTCGGTGTAGCACGAGCTTGGTCTCCACCGGGACCCTTCAAGTTTCCGCTTCTATTACCCATAATGCATTAACGATTCTAAATGGTGACCTATAAGCGAAATTAAAGATAAGGTTCAGGTTTACGTATGCTCATCATTAATGATATCAACAGCAGCATCTGGTTAACCTGATAATATCTGCATCTAGAGCCCACTACTTAGTTACACATTGTGAGATGTGTACCAACTTAACCAGAGCACTACCTGCCATGTAGTATGCTATGTTACAAATAACATAAACCAAATACTTGTCATAAATAACATCACTAATTTTATCTATCTGTTATGCTGACTGATGATGCTGTACTAATACATACACACATAGGAATGACTTGATAATTGTCTGTTTGATGGTCAGGTGCTCTTTGCAGAGTAGAGGGCAGTGTTTAATAAACCGTATGAGCGTACCGATCCAGACGTGACTAAGCATAAGTAATAATCCCTCCCCCCTCCCGTTATCTATTGTTATGACCGTTATTCATAGTGCACAGTTTCAATAGTTTCAAAGTTCATATCTATATCATGTATTATTTGCATTTAGTGCAATAGTGATAGCCTATGTCATATCAGTGCTGTTAAATAGGCAGAGTTATCTTATCACCTGACTCGGCAGTCCGCAGAGTATGATTTTAGCACGTATATCCTGCTTTGGTAATGCATATCGCTACACTGTGTGCACTGTTACTGATCAGTATATTCTATACTGTTTTGCATTTGCATTCGCGTAATTATACTGTTAAGCTTTTGTATCAAGTGCATTGACAATGTCAACCAAATCAAATTGATGCACTTCCCAAGAGAGACTATTGTCTTCAATAATGATATCATAACTATCAGTGTCACTGCTATCAATATTTAGCAGTCATTTTCAGTATAATATCACTACTAGTACCATTGTTACCATTAGGTACATATTACTCGTTTTAGAACAATCATTGTTACAAATGTCACTTTAATTATCAATTATGTTTACATTGTTAATCACAATCTCTACTACGACTGGGTACGATAATCACGTTATTAACGTAATCATTACGTCACAATGACCTCTATGATAATATCACATTCAGTGTTACTGCAGTTACTACTGCCACCATCACCAATGTCATTAATTAACATGTGAAACAATCACTACTGTCAGAATCACTCTCGGAACAATCACCACTGCAACAATCAACGTTAATAGTGCAGCAATCACTAACACCATAATCACCACTTCACTTCTATGGAAACCCCTAGTTCTGTTATAATTAATGAGAGCACAACTAGTGTTACTCTAATCTTTACTGCAACAACCACCACTGACACAATCATCCCTTGCAGCCATCAACTCTATCACGCTCACCACTGATACAACCAGTACTGTAATAATAACGCAAAAATGCACTACTACCGCAATTGGGCCTGTTACTACTTCCACAATCAATACTATCGCATTCCTCTCTGTTGCAATCGCTAACAATATTTACTACGTGAAACGATCACCATTGTCAGAATCCCTCTGCAACAATCACAATCAATATAAAAATTAATATAATTTGTAACCTATAAAGTCTGGTGAAGCTACTATAAATGACTTAGAATTGAAAAACTTAACAATTGTTACTACCACTTAACATAATTATTGTCACATCGCTGCAGTGGTCGGTTCTCGTTTTAATCGCTAATGGCACAGTTAGTACAACTACAAGCACCACTGCAACCATCACCACTGTCAGATTTACCCCTGAAACCATCAACACTACAACAATCATTACTACCACGTACTATTTATGTAATTCCTTCTTATAACTACTAATGGCTGCTGTAACTGTAATTGCCACTACAACAATTGTCATTGTCACAACCAACTCCAACCCTGCAACAATCACTAAACTTACTGTTACAATCATGGCTGCAACAATGAACACTGCAGTGATTACTACTACCAAAGACACTCCTGCCAAATCACCACTACGACAATCTCCTCCTTCTAATAGCTAACAGCACAATCAACGCCACAAAAAATACCAGGTGAAACAATTTCTCACAATCACCATGGCAACAATCACTACTATCACAATTAAGAACTACCACCGCAATCATCGCTGCCACTGAGTAATTACTACGGTAATCCAGTCTGCTATCATCACTAATAGCATAGCAGTGATATTCCCACTGGAACAATCAGTGTTGCAATCACCTCTGCAGCAATCAGCACTGCAACTCCTTACTTCTACAATCATCACTGCCAAATCACTTATAAGGTAATCTCCCATATATTAAATAGCACAATTCGTACCTGCTCCATTGCCACAATCAAACCTGCAGCAATCAACAATGAAATAATCACAATCATCGCAATCTCCTCTGTTAGCATCACTCGGTACACAATCATTATCTATGAAATCGTTACCTCAACAATCACAGTATCGCTGTCACCACTGTGACAGCTAACCCTGCAACAATCACCATTGTTACTCTATACCACAGTTGTTACTGCAAGCACTGCCACCATGAGTTCCAGGTGTGTACGTAGCAACATATCAAAAGCAGTGTTGTGAGTCACAACATTTAGATGGCGCTCTTCTCTACTCACTTTGGTATTATGCAAGCGAGCGTGATTGTGACTGCGTTAAACAATGTTTCGGACCCGGGTAATAAATGTCCGGATTCTTCAACTTAACCGTCAAAACACTAAATGGAATATCACATGTTCAATGCATGCAAAACACGCGATCTTAGATCTGCATGTTTGTTTGAAATGCTGTTATCCGAAAAGAGATAAACTGAATTCACCTTGAATTCTTTCAAGCATGTGCATTCATAACCGTACTTATTAAAAAGTAGTGTTTGCTCAATTTCGTGAACTTTGAAACAGTAAACATGAATATCTTCACATCTACATAAGAGTTAAGTAGTAACAATTGATTCATCATTAAATCCCTGTAGTGGGTCACGGCAACCTCACTAAATATTTTTATACAGGGGTAATATCCCAGGATTAAGTGTTCGTATAAATTCTGGCGTGTACATTATATCCTAGGAAAAGGTACGGGATAGATGCTATAGGCCCCATAACTTAAGAAAATTACCGACTTTTGTCTTCTATGATTAGTTATTCAAGTTTAAATTAATACTGCGGAAGTGCACTGACTGAACAAAAGTGAAATTACTTGGCTCTTGTGCACAGGACATAGCGCATTAGTAATTACTACACATCTCTGAAAAGAATCCAGCACAGCAAATGTACATATAATTTGAGATTAATGAAAAAATATGGTCTGAACTTACGGAACGAAACCAATTTCAAATTTAATTGATATTGTCAAATTATTCGACTTTCATCGGTGAGTTTCTGTATTACCCCTGTTCCACCTGCTTCATGACTACTCTAAGGTGATATCATGACAATGGCGACACGATACAATTAACAAAAGGAAATGAAAGGAATGCAAATTATTTGCAACAGGTAAAAAAAAATACATGATGTTCAGTAAAAAGTAGCGTTGACTGTGTATTTGTATTTGTGTTTACAAACATTGTTCTTTACTCCTAGATCACAGCGTAGTGTAGGCCAGACAAAAATCAATGAATCATTAAAACAAAACACTCCGACCTGAGGTAGTTAGGTATGTACAAACAACTAATAGTAAAAGTTAACAAATACACTCACACTTGCTGATCAACGTGTGTTATCCTATTCTTACTGAAAAAAGTATATATGTTGATAACAAGCAATTAATATATGTTAGTATTCTTTACTTTTTATTTCCTGCTTGTAATGTATAGGCCTGACCGAAAGGAACGAATTATTTGAACCAAACCTCCCCCGCCAGGGGCAAATTTACGAACAACTAATATTAAATTTCGCAAATACTCACCCATCTGCTGAATGATCACCATGTGATCATATTTTTATGAAAAATATGCAATCAAAGGTAGCTACTTATGATGTTAGCAGAGAAAGAAGAAAAGAAGAAGGAAGACACTTAAGCTTATTCTAACATTTCCATGATTTTTTTTTCCTACCTGGTTGCACACCCTTTACCTCTCTCGCTTCTATCCTTGATGTTTTAAACTCAGCAATAATGGTTGCTGTGCCTCAAAGTGTTGACGAATATGTGACTATGTTTGCCAACCGTGTTGGTTAAACGTTTCAGCATTGTGTCGGATTTGACATACGTGACCAGTGTTGGTTAACTTTTTTTTTAAACAAAGGTTCTTACAGTGTAATGGCATAAACATTACAAATGGTAACGTTATTGGAATTATAACAGAAATATACGAATTCTTCTGGTTTTTTTTGTTTTTGTTTTTTGTTTTTGCAGGAAACTACAGGCATTGTAAAAGCAATGGAATTTCAATGAATCTAAATAAACAGGTGCACTTTCCGATTTGTCAAGGCAGATTTATCATATTGTTTTTATTCTATGTTTAATACGTAGCCTAAGCTTTTATCCTTACAATAAAAACTCTTCCATCTCCTACGATGTTGAAATTGTTGAACAGTAACCACTAAGGTATGGAAACATTTAGTATATTTTGGAAAGTTAAGTACTTAAATTAAGTCTACATATAACTAACGGACGGGCTATGGTAGTTTAACATGAAGTAGTGTTCAGCTTATCACACTTTTACTCTTTAATAAGATTTAATATTTAACACCATTTAATAAGATAGCAATAATTCTTACCGTACCGTTATGCCTCAAGTACCCTGAAGTTCTGACTTTTCTCTAACTTCCTGATTATGTTGACGTATTATACGACTAAAGTTTCCGCCATGTTGTTTTCATCATGTACGACTATTCTTGTATAATGAATAGTGTTGCACAGAATATAATACGCTGACGTATTACAATATTGCTAACAGTACACAGGACTTTGATCTTTTATGATAGAGCCTCCCTTAAAGAGTAAACTTTCAGTTTAAATGTCAACACATCCCTGGACGTGATAACAACGTTATAACACAGCTACATTACAAGGTACCTGACATCGCAGATATAAATGGTCATGTGATTCAATCCTCATTTATATCGTTTCATTTTTTACTTAAATATTGCCTGAGTGTATGAAATAAATGGGAAAATACCTGTATTCGTTTCAAATTATCATCTCATTGGCGCAAAGTATAGCCGACAAGTATTGCAAAATTGTGGCACCAGTAACGTTTACTCGTTTACTCGTTTCGTTCACGCATGACTGATGGATCAAAACTTGATATCTTCTTTTCGTTGATATTCTTGATGACCACTTTATCTTTTACAAGGAGTTAATGTTCTCAATTAGAGTCACTGATTCTGTTCGTATGTATGTCATTCTGTTGGTATGTATGTGATTCTGTTAGCGTTTGTGTCATTATCTTGGTGTGTGTCGTGATCATGTGTATATAAGGTAGTAGGTACATACAACCATTCAGGGTAATTGTGTACCCGGGACCATAGGGCGGTACAATAGCCCTAAGATTGTAGCCCACAGTCTTCTTAAATCCCAACTATTAGAATTTACGGGCACTATAAGCAGCTATATTTAACATATATATACTATGACCAACGGAGCAATGTTATTTATGACTCACTTATGCATGTATGTCAGAGTTTTCCCTGCAAACTGTCCCACTATATACCTATATACTGGATTGATTTGTTCATACTAGCTTATACATTATTCGTTATACCTAGGAGGGAAAACACCAAGGTTAGATATGACACATAATAACAATTTTTCAAATATTTGTTAAATGGAGAAACATAAAATAATGTAGTCCAGACAAGCAATAAATAATGACCAAGAGAAATATTAAATATCGACAACCCTAAAGAACATCAGTTTGGAATGATTAAAGATACAGGGATATCAAATCAATGTATATCGTTATTTACCTCGTTGTTTTTTACTGGTTATCGAATCGATAAACAATAGTTGCAGTTGTAGTAATACTTTTAACTGAAATAGTATAAGTTTGGAGTTTTAAGTTTATGTTTTTAATGTGGTATTCTTCTTCAGCTTGATCCCTTTAATTGAACTGTTGTAATTAGACGTTTTGTCAGGGAGAGATGGCCAACAATATTTCATTAATTTCTCATTGTAAATTCTTCGTACGAGGTTGTTAACAGTTGTATAGTAGACAACTGTGATTACAGCGTAATGAAATCCAATATGGCGCTGGTCTGCTTAGAGTATCCGCGAAGGGCTTTTCAACGAAAACATACTTAATTCAAAGTTCACTTTACCTGGATGATGCTGTTGATTAAACGAACCTGGATATTATAAATATTACCAAACAAAGGTCAACACTGTAAATTCGTTTACCCTCATGTTATATACATTTAACCTCTCATATGATGTTTGCTGTTTCTTCATTGCGCCGTTTTAATCTGGAATCTATTGTCGTAGGTATTCACAAAGAGTGTGTCTCCCGTCATGGCGTCTCAAATGCACCAACATGACATATAAACATTAAGTCTCACCAACAAACATCTTCAACTGCTTCAACTTCTCAAAGTATTACGCAAAAAGTGAGTTACAGAAGTAGCTTCACTTGAATTTTGGCAACCTTTAGCGAACAAGCTCTTCTTGAGCAACGAGTAAGTAAATTTTTATCCCCGAGAAACCTATTTCTTGAAAGATGGCCATCATCTTTCTTTATCATCCATAATCCTGTGTCCATGAATCTTGGTTTTAAAAAGTATGACCGGGTCAGTTCTGTGAAACAAACCCATTATTTGCCTATAAACACTCTTTAGGTTTGTCTTTAGTATGCCATTTAGAAGAAGATAGCTTGATTGACGCGGACTACAATCCAATATGGCTCCGATCTTTTCGGAGTATTTGCTCTGCCACAAGAACAAATGACCTCAAAGTTTATATTTACGTAGATGATGATCTTGATATAGGAAACTTAGATATTGTAAATTTTATCAAATAAAGGTCGATATTGAAACTCGCATTCTTTTACACAATGTTATGTACATTTTCCCCTCTGACCTGATATATTTTGTTTCTTAATTGCGCCCTCTAATGACAGATTTCTCGTCGTTGGTCTTTTCAAAGTGTCGTTTCTTTCAACGTTTTCTTTCGATACTGCAAAAGTTCGATAAATTTCCAAGAAAAAAAATGATGAAAGTTACGAAGTTCGCAATAATCACAGTAATGTAATTTGGATAATAACTGAACAACACCAGAACATACCATGTCACGACAGGTTTCGTCCTTTTTAGGTACAGCTCAGGCGACGACTGGATTCTCATAGTCTCACGCACCAGAGAGCACGCCATCATTCGATAGCAGCTCTGGTTTTAAATGTTGTTACGTTAATTGGGCCTTCTATACATGCTGTCGCAAGGGTATCTCTCTAGGAAAGGAGACTCTGCGCCCGTCTCTTACGTTTGCCCTTCTCATCTTGGACTTAATTCTTACATTTTTTTTTTAGAAAAGTGACTTGTTTTTGACGTCATTAATTGGGAGGCTATAATACGACAGACGCCTGCTAAACATCGGGTACAACTAGCAGGTAACTTGTTGAAATCGATTAATATTATTTAATTAGTGATATACTACAATATCGTTATGATAATTTATTGATGGTGTTCATATTCTATCAGGAAATAAGTTATTTCGGTTTAGATGGAAGACATCAAATTTATTTATTCTAAATGTTGTGATATCTTTTCTACTGACAAAGCTCTGACACTGACCATAAGAATTGTATCTCAAACAAGTCTTGTTGGTTTACAGTAGGTGTAGCTATAATTCATCCTTTCCTGAAAATTTATGCAGCACTGCAATTATACCAAGAGTGTGGCTTGCCCAAAGGAAAATGAGTATTTCAAAGCAACTAGTAGAGCTGTACATACATCGTTAAATGTTGGTAAGTGACTACCTTGCAGTGCGTAATGAGTCACACTATACAAGAGCAACGTACAGTTATTAATCCACGCACGATGTTCACATAATATGAAATTCTTAAGATCTCTTTATTTGTCTAGAAACCGAGGTGAATGAGTAATACATCTTTGTCCTATGTAAAAATCTAAGATAATACAAAGTATGAAGTTGGATCTTTTTTTAATTAACTGATGTTGATAAAGAAACAGTTCAAGTGGTGCTCTCAGAACGATTGAACTTTTCAGTTCATTATTTTGAAATCTCTGTTTTTACCTTACCAAAACTTGAAACTTGCATTGCAATGAGTTACACTTCAAGTGAAAGCGTAGCATTTAACTTGCAGACTACAGCTTTATGCAGTGATGAATACTGCCCGAGTATATGTATATTGTTGATAAAGGTATAAGCAACAAACTGACAATCCTACATGTGCACTCGACTATCAGTCTATTAGTATATTTCTATATTTAAGAACAGCACCCCGTGAAGTAGAGGACTTTCGAGGGAATTACCAGTAGCCCATTTTTGGTTATTATTTTAAACTCCTTCCAAGGGTGCATTCGTGTGTGCCTGTGTGCGCGCTAATTCTAATGTATGGTATAAGTACGTTTGTACACAGGGTGTCTTACATAAAAAACTTTGTTCCAAACAAAAACTTCTGAGAGTGTAACGTATTGAAAACAAGGCCCCCATTTATTTTAGGGGAATGTGGGAAAAAATGAATTGCAATTTCATATTGACAGGAATTTAAAAAAAAAATTCAAGAATGATTAGCAGTGGTTTAAAAACAAAAATTTAAAAGATGATTTAACTCTGCAGGAGGGCTGATATCCTTGGACTTATCTTACATTTATCATATCTTTGCACTTGACTTTTTAGGTTATATTATGTTACAAATAAAAATGAAGATAATTATCTCAAATAGTGACCTTGGACTGATCTCTTGATATTGATCTATTGCATTTAGTGCAGATTGTCTATCTACTTTTAGTTAAGTTTAAATTTTATTTAAGGATAACATGGTTGAAAAGGGTGGTGCAACCAGGAGAATGTGAAATGAGTCCGAACATATTGTCCAGGATTACGTGATTTCTTAGGGAGGCGGTAAAGATCATATCAGGTCAACAGCTAGAGTCACAAACCAGAAACGGTCATCACATTGGAAGGTTCGACTCATACCAAGGTCACAATGCACCACGTTGTTTCAAACTCACATCTATTATGCTGTTTGTGATAGCAGAGAATGGAGTCTGGGAACAAGGGTGAACATGTCTTAGGAGATTCTCAAGAATAAACACAAATGACAACAAGAGAGACGTACAGGCTGATGTAAATCATTTATAAATTGTTGGTATTGACTCATTATTTACAAAACCAAAACGAAATACCAAAATGACTGGTTTCATATGCACAAAGGGTATGAAAATATTCAAGGCCATTAGGAGTTACAGTGTTTAAGGGGTACTCAATGTTAGAAAAAAAAATATCACAACCAAAGCACTTTGTAGATATCGAAATTGTGTCTTTGTAGAACGGTTTCCGATTTTCCGTGAGTTGATTTTTCAAAACGTATCATTTTTGCGCACAGTACAAGCACCCCAATACATTACGGTATCTTACTGACCCTGATACTCGAGTTCACAATTTTTATTCAAATGAGATCACTTCCAAAACATAGAAGCTGTTTCAGCCATTAAAGTTAATGACTTTAATATGATAATTAATGAAGTCCTACACATAATGCGTACTCTTTTAGTATCATGTAGCCATTTCCTACAATCAGCTTTGAGGTGTTACAGGTAATAGTCACTGGTGATGGTATTTGTTGCTTGAGGAGACGCGCTCCCTCGTACATGATACATTGATTCCAAACGGACGTTTTTAATTGTTGGAAATCATCTGCTGAAAATGATCGTAAGACAGAAAGAAGTTTCACGAAAACTCTACAGTCGATCTTGACGTCACAAATAGTTCAATAATTTGTAAAATGATGAAGTGTGAAACAAAAGGCAATTAGACATTCATTAAACAAAAAACAAAGCATGTTTATTGTTCTTTCATTGTTTCTGTATTTTTATTCCTCTTTTAAAAAAATGTAGTCCACGTATTTTGTCAGGTATAACATAAAAATATTCATTGGTAAAAGGCTATTGTCTTGTGATATCTTTTGTAAGTGAAATGTTTACTAGTCTACCCTTAAAATCCCATCCTCACAATATTGTTAACATTCTATACTTTCATTCATCTGCATTCACATATAATTATAGTTTACGTTATAGTCTACAGTATTACTTGAATACGTTTTACTTACATTCTATCTTCATTTCTATACTAAGGAGGAAATTGTTGCAGTGTGTGAGAGATAACTGACAAAAATAAGTGATTGAAAAAAAGAGAACAAATAAAAAGAGAAGGAGAATACTCCAACCGAGGGAAAGTCACTGCAATTAATGAAGAGTTTGGGTTATAGTTACGGTCGGTGGTTCTATGGTAAAAAAAAATCTTTGAAGAATACATTGTAGGAACAGTACAAGGAATAGCTCTACTAAATCACATTGTTCGTTTTTATCACGACGAGCAGTGATTGATAGTGATGACGTCACTTGACCCTTCTATTTGGCATGGTGGTGGAGTTGTATTACTTGCACAACGAAGGCATTACAACATCTATACGATGAGCAAATTACAAAGTAAAAAAAAAATACAAGTAAGTTTGGGGAGACATTTGGACCCAACACAACGAGAACGAATATTTCATATGAACAGTTCCCTTTAGGATTAATTTAGAGATTGTAGTGTAGCTTTACGGAAGTAAGATGGTACGTTTGACTTTAAAATTCTTTGTACATTTCCCGGAAAGTCAAAACCTGGAAAGAAAAAATAAATAAATGCATGACGTGCTAAAAAAAAAAGCATATTAATTAAAGTCAATTCCTGTACAGCCAATGTCAGTGATCACATTTTTTTTGTCAAGCTATGATTCATATATGTGGGCTGCGTAGAATAACTAAATGGATCAAGCTTTTATTCACACATGTTCTCTACACCTTAATTGCTTTAACAGTGTAATTGATGATACAATCCCAGAGTTGCTACAGTATCTTCTGTTTAACGCGCACATGGACGAGGCCGAAGACATGCATAATTAGGCAATTAGTTTAGCTTGCAGTGTAATTCCTTACCTTTAATTCTTTGTTAATTCTATTTCAGATTATCTCTCTTTGAAGTGACATGAGCACTCACCTTTCTTTGATAGTCGTTCTCTTGTAGCACAGAAGTACCTTTCTTTTCCTGCGACATAAACAAAGTGGATTACATCGATACTCCTAACGATAGCAACCGATGTAATATTAAACCTACTGTATATGTTGACAGACGGAGGGTTTATTTACATCACGTTATGTCTGATGCATTTTGGAGGGAACACACGGTAGTTCTATATCTTTTTGTACTAGTTTCCATTGTTTAATTACTACAAAGGCTTTTTTTTTTTATAGTTTTCAGAGTTATGATGTAACACACAGGAGGGTACGTCATTTAATTGAGAACTTACACTGAAGACTATATTCACATCAAGAACATGAGTTGGTCTGTATTTAAATCAATTTTGTCACGTGACATATATACATTTAAATTAGTTCCATGTTTTTATAACACTAGATCATTCCTCTTACCTGCCAAAAGCCTGTTTTTAAGTTCAGTCTGTACCAGCTGATTAATGGATACCACAAAACTACAAATAAATGGGAAATATACATTGATTATAACAACTATTGCCAGATTATTGCACTACAAACAGGCGATATATTTTCCAATATCAAATACAATTATTTTCATTTTTGTTTTCTCTCAGATGATAAATTGAGCGGATAACTCATTTAATAACAAACAATACATAGAGCAGAATAGAAAGCAGGGAGATATATATACCTTTCACTTCTCTGTCCTCGAGTTTTGTCAAGTGGATTTTATGTTTGTAAACAAGAGGAAGTAGACAGTCGGTAAACCTGTAGAAGTAATAATATTATATAATTAGCCAAATCATATCTTCTGATGGACAGTAATTGTATTAAATATTGTTGTTACTGTAATGCCTATGCTTTATATTGTTCCTTACTACTATGGTTAAACGCTTAAGTAAACTAAACGGTGTTTATGTTTAGAAAACAGTTCTTTTCTTGTTTTTTATGTTGTTATTTCCTTGTCCATTGACTCTTCTAGTGCCAATAATTCATAATTCACATATTTTGTAAATTCGTCTGCCACATTTAAGAAAAAATAAAATTCAAATTGAAAGAAAAAATATTAATAATGTTATCATACATTTAAGTGGATGTATTCTGCCTAGTCACTCGTCTTAATGGACTTTTATTTTGTTACATGCACTGCTGATATTTACTATTTTTATATGATTCATAGTCTCTACTTACCCCACAAAAATATCTATTTCAAACCAATTAGGTTTTACTCATTTTGTAATAATGCGTTACATGAAGGATGGATTATCTACCACATAGCTCTAGCAATGACCATCACTGAACGAGGAAATGAAGTAATATGAAACTCATGATGTATTATTTAAAGTACTTACTTTAATGTCTTTAGTTTGATACATTTACAAATATAGATGAATATATCAGTCATATCATCCTCTGTAAACTCCCTTCCAGTTTGTGTGATATGAAGCTCATGTAGCGTGGATAGTGCTGGTAACTGAAGGCCAGAACTAAGGACCAAAACACTGCTAGATTTATCTACTGCTAGGAAGCAATCACTCAGAAGTAAACTCGATATCTTTATCTGTAATGTCAAATGAATAGAAGACATTGTTAAATAGTCTAAGAATGTCGTTGTATGCGTTACTGAATAAATTCTGTGTGTCCCTGATTTGAAAATATTTATGTCAAGAAAATTCAAGTCATTATGTATGTTATACATATGGGGCGGATCAAACTGAATGCTCTTGTAAGATACTTAGCTGATGATAGAACTTAATGTATTTTAAGAAAATGTTGAAAGATTGCAGTGTTTTAATAAATGAATGGACGTTGAGCTCAGAACCGATATACTTTTAGGCTGAGGAAAGAAATAATTACGTCCACATCAGCAGGTCTTTGATGGCTAAATCACGCTAATGCCATTGACGGATCGATAACCAATTAATAATCATTGCAACAAGTGATACACAATTACACTATATTGGAATCTGTAGAAAATGTACTTATAACGATACAACCATCACATTCAGGTGATGAGGTCGTATCACAGTAATGTACAATACTTTAATATGAACCTAAAATTGTGTGATTAAAATGTTCTACGTACAGTCTTCATTCCTCACATCGGTTGTTCCTCAAGAAGAGGAAGGTATCCAATATGGAACATCTTGTCTCCAGTAGTGAATTAATGCCAACTAAATTTAGAGTAATATGTATAACGTAATAATTGCATAATGAGAATTAAAACACCATCTTTCTTTCTCAGTTATTGATAGGTATAATGTTACATATTTACATTAACTCACCTCGTTACATTGAAGGCCGTTTCCAGTAATTGAATGGTTGCTTTGTTCAAAGAGTGAGTGTTGTTGGTGCTGATTTGAAGAAACTGGGAGCAAATATCCTCCACAACGTCTAGTACTGAATCCACCGAACCACTTTGTTCCAAGGTACACATGATTATGATTTCCTGACGTCTGTTGAAGTTTCTAAAGTAGTTGATAATGTAGTTCGCAGCAGAAGAGTTAATACCACAGGCGAATCTATAGACATACTGGAGACTAACGTGGTCTAATTCATCCAATATATCTATGACGTCATAATGGCTATCTGTTGACGTCAGTGCTTCTACCAGATAGTGAGCTGCGTGCCATTCACAGAATAGGTCATGATAGTATCGAACTCGCTGATCGGCTTTAATATCATCACTACCAGAGGAAGACAATGGCTCATCTGAGAATTGTAAACCAGGTTCCTCTTGTAAGATCCCCGTCTCTAGAAAGTGTTCAAGAGCTTCCTCTCCTATTTGTTTTAACAAGTCATCTTTCTTCCATGACCTTTTCTGAATCTTCCCTGACAGACTTTTAAAAGCAATTTTGTTCAGCTTTCTTAGTTTTACTCGATCAGTTTCTAGGTTTGATCTGATATGTAAGGAATCAACAATGTGACTAAAAAAGCTTGGTAACTGATTTATATGCTACAAATTCCTTCATTGTTTGACTGAGGTGAGTAAACAATGTGAAATATAAAGGAACCTGAAAAATATCCCTTAGAATTGGATTATTACCAATAACATATTTAACCCGATCTATCTCTGTGCTGTCACCGTTAAGAAACACTCTTCTGAGATACTTATCTTGAGCATCAACACTAAACCCAGTGAGACGTACTCGTTTGCTTCCTGACGTCATAGATTCCGCTTGCACATGACCTTGTTGTTAGTATCATTTCAAGCCTAGGATATCGGTCTACAATGGTTAATATGTTATCGGAGATACATTTCTCATTATCGAGATATTCATCAATGTCATCTAATATAACAAGAACAGATCTCGCTGTGTCTAAAATGACACCAATGTCTCTGCTCGTGACATCTAACTTCTTCGGTAAGAGAGATGATTTAATCGCATCCAAGAAAGATGAGACTGATACCAACTGTCTCATGTTCAGCAGAATGAATATTTCATAATCATCTTTAATAGATGAGTTGTGTACGTGGTTACACCATTCATATGCTAATTGTAGAGTTAGAGTGGTTTTACCGTATCCTGCCTCAGCTTCTAATATTCGTTTCTTTGTTTTAAATTTCTGATCCGATAACCAAAGATGGTGAGACTGTACAGGTATCCAACTTAGTCCGACCTACGTCATCGTCAAATCTTTCAATACCGCCCTCTACAAACACAGCGTCTACAGAATAATGTTTCTCTCGTAATCCAGGTATTGGTTTTAGTTCGCTGTACAGTTCTTTGTACTTTAATTTCAGTTGATTAATGAATCGATTTTTCTTATCTGTAGCCAATCAGGAAACAAAAAGGAAATCAATCACAATTCAGCTAATGTAGTAAGTCAGAAGTGTCACGCTTAAATAAATCTAAAGGAGAAAAGAATGGAATTACAGCAGGAGGAAGTGTTGAGTAGTGTTCTCATCATCGTTGAATCTTACTTCGATTATGTTATAAATGTTTGCCAGCCATAATATGGAGTTTAAACATATTTGCATTATTGTGACATATTATAATTATCAAACTCAATTACTTTTACCTGTTACATTTCTTTCCATGTTCTCTTTGTCTGCCATAGTAAAGATTATTCCCTGAATGTAATTGAAAAGATTATCAAAAACAATAAGACAAATCATTATGAGGTACCTTTTTAGAGATAATTCAATTTTTTATACCACTGCAAGGTTGTAAGACTACACACACTCTTTGTATTGTACTACTATAAAGTAAGTTCAATAAGACATTTTTCAAAATTATTTAATATTAATCTTTCCCACTTATTTCCTTGATTCCGAAATCGATACGTAGTTCCACCTAGGTCATCACTGAGATCAGAGTGCAACAAACACCTTATGACTGGCGATCACATTGGTAAATACAATGAATGGAGTTGATTTTGTGCAGCCATAAGCTGAATTCGGGGTCTGTGGATGAGCAATACTCTACTATAAGGTTAAATATTGATATGGTGTCCCGTTAAATGATCCATCACCTGATATTGTAAATACTGTTGTAAATAATTGCAATAATTTGTAAATACTCACTGGTTTATGTGAACATGTACGACAAAATGAAAGTGAATGGCTGCAGTGCCCTGAAAAGAACAAGCATACAGACGTCAGCACATCATCCAAACCCCATGTATACCGTTTCCATTTCACAATCGGTATTAAGATGGTTGACTTCTTAATGACTACTCTCATTTTCGTTTGTTTGCATTGTAAATGCAATAAAGACGAGCAAATTATATGATCTCAGATACATAAAGATGATCGTATAATCAGTTTGACATTTACGTAAGTCATCGTTCAATCGTCTTAGGATGTACCCCGACAGCTATATTGCTGCTGGTTAAACAGTATCGTTAACCTACACAGGAATATTACTGACACAGCGTAACGAATTACTGCATATACTGTTAGCTAAAAGTAACTCCCTTAGATCCCTTGAGGATTTAAAAGCCCAGTACAATACTGTATCTAGAATGACGACGCGAAAGCTCGACAGTTAATATTCGAAGCAGACCTTGACAGTCAATATTTAATAAAGGTAAATAATGCAGCTCCAGAGTTAGATATCAGATTGTCTGTATGGATACCTTTGACCGTTAGTTGTAGACATTGTTCTCCTGTTCTATGGAAAGCCATTTTAACATTAATCAGGAATTCCAATAATTGGCTGTTATGGTAGCTATTGAATTAAATTGAATTGGATATATTCGAAATAGAGTTTTAGATATTTGAAATTGAATTCGAGATGTTTGGAATTTAATTCAAGATATCTGAAATTATATTTCAGGTATCTGAAATTTAATTTGAGATAACTGAAATTTAGTTTGAGATATCTGAACGTCCAGTTTAGATATCTTAAATTTAATTAGAGATTATATTCAAGATATCTGAAGTTGAAAGAGATATCTGAATTAGAATTTCAGATATCTTAAATTGAATTATAGA
This sequence comes from Stichopus chloronotus, assembly GCA_021234535.1. Classification (NCBI taxonomy): domain Eukaryota; kingdom Metazoa; phylum Echinodermata; class Holothuroidea; order Aspidochirotida; family Stichopodidae; genus Stichopus; species Stichopus chloronotus. The sequence continues at coordinate 36,090,605 of CM037833.1, read as the reverse complement.
TACGTGAAATTGATTTTAAGATATCTAAAATTCACTTTGGAATATGTCAAACAGGATTTCAGATATATGAAATTCATATTCATGAGCTATAAGGCGCGAAAATGGAAAGCTGCATAACCATGTGTGATGTATTGTGACTGTTAGTACTGTATAGGTATTGCCTACTATATGAGACCACAGTATTATCCCGTGAACTACCGCACTGTCGTACTATGGTAATATTGATCGGGCCCCCGAGCTACTGTATGCAGATATGTCAGCCAGTTGCCCAATGTGCTTGATCTCACTCAAGCAACCATACGTCTCCAGTATCGGATAAAATGCGAGGCAAGTGGCATGTATGTCTAGAAGTGCCTAGTAAAGTCGTACCGACTTCCACCGTCCATCCTGCTGTTTAAAATCCAATGTTTAAAATGTGTGAATACCTTATGATGGTTGCTAAAGTTCAATGTCACATATCTTTAATTGAGTTTCACATATATAAAATTCAGTTTCAGATATCTCTCATTTATGTCAGATATCTTAAATTTAATTGCAGATAGGCCTATCTTAAATTAATAGAGATATTTCACATTCAATTCAAGATATCCGAAAGTTCACTTTAGATATATAAAATTGAATTTTAAATATTGTAAACTGAAGTTTAGATATCTGAATCTTCACATATCTGCAGATCAATTTTTGGATATCTGAAATTGAGCTGCAGATAACTGTATTGAGTATTTAAGAAATCTAAAAAGGTATTTTTGAGATCTAAAAGTCTTCGGTATTTCAAGATATCTTAAATCATCCCTTGATATCTGCATTATGGTTAGACATCTGTAATAAAGTTAAGGTATCTGAAATTCAATTGAGGATATCTGATATTAATGAGAGAGTTGTAATTCCTGAATATATGTTAAAATGGTTTTCCATACTACCGATGAAATTTAAGGTCTTTTGTCTATCTAAGATATATTGTTATTGTATGTGTCCACAACAGGGTGCTAACATTTTTGTAGGGAGTAGGTCGAACAAGTATGGAAAGCCATTTTAACATCAATTAATTCATTTTTTACTGTTAAAAATGGCTCTTCTTAGATTATGAATAGCCAAATGCAGATAAGACTAGCGTCTTATCTTTATATGCACTGGTCGTAAAACACGTACAACTTATCGTTAACAGTAGCCTAAGAATGTCACTTGCAAAAAAATGAATAGAATCAAAGTTTAAACATTAATTAACACAAAACTGTTGATACATACATTTACAGTATGAAACTCTATTTAACAACAAATTTTGATTCATGTAAAGTAACTTCAGCCAATGTGGTATCGTTACTGGTAATGTCCGCTAATACTTACAACGCCAAGGTATAAATGTTGTAGCTAATAGGCATAAATCTTTGATCTTGTGGGAAGGATCAAAGAGGGCATAGATATATACAACGAATCAGAACAGTATATATCAGCATATATTTCTGACATAACGTACCTTTGTCAACTTACACGTAAAAGCTCTCTACTCGCAAATCTTCAACACAGCAGCTTATTTAACTCAGTAATATCCGCCATCTTAATTTTGTAGTCCCTGCAGATTATATGGTTATGTGTACAACACCCCGTAGTGTAACAATCAGATGGACTTTGATCTTATAGCTTCACTTATCGATTTGAGGTTAGTCTGTTATTTTAGTTTATGATAGGTACCTGGATGATGATAACATCTCACCGGTGATATGTACTCAATAATAGTTACGTAATTCAGAGTGCTTGCTACATAGCACAGGACCTTTACACAAAACAGAGACACGAGAGAACTATTCTCCGATATCACAACAATGAAACGAAACGCTTATGAGTTACAACAGATAACACCAGGGATCTGGCACGCTACAACCAGTTGATCACGTGACACAGTCGAGACCACAACATTCGAGTACAACATTAAGACCGAGTCGAATGGATTCGAGTCCAAGACCCAGACCGAGTCATTTGAATCGGAGTTAAGACCGAATAGAAGAAAAAATCCTAGTCGAGTCACCGAGAACGGAACAAATGCAATATTCCTAATAGCTATATAGCTTTATAGTCACAAACATACATTTGTATTCTCCAAGAAGCTGCAGATATTCAGTGCAGCTCCATAATAGCATACAGGAATTTGCAAATACCACTTTCCTAATCATGTAATACCATATACTAAATATTCAACAATTAAATTTTGTAGACACTTTCGTATTGGTAAATCAGAAAATGTTTAAAACGTGTGAATGCCTTATGATGGTTGCTGAAGATATCCTGGCTAATAGAGACACATTTAATCAATCAGTCACGGCGTACAGTTTCTTCTTTGGTTGATGCCAGAGTCGATGAAAGGGCCTTTTGTTTCCCATCAATAATGCAACATGTTTTCATCCTGAAGCATTAGTTGGACTTATTTCGCTGCCACTTTTGGATTGGTATAACTAGAGTCAGCTCTAGGCCAAATTTGACAGTAGCTCTGCCGTACATTACATAACATATACACTGTATAACATGCGCTCCAGGAGTGGTCTCCAAACTCCACAAGAACTGCCAGGAATCTATATATCTTCTCACCTGTACCATTAATTTGCTCTGATTCCGACAAATAACGTTGTGCACGTGTTGAGAGTTTCTTTTTCCGAACTGAAAAAATGGTGTGTACCTGTCAAAAATTTCGATTGTGTCTCAGTAGAACTCAACATTTCGTTGTTTTTTTTTAAATTTTTATTTGTCTTATCTTATTTTCTTTCCGATCAAAAGCTAGGCGTCCCAACCAAATTTTCAGGCGCCCGGCTTTGTGTGACGCGTCTTACAGTTTATCGACAGTCTGTGTATGGCAAGTATTATAGGAACTGTATTTTTTTTCTCTGAGACCTTCTTTTCCTTCCCTGAAAATTATCGCTGATGCATCTTTAAGTTGAAGGGATTATGTTGAGTGCAACAAAAACAATTAATATACACTAAGCCATATATAACTGTATTTCAATGATATTCGCATATTTTTTTTAAAAAAAAAGGCATGCAAACACTAGTTAATAATCTTTACATGGCCAGGGAGCTAGCTGCCTGCTATAATGTGTTGTGATATCACATCTCTTAAACTACGAGAGACTAATTACAAGTTTAAAAAGTACTACCCGGTAAAGCATACATCCTCTGGTGCTACTGCTCATACCCTGTATAGCAGTGAAAGTCTATTGATTATTGATATTTTGATATATATTTTTGTTTAAATATTAAGTCCAGCCAGTTTCCGTCGGAGAATGGTGGCTCATATAGTTCGAAACCTCCATTTAAATTACCGGTACCATCATTTTACTCTTTAGAGGTACTTTGGCAATTAGCAATATGTGCTATCACGAATATTTTTCTCCTTTTTTAGGGGAGTAGTCATAAATGGGGCAATTCCATATTTCTAAATTAAATTTCCGAGTGTCTTCCTTATTTACTACAATTTCAAAATCTCACTTTGGAATTTGGAATAGCCAATTAAACGGGTTCGGTCGTTTTTCTTAAAAACCCTTATGAGGTCAGTTTCTGCTCGACAGGTCTCTGCTGTCGTTAACATTCGCACGAAAAAAAGTAGCTTCACGTGACTGAAGTGAACATTGCTGCAAAGTTGGCAATGTGAATAGTGTCCTTAAGAAATCGAGAATTTAAAGCCAAACTATTACTCACCAAACACAATTACTTCTTCGAGTCAATTTTCCCTTTTATCTTTTTTTTTTTGCCAAAGGGCAGCTTCTTATTCAAGGAATCATTCACTCTTGGTTAAACTTGGTGGTGAACGCATTTTGTGAAAATTTTACGACTTTCTGCTGGCATTAAATATAGACCAATAAAAATTTAAACAGACAATAAAAGGACATGTGTACAAGGAAGAAGGAAGTAAACTGATTCAGACACTGTAAGCTGGACATCGTACTGTGCAACACTTTCATTTCGCTGTATTAGGTTGCAATATGAAGATGAGTCGTAACACGTTTCAATATTTTTCGCTCATTTATCTAGTTTTTAGTAATGATTTGCCAGAAGCACGACAAGAGAATGCAGCAGAAGCTACAATCGAAGTTGAACTGTTCTCGTCAGTCACATTACCATGTCCAGGTGAATCTGGCTCATGATCAAGGAACAGATTGGAACACAGAGGTAAAATTCTATTTACAGGGAGAGCAAACATTGTTACTCTGCCAGGAGACAGCTTTCGACTAACAAAAAATTATTCATTAATTGTCAGTAACGCTTCTTTTTTACACGAAGGAAGTTACTACTGTCTTCGAGAATCTGTGGAGAGGAAGTATTTTCTCTATGTCACAGGTGTGTTTCCTTTTTTCTTTGCTGCCAATATAACTTCAAGAAGGAACAGTACAATTAGAAAGTGTATCATTGTAAAACTAATCGTACCTAAAGATAGCTTAAGATATAATTAGTAGCCATTTTGACTTGTGCGTCCACCGAATGTGACTTATGAAGGCCATAATATGTATGTATATATATATATATATATATATATATATATATATATATATATATATATATATATATATATATATATATATATATATATATTTATATATATTTATATATATTTATATATATTTATATATGTACATGTAAAGACTTAATATCGAAAATCTTGCAACCATTATGAAGAGGGAGCTATTGACAGATAAGCCCCGTTAATGCGAGTGTTTGCCAAGATAGCTGAAGTAGACCAGATGAACTGAATAAACCAAACGTTTAACAAGGTTGTCCCAATAACGCATAAGCCAATTAAGCACAAACATGGATACAAAGCAAAGAGGTATGTTTCCCCAATTTAATTCACTTATTTGTGTACAACACTGAATGGCATCTCATGTTATACCGTACATAACAAAATCAAAAGAAAATCATGAAGTTATACAGTACCTTCCCGAAGAAAAAGTACACCTATAGATGCATCACTGATTTACTTATTTTTTTATCATTACAATGAGAGGAAGACAGTTTCCGGATAGCAATACGTTCAATTGAAATTCAGTGTTCAGTATTATGCATTTCGAACAATTGTACGTCTCGGTCATTTCTTTGAACGTAATCGGTGAACTATTTACTTCTTCCTGTATATGTGCTCTGTCTGACACAGATTTAAGAAAACACTTAGGTTCACAGATGTGCGTGTTCAACCATTGTGGTAGTAGCATATGGTAACTACTAACTAACATGCTTGGATGATCGAACTCCTTGTAAAATGGGTCAGAAAGAACGTCCTGCGTAAAGAAAGTTATATGGATCGCGTTTTGTTAGTTTTTGTGTCCACCTAAGGGAAGGACTTAATGTCATCATAGACGTGTTACGAATTATGTGTTGACAAATTTCGAGGATCGTGCAAAAGTAAATTTTACAGAAAGTAAGGAGATAAACCCATTTTTGATTGAGAAGATGACATATTTTGACCAATCAAATCCACGGTCCGACAGTGCTTCGTTGGTCGCATAATATTCAACCAATCAGAGAAATCTACAAACATTCCTTTGTCAACGATAAAAGGAAATAAAAATTAAAGAAAGCTATTTTTCTTAAAACTCGTGTTTCTGGAAATGTTAATTAATTTCAACAAGATACATGGTTGAAACATCTTCATTTACTTCATGTGTAGATATATTTGGCGGATGTCACCAAACGTTTTGTGAACTAGCATGGCCAAGTTTACGTTCATTCCACAAATATATTTTTAAGCTCACTGGAAATATCCAATAAAAGAAAGACATCTAGTGACTCCAACGACTCTTTGTCAATTCTCATGTTCTTTTGTCCTTCCACTCCCACATTAAGCATATTGATGAGTTTTAAAACACTGTCATATGGATATATTATCATAGTACGATTTTTATGCAGACGATCCGAACACTTGAGGGTGCCACACTGTTTGGGAAATGTAAAAAACAAATGAAATTTCATTCTTATCGTAGCGTTTCCGAGGCCTGGTAGGCTTTATCCACTCCGGAGATTCCCACGATGTTAGGTCATGAATCAGTAGCTTGGCAACCAGATTCATAATCCAGAGGACAAGGTACTACAAAAGAATACTCTGCGCACACGTAATCTCTGTTTCGCTTGAATGCCCTGTGCGGGACAGCAATTATTTTTTCCTCATTTTCGAATTAGTATATGAATTCGATCATGACATTGAGCATAACATTGAACACAATCTCTTTAAGTATTCACTAATAAAACAATAAAATTTACATGAAAATCATGCACACATGTCCGGTATGTGTTTTTACAATAGTTTACTGATTTTGTTCTACCCACGGTCTCTTAATTAACTTTTAATAAAGCAATAATAAGTTTTAACTCAGGATTTTGAACAGTTCTATCAGATGCTTTCTCTACGGAGGCTTGTAAAGGCCATTTACGTCACATTATGAAACATTGTATGGAGACCCCATGGGTGAAGAAGCGCGTTAATGGACAAAATGGCGTCAAACTCTCCGCTGGTTGGAGGGTCACGTGGCGCGCGAATGGTTTGGTATGGTAGGTGTAATAGTTTCATACGTTCGATAATAACGTTTGATAATAACACTAGCAATAGTTCGAACAAACGACGCGCACATTGCTCAACGTACACTACACAGTACCGTGCTGCTACCTGAGACATTTCAGCAGTTGTTGCAGAGTAACAGTCTGGTGATTTGCGCCTCAAACGCAGAAAATTTGTGCTGTCTTGTAATTATCTCCTTATTTCATACAGCTAAGGTAAAATTGTAATCTTTTGTACATCTCGTTAAGATGTTTAAAAACAAAATTATGTTTAAAAAAAAAGATAGGGTGCTTAAACTTATTATACTCACCGCAAGATAACATTCCCACGGCACGTGACCCTCCAGTGTCGGCCATTTTCTTATCGTGGGATAATACTTAAAGCTATAGTATATAGGATTTCGACGGCGTATATGATACATACTTGTGAAACAAACGATAGGGATGAGATATGCAACTTCTTGTCTTGAAATGCCGAGGTAGGTTTCGTATATATTTACGGTAGAGTGCATTCTTGTTGAATATATATTACCAGGTGTAATCCACTGCTTTCATTTATCTTTTATTTTTCTCTAGACATTCTTAGAAGAGAGCGATAATTATGAAGAGACTTCGGAGTGTTGCTATGTAAACTGCAGCGAACATTTGCATCATTACTGTCGTACACAGGTAAGAGATTGATGGCTTGCAAGGCAGTATTGATGCTATTAAAATTCGTTTTATTGTAAATTCTAACTAGGTCTGTCAGTGACTGGTGGAATTTACCGTCGATAAAACAGAAATTGACGATCCTTTATTTTTTCTTTGACGTACTTCTGGATGATGAAGAACCAAAGCGTGTTGATGGTCACAGTGAAAACAAGAAATGGATTTCCGTCCATCTGAAAAATGTGGTCTTTTTTAATGTACATGGATTAATTTATTTCATACATTAATTTTATTGGTTTCACACAGCAGGGACAAAACAAAGATTATATTTACATTCATGTAAGGTTTCAGATGGTTCACGGTAATTAAAGCATGTGGAAAACGGCCAACGTAATTCAACCTCCAATCACAACCTTTCGCATTCATAACCCACTGAAGAAGCTGAAACGAAAAATTTTCGCTCTGTTAGGGCAAACTTTTATCATATTTACAGAGATATTTGAGGTAGTTCAATCAACCCACTTTAAGAAGTTACTTACTTTGTTTTCTAGTGTCTCTCACTTTGCATTAAAAAGTGGTATCATAAAATTTCTGTCTCCACCAATGAAACAGTCTGGTCAAGAAAATTATAATACCTCAACTGGCAATGAAGTGTCTTCTATGGTATTTTATTCCACAACTAGACCGCAAAGCCGATTATAGTCAAAGTTGGTAGACAGGTGTCTCCCGTCAAACTTTAAGGTCAGAGGTCAAAGGTTAAATTAATGAAAATGTTAAATTTGCTGTATTTCTTAATCCAAAATGGCTATTTACATGAGAACTTTAAATATATGACCGGTATACAAGATTTTATCGAAGAAACATGTATGTATGTGTTTTGAGGTCAAATATCAAGTTCACTGGTCAAAGTTCAAATTTGACATCGAACACTTTGCGTCCACAACTCCTCCTAGACCGCGAAGGAATGAAAGTCAAAGTTGGTAGATAGTTAACAAGTTGCGTCTCCCGTCAAAATTTAAAGTCAGAGATCAAAGGTCAGATCTGTGAAAATAATACATTTGCTGTATTTCTTAATACAAAATGGCTATTTACATGGGACCTTCAAATATATGACAGGTATACTAGATTTTATCTAGAAATCATGTTTGTATGTGTTTTTTAGGTCAAAGATCAAGTTGAGGCGTCAGAGGTCAAATTTGACACCGAAAAGTTTGCTTCCGCAACCCCTCCTAGACCGCAAAGCTGATGAGGGTCAAGTTAGGTCTATAGATGACCCATGGTCTAAATTTAAGGTCAGAGATCAGAGGCCATGGGTCAAATTTCTAATCGGAAAACGGCTTTGAAAAAAATTGTCCATATTTCTCTCTAAACAGTAAGTCTAATGAATTTCAAACTTGGTCATTAGAAGCCTGGTTGTGATATGTAACCTACTGCTCACAAGATCGGTGACATCATAGGTCGATAGGGTACATAATACACCACGGTAGGTTCTGTTACTACAGGGTGAAACGTAGCTTATTAGATCTTTGCTTTTCCATACAATGTGAACTAATTTTTCAACCTATGCAACCATGTTTGGACTGAGCGATTATACATAATAACTGTAGTAAAGGGTCAGACAACCTTAGTCTTGGAACAATCTCCACAAACCCTTTTTACTGAAATATTCACAGGTTATTACTAAACAGAGGGCACATGTACACGAGCTCAACCACTGGAAAGTTCACAGTTTCCACAGCAACTGATGGCGCTATACATAAAGATTTACATATAAGCTTACAATAGTAATATCATCTTCCATGCTTTTAGTAATATCCCCACTAGTATGTTTTTACGGTGCAAGCAATTGAGTGATTTACTGTACGTTTTGGTGGGAAAAGAAATTGAGTAATGCAAGTGATTGTGACGTGTTTCTTAGAACTATTACAAAACGCCAAGAGTGGCGGGGCGCTGACTTGAGAAATAACAGAGAGGTATATGCCTACATGGCTCTGAAAAATAAAATAAATGAAAGGATTCACTTTGACGTACACGTGATCTGCGTGGGAATATGCAGGCCTACTTTGACGTGCATGGTACTTCTGCATTCACACAACACTTGCGCGTTCCTTTCACATGCAAGTGTACTGCGCCTAGCTATACGTGTACTTATGTACTGTGTATAATTTAAATGCGCTTGGTGTTCGATCAAACGCTCGATCGACTATAATACATATGGTACGTGTACCGTCAGTTTACCGGTACTTTGAGCAATCAATGCATTTTAAACTCCAGTAAGGCCGTGTCAGTAGGAAATCTGACCCCTTGACTTCGAAAAATTTCAAGCGGGAATGACGTCACACTTTTTGAATTTGCCACTGCTGAACATGTGTACGAATCGACAAAATAATACACAGATTTCATCGAAATATGCCCAGTTTTAAGTATATCTGTATATGATATATACTTCGAACGTTGCAGTTTACGAGGACGAAAAAGCCATGTTTGGACAGTGCAAACTACATAGCCTAATTTCGCGAAGAACTTTGAGGCTTAAATATGAGACTTACGGACATGGTTTGAAAATTGGCTCAAACTGTGCAAAACATGAGTGAAAAAAGAAAACATGCAGGGAGATGTTACAGAAATTTGTTTTTCACATAATGCAACCGTCAAGAGACAAAATCAATGACTAATCAATGACTAATACGGTTAGTCTTAGATGAAACTTACCCCTATTCCGTAAAGCGCTAAGGCAAAGTCATTGTCATTGAAACAGAGTACACAATATAATACTCGCGGACCAAACCAAAATATAATGTAGGGGGTTAACTTAAAAAATGGTTATTACAAGGCAAGTACTTTTATGACAGAATAATTTCGATAAATTTTCATAGCACGTAAAATATTTCATATATTCTTCATTTGCACTAAACAACTTTGAAAAGACTTAGTCGATGGATAACACAGTTAGTGTTTAATGAAACACAAATCCAACTACCCATAATCCGAATTGGGTGCACACAACTAATACACCTGCAACTTCGGTCGTCAATAATGGAAAACACATTAAAATACGAACTTGGCTTTATATTGTTAAGAAAAAGGACATACCGAGTAAATTTAATATAACAGAATGATATTAATATAAAGATATTACTACAACATGTTGATCTTTATGAACGAAGATGATGCATGCCTGGGGTATGGGACCTAAGTTTAGCTTATCCTAACAACTGAAGCCCATAGTACAAATTATATTCATGGGGGAGAGGTGGACCTTTAGATCTATTTATGATAGTTTTACCCCCCCCCCCCATAATATATACCCCTTCACAAGAAACTACAATAGTTACTGCATTATTACAGAACACATCTAGGAGTGTTGATATTGTTGTTTTACTAAGTAGTCTCATCTAAACAATGAGTCACACTCCTACAAACTGAAACACATATCATGCGTGGGAGTCGGCCACTCCTTTTTACCCTACCTTCTCACTGTGCAATCAAGGTTGCAAAGTTAAAAGAGTAAAGTGAACATCAATCACAAATTACAAGACAAGTCAAATCAATATTTCTTGATTTCTAAGTTTTATTAAATCCTTCTTTGGTACAGACTGACAACACAATTGATAACTTTGACAGCAATGAAAGAAAACTTAATATGGAAGACAAGTTAGTATGACATACAACAATCCATACATAACATTAACAAATGTATATAACATTGTTGAAGTTGTCAACATATTTTCATTCTGAAAGCTGTTGGCACACTAAACAAAAGAAATGCAAGGCAAGTGCTGTTTGTAATAACACATGCACAAGGACACACAAAATGACATGAAAGAGAAAAATTGGGAACACATGTCATTGATAAAAGTGATCTATACATCTACAATACAATGTACCTCCAACTTAAACATCATAAAAAAGCATACAACTCTTACAAAAATGTGAAGTACTTTGAACAGCTTAATAGAGGTGGTGAAATCACTATACACATCAACATCCACTACACATGCAATGTATTAACCATAGATGGCATAAAGTTGAAGAAACTAATTAACTGATACAACCAGGGAGATATACTTAAAAACTTGCGTACTCTATGAAAAGGACTGATACATATGCATGGATGAAAAACAATAACACAATTATTCATGAAGCATATTGTGATAAGAATCACATATTGTTCTCCACCACTTCCATGAAATGGCAGATGAATGCATTTTGCGAATAAATCTTTTTCCATATTGTATGATCAGGTATCAATTCACCCTGTCACTTCTTCTTTCTTCTTTTGAGAGATGGTGAAACATCTGAACTTCTGAAGACATTAATTCACAAGCGTGCCGTGTGGTCAAACTCTCAATGACATAGCAATGAATTCCATCGGCTTATGATTACTTAGGGAAGCCTCAACAAACACCTAAGGAGGTTGTTCCAGTCCTAAAGAGTATTGGGGACAAACTGAAGTTATAGCAATTGGCAGTAATGCAAAACATGGATAGTACTATACCAGTCAGACAAGTATTTGTTAAGAGACCAAGATCTTCTAAAAGAGCAGTCATTGGCACAACTTCCCTGGAGTAGTCATTTGCTATAAACCTTGCAATACGTTGTTGCAAACCTTCCAATCTTTCAGTAAGAATTGTATGCTGTGGGTCCCAGACAAAAAAGCATATTCCAACGAGGACCTAATCAACTACCGGTACCGGTACCTTTATACTTTATAGGCAGTCAACTGAAGTTCTTTGGAATACAATGAAAGATAGTTGAAAGACACTCCTTGTAATAACTGCAATTGCAACAGGGCCTAGGCTGGCCAATCCACAGCTTAACCTAAGGAAGGAAAAAGAAAATAAAAATTAAGACTCATTGCAAGAGCAAACCCAAGACATGTTAGGCACATGCCTTGTATCACTCGCTACTTGGCTTAGTTGACCTACATAGTGCTCTTGTAAAAAGGCCTCATAAAGGAATACGAAATTTGTGTAGGTTTAGCCTGTTAGTTTTCATTTGTATTGCCTTTCTTTGTCCAAATTGTTCCAAATCAGTGAATGTTCATAGGCATAGGCTACCGTTCATACAAAATCTTCTGCTACAGATTTTTATTTGCGCAGCCGTTTGATAATTTTGGGCAGCGAAAAGTCATGTAGGCTATTGTCAAGCCAGATAGGCTTCAAATGTTACAGCAAGTCGTAATTACCAACGTGAGTCTGGTCACTAAGTTATTTATCTACTACCACTAGGCCTACAGTACTATTAACGTTACGTTAGCTAGCTTTCAATTCGTACGTACTGTATATATGGTGTTTAAAAATTCGCGCAACCTATAATAGCACTTTACATATGGAGCGAAGAATCCTACACGTAAGGCGGTTCCAAAATCAGTGATGCTAAATATGTGCCGTTTACTTCACAATCTGCGGGTGAAAATTAAAAAGTTTCACATGAATTAACGTTTAATGTATTCTAAACACTAAAATGTAATCAACTGCCACATATACAGTTTAATACGCCAACGTCCGAGATGAGAAAAATGCCTCTCGGTTTCTTCATGTTACTTACCATTTTGTTCAACCCCTCTCTGAAATTTCTGATTATATGATCCCTGAGGAAAAGCACCTGCATAGTTTGACAACGAATACCTTTAATACGGTTTTGGTTAACGGTTTCGACCATTTTTTTCTTATTTTTTTACTGAATATTCATAGAATGACGACATTTTAAGGGATCCTCTCAGTTCATATTTCACACAGTGATAGTTTTGACGGCAGCGATATGTGACTTCCGGTGTTGCTCGCAATATTGTGAAAATTGCGCAATAAACGGTCAAATCGCGGAGGAGACTTCCTACTGGTGTGGACGCGAAGGAATTCCAAAGTAAGCACCTCCTACATCATATTTACTTCAAAGAACATCTAAACAAGTATTTTCCGAGTTATTTTTTCATTGCCATGGAAAATTTTACTCACAGTCAAATTTTTAAGTTTCAGCAATGTTGCTGACTATCATATTTCAAATCGTACCAAAATAGCGACCAGAATATCTTCGGTAAAACTCTCATTCAGCGTTTGGATAGAAGACACAATTTTATCGTTTTTTGACATTATTATGTATTATTTTGATAGATCTTATTCTGACGTGATCGACTCGAGGTTTCATCACAAGCCTAGTGTTATGTACGGCCACGTTAAATTTGAGACCTATTTCCAAGTTACTACTCATTTTTAACACAAGCAAAAGATATTAGAATGAAAGGGGCAAATTTATGAGTACTTTTGTCAAGTTAAATATATTATAATAATGTTTTCATATTTTTAGGATTAAAATGTTTGTTAGGTGATCGACTCATAGTACCCCCATGCTACATAAAAAAGAGAGAATGATTGTGGACAACGATAGGGATGAGACACAACTCACTTTTTTTATTCAAATGAACTTATCGCTGGGACGAGAAACATTTATTTGCTGGAAAGTAGTATCTGTAGAGGATCTAAATCGTTATCGTGGCTAACATATTTTTTGCTGATATTTTAAAGAGTAACCTGGAAAATATTACATTTCCATTCAAACTTAAAAATAGAAAACATTGCCCTCCCCCTTAACTCCCGACTCAAGTTCCAGACTTTTTATTAATATCCAAATCTGGTATCAAAAAAATCTCTTATTAAATTCACTTTCAATCGTCATAGACTGGTTGTGTTCGTGAGAATGGAATCATTTACAAAATATACCTTAATAATAAAGTAGAGGTGGAGGAAATTTTAAAGAAGCGCCAAGAATAAACCAAATGACTCACAAAGGACATTACAAAGCCACTTAGTCTCTTAGAATTTAGTTGAAAAAAACTCTTTTTGTTATTTACCCTTATTATTACTGATACGAACACACTGAATAAACCGATTTTAAAAAACATTTAACTTCTTTTAGTTTCTCAATTTGTCAATAAGTCTTATGATATTGAAATAGGTTCTAAATCTCGCATATTTCATCTGACACCATCAGAATCATCTAGATCAACACGACAACTTCCCTCTTTTGATAGAAACGTCAAAGATAAAAATGGGGGGGGGGGGGAGGGGGTGTGTCTTACAAATTACGTGTCAGAAATTCTTACTGGTTGTTACAGATATGCTGGGATTATTTCGAGATACTGGACAATGGACAACTAAGGTATCCGTCGACAGGTCGTTTTACGGCAAAAAATTGAAATTTCGTCACCTACAACCGCAACAATTAGGATTAATTATTCATTTACATGTGCCTTAAATGTTTTACCTCAAGCATCTTACAAGTAATTTATTTAACGTGTATATCGGCATCTGTATCACGCATGAATTTTGACCTAAACGCCGGGAGAAATTACCACACACACAAGACGCGTTCTTTCTACGTGATATCGGAAGTAAAAACACAAGGCAAGAAGAGAAATTAAGGAAGCATGTCTTTGAATGTAGGACATAGTTGCACCAAACTTGCCTTCACACAAATCGTGTATAACTTTGTTTCGCTTTCTCCAAGTATGGAACCCTTGATGAAACTCTGTGAACTGAATGTACTATAGTGCCATTTGTATTTTGCAAGGCCTAAAAAATGTGTAAAATGTGTCACGTGTGTGAGTTAAGGAATTGCTGTGTATTTAAATTGCATCCGTATCAAAGCGTTAGCGTGTGACTGGGGCAACTGCATTTTCACAACTGACTGGTAACAGCCAATTCTCCTAAAGGGTACAGTATTAACTGTGAACAAATTAATACCTTTACACAACTGCTCTGTGTAAGGGTAGAAGAAATCGTATCGTAGCGTTATCGTATAACCATTGAGCTACTACGAATGGAGTAAAAGCATCTGTTCCGACATTCTAAAGCTGAAAACCCTCATGAATTGGTACAAAGGACTATCATCCAGGATTACTGGAGGTTAAGCAACAGTGGTAGGAAAGATATAGCGCCACCTATATTCCTAGTACGGACATACTGTTGTCTTTGTCACAATTATTAAGTAATATTAGAAGAGAGTTCCGAGGATGCGCACTTGTGCGCAATTATGCCATCAATTTTGAAAAACTAAGTAAGAATCTAGCTTTACGATAAGTTAAGATGTTTATCCTCTACCCCCGACAAATCTAACCCCCTTGGAAAGATCTTTTGTACTGGTCTAGTGAAAATATTGCTCTTATAAGAAATCCTCGTGAGATTCTCGCAATATGTTCTTATGACATTCACGTTAGACTTTTGGGATATGAGAAATTCCTCAAGCCGTTCTTATGAGATCCGCTAATTAATGAGTTTCTGGTGGCATTGATTCCGATATTGGACATTCTGGGATGAAGCTGTTATTAATCTGATTAATTTGATTCTTTACTCAGTTTGTTTTCTGTCTCTTGACTTATGGGTAGTTCGACTGATCTAGTATTTATAGGAGCTGTATCCTTATAAAAAAAGAACAACTGTTGTGAGATGTGAAAAATACATTTAGTGATGTATTATCTGTATTAATCATTAAGAACCTTAAAAATGTCATCAAATCGTATAGCATATTGACCGATTTTACAGACACCGAATTCCTGTCCTATAGCTGCATCGTAAATGAGCATTGACTAAGTATGCAAATATATGACTTGCATTAATAAGGGACTCGCATTATATGTCTGCTGTTATCCCTTAATTCAAGGATATTCTTTATGTGTTTTTTTTTTTTGGTAGTTTTTTTTTTGTAGCATGTATTTCTGTCGTAATACAATATTGATATCACTTGCAAAACATTAAAAATTTTCACTAGAAAATAATGAAGCTGCGCACTACCCGACGTTATCATCATATCTTTTCACCAAACTTTGAAAAAGAGTATGTCAAAAACGGTAACAGATGTCAGCAAAATTCTAACTGATTTTTTATTTCTGAGTTTCACTCAGCAAATTTTGAATAAAGCCAGCTCTTTTCTAGATGCATATCAGATGGACTTAAAGAACAGGGGACATATAGCTAGATAAAGATTCCCCCCCCCCACCCCTCCTTCATCACCCTCACGAAAGTTCCTGCAAGGGAGTGTGGATGAGCTACGCTTGACCTTCTTTTCCTTTTTTTTTTCTTTTTAAAGCAAAACTATCCTTTGGATTACCCCTTCAAAAGAGGATTGTCTACAGTCACGCTGCATTCTTGAAATAAAGCTGTAACAGTTCACCTGTAATATAATGGAAGTGAGAGTAGAAAGGAATGCGGATTATGGGGAGAAGAGTTTCTGCATATTTACAACGTTTTTGGGAATGCGTTGTAGCGGCTTGACATTTTACGAGCTGGAGTTCAGCACCTCCCTGGGTCTACTAACTACTACCGAGTTGTTGTTACCCTTGTAAGGTTTCATGTTAAATTCCCTGAAAATGTAAAAATCTCTTATTGCGTTGTCCAAATTGAGGGTATGAGAACTGCTAATGCAACCAGGGATTGTAAGAGCAAGTCGAGATTTGTTACAACTAGCACGAATGCCAATTCAGAATTTGCTAATCAACGTCAACTATACTGGTAAAAGAAATTCTTCCATAGCAAAGGACAGGACGATTTTTTTTTTTTCTTTTTTGTGTTGTCAATCTTGACGAGACTATCGGACGGAACATAGGAGAGAGAGAGGCAATGGAGATATTGCAGCTGTGCAAGTTTGTTTTCGTAAGTGACACCAAGGAAAGCTGCACTGGGACAGGCTCTACTAAACGCATTACAGAGATTTTGAAGGCAAAGGCACCGTGTTTTGCCTTTAGAAAAGAAAGAGTCTATGAAAAAAAAGAGTAATACAAAAGAAAGACTATATTAAGAAATATCAATTTCGAGACGTCAGTTTCATGAAGCACCAGCCTTCAAGGTAAGAATTTTTTATGTTAATGTCTGTGTAGTATTTCTTTTTTTTTTGTGGGTGCGTCATATATCATTTATTATCAGTATACTGACTTAATTTGCAGTTTGTACCCTGGAGAATATTCAGGTTACGTAAAGGGAAGCCTGCAGCGTTACGGGTATCGCTCAGATAGTGTTTGCAGTGAATCTGGATTTCGCAGTTGGGGAGAAAGGAAGACAAGAATCTGGTGATATCGGAGGTTGAATTTGGGCGTTTTGTATCTGATACCAGTGTGCAACGTTTTGTGGAAACCTTTTATCAACATCTAAGAAGCAGTTGTAGAAGAATATTTGATGAGCCAAATGTGAATTTCGGAGAGCCGAAAAGCCTGATTTATGTTGCATTTACCTTGGCGGAAAAGGGGGATCTTTTATTCCAAGTGGGTCTTTGTGCGATTGTCGATTATTCTTTCGACTTTGTTTTTGTACCAGAGCTGAGGGTACTGGGGTGGTAGACTGTTAGAAGTTGTGTTGCTTAGTACGATCTTTACTGACTTACTGATTTAGAGTGATACCATTGTGGCCGAATTCCTGAAGAGGGGTAGTAAATTTTAGGCCTTTGATTTATAGCATTATGTCCAGGGGAGGAGGAGGTCTCAAATGAAAGAATGTAAGCTTCCAATTCGTTTAAATATAGTAAAATATTTTCATTTAAATCATAAAAAATAGAAAAAAGTTTCATCTTTGATGCTATGATCTGTAACTTGCCACTGTTTGGGTTATGGATAGTGTTTATGGGAGTTTTCAACTTCTTCAAAAATATTTTGTGACTTGCCAGATCATTAAATCAGTTTGGATATTCAGCATGCTTTTCTAAATATAATTTCTGAATGTGAATCATATGCGGTTTGGGAAGAGAGTACAGCTTGATACTATGCTGTAGGTCTGTCCAATAATGATGGGAAACGATATTATGAATGTTCTTCGAAGGACAAGTCCTGATAATAACATGACATCACTGATTTGATGGCAAACGTCAATGTATTTACAATGTACCCAACGATAAGAATGAAAACACTATATGTTTTCGGAAGGTCAGCTTCCATCGTCAGGTTATTAATAACGATAAGCAAGACGAAGTGAATGACTGCCAATCGGTGGTTCGTGAAAAAATTTAGGAAAAGTAACACTTACTTGAAAAGAAAAAATAATAGAGATTCGTTGTCATTTGTTCAGATTAGACAGATTCCACATAATAGAAAGGCTTGCTTTGAGTTTAAATGCCAAAAAACGATATTGATTGAAAAACGGTATTGATGAGTATGTCAATTCTGTGGATTGCCTATTGTTTTGATGAAGTGCTCGAGAGACCAATTATAGTCTGTTAGAATTCGTCATAAGTTTACCGTCTGTTTTTGTTTTAAGAAGACTAGTGACTTTTTAAGTACTAAAGAAAAGGTTTAGTACCTTGCTCGCATTAAACGTTGCTCCATGAAATAAAATTGATTATTGTGGTAAGGGGACTTTAGTTGCTTGGCGCAAAAACTTTGTTTGGTACGGTAATATATGCAGTCTGTATTATGAAAAATTAATTCAATTCATTATTTTGGTGACATTAAGTATCATGATTCTACACTGAATCGAGATGATATCACTGCCTAGCCATCTTTCAAAACTTAACGATTTTTCCTACTTTATAATATAAATTAAGTTTTTAGGACGTTAAAGATATAACTTGGTGAATTTCAAATCAGTATAAGGAGAGTTGTACAGATCGCGTAGTTCAAACAACTAACCCCCACCGTTTGAGCCTGGGGGCTTCTGTCTTTACTTAGAGCAAATTCATTTAATTTTAGAATAAAACATTTGTTTTGAGAAGGGAGGCAGTTTGCAATGAATATTCATCAGTTATTTTATTTCCTTCAATTTCTTCCCTCCCATTGGACCTTTTAAGGGGGGGGGGGGGGATAGTTATCAGCTACGATCAGTAGGTGGCTATTGTCTATATATTTACGAGTATATACACTTGTTACAATACTCGTTATCATAATTGTTAGATTTCCAATATGTATGGTGTCCTGTACAGGTCGCGTATCTCAACCACAAAATCCCTACGTTTTTGCAATATTTTAAACATATTCTAAGACACGTATCTCTAAAGGAAGTGATTTGTAAATCCATCTCTAAGTTTTCACTACTGTAGGAATTCCAATCACTACAACTCACGATATAGGCCTAGCTGACTATTGAGGTGACTATATTGAGGTCAGTACTTCCAAGTTACCATACCCTGACCATTAAGTCTCAACTTTAGTTGCAAGAGGTCAATTTTTGTTCCCTTCTTTTTTAATGATTATATCCTTCTATAAATTCCCAAATCAGGTCGCAAGACGTTGTTCCAGGCAAGTGGTAACACCATATATTTTAAAAGGTGCATAACGCAACTTTGAACGTTTTTACAGACGTTTTTTTAGTTTACGTGATCAAGACGACTAAAGCCCACCCCCTTAATAAACGAAGGATTTTTTTCGTGGCTCCAATTTGTGTTTTGTAAATGAATAAGTTCCCATTACGTGATCAATTCGTTTCTATATTTCATGTAAGTATCATTTGATAGGAAAGGTCTCAATAAAAACAGAAGCCTCGGAGACGTAAGTCTCCGAGGCTTCTGTTTTTATTGAGACCGAATTCATTTACCTTTAGAATAAAACATTTGTTTTGAGAAGAGAAGCAGTTTCTAATGAATATTCATCAGTCATTTTATTTTCTTCTCAAAGTTTTTTTTTTTCCTTTCATTGAGCCTTTTAAGGGGGGAGGGGTCATCCGCTACGAACAATAGGTGACTATTGTCCTCGTTTCATGGTGAACTGATTGTTATAGGATGGCAGAAGCAATAGACGCTGGCTAATAATAGCAGTACACATGCAGTAACGGTAACCTTTTCTGTGAACAATGAACTTAAGCGGACAGAAAACTACAAATACTGTTTTGTAGTAATGATTCTGGGTGAAGAATGAAGTAAAAGAAAAGGCATAGATCTGTAATAGCCTATATTAAAAGTCCTCGTAGCCCAAAGGTTCAACGACTTTACAGTATATGATGCACCGTTGCTATACTTGTTAGCTTTCCGATATGTATGGTGCCCTGTAGAGGTCGCGTATCTCAACCACAAAATCCCTACGTTTTTGCAATATTTGAAACATATTCTAAGACACGTATCTCTAAAGGAAGTGATTTGTAAATCCATCTTTAAGTTTTCACTACTGTAGGAATTCCAATCACTACAACTCACGATATTGAGATGTTTATATACAGCCGATTTTGATATGGTACGATGTATCGTAAGGTTTCACTGGAGGAAGAAACCCTAACCATGATGGCATAAAAAGGGGAGAAAGAATTAGGCCTCACTATGATGGTATCGATGCGTGCTAGCATGAGATACCTTTATAAAAGGATTTGATGTAACTCTGTTTTTCCGTAATCACAAGCAACGTGTAGACGTCAAGTAAACAAAATTCATCAAGGATTATTACTTCTAAAAAGTATGGAATTCGGTTTATTTATTTTAAGACGTACAGTTAGTTGTTCATTTATGAAGCAAATATACACACTTAGCGCTCATGTACCAAAGTCGACACCGTTTTATGAGCAGGAAAAATTCGTCTATCTTTTAACACAGTGCTCGCACGCATGGATGTCATCATACTGGGGCCTAATTATTTGAGGGGCCTCCTCATAATAACGATAACGGAGGGGCTGTTATTTACATCATAGGTACAATCGTCAAGGGTGCGATTAGCTCTTTTCTATTCCATCCGTTTAAGTTGTGAATTAAAAACAAGTGTATTGCGCCTGAAAATACCACTAAGATGAGCCTTAAAGCGTTCGAACTTTTTCCCGCTGTTGAACGGCTTAAACCCCTCGGGGATAAGACGAAAACGTCGGTAAGATATTATTATCAAACGTTCATTTCACTGAATTTTGTGTAGGCTAACTTTACGTTTAGTTTGAAGTGCACTAACACGGGACCCAGTTCTGCGAATCAATATTCGTGCCGAATTCGTAGCCACGGATGCGCATCATTCCGCCTTAGAATATGTGGTTATTCCGTTAGAGAAATCAAGTCATTCCGCCAGAGGAAACAAATCGTTCTGACATGGCGGAAAGACTTGTTTGGTCACAGCGAAACTGGCATATGTGGGCATGTTGTGAGCTTACATAAAATAGGCCTATGCCTAACTACTCTTCTTCTTCTTCTTTTGGATACGGTGAGACATCCAAACAAGGACATTAGTACACCACGTACGCGCCGTGAGGTCGGTCAAACCCTCAGTGAATTAATAATAAACTCCACGGGCTTATGGTGACTAACGGCCCTCTCGATAAGACTGCCAGGGAGATCATTCCAATCCCGAATTGTGTTTGGGATAAAACTTTATTTGAAGCAATTTGCCCTCGCAGAGTGGGTGCGGCAGTGCAAGGCATGCATGTTGCGAGTATTGTGAGTGGGTTCACAAAGGCCAGACAGAGGGATATTGGCTTGACCATGGATACCTTTTACGAGGATTTAAAGCCTACAACGCCTGCGGCGATCATATAAAGTGCCGAGACCAAGATCTTTCAAGAGGGTACAGTAGTCATCGAACGAACTCGTTGGCAATAAACCGAACAAATCTCCTTTGTACTCCCTCAAGTTTATCCTTGGGTGAAGGATCCTAAACGGAACAAGCATACTCCAACAAAGGCCTAAGTAAACCTTTGTAGGCAGCCAGGTTAACTTCCTTAGAACAAAAAGAGAGGTTCCTACCTAACACTACAGTCCGAGAACATTGTTTCCTCTGTTACAAACAGACTGAATATGATTTCCCCAATTGAGATTCTTGGTTATGGTCACCCCCCAAGTACTTAATAGAATCTGCCCTAGTCAGATCAACCCAATTGAGGGTATACGTAAAGATTCTTGGATTGTATTTCCTACAACAGACATAACATCACACTTTCCAGCATGAAATCTCATGGCCCAGGTTTTGGCCCATTGGCCCAGGCAAGAAATGTCTCTCTGTAGCTCTCTACAATCATTATGATTTTCAATGACCCTATAACAAACACAATCGTCAGCAAATAACCTAACTTCAGATGAAGCAGCATCAACAATATCAATTATATATATGACAGGAAGAGTACTGGTCCCAGAACAGACCCCTGAAGAACACCAGAAAGAACCGGAGCAGAAGCAGATTTAGTACCATTTACAACAACAGATTCTGAGTGATCAGAAAGAAAGTTATCTACCCAATTAATGACTTGACCAGAAACCCCTAAAGAACTTCGTCTTGAGGAGTTCATAAGGAACAGTATCGAAGGCCCTCGTAAAAATCTAAAGTAAAGACATCGACGTGTTTATTTTTATCCAAGGCCGCGGCCCAATCGTTAATAATAGACACCAACTGAGTATCACAACTGTGATTCTTTCTGAAAGCATGCTGCTTAGTGGAAAGGATTTTACTCTTTTCATAGTGATCCATCAGGTTTGAGCAAATTATATGCTCCAAAAATTTACAGCAAATACAAGTCAGAGAGACAGGGCAATAGTTGGATGGGATCGAGACCTCATTTTTCTTAAAAATTGGACAAACATTTGCTCTTTTCCAGTCCATGGGAATATGACCACTGGTAATTGACTGCTGGAAAAGGTACTGTAGGCTACTGCATGTAGGCCTAGAGTAGATACATAACATTAACAGAACTTGCTATGTTTTTTTTTAGAAATGTCCGACAAGTTGTAACCCCAGTGGTAAAAACAATAGGTTGTAGGTAGACAATACTGATGTAATAACACTTGTGATTTAGAATTTCTAATAAAAAGTTTATTTACACTTACTACAGTATACTCTAAGCATTAGCCAAATTTATTTGCATAGCAGTCAAAATACTGTAGGTCATACAGCTGTACTGTAGGTTTAAAGTAGTGAGATTCAGGGTTAAATTTGCAAAAAAGATGGCTTCGCTTAAGTTGTAATTTACAGTAGCACTAGGGCGCTATTAGTTTGGTACAACTGCAGAATGCAACGTCTCTCCAAGACATATATGACTAAGACTCACATTCGTAGTCACAGTGAATCAATATACTGTAGACAAATGTTCACCACCAGGACTGCAACTGCGCCCTCACACCACCTTGAGGCCCGGTGAACTTGAAATATTTTTAAGCAAAAGTGAATTCCAATCACATGTTGAGTCATTCTCAAAATGGCCACTCCTTGTTGGGTCTGTATTGGGTCCTCTCCTGTTTATTGCTTTCATTAATGACATTGATGCTGATATTGTGTGTAGAGCCAAGACGTTTGCTGGTGACACCAAACCGTATTCTGAGGTCTCCTCAGGTGGTGATTCAAAAAGTTTTCAGAAGGATTTAGACAGGGTTTTCACGTGGTATCAGGAGTGGCAAATGCTTTTCAATATTGATAAATGCAAGGTAATGCATATTGGCAATAACAATCCTAGGTATTCGTACACTTTAAATGGACAGTCACTGCAAGAGGTTTCTGTTGAAAAGGACTTAGGTGTACACATAGATTCTTCTTTACAGCCAGCTAAGCAGTGTGCTGAAGCAGCTAAAAAAGCAAATAGGATTTTAGGTATGATTAAGAGAAATTTTAGCTTCCTTAAGCAAGACAATGTTGTTAGACTCTGTAAGCAGTTGGTTAGACCTCATTTAGAGTATGCTGTTCAAGCCTGGAACCCATATTTTTCTAAACATAAGGAGTTACTTGAGAAAGTCCAGCGCAGGGCTACTAGATTGATTAGGGCCTTCAAGGGTGTCCCCTATAACAGCAGATTATGTCTTTTAAATCTCACTGCACGTGAGCTGAGAAGATTACGTGGGGATTTGATACAAGTCTATAAGATTGTTCATGGATTTGATAGTTTATCATTTTCTGATTTTTTCAAGTAACTTGCTAATAGTAAAATTACTATAGGTCATTGTCTTTAATTCCAGAAGGTTCAAAGTAGGATCAATATTCATCAATACTTCTTTTATCAGAGGGTAGTGAATGAGTGGAATGGGTTGCCTGAGGATGTACAGTAGTGATGGCAAGAAGTGTAAATGGGTTTAAGAATGCACTGGACAAGTACTTTAGGCTCTGTGACCGGGTTTGGTTTTTGTCACCTTTTTTCAGGGTCCTTGATTGGGACTTAATTGTCCCTCCTGATCCCTTTTTTAAACTAAACTAAACTTGTTAGCTACCACTGGGACTGTGACTGTGCCTCCGCTCATGTAATAGAATCAGTGGACTTACTGTATGTTGTTTTCAACAAAATACTTGATCAGCCAAGCCACCACTGGGACGGTGACTGAGCCTCCACTTGGATTGTAGAATCAGTGGACATACAGTAGACTAATATTTTCAACAAAATATTCAATCCTCAACCACTGGGACTGCGACTGTGCCTCCACTCAGATGATAGAATCAGTGTCTTGTCTTCAACAAAATACTCGATCAGCCACCACTGGGACTGTGACTGCGGCTTCACTCTGGATGGGAAGCTCATAAGACAGGTGACTTTAAAAAATGTGACTACACCACCACTAACTTAAACTGTGGGACTTAACAAAAAAATTTGAATAATATAGCTAGGGCAAATGCATCCAACATAGAAAGCTTAGGATTATGCACAAGATTTCTACTGGAAGCGCAAGGGAGAACCACAGTGTAGTTCGCCTCCGAGATTTTTTAGGGTACTGTTTCACCGGGACGTTGTATTTGCAGTTACTCCATTAGTTTTACTCATGTGTTTTCACAGCTAGGTATATCATATTCAGTTCGAGTGCTCATGGGGAATACTCGGTTGGTTAAGCAGGTGACTGTGGCCAGCTACAGCTGCCCTCCTGGGGTCGACTTGCATGACACATATCACGTCTGTCATGATACAAGTTTAAGCTTCTTTGTTATTGTGTTTGAAGCAAGTAGCTGAGACACAAATAACACAATATACAGTAAAGCAAGTATAGCAAAGTGATGTTTATTGCTCTCTGTCTAAAATGCCTCTGAAGCAGACTCTTTGTTCTTACATTCAGCACTAGTTGCTGTACCTAAATGACTCATTGCAATTACTCATAATTCTCCGAAAAGGCATGTATCAGAGAAGAGGTTAGAAAACCGGATATAACAGTGAACAGTTAACAAAGGGTTGCTTAATAAGACACAACATTTCCTCCTCTGTCAAAAGAAAAAAAAAGAAAAAAGAAACAAGAAGTTAATTCCCTTTGTGAGTGTCAACAGTTTAAACTCTAAATCAAGCAAGTACATAGATTGAATTCAAGATTAAACATGATTGATTACATAGTTAGTGTAAAGAAACAGCTTAGCGGTAAAATATATCTTTCCCCGGACAGTGGCTTTTGTCTCTGTCTCTGTGGTCAATTACTGTGCTTGGTGTCAGTACGTGAAGTCAAATTCCTCATTGTTTGTCTAGTCGGTTCATTTTCTGTTGGTGGCGGTCCTGTGTACAGTATTTGGCAAGTCGTTCAACGTTCCATTGTTTCCCATCAACAGTTTCGTAAGTGTTCGGAGCAATTTTCCTTGAAATTTGTGTGGGTTCACTAAACTTTGCACATTTCCTGGTTTCTTTATTCGGACCCAGTCACCTTTTGTGAACTCCGTACTCTTTACTCCGTACTGTACGCCTTTTCATTTATCGAAAAATTCCTTGCTCTCTGCCTATTTATGTTGGACTCGATGACGTAATTCATGCAGAGGTGCAGGAGAAGGGTCTTTGGTGACTCCTGTAATATCTAATTTTGTCCTAAGGTGTTGACTGTGCACTAGAAATTCTCTGGTAGAGAGTTTTGTCTCGTCCAGTCAACTTGGTAGTCTGTACTGTACACTATCATTAAATACTTGATTGAATCTTTCCATCTCACTATTACCTTGGGGGTGATACAGTAGATGGCAGAAAACCAATGTTTAACAATATTACGTTCCTGCAAGTAGCTTATGTCTTAAAATTATTACAAGTAAATTGTGGTTCATTGTCAGTCCCAATCTCTTCTGGGAATCCTTCCGTTGAAAAAATTGTTGTAAGTGTATCAATTACAGTAGGAGCAGTAGCACTGCCAGCAAATGCCTCTTCTGGCCATTTACAGTACTTAGTAGTCAATAACTGTAATAGCAAAACGACAATCTCTCGGTGCAGTATTATCAGGACCGACAATATCAATAGCTATTTTCTTCCAACCGGAAGTGGGTAAAGGAACAGGTTGCACAGGACACATACATGTGCTGATTTGTCATGGTTTTGACAAATTGCACAATCTGTAACCAATTGCATTGCAGTATCATCCATCTTAGGCCACCAATATAGCTGACGCAATCTTTGTTTGGTGTGAACTATACCCTGATTACCTTCGTGGGCAAAATCAACAGTCTTAGAAATAAAAGTAAATGGTGATAACAACTCTCTCTGCTTTAAAAATGATGTTATCATGCATTGAAAAACTGTCACGGACTCTGTAAAAATTGCAAGTCATCAGCTAAACCTTTAGCAGAAATAGACCAGCTGGAAGAGAGGAATTTGACAGTTCTTCAGTTAGCACTGGATCAGACTTTGTATAGTAGCCTGTTGTAAGGAACTCTTGGTAATACAGGTACACATATCCTTAAGCAGTATTCCACATACTGTACTGCATAAATATCATCGTGATCAGTACCAGAATGAGTAGTATGGTCATTAAGTGGTAACCTTGATAGAGCATCAGACACTTTTTTCTGATCTCCTGGTTTATATTCAGCAGAAAAATTATAATGTAATAAACGCGCTCCCCAGCGAACACTTCTCATACAGTAGGTCTATGACCTGTACCTGAAGTAGCTAACAGAGTAACTAGGGCTTAATGATCAGTGCGCAGAGTAAACTTCCGACCCCACAAGTACAGTATGTATGCCAGTGCTCCATAGCCCACACACAAGCTAATGCTTCACCCTCCCCTGTTGAGTACTAGCCTCAGTGAGTTTCCTAGAGATGCATGTAACAAGTCTCTCCTGACCTTGGATCAGCTGAGTCATTGTATCACCAATACCATAGCCCGATGCATCAGTAGTTACAATTACTGTACATCTAAGTCAAACAAGGACAAAGCTGCACAATTCGAAATTGTGTACTTAAGTTCTTTGAATGCTGCATCAGCTTCTGCATTCCAAGCGAACTCATGAGCGGTCTGAAGGTCCCGGATTGGCTGAACTTTGGTAGCAAAGTTAGGTACAAATTTTGCGTAATTGCCGGCAAGTCCTAGGAAAGAACGAACTTGTTCTCTAGAAGTAGGAATTGGGGTGTCTCTAATAGCAGCAACTAAATCAGGGCTAGGGTGAAGTCCAGTATGATAAATTACATGGCCCAATACCTGAATGGATTGTATATTGAATACACATTTCTCATTGAGAGTCATTCCCGATTCTTGTAAATGAGACAAAACATTACATAAAGTAGCAGCATGCTCTTCTGGAGAAGAACCGTAAACAACAATATCATCGATAAAACATGTAGCACCATTAATATCTTTCGAAATACGTGACATAACCTTCTGAAAGCGTGCAGGCGCTGACGCCAGGCCAAAGCAAACACGTTTGTGTCTGTAAAGTCCCTCGTGAGTAATAAATGTAGAAATATCTTTACTCTTGGGGTGCAAATCAAGTTGGTGGTAAGCAGATTTCAGATCAAGTTTAGAAAAGTACTTAGATCCTCTTATCTTATCAATATTTGGTAGCAGGTGTTGATCCACTACCACATTCTCGTAGAACTTTCGTAGCTCTACACAAATACGAACTTTCCCAGCCTTTTCTAAGCTACGACAATAGGAGAAACCCATTTGGTAGCATCGGGGGCTTTCTTGATAACACCTTCCCGTTCTAGTCGAACAAGTTCCTGTGATACTTTTTCCCTAGAAGAAAATGGTAGGACACGTAATTTCTGTTGCACGGTGCGTGATTCCGATTTAAGTTCAATTCGGTGTTGATAGCCTTTGATTTAACCCAAATTATTCGAAGAAAGCAAAGAAACTTCAAAGGTACATTAGAAGAAGGTGCACTAGGTGACTCAGCCTCTGTATTAGAATAGCAAGATAGAGAAGCACAGTTAATCTCCAAATTTAAAAGTTGAATTGCATCTTTCCCAGTAAGTGTAGTGCCTTCCCGAACAACCTGTATAGCGGTATTTGCAAGTCGACCTTGAAATGAAATGTTAGCATCGAAGTAACCTACAACAGCTATTTCGGTATTATTGTAGGATTTAACAGAACTCGCACAAAGCTTGAGGGTATCTTCTTGAAAATGCTTCTTAAATGTACTTGAATTCGTTAAAGTAACATCACTTGCTGTATCAACAACAACTGAAATACATACATTGTTAATTAACACATCACAAGTAACATTAGGTGTATGCCTAGCATTTACAGTACATGGTAAACATTTTCAGTTTGTAGTACTTGTGATTGTTCCGGTGTAGTGGTAGTAGCAGCAGGTGAAGTAAGCACAGCAGTGGTAGTAGGAATTAGGTGAGAAAAAGCAGTAGTATCAGAAGTAGACGTAACTGAACGTACCTTGTTAAGGCCTAGGCACATTTTCTCATAATGTCCTTTCTTCTTACAAATTCTGCATGTACTATAGCATGAACGGCCTTGCACTCCGTAGAATTTGCAAGGTGCTTTTTTGATATGGAGCGATAGCATTTTGTAGTTTGACCAGAATTGCGTGTCTTGCTGTCGCAGACTTGTGAAGTAGCAAATGCACTTGGCTTCGATGACATCAACCGCTCTTCACGTTGCACTTGTTCGAAGTTCCTCGAGACTTCCAAAGCTTTTGAAAGGGTCAACTTTGGCTCAAGAAGAAGTCGTTCCCGAAGTTTGGGTGAATTAATCTTCTCGACCAGCTTGTCTCGTAACATCTGGTCCAGAAATGTGCCAGATTCACACATTGACACAAGTTCCCCCAAGGATGAAATATAAATTTCAATGGATTCACCTGGCAACTGCTCTCGTTGTTGAAACCTGTAGCGCTCGGCAACCACATTGATGGTTTTCAGAAAATGTTCCGCTATAGTCTTGACGGCCTTCTTGTAAACCTCTAGACCTGACGTGGAACATGCAGGCAAGGTGTAGAAAATTCTCCGGCCCTCGGTACCCAGGCAGTGAAGTAAGATAGCTTTCTAGCGATCTGCACTCCCTTCAAAAGCAGCAGCAACAAGGTAGTTCTCAAAGAGACAGTACCATTGTGTCCATGGGCGTGTAGGTTCTCCAGGAGAAGGTAAAAACTGGGGTGGAGGCAATAACCCAGACATCATAGTAAAAGTGAGTAAATACCGACCGTTAAAGAGGTAAATGCAAAAGATCCACAATCTACGTCACCAATTTTATTGTGTTTGTAGCAAGTAGCCAAGACAGAAATAACACAATATACAGTAAAGCAGGCATAGTCAAGTGATGTTTATTGCTCTCTGTCCAAAAGGCCTCTGAAGCAGACTCTTTGTTCTTACATTCAGCACTAGGTACAGTACCTACATGACTCATTGTATGTGCTCATAATTCTTAGAAAAGCCATATAAGAGAAGAGGTTAAAAAACTGGATGTAACAGTGAACAAAGGGTTGCTTAATAAAGTACAACATATGAAATTTAGTTTATTCAGGAATCTTAAAACAATTACAATAGTTTATCGTGTAAATATTTTTCATCATTTTGTTTCTCTGTGTAAAAATATACGGTACCTTATTTCAGAAACTTTCTCCAAAATTGGTCATTTCCACAATAGCGGAAAATCCGTGATGGTAGTTTTTGTCATACTCATGGGCCATTCCATGTCAAATCACCCAAATTTGGAGAAAGTTGTTGCTTGACCTTACTAAAAAAAATTTCAATTTTTTTCTTTGTGTAGGCTACCATAAAATATGCTTACTCTGAAATTTTTAGTCAATTTGACTGAATTTCGACCGATTTACGGCATTTTGAAAGTTCGCGAATTCGCAGCAAATTGACATTTTGACATTTTTCTCATTTTTGAGGGTCAATATCTCAGTAAATATATGTTACACCACCCTGTTATATAAAGGCATAGATATTACTCCATAGAGTAGGCATGTAATACAGTATAATACCCTTCCAGTGGTGTATTGTGAAGTTACAGTAAGTTGAAATAGCCATAATATGTGATTTTCACAATTTTCGTCAAATAAATTAACAAGTTTGGTGAATTGCTCCAAGAGTGAGATTCCTAGAGAGCTGTTATTTTGTGTAATTGTTGCATGGTACATAGACAATGTGTACTGTACCAGGGCATTCAAGGACTTCCAATGCTGGGTCTGTAAAATACGGTGCCTCAGAAATGCCATTTTGCACTGAAATGCAGCGGCTGGAGCATTTTCGAGAGGTCTGTTACAGTACCTATGATATCACCATGGTAAATCTCTA